>CM061068.1:95494151-96972484 GCA_030762895.1 Sophora flavescens | reverse complement strand
TAATGTTCGCCTCGCGAAAGATGGTTCGCCCCGCGAGCGGCCGAGAACCAGAATCCTTATTTATAGACTGTTTCAGATCAGAATGAATCGGAGTTGGTTTTTCCACTTATTTTAGATCAGTTTTAGGACGAATCCTTGTTTCTGGAGTTGCGTCTCCCTTCTCTTTTCTTTTCTTATTTTATTATGGAGATTATGTCGGATTGTTTGTGCGTCGTCACGGGCATGAGGAACTAATCCCCTCGTCCGAGGGATCAATGAAGCCGCCCATGGCGGTATAGTGTTCATGTGATGTATGTTTTTCTCTCCTTCTCTCAATGAATGTTTTCCAATTCTGATTTGAATGCGTTGATCATATGTATTGCGTGATTAACTAGTTAAACGTGTTGAGGCTGATCGGCGATTCGCGTTTTAGAACTTGGATTGGAATCACTAATTGAATAATGAGCACGACAGTGGATTTAGGAGATTAGTGCAACCTTATAGGGAACAAGAATTAATAGAATTCGAGATTAGGATTATGAGACCTAGTAAGTAATTAATCCAATCGTCGGCTACGTCCTATTGAGCATGACAGTGGATATAGGAGATATTGGGGGTCCCGATTGACATTGTAATTGAACTTAGGGAGGAATTCATCATCACTTGGGTACTATACATGATTGGGTAGGTGGATTTGAGACCTTTGATATTTTAATTTCTGATTTTAAAACCTTAGCTTTATTTGATTTGTTATTCAATTGCTATAATAATCTCTCTCTTTCTCAACCACTTTCTGTCACTTGACCAACGTATCTAATTTCCCACGAATTAGTCGAATTGGTAGCCCAATCCCTGAGTTCGACCTCGGTAATTACTTACCGTGTTTATTTTATTACTTGCGACGACCCGGTACACTTGCCGGACACTCAACAAAAACTTCTTGTTGAACTGATTCTTCCTGAAGCCACCTTTCTTTCTCCACATGTGTTGAATCTTTCTGGATATGAAAGATAGTTCATCTTCATCTGATCCTTCATCACTGTCTGAAGTTCCAGCATCATCTGAAGATTCAGCAGCTTGAGAACTTTTGATGAACCTGCTTTCTTTGCCTTTAGGGCAATAGACTTTCCTTTTCTGGAGTTGTCTTCTTCATTCAGTTCTAGTTCATGAACCTAAAGAGATCCAAGAAGCTCTTCTAGAGAAAGAGTATTCACATTTTTGGCTTCCTGAATAGCAGTAACCTTGGGTCTCCATTGCTTGGATAAACTTCTCAGAATCTTTCTAATATGGTCTCTATTTTCATAAGTTCTTCCAAGAGATCTGAGACTGTTGGTGATAGTTTGAAATCTTCCAAATATCTGATCTATTGTTTCATGATTAGCCATTTTAAATAGTTCATACTAGTGAACCAACATGTTTATCTTTGATTCCTTTACTTGAGATGAACCATCATGAGCTAGGGCAAGAGTATCCCAGATCTCTTTGGCAGTGTTGCAGCTGTGAACCTTGTCATGTTCAGATCTAGTGATAGCACACATGAGATGATGCTTAGCTTTTAGATTGAGCTAATGTTGATTTTTCTCCTCTTGAGTCCATTGAGCTCTAGGGACAGCAGCTCCAGCTTCACCTCTTGGCTTTGTGTAGCCGGTTTCAATCAGCTCTCAAATATATACGTTCTGTGCATCCAAGAAGTCCATCATCCTCTTCCTCCAGTAGTCATAATCAGTTCCATCAAAGAGAGGAGGTTTGTTAATAGCTTGTCCTTCTGCATCCATGGTTGTTGGATCGTACTCCCTCAACACTTGTTAGATGCTCAACCCTTTGGAGGATGAGCTTTGATACCAATTGAAATTGACACATGCAAACACAAGAAGGGGGGGTTGAATTGTGTTTGTTAATAAATTTTGAAAACAACCTTTTTCAAAGCTTATTTTCTCACTCAAAGAATAAAAGGCAGATGCACACACACAAAACGATCTTTTAAAGAACTTAACAAAATCAAGTTCCAATCCCCACAGTTTGTAAGAGCAAACAAAACGACAAGAGTTTTATCCTGGTTCACTCTCTTCCAACCAAGAGCTGCATCCAGTTCCTTCGACTTAAAGGTTTTACTCCACTATTTTTCCAAATAGATTACAGCAAGTATTCAACACCTCTCCAGGCTACAAGTATTCCTTTCTTACCAAGCCTCTTCAGGCTCTAACTCTAACAAAGAGATTGTTTGATTATGATCTTCTAACTCACTATGTGTGAGGATATGAAAGTTTAAGATCGGTTGAATATTACAACAATATTCAACTAAAGAATTACAGACTTTTGCTCTTGAAAAGAATGAAGAAAGAGAGCTTGTGGATTAGAAAAAGTTTAGCTTGTAAAAGTTCGGCCTGGCAAAAGTTGTTCTTCAGTGATTGATGTCTTCTATTTATAGTGACCTTCTTCTTCACTTGAAAATCTTCAACGGTTGTTTTGACTATACCCGTTTAGAGATAGCATTAAATGCATAATATCCGTTGTGACTGATAGCTTGATCGTGGCCATTGTGAAATGTATTCTCAGTTATCACTTTTGCACGAAATGGAGTGACATAGCTCTGAGCAATTGCAACTTGAAAAACTGTCTTTCCTCCTTTGTGAAAATTCCAGCTATTCCAGCAGAAAAAGGTGGCAGGGTACATAGCGTTTTGCATTTCCCATTGTACTATGTTGCTTTTTGTATTTCCTTGATGGTACTATGTTTCTCTCACAAGGAAATAAAGCATTAAAACAGATAAAATAGATAGAATAGACCAACATTCATTCGAAATAAATATCAATCATTTGAAATAAATATTTCTATGTGGTCGGGGTAGCATTTCTAAGCTAGACGGAGCACAAGAAAACTTTTACAAAAGGAGCTCGTCTAGTTAAGATCCGCGTCTACACGCTCAGGGTGAAATCAAGTCTATGGACTAGCATTTTTCTTTTCGCTCGTCTGCTGACGTGGCATATCCTCTCGTCTATCACCAAGTCTTTGGACTTGCTATATTTCAGTGAGTTATTTTGATCTCCGTCTACTGACGTGGCATTTTGAGCTTATCTACTCATTGAAACTATCGTTCCCGTCTACTGAGAATACTTTTTTTCCCTTCTACTTAAATAAATAAAATTACCAATGTTTTGAGCAGCTCGTCTACATGAATGGACGCGGATTCACTTTCTCAGTCCAAGTAGATATAAGGAACCTTGTTCAAGGTTTCCATAACTTATATAATTTTAACATTCCTGCAAGACTAGATAAAGCATGTTAGATCTCAACTAAACTTTGCCATGCAAATTTAATCCTCTTTGTTAACATCAAAACTCAGATTATTAATCCAAATCACTTTGGTTCCAACATGCCAAAGCTCACAAAGGTATAGTTCATGGGTCCTGTGCCCTTTAAACCTGAACAAAAGTAAAACGAAGCTTACGAGGCCCTATGCCTGCTAAAGCTAACAAAGACATAACATTTGGGGCCCTGTGCCCGCTAAAGTAGAACAAAACAAAGCTTATGAGGCCCTATGCCTGCTACTAACAAAGACATGACTTTCAGGCCGCCCTGTGCCCGCTAAAGCCGAACAAAACAAAGCTTGTGAGGCCATATGCCTGCTAAAGCTAACAAAGACATGACCTTTGGGGCCTTGTGCCCTCTAAAGTCGAACAAAACGATGGAGATGGAGTGGTCGTACAGGGCGATGCCCATGGCGAGGCGCGACCGTTTGCATCGACTGGAACCGGCAGTTAGCACGACGGTTCTGGTTCGAAGGAAGTGGTCCTGTGCGGTGTAGCTGGGGCGTGACGACGAGGCAGAGGTGGTAACATTAGCAGATCTGCGATTGGCCATGCGTGGCGGTGCTACAAGCAAACTAAGAAAACGAAGCCCGGCGGTCGGAGGCGGAGTCCATGGTAGAGACGACGATGGTGCGGTGGTTTTGTCGTGGCGGAGCTGGGCGACGGAGTGGTGTGAAGCTATTGTAATGGACTTGGCGGAGATGGCAGAGGATATGGAGGAGTGGTATTACTATGGGTTCTGTTTGTGTGTTTTTTTATTAATTTTTTGTTTTGGATTTGGAATGATGAATTGGTAACAAATGAGGGAACAAAATTGGAACAGAGGAATGGGTAATAGGAGGAGAACTGGAGGTGAATGAATGAAAGAAGTAGACAAAAGTGTGTGAGTATATTTTTTTGTTGGATTTTGTTTTGAATTGAGAAAATGATATGAGGTGTTTCAGATAGAAGATGATGGTTATGAGTGACTCAATGAAGGAGAATAAAGGAGGCTAGGGAGAGGTTTTTATTCTGAGGATGAATGGCTATGTTTAGATTAAATTTCTTTGTTTACGCCCCTCCCTTTTTCCTCTGTAAGATGCTTCATTTTATAGCAAAGCCATGAAAAGATAATGCCAAATGGAGATGACAAAATTGCAGAAGGAGAAGGCCATGGTGGGGGACAAACAAGCCTTTGTCTCCACCTCCTTGCAGGTGCAGGAGTAGTACACCACTAGTTTTGGGAAAAAAGTAGAACAAACCAAAAGAAAAAAGAAAGAAACTAAAATTGGCCTATATTCAAAATATGAGTTAGAGAGCAACAGGTAGGACTAGGAGGAACGTTTCAAAAATATTTTGTGTTTTATTTTATTTCAATAACAAACCTGAAAGCTTATTATTTTTTCTTTTTCTTTTTTAACTTTTTCATTTGGGTTTGGGTCATGGACCCAAAAAGATAACTTGCAACAATAAAATGAAATTGGGCTCATCAAGTCCTACAACTAATCAAGAACAATAACAAATTTTTTTCTTTTTGCAAAGTTATTATATTTTTTTAATTTTTTTTTTCAAAAATATTAATTAAAAGGACATCTAGACAAAATTAGGTCTTCACACACGTGTATCTTTACTATTCATTTTGATGCAGCTGGCAATGGCCACATTTTGCTCCTTTTCCATTTTCCTCATTTTATCAGCAGTAGCGGTATTTTATGTTACCGAGCTACAACTTGGACAGAGACACAGAGTCCATGTCTTTTATATCATTGTATATTTCATATTTAGATGCCCGTTTTCTGGATCATGCATTCTCTTCTTTTTTTGACACATTTTTACTGCAAAATTATGCACCAAATATGTTAGTTCTGCAAAATATGGTAAGACAATGTGTTAACAATTGACAATGCTGAAACTTATTTAGGGATGACAATGGGTAGGGTTTGGGGTAGTGTACTATATGGTATCTGTTCCTATACCTGTGTTTGAAAAAATTACCCGTATCCGGAATTATACCCGCGTGGGTAGTAACTTTAGTACCCTTATCCTTACCCTCTGGCTACCTAAGTACCCATACCCACACCCGTTACTAACACTTTAACTGTGAAAAAACAAAAAATAACAAAAAAAACGTTATAACAATTTAAAAACGATTCAAAGGTCTTTTAAATCTACTCATAAACTATTACAAATCAAATTATTTGAATAAATAAGAACATCCAAAAAGAAATTATAGATGCAACTAAGTTTATAAGGTTAAGAATCTTTTGATTAATTTTGGTTTTAAAATTTACATTCTAGTTAAAATTATATATATTAGAAATATAAATAAATCAACAAATAATTATATATACATATACATATGTGTGGGTGCGGGGCGGGCGGGGTGGGATGGGTATCATAGTACCCGTACCCATACCCATATCCATTCAAATTTGTCGGTAATTACCCGTATCCGGAACCTTACCCATTGATCGTGTAATTGCCCTACCCATCGTAGGATTTTTTGCAGGTATCCAATAGGTAGGGTACAAATTACCATCCTAATCAAGTTGTGTACTTGTGTCCAAATAATGATAAAGGATGTAGTTCGGTGGTTTATAACATTGTTCGGTGGCTTTACCTATGTAGAACCCATTTGGTATTGAAAATGTGTGTGATTGGTTTTGGTAGAAGAAGGAATTATCTATGTTCACGAATTGAATTGATAGTTGGACTGATTAGTGATATTTGTTTTAAGATGTCTGAAATGTTTAAATTTGTGTACAATGATGAAGTGGGGTGAGCTTAAATTTTTGGTTTAACTATTGAGTTGGTCCCTGAATTAATTTTTTAAATAGATCCTTGAACTAAAAAAAATTGTAATTGGGTCCTCGAACTTTTATAAAGTTTTTAATTGGATCACTGAACTAAAAAAGTTTCTACTGAGTCCCTGAACTTAAATAAAATTTTCAATGAGCTCCCTAAAACACAAAATTTACTAGTAACCTGCTGAATCAGACAGAATATTATTAATTTCATCAAAGCTGGATAACCATATCAGTCATTTATGAGTGGTTTGGGTGGAGTGTGAACCTTGAAACATTGCACAATAAGATGCAACAATATGAAGTGAGATGTAGTAAGTTGCAAGCGTGTGAGCTATTTTGGACGAAACTATTTTGAGGGAGGGATGTGCAACCGTGAAACATGGATTGAGGAAGGAATGATCTATTTGTTCAGATGGAAAAGAAGTCGTCGCAGGTCATATTTTGCTTTTTTGGTTCAATATTTTTGTATTTTGGAACCCTAAATACAAATTGGGGGTGGGGGTTGGATTCCAGGTCACGTTCCACATCAGCAAACTTAACAACCTCTTCATGGAACCCCAGGGATTCAATTGAAAATTTCATATAGGTTCGGGGACCCAATTAGAAACTTTTCTAGTTTAGGGACCCAATTGATAACTTTATAAAAGTTCAGGGACCCAATTACAAATATTTTTAGTTTGGGACCTATTTGAAAATTCCCAAATAGTTCAGAGATCAAATCAATAGTTAAACCTAAATTTTTCTTTTTAATTTATTTTTATTTTTGTCCTAGTTGCAATAGAATGGACACTATGCCAGATTCAGGATTTAATAGAGCACACTTAATAGTGGTTTCGGCAATGGCGCTTTAAAAAAAATGCGAGGAAGTATTTAATAGCGTTGAACTGACAATTCGCTATTAATATATAAACCTTTTATATCGTTTCCTAAGATAAATTCTATCTTTTCCCGGGAGTCATAAGGTGGTCAAGGTGATTTGGGTGGGGAAGTTAGGGAGTGGATTGATAAGGAGGTTGAGGGTTCAAACCTTACCCACTAACAAAAATACTAACATTAATACACTAACATTTGCCTATAAAAAAGGCTATCTTTTCCCGATTCCTTTTTTTTAAAAAAAAAACGTGGTCCACCTCTTACAGCGCTTCGTAGAAAACGCGCTATTATAAGTTATAAATTTAATAACATTCTATCAAGTAAACATTGTTAAAGTAATAACTATAATAGCACTTGCAAGTGGAAACGCCATCTTTCCCACTATTCAAAACGAAATGTCATATCCCTTCCCAACTCTCTCCCACGTTTAGTTGAAACAGTCCATGATGTTAATGGTTGTCGCGATCGCAGGCAACTCCACTGGGGATATTGAACGCACGATTTTCACAAATTATCATCAATTCTGTTACTTCGTGTTTCAACCATATGTCCCCCATAAATAATTGCCCTATGTTTTTGTTATCTTTCACGCTCCAAATTTTTTAAATTCTCGTTCCCAATCAGTCATGTTCTTCATTGAGGGAGTTCCTTTCTCATGTGGGAAAGATGGAATAAATGAGACTCAATAAAATCCAGAATGTGAGTTGTAATAAAACTCAGAAGAGAGGATGTGAGTCGCAATAAAACCCAGGATGTGGATTTGTGCTCCATCCTCACTAGAGAAGCCAAGTTGAAGCTTGAAGGGCAGGAAGATTCTCTATGATAAAATTCCACAGCTCCCTTGCTTTCAGTAAGTCTTGGAAGATTCAGCAAGCTCTTGTTGTCAATCCAGAAGATTATGTAAGTTTGTATTGAAAGATTGATAGTGTGATTTTACATGATGTTTCCTGTACATATTTGCATGCATTTTTCATATAGATTAGGCATTCTTTAGTTGATTTTAGTTAGATTTTCCCTTGGAACGGGTGAAGCGGTTTCTTGGTGTTGTTTTGCAGGAATTCAATGTAAAAATGATCAAAATCAGCCATGGTGGAGCTTGGATGAAATAGAGCTTGAAAAGTGAAGAATATGAGCCAAACAGAGCCCATCACGGCCTGGCCGTGATGACCATCACGGCCGTGATCAAGCAGAGCAGAAGGCAAAAGTCAGAGGCTGTCACGGCCTGCCCGTGATAGACATCACAGCCGTGGCCAACCAGAAAATTCAAGTTTCGTGTCGCGAAACATAGCTCGCCTCGCGAGAGCTCAAAAGTTGAGAATACGCCCACTCCAGAAAGCGTCACGGCCTGCCCGTGATGGCCATCACGGCCGTGACGCGCAGCAGACCTATAAATAAGAACGTAACAGACAGAACAAAGGGTCCAGAGGGAGGCATTTGGAGGCACTTGGAGGCTGTGGCTGGGCTAGGGTTTCAACCCTAGAAGGGAGCCAAGAGGGGTTGCTTTGAAGAAGAAGGAAAGCTCTCATGGAGCCTCTTCTCTCATCTTCTCCTATTTCTCTGGTTTGGTTTTCTTTGTTTACGAGTAGTTAAATCCCGTTTGTTGGGATTAGATGTAATCAAACTTATTATTATGTATTTGCCTTGACTGATTAATCTATGTTTATGCTTCATATTAGTGATTAATTTTCTGTGCTTAATGCTTGTTGTGGCTAGCACCCCCATGACTTGATTTGTGTTGTGGTATGCAATGGGGACATTCGTATCATAACCGAAATTGAATTTAATCACCTAGTAACCCTTTCATCTAGGAATGGAGTTAGGTTTGCTAGTAATCGCGTAATCCCTAATCTTAATGCAAATTCATTAATCTAGGCCACCTAAGGAATTAGGGTCTATTAGTGGATTTAGGCTCTTGCCATCCGAGGAATCGGGGTTTGAGTATTTTAGTGGATTGATTTTAATATCTGAAGCATGAATGGGAGGTATCTAGTCCTGATAGTACATGAGTTAGAGGTTTGGTGAAGTCTAGTCCCAACATATCCTTTCTGCACTCCAAGTGTTTGTTAAAAGTCCCCAAAAAGACAAAAAGATTTTATTTCTTTTCTTTTGTTTGTTTACTTTCTCTTGATTAATAGTTTGGTCTAGATAGTTGCTGACTTTGCGAATTGGTAGTTGACATCCAATCCCCGTGGATACGATAAACCGGTCTTACCACCGTATTACTTGCACGACTGGGTATACTTGCCCAGATTCGTCTAACAAGTTTTTGGCGCCGTTGCCGGGGATTGGTTTTGCCAATATCATTAGTAACAAAGGAGGCAACTAATTTAGACATTTTTATCTTTTATTTTTCTGTATATATTTGATCTTTTTTTTTTAGTTCTGTTTTTGCAAGGTTGACGAAAGTCATGGAAAATTTTTATTATCCACCTGATGAGGAAGCCTCAAGTCACACCTTGGAGGACGACTTGTGTTTGGGAGACTGCTTGGATTTGCTGAATCATATTACTCCAGCACAGGTTGATAGTGTGACGGGTAGGCTTATGTATAATATCTCCGAGGAGGATTGGGAAATCTTTTGCTTGTATCTACCACCTCCACCACCATGTATGATTCCCATAGAGCCACATGAAACAGAATTTGAGAAAAATATGGCTGTGGGAATGGAACACAATGAAGATGAAGAGGTGGTGGTAGATGAGCCACAAGAAGAGGAATTACCTTTTATGCACCCTTGGGGAGGAACAAGTGAGAAGACAGGGCATTTGGAAAGCATTCCCTCCACCATGCTTGCTGAATTTTCTGCATTGGACAAATATGTTGGCTTACACGCATGTGTGGACGCCGCAAAACTAACCCCTTCCACTTGTCTGTTAAATTTCCTCCTGAAAATTCCATTTGACCAGGGAGGAAGTGAGTTCATAATTACAAAGGTCAATGGAGTTGTCACACACTGGCTGGGTGGAATAGAGGATAAAGTCATACTACTGCTACAATCTCCACTCCAAGTTCCATTTGATCCGGGAGGAGGATCCAGGTGGATGCTTTTTAATAAGTCAAGCTAGTGACATTAAAGAAGCGCTTATTGGGAGGCAACCCAATTTTTCTTTTCCTTTTTCCTTTTGCTTTTGACTTTTAAACTCTTGAATAATTTGAGAAGATCAAGAGTTTTCTTTTGCTAATAAAATTGCCAAGTGATTTCAGGGAAAAGAAGGAAGGGAGAGCAAGAAGAAAAGTCAGCACCCCTCACAGCCGTGATGCATTTCCCAACAAGTTTCTGACTGAAATGAAAGTCAACACCCGCTACCGCCTCGGTAAGCCGTTCCATTTTTTATTTTATTTTATTTTTTTCTCCTCTCTCTATCTTGATTGTTTACATTGGGGACAATGTAAATTTTTAAGCTTGGGGTAGGGGTATTTTGCATTTGCATCTTGCATGTTGCATTCATATAGTCTTGCATGATAGCTATGCATGATCACACAATTAGATTGCCCTTGCCTGAATTTTGCATCCAATTGTGAGACCTAAGTGCCAATTAATCTGTGATAGTGAATTGTTGAACCCAATTCTATTTATTCTTGTGATATGGCTGAAAATGAAAATGTTTGAGATAATCTTGGATAGTTGATAATTAGCATATGGTTCTGTGGACTTATGTTTTTCATTGATTTTGAACTACAAATGTGAGATTTTGAGCCAAAAAGGGGTACTCACTAAATCTACCCCATTCTTTGTGTTAGAGTGTTATTCCTCTTGGATTATTTTCTCTACAACTTGACTTGAAACCATTTTGAAGCTTAAAAATTTTTGAAAATATTTTTGAAAATGATTGAGGCAATAGGTATTTTTCTGGCCTTCTGAGCTTGGAATGATGAAATGCTACCCCTTAGTTGCCCAATTTTGAGCCTGAAAGAAAAAAAAATGCTTTTCTTGGTACCTTGAAATTTATTGTTGAATGATGCTTGATAAGGGTCCTTCTAAAGTATTACAAAAGGGTGAAAAAGGTAGTCGAAAAAGTTTGGGAAAAGAATCAGAAAAAAATAATTCTCTTGAGTTGAAAAAAAAATCTTCCCTTCTCCAAATAAAAGAAAAAGAAAAGAAAAAAAAAGAAAAAAAAAATAGAGAAGGGGATGACAAAAAGAAGTGAGAAATAAAAAGAAAAAGAAAGAAAAGAAAGGTGGAAAAATAAATTGAAAACCCAAGAAGGTATTTTAGAAGGTCATGTTTGCAATGCTTGATGTTTATGTAGCCTTTTGGAATGTCCTTTTCTTGTTATCCCCACCTAACGATTAATCCCATGGCCATGTTACAACCAAGTGAAAGACCTCTTGATTCTAAACTGTTTTCATTAATAAAGTAGAGATTTGGTTGATAGTCAAGCCTATGGTAGGATTCATCCCTTGAGGAAAATTGAGTGAAACGTCTTATTCCCCTAAACACTTGAGTGAGGTTAGAAAGAGAGCCAAGCAAATGAACAAGCTTGGGGTGAGCTTCATGTGAGAAAGAGTGCCCAAATCAGTGAGAACATGAGTCTAAGGAACCTAAGCCTCTAATTGGACTTGAATTGATTGTCTCTTGCTGAATTGTTTGAATTGCCTATTACTTGAATCATTTACTCGGGTTCTTAGTTCACTATCAATGTTCTGTTTATTCTTCTGGCCTTAGTGATTGCTTGAGGACAAGCAATTGAATAAGCTTGGGGTGATTTGATAGTGTGATTTTACATGATGTTTCCTGTACATATTTGCATGCATTTTTCATATAGATTAGGCATTCTTTAGTTGATTTTAGTTAGATTTTCCCTTGGAACGGGTGAAGCGGTTTCTTGGTGTTGTTTTGCAGGAATTCAATGTAAAAATGATCAAAATCAGCCATGGTGGAGCTTGGATGAAATAGAGCTTGAAAAGTGAAGAATATGAGCCAAACAGAGCCCATCACGGCCTGGCCGTGATGACCATCACGGCCGTGATCAAGCAGAGCAGAAGGCAAAAGTCAGAGGCTGTCACGGCCTGCCCGTGATAGACATCACAGCCAAGGCCAACCAGAAAATTCAAGTTTCGCGTCGCGAAACATAGCTCGCCTCGCGAGAGCTCAAAAGTTGAGAATACGCCCACTCCAGAAAGCGTCACGGCCTGCCCGTGATGGCCATCACGGTCGTGACGCGCAGCAAACCTATAAATAAGAACGCAGCAGACAGAACAAAGGGTCCAGAGGGAGGCATTTGGAGGCACTTGGAGGCTGTGGCTGGGCTAGGGTTTCAACCCTAGAAGGGAGCCAAGAGGGGTTGCTTTGAAGAAGAAGGAAAGCTCTCATGGAGCCTCTTCTCTCATCTTCTCTTATTTCTCTGGTTTGGTTTTCTTTGTTTATGAGTAGTTAAATCCCGTTTGTTGGGATTAGATGTAATCAAACTTATTGTTATGTATTTGCCTTGACTGATTAATCTATGTTTATGCTTCATATTAGTGATTAATTTTCTGTGCTTAATGCTTGTTGTGGCTAGCACCCCCATGACTTGATTTGTGTTGTGGTATGCAATGGGGACGTTCGTATCATAACCGAAATTGAATTTAATCACCTAGTAACCCTTTCATCTAGGAATGGAGTTAGGTTTGCTAGTAATCGCGTAATCCCTAATCTTAATGCAAATTCATTAATCTAGGCCACCTAAGGAATTAGGGTCTATTAGTGGATTTAGGCTCTTGCCATCCGAGGAATCGGGTTTGAGTATTTTAGTGGATTGATTTTAATATCTGAAGCATGAATGGGAGGTATCTAGTCCTGATAGTACATGAGTTAGAGGTTTGGTGAAGTCTAGTCCCAACATATCCTTTCTGCACTCCAAGTGTTTGTTAAAAGTCCCCAAAAAGACAAAAAGATTTTATTTCTTTTCTTTTGTTTGTTTACTTTCTCTTGATTAATAGTTTAGTCTAGATAGTTGCTGACTTTGCGAATTGGTAATTGACATCCAATCCCCGTGGATACGATAAACCGGTCTTACCACCGTATTACTTGCACGACTGGGTATACTTGCCCAGATTCGTCCAACAAAGATTCAACTTTGTATTTAAATGGAATATGTAATTTCTCTTTGAATTTCTGGTTTTCTATGTGATCAATATACCAAATTGTGTCACACATTGTAACTCTTATTGTCAATGATAAAAGAAATTGAAGCTGTAATTCTCAAAAATATAATGCTGTAATTCTCAAAAATATAATGCTGCTCCTTGTTTTTGTTTCAATGAAAAGAAATTTAGGGCATAAAAAAAAGAGTGAAGGTTTTTAAAAGCGCTTCCCCGAGAAAACACTATTAAAATATATATATTTGCCTCAATTATTTTTTTCTTTAAAAGTACATCACCTTTTACAACGCTTATTAGAATAAGCGCTATAAAATGGGTAACGATGATAGCACCTGCTTTTGGAAACGCTATCTTTCACCCAGTATTAAAATAGAAAATGATACAGATGACAAACTCAACTTTGTGCAATAAATTCCCGCACAAAAAACCAGATATTCAACCTTCAACGCATTGAAAACTATCCCTAATCAATTTTGTTTTAATATCTATTGAACGGTTGAACCAAACTCTCATATAAATAACTCTCCCTTGTCTTCTTATCCTTCACTCTACAAATTTTACAAACTCCTCTCCTTCTCTGTATTCTTTATTTCTTGAGCTCTCTGGCCTAAATTTTATGTCCTAAATGTCATGACATATGACAAAAAGATCGATATAGGGACCAATGGCAGTGCACTCTTCCCTACTTGGTAAATCCTAGCTGAGAGCACCAGATTGTTGGAGCTGGAGACTCTCACCACATGTGGCGTTAGCTGATAATACCAGATTGTTGGATGAGAAACAAAGACTTATGGCGTTAGTGGATAGCACAAATGTCATGACATACGATAAAAAGATAGATATATGGACCAATTGCAATGAACTTTTCCCTGCTTCCAATTGATAGCTTCTGGTTCAGAACACTAGATTGTTGGATGAGTTTAGAGGATATTATAGGGGATCCTTATTTGAAACGATTAGTTCTCCCCTCATTCTCCCAAAATTACCCATTCCAAACATACCAAGTTTTTATCTTTTTTATATAGGAAGGACATACATTAGTTCTAAGCTCATACACACATACATAATAAACTAAATAAAGTATGATACAAATAAACTGAATTATTTGTACATCATAATTATTTAAATTGGAGAATTGTCTCTTGTTGAAAGGTGAGAGTAGACTTTGATTCAAGTCCTGCTTTGAAATTTTGAAAGGCTCAAGTAGTCTATGAAATTTTACACTGAAGGTGCTGATAAAACGCTAGCTAGTCTAAAAGGAATCAAACTTGTAGTGGCCACACATGCCATTGCTAGTTGCATTAATTGGATGTCATTCAGCCTTCCACATTTCCCAAACTACTTGATCCATCGAAGGTCTCATGTCTGGCACCATTGAGACACAAGCCCTTGCTAGTCTCATTATATTCAAAGCCTTGCCCCAGACCCTGATCTCATATTTGATTGCATCATCAAATAATGCATGTAAAAGTCCATCCACACCTTGAAGATCAGGATCCTCCTCTAGTGATTTGCCCGTCAGCATCTCCAGAAGGAGAATACCGAAGCTATAAACATCGGATTTCTGTGTCAGCTTTCCAGTTTCAATAACCTCTGGTGCTAGGTAGCCTTTGTTTCCTGAGGGTATGACAGAGAGACCCAGTAGACGAGTTATGTCAAAATCTGATATGCAACCTTTAAAGTCTGCTGTGACAAGTACATTAGATGATTTTATTATGTTGCCATGGACAAAATTCATCCCACTAGCAGAGTGAATATGGGCAATACCCTGTAGAAAAATTCACTTAATTTATTAAATCAAATATTTATACATTTTCACTTAATTTAAACGTAAATTCACTGTAGAAAAATCTTATTCAGAATTCATCAAAAAAAAAATCTTATTCAGACATTGCAACGAACAACAACATGTAAGTTGTTTTTATAACAACATTTTTGTAACCCAAACATGAAACCATGCGAAAATAGTTGACCATAAAACAGCGGTAAACGAAATTACATAACATATGAAATGAAACTTAATATTGGCATGCTACTTGAGTTATGCAACAGGACATATAATACTGTTTTATATTAGAGATACCACATAATAATGGTTTTTATATTAGATATGGTCCTCACATCTATATTAACAAAAGAATGACATTACAATTAATCCCAACCTTGAATCTCATGGAATAATATTAAAAAAAATGTTAAAAATGAGAGTAATTACCATACATTAAGCACGAAGGGGACAAACATTTGGGTGGTGAGGAAACAAAGTTTACAAAATCTCCACTTGCTTTTCAAATACTGTTTTACTTACCATTACTTCTCTTAACCTCTTCAAAGCCACTGTTGTCCCATCCTCCAAGCTGGTTTTAAATGTTGTTCCATAGCTTCCTTTCCCAAGTGTTTCATTTGAAGCACTTAATAAATCCTCAAGATTGAAACTATAAGAAGAATCTAAAAAAAACTCGTTTTTCAGGAGGTACTAGCTTATTATAGTTTGCTGTATCATCATGAGGGTAAAACTTATTATTTCGTTCAATGCAAGTACCCTTCTTAACTTGATTGTTAAATCCACCTGAGAATCCCTTCTCACTCACCAAATGCTTCATTCCTTGATTATTCCCTGCTTTGGCTTTGCACTATACCACAAGAAAATGTAATGTGGAACCGCCTATCCTAAATTTTACAGAAGTATTGCTAATGAAAGGTAAACATATATTGCAAAGTCAAAGCTTTACAAAATTAATTTCAAGCGGAACATATGTACAACATTGTTAAATAATGGGAAGAGAGTAAAGAATCATCATTTCAATAAACTATTGTACAAGGGTTCATTGAGAATCAAATTAAGAAAACAGTGACAATAGAGAGGGAGTTAGAATGGGAGAATGAAAGTGAAAAAGTAAAATATAATTTATTGAGAACTATTTAAGAATTTTTAAATAAAGTCTTCATACTTTAGAAGTTTGTAATCAAATGCCTGGATACATAAAAAAAAATTGTAATGGGACCTTAATATACTTTTATGTTAGGGTTCCAAAAAAGTATAATAACTTATTTAATTTTTTTTAAAGTGTATAGATACTTATTTCATTTTTGTCAAAATGTTAAGAAACCCACAAATGATGAGTGGACTAACTCCCTGACAAAACCGTAACGGATACTAACGAACAAGTGCATGACTATGAAGTATCTAATTACAAATTTTTTATGTGTTCAATGATTTGATTACAAACTTATAAAGTGTAGGATCTATTTAAAAAATTTCAAAAAACTTCTGGGAGTTCCAAATGAATTTAACCTTCAAGGAAATAACAAACTACGGAAGGAAATAGACTTACTATAACTATAAAAATAAAATGGTAGGTGAGTAAATTGAAGAAAATTATCTTTTATCTCACTTTTACACCATATCTTCTAAACCCACACCCTCTACATCTATATATAGGTGAACAAAAAAAAAATAAAACATCCCTTCAAATCATTCTCTTTACTTTTATTTTATATATATTCTTGTCAAAAACCATGAAAAATTAGATTAATTCTGACCTCAGTCTCCCAAATTTACCCATTCCAAACATACCAAGCAAGATTTTATACAGAAAAGGACACCCTAGTTCTATTATTTGCTCTACAGAGTATACAAATAAATATCATGGTTTCTTTGAAAAGAGAATACAAGAACTTACTTGGCCAGCTTCCTGCTTAGTGCCAGTAATAGGTTCCATTACTTGCCTTGCAGAGTCAGAAGATGAAGCCCTTGTGTTTTCTCTGTTGAACAAATAACTATATATTCTTCTAACCTTAAGCAATGTCTCCTTCTGATCTCTTGCTACCTGAGCTTGCATATCAATAATAAAGAACTTCACAAGTGAGTCTACCACTGCCACCAATTGTTTATGGTAACGAACCTTTGCAACGCAATTAAGCCAGTGAATATTTGAGCACTTATGAACAAGATCTATTCCCTCTTGCATTATTCTTATCAATGATTCTAACTCTTCCTTTGGATGGCCCAAGTCATTGTTGTGCTGTTCTATCTCTTTGACCACAGGAGCTATTGCCACTAGAGTGGATCTAAGGTAGATCAAAGTTTGTTTGAACATGATGGCCTTATTTGTTGTTTCCAAAACTGCCTTCAGTAGTTCTCCAAATACAGCTCCTACAACAGCTCCTCCTACCAAAGATTCTGCCATAACTTACAGGACAAGTAGACAACAAACAACAACAGAACTTGTTCAGACCTTGATTCCCTTGAGAGTATGAAACAACCTCTTTGTATCAACAGATGAACGTCTCAGAAAAGGGATGGCACATTGGAGGTTTCTTGGAACTTCATTCCTATCTTCTCAAGTTGGCTTGTCTTTGTTGGAATATTTTATTTCAATATCGTGAGTAAATATTGGTAATTAATTATATTAGCTATTTATTAATTATGAGCCTTAATTGATATGCGATCAAATTAAGAGATAAGGTCAATCAGATTTCTGATTTGATAATTGATATTATCATTAATTATCTGATATGGGCAAAATATGAGTGGATGTCATTGATAACCAATTTCGGAATAATGGGAACCCTAATTGGTCATCACCCTACATATAGGCTATGACTCCCAATACACCGGACATAACACACACCGTCTCTTCTCCCCATCTGAAGAGCGACTAAGACATAAGGAGTCCAGGTTGAGGAAGAACCACAAGCCAACGGATGTTCATTACCCGTCTATCTCTTTCTCTTCTCTCTTCATGTTTTCAGATCCTAAGATTATAAGCTATGTTTGTTCGTGATTGATTGCCGTAGAGATTCCGCAATAGTTGGAGATCAAATCTATTACTATTGAAGAACTAAGATCAGGAACACGACATGGATCCAAGTATTTATTCAAGTCTGTAAATCCTTAATTAATAATCTGGCATGATGTAGATCCTAGGCTTTGCGGTATTTTGCTCTAGGATGAATGCATCTAGTTATGTATGCTTTAAAGAATAAAGAAAATAAAGAATAAAAAATATAAAGGATTAATTCCAAGAAGTGATATCAGAGCGGTCATTATTGTTAGACTATTAGGATTTGTGGTTTTTTCTTTCCATTATTGATAATGGATATGAATCCTAATTTTTTTGAAAATTGGGAATTATGAAAGGATGAATAGAATTGGGTTTAACCTGAATGTTGAATTGCCGTAATAGGATTCTGTGTTTTGGATCGAAATTGTTTTTTTCGAATTTGGATCAGGATGCCTTTTTTCTTCTATATATATCAAGGGGACTGTTATGGTACCCCAACATTTTCAACGGTTTTGATATCGTTAGTTTTATTATTCGATCCATAATTTTAGTTTAGTAATTATAATTTTTATTAAATCTATCTCTCTATCATATTATTTACAATCACAGTATTCACAATAATATTCCATATGTTTATTGCATGCATCAATAGCTTCAGCTTTTAATTCATGTATTAATTCTTTTAGTGTATCTTGATTAGTTAAATCTAGCATACTTAATTTGTGTATAAATTTTTCTATATTTTGAGAATCCATAAGTACTTAGCTCTGATACCAAAATGATACCACCCTATTAATTTCCTTTTTAATTTTATTTTCAGTTTTAGGATAATATTTATACATAATTTGGGTAGTGTTCATGCATAATTTGGGTCATTAATAATTCATACCCATATTCACTTATAGATTCATCTATTTCTATTAATACTTTAATTATTTGTTTTCGTTCTTCTTTGAAGAATGCTAACTGTACTCTTTGTTGTACTTGTTTTAGATAAAGTTCTTCTTGCTAATGTTTGTGCTTTAATTTGTTAATTATTATTTGCTTACAATCTTTGGTTATTTTCATAGTTAATATACTTAATATTTCCTGATCCATTTAATCATCTAATAAGTCATATTCTTCATATATATCAGATAATGATAGTCTATCATACTCAAAAGCTAATCCTATTTCTTCCATGTAGTTCCATTCTATATCTAATGATATATGTGCTAAATAATAGTCTTCTTGTCTATACTGAGCTTTTATTTTCTCAATTATTAATTGTTTATAGTTAATGGGTAAGTCCATTATTAACACGCTTATTATTTCTTTCTCTCTTTGATCATCAAACTCTGAGTATATTTCCATTAATTAATAGAGCTAGATGAATTACTTTATTGTTTTGTAGTTTTCTGGTTTCTTGATAATTTTCTATATTTATTAATGCATTTTCTTTTTCTATTAGTCTTCTTTCAATCGATTTTCTATATCTATTATTCGGGTCTTTCTCTAAATAATAATCTAAGGTTCCTGTAAGATTTCTTATTTCATTTTTAATTTCATATTTTCTTGACTTAAAGGTAAACATCCAAAGTTCCTATATATTTTTCATATCCTATTCCTTAAATACCGAACTAGGTGTCTTACTTGATTTGATAATTTATTAATATTTTCATCTTCATCAGTTTTTTTCTGGTTTAGGAAAAGTAATTGGTTTTGGAATTTTTCTAAAACTTAATGATTTTGGATTTTTTTATAGATATTCCTAATTCAGTTATTTCATTTCTTTTAGGATAATAAATTTTTCCTATTTCTTCAAAAAGTCTTGGTATATCTATTCTATCATTATTTCTGAAAGTAATGCTATGATGAGAATTTGTTAATGCATAACTAACACAGTAAGTATATGAGAAGATTTTATCTCCTGGTCTCATTAAATTATTTCTTAAGAATCTATATTCTAAGGTTAAATATTGATCTAATCTTTGGGTATCTAAATGAATTCCAATATTTGGGTGAATTTCGAATTTTAGTTTAACATAAGCTAAATTTCCTTCAATAACTCCTAGTATTTTGTCCTTTGGATCAGTTATTCTATCATCTTTCAAAAACTCTATAGGTGAATTTATTCCTTCCTGAAAGGTAGCCTTAATTAAAGCCTGTATGGATCCTATATGAATATATCTTATCTTTCTTCTATGCTCATCCTTTTTTAAATTCCTTTTTAATTCGGTTAATTTCTTGTTATTTAGTAATTGTATACAAGTATTCCCTTGTGCTTCTGATATATCAATTGGAGTTCCATTAATTATCTATCCATAGTATATAATATTTTCTTTCTGATTAAATCTTTTCATTATTCCTCCAAGTTTCTTCATATTTGCATCTCTTGCTAACTTTAAATCTTGTTTTTGTATTTTCTGAAATAATTTTGGATCTATTAAGATACTTCCTTCATAGTTTACATCTTCTTGAGTAATTTGTAGGTGTTCTATATCATTAATATCAATTTTTCTCTTTCTATATCAAACATCATTATTTTCTAATAAAATAACTGAAAGGGTTGATAAATCATACCTGACTGGTCTTTTTTCAAGATTAGCCTTGAATTCTTTTGCCAACTGCTGCTTCCGCTTAGTCAAGTTGAACGAGATTCAATAGTAAATTAATTTGGGAATTTTAGTAATAAGAAGTAGTTTTTATTGATAATAAGTAGAGGGAAATACATAGGAACATAATAGATCCACTCTCAAGAATTCGACTCCCACTCCTAAGGAGGATAGCACGGTTCTCTATCAAGGAGAACTTCTCAGACACGAGAGGTTTTTCTGAATGAAAACACTGGTTTGCCTCAGCATAAGAGGACTTATTTATACACATAAGGGTGCTAGGTAATTTACATAAAAGTACTTACTATCTACATCAGTTCTTCAATCAGACTTTCAATAATTCACATGCTGACGTATGTGCTTACATCATTCTTCTATTATTGCATCGTCTGAGTCCCTATCATCCTGCCGACAGTCATTATTGTCCTTTTTTGCCACGCATCTTTCACATGCATGATTTCCATTTTGCTTTATCATCGAGCAAAGTTGATCGAGGACAGCTGGACGGTAGTTCATTGATAGTCCTTGAAGTGTGGAGAAAGGTAGTTCAAAATTCGTCAGTAATGCTAAGTCTTTTTCTTTAATTATTTTACCACTTGTCTTGCTTAGAAGCAAAGTATGTGGTCCCTTGTATAATGCTTTGATGAGGGAATCTTTTCCAATTATTTGACATTGGGTGAAAATGCTTGCTAGCTGGTTGGCCAGAATTGTAGTAATTTGGTCTTCATTGTAGTCTTCCCCAGTTGGTTCATCTCTCAAGGAGAAGCTATTGTTGCTTACTCCAATAAAGATTAAGTGCTTTGCAGGTTGCCTAGTGACGAAGTCAGGATAGGCTGAGTAAAATTTCAAGAAGG
Organism: Sophora flavescens; assembly: GCA_030762895.1. Lineage (NCBI taxonomy): Eukaryota > Viridiplantae > Streptophyta > Magnoliopsida > Fabales > Fabaceae > Sophora > Sophora flavescens. Next base: position 96,951,219 of record CM061068.1, on the reverse strand, counting down.
TAGTCCTTTCTTTTGAAACATTTCTTTTGTAATTCTGAACGGCTTCCTTCAGACTATATGAGAACAGACTAATTTCTTTTGAATCTTTGTTTAAATAAAAACATTCAATAAGTCCAAACTGGAACATATTAAACACCAGTATTGATGATGCTCCTGGAGTAATTATAGCTTTAACTCCAAATATATTTCGGTTTACCATGTAAAAATTATTAATTTTTTATTTCTCAGACCATTTGGTCAATCTTTTTAGGTTTTCAGAGAATTTTTCTTTTGAAAATTGGACTTGAAGTTCATGGTCTTTTCTGAAAGTAATTTGGTAGTTATCAATGGAAGAATGAATTCTTCCAAGTATCTTCAGAGAAGTCTTTGGTTCTGGTGGATTTTTTATAGCTTTAGAAAAAGTTCTTGGGCCAAGATAAATTTCTTTACCCTTATTTTGTTTTTCCTTCAATGCTTGTTTTTCCTGGCGATCTTTCAATGCTTTTTTCGCTTCTTCTTGAGTTCGAAATCCTTTGTGATATACTCCAGAAATCCCTATACAATGAGGGGTTGCTTTGTGCCAATCATCATAAATTCCTGGAAATAGTCCATTGAAAATAGTATACCATTTTTCCTTAGTGCTTTCCTGTACCTGCTGTTTGATTTCTTTCAAGACATCTTCTTTTGAAGATTCTCTTTGGGCCTGTAGTTGAAATTCTAGTACTTCAATATTTGTTTTGATCAGATCTAATTCTTTCAATTTCTGCTTCTCTAGTACTTTTTGAAGTTGTAGCTGCTTCTTTATTGCTTCAACTGTTTGTTGCTCCATTCTCTTGTTGATAGTATATCTGCAAGAACATTTTTATCTCCTTTAATATGGGAGATTGAGTAATTATATTCGGCAAGTTTCATTTGTCATCTAATCATTCTTTCTTGCTTGTAAGTTCCTTTATGGTTTAAGTTCTTAAAACCTGCGACATAAGTCGAATCTGTTCGTACAATGAATTATTTATCCAGTATGTAAATCCGATGTTTTTCTAACATTCAGATTAGTGCTAGTGTTTCCTTTTCAAGAGTAAGATAATTAATTTCACTGTCTGAAAAAGTTCCAGACATGTATCGGCATAGTAATTCAGTTTTGTATCCAGGGGGTTTTGCCTTCATAACACCTCCCCAACAGTCATTTGAGGCATCACTCTCAATAATAATTAAATCATCATCCTATGGATGATATAGCTCAGGAAGGTCCTGGCTTAAGTGTTTCAATTTAATAATAAGTCTTTCGTCTTCTCGGTCCATGACCAGATGGCATCCTTCTTTAGTTTTTGCTGAAGTATTTTTCTCTCCGCTGCAAGATTCATGATAAAACCTTCATTTGAAACATACGTTAGTAATCCAAGAAATCTTTGCAAATCCTTTTTATCCTTTAATTTTTTTGGAAAATCTTGAAGCTTCTTCAATACATGTTGTTGCATAATAATATTTCCTTTTTCAATTTCTAATCCTAAGTAATTAATTTTATTTTGAGCTAGAACAACTTTCTTTCTACTTAAAACTACTCCATGCTCAAGACATTTATTGAGTACTAACTCTATCTTATTGAAGTGGTCATTTATATCTCTATTGGTGAAGACTAATATATCATCAAGATAAATAAGACAAAAGTCTTTACATTCTTTGAGTATGGAATCCATTCTTCGTCGGAAGATCCCTGGTGATTGCTTCATCCCCATCGGAAGTACATTCCATTCATATTGACCTTGAGGACAACTGAATGTTGTTAATGCTTTAGATTCTTCAGTTAATCTAATTTGATAAAAACCTGATTTACAATCAAAGGTACTAAACCAATTCATATTTCTAATTATTTCAATAATTAGATCCTTTCTTGGAAGAAAATATGTGTCTCCTTCCATGGCATCATTTATTTGTTTATAATTAATTACCATCTTCTTTTTCCTCTTTTGATTTCATTATGATTTTCTGCATAAAAGGCTGGTGCCGAATGCTTACTTCTTGAAGGTCTAATCAGACCCTTTTTGCTCATTTCTTCAATGTCCTTTGCAAATTCATCTTTATCTTGTTTTGTATATATCATAGGTTTATATTTTATTTCTTTTGTTGGATCTTTTAGTTTTAAAACATCTAATTCAGTATTTTTATTATTAATTTTTGGATCTAAAGGATTTTCACTACATACTTTATCTAAAAGTTCTTCTATATGAGCTGAAATTATTCTATTTGGTTCTAAATTCATTAGTACATGGCGAATTTTTGTACAAATTTCACTAATTATCTCACCACGGTTCAGTTTGCGAGACTCTGATAATTGAGAATAAGTACATTTAGAAAAATGAGTAATTGGAATTTTTATAATTTCTCGGTGTTGCTTTTGGTTTATATATGGTGTTTTTAAAGATATATAGTCCAAATATTGACAAAACGGTGTGTAAAGTCTTAAGAAATTATTTCCAATAATCATATCTAGTCATGTTTCTTGTTTGTATATTGTAGGTATGATAAATAATTTTTCTTGTATAACTAAAGTAATTCTTTTCGCTATCCAATATAGCGAATGTATAGATTCATATTCAATTTGTATTTTTAGTGGTTTTTCTAGTTTTTCCCATTTATCAAAAAATTGCTTCTGTCGCTAGACAAAGACTTGCTCCAGTATCTATACAGGCTTCTATTTCTCTATTACTTTTTTCTACTAGTATTTTTATATAAGTATTATTCGGATTCTTTTTCTTTTTAAGATAATTCATCTTCTGTATATTCATATATACTTACTTCTGTATCACTTAGTTCTTCTAAAGGCTCAAGTTCATATATTTGAAATACTTGTTTTATTAATTTTGATTTTTCTTTAAAATCTTTTTCTTTTCTTTGAGGACATTCATTTGCATAGTGTCATCTAACATTACATATCCAACAGACATATTTTTTTTCCCTTTCGAGCAGTATTTTCTTGGTGTTGATTTCTTTATTCTAAAATATTTCTTCTTATTATTTTTATAATAAGTTTTCTTTCTAGTAATTGTTGAATTTATTCTAAATCGTTTGATTTTCTTAATGTTTTTGTGTATTCTTCTTTTATCCTATCCATGCAGACACTGGTGTGGGCATTTTTTATGGTTCACCACTTAGTTCTTGCTTTACTATTATTTTTTCTGAATCTTTTATATTTAATAAATCTTCTAGTTCTTTTCTTGTTATACATTTATTATTTTCTTCATATTCTAAAAGATTTTCTAATTGTTCGAGAACTATCTTTACTCTCTCAATATCTTTATTTTCATCTATTTCATTTCCTTTATTTATATTATTTAGTGTTTCTTTGATATTGTTTATTTCATTTTGTTCTTTTTGTATTCTATTATAAGTATAATTTGCAATTCTATGGGTATTTTTCTATTAATTGGATAATATTTTTATTTATTTCTTCCATAATTTTTTCCACTTCGTCAAATTTTATTGTTATTTCTTCGGATAAACCCATTATTTTATTATTTTCTAAAACTTACTGTACCGAAACCCATCAAATTTTTGAAGGTATGGTAGAAACTGCTATATATTAATGATAATGATTTTATATATTGCTTATGAAAGTTTAGAAAGTTTTACACAGTGATCTTCAATATATAATCGATGTGATCTTCGATATATAATACATATTGATAAGAGTAAATAGTCAAAACGGTCATTGAAACTGTGAGGTCGTGTCAAGTCGGTCCCTCAAATTAACGAAATTTCAAAAAGGTCCTTGAAATTGTCAAACGTTGATCAAGTTAGTCCCTCCGTTAGTCAGGGTTCGTTGACGCCGTTAATGGCGCTTATGTGGCACGTTACACGCATATTTGAGGGACCAAATTGACACTCAATATTTTTTCAAAAACCCTAACTTCATCTTCTTCTTCCCCAATGGATTAGATCTTGTTTCATGATATGAGAAAGAAAGATTTTCTTTTTTCTTGAATTTGCATCTCTTCTCTCATAACACGACAATGTCATGTATTAAGGAAAAAGAGACTATTAAAATCCATTACATATATATGCCAAATCCTTCAAATTCTATTTGATTGGAAGCTACTGATCCAACAATTAGAATAACGAGTGTTTAATTGTTGTTTGGTTCATGACCAGGTCTAAACTATCTGTGAACTCTTGCATCCTCTAACAACATGGCTGGAGCAAAATATACTAGGATAGACAACAATAAACGACCAACGTCGAGTTACTGTTCGACGGTGACTATTGTTGTGTTCGTGGCTTTATGCTTGGTTGGGGTTTGGATGATGACATCGTCCTCTGTTGTTCCTGTGCCAAATGACGATGTAGCTCAGGAGAATAAGAACGAGGTGAGAGGACAAGTGACAAACACCGGTAATAGCAATACTGGACAGTTTAAAGATAATCCTGGTGATCTGCCTGCGGATGCAACCAAAGGGGACAATGGTGTCAATGTCACCTCTGAAGACAACCCCAACGAGCAGGAGGATAAACAGGAAGAGAAGTTGGAGGAAAAGCCTGCAGAGAAATCTTCTGAAGATGCTAAGGCAGAAGATGGAGATAAGAAGACAGAGGACAAAGATTCCCAGAAAGAAAATACTTAATCAAACTCAAGCTACAGAAAACAAGAACGACAGTGATGAAAATCCCTCTCAAGGAGATTTCAAGAGGCTTCATCTAAGAAATCTGATTCGATGATAATGATAAGAAATCTGACTCTGATGAGAGCGAGAATAAATCTGATTCTGATGAGAATGAGAAAAAATCTGGTTCTGATGATAACAACCAGTCTGATTCAGATGAAAAGGAGAATAAATCTGATTCAGATGAAAGTGAAAGAAATCAGATGACTCGAGTGAAACAGTAGTTGATAATGCCAACAACCAGAGACATTGGGGATTGAAGAAGATGAAGTTAGGGATTTTGAAAAAATATTGAGTGTCAATTTGGTCTTTGTATCAATTTGGTCCCTCAAATATGCGCTTAACGTGCCACATAAGTGCCGTTAACGGCGTCAACGAACCCTGACTAACGGAGGGACTAACTTGATCAACGTTTGACAGTTTCAGGGACCTTTTTGAAATTTCGTTAATTTGAGGGACCAACTTGACACGACCTCACAGTTTCAGGGACCATTTTGGCTATTTACTCTATTGATAATGATGTTCTTTGGCAATCAAATTCACATTGTTTTTTGGGTCAAGATTTTTTATTTTGTACGGATTCTCTTTTTGCTTCTTAACTGAAAGCATGACGTGAAGCCTTTGGTGAGTAAAATGTCAATCTTCGTCTTTCCTCGTCCATATAATTTTGTCTTATGGTAGCGTTTGGTAAAGTTTTAAAAAAATATTATCGGGAATGTTGGCATGAGAATAAAGTTTTTCCATGTTTGTTACAAGTTTTAAAATTTTATTCCGAGGAATAAAAGATTCCCGGGAATAAAATTAGTGAATGATAGTTATAAACTTGAGAAAACTCTATTCCCATGTATGAAGGTGGGAAAACTTTATTCCTGAGAATCACATTCCCAGGAATGTAGTTTGCTTGGAAATAAAACATTCCAGATACCAAACGTCACCTATATGATTAGTGAATTCATTTGTTTGCCATCCCAATATATGTATTCCTGTGTATTTATATACATAGTTTTTTTTCGGGTGGTTATTTGCCTTTCTTGGCCTCTTTTTTTTCGGCTACGTTGGAATTCATATGGATCAAGTTGGTGCTTTTGGCTTCATAGTGAAAACTGAAAAGAAATATTGATAGCTGCTTTACGGGTAGCTTTATTGCTTATATATATTTTATATAAAGGTGATTGAAAGTGAAATTGGACAAAAGGAAATGTGAAGGTTGGATGAAAGAATCCAAAAACTGTATGGCTCATTAAAGTGTTATTTACCCTCATGAAAGTGGAATTGAACTTGAAAGAAGGTATAACCCAGGGCTTTTGCAATCTGTAATTGAAGGGGTACCTGCAAAGACTACCATCAAGGAAAAAAATAATAATTTAATTAAGGTTCTTTTCACACTAAAACATTCGGTTTCTAAGTTTTAGAGTGAAAAGGGCAAATTCGAGACTCCCCATTTTTTTATTAAATTGTCTAGTAACTTTGGTTGAGTTAGTTGAAACAACACGTTTTCGAAGTAACCTCTGTTGTGTAGATTTGATTCAATTGAATTTACAAAAGATGTAGTATGTAATTATTCATGCGAGCTGTTGTCGGCCCGAAGGAAGGCGCAACTTGGCCGAGTAATTACATGCCTGTGATGGTAGATGTGTGGTGATAATAAACGTATTTTCCATGTGGATAATGGGATGCCCGAAGGTGACCATTATTTGACAGGATTTATCACCAATATTTGATCATTGTGTTGAGAGCACCATTAGCAGTTAATTTTTTTATAATCCGAAGATTGGGAATTAATGGTGTGCTTGGTATCTTGTTTGGGTCTTTCATTTGCTAATTTGGATTTCAAGTGAGCCAATTAAGGTATGAAGTCATCAAGGTGACTTCTCTTGTGGAAATTGCTTATAAGAGATACTGAATGTTGTGTGGGTGTATATCCATGCGGGTATTAATCGGCCCAAAGGAAGGTTAATATTTGGCCGGGTTGCATTCACACCTGTGATGGTAAACACGTAGGGATTATAAAGATTATTTTCATGTGAATAACAGAACGTCCAAAGATGACTGCTGTTTGACAGGAATTATCATTAGTGTTTGATCATTACAACAAAATACCTCTAGCAATTAATATTATTGTCTCAAGACCTGATGTTAATGATGCACCGGGTATTTTTGGTGAGTATCTTTATGATACTTTTGTTCTCGTTAAAGTTAATATTACTTATGTATTTGCTAATTTAATCCTCAAAAATTCTGACTTTTAGGATCGAAAGAAAAACAATAAAGTTGTTTTTTGATCTAGACATGGCATAAAGATAGAGAAACTCATCTTCTCTCACTCAATCCAGCAGTCAATTCAAGTCAGCTTATAGCTACTGAAAGGATAAATGATATCTTAATGAATTCATTTCATAAGGTGTGCAAGAAAGGAAAGAATGAAGCAAGAGAAGACAAATGATGCTCATTTGGCGAATACCTCTAAAGATAAGGGCAAACAAAAGAAAAATTATAGATGAAACTGCTAAGGGCCCATCTTAAAAGAAACAACTAAGGTCACAATTGTTTCTTTTATAAAGACATCGGGCAACTAAAGAAGAAATGTCCCAAATAACATGTTTGGCATGTCTATAAAGAATTGTCTGAACTGATGAAGGTTAAGTGGTGCTGAAAGATGCATCTATATTGGAGTTAACCAAGTCAGTAAAGGATAAGGCTATTGACGTTTCAGATTGTTGTTACTGGCTAATATTTGGAATTTAAAGACATTTTGGTTTAGTCATCATTTAGATGAAATTTGGTTTTGGTTTCTTATCGTAAACAAATCAAGAATAATTTTTGTTCATTTAGAAACGATGGATTCCATTTGTCTTTTAAATTCAGATATTGTTGGAACCAGTTAAGTAATGTACTGTGATGATCTATTATTGCTTGGTATTGAAACCTCTTGTGGTAAAACATTGAGTGAGGAGTCATATGGCACTAAGCATAAAGTTGACAATAAAAATTAAGGAGTGTTATGATATAAACATTAAGGGCACATCTCTATAAATAGAGTTAAGCGACTTGTATAAGGGAATCCTAGATTCCATTGACCTTATACATTTTATTGTTTGTATTAAATGTATTAAAGTAAATAGATCAGAACATGACTATCAAGAATACAGTTAAGTCCTAGTAATGACTCTTACAGATATGGCGAGGAGTATGATTAGTCATTCTACCTTACCAGAGTCACTATGTGAGTAACACTAAAGATTGCAGCTTAAATGCTTGACAGAGAATCAACTAAAGTAACCGACCAATCACTTTAAGTATAGGAATATCCAACTAAGGCAAGGCCTTATAAGCCTCGCGAAGGAAATTGGAGTCCCAAACAGTGAGTGACTACCTTATTGGTTACTCTGAAAGGTTAAAGGGGTATTTTTAAATCCCAAGTTAAAGATACCTTGAGACAGAAGATGACTAGTTCTTTGAGGATATTGAGTTTGGGGGGAGATAAGGTTAGAGACATTATCATTGAGGAAGAATTGGTTCTAATCCCTGAACCGATTCATATAGTTGCTATTTGTGTAAGAAAATTTGGATCCTTGTGTGGATATTGTTGTCATTCTTCCTATTCAAGATAAGGAAATTATTCATGAAGGCCAAACTCAACACCCTCAAGAACTAGAGCATCAAGAGTCGTTGCATTTTGCCATGATCCACTTAAGAAAGGATGAATACTATTTTGGATAATTATGTAGTATTTATCCAGGAACATAAGGTAAATGGTGTAATGAAAGATGATTCTACCAACTCCCATAAAACCATATGAAGTTTCCATTCGGAAATGCGGATTGAAGGAATGAGTACAAGCTCAAGCTAGACAAATAAGGTTTGAAACTTATCCTATTACTTGAAAGTTTCAAGAGATAATATGGAGAGGTATAGGGCTTGTCTAGTGTCAAAAGGCTATACTCAAAAGAAATGATTGATCGTAAGGATACCTTCTCTTCAGTACCAATGAAGGACTCTTTTAGGACAATAAGCATGGCTCTCATTGCTCGTTATAATTTGGAGCTTCATAAGATGGATGTCAAGACGGTGTTTCTCAATGGTCACATTGATGAAACATATGTATATAGTGCAACCATAAAATATTGTGTCGAAAGACCCAGAGAAGATGGTTCGCAAATTGACAGAATCTATCTATGGGCTAAAGAAGGTGTCTCATCGGTGATACCACATGTCCCATCAAGTGATTGTCTCATTTGGTTTTGAGATAAATATCATGGACAACTGTGGGTATCACAATTTCAGTGGGAGCAAATTGATATTCCTGGTGTTATATGTTGACATTTTTACTAGCCAGCGACAATATAGGCTTATTGCGTGAATCCAAGAAATTTTTAATGAAAAATTTTTGAGATGAAAGATCTTGGGGATGCCTCTTTTATCTTAGGAATTCAGGTACTTAGAGATCACTATAGAGGTATCCTTAGGTTATCACAGAAGGGCTATATCGATACAGTTTTTGGATAGGTTCAACATGAAAGATAGTAAACCAGCGAATACTCCGATAACTAAGGGAGACTATTTTAGTCATAATTAATGCCTAAAAGGAAATCTGGAAATTCAAGAAATATAGAAGATTCCCTATGCTTCAGCTGTGGGAAGTCTGATGTATGCTCAGGTTTGTACGCATCCGGACATAACGTATATAGATGCAGTGTTAGACAGATACTAGAGCAATCCAGAAAAAGGATCATTGGAAAGCAGTCAAAATGATCATAAGGTACTTAAAGAGAACAAAATAATATATGTTCATGGATCAGAGATTTGATAGTATAGAGATCATAAGGTATTCTGACTCCGATCTTGTTAGGTGCCAAGATAGAAGGCATTCAACCTTAGGATATGGTTGAGAAATTTTGTCATTGGGCTGCGTATAATAAAAGGAATTGAAAGACCACTCAAGTTATATGATGACAATAAATCAACCGTGTTGTACTCCAATAACAATTGGAGTTCAATGAAGTTGAAGGTTATTGACGTCAAGTTTCCAATTATCTATAGAACACATATGAACAAACTTTATGCTAGCTAACCCACTAACCAAAGGCTTGACACCTAAGGTTTTTCATGAGCATGTTGCTCACATGGGTGTTGGTTTTGAGATTGCCTTAGATTAGTGGGAGTTTTTCCTTTTGTTGTTTTGTTCTCTGTTCTATGTTTTGGATTTGGTACAGACTTTATGTTATGATTGATTTTCTGTAGAAATAAAGTTTATGATTTTCTGTACAGACTTAAGATTGTTATAACTATCTTAAGTTTTGGTATTGTGCAAATATTTAATTTGCACCTAAGGAACTTCGGTATGATCTCACTAAAGACTTAAGTTGGACCAGTTGGAAATAGGCATGATTTAGAGATCACATTGCATGAAATTTTCATGCCACTCATCCATATCCATCTATGTCATCAAGTGCATTGAAATGGTGGTCGTCGGGGTTTAGTCACGATATACGTTAGTGACGACAGTCGTGGTGGTCCCATTATTGATGTATGAGGTGGACCAGATTGTAAAGGGGGAAGTCTGAGAATAAATAGCATTCGGATGTGCGCCCTAAGGAATTATGATATAATTATTACAATATGTGGCCCAAGTGGGACATTGTTGGAATATTTTATTCCAATACCATAATGTGAGTAGATATCGGTAATTAATTATATTAGCTATTTATCAATTATGAGCCTTAATTGATATGTGATCAAATTAAGAGATAAGGCCAATCAGATTTCTGATTTGATAATTGATATTATCATTAATTATCTGATATGGGCAAAATACGAGTGGATGTCATTGATAACCAATTTCGGAATAATGGGAACCTTAATTGGTCATCACCCTACATATAGGCTATGGTCCCCAATACACCGGACATAACGCACATCGCCTCTTCTTCCCATCTGAAAAGTGACCAAGGCATAAAGAGTCCAGGTTGAGGAAGAACCACAAGCCAACGGGTGTTCATTACCCGTCTATCTCTTTCTCCCTTCTCTCTTCGTGTTTTCAGATCCTAAGACTATCAAGCTATGTTTGTTCGTGATGCCATAGAGATTCCGCAATAGTTGGAGATCAAATCTATTACTATTGAAGAAAGCTTAAGATCAAGAACACGACATAGATCCAGGTATTTATTCAAGTCTGTAAATCCTTAATTAGTAATCTGCCATGATGTAGATCCTAGGCTTTGTGGCGTTTTGCTCTAGGGTAAATGCATCTAGTTATGTATACTTTAAAGAATAAAGAAAATAAAGAATCAAGAATATAAAGGATTAATTCCAACAGACTTGACTTGTTGCATCGAGTTGTTTTGTATTTTTTTTTTTTTTTTGCCATTGTATTGCTTTTATCTGTACAAGTTGTATATATACCATGAATTGTATATCTTATCATTGCTGAGATATAAGGCCATTATTTGAGCCCTACTTAAAAGATTAGCTTATTTTGTGTTAGTGTTTTATGGCTTAAATACTATATTCAGCTTACTAATTTATTTAAGTAGATGTTATGTGTAAGGTGCATCACCCACCAAAGTGGTGCAGTGGTGCACCACCCAAAGTGGCGCTTTGTTGTCCAATTGTTTTGCCAAGTGGATTTGTGAAAATACTTTTGACTTTTCAACATATTTTATAGTCAAAGATATATTTGTATTGTATTTTGAATGTAAATACATTAATTCAAATAATGTATATTTTTTAGATCCCATTTTAATTAAAATAAATAAAAATATGCTATATACATTTATTTTTGATGATTTTTCCCATCAACTCGCCGGCTCTACCACCCTTCTCCGACGACTGCAGCCATCACCTGCACCTCACCTCACCACCCGCACCCTTACCCACACACCACCATTAACATTGCTTTCACAACAATCCCCTGCAACTAAAAGGAGCAAGCAAGATTACTGTAGAATGAAGGAAGAACGGTGAATAAAGAGGAAGAAGAATGGACACTCCGATTTTATAAAAAATAGTGACAATATTATAATAATACAAATTAAAATAATATAATGGTTAAATATAATAATAATTGATAATAATATTTTTTAAAAATTAATATTATGATGTGGCAGCCTACGTGGCTTAAAATAATAATAATAAAGCTGATGTGATAATATTGACGTAGCGCTCCATTAGCTATATTAACACTTAATAGAGTTCCACTGAACAACAAGGACAAATATCAAAAGTTTTAAATTTACATGATCAAAACAAACGAAAAAAGTATAAGGACTAAAACCAAAATTTATTGACTTTTCAGGGACCAAAACCAAGGTTTGTTTTCATACATGGCATCCAATGTGGCATAAAATAATAAATTTTTGTTGACGTGACAATGCTGACATGATACTTTGTTAGCCACGTCAGCACTTCATAGAGGGTAACTGACTGCCACGTCAGCATTTAATAGAGGATAACTGACGGCAGGGATTAAAACCAAAAGTTTTAAATTTATAGGGACCAAAACCAACGAAAAAAGAATGCAGTGAGTAAAACCAAAATCCACCTACTTTTCTAGGAAAAAATTCATTAAACCATTTTTATTTTACTTATATTGCACTAAATTTATATGGTTGTATTTGTTGTTGCCGAAAACTATATAGGCCGGTATTTGGGGTTATTTTCAGAGTTTTGCTCACCAAGTGAAGAAGGGCAGGTACCTTGAACATATATATTACAAGTTACAACTTTCGTGAATTTTTCCATTTCCCAAAATATAGTTGCACTTATACTATCATTGAATAGATTCAGTGGTTAAGATAAGCGTTGGTTGGTCCACGAAGTGTTTTTGCCTTCTGGTAGTAATTAGTTGTTGAAGTGTGAGTGTGAGTAAGAAGTCCCGCATTTCGCGTTGGATGGAAATGGACATGTTGAACAAGTGGGTGAACCCATATACTCAATGTCCGAAGGTTTTGGACTTTTGGATAAAATATGTGATGTCCAAATCACTTGTATGGTTTGCTCTTGGCCCAATGTAAAGATCTCCCTGACTTGTTGTAGTTGATGGGCATCCAGGACTAAAGGGTGACACAGCTCAAGGTGATGCTATTTTGTTTCTGCTGCAAATTTCTATTTGATCAAGTTCTTGTTGTTAATGTTGTAATGCCAGCCATGTTTGTAGTCAAGAAAGTTCGCTATTACACTGAAATGAAATATCATTTGTCTCTGATTCTCATTGTGTGCATAGTTGTAGGATCAAGGGGTGCAGATTAATTCAGATTCGATTTTCTATAGAAAATATTTTGTATATATTAGACCCGAAAGACAATCCCATTTTTGGTGTTTTATTCATATGTCTCTTGAATCTTGATACATATCGAATTAATAAATACATGGTAAGTTGACTATCCATATGACTAATGAGAGACATTTCCTCAAGTTGTTTGCAAGAACTGAGGGATAAGATTTCATTTTATGCATACTTCATTATTTGGAATCAGAACAAACAAAATTGGAACATTATTGGCCTTGATCCGCTGATTGTTGGTCATCATAAAAAGTAAACATAAATATAATTTTTATAAAATAAACCCACTGGACAGTGTTTAAGTTCATAACTTGCAGCATTTGGATATCAAGCTGATCAACTTGGCTATCTGCTTTAATTTCATTCAGTTATCACTCGTAATTTTGCAATACTGAGACTGTTGTTGATAAATGCCTAAATATCTTATATCTGTAACAAATTGATAATTTAGGATTTTCTTTTAAAATATTCAATAATCTGGAAAATAACCAACAAATTCATGCACCATTTATCTTCAGCAGGATTATGATGAATAAAATTTTGTTCTCTTCAGAAAGCCAGCTAGTTATAGCATCATCCAAATTATAAAACAGCTAAGCTATACCATTTACAAGTTAACTTGTATTGTTGCTCGCTAGTAATTGCTTACACTCTTTGTCTTGTTCATACAATCCAATGGCTCCGTGCATGTAGTACCATTTTCCAGCATATTGTGTAGAAGAAAGTCTTAAGTAGGTACTATTTACTATAGGCATTCAATTCAACAGCTGATATGTGCAAAGGCATTTTATTCAGATAGGTGCATTTATATCATTGACCGACAGAACCTTACATATGTTTAAATGGAGTGTTTATGGTAGGCACGGCTTATCTAAATTTCAGTGTGTAGTACTTGTTTAGCTCTATATAGATCATTTTTGTAATGGCTCCTTATCATGATGGAACAAGGTGTCTTTAGGTGTTTAAACTTCACTGATATGTTTGTTTGGGCAGTACTTGTTTGTTAGGTGTAATGGCTCTATATAAATCAATAATGTATTTCTTTTCTATATAGTACTTGTTTGTTAGGTGTAATGACTCTATATAAATCACATAATGTGACAAATAACAAAATGTTACTTTTGGGCAAATGTCCCTTTGGGATGAAAAAAACAAACATACCTTTGAACTTGATCATTTTGAGAAAGCATGCCTCTTTATTGTTCATTATAATCATTGGATATAATTGGAGTATAGTCAGATGAAACTAAGTTTAATCATAACATGAATAACATGTCACATATAATAATAACAATAACAAGTGAAAGAATAATAAAAAACTTTGTCAGAACCGCAATGATCTGCTGAAGGCCTTCCAAGACAATGGATTCTTAGGATCTGGGACTTGTTTCCTTGTTCCACTCTTTCTGCCTAGAATGGGTTTGAGCAATTTCTTCAGGACCTTGTAGAATCCTGAGCCACGAGGATGCTGCCCTTGGTTCACCTGATGAGTCACCACAGGTATTGTTGGTGCCACACTAATGAGCCGTGACTGGGACCATGACCTTGGCAATCCTGGTTCTGACAGACTCCTCTGCAGCATGGCTTTGTTGAGGTGATCCACAAAGGACAGCCTCTCAAATTGGTCCAACAGAGTGCTCTGTTCATCTCCAAACCTCTTTCTAATCATTGCTATATCCCCCATTAGTTCTTCTTGTTGTAATATCATTTCTCACTAGCTGATATCTTTATAGAGGATCATAAGAAAAATGTTGTTTTATGTAGGATTTGACACCTCATAAGAAAATTAAACGTATATGTGAATGAAATTAGACATGTACATATATTATATGAAGGTGTGATATGTGAATAAGGCATGACATGAGTGTCAAAATTGCAATAATAATGTAGCATTTGAGACTTAAAGGGGTCAGTTTCTATTATGATATCTCTCTCACCTTTTGATGTGGCAGATGATATAAATGTAAAATGAGGAGTCTTTGTCTAAGCAAAGTATCATAATATCAGATACATCAGTGGTGATAGGAATCTCAGGTGAAAAGGCTGCCAAATATTGAAGACTTCCAATTTCTTCCAACAGAATGAATTTGGAACATCCCAGTTTCCTTAAAAATATAACAGTGTGATGTGAAAGACACAAATTATTTCTATGCACTTCCATGGGAGTAACAGAAAAATTTGTGTAGCTAGTTGATTAATAACATCCTGTTGAATCTTTAGTTTATATTCCTGAAGAGTAATCACAGATCGGGCACCAACATAACAATCTTCTTTATTAAAAAAAAATTTTATTTCCCCTTTATTACGAAATTTTAATTATTAAGACAAAAAGATTGCTTGGGGTATGTGGGGAATCATACATGTGTGATCTAGAAGCTATACTATGCAACACTTTATTCTTTCTTGCTTGAAAGAAATTATGTTTCATCTTCACATGCTACTCTTTTTAGGAGGCTTGAGGCTTGTGTGCTAAACAAGTTTAACTAAAGAACATATATAATGATTGATTTGTATATTCATTATTCCATTCTATGGTTTATTTCCTCCATTTTAACAAAAGTAAGTGGTATGGAACTTTGTCACAATGGTAGCCTTAGTGCCTAAGAGGGTCAGAGATACAAGTCAAATTTTTACCTTTACTAACTAGCAATGGTTAGCTTCATGAAAAAAATAAAAATGGCACTAATTGCTTCTTTGCCTTGCCTCTTTGGCTCTTTGCAGTTGCACACTTTGTGATTAGTTCACAATCACACTAATGTAAAATATGTAATAAACAGGAAAAGTTAACGTCAATTAACCAAAACTTGAACGTTAAAAAAGAGGTGGTGACAGAACTGTAATTATCTAGGTCACTTAAATCACCTTTAATTCCAGTTATTTAAACAACTGACGTTAAAGGTTTATCTTTTACGTCAGTTACTTAAACAACTGACGTAAAAGATGACTTTTAACGTCAGTTTTAATAACAATTGATGTTAAAGGTGTTTTTAATTATTTTTAGTAAGTATATGTTACCACCCCCACACGCCTCTTCCACTTTCATCACTCATCTCTGCCTCTGTTCTCATGCCTTCTCTCTGCCCTAACCCTTCTACTTTCATCACTCATCTCCTCTCCACCGCAAGCTCCTCTCCACCACCACCGCGAGGTACGTACTCTTTCTCTCTCTCTCTCTCTCTCTCTCTCTCTCTCTCTCTCTCAACTTCACACTCTTTCTTGCGTGCCCTAACTCTCCCTGTCTCTCTCACTCTCAGCAACCACTTTCAACGACAGCCACCACGCGAGCTCCTCTCCCCACCACCACGCGAGAGCGTCTGTCACAACTCCCTCTCCCATTCGAACCACGAGCCCTATTCTCCTTCTCCTCTATGTTCAGGCGATAATGCCCTAAACCACATTTCTGTTTGATAATGATGCAATGGAGTTAGCAGACCATGCCATTTAAAATATATGTTTAGCACATAGTTAGTACACCTAGGGCAGTATATGATGATGACAGGAGTAGCAGTGATGAGTTAGCACATAGTTAAAATATATGATGAGTACTGGTAGCATCTTCTTCACCAATGCTTGTTGTTAAGCATGTCACTGTGTAACTATGTAGCAGTTTTGTTCTTAATCTGACTGGTCTTTATCGGTTATCCTAGGATATCACACATGAACAGTTCTTTGTATTTTGATGGTTTTGCTTTAAAATATTGAAGATAATTTAGTTGCTGGTATGTCGATGTTATTTTACAATTTGGTATTACTATTAGTGTTATTGGCATGATGGCTCTTTGAGTAAATGTCAAAGCCATGTGGCAGCTAATTCATCATGTGATCATGGTCTTCTTGAGTCCTAGACTTTGTTCTAGCTTGGAAGGTCACATGTTGCGTCTACTTGTTTGAAAATAAATCTGCATTATGTTTAAGTGAGAATTGTTTAAGCATGCTTGATGAATTGTTTAAGCGTGCTTTGAAGGAAATAGTTTTTTATGACAATAGTGGTGTGTATATATGTTCGTTAGGTTTTCAAATAGGTTTTCAAAGAGGGATAGAGTGTAGTGGTGTATATATATGGTTGTTAGGTTTTCAAATACTAGTGCGCTTTTTCAATCTCCCCTATTGTGCTTATATTGGATATGTGTGTGTATATCTAGAGGACCTATCTAGCCATGGATCGTAGTTGGATGGTTTGTAAACGCACAAGTGATGAGTATTTGAAGGGAGTGAAAGAGTTTATAGAATTTGCTCAAAGGAATGTTCCTAATAGTAAATGAATGTTCAGTTGTCCTTGTATCAAATGTTTGAATATGAGGAAATGTATGGTCAAGGATGTACGTACTCATCTTATTTGTTTTAGGATTTGCTTGAATTATACAAGATGGATATGGCATGGTGGTGTGTTGTTAAGTACTAAGCCAAGTGTCTCCCAAAGTGAGGACGTTGACGTAGATATGGAGGATGCTCGAGTAGAGGACATGATCCGTGATATTGGACAAGAATCTTTTCAGCGAGCACATGTGTATGAAAGGTTGTGCAGTGATGCGGACAAGTATTTGTATCCTGGGTGTACTACTCATATACGGTTATCGGCGGTGTTAAAATTAATTTGTGTGAAGGCGAGAAATGGTTGGAGCGATAAAAGCTTCACCGAATTGCTTGAATTATTGAAAGAATTGCTTCCAGAGGGCAACACATTGCCTAACCGTAACTATGAGGCCAAGAAGGTATTGTGTCCGATGGGTATGGAGTATAAGAAGATACACGCATGCCCTAATGATTGCATATTGTACACGAGTGATTATGAAGAGAATCACGATTGCCCCAAGTGTGGGTTATCACGCTACAAAGTGAAGGATGGTGATGATCTTGATGATTCGATTTGTGATGTGAAAAAAAAGGGTCCTCCTGCGAAGGTGTTGTGGTATCTTCCAATAATTCCAAGGTTCAAGCGATTGTTTACTAATGTGAAAGATGTAAAGAACCTTAATGGCATCATGATGAGAGGAAACGTGATGGACAGGTTCGCCATCCGGCTGATTATGTGCAATGGAAGAAGATTGATACTTTGTTTCTGGATTTTGCCGATGAGCCAAGAAACCTAAGGCTTGGACTTGCTACGGATGGAATGAATCCATATGGTAACTTAAGTAGTATTCATAGTTCATGGCCTGTTCTCTTGACAATTTACAACCTACCTCCTTGGTTGTGCATAAAGCGCAAGTACATGATGTTAGCTATGATGATTTTGGGCCAAAGCAACCGGGAAATGACTTAGATGTTTATAAGTACCTTGATTGAAGACTTGAAAAATATGTGGGTCGAAGGTGTTGATGCAGTTGATGGGTATTCACACGAGACTTTCAAGCTGTGTGCCATGTTATTTTGCACCATCAATGACTTTCCAGCATACGGGAACTTGTCCGGGTACAGTGTTAAGGGGCATAAAGCATGCCCTATATGTGAAGAAGGCACATGCTACACTCAGTTGCATCATGGAAGGAAGACGGTTTACCTTGGGCATCAGAGATTTCTTAGACGTGATCACCCATATCGTAAGATGAAAAAAGCTTTTAATGGATGCCAAGAGACTGAAAATGCTCTGACGGCCTTAAATGGAGAGCAAGTATATCAACGGGTGAAGCACATCAATGTTATCTTCGGCAAGGCCAAAAAGAAGTCTAAGGCTACTGATAAAAACATATGGAAGAAGAGGTCGATATTCTTTGATCTTCCATACTGGTGCAAGCTTGATGTCAGACACTGTATTGATGTGATGCATGTGGAGAAAAATGTGTGTAACAGTGTGATCGGGACGCTTCTCAACATTCAGGGCAAGACGAATGATGGTGTGAATGCTCGTCTCGATCTTGTTGCGATGGGTATACGAGAGCAGTTGGCTCCAGTTGTTGAGGATGGTAAGCGGACATATTTACATCCAGCATGACATACTTTGTCAAAAAAAAAGAGACAAAGTTTTTGTGAGTGTCTTCAGAGCATCAAAGTTCCACATGGTTACTCTTCAAATGTCAAGAGGCTTGTCTCAAGTGATCTCAAATTAGTTGGCTTAAAGTCTCATGACTGCCACATCTTGATGCAACAACTTCTGCCGGTGGCTATTCGTGGTATTGCTCCTAAAAATGTGAGACATGCCATTACTAGGTTGTGCTCATTCTTCATATCTATATGTAGCAAAGTCGTTGACCCCCATAAGTTGGATGAGTTGGAAGTTGAGGCTGCTACATTCTTGTGCCAATTGGAGATGTATCTTTCTCCTTCATTTTTCGACATTATGGTTCACTTAATTGTTCATTTAGTGAGGGAGATTAGATTATGCGACCCCCTTTTTTTGAGGTGGATGTACCCAGTTGAGCTATACATGAAGATCTTGAAAAGGTGTGTGAAGAATCCACACCGTCCTGAAGCATCTATTGTTCAAAGGTATGTTGCAGAAGAAGCTATTGAGTTTTGTTCAGACTACCTTCCTAACACGGATCCTATAGGGGTTCCTAAGCCTCGTCATGATGAGAGAAGATGTTAAGGTAAGGGTACACATGGTGTAATGAGTAATAGCAAGGGTCGGGAGGAAGTGCTTCAAGCATAGTTGTACATATTGAATAACATCGATATGGTTCAACCTTACTTTCCTGATCACAAAAGAAAAGTCAAGGAAGAAAACCCTCAAATGAACGAAAAGTGGTTGTTGAACAAGCATAACAAGACTTTCTTACAATGGTTTAAAGATGAAATCCTGAGGGATGGTAGTACTGCTTCTAACGAATTAAAATGGCTAGCATGTGGACCTACCTTTAATGTCATATGTTGGAGCGGATACGACATCAATAACTTTTCCTTTTATACAAAGGAACAAGATAACAAGAGTACCAAGAAAAATAGTGGGGTTATGATCATGGCCGAATCATTGCACTTCTCTAGTTCGAAAGATACAAACCCCGTTATTGCACTGATACCTTACTTTGGAGTCATTGAAGAGATTTGGGTACTCGATTACACTAAGCTTACGGTGCCGGCTTTTAAATGTAAGTGGGTTGATAGTAAAGGTGGTGTACAAACCGACGAATGGGGCTTTACATTGGTAGACCTTTGCAAGTTAGGACATGTTCATCATGGCTTCCCATGCAAAATAAGTGTTTTATATCACTGATCCTTCTAACAAAAGGTTGTCTGTGGTTCTCCAAGGAAAAAGCATGAATAATGGTAGTGATGAAAATCAAGATTCAACTCTTGATATTCATGAGACTCCTTATTTCTCAACAAACATGCCTACTATCATTGAGGAAACACAGGTGGACAATGTACATGCCACTCGTGATGGTCATCACGAAGGGATATTGATATAGCTAAATTAAACTTGAACATAGTGTAAGTTTAGATTTATCTTTATTTATCTCCATGTTAGTTTAGATTTATTTTTATTTATCCATCTATATTTATCTTTATCTTTATTTATCCATGTTAAAATAACCTAATTTATTAATTTTTGTTTCTGAACAGGCATACACATGGATAAAGCTGACATCCTGATGAGTGTGATTCCACCTCATCTTTGTCCATCATTTTGCATGCATTTTCATGTAGTTTAGGCATATTTTTATTAGATTTTAGGTTAATTTTCCTTTGGAATGGGTAAGGCGATTTTCGTGTGTTGTTTTGCAGATATCAAGGGTAAATTGCTCAAGATCAACCATGATGGAGTTTGGATGAAGATAGGGCTTTAAAAGTGAAGAAAATGAGCCAAACAGAGCCCATCACGGCCTAGCCGTGATGCCCATCACGGCCATGATCGAGCAAAACTGAAAAAGAACAAAGCCTCGAAGTCGAGTGCATCACGGCCTAGCCGTGATAACCACCACGGCCGTGACCCAAAATCACCACAAGTCAGAAGCTGTCCGGGCCAGGCCATGATGGCCATCACGGCCGTGATGGCCATCACGGCCAGGCCGTGATGAGCATCACGGCCATGACAGACCAACCAGTGAAGAATTTTCAAGGCAGAATCCGTCACGGCCGTGACGCGTATTACTTGGCTCAGAAGTAACAGAATTGGATCTAATTTGAGTTGGATTAGGACTCTAACTGCCCAATTCTATAAATAAGGGACCAGGCAGAGGCAGAAAACATCAGACCTTTGGGGCTACTACTCTAGGCATAGATTTAGGATCTCTTTCTTCTTCTCCTTCTTCTCTTAGTTATTTTCATGTTATTTGTAATCATGCCTGTCATCTCCATGGCAAGGCGTGAGTAGTAGCATAGTTTCTAGGGATTATGGCTCTGCCCAAGTTTGTTTATGATGTAAATTTGATGTAAACTCTTTGTTAATTACGATTTACTTTAGATCTGATTTCTAGTGTTTAATCAATCGTAAAATCGGCGACCGCTTATTTGCGTGACGTAGGCGTTCTAAGGAGGAACCTAGCGGTGAACTTAGGATTTCTAGTGTGTTTCACACGTAAAGTTCGTGACGCTTATCGCGAGACGTAGATATTCTAAGGAGGAACCTAGCGGTGAACTTAGGTTATTTGCATGACTTAGACATTCTAGGGAGGAACCTAGCGGTGAACCTAGGTGTCGGATCTATAGAGTCAGACTTGGGACTGAAATCACGAGAGTTAGAAGCCGTCCCTCGAGGATCAACGAGTTGTCACGAAACGCAAAGGGTTCAATATGGGATCGACTACCACGAGAGTAGGGGTCGGGTCAATTGGGCACGGCTTTTGTAACCCGAGAGGGAGCTTAAGCTATCAGAGGATAAACTCGCCTTCAAGGCAATTTCGCTAATTAACAAGGGTAATCAACTTCATAACGTAAATGATCTTGTGGTAACCTAAATCCCTAGGAACCCATTTAGATCTGAAAAATCAAAAAGATTTGTTTTCTGTTTTGTTTGATTCTGTTTTATCTCTTAAATTCAAATTCAAAAACCATTTCAAAAATATAAAAATCTTTTTAAACAGTCCAGATCTAATCGATTTGATAATTAGTTGCGATTCGAGAACACAGTCTCTGTGGGATCGATATCTTTTATTACTTGGCGACGATCCGGTACACTTGCTGGAATCGCACGTGCATTCGCACATCCCACATGCACGGGAGGGGTCGGTGGCTCCTACGCCTGTTGATAGTGTAAGATTTATTTATACATATAATTTAATTAATTAGGCTCATATTCTTTATTTATACATGTTATACATAACCCTCTAATTTAATATTTATTTGTCCAAATAGGCATCACAGAGTAAGAAAAAACGGGGTAGAGCAGCCACTAGTATGAAAAAGTTAGAAAAGGCTAGGCTCAGTGGTCAGAAGCTTGAGGTGTGTTTTGATGATAAAGGGAATCCCCAGGGACCCTATGCTAAGCAATTTAAAACTTGGGTGGCTAAGGAAGCTAAGCAGCACACTAGCTTCCTACATGAGGATTGAAAAGAAGTGCCACAGAACGTTAAGGATCAGATTTGGGAGGCTATCACGGTATTTTACTTTTACACTCTTTTGATGTACATTATTAAAGAATTTTTTGAGTTCTAATTCCTCCTCTTTGTTATGTATTTAATGTGTAGATAGCATGGACCGTGCTGAATACGGAAGTGCATAAGGTGAAATGGCTCTCACTGGCGTCAAAGCGTTGGAATGGGTTTAAGCACAATCTTACTATGCACTACGTATTTGGACCGAAGGACCACGAAGAATTTTTATAAACTACCCGTACGTTGATAGGGAGATGTGGGATAGTTTTGTTAGGAGCCGACATACACCTTCATTTATGGATGAGAGGATAGCAGCTGGAGAGGTGCCTGAGGGCACAGTTGTTGATCCTTCATCTCCTATCGCCTGCGAGGATGTTTGGTTGGAGGCCCGAAGGACAAAAAAAAGAGATTTTAAAGCTGAAGTCACACGCACTGTGGCTGAAAAGATTGTAAGTAACAAACTAACTGCATTTGTAGGTTATATTTGTATATATTGATATTTTTAACACATTCTCTTACACGTTTTTTAATTTCTTCATTGTAAGAGGAGCTTAAGGAAAAATGCTCACAGGGCTCATTCGTCCCACATGGACGCCGAGATATATTGATCACTGCCCTAGGCAAAGACGACCACCCTGGTCGGGTGATTGGTGTTCCAGGGACGATGGGCATCAAAAAATATTATGGCACAAGAGCTCCATGTAGGCAGGTCGATGAGGAGGCACTTAGAGAAGTGGCTAAACAGCAGCTCATGACTGACCCGACCATTACAGATGAGCCGATGAGCCGCTTCCTATCAAACCTATCCTTCAAGCAGATGCTTGTAAAGGAGCTTTTCTCCATGGGTTCCCAGGACATAGCGGGAGCTGCTGAACCTTCACATGTAAGCACAAAAGAGAGCTATCATAGGACACATGTGGAGGTGGATGACTTGGCAGAGAGGGAGCGAGAGTTGGAGGTAAAACGCAAAGAGCTTGACTTGGAGGTGAAACAGCGAGAGCTTGACTTGGAGGTGAAACGGCAAGAGCTTGAGTTGGCGAAGAAGGAGCTCGAGTTGTCCTAGAAGGTATATTCATAATTAATGATCAAATATCTCAATTAATTACTTTTTTTTCTCAACTACTTATATACTTTTTTTATTTAATATATATTGAAGGCAAAGCCGAGTTCGCTGTCTCCCTACAGTTGTATGTTCTCGATTGGTGAGGATTATGTTGACGAGATTTTTACATGCCCGTTGGAACACGAAGGATGGGTGGCCCGCCCGCCTCCATCAGTAGATCGTGGTTTTATATTCGATGGTAATGATCTTGGGCACCTTTGCAAAGGTGGCGAGTGGCTAGCCACCATGATTGTGAGTCTTTGGTCCACGTAAGTATGCTTTAATTTTATAATTAATTCAATTTATATATTTTATTTCAATTTTATGATTTATTTCTACCTCAACATATTATGCAATTAACATCCACTTATTTCATATCTTAGATATCTGAATCGTCTTCAACTTCAGAGGGGCTCCAACCTTTATGGCTTCTTAGACTCCTACGTCCTTGTCCCTGAATTCTTTGCTAATCACAATGAAGTCAATTCATACATTGGAAGATTACTGGGAGGCGATGATCGAAAAGAAATATATCTGGAACCCTACATAATGAATGATCATTGGAAATTGCTCATACTTCATCCTGCCAGGCATACTGTCATATTCTTATGCTCTCTCCACCATAACCCGTCACGGGTGGTAGTGGAATCCATCAATACGTGAGTAATTAATCTTCTATTTAATTTAAGTTTTAACATTTGCTTTTATTTTATTACACACATGATGAATTCGTTAATTGACATGGATATTCTGTTTATGATAGTGCGCTGAAGGCATGTAACATAAGTTGCGCCAACGGGAGGAGTAAGACTACTAAGTCTAAAGGAAATCCTGAATGGATTATCCTCAAGGTTGGTAGTTTATTAAATAGTAATTAATATTATAATTACTAATTACAAATATATATGTATATTTAACTGACATTAAATTTCATTTCTTTTGTAGTCTCGTAAGCAGTAGGACGGTTGGTCGTGTGGCTATATGTGATGCATCATATGCTAAACATAATCTCCGCATCTATTACAGAGGGATGGATGAAGGTAATCACTTAAACAACTTATTTAATTATATATTTTAGTTTTGGTGATGACTTGGGTTAATGTTATTGTTAATTATTTGAACGTGTGCAGGCTTTTAGCGACCAATCTCCTCTTAAAACAGGAGAGTTTAGAGACTTGAGGATGCGTTTTCCAGAATTCTTTTTTAAGTATGCTAAAGAAAAAGGAATAAAAAAATACCTCATGAATACTTAGAAGATGTGTAGTAGTTAATAATATTTGTATATGAATTTACATTTAAATACTTAGAAACTTTTAGTTATGTTTTTTCTATTAATGGGTTTTGGTTTTTTGTCCCCCAATTGGTTCTTTGTATTTCTTTTATTTTATTAATAAAATTTAAGGGTACTCTTTTTCCTTAAAGTTGTTTTTATCCCTAAGGAGGGTTTTGCATCATAAGGTTTTAGTAAAACCCTTATTTGCTAAATTTGAGTGTGTGCAAATTTTGTAATGTGTGCATATTCTGTATTGTGGACTGTTTACTGAATGCAAGGATATAGCTGGGGGAAGGGGTATATTGTAACAGAATTTAAAAAAAAATATTTAACGTCGGTTCTCTATTCAACTGACGTTAAAAGTAATTTTTTAAAAAAACATTTATAATGTCAGTTATTTAAACAAACTGACGTTAAAAGTATCACTTTTAACTGACATTAAAAATGTTACTTTTACGTCAGTTGTTAAACTGACCACTTTTAGCGTCTGCTGGAATAAAGTTAGGTTTTTTTCAGACGTTAAACAACACTTTTAACTGATGTAAAAGTGCTTCCTGCACTAGTGTCACCTTCATTGTTTGATTAAAACCGTTCTAGCTTTATGGAAGTGACAATGGTTTTTTTTTTAATAGGCAAATGTTAGCAATTAGTGTGTTATGTTAGTGGGGGAGTTGAACCCATGACCTCTGAACGCGCTGTCGCCACGCGCCAAAAAGAACGAGCGATTATTAAAATAATGTAGTATAGAGCGACAACTCGAGTATCGTCTCTCAAGGACTCTTTAGTTGTTGTTGTTATTAACAGAAAATTAGTAAAAGTTAGAAATGGGGGGTTTTGAGATTGAAAAATAAAGAAACAAAACAGAGAAAACAGAACAGTTAAAGAGAATAGCAAATAAACTAAAGACGATTAACCTACTGTTCTTGGTTTCCCACTATCATTGGTTCATGCAAATCCAAGCCCTAAGCAGATTCTAAACCCTTTTCGATTGTAGCATCAATTTACAAGCGAAATCAATACTACGAGACATATATTCCTATTCCCAAATTAAGCAAACGGGGTGAGGCACTCGTGAACTAAGCGAACATGATTGAACACACGTGAATTAAGCAAACGCGATTATATATAGGAACATACAATCATCGAAATAAATCAATACTAATCCTATACATATCTGAATTAAGCAAACAGAAACATATAGAACAGTACTGAAAAGGAATAGTAATTCAAATAGGAAATACAAAACCTCAAGTGTAATAATGGAAACCAATCCCAGTAGATTAATCTAGGAGACTAGTTCTCCATAACAAACATAAGTAGAAAAGGTAACAAAACAAACTACAACTACTGACTAGCTAAGACTAGCCAAAACTGACTAGCCCTGACCTCAAAACTAGCCGAAACCGTGATGGCTTCTGGTCTTCCAAGACTCGCGAGGCGAAGGGATGCTCGCGAGGCGAACGCTTCAACTTCAAAACTGCCACGGCCGTGATCTTCAACACGGGTAAACCGTGATCGTCTCTGACTTTTCAGGCTTGCATGACTCGCGGGGCGAGATATCCTTCGCGGGGCGAGTGGCTCCAGATTTATTTTATTTTATTTTATTAACCTGAAAAACAGAAAATAACATAAGTACTTTATTTAACTCTAAATCAACTAAATTAACCTAAAAATACTTTACAGACTCAAAATCTTACTTAAGGACAATCAAGTCTAATTTGGGTGAAAATGATATAAAATAAGCACAAAGCCAAGGTCTTTAATAGTTATAAAACCAGTCAAACAGAGGCTCATCAAAATACCCCAAACTTAAACTTTGCTTGTCCTCAAGCAAACTAAAACTTAAAAACTCAAACAGACTCAAGACCTGGCAAAACATGGCAAGCTTAAGGATTCTATCAACTTTACACAGATTTCAAGCAATTTAACAAAACAATTTTTCTTTCAATGTTCCCCCATTTCAAGCAAAGTAATCCCCACAATCATCTATTCTAAACAATGGAGAATTTCATCATTCAAACACTCATTAATCTAAGCAGGGGATCTAAGTTACACACAAGAAGGAGATCACCAAATTCAAACAACTGCCTTCCTCACAAGGGAAATTTGTGTTCACTCAATCGCTCAGTTTGTGTCAGGCTAACATTTCACTCAATTTTCACTTTTAAGAAGCACTTCCCATAAATTTGATTTTCATCTCTAAATGATTCCCACAGAAAACATGCAAACAACATCAGAAGGTCTTTTATGGGTTGTAATGGGGCCTGGCTAATGGTAGGATATACAAAGGAACTAGGCTGAAGACCCTAGGAACTAAGAGAGCATGAACATCATTTACACTTTGAATTTAAATCAAGTTCCTTTTCTCATTTTTCTTTTATGCCTTGGGTGTCTACAGCCTTTTATTTTCTAATACTTTTTCATGTTTTTCATTTTTACACTTTTCTCTTTTTTGTTTTTTTCTCTCTTTTTTTTTTCTTTTCTCTCTCTTTTTTTTTCCTCTTTTTCCCAATCCAGAATAACATGTCACACCTTGTAGCCACCCCAAACTTAGTTTCTTGCACCCATTCTAAGATTCCATGCTCTCCTAATCCTAAGATCGGGTTAACATGGTTTTCCAGATTTTTGGGCTTATAAC
This sequence comes from Sophora flavescens, assembly GCA_030762895.1. Classification (NCBI taxonomy): domain Eukaryota; kingdom Viridiplantae; phylum Streptophyta; class Magnoliopsida; order Fabales; family Fabaceae; genus Sophora; species Sophora flavescens. The sequence goes on along the minus strand of CM061068.1, from coordinate 96,923,821 downwards.
ATTAGGTTATCAAGAATTAACAGGCTAATAGGCTCAATGGGGCTAACTAGGGAACATGCATTAGGATGGTTATTTTTAGGCTAAGTAGTTATTTACAAAGAAAATGCCTAAATCATTTGAAGCAAACACATAATCATGCAAACCAAAAAGAGACTCAAGCAAATTCAGGAAAGTGCAATCAAAAGTGATTTTCACACAGTCAAAAACATGTTGGAGGCTCAAAACCTCACCTGGACATTTTTGCAAATTGTTTGAAAGAGATTCTATCCCTAGTGTGTGCTTCCTATCACCCCAAACTTATCATAAATCATGCCATCATAACAAAATCTCAAAGTTCAGTTTTCAATTATATGGGGATCATTTTTCAAAAAAATTTCAAATCCTAGGGGGAAAACAGTCAACACTATCATGCAATCAATCTATGCAATTTCAATCAAACCAATAAACTTGCCGACAAAAGACTCAAACACAACTCCTGAGCTTCTCAAATTATTCAGGAGCTTTATTCAAAACAAAACAGAAATAAAGCAAGGAAAAGAAAATTAAAAAGAAGAAAGGGTTAAGAAAACTCATTAAGGGCGGTTCCACTAGGATCCCATTGCTTGTAGCATAAGGCCCACGTGATGGTTAAAGAGTGGAAGTTCATTCCATGCTTCCCTAACTCGCAGCCTTGATGTGGGGGTGAGCACTTGACAATTATGATGACTTCGCCGAGTGCGGCGGACTTCTCACTCCCCTTCGGGTCACAGCTGACCTCTTTATCTACAAAGTCTCCCCAATAGAAGTGGGGCTCAACCTCTTGGATTGGCCATGGTGCAAAATCCAAGGGTGCAGAATCCAGAGCTTTTGGTTCCACAGGGGGAGATGGCAAACAGTTAGCTGGGGTCTCCGGTGCTGCTTCAACTTCTGCAAGGTCTTCATCCACTGCACTACTGGATTCATCACTTGCTAAACCTGCAGAAATTTCAGGACACACCACAGAAAGGTTAGAGTTAGTACAGTCAATACATGTAGTAAAAGAAACTGAGTTAGTAAAGGTCTGATTGTCTGGACTTTCTGCACACGGTTCATCCATCCCATCACTTTCAACACCTGCATCTAAAACCAAAGATTCTTCTTTATCCTCAAGCACGGTGGAGCAAATGTTCTCCTGATCCTCCTGATGCTCATTTCCTATATGAACATGGCCCTCAACCTCATCTGTCTCCTGTTCCATATGGATGCTTTGCTTAACATACCTTTCAAAATAACAATCTACACACAAAGCAGTGCCATCACAATAACACTCATCACATGCATTAGAATCAGGGGATTCAACACACATTTCATCATCAACAGAAATATTATCACAATCATCATCAGAAATATTTTCAGGAATAACTTGTGACTCTGTATGTTCTTCAATGGGCTGTGGAGTTAGCATTGCAGCCAAGTTGGCGGTAACTTGATCAATTAGAGCGGACAACTTCTGAGATTCAGCTTGGCTCCTCTGGTATTCAGCCTCCATCTTCTGTTGAAATTCAAGAAAGTTTGCTTCCATTTGTGCACTTATCTGTCCAGCCATTTGCTTGAACAGGTCCTCTAGGGAAGGTTCGGAAGGTGCAGCTCTGAAGGCAGGATAGTATTTAAATAGGAAGGCTTCCTTTAAATCAAACCAGCTTGAGATGGAATTTTCATCAAGACAATACAGCCAATCTCTTGCAGCACCTTCAAGTGAGAATTGGAAAGCTTCCATCTTGACGTGGTCTTCTGTTATTCTTGCAGGTCTCAGCATTATAGAACAGGCAATCTGGAATTCCCTCAGATGCTCCTGCGGATTTTCACCTGCAAAACCACTAAACCTTGGCAACCAGCGTGATAAACCAAGAAAATCAGGAAAATATATACATGGTGGTGGTTCATAGTAAGCATTATGCATGTAATTTCGCATATAATTATTCATGGGGGGTGCTAAAATTCACAACCAGACAATGCAGACAAAACTAATTAGCAAAGAGATTTTTTTTAATTTTATTTTATGTTAATAACAACAAACCAGAGTCCCCGGCAACGGCGCCAATTTTTGAACGCGCTGTCGCCACGCGCCAAAAAGAACGAGCGATTATTAAAATAATGTAGTATAGAGCGACAACTCGAGTATCGTCTCTCAAGGACTCTTTAGTTGTTGTTGTTATTAACAGAAAATTAGTAAAAGTTAGAAATGAGGGGTTTTGAGATTGAAAAATAAAGAAACAAAACAGAGAAAACAGAACAGTTAAAGAGAATAGCAAATAAACTAAAGACGATTAACCTACTGTTCTTGGTTTCCCACTATCATTGGTTCATGCAAATCCAAGCCCTAAGCAGATTCTAAACCCTTTTCGATTGTAGCATCAATTTACAAGCGAAATCAATACTACGAGACATATATTCCTATTCCCGAATTAAGAAAACGGGGTGAGGCACTCATGAACTAAGCGAACATGATTGAACACACGCGAATTAAGCAAACGCGATTATATATAGGAACATACAATCATCGAAATAAATCAATACTAATCCTATACATATCTGAATTAAGCAAACAGAAACATATAGAACAGTACTGAAAAGGAATAGCAATTCAAATAGGAAATACAAAACCTCAAGTGTAATAATGGAAACCAATCCCAGTAGATTAATCTAGGAGACTAGTTCTCCATAACAAACATAAGTAGAAAAGGAAACAAAACAAACTACAACTACTGACTAGCTAAGACTAGCCAAAACTGACTAGCCCTGACCTCAAAACTAGCCCAAACCGTGATGGCTTCCGGTCTTCCAAGACTCGCGAGGCGAAGGGATGCTCGCGAGGCGAACGCTTCAACTTCAAAACTGTCACGGCCGTGATCTTCAACACGGGTAAACCGTGATCGTCTCTGACTTTTCAGGCTTGCATGACTCGCGGGGCGAGATATCCTTCACGGGGCGAGTGGCTCCAGATTTATTTTATTTTATTTTATTAACCTGAAAAATAGAAAATAACATAAGTACTTTATTTAACTCTAAATCAACTAAATTAACCTAAAAACACTTTACAGACTCAAAATCTTACTTAAGGACAATCAAGTCTAATTTGGGTGAAAATGATATAAAATAAGCACAAAGCCAAGGTCTTTACTAGTTATAAAACCAGTCAAACAGAGGCTCATCAACCTCCTTATCATTTTAAACCCTTATGTCCCTCCCCCATGCCTAGAAATCATGTGACAAAAAACTTTGTTCACAAGCTCAAAGTAAAATAATCTTTTTGTGTTTTTTCCACGAAATAATAGGTAAAACCTGTAAATGTGGCATTGCTAAAAGCTTGCGGATTCAAATTTCAAAGTAGTTGCTCCTAGCACTTCATGTCACATATGGACTATTTTTTATGAGATTAAAAGTTAAATATAGTGAAGGAAGTATATGAAATGGAACCAAAACACACGTGATACGACCATTTAGAGTATAGTCACCAAGATTGCCTTTAGCTACTTCTTCTATTTTATGTAGCCGTGAAAAAATTTTAAGGTACAGTGTATCACTGAAAAATAGCACATTGAAGTTCATTATATGTGGAGTACGTGGAGAAAAGAAGTAGAAGCTGGAAAACCAGCTCGGTAAAATTGATGAGGGAATATATATGAAAAGTAGGTGAAAGGGTGATGATAATCTAATTTCTAAAACTTATCCCCTCATAACTAGTTTTGGATCAAACCAAGTTATTGGGATGAGACGGGTCTTGAACACCATACCTTGTACGACAAGTTAACCCCGGTAACCGGTGCCTACTTCCTCATATTTGATAGTGCTAGTTATTGATGGTAAAATGATTCATTTGTCCATCATCCATCCAGTTCGTCCATGAGAAAATTCATCCAATCCATCCATTTATAAAAAAAATAATATAAATTGATTGGATGGATTGAATTATTTTTTTAGTGGATGAGTTATGATCCATCCAATATTTTTTAAAATTCATTGGACCAACAATCAAAAATGTAATGGATTAACTTTTATCCATTCCAAAACCAATTTATTTTTTTCATATTATTTTTCACCAAATAAAAAAAACCTCCATTTGTAACAAAAAAAAAACACTCCATCTAAATTTCTCTTCCGTTCCCTATTATTTTTTCTTCACTATTTTTTATTTTATTTTTCTGCTTTTTTTTTCTTTTTTTGTTACATTAAGTATAAACTAATTAATTGTTCTCAAGCACCAGTTGTAGTCCACGTTATCACGTATGTTTTCTTTTTTAGTTGCCTTTTTTTTTTGCTGAAAAACTTCAAAAAAAAGTATTAACTAATTGAAAGCACAGAAAGTCGTAACAAGTTTCGTAAAACAATATCATGAAACGTCGTGGCAAAACAGCCTCTATTGAACACATAGTTAATAACTCCCATATAATAATAGAAAAATGGGGTCGTGAGATAGAGTGGAGAGAAAGTAAAGATAGAGATAGTATGAAAAAAGGGAGAGAGAGAAAGGGTAGAGAGAGGAAGAAAGAGGAGAACGAGGGTGAGATAGAGATATAATATTTTAATTTTTTTTACAAATTATTTTATTTCTAAAAATATTTTATGGATGGATAAAAGAGATATAAAATTATTTAATTTCTTAAAATAAATTTTAGTGGATGGATTGGATATCCATCCATGAAAAGTTGTTAATGGATGGATCGGATGGATTTTATTTAATGGATCATGGATGAATTTGATTTTTTTAATGAATTTTTAATGGATTATAATGGATTAATGGATTGTTTTTAATCAATCCGTTAAGATCCGAATAAAAATTTATCTGATCCATCCATTTGCCACCCTTAGTGCTAGTCGTTTGAGAGACATGAGATTGCCACAAATTTTTTTATGGACCAAAGTTAATAAGTTAAATATCATGTTAGTTTTCTCTTTTGTTAGGGTTTGAACCATGGACATCCTTCTCCTTAACACTTTATACCGTTAACTAAAATATCATGTTTTGTTTAGTTGTGAGAAGAAAATGATAAGAGAGAAAGAGATGAGGAAGAATATGATCAGAAGAGAGAAAATGGTGAGAAAAATAGTAGATTTAATGTGTTGTTTGATATAAGAGAAATAGTAGAGAAATAGAGGAGAAAGAAGCATGTTATATCTCTCCCCTTCGTTTGGTTGGATAGAAAGTAAGAAGAGAGAAATGCAATTGTTTTTAAAAAGACAAAAATACCCTTAACTAAAATATCAAGATACAAATATTTTTTATTTATTAATTAATTTAATTTAAATTGATTTAATTGATTTAAGTTATTTAAACTAATAAAATTTAATAGTTTAATATAATTATTTTATTAATTTAAATTTAATTTAATTAAAAAATTATTAATTTAAATCAATTTATTTAAATTTATTAAATAATTGAATGAGAACCCAAAAAGAAGGGTACAAAAACCATTTTACATGAAACACTCTATTCCTCTTCCATTTTCTTCCCACTTGAGCAGAGAAAAAAAATTTTGAGGTGGGTCCCACCAATTTTATTCTTTCTTCCCTATTTCTCTCCTCCACCAAACAAGAGAAAAATACATTTTCTCCTCATTTTCTCTCTTCTTATTTTCTCTTTTATCATTTTCTACTCTGACAAATAAAGCATTAGTGTTGGAGAATAATTGGTATGCCCTAGATCCAATCTATTATGTAATTTTTATCCCAAAAAAAAATCTATTATGTAATTTTTAGAATGCATTATAATGATTTTATTTTGATAAAATTACTTGGCATTCTACTAATTTTGGTTTTATTTGTCATATTCATTAATTGGTTATTTGATTAATATGACAAAGTCCTTGATTAAATTTAGACATTGTTAATAGAGATAATGTTAATGGGAGACAAGTTTTTATAATTTAATCTAAAGTATTCTTGATCATTGGATTATTAAGAATAGGATATTGGTAATCCGGGAAGATCAATATAAATGTGACAGTCTCTATTGGATAGAGATTAATAGATCTTATTTATTAATTCACATATATAGATGATGCAAATGGAGATATGATCAATGAATTGACTCAATTGAGAAATCCTAATGGTTTATATTATCGTTAAATTGTCAATATGATATTCTCTTGATGGACATAGTGTAAATGTTTAATTTGACCTGAGATTATCATAGTAATTAACAAGTTACTTGTTATACTTTGATTCCGGACACCTAATGCCCTAGAGCGATAGTTGAACGGATATTGGGTATTGACTAAGTACTTGTAGGATTAATGATATATCAAGAAGGAATCAATCAACTCTTGGTAATGAGTTTGAGCTCTATGATTATAACAACAAAGTTAGACCTTGGCCAAGGCAATTGAATGAATGAATAAATGAGTTTCTTAAATCATTCACTAGTTGGTTATAAAATATAAAAGAGTTTACTATTTAGAGTTTGACATTTATACCATACTCTAAGGTTAACTCAGAGCTGGAACTATGGAAGGAAATATTGCATAACTCAGAATTTGGAACTATGGAAGGAAATATTGCATTATTCTTCTAGAGGTTCTTGAAGAGTAAAAGATATTACTTCATGCTAGCATGTCATTAAGGAGTGTTGCTAGACGCCAACCTTGATTAGTATTTTAGTTGTGACTAATTTAGTGCCGACTTAGTATTGAATCTATGGGGTCACACAATAACAAGTGTTCTAATCTTTGCTGAAGAATTATTTTATTATTTGATAATTAAATTGGAGAATTTAATTTAGTCAAATAAATAAAAATTTTCTAAAGTGGAATATTATTATATTCTATGCTACCACTAAGAATATAAATAATATATAAATCAAGCATATTTTATTTATTTAGAATAAATAAAATTAATAACTTGCTGACTTGGTCAATCTTGTTTCAAGCACTACAAATTAGTAACATAAAGAAACAAGATAGATAAGTTTGGTTCGTTTGTTAGTTTAAAGATAGGATAAAGTGATGAAACAGAAAAAGAAAAAGGATATGATCAATTCTTAATCCTATCAAAGTTGGATGATGGTTCCTATTTGATATGGATAATAGTTGTTAGTGAGCTCTACATAAAACATCTAGCTCTATGTTGATGAGATACACTTACTACTATCTTTCCTATTCTTTTTCGTCACTGACATCTTGCTTTGTTTTTTTATTTCCCCTCATCAAAAGGTTGGTAGCAGAGATTGATTTCGGTGTGGATATATGTAGAGCCTTCATACAATTGAATAAATTTTATGATTCAAGAACTTATATCCAGATTATTATTTTTTAAGCTGTATTGTTGTAGTATATTGTGAACACAAAATAGATCAAATTTTTTGCTTGTTATGAACACTATTTTTAACTATCACTTAGGTCAAATAGTTGAGCTACCCAACCCGGGGATTGGCGCAAGTTGAGGAGGAAGAAGCATAACTGGGTCCTTATCAAGAGCTCGAAATGGCTTAGTCCGAATCTGTTGCAGTTACTGATATGGAAATAGCTGTAGTGTGTGTTTGGTTTCACTTCTGGAGGCACCAGAAGTGCTTCTGCACCTGTCAAACGTGATTCTTGTAAAAAAAGATGTGTTTGGGAACATGTTTGTGGAAGTAATTTTGCATCCAGAATTGATTCTACCAGAAGCAGTTTGGAGTAGCTTCTGCTTTTGGATTGAAAAATTATACTAAGTTTTACATCAAACTTGCTTTCAAAGTAAAAACATCCAAACATAAATCACTTTACTTCAAACTCAATTGTATTGAAATCAATTCTACAAAATCAATTTCATCCAAAATCACGTTTTTCAAATGCTAATCCAAACACACACGTAGCTTGGGATCAAAGTCGGGATGATGATTGGTATGATGATTATGTGGCAGTGAAGTCATAGGAATGATCATTCTTGTGTTCACAATTTAATTTGACTTCAAACAACTATTTTTGGGTAGAAAAGAAATAGTGTTAGTGCACTTTGGATTGCTTTATTGTTTATATTGAAGGTGTAATAGTGAAAGCCCAAGCCCGAGAGAAAGAAGGAAACTGTAGATGAACTATAGAAGGAGGCATATAGTTTTGGGCTTTAATCAATTCTTATTTACACCATTCTTCACCTGCAGGCGTCGTGTTGCTTCTGTACCATTTTTGTCTTTGGGCAACCTATGGTGACAGGATTTTCATACTTAATTATCAGGGCTTTAATTTTCCCACTTACATTTTCATGCTCCCACCGTCCCCCCAACTCTGTTCGCCGTCGCCGTCCACTTGAAACTGTTCTCGAGACTGTTCGCCGCCGCCGCCGCCCACCTGAAAATACTACCCTCGCTATTAATGTATGAGCCATTGGCAGGCTTTGAAGCTCCTCAACCTGTAATAATAGGCAACAACACAAGTTATGAGTAATATGATGGAGATGCTGGAAGATCAAAATCGCATTAAGAAGGCTTAAGAGAGTTTGTTATTAACAAATACTGATAATCCTTAAGAAGACATTTAAGAGTTAATAACTATCCATTGATTTCTTATTAATAAATATACTGGTAACCAAATAGGCTTAACTTGTCATGTTAAATGCTTTATGATTGATACTGTGACCAACTAATTCTTTCCTGCAGCGTGGGTACAAATAAAACACATGAATTTTTTAGATTGAAGAGATTAAACATATTTCACACAACACATATGGAAACTGTGTACTTCCCGGGTATGTTAATTTTTTTTTTTAAGGCATTCCAATACTAGTTTCCGCATGTGTGTTCAAAAATTTCACATAATTTCCGTGTAGTTTAAAAATTAACACGTATAGTGTCCGGGTTTGTTAATTTTTTTCAAGGCATTCGAAAACTACAATTTCCACATGTGTGTTAAAAAAATTCACACAGTTTCCTTGTGGTTATGTTAATTTTTTTTATGACATTTGGAAACCATAGCTTTCATGTGAGTTAAAAATTTTAACACATGAAAACTGGAGTTTCTGTGTGTGTTAAAATTTCTTAACACACTCGGAAACACGGTAGTTTTTGTGTGTTAAAAGTTGAGGGATGAGTATTTAAGGAAAAAAAATAAAAATTAAAGAGGGAAGGGAGGTGGGGAGATGAATTAGGGAGGTGTCAAAATTAAAAGTCAATTATTAAATATGTTTAAGAGTTTTGTCAAAAGAAAAATCGTTTTATTGTGGGCTACAATCTAGCATCTAAGACCTAATAGGCCAATCATATGCCTTGGATCGAGTAAAGGCCCAACATGGAAGGACAATGATGGGCCGAGCAACGACCCAATACCAAACAAATCGTTTAGCAATCTAGTACTAAGCAGCGCACACGGCTTAGTAGAGTTGCCACCCCACCCAAGTAGGCGGGCCACCCTACCTCTAGCAAAGTCGCATGCCACCTCACCCTGTTATTGTAGATTATGGTCGAAGTGATAGAGAGGATAGTTCATCGTCTTTGCAATAATGGACGAAAAGTCACCATCAATCATTCATCGAGGGATCAGATCCACAAAGCCCACTAAACAAGGCAACCTAAATTACTATGGAGTATCAACCCATACACACTCACCTCTAATCCACTTTCTATAAACTTTTATGTTTCTAATACTTGCATAAATTTGCTAATTTAAGTATCTAAGTGTCATTGTAGATATCCCTTCTGTGCACCAGTCACTCAGCCAGACCGATTGGTGAGGATCAAGTGAAGAGATCGGTCAATCATCCAGTAAGGAGATTAGACCTAACAAGCAACATATACCAACAAAACCAGAATTCCCTCCTGAACACTTTTAAATGAATGCTTAGTCATAATTGATTAGTGGTTATCATGTGCTGAAGTATTTGTCTACTTGTAAATGAGCAACAGATTTGAAATTCCCTGCCACAATACGAAATGCATTGCTACAAAATGTTATTGAAAGAGATATATATAATTAAAAACCAGAGATTTTGCTGATCCACTAATGGTAACATATTGAGAATCATGTTGATCCATCATTTCAAAGCTCATGCATACAAGTCACACTTTGGCTCTTATTTCTCTCACATACGCAAGGGCAGGCAAAAAGCATAGGCACCCAGGAATTAATGCGGTTCCACACTGTAGGGTACTCTTCTCCAAAGGCCATGAGTCGCTTTGTTCAATTTTTGATGCACTAGTTGCTCTGTTCGTGCTTATTGAATCTATGGGTTGAATATCATTGTGTCTCCACAAAGTAAACCAAAAGGGTGGAAGTGCTGGGGTAGGATGAACTCACGACTTATTTTATTGCACACACATATGATTACCTAGCAATAGGGAATCTGCGTCGAATTATATATTGATTAATTTCTTAATTTCTTCTACCAACTCCTAATAATTTTCTTTCCAAAGGACTATTTTTTTTTTTTTTTATGACTGCAAAGGGGTAATTGAACATGCATGACATTGTATTTTATTGAACGATATTCCAAATAAATCTTTTTATTGCTTAAGCAAAATCAAGTAATTAGCTTATAAATAGATTTTTTATCTTGGCCGAGATATTCATCACGGCCACCGAACCTGAATGACCGATCTACCAAGGATATATGAAAAGATAACACTTATCTAAGTCTAACTAGCAATCTTATCTCAATATAAGATATAAGTCTTATCAAATAAGGATATCATATACCCTGAAGTTGGCTTAAAAGATAAGAGATAAGAAGAGATAAAATTAATCTCTAAGAAAATAGATTAGGGGACCCTATTATAAAAGGAGAAAAACCCCAAGAGAAATACTTCACTTTTACTAATCTAAGTGAATCTCGCTTGAGCGTACTTGAGGAACCAACCGAATCAGGAGACTACCAAAGAGTCATTGCTCATTGGTATTTGTCATATACAAGATTAAGGGATTGACTTTACCATATGGCCAATGGTTGAACAGAGAACTACGTCCGCTTTGATTCCCTTTGGGATACGTAGGACCGGAATACGACGTTCCGTTAAGCTATAATCTAAAACAAGCTCAGTGTTCATCCTTGGTTATACTTTCTCGGACTAGATTCCGGCGGCAAGTCGGATCTTGGCAGAAACAGTTTTAATTGCACTTTTCAATTTTATTTCAATGCATGCTAACTAATCTATGTTCTTTTGAATTTTTTCTACTGCCTTCATTTCATAATATTTGTCATTTAAAATTTTTGTACACAAATTGAAATGCTAATATAAATTACATTAAATATAAAAAAAAGAGTGTATTTGACTAAATCATTCTCGATTAAAATATTTATTTTCTGCTTTATTACATTTGATAAAAAACCAAAAGGCAAAGATAAAATTGAAATAATAATAATTAACACCCTCTTAATTTTCTAAAGTGATAGGTAAAATGAAACAAAAACTATTTTCTTACATAACAGATATTATAAAACGAAAAGATTACATTTATGTCTTCTATAAATGCTTACATTATAATCTTAGAACACGATAGAGTGAATGTAAATCAATATGCACCAAACATTATTATATCTGATTATTAAAGTGTAATTTCTTTCAATTAGACAAGCAATCAGAAACAGCGCACATTATTGTTGGAACCCGGGATGATTATTGATTACCATGCACTGCACCAAAAAGCTTGTTAGTTGGTGGTGCTTTTAAGGACTCTTTGTGATGCGCTTTGATGATGTCGAATAAGCATATTTGAATGGCTAGGTTTTGTCATGTGGGAGTCCTACACACATCTATTCAAGCACTAACAATAGTATTTACTTCATATCCAAGCCTCCATGATTAAATTTACTAGCTCAAACTGACATGCGGATCAGGCAAGTATATATTATTATGTTTAACTAGAAATATAACCCCTGCGATGTAGGCAAGTATATTATTATGTTTAATAGTGACAAACATTTTACTATTGAAAACAAAAACGAAAAAATTTAGGTGCTGTTGTATAGGTTTTTTATTGTTGTTTTTCAATAAAAATACTATATCTGTAATAACTATTACTAGTACATGTTATATTTTCATTGATGGGTTATAACATATGTATTAACATTAATAGCACCATAAATACCTATGAAATTACACTAAATATGGTCCCAGACAAAAATGCTAGTACTACCTTAGAGTGTCAATAAAGCAAATGCGTTTTCACTTTACTTTACCCTTTTTCTTTCTCATTTCCTCTTTCACTGCATTATTTGTAGCTGTGGCATATATATATTTATGTATATATATATATATACATTATATCAGTGGCATATATTTTGATCTTTTATTCTAGCCGTACGGATTTGCTTTGTTCCCCCATTTCATTTGGTTTTTCCTAACTCAAAAGTTTTAGGTTTCATATGGAAAGGGAAAGTAAAAGCAGGTTGTTTACCATTTTTTCTCTCCCGTGTCTCCCATGTTCATGTCTCTATAAACAAATAATTCTTAGATGTATTGCTTGCACCTAATGATCATAACAATGGTTTATGTAATTTTTTGAAATTACTTTAATAATCCATATTTAACTATAGACACCACATGTGGACTGTATATTCTATGAGTATTAAACCTGAAAAACATTAAAAACTGTCTTCTAAGCTAAGCAGTGTCTAATTGATTGAACCTTTTTCTCACAGGCAGAAATATTTGGATGTTACTTAGTAAGGTGCATTAATCAAAGTATGTGGGGTTCCTACCAACACAAAGCACAGTATTTCCTAGCAAAAACTTTGGGGAAAGAGTGATAAAGACACCATTGTATTAGCTGCTAAGCTGATGAAGAAAAATCCAGTAATACAACTTAACATGAACAAAAATGAAAAATAATATATATATAGTAAAACTTACAAGTACAACAAATGAAACAACAAACAGAAGTTGAGAAAGAAATTGACTAAATATTCTTTGTATGTAAACCTTCATAGCAAGCAAACTGGATAGTTCTTCACCAGGTATTGCAATATATATTCTGTTCCTCAAACTCAAAAACTTTAAAATTCATTATAATTCCTCTTGTCCTTCTGAAGGGCATTGGATCAACTCTAATATGTTGACTACCTCAGCCATATCTGGACGGTTTGATGGCACTTGTGAGGCACAAACTAAGCCCAATTTTATCACAGGAATGGCTTCCTCAGCAGCAAAATTACCTAGAAGCCTCTCATCAACACATTGCTCCACCTTGCCTTCTTCCAATGCACTCCTCACCATGTCACAGAGAACCACCACATCATCCTCCATATATTCCACAGGTCTCTTTCCTGTCACTACCTCCAGAACAAGGATTCCAAAACCATATATATCACATTTCTCAGTTATCTTAACCGTGCGGCAAGCGAATTCAGGAGCCATGTATCCAAGTGCACTTTGAATTTTGCTGCTCAAAACACAATGGTCTAGCATTGGCAATAGTCTCACCAAGCCAAAATCTCCAATTTTTGGCTCATCAGAGTGATCAATCAGAACATTGGTGGATTTCAGATTATAATGGATTATGTTCATTTGGTGCAAATAGGCCAACCCTTTTGCCATGCCAAGAATAATCTTGAACCTTTGTCTCCAAGAAAGGACAGTTTTTCTATCATCATCATGTAGAAGCTTATGCAAACTCCCTCTGGCTAGGTACTCATAAATAAGGAGCTGCAAGGATGAAGTCCAATAATAACCTTCAAGTGCCACAAGATTTTGGTGCCTGATCTTCCCAAGCATTTTAACTTCCTTCTCAAAGTCTTCTTGGGACTTGATCAAACTGGAGACAGTGAGCTTCTTGATTGCAACAGAATGACCATCTTGAAGGACAGTGCAATAAACAACTCCAAATCCACCGCGGCCAATTTCATTGTCCTTATTAAGAAGATTATGAGCTCCATCAGCAATGTTAGCATCACCAGTAAACATCACAAGCTTGCCATAGCTAGGATCATTTGCCGGGGAACAACTATAGTCCTCACCACCACCAGAGAATGCAAATGGAGCAGCAGAACGCGACATTGAAGACCGCGCATGGATGTTTAGAACAGTAACAGCCATCACACCAATAGCAATAAAAACAGCTGCACCAATAGCAATTAGGGCAGAGATACTAAGTAAAATCTTATGATGATGATCTTGTAAGGAGGCTCTGGAGTTGGAGTAAGAAGAATTGGGGTTTAGGACAATAGGCTTTGGATGGACAGATGGGCAGGAGTGATTGACAACAGAACCACATAAAAATGGATTACCAAAGACAGATGAGGGAGATATTGTATTGAAGAAGCCATTCCCTGGTAGCTCACCTTTAAGGTGATTGTAGGAGACATTAAATGAGACAAGCTGGGAAAGATTTGTCAGCTCCTTGGGTAAGCTTCCAGAGAGTTCATTCCATGACAAATCTACATGCTGAAGATTGGTTAGGTTTGCAATAGGTGCAGGGATTGAACCAACAAGCTTGTTGTGAGAAAGATTCCTGTACCATTCCATTGAAATGCACAAAAGAAAAATAATTAGAAAAAAGGTAGACTCTTCAACTAGATATTTGAATTTTCACAATTTTAGCTGACACAACCAAAGAAAGTTTTTCATTCCTAAACACAAATCAGCCATATTAAACTTACAAAGAATAAAGCATGAAAGATGGAAGCTATGAAAGAGGGCTTACAAAGATCTTAGGGATGAACACTTTACAATATGGGCTGGAATTCTACCACCTAGGAAGTTATTTTGTAGCCTCAGTTCCCTGAGAGAAATTGCCCCTTTTATTTCAGAAGGGATGCTTCCATTAAGCTTGTTGTCACTTAAGTCAAGAATGTGTAGTGATTTAAGTTCTCCAATACTCACTGGAATAGAACCAGAGATATTGTTGGTGGACAAATTTAAGACTTGCAAGCTACTAAGATCTCCAATGCCAGATGGAAGCTGCCCAGAAATTGCATTTGATGACAAATCCAAAACCATAAGACCATCATTAGATACCGACAAAAATGAAGGAGGAATTCTCTTACTGAAGCTGTTCCAAGAAAGTGAGGTACTTTGTGAACCCATCCTAAATATCCATGAAGGAAGAAAGCCTGCCAAGTGATTATGGCTAATGTCAAGAGCCAAAAGCTTAATGCAGTTTACCATTGAATCTGGAAGGTTTCCTGTGATCTGATTCCTGGATAAATTTAATCTACTCAGTGAGTCAAGATTTCCAATTGATTTTGGAATCCAACCAGAATATCTATTTGCAGAAAGATCCAACACCTCTAGATTTTTCATTTCTCCAATCCAATTGGCAATGCCACCTGTGAATGAATTTCCTTGTAAACTGAGGAATGTGCATGAGTTGAGTCTTTGTATTGACTCAGGAAGTTTCCCAGAGAGAAAATTACCACTGAAATCAATCAACTTCAAAAGCAAGCAGCCTCCAATATCCCTAGGAAGCCTACCAATGAAGCGGTTCTTCCCAAGCCTTAACTCCCTCAAATCATACAGATTCTGAATTCCTTCAGGAATCTCTCCCTCCAGCAAGTTATTTGATAGATCAAGTGATTGCAGGCTCCTTAAAAACCACATCCAAGATGGTATCTCCCCAGATAGCTGATTAAAGGAGAAGTTCACAGTTACCAATGAGGAGCAGGAGCTCAAAGAATCAGGAATCTTACCTGTAAGGTTATTTTTTGCAAATGAAACTGCCCTTAGAGACCAACATTGTTGAAAAACTCCATCTGGGATTGACCCAGAGAGGTTGTTCTCACTCAAATCAACAACTTGTAAGCTCCCAAAGCTAAGAAGATCAGGGTTTATGGCCCCTGTGAAGTTGTTCCTAGAAAGGGACAAAACTTGAAGGAATTGCAATCTCAAAAGGCCTCTATCAATATGCCCAGAAAGAAAGAAATCATCAAGAACAAGAGCAGATACCCTATTGGTTGAAGGGTCACATTTGACACCAACCCAATTGCAAGGAGTATAATCATCTTCATTCCAAGTTAAGAGTTTACCTTTTGGGTCTTCTAGACCAGCCTTGAACACAATCAACCCCAACACATCATCATTAAAAACTGGGTCTAATGAGATCACTAGGACTGGAACAAAAAGCACAAGAAACAAGTATAGGAGGTGTTGCATTTGCATCATCATAGTGATATCTTGAATGTAGGAAAGTATTCAGAGGATTTCCTCATGAATTTTGCAGAAAGCTATCTCCTGACAAGAACACTGTCATTTCATTTGCTTGCAAAAGGTAGAAAAAACAAGGTTGGCGGGTCCCAACAAAGCATAAGATATGAACCAAACAACCAACAACAGCCAACAACAACAACCTTGTCATGCACAAATATAGGGAAGTTTCAAATGCAAGTTAAAGTAATACGCAAGAGGGTGATGGAGAAAGAGAGAGAGGACTTTGTCATCTGCAAGAAGGTGCAACTACTGCTGCTAGAAAGGACACAAAAAAGAGAGAGGAGTTGCAAGTTTACAAATCTCAGTGAATATAAACAAAAAAGAAGAATAAAAACAAAGAAAGAATGAAACAAAGGATTAGACACTAGACAACAATAACAATGTGAGAATGAAAAAAGAAAGAGAGAGAAGAGAACAAAATAAAGCAACTTGAGCAAACTCACTTTCCTCTTTAGTTATGAACTTGTGCTGCAAACTAGCATAGTTTGGATAACACAATGTGTTCCCAGATAGAATAACACACAGGGTTATGTGAACCTAATAGTAATTGAGGGTGTGCTTGAGCTTTGTGAAGTGATGTTGGAATGAATCTAAAGAAGATTATGATTTCAGGGGAAGAAGCAGAGACAGAGAAGCCATAAAAGTGGAACAGAGTGAGTTGGACAGAGAGAAAAGCATAAACAATAGTGGCTCCATGCCTATGAGTTCTAGACCTTCTTCTTTTGGTCCTGGCAGAGAGTAAAGTGAGGCATTTAAAGCTTCTAACGGCAAAGGCACAGAGTGAGAGAGTGAGTGGAAGAGAAGCTTTTTTTCTAAGGTATGCTAATGCTATGGTATGGCCTACCAATGGAGTTGCCATGGTGTGCATGGCGTGGCGTATGCCTCATTATAGGTCAAACCAGAATTCTATATATATATATATATATATTTTTTTTTTTCTTCAAAGTTTATGGTCATCAGGTTCAGGACAACTATCGATACTAGTGAAAATTTATAGTAAAATTATATATCTTACTAGTAGGAAATCTCATGAAGCAAACTCAAGTCATAATTGAAAAATTGATCAGATGAACAAATTCCAGTTACCTTAATCTGAATCCTATATATGTGTGATCTGAGTAGGTACTTTTTCATCCAACGTGCTATAAATGTATTAACAGAGTAAGATTTTTTTTAAACAAAACAGAGTAAGAAGTTATATATCATAGAACATGGGCCTAAAAATGAGATATTATCGTAAGCTTATTGTAGGGTTTTGCAGGTCAATTTTGGTAAAATAAAAAAGTCTGACTTACCACTGTTTGAAGGAACTTGGATTCCTTCTGATCCTGGATTAGTTTCTTGAATTCATGTATATGGAAGGAAAAAAAAAATACTATTCAAAAGGATCCGGCTTAGGCATTTGACCGTGTCATTAGAGATTAATTTTTTTAACATATTGGAAGAGAGGGTATTCTAAAAAAAAAAAAAAGTATGGTTTGATTTAAAAACTTGCTTAAAGTTTTACATGTGAAACCATTTAGTTAGACTTGAAAACCCTTAAACTTTAATTTTCAAATAGATATAAACCATTTTTTATCTTTCACCTAGGTATTCGTACATACATTGCTTGAAATTAAATTTTGAATCAAAAAATAATGGTCAGGTAAAACTCCCCTTAAATATTCTTTTCCCTTTTCCTATCTTGCTGCTATTGTGAAGATCTAAGTGCATGTTAAGCTAGTTTTGAATTTTTTTTTACATGTTTGTTATCTTTAGACTAAATCCCCAATTTGGTCCCTGAGAAAAACACTCGGGTCTGAAATAGTCCTAAAAAAAAAAAACTATCCAGTTGGTCCTTAAGAATGTGTTTACTGGGACGATTAGTCCTTCGTCGAGTTGACCACCTTTGACCGCGAGGTTAAATGCGGCGTGTCGATTTCCATTTCTAAAAAACCAAAACGCATTGCCGTTTGTGAACTCGAAATTCCTTCTTCTTCGACGTTCCTTCTTCTTCCTCCCAAACTTCTTGACGTTCCAAACTTCTTCTTCCTTCCTTCTTCTTCCTCCCAACCCAAGGACTTCCCAACCCTAGGACTTGTTCTCCCTCGCCATTATAAACATTCTTCTTCTCCTTCCCCCCATCTGATCGCTACCCTCGGACTTGCACACCCCTTTCCCTCATCGTGATGGATCGAATCCCTAATTTCTATTTTGCCCCCTTCCATTGTTGGACCAGCGTTAAAATGAGTTGGGCGTCTAACAATGTGTCCAGTAGTGACTATAGTTGGAGTGCTTCCTCAAGCACCTTTGTAACCCCAAAGTTCCCTCCCCCATGTTGCATTTGTAAGAGACCCTGTGTCATCGAGCACTTCAAGAACATGAAGAACCCAAACAGACCCTTCTATGGCTGCCCTTTATATAAGGTAATGAATCCCTTACTTTAGTTCCATATTGGTTGGCTCTGTCATCTTTACATTCTTCTTGGTTTTGGTTGTAGGAGAAGAAACCACATTGTGGCACATTTGTGTGGGTGGATATATATGAGGCGCAAATGGAACAAGAGAGACTTAAGGAGATGGAGATGGAGATGGGAGATGGGAGAATTCCTCGGTGGAGATGGAAATAACCGAGATGAAAGCAAAGATGAATGAAATGCAAGTCAAGATGTTGCTTATATCCAAAGATGTTGTTTATCTCCAAAGATCATTTGGAGTTGTGATAGGGGTTGTCTTGGTTTTTGTTGTTATGGTTATGATATTTAATGTATGGAAGTAGTGTAAATGTCATGGAAAGTTAGGTTAGTATGTGCTTGTAATATTTGGGTGAAAAAGTTATGTAATCCATGCCTTTTGACATTTATAATGAAATGGAAATTTCTATTTTTCTAATCAAAGTTGTAAAAGAATCCATTTATAATGTAAGGTAAATAACTCCAAAATAACTCCAAAGGGCAGCCATGAAAGGTAAATAATACCAACAAAATAACTCCAAAATGTACTTTTCATTCATATGCATTGTCAATTCATTACAAATATATCCTGTCATTGTCAAAATAACCTTATAATGTACCAAACAACAAGATAAAACACAAAACATTGTCAGTCCCTAACTAGAACATATAACCTAGTAAACTCACGAAAACTCAAAAAACATTGTCATGTTCTTTGAATTCCTTCTGCAGTGTCACTTCCCTCTTCATTTTTTCTTCTTGCCATTATCTTGCAAGGTGGTGGTGGTGGTGAGTACGTATCCCGGTGTTGGAATGAACTTGAATAGCCTCTCTGCGGTCCCACTACTTCTGCATTGCCAATGTCTCATTTGACATAGTTCCCTCACCCACTGAGCATATGTTGGAGCTCTGTATGGCCCTAGCTGGAGGTGGTGGTGGTCGTATTGATTGTATTCCCACCTTTGATGAAGGACTTGGGGTGAAAGGGGGTAGAGTTACACATGGTCTAACTGTCCCCACGTGGCACGATAGGTGTTGGCCTTATAGCTGGTGGCGGCGGTGGTGTACTACGATCACTTCATTTCACGAAATCGAGACAGATCAAACCAAGTGAGGAATTTTGAACATGTAAATATCGTGGGACAAAATGGTCCCTTACAAAATGTTTAGTGGGCCAAAATGGTCCCTTACAAAATTCATATGAGGCAGATTAGTCTCTTGTGGAATTGCGAGAGTCCGTAGTATGCGTTCCTTGAATGGGTTGTTGGTTTCCTTCAACTGGTTCCTGAGTCCGAAACAAAATAAATGTCATAAGAAAACTACACATAAATACAGCCCAAAACTTTGTACACCTAGTTACTGTGTTGCACTTTCTTCCCGAGGCTGTGATTGTGTCAATGGCACCTCTTCTTGTCTTGCATTCTCTATAGGCTTGTTTGGACGCCTTTTCCTAGCAACTTCAGGTCTAGTTGGTCCCTTGCAAGTCTTCTCATAATGTCCAGCTTCTCCACACTTTAAGCACTTTGACTTCATACCTCTTCCTAACTTTGTTTTGTTGGCTGCCTGGAGCTTCTTGGATGCAACATCCCTTCTTCTCGTGCTTCTTTGGCCTACCAATAGGCCTCTTGATTTTGGTGGTTCGGGTTTTGGGTTGTCGGTTTCGACCAAAATTCTTTCTTTGGGAATTGGGTGGATCCAGTCTTGATATGTTGCATTAAAGGCTTCCATTGTCAGCCATTGATGCACATAATCCTCGAGGACACTCATTCTTGTAGGCTATAGGTTGCTATGGCATGAGCACAAGGCATGCCGATTAGGCGCCATCGATTGCATGTGCATGTCTCGTGACTCAAGCTCACTCCAACCTTTGACCCATATCTCCGAACTTCAAACTTCTCATTATCCGGGTCACTGTCCAGGTAGGTGTCCACTTATTGCTCTCAAGCTTCAGTTTTTCTAGCTTCTTACATGTATCTTGGTGGTATTTTTCCATTGTATGACCCCAACACCCTCATGTGGCCACTATGCCTCCTCATCAAATAACATCGCAGCTCCTCCAGCATGGTCAAAATTGGTTTCTCTCTGTACTTGAGTATCTTGCTATTCCAGACCTCACACATGTTATTAGTTATGTTATCTACTTTGGGCCAATGGCTATAATAGGCCTTCACCCATGCACTTGGCTCAATAGCATTCAGGTAGTCGTATGCCCCTTCATTCAGGCCTCTTAGTCTTTGCATAGTTGTCTTAAACTCTGCCTTAGTTGTGCTCTTTGCACATTCCCAAACAAAGCCACGCAGATCCTTGTCCTTCCAGTGCTTGATAAAGTTTTTCCAAATGTGAAGCACACAGTTTCTGTGATGTGCACCTGCCATAACCCCCTTAAGAGCAGGTACTAAACCCTGCAGCAATGAATATGTTGGAACAGTTATAATAGGCATAATTCAATATTCTATACATTATTCGTGGGACAAATTAGTCCCTAACAATTTTTAAGTGATACCAGTAAAGCCCCTAAGAAACATGACCGTGAGCCAAATTAGTCCCTATTAACATGCACTACACATGATAGAAACACTACAAAATATGACAAACAGAAACAGCCAATCTGATATAAAGTTCCATCCATATTAACCATATACCTTCCGCCGATCGATATAAAGTTCCATCCATATCTCTCATGACAGCCCAATGTCCCCTTCCAAAAGTGTGAGAAACCACTTCCAATTATCCTTTGTCTCAAGCATCCACTACGGCATAAGCTATGACATAAAAGCCGATTGTTTGCATCTTGCCCAACGGTGACAACGGTGACCACCATAATAACCCTTCAAAAACACCCATCTAGGCCAATGAGTGGCCTACAACCGACTTTAAAAACCGACTTGAGGCCCTCCAAACAGATATACAAGCGATCAAACAGGTGGGGGCCTTCCATTCTGGGTGAAACATCCATCCTAGCAGTTGATCCTGGGTTGCTTTTCAACACCTCAGCAAGGTAGTCCCATGTCCTACCATATTGATCTTTTCTGAACCTTCCTGACAAGCACGGTTTGCTCTCAATGCTCTTGTGACTTTTTATCATTAAGGTGCACCGTAAACTCCTCCTTGAAAATGTCAAAAGCCTGTCTCCTTTTAAGCTCAGGCTGTGTCAATAATCGCTTCTCCAGTTTCTTAGCAACCCACTTCTTGGTGGCAGCCTTGTTCTCAAAGACCCTGCAGCAAGTATGATCATCCACCAGAGTCTTCAACTGGTAAATCTTGTCCAGGCTATTCCATGGACAGAAAGCAACCCATGGACATTCCTTCACCTTACAAACAGCCCTAGCCCTCTGTTTATCATTCTTATTCCATACAAATTGCCTTCCAAGTCCAATATTGTAGTCTTTCACAACATTCTTAAACTCCTCCAAGTTTTTAAACTCCATACCAGCCTGTAGCCTAACCTGTCCAAATGAGATATCTGAGTTGAACACTGGGAATGTGTGCCTTGAGTTGCCCTCGTCGTCAGTAGAGTCTGGGGTTTTCATCTGCTCAGAGTAAGTTTGGTAACCATTCTTCTCAAATGAGTTGATGTCAGAATTTTCAGCCCTCTCACTATCTAAAGATGAGACGGTGGGGGCTGCCCTCTTCCCCTTCACTTCAGTTTTTGCTTCCTCATGTAACCTTCATCACTATCACTATCGGACACTCGGAGGAGGCCTATAAGGAGAATCTTCCGCACCTTTGTCATATTCATCATCAGTCACCAAGTCTTGAATGAAGCTTCAATTGGTGTAGAACCATTTGCCTGAACATTCTCCTCCTCCTCATCCGGATCAACAAAGACCGCATCTTGCACACCTAGAACCAGGATGCTCAAAATACAAGTGCATTGTGTAATACTCTCAGTAGTGTACTCCATAGCAACCTCACACATGCGATTGATGTCATTGTCTCCCTCAACTGGTCTTAAACCGGTCACAAAATCCCTACGACCGGATGCATCCACCACATAGCCTTGAAGTCATGGTACCCCAAGTTCTTGAACATCACCACCAAATCAAAATAGTTGACCAAGTCAACATCAATTGGTGGCATGGTGTTGACCCTCGAATCAATGTATTTCAAGACCCATCCCGCATAACCAGACTTTCCTCCATGGTGAAAGAAGAAGCGAATTTGTGTAATCATCTGCAAACAAGAAACAAAGAAACAACTTAGCGAGAAGTTAAAGGGACACCCAACACATGGGCCCACACAAACGACACTATCGTGACACACACCCAACACATTGACAAAGGGACCACATTTGTATGTAAAATAAGCATTCAACAATCCAAAAATGGATAAACCAATGAAGAAGGGACAACGAAACATCGGACCCACCCATGCATGCATGGAAAGCCAAAATCAGCAATAACACAAACCCTAAACCCTAACACTCGATTCTCCACATTTCAAACACGAAAAACCCAAAAGCATAGAGATTAGGGAAGAATAAGAAACATTACCTTCAGAAATCGGATTGATTCACACGATTCTTCACTCTTGAGGAGAAACGTAGAAGCTGGAAGGAAGAAGAAGTTCCCTTGGGAGGAAGAAGAAGGAACGTCGAAGAAGTTTGGGAGGAAGAAGAAGGAACGTCGAAGAAGAAGGAATTTCAGTTCACAAACGGCAATGCGTTTTGGTTTTTTAGAAATGGAAACTGACACGTCAGCATTTAACCTGCGGTCAAAGGTGGTCAACTGACAGAAGGACTAATCTGTCCCGGTAAACACATTCTTAAGGACCAACTGGATAGTTTTTTTTGGTTAGGGACTATTTCAGACCCGAGTGTTTTTCTCAGGGACCAAATTGGGGGTTTAGTCTTATCTTTAAAAGTCAGTTAGTCATAACCGGGTTCTTACTTGCCCCAAGTATATTTTCTATGCTAGTGGATCAGCTAAGTCTTTTATAAATTTTACAATGATATTTATTTTTTTTCGCGCTAAAACTTTAACTACTACTGAAATGCAGAGTATAGATCCAAGGGAATTGTTTCTATTAAAGGAGATGTGTACAGTTTTGGGATAACGCAACTGAGATGTTACACGAGAAGGTGAAATGTTTGCAGCAGGACTAAGTTTGAAAAGTTGGGTTAGTGGCTCAATGCTTCATGCAAATGGAAGATTCCAATTTATTCCCAGCAGTACACACATTGATGGTATAAAAACACATGTGCAATCTATTCAGAATTAGCCCTGAATTGTTGTGCAGATTTACTACTCACAGAAATCAGTATGTTAGATTTTGTTGCACCGCTGAACAAAATCAAAATCTGTATATGAAAAAAGCAAGATCTTCATAAGTGAAAATTGTAAGGGTAAAATTTATTGGTTTGAAATTGTTATCGAGTTTCCATTTCTTTTCTTTTTTTTCTCACTACCCACAGCCAATTTGATATTGTGTACTGCAAGAGTTTACTCGTTGCTTGTTATGACCCAAGAACCACTGTTATGGTCCAAAAAATAGGCTTAGCAATGAATCCAATTCTCTAAGCATTAAGCCCAAGTATTATGACTACTCTTAGGTGTGACAAGGCATTTAGATTAGAAGGTCTAGAATAATTATGAGTCACGTCATTTAGAAAGTATCTAAAATAAGGATGAGTAATTATGATGAGTCATTACTAGATTTGTTATTCAATAATGTTATATATGTAACCAATTATGGAATGAAGGACAAAAAGAAAATTTGGAAGCATTTGCTTAAAGAGGTTGCCCCTTCGAAGAGGAGTGTCTTTTATTTTATTTACTGTTTTAGCAACTCTTTGATTGGTATAATCCTTATACCATTACTTTGCTTTAGTTAGAAAAATGGGGACTCTGTTCTGACTGTTCATCACAAAGGAAGTTGCAAGGAAATAGTTAGTATGCTTTATAACTAGAAGAATTATATTATATTATATATAGAATAAAAAGTTTTAAGCAACTAGTAATTCAGCTATGCACGAGTCTCGTAAGTGTATTGGAGAACAATTATATAGAAACTAACCTGATTGTTACACATGGAGGTGGGCCTAGTTTCTCCCTTCTTTCAGTGTTTTCTTTCCCTTTGTGTTGCTTTAATTCTTACACATTGGCGTTTAGTGGGAGCTGTTAGTACTTAGTATGCTTTGGTGGCACATTTCCCATATTTTTTTTAAATCTGTAGGATAGATGTGAATGGCTTTGATTTTCAATTACTACCTCTAATTCCAACAATATTTTCTAGCCTTCACTTTCAAGAACCAAGAGCAGGCGGCTTCTAAGGTCGGAAACCTTGACATGTCTCCCACTATGAAAAATCTAAATAAGATCTTATTTGTAAATATATATATATATATATAACTATTTGCCCCCTTTTCTATTTTCTTTCTCACTCCATTTTCTCTCTCTTCTACCACCCCCACCCCCACCCCCTCAGCCTCCACTCCAGCCACCCGCAGGATATTTAGGCTAGAAATGGAGGAGAGGAAGGACTATCCAGGATGAGATTAATGAGCTCAAGAAACAAGTGAAACCTAACCCAAAAGGGAAGCCACTGGAAGCACCACCTTCATCTGTTGACCTCAAAATTCAGTAACTGACTGAGGTACCTTTGCTTTTGTTGTTATTGTTATCCTGAAAATTCTTTATGGTATGCTTGAAAATGAGAGGAATCAAATGGACAATGTGTTTGAAAGCAATGTATTATGAAAAGAGAATTCTTCTGATTGCATTCATTGATTGAAAATAGCAAAGGTACATTGTTTATATAGATAACAGATTTGCTAGTTACGAGAGAAAAAAGAGAATAACAAATAACAACTAACAGATAAGAAAACTAATTAACAAATAGGTAGGAAACAGAAAAACTAATTTTCTGGTTTGTATCACTGACTTTCATATCTGGGGCATTGTTTCATTAGTTACTGGATGTTAGATTGAAATTGTAACTAATATAATCCATGGATTTTCTCCTAGACTGCTGAATTCTGATGAGCACCTAATTTATTGGGTATTGGCTTCTCAAATTCAGGAAAGGAAAGGGCTGCTCAAAGGCTCTTACATGAATAGACACTACAATGCAGGATCCATACTTTTAGGGTTTGGGGTGCTTGAGGCAGTTGGTGGATGACTGAACACATGGATTATGATAGGAAAGCTATTTCCATGTCCACACCTGTTTGGAGGAACAGGTAAAGTTTTACATTTGCATTTGATAATGGAAAATAAAGAGGATAAGGTTTTTTTCAAAACAAAAATCATTTGGAAGAGTTTGCCAATTTTTATTGCTTTCTGAACAGATTGATCTACTAAATATTTTAAGAATGATACAATATACATATTATTTAATGTTTGTACAATTTTTCTCACTTGATTTTAGCACATACCAATACCCTAATTTTACACATTAAACTCTGATGTGAGGTACTGCATGTAGAGATACATAAGAAGCATTATTCATGTTTTAAACACCTAACCTTTTTGGTTTTTGTTGGTTTGGAAAATGATTGTTGTGCAATGTGACCACCAACTATTATAGTCTTATGGGCACTGGCAGCAGCCCTAGTACCATCAATGCAGAAAGGAAGTGAAACAGCCAGAAGTCTTCATATTGCTTTGAATACGTTAAATGAAATGGCATAAAACAATATTAGAAATGGGGGTTTGAATAGTGTTTTCGAAAGTCGGAGTTCAAGAAGCAGAAAACAAAATCAGTGAATGAAAGTAGCTCAGAACATACGCCTTTCACAACACACTAATCAACAACTGATATGATCCTAAGAAGGAACATAAAGAAATTCGGATCTATCCTTGAGTGATTACCAAAATATGAAGAAGAAGAAATAATAACAAATGGACAAAGGTAAGATATGAGAATGGCGCCACAATTTCAAGGGAAATTGATAAGCCAAGGTGAGAATCGCTACAAGGGTCTTGAACTCTTGATAAGATCAAAGAGGTTGGCTCAATGAAGAACCCAAGAGAGAACACTCTCACAATTGGTAAAAACTAAGGGTGGCAAATGGATGGATCGGATAAATTTTTATTCGGATCTTAACGGATGGATTAAAAATAATCCATTAATCCATTATAATCCATTAAAAATTCATTAAAAAAAATCCAATCCATCCATGATCCGTTAAATAAAATCCATTCGATCCATCCATTAACAATTTTTCATGGATGGATATCCAATCCATCCACTAAAATTTATTTTAAGAAATTAAATAATTTTATATCTCATTTATCCATCCATAAAATATTTTTTAAAATAAAATAATTTGTAAAAAAAATTAAAATATTATCTCTATATCACCCTCGCTCTCCTCTTTCTTCCTCTCTCTACCCTTTCTCTCTATCCCTTTTTTTTCCTACTATCTCTCTATCTTTACTCTCTTTCCACTCTATCTCATGATCATTTTGTAACACGGTCATTTTTCTATTATTATATGGGAGTTATTGATTATGTGCATCTATAGAGGTTGTTTTGACACAATGTTTCATGATATTGTTTTTTACCAAACTTGTTACGACTTTCTGTGCTTTCAATTAGTTAATTCTCTTTTTTTAAGGTTCTCAACAAAAAAAAAAGACAACGAAAAAAGAAAATGTACGTAATAACGTGGACTACAACTGGTGCTTGAGAACAATTAATTAGTTAAAGAAAAAAAAGCAGATAAATAAAATAAAAAAATAGTGAAGAAAAAATAATAGGGAAGGGAAGAGAAAATTAGATGGAATGTTTTTTTTTTGTTACAAATGGAGGTTTTTTTTTTATTTGGTGAAAAATAATATGAAAAAAATAAAGTGGTTTTGGAAGGGATAAAAGTTGATCCATTACATTTTTTATTGTTGGTCCAATGGATTTTAAGAAATATTGGATGGATCATAAACCATCCACTAAAAAAATAATCCAATCCATCCAATCCATTTATATTATTTTTTTATAAATGGATGAATTGGATGGATTTTCTCATGGATGGACTGGATGGATGGTGGACAAATGGATCATTTTGCCACCCCTAGTAAAAACCAAATTGAAAATCAAAGTTGTATTTCATCATCTAATAGGCTAATACATATAGGGAATTGGGGCTGCCAAAAGAAGGCTTACAAAAGGTCATCTTAAGATGACATAACCCCTAACATAAAACTAAACATAACTATTGCACAAATGGAATAATAAAAATATTTACTACCCACTAAGTGGCTAATTAAAGACTTAACTCTCCACTAATTGGAGTTACTACCATACTTAAGCAAAATAATGAAAATGATCCATAACTGCTAAAAAGGAGTTACTTAGGCTTGCAAGCCAAAAGTCACCCTCCTTTGAAGCTCAAACTCGTCCAAATATTCGTATTAAACTTTCAGCCCGTTTTTCACCATGATAGAAGCCGAATCTGGTTAAGAGGCTTGAATTACAATTTGTAGATAATTTCCTTAACTTTCTAACGCACCAAAAAATACACCAATCGGAGATCTGTAACTCAAGATACATCCAAAACAAGTATACGAGTTCATCATCAATGAAAATAAAATTTTCATCAAAGATCAATTTGGCCTTAAATTGGATATCATTCTTGGTTTGCATCATTAACACACCCGAGTTAGTTACTTGAAGCAGTTAAACAAACTGAATAATAAAGTAAATGATAGGGAATGAGTATACTCAGATTTATCCTGGTTCACCCATAAACTTTGGGCTACATCCAGTCCTTGGCTTTACCAAGTTTTAACACTATAACTAATCCAGGTTACAGACGAGTATTATTTGTACACCTAGCCTCTCCATGCTCAACCACAAGTATTGTTTGCACACCTAGCCTCTTCAAGCTCAACAAGTATTCTTGAAACAATCCTCTTTAGGCTCAGAGAGTTTTGTGAGAGTTTTGAAGCACAGCTTCAAAGGTACAAAGCAATTCAACCAATCTTTAAACACTACCGAGATTGAATATGAACTTGGAACTTGGTGAGTTGCAGATGAGTTCTTCTTTAAGTGATTTTTCAGTGTGTGAAGAAGATATGTTAGTGATCAAAGCTTTCAGCTATTGATTTGATAAGATGAATACTGTTCTTTGAGTAATATAGCTTTTCACTGATGAGTAATTTCTCTGGTTGCTTATCAATGTATCACATCACTTCTACTTTGCTCGGTCTTCGACTTCTTCTATTTATACTTGATCACAAAGATCCGTTAAGATGCATTTGAAAGTCTTCAGCTTTGTTCTTCAGGAAATAGCCATTCTGATTTGATAATAAATGCTTTGAAGAACGTTGGAGATTCCTTGTTGACATCTGAGTATAGCACATATGCTTTTCTGGCTTTGGGCAGCGTTCTTTCCTTATTTGTGCAACACTTAGAAAAGCTCAGATAAAGTAGCTTTTCTCTTACTTACATAAGGAATGCTTTTCTGTAGCTTTGCCCTTTTGTCTTTTCTCCTTTCTTTGATTTCAATTGAAGATAAGAAATATATTAATAAACTTCTTTCAAGTTTAATTAACTATATTTCAAATCACTCTTTACTTTTGAATCAGAGATTAAGTGATTCCTTCATAGAGAACTTTTCTCCTTGGCATGTGCTTCAATAACACAGGTGACTTTAGCATTTCACATCTTCTAAGCTTGTGGATGTTTGAATATCTTTTGACTCAAACACGTTAATCTGACAGAAGAGTGGTTCTGACTTTGTCAGAGGCTTAGACGAATACTGAGAGAGATAGACGCTTCATTGAAGTGAGACTTCTTGATATGTAATATTGATCCATCTTCTTTCAACTTCCTTCAGAAGATAGTGTTTGTATTCTTCGAATACTTTGATCATTACTTTGACTGATAACTAATTCATGTTTTTTGGTCTTTAATAGGGGTGTTCGTGGATTGGATTGGATCGGTTTTTAGGCAAAAAACCATCCGATCCGATGATACAAACAGCACGCGGTTTGGATTGGATTGGATGACATTCTTAAAAAAATCCGATCCAATCCAATCCAATTAAATGCGGTTTGGATTGGATTGGATATTCGGTTTTTACTTATAGATTTTTACATAGTTATCTTATGTCGTGTTATCACAATATCCGGCATATAATTTACAGCATTAGCACTAAATGAGGAAACTGAACATGAGGATCACAATCTACTACCATATTAAAATATCTAGCATACAAAATCAAGTTTATCAACCATCCAAGACATTACAATAGCAACACAATATCAAGCTCATTAACAGAATGTCATCACCAAATCAGTCTACTATCCGAAATATAAATAACATCACAAATTAGTACATAAGAAATAAGAATAACATCGTAAGTAAAATGATAACATCCTTGAGACACAAATTGAAAACATCTTCCTTCAAGAGTAGCAACATGCAAGGTCAAATCCACTAAACTTGGATTCATCTGCAGGAGTTCTGTAAGTGTCTACTATCCACCTGAAGCATATTCAAAGAAAAAATTTCAGATTCAGATTTTAGACACCTAAAGCATATGCAAAGTTTTAGGGAATCCATGGAAAATTAAAGAATGACAATTCAATACCTTTAGGCAAAATTAATCAGACTCAGCTCCAGAATCATCTTCAGCTGGTTGTGTAGGAGGCACCAGATCTAAAGATTTATGATAAAAACTTGTTAGTGATTGTAAAATTAGAATTAATATAAATAACTATAGCAGTAGTAAGAATAAAGTAGATTACCTAGATCCATCTTTTCAAATTCTTCAAAAAGTTCTTCAATATTAGTTGTTAATGGAGTGGCTCGGAACCAATTTTGTGTACAGATTAAAGCCTCAACTATCTTAGGAGTAAGGGAACTCCTGTAATTATTAAGAATTCTACCTCCGGTGCTAAATACAGATTCTGAAGCAACTGTGGATACTGGCATAGCCAACACATCCTTGGCAATTAGCCCAAGAGTAGGATATTTACTAGAATTCACCTTCCACCAATTCAAGATATCAAAATTATGAGATTTCTTCTCCAATGGCTCCATGAGATACAAATCCACCTCGTTTTTATTCATACTGTCACTCTTATTTACGTGGTTCACAAACTACGTTGCAAATGAAGTAGTATCAACAACTGTATCAGAAGTATCCATCTCATGAGCTTGTGTAGTTTGAGAATCACCGATTCCATCCAAAAGTGTATAACAATTAAACATTTTGAGGAAAGTATCCTTTACTCTTCCACTTAAAAATTCAGCATCTTCTTTATCATAAAGCCTCTCAAAACTCCACTCCACAAATGCAAATTTGTATCGAGGATCAAGTACCACAGCAATAAAAATCATCATGTTGATATTTTTAATGCTCCCCAAATATTTATCATGCTTAGCTTTCATTTTTTCAGCCATGCTCCCAAGCAATGGATCTAAACTATTTGCCCAATTTTTCAAAGTACTCAATATCATGCAATATTCATGAAAGTATTGAGAAGAAGTCACAAACAAGGAGCCTGATACTTTCTTAGTGACATCATAAAAAATCTTCAGAAACCTCACAAATACACGTGCATTATCCCAATCCTCATTTTTTGGAATACCACCTGACATCAATGCAAATTCTGTGTCTCGCTCTCCCAACCTTTTAAATGCCTTTTGAAACTTTAGAGCACTTTCAAGCATAAGGTAAGTGGAGTTCCATCTAGTGGGGACATCTAATTACACAGTGCAATTCTCTTGTATCCTGCAATCCTTTATGATATTTTTGAACCTATCCATACGACCAAGAGAAGCACGCACAAATCTAACAGCATTCCTAATATTATTAATTGAAACATGCAACTCCTTTAATCCATCATTAACAACAAGGTTTAGGATATGAGCACAACAACTAACATGCAAATATTCACCTTTCAATGGATGAGCATTCCAATCCTCCATTCTAACTTTCAAGTAAGAAATAGCAGTATCATTTGAACTTGCATTATCAACAGTAAGAGTGAATACTTTAGAGATTCCCCAACTCAAAAGGCACTTCTCAATTCTCCTACCAATAGTTTCACCTTTATGATTCTTGATCAAACAAAAATTCAATATCCTTTTATGCAACTTCCATTCATTATCAATGAAATGTGCAGTGAGGCATAAATAATTCAAATTTTGCACAGAACTCCAACAATCAGTAGTTAGATAAACACTTTGATTTGGAACACTAAAAACAATTTCCAGCTTATTCTTTTCATTGGTATAAAGATTTCAACAATCCCTAGCAATAGTGATCCTTCCGGGAATCAAAAACCTAGGTTGCACAACACTCATGAAATACCGGAATCCCTCCCCCTCAACAAACTTGAATGGCAACTCATCAACAATAATCATCCTAGCAAGTGCTTGTCTACATGCTTCAACATCAAATGCAACAGCAGTAAATGTATTACCAACCCCTTTCCCATCTTCCTTTTTTAGTTGTTGGAGACTAAGAGTTGTTTGACTAGGATCATTAGAGGCTTTGGGAAACTTTTTGCAACTACCCAACAAGTGATTTTTCAAATTACTTGTGCCATTTTTATGTGTATCACATGCATAAGTTGTCCCACACCAATTACATTTAGCTCTAGGGGCATTTGTCTTAGGATGAAGTTCTTTAGTAAAATGATCCCATGTCCAAGATCTAGGTCTGGTGGGTTTCCTCTTACCTTCATCTTGTTCTTCAACTGAAGTTTCTCCACCCTTCCTTTTCTTGTTATTCTTGGGTACATCTGGTTCTGGGTCATTTGGAGTGGGTTCACTGATTTCATTTGAAGACTTCATGGATTCCACATTTTCAACAATTTTCTCAACATCTTGAGCATTTTGTGCCTACATACAGAAAAGAGAAAATAAGCAAATTAGAATGTTAATAATTAGTGATGATCTCAAAGTAAAATTCTACTAAATAAGCTCAAAACTTACCTCAGGCATTATTGGTAACTGGCAAGGAGGCTAACAAGGATGGCAAACTCACTGGTTGAGAATTTTAATCTGCATTATTAAACAATAAACAGAACCAAACTTTCAGTGAAACCAATTTAATCTGCATTATTAAACAATAAACAGAACCAAACTTTCAGTGAAACCAAATTGCTACAACTAACTAAGTCACACAAAGCCACAAAAAAATTGTAGAAACCAGGGAAACGAAAATGAGGGACATCCTCTCCTCCTCAAGAATTATATGAAAATGAATCAAACATGAGTTTGTAAATGCAGAAACGAAAATCTGTGCAATTAGTTCAGAGTAGTTTCAGAAACGAAAATCACTTAAGATGAAAATAAGAAGAAGAAGGAGGAGGAGGAGGAGGAGGAGGAGGATGAGGAGGAGGAGGAGGAGAAGGAGAAGGAGGGTTACGCAATACGCACCAAAATGCAGATGGCTCCACACACGGCGTCGACCAACCAGGGAACGGTAGTGCTCGGCGGTACTGTGCTCGGCTGCTGGGAGAGAAGAGGACGATGCAAATAGAAGGGCTTTGTGGTGGGAGAGGCCGAGAGGATGCTCCATCGCAGAAGGAAGGAAATTAGGGATCGACTCAGGAAAGGCAATATTGTGCTCGGCTGCTGGGAGAGAAAAGGACGACGTAAATAGAAGGGCTCTGTGGTGGGAGAGGCCAAGAGGATGCGCGATGCACCATCGCAGAAGGAAGGAGATTAGGGATCGAACAAGGAAGGAAACTCAGGAAAGGCAATACGCCAATACCGCAATATAGGGTTAGGGTGAAATGAGTCAGGGTTAAAATAGGAAGTAGGCTATAAGTATAAGGGCACTAACGTAAATACAGCAGGATAGTATGTATATTAATATGGAAGTTCGGTTCAGTTTGGATTGGATCGGTTTTGCAAATTGGAACCGAAAACCGATCTAATCCAATTAACAGAATCGGTTTTTTGCGGTTTTTCGATTATTTCGGTTATCGGTTATTCGGTTCGGTCACTACGGTTGTCATTGGATTGGATCGGTTTATGAACACCCCTAGTCTTTAATAAGCATAGCCAGTCTTGTAAGAATGAACAATCTTCTATAAGAGTATTGCTTGATACTTTCTTTTCATTCGATTGCTTATTGAATGGATAAGTCATTTTCCTTTAGCTTTCAGTGAAGATGACAATCATTGACTGCTTTGCTTTGGTACTGCTGCTAGCTGTTCTTCTTCATAGTTTGATATGTCTGAGAGATGTCAATGTAGGCTTCAGTGAGTCAGGCTTCAGACGTATTGTACTTAGACAGCTTTGAGTCAGACGCTTGAATACAACCTTTTGATTCTTTCATAATCTTTTGTTGACTTGTTCTGCTAAGATAGAATGCTTTGGCTACACAACTCAAGTTGATGATTGGAAATATTCAGATGGTTCAATGTAAAATCAATTACTTAATGTTTGGGTTCATCAAAACACACAAGGGCCACAGGAATGTGAGTCAGACGCATGACGAGTCAGACACTTTATGACTTAACATTCTCCCCCTTTTGGATGATGACAAACACTTCATATGATTTTTTATTGAACATGAAAGATAGCAATAAACATATTCAAAACAGATTGTTACATACATTTTTCGAAAGTTCTGAGAGTTTAGAGAGACTCCCCTAAACCAATGCTATTTTATTGTTAACATCTCTTACTTCTTTCACACTTCTTTGTATTTGTTTTATGCCTTCTCTATCTCTATCTTTTTCAGTTTTCTTCTCTAACATTGCTTTCTCTTCTAACATTACTTTCTCCCCTTTTTGGCATCATAAAAAAGATAAGTACTTTGGTACTTTGGGGAATTAAGACAAATAAAAAGACAGATTAAGTAACATTGATAGAAAGTATTCATAAACCTTGATTATCATAAAAACATAGTGAGTCCTCAAAGACGGCTCAAACAAAAGCAGATAATTAAAACATAAGATTAGAAATAGATCAAGATAAGGTGAATTAGGAACATCACCGAAAGATAGATTAATTCATCTTCTCAAGAATTTTGTGTAGAAGGGTCACGACTTGTTTCATTTCTTGGCGCATTCCATGCAGTTCAGCTCTAGCTACAGGATCACTGACAACGACGGGATTCTGTTCAACTCTTAGTTCATGTTGATTATCTTGTTGTTCTGGCTGCAGGACTTCTTATTCTCTTAGATGCACTGGATCTTCAGGGATAGAGGTAGATTCAACCATTTCTTCATCAGAAATCACCGCCTTATGGTAGTTATCATACCATGGCAGAAGTTTGGTACTTGCAAAAGGTGGAGTTGCATTCAAAGCTTCAGTAGCAGATCTATTGGTACTTCTGCCCAGATTCAAATTAGCATAGGAAGCTTTAGCATCTCTTGCTACTTCTCTGACAGCTACTTCAATAAACAGTTGAGGTGATTCTTCTACCACTATTTCCTTATTTTCCTCAGAAGATTCATCCAAGATTGTTGTTCTTCCTTCTTCCATTACTTGAGATATTCTTATTCTGTCATGTGGATATATGCCTTGACGGGTATTTTTGTTTTGATGATGAGCAAAAGGGAAATTTCAAGTTCAAGGACCAACACACAAATTCAAGTCTAAAGGACCAAATTGCAAAAAGAGTGAAAGGGGCCAAACAAGCAAATACAGGGTTAAGGGAATTTTCCTTTACTGTATTGATTGTTTTAGTAAAAGCTTATAAATGGTAAGTAAAGCTCTCATAATTAAAATTGGTCACACACACACACATAAATGAGCTTTCTAATTAAAAATTAAATGGCTTTTAAATGAACTAAAATGAGTAATCAATTTAAGCCTTTAAGTTTTTCAAATTCAAATTTAATTAGAGGAATAATCAATTAGCAAGCTCATAAATACGTTTTAAATGAGTCATTAATTTATAGAGCTGCTATGTTTTCGAAATTTGAATTTAAAATGCAATAATCGATTACAGTAATCGATTATGCCATTATGGTCACGTTTTATAATTCAACTTAAATGGCTATTAAATGTGTTTAAATGAGTATTAATTATCTCTAGCCGTTAAGTTTGTATTCGAAATTATATAATCGATTATGATGTTTGAAAAATCGATTGCGACTTTTTGAAATGCAAGACAGAGAATAGATAATCGATTAGTGTAATTGATTATGCCTTTTAATAGTCAAATGGATTTTACACAGAGAACAAGTAATCGATTATCCTAATCGATTATGGCTTGACTGTTTAAAGATGCGCCTTTTGAAATGAGTTAAAATAATCGATTATGATATTTAAATAATCGATTAATGCACGATAAAAATCAGTTTCAACATGGACTTAACCTAATTTCTCTAAGAACTATATAAGGAGAACTTAGGCAAGTTTGGAAAAAGAGAGAGAATTGTTACTCTTACACTTGTGAACATTCTCTCATCTCTATCCTCTCTAAATTACTCTCACTCATACACCTTGATCAAAACATAACTTTGAGAGAGCTTTACTCCATATAGTTTCCTTTGTAACTTGTGCTTCAATTTGTTTTATCAGCACTATTAAGAGTGCATACTGTTGGTAAGAGTCGGATTGACTCAAACATTCTTTGGCTACCATTCTTGCAAGAGAGGGTATATCTCTTCTAAGGGATTAGTGGGTGTAGCGACCTAAAAAAGAGACTGTTTTTTCTCTCAGAGAGAAAACATGGAGTCGCCACTAACTTTATTTTGTCTCAAGGAAGTTGGAAAATCTTTTAAGAAAAACTTTGGGCTCGGGAGTCGATTATGTCTAGGGAAGGCGTTGAGACTTAACCCCACGGCACCCTGGAACATCCATAAATGGTTACCCAAAATTAGTTGTGTAAAATATTAGTAACTCTGAAATATTTGTTATACCTGTTATGAATCTCTTTATTAAAACTAAAATGAGGCTGAACATGGCACGTAAGTCCACAGGGCAACCTCTAAGTCTGAAAGGTTGAACATGACACTTGTCATAGGGCAACCCAAAAAATGTTGTTTTAATCAAGTGATCATCCTCTATTTTTCATGTAAAATAAATAATTTTTATCTCTTGAAAATGGGACAGAAACGTAGAAATGAAACATTTTACCAACTTATTCAGAGAACAGAAGCACAGAGAAATAAGAATGTCAAGAGAAATTTATTAATAATATCAACGAAAAGAGCAAAGGTTACCAAATGGGAGCAGAATAAGAATGATTTTGTTTACTCCCGGTGATAAGGTTTCAAGATTTACATTCAATCTTGCTGACCCCTTCAGCTCTTCCTTCTTAACTACTCCAATAACAGGGAAGAGAAAAGGGAAACTCGGATCTTTAATCTCTCTTACTCCCAAAGAAAATGTTAGATAAAAATCTCTCTCTCTTTTTCTCTTTTCTTTGTATCTTTCATCTCTATCTCCTCTTTGATTTTCGTTTCCTCTTAAGAAAAAATGTTCTCATCTCTCCTTTTTCTTCTCTTTTTCCTTTCCTTTTATAGACGGAGGAGAGGGCTTCTTGCTTATTCTCCATTGGCTTCAAGGTCGGTTTGTACGAAACCCAAGGCTTGGGCCGTTCTGAGCAGCGGAAAGGAGGTGATTTGATGTGAGGGTTGCACGCTTGAAAAGAGAAGGAGATGGGGGGTTTCGTCTGATGGGTGTGATGGCTTTTTAGGGTTAGGAGTAGGGCTGCTAGGTTAAGGCGAGGGAAGAGATGAGGAAAAAAGAAAAGACCAATGTGTAAAGGAGGTGCAAAAGGGGGGTTCTGAGCATAAATAACATGTGTCCAGATGGGGCGGCATGAGTAGCAGAAAGGAGGTGATTTGATGTGAGGTTTGCACGCTTGTAAAGAGAAAGAGATGAGGGGTTTTGAGCAAAACTAGCGTGTGTCCAGATGGGGCGGCGTGAGTAGCAGAAAGGAGGTGATTTATCCTGAAGGTTGCGTGTTTGAAAAGAGAAGGAGATGGGGGGTTTTGTCTGATGTGTATGATGGCTTTTTAGGGTTAGGAGTGGGGTTGCCAGGTTAAAACGAGGGAGGAGGTAAGGAAGAAGAAGGACCGATGGGTAGAGGAGGAAAAGAGGTCTTGCCTGGTATGTAAAGTGGGTAGGAGGCGTAACTCAGTTTCCTTTCCTTTTTGTTGATTGTCTTTTTCTCCTTGTTTTCTTCATCCTTTCTTCCTTATCTTCTCCTTCTTCTTTCTTTATTCTTTAGCCTTCAGCCTGAAAATAAAATTACAGTGGACGAAATCTCTTCGTCCCAACAGAAACTTAGATATGCAAAAGTAGATATACACTGGACGGACCTCCTCATCCAACAAGAAAAGATAATTGCAGTGGACGGAACCTCCTCGTCCAACATAAATTAAAATAATTGAAGTGGAAGGAACCCCCTCGTCCAACAGAAATAAAAGGGATAGGACTGGACGGGACCACCCCGTCCATTGGCAAGTGCAGTGGACTGGACGGGGCCAACAGCAAGTGCAAAGCAATGGAGGGACCACCCCGTCCATAAGCAAGTGCAAGGCAATGGACGGGACCACCCCGTTCATCAGCAAGTGCAAAGCAATGGACGGGACCACCCCGTACATCAGCAAGTGCAGGGCAAAGGACGGGACCACCCCGTCCATCAGCAAGTGCAAAGCAATGGATGGGACCATCCCGTCCATCAGCGAGTGCAAAGCAATGGACGGGACCACCCCGTCCAACAACAAGTGTAAAGCAATGGACGGGACCACCCTGTCCATCAGCGAGTGCAAAGAAATGGACGGGACTATCCCGTCTATCAGCGAGTGCAAAGCAATGGACGGGACTACCCCGTCCAACAGCAAGTGCAAAGCAATGGACGGGACCGCCCCTCCATCAGCAAGTACAAAGCAATGGACGGGACCACCCCGTCCATCAGCGAGTGCAAAGCAATGGACGGGACTACCCCGTCCAACAGCTAGTGCAAAGCAATGGACGGGACCGCCCCGTCCATCAGCAAGTGCAAAGCAATGGACGGAACCACCCCGTCCACAGCAAGTCCCATGTGATGGACGGAACTTCCCTGTCTACAGCAGGTGCAAATGTGATGGACGGGACTTCCCCGTCCAACAGCAAGTCCCATGTGATGGACGGGACTTCCCCGTCCACGGCAGGTGCTAATGTGATGGACGGGACTTCCCCGTCCAACAGCAAGTCCCATGTGATGGACGGGGCTTCCCCGTCCACAGCAAGTACAGATGTGATGGACGGGACTTCCCCGTCCAACCGCAAGTGCAAATATGATGGACGGGACTTCCCCGTCCAACAGCAAGTCCCATATGATGGACGGGGCTTCCCCGTCCACAGCAAGTACAAATGTGATGGATGGGACTAACAGCAAATTAGCTATGAGTCCCCTACTTTCTTCATTTTTTTATTATTATTAGTCTCCTTGAAGTGTAATGTTATAAAAAACAATAAAAGACGGACAAAAATGGGTGTTCACAGTTGCCCCTCTTTACTTGTTGCATACAAGAAGACATGATTAGTCGTGACTTCTCATGTATTGTAGTAATGAAAAAGTAAAGAAAATGAACACATATTTTGTCCGAAAAACATGAGGAGCTCAGAAGAAAACCTTACAGTTTGGAAATGAAATTACAGTGAATCTCAGAGCTCGAAAGTAAAAATGCAGTGGACGGAACCTCCTCGTCCAACAGGAAAGTAAATATGCAGCGAGCCTCAGAGCTCGAAAATAAACTTGCAATGAGCCTCAGAGCTCGAGGATAAACTTGCAGCGAGCCTCAGAGCTCAAAAAAAAAATTACAGTGAGCCTCAGAGCTCAAAAATAAACTTGCAGTGAGCCTCAGAGCTCGGGAATAAAGAAATGCAGTGAGCCTCAGAGCTCGAAAATAAACTTGCAGTGAGCCTCAGAGGTCGAAAAAAAATAAAATTACAGTGAGCCTCAGAGCTCGAAAATAAACTTGTTGTGAGCCTCAGAGCTCGAGAATAAAAATGCAGTGAGTCTCAGAGCTCGAAAACAAGCATGCAGTGGACCGAACCTCTTTGTCCAACAGAAAATTAAATGCGATAGACGGAACCTCCTCGTCCAATAGAAAATAAACATGCAATGGACGGAACCTCCTCATCCAATAGAAAGTAAACATGCAATGACCCTTAGAGCTCGAAAATAAAGGTGCGGTGAGCCTTAGAGCTATAAAATAAACTATCAGTGATCTGAAACAAATGAGAATCCCTTCCTTTTGAGGACAACGGAACCAATTGCTCCCTGGAAAAACTTCGACCAACCAAACCCTTGTTCACCGGCCACTCTGGGATGAGGCATCACCCATTCCTTTAACAACATTGGTCACCCAAGAATCCGATAAACTCCGGATCTTATGTTTATCCTCTCAAGCTTATTTGCATCATTCTTTTGTTGTCCAATGCATGCTACCTCTTCCACTGAATCTGAAGTATTGAGCCCTCTTGGTTTAAACCATTCATTGGTGCTACCATTAGAGTTATCAAATCATACCATTAAACTTATATTTACTTTTATTGAGACATGAGAGTGAACACGACAGGGGGGTGTAGAAGAAAACCTCTTGCCTTAATATGAGAATTTAGGTTGTTAAGAGACAATAACAATGAGAACAAAGTTACAAAAGGGATTGAAAAAAACAAAGATAAGCAAAGGAAATTACTAAAATGACATAAAATTTGCCCCAGTGTTGGTCCTTTGATTTTCATTTAATTGATTCCCCTCAGCCTTTTGATGACACAGATCTTGGCTTCTGTTTCTGAATCTTCAAACATACCTTCTTCGATCATTCCTTAACAATTTTGCCCCAGTATACTCAGTTGGACAAAATTGCCCCAGTATGGTGAGTACTTGCAGAAATGTTGGACCACATCCTTCTCCTAGGCTGCATTTGCCCTAACTTTTGTCTAGGTTGCCCTTTCGGGTTTTCAACCTAGCGGGCCTTGCCCTAACTTTTGCCTAGGCTGCCCTTTCGGGTTTTCAACCTAGCGGGCCTTTCCTTTTATTTTGATTTCATTGTTCTTTTGCCCTAACTTTTGCCTAGGCTTCCCTTTTGGGTTTTCAACCTAGCGGGCCTTCAAGCATAGAATTTTTTCACAGCGTCGGAGTTTACTGGCCTTGGTAACTCTTCTCCATCCATGTTTTGCAGAATCAAAGCTCCTCCTGAGAATGCTTGTTTGACAATATAAGGACCTTCATAATTTGGTGCCCATTTTCCTCGGGCATCCTCTTGACTAAGGAGGATTTTCTTTAAAACCAGGTCTCTCACGCAGAATTCTCTAGGATGAACCTTTTTATTGAAAGCTCTTGCCATTCTGCTTTGATACAATTGCCCGTGACAGATAGCTGCCAGTCTTTTCTCTTCTATCATGTTCAACTGCTCATATCGAGTTTTCACCCACTCAGATTCTTCTAAATCTGCTTCCATCAAGACTCTTAGCGAAGGGAGTTCTACTTCGATAGGTGAGACTGCCTCCATCCCGTACACCAGAGAGAAAGAGGTTGCCTCAATGCTTGATCGTATATTAGTCCGATAAGCATGTAGAGCATATGGCAGCATTTCGTGCCAGTCCTTATAGTTTACAACCATCTTGGCAACGATCTTTTTGACATTTTTGTTTGCTGCTTCAACTGCACCATTCATTTGAGGCCTATAAGGAGCCGAATTGTGGTGTTTAAATTTGAAACCATCACAAAATTTTTGAATCTCGGTACCATTAAGATTATCAGCATTATCTGTGATTATCCTCTCTGGGATCCCATATCTACAGACGATGTCCTTCTTGAGGAATTTGAGAAACACTCTTTGAGTTATGCTGGCGTATGAAGCAGCTTCTACCTATTTAGTGAAATAGTCTATCGCCACCAAAATGAAACGATGACCATTGGAAGCCTTGGGATTAATGGGACCGATGACATCTATTACCCACATCGAAAAAGGCCATGGGGATGCTAAACTGTGCAGTGGAAATGCAGGTGCAATAACCCGGTCTGCATACATTTGACATTTTTGGCATTTACGAACATGCTCCATACAATCTGACTCCATAGTAGACCAATAATAACCACTTCTCAAGATTTTCCTAGCCATCATGTGACCATTGGCATGAGTCCCACTGATTCCTTCATGAACTTCGATCATGATCAATTTAGCTTTGCGAGCATCCACACATCTGAGTAGGGTACCATCATATCCTCTTTTATACAGGACTTCCTTGCTTAAGAAAAAGGCCATAGCCAGTCTTCGGATGGTCTTTCTATTTACTTCGCTAGCCTCTACCAGGTATTCCTTGTTCTGAATATATTGCTTGATATCATGATACCAAGGCTTACCATCAGGTTCCCCTTCCACATGAGCACAGTATGCCGGTTCATCTTGCACTCCAACTTGGATGGGTTGGACATTGGTATGGATATCCAGCTTGGTCATGGCAGCTAGTGAGGCTAAAGCATCAACAAACTGATTCTTGTCTCGACTTAAATGCGAGAAAGTAATCTCTTCGAACTTTGCAATCAACTGAGTCAAGTATTTCTGGTATGGAATCAACTTGGGATCCTTGGTCTGCCATTCACCATTGACTTGGTAAATGATTAAAGCTGAATCCCCGAAGACTTTCAACTACTTTATACCCAGTTCAAGTGCCACTTGCAATCCACCAGCACATGCCTCGTATTCTGCAATATTATTTGTACATTCGAATTTCAGTTTTACGGTCATCGGGTATTGCTTGCCATTTGGTGAGATAACCACTGCCCCTATACCGCTGCCATACATGTTGACTGCTCCATCAAAATACATTTTCCACACATCTTCCTGTTCCTCATCTTCCTCGAGGGACATTATCTCTCCATCTGGGAACTCGGAATTGACAGGCCACCCATCCTCAAGAGGATTCTCTGCTAAATGGTCAGCAATCACACTTCCTTTGATGGACTTTTGAGTCACATATTTGATGTCAAATTCTGACAATATCACTTGCCACTTCGAAACCCTTAAGGAGATATGGGGACTTTCGAAGATATACTTCAAATGATCCATTCGAGAAATTAGCCAAGTGGTGTGATATAACATGTATTGTCTGAGTCTTTTGGAGGTCCATACTAGTGCACAAAAAGTCTTCTCGTTTGCCATATAACGAGCCTCACAGGCGTTAAACTTCTTACTCAGATAGTAAATTGCCTGCTCCTTCCTACCAGATTCATCTTGTTGTCCCAGCATTGCCCCCATTGAGGTTGGCAGTATGGTGAGATAGAGTAATAGTGGACGACCTTGGGTAGGTGGTACCAATACTGAGGGATTTAGTAGATAAGCCTTTATTTTATCAAAGGCCTCTTGACAGTCATCATCCTATCTTCCTGGATTATTCTTCCTAAGGAGTTTGAAGATTGGCTCGCACGTGCTAGTCAGATTTGCAATGAAGCGTGCAATATAGTTCAATCTTCCAAGAAAACCCCTTACTTCTCGCTCTCTCTTAGGTGCTGGCGTGTCATGTATTGCTTCCACCTTGTTAGGGTCCACTTTTATTCCTTCTCTACTGACAACAAAGCCAAGTAAATTCCCTGCGGATGCACCGAAAGTTTTGCAGGGTTGAGGCGCAACTTGTACTTTCTTAGCCGCTCGAACAACTTTCTCAAAACTGCCACATGGCTTTCTCCTTCCTTGGACTTTGCCACTATATCATCAACATATACCTCTACCTCCTTATGCATCATATCATGGAATAATGCTATCATATCACGTTGGTAAGTGGCCCCAACATTTTTTAATCCAAAAGGCATCACTTTGTAACAAAAAGTTCCCTAAGGGGTGATAAAAGTTGTCTTTTATTTATCGTCATTGTCCATGAGGATCTGATTGTACCCAGAATACCCGTCTATGAAAGAAAACCTGTGATTTCTGGCTGTACTGTCTACAAGGACATCCATATGAGGTAAGGGGAAATCATCCTTTGGACTGGCTTTATTCAGGTCTCGGTAGTCCACCCACATTCTGACCCTTCCATCCTTCTTTGGTATTGGAACAGTATTAGCTACCCATTCCGGGTGTCTAGCTACTTCTAGAAAGCCAGCCTCCAACTGTTTGGTCACTTCTTCCTTGATCTTTAGCGACATCTCAGGGTGCATTCTCCTTAATTTTTGCTTCTTTGGAGCCACACCTGGCATATCTCTGTAGGACCATGCAAAAACATCCAGATACTCTTTGAATATTGCAACCATTTCTTCTCGCTCTGCGTTATCCACTATTTTCAACTCCTTCTTGTCCTCCTCGGTTCCCATATTGATCACTTCTACAACCTCATCATTCGAGCTCATCCCCTCCTGACCGTTTCAACGCTTTCATGAATCCTTCAATGTCTTCTTCTTCCTCATCGGATGCAAGGTCGTATTCATCAGCAGCCGCGAGGGAATCAATAAATGAGTTTTCAAAGTTCCTTTCCCGAGGTAAATCTTTAGTGGGAGAAGTATTCCTGGAAGAAAAAGTCAGGAATAAGAGAAGTATAGGCAAGAGTCTTATTTATGACCAAAAAGCTTAGACAAAATAAGTAAATGAAAGAGAGAGAAAAGAAATGATGGAATCAAAAGGAAAACACCAGATAAAGTGTTACATTTTCATTCATGTCTCAAAGAGAGTAAACATCTGTTCATAATTAGTACAATAAGATAATTACTTTATGGAAATAACATCAACAAATGGTTCCGATTGCCAATTTTTGAGA
Organism: Sophora flavescens; assembly: GCA_030762895.1. NCBI lineage: Eukaryota > Viridiplantae > Streptophyta > Magnoliopsida > Fabales > Fabaceae > Sophora > Sophora flavescens. The sequence goes on along the minus strand of CM061068.1, from coordinate 96,879,719 downwards.
ACTTCATTGCTAACAGGGAGATAGATGACATGGTTTTCGTCCAGCTCCTCTTCAAGTGTGCTGATAGTGAAGTGAGAGGAAAATGACTTTGCGGGACTGATAACTTCAACGGCTACTGGGAAAGTCTCTGTCAGAAGGGGAAGATACTTTCTCTCGCACTCTTCTTCTTCCTTGTTCCCAAGAGTCATGAATTTCATCCCTTCTGTCAGGTTGGGCTGATACCCCAATCTGCGCCTTCCTTCTCTCACAGCCGCTTCAATTGGTCGAGAGATCCCTTGCAGCTGAGGCCCTAGGCCTTTTCCTCTTTGATACCCGTTCTTTTCCATGATGCGGACTAGTACTTCATTCACATTCTTCATTAGGGGATCCCTTTTCTCGTTTTCTGACTTTAATACCTCAAAACTGCACAGTGAGTCATCTTCCATCTGCTCTGTACTTTCCACATAAGGTACTGTGGTGGGCTTCGTCAGCATGATTTCCTCTTCACCGCGGACAGTAATAACGGATCCATCTTGGATATACTTCAAACACTGATGCAAAGTCGATGGAACCACTCCTGCTTCACGAATCCAAGGCCTCCCCAGAAGCATGGTGTAAGCTGGTTGGATTTCCATGACCTGAAAGAGGACAGGGAAAGAACTAGGCCCTATTTCAAGGGACGTAGTTATCTCTCCTAAGATTCCTCTTGCTGTCCCATCAAAGGCTCGCACAATCATTTCTTGTGGTGTCAAATCCGCCACGCTTATATTCAGCTGCTTGAGTGTGGTCATTGGAACCACATTCAACACATAACCACCGTCTACAAGCACCTTTGCATTCACAAACCCCTTACACTTTAGGGTGATGTGTAAGGCTTTAGTGCTACTGCGGGATTTCGAGGCCACTTCATCTTCCGAGAAAGTAATCATGTTGACATGCCTGATTGGTTCCACCATATTTACCACATTTTCCGGAGTGACATTAGGTTTGACATATGCATCATTCAACACCTTCAATAATGCCTTGCGATGTAATTCTGATGTCAAGACAAGCGACAAGAGAGATATCCTTGCCGGAGTTTTCTTCAATTGTTCTACCACATCATATTCACTTTGCTTCATGATCTTCAGAAACTCTTCTTCTTTTTTCCCTTTCTCTCTCATCCATAGCTTTCTCTTCTTCGGCTTCCTTCATCATTTTTTCTTCAGCAGGGGTGTAGCATCGTCAGCTCCTTGTAATGCCTCCAATTCTCATAATATTCGTAACTTGGGTCTTCGAGGTCTCCCCCGTAGCTCCAGTTAGTTCAACTTTCTGTTCATAATTCCATGGTACATCACGTGTATCAGCATAGGCAAAAGGAGTTGGCTTGCTCACCCTTATGATGACTTTTTATGGGTCTGAAGGTTTGTTCATGGGTGGTACTCGGAGTACAACTTTTTCGACTACATTGACTTCCTCTGCAGCACCTCGTCTGGCTTGAATCACCCCCAAGGTGAGTAACCTCTGAACCTAGACTTTGAAATCCCAACAAGTTTCGATATCGTGCCCCACTTGCCCATGATGACAGTCACACCTTAGATCCTTGGCATACCCCCTTTCTTCTCTTGGAATCCTCACTGGTGCAACAATGTGGTATCACACATTCTTCTGTTCTTCGAAAATCTTTTGCATTGGTACTCGTAGTTCCAGCACGTTCCTGATTGGGGACCCTGTTACCTCTAAATTGTTTACTCGATTCCCACCATTATGATCCGGGATTGGATTCTTAATGATATTAGGCCCAACCTCTTCTTCGAATCCTAGCCTCCCACAAGCAATCAATTTTCTTATTGCTGTCTTAAAAGCCTCGCAATACTCAATAGAATGCCTTGTGACATCCATATGATACTTGCAAGTCTGATTTGGATTGTACCAAGCAGGAAATGGTGGTTCTAAGGGACGTACAGGGTTTCCCGCAATCAAGTGGTGGTCAAACAAACATTGGAATAAATCCGCATTGGAGATGGACAATTTCAGGAAGGGTGGCAGATTTGGACTTTGGAAACGTCCTTGGTTTGGGAAGTTTGGGCGAGGCGGAGGATAGTTTGGGCGGTTTTGTGGGGGCACAGACGGGTAACGGGTGTATGATGAGCGGGCAAGGTTATATGGTTGGGGGTAGGAATATTGCTGATTTGGTTTTGCGGGTAAGTGTTGGTTTATGAGGATGGGTAAAGCGGGGTTTGTGTCTGGTATGGGATATGTTGGTTAGGGTTTTAGGGTGCTTGGTACTGAGGATTGAAATTCCGTTGGTGTTGTACATAATTCGCCTCAACTTCCTTCTTTTTTGGTTGAAATCCCTTTCGGGGTGCACTTCCTTCACCATCATTCATGGGGAGTGATGAGCCGCTGGCTCATCTAGTTTTATAGCTAGTATGACCGTGGTTTTGTGCTAATTTTATATCATTTTCACCCAAATTAGACTTGATTGTCTTTAAGCAGTATTTTGAGTCCATAAAGTATTTTTAGGTTAATTTGGTTGATTTAGAATTAAATAAAGCACTTATGCTATTTCTTGTTTTCAGGTTAATAAAAGGAAATAAATCTGGAGCTTTCGCCCCGCGAAAAGGCCTTCGCCCCGCGAACCTGAAGGTGACTGTTCCAGAAAATTTGCAATCCTTTATGTCTTGCCCCGCGAAACATGACTCGCCTCGCGACTAATCCAACCCTGGAAGACCAGAAGCCATCACGGTTTATCCATGTTGAAGGTCACGGGCGTTACAGTTTGGAATCTGAAGAGTCTCGCCTCGCGAATGATAAGCTCGCCTTGCGAGAGAACCCAAAAGCTGAAGACTGTTCACATTATTCGCGTCGCGAGACAGTGTTCGCCTCGCGAATCAGCGAATTCCAGAAGTTGTATATAAGCCTGTTTGAAGGAGAAATGAGGGTGGCTAGTTTTTAGTCAGGGCTAGCTAGTTTTTAGTCAGTAGTTGTAGTTCAGTAGTTTATTTTATTTTCTTTTCTTTTGTGTTTATTTTTGTAATGGAGAGCTAGTCTCCTAGATTAATCTACCGTGATTGGTTTCAATTACACTTGAGGTTATGTATTTCCTATTTTGTTTGCTATTCTCTTTTCAATGCGATGCTATATGTTTCTGTTTGTTATTTCAGGAGTGTATAGTATTGTGTTGATTCATTTCGGTGATGTTATGTTCCTATACTTAATCGCGTTTGTTATTTCGCGTGTGTTCATTCATGTTCGTTTAGTTCATGAGGGCTTAACCCCGTTTGTTATTTCGGGAATAGGAACATGTATCCGTAGTAGCGATTTCGTTTGTTATCTGTTGCTACAACCGGGAGGGGATTAGAATCTGCTTAGGGCTTGGAATTTGCATGAACCAATGATAGTGGGAAACCGAGAATAGTAGGTTGATCGTCTTTAGTTTATTTGTTAATCTCTTAAACTGCTTTGTCTTTATTGCTCTGCTTTTGTTTGTTTTCTTTATTTTATTTCACTCCAACCCCCCAAAACTGCTTTTCTGTTAATAACAACAACCTAAGAGTCCTTGTGAGACGATACTCGAGTTGTTGCTTCCCTATCTACATTATTTTGTAAACGCTCGTTCTTTTTGGCGCGTGGCGACAGCGCGGTCAGGGAGCTTTCCAGCTCTTGCCAAAAACTCAATCCTTTCACCGGCGGTGATCAAGTCAGAGATATCTTTGTAGGCGGCCCCAGCCATGGCCCCTATAAAAGGTGCTCCGAGGGTTCCTAGAAAGTATGAGCACATTTCAGATAAGGTCATCGGGGGATGAACTTGTGCAGCCAAACTCCTTCACCTTTGGGCATATTGCTTGAAGGGCTCCTCACTTATTTTCTGCAGTGTAGTCAATTGTTCACGACTTGGGGCTGCATCCATGTTAAATTTGTACTGGTCCATAAATAAGTCAGCCAATTCTGTCCATCGCGAGATCTTAGAATGGTCCAATTGAAGGTACCATTCTAAGGCGAGGCCAGTCGGACTTTCGTGGAAAAAGCTGATAAGGAATTTGTCATCCTTGGACCAGATTGCCATCTTGGTGGCGTAACTAATGAGGTGAAATCGTGGGTTCCCACTTCCATCATATTTGGAGAAGTCAGAAATCTTGAAGTCCTTGGGGATCGCGACATCTGTGGCGGGGCAGAGTTCTTCTATCTGGAGAGGGCCGTATATACTCGGGCCTTTTATCGTTTTTATTTGTTCTTCTATTTTCTCCATCCATTCATCTCTCATCTTATCCTTACCAGCCTGGACTCCCGCTGACTGGCTGTGAGTAGACACATGTGGTTGCTCCCACGTTGGCGCGGTGTAGCCCGGGACTTCATGATAGGCATTTTCAAAAGGAGGGTATCCTTCTCCAATGGGAAGTGTTATTGGTGCCGAGTGATGTGTCTGGTCGGGTCCAGACACTCCCTGAATGAGACCCGTACTAACGTTTGAAAACGTCGGTGCTGTTACTACAGAGGAAATTCGCTGCCTACCAGGTTCAATTGCCTCTCTGTTCGTGCTGAGCATGCTGAGAGATTCCCTCATATCTTGTAATATGGCTTCTAATCTTGCTTGGGTTTCAGCCATCTCACTCATTCTTCCCCTCACATCATCTATCTCAGAGCTTAGATTTCTTCCTTCCTCAGACGCATTGGCAGCCATCCTGGTCCGAGATCTGGTATCGTGAACTCGGGTTTGGTTGGTATTACCTTTCCTAGGTCTCGCAATGGTTCCTGAATCCTCAGAAGGATGCGACTCTGTGAAGCAAATAAGAAAATCTCATTAGTCAATCCAAAATTTTGTTTGTGTGTATGCATGCATGCATGTGCAAGTTATCATCCTTTATTCGATCGTGAGGGTATTCTCAGGAAGACTGTCTTATACACCAATAGCAAGAAAACTCATCCTGCATTCAAATCTAGTGGTATGGTTCCCTCTAGGTTGAATGCGGTTGGTGTCAAGTCCAAGGGAGAATCTGCTCCTCGATAGACCACACCCGTACTAGCAACGTCCTTATTTTTACACAGAAAACACGCCGCTTTTTAGGGTAAAAATATAGTTGATGACGTATCTAGGGGGAATGCACTCCTTGATAGATATCATCTAAAAAATGCTCGACAGACATGGATGAAAACTTCCATTTCATTATAAATATTTCGATACAAATCATGAGTCTTTGATCAAAGAAGCACATTGATGGTTTCCATCTTTCTTCGAGGACTACAAAGTTCTATGTTAAAAGCCTCGTCTTCTTTTTCCTGAATCCTCTGGCAAGTTTCCCAAAATGATTGAAGAACTCGGTCACCTTCGGTGGAAGTTGAAGGAAATGGTTCACACGCATGTGGACGGATACCTCTTCAAACCGTTCCACCAGCTGGGAAGTGTGATATTGGAGCTTATCCATCACGTCCTCGTATTTTCTCTTCCATGCCTCCTTTTCATCCATTACATCCTTCACCACTAATTTCCATCCCTTTACCCATTCTACGTGACGTTGGGCTTCAACCTTTTCAGAGTCTTTTATCTTGTTTATGAGCCAATTTTCTCTCATGTTAGCTTATGCTAATAGCTCGCGATACTTGACTGCTTCATCCCATCCTCGGTCAGAGTACACTTCTGTTTGGGCCAAGGATTCATGCAAGGATTCAACTCTCTCTTCTAGTATATGTATTGTTTCAACGTGAACCCCTACGTTTATCTCAAGCTCTTTTTTCTTCTTTTGAAGTTTGACAAGCATCTTCTCTTGACATCCTATTTTTGCCTGCAACTCCTGAATTTCTGCTTCTTTGTCTTTTCTTGCCCTTTTTGCACGACTTGGGGCTTCGTGGGCATCGGTGCATTCATCCTTCAAATGCTCAACCTGTAAACTCAGCTTCTGTACTTGTCTTCGGAGTGTGATAACAGTTACTTTGGCAGCTTGGTCTTTCTCATCAAAAATCCTCATCCGAGCTTTTAACACTTCAATTTCTTTCAACATCTGATCTTTCGTTAGAGGATTATTCTCCCTATGGAGAGGGGATGCAGAACTTGGAGGAAAACCTCTTCTTGCTTCCCTCCAAACTTCATATCTTGTTGTGTGAGCGATGACTCGCCTTCCTAATTCCTCCGGTCCTTTTATATGAATATCATTCCATGCTGACCTTACTGCTATTGTTTGACTCTTGATGCCTTCACCTTCTTGGTATAGGAAGAATATCCCATCGAGCAGCTCTTCGGGGGGTTCATCCTGTGTCCACTTTAGTTGACTGATGAGTGTGATTTCACCTCATCTTTGTTTATCATTTTGCATGCATTTTCATGTAGTTTAGTCATATTTCATTTGATTTTTGGTTAATTTTACTTTGGAACGGGTAAGGCGGTTTTTGTGGTGTTGTTTTGCAGAAATCAAAGGAAAAATGCTTAGGATCAACCATGATGGAGCTTGGATGAAGATGGAGCTTGAAAAGTGAAGAAAATGAGCCAAACAGAGCCCATCACGACCTAGCCGTGATGACCATCACGGCTATGATCGAGCAAAACTGAAAAAGAAAGAAGACTGAAGTCAGAACCGGTCACGGCCTGCCCGCGATGACCATCACGGCCGTGACCTGTCAACTGAGTCATACCCCCACAAGTCAGAATCTGTCACGGCCTAGCCGTGATGAGCATCACGACCGTGACAGACCAATTACTGAAGAAGCGCCCAAGGCAGAAGCCGTCACGGCCTGACCGTGATGGACATCACGGCCGTGACGCGTGTTACTTGGATCAGAAGCAACTGATTTGTATCTAATTTGAGTTAGATTGGGATTCAAACTTCCCAAATCTATAAATATGGCATTAAGTCAGAGGCAAAGAGGACTTTTGGGATGCTACTTAGGCTATTATTTGGGATCTCTCTTCTTCTTCCTCCTCTCTTTTCTGATTTTTATTTTCGTGTTGTTGTCAACCAAGCTTGTCATCACCATGGCAAGACTTGAGTAGTAGTTTAATTTCTAGGGATTGGGGCTATGCCCAAGGTCTGTTTATGCAATGAATTGATGTAATATCTTTGTTAATTGCGATTTTGCTTTAGATCTGATTTCTAGTGTTTTAATTACTCGTAAATCTGGTGCGCACTTATTTACGTGTCGTAGACATTCTAATGAGGAACCTAGCGGTGAACTTAGGTGTCGGATCTATAGAGTCAGACTTAGGACTGAAATCACGAGAGTTAGAAGCCGTCCTTCAAGGATCAACGAATTGTCACAAAGCGTAAAGGGTCCGATCTAAATTCGACTACCACGAGAGTAGGGGTTGGTTTAATCGGGCACTGTTTTTGTAACCCGAGAGGGAGATTAAACTATTTGAGGATAAATTCGCCTTCAAGGCGATTTCGATAATTAACAAAGGGGTAATCAATTTAGCAACATAAACGATCTTTGTGGTAACCTAAATCCCTAGGAATCCATTTAGATCTGAAAAACCATAAACTGTTTACTTTCTGTTTTACTTGATTGCATTTTATCTCTTATTTCAAATATCAAATCCTTTTCAAAATCTTTTTATATAGTCCAGTTTCATCATTTAACAATTAGTTGCGATTAGAGATCACAGTCTCCGTGGGATCGATATCTTTTGTTACTTGGCGACGAATCCGGTACACTTGCCGGAATCGCACGTGCACTCGCACGACATCAAGTTTTTGGCGCCGTTGTCGGGGACTGTGCGTTCTCGAATCTCAATTTAATTTTTAAATTTATTTTTCTGGACCTTTTCTTTTTATTTATTTAATTTTTATATAAAAAAAATAATAAAAAAAATTCTTCTTTTCCTTCTAGAGTATCTATCTCTCTGTGTTTCATATGCAAAGATCCCTAAGTCTTGGATGCCTTAGTGAGGTCGATCCAGAAATCGAGAGGATCTTTCACAGATGTAGGAGACTACAAAGAGAGGGAGAAAGGTTGATTCCCATTCCACTCATGGCGAATCTTCCGGATACGAAACCTTTGAAGGACTACGCAGCCCCAAAAGCTAGGGGTTTGCGAATTGGGATTGCTAGGCCAGAGATCGAGGCGGAGAATTACACCATACCTCCTATGCTCATTAACATGATTAGGCAACATCAATTCGGAGGATTGCCCTAGGAGGACCCGACTGACCACGTAGAGACATTTTTGGAGTTCACCGACGCAGTTACAATTCATGGTGCCCCGGTTGATGATATTCGCTTGAGGTTGTTCCCCTCATCTCTTACTGGAAAGGCGAAAGCCTGGCTGAAGCAAATACCCGCTAATACCTTGTCGACTTGGGACCAACTGGAGCAGGCGTTCTTGGAGAAATTCTTTCCTCCATCCAAGATGGCCTACATACGAACCCAGATCACCGGCTTCTTCCAAAAAGACGGAGAATGCTTATCTTGCTTGCGATCGCTACAAGGGACTGCTGGAGTCTTGCCCACACCATGGACTCGAGAGGTGGTTACTAGTGCACACCTTCTACAACGGATTGGACTACTCTTCGAAGGTGTCACTTGATTCTGCAGCTGGTGGAGCATTTATGAATAGGCCTCTGATTGAGGCATTCAACATCATTGAAAACGTGGCCACCAACTACCACCAATGGGGTTCAGAAAGAGGTAATAACCCGAACAAGATTTCGGGGGGTAAGTTTGAAATAAATAGCACTGATCTTATAATGTCAAACATAGACTCACTGAATAAACGTTTTGATCAACTTGAACGGGCTAATGTGAGTGCAATAGGTGCTACTAACCTTGTTTGTGAGATTTGTGGAATGCAGGGACATGACATAATGGAATGCCCAGGTGGTGTTGCTCATGGATCCGGCGCTTCGGGGGAACAAGTGAACTCTTGTCACAACTTCTACGACACAAACCCGAAGTTGCCTAATTACGCTCCCCCAAATCCCTACAACCAGAGGAAGAACAACCCTTACCTCTCCTACGGCAACTACAGCAACACGTTGAACCACGAGTTCCAAGAAGGCCAAGGTAATAGGAAACCCGCACCGGGGTATCCTCAGGTACAGAAATCTAAACTCGAGTCTTTATTGGAAAGTGTTGTTGAAACTCAAACAAAACAAAATGAGGAGTTTAGACAATAAGGCAGGGCAGTGAACGAGGCAATAAAAAAGCTAGCATCCAAGGTAGACAACTTAGCCATCCACAACAAGATGCTAGAAACACATATTGCCCAACAAGCCAGCACATACTCGAGACCTAAGGGTACATTCCCAGGGCAACCCGAAGCAAATCCCATTGAACATTGTAATACCATACACTTGAGGGATGATAAGCTTGGGGTGGTTAAAAAAGACGTGGAACCGGAGGAGGACATGAGCGAGGATGAAGAGCCAGAACCAAAGTATGTCCCTCCACCACCGTACCAACCCCCAATACCTTTCCCACAAAGGTTGGTCAAGAGAAAGCAATTAGAAGTAGAAACTAAAAGCTTAATTGAGGAGCACAATGTCAAGATAAAAACTAATATGCTTCCTAAGCTGAAAGACCCAGGTAGTTTCTCTATCACTTGCTCAATTGAAGAAGTGCAAATAGACCAAGCCTTATGTGACTTAGGGGCTAGTGCAAGCTTGATGCCCCTCACTATCTTAGAAAGGTTGGGAACCAAAGAGTTGAGTCCATTCAAATTCTCCTTACAATTTACGGATGGCTCAACTAGGACTCCTCTAGGCATACTAGAGAATGTTCCTGTAAAGGTAGGGAAATTTTTCATCCCTACCGATTTCCTGGTATTGGATATGAAAGGGAATTCTGAATTCCCCATCATTTTAGGAAGGCCATTCATGGCCACTGCTGGAGCAATAATAGACGTAAGGAATGGCAAACTCTCTCTAAATGTAGAGGAAGGTAGGGTGGATTTTCATTTGACTAACTCCTATAACAACCCTCCTTTTGAGGGCCATGTGTGCAGGATCGATATAACGTCTCCAGTGGTAAAAGAAGAGCTCAACATGGAAGCAACTCCGAAGATATGCATGGCTGATGATGCACCCAGTAGTGATGAAGTTGGAGTGGCTCACCATGTGGAAACAAAACTTCCACCGGGAGGGAGTAAGGCCAGGAAGCTCCGAGTGAAAAGTGCGAAGCGGAAGCGCAATTGTCCATATGAGCAGAATAGGCTCTTTGAAGGACTCCCGTGGAAGAGAAGTGTTCCTGCACTTCTACGCCCAGCCGACCCCGGTTGATTGAAGGAAGTATGGTCAAGCTTAAGACCGTAAATAAGCGCTTCTTGGGAGGCAACCCAAGTTTTCTTTCCCTTTTCCTTTTGTTTTAGAATTTATCTCTTTAATAATTTGAGAAGATCAAGAGGCAAAAAAAAAATCATAAATTAATAGATTTGTCTAGTGTTTTCAGGTTAAGAAGGAAGGAAGAGCAAGAAGGGCTGGGACTAGTAAATTCAGAAGACATAAAGCCCAGGTCATGACAGTGGTCACGGCCGTGATGAGCTAACCAAGAGCACCAGAAAGGATCACGGCCCAACCGTGATATCCATCACGGGCGTGATGAGTAGGACCCTAAGATCAGAGAGCATCACGGCCTAGCCATGAGACAGGTCACGACCGTGACAGGCCAGCTCCTGAAGACCAGAATTAATCACGGTCTGCCCGTGATGAACCTCATGGCCGTGATACAGTTTCCAACAAGTTTTTGACTGGAATGTGAGCCAACACTTGCTACCACCTCGGTGAGTTGTTCCAATTTTTCTCCTCTCTCCGACTTGATTATTTACATTGGGGACAATGTAAGTTTTTAAGCTTGGGGAAGGGGTGTTTTTGCAAATTTTTGCATTTTGCATTTTTCATGTTGCATTCATCTAGGTGAAGTTTTGCATGATCACATTCTCTAGATTGCCCCTCACTTAGAATATGCATCCAATTGTGAGAACTTGGTGCCAATTGGATTGAGATAGTGAATTTTTGAACCCAATTTTTTTTTTCTTGTGACAAGGCTAAAAATAAAAATTCTTGAGATGATATTTTGATAGTTGATAATTAGCATGTGGTTCCTTAAATTTGTGTTTCTCACTGATTTTCGAACTACTAAATGTCAGATTTTGAGCCAAAAATGGGTACTCACTAAATCTACCCCATTCCTTGTGATAGAGTGTTTTAATTCCTCTTGGATTGTATTTTCTAGAACTTGACTTGAAACCATTTTGAAACTCGAAAATTTTTGAAAACATTTTTTGAAAATGATTGAGGCACTAGGTATCTTTCCGGCCTTCTGAGCTTTGATTGATTAAATGCTACCCCTTAGTTGCCCAATTTTGAGCCTAAAAGATTAAAATACTTTTCTTGGTACCTTGAATTACTTTGATGAATAATGCTTGGTATGGCACCTTTTAAAGTACTACAAAAGGGTAAAAAGGTAGTTTGAAAAAGTATGGGATGAGAAAATTAGAAAATATTTCTCTTGAGCTAAAAATATCCCCTCCTACAAATAAATAAAATGAAATAAACACAAAGAAAAAATGGAGAAGCGGGTGACAAAAAGAAAGTGAGAAATAAAAATAAAAGGAAGGAATGAAAGGTGGAAAAGCGAATCAATGCCCAAAAAGGTATTTTAGAAGGTGTCATGCTTTGCAATGTCGATATTTTGTTTAGCCTTCTTGAAATTTCCTTTTCTTGATTTTCCCACCTAACGATTAATCCCGTGGCCCCGTTACAACCAAAGTGAAAGACCTCTTGATTCTTAAGTGTTTTCATTAATGAAGTAGAGATTTGGTTAATAGTCAAGCTTATGGTAGGATACCTTCCTTGAGGAAATTGAGCGAATTGTCATATATCCTTGAACACTTGAGTGAGGTGAGAAGAGTGCCCGAATCAGTGAGAATATGAGTTCAAAAGAACCTAAGCTTCTAATTGGACCTGAAATTGATAATCTCTTGGGGATTTATTTGAATATGCCTGTCACTTGGATTGGTTTCTCGGGTTCTTGGTTCACTATCCCTGCTCTGATTATTTATATCTTATGGCCTTAGTGATTGCTTGAGGACAAGCAAAATCTTATGCTTGGGGTGATTAGGGGTATTTTTGCAAATTTTTGCATTTTGAATTTTTCATGTTGCATTCATCTAGGCATAGTTTTGCATGATCATATTCTCGAGTTTGCCCCTCACTTAGAATATGCATCCAATTGTGAAAACTTGGTGCCAATTGAATTGAGATAGTGAATTTTTGAACCCAAATTTTTTTTTTCTTGTGACAAGGATAAAAATAAAAATTCTTGAGATGATCTTTTGATAGTTGATAATTAGCATGTGGTTCCTTAACTTTGTGTTTCTCACTGATTTTTGAACTACTAAATGTAAGATTTTGAGCCAAAAAGGGGTACTCATTAAATCTACCCCATTCCTTGTGATAGAGTGTTTTAATTCCTCTTGGATTGTATTTTCTAGAACTTGACTTGAAACCATTTTGAAACTCGAAAATTTTTGAAAACATTTTTTGAAAATGATTGAGGCACTAGGTATCTTTCCGGCTTCTGTGCTTTGATTGATTAAATGCTACCCCTTAGTTGCCCAATTTTGAGCCTAAAAGATTAAAATACTTTTCTTGGTTCCTTGAATTACTTTGATGAATAATGCTTGATATGGCACCTTTTAAAGTACTACAAAAGGGTAAAAAGGTAGTTTGAAAAAGTATGGGATGAAAAAATTAGAAAATATTTCTCTTGAGCTAAAAATCTCCCCTCCTACAAATAAATAAAATGAAATAAACACAAAGAAAAAATGGAGAAGCGGGTGACAAAAAGAAAGTGAGAAATAAAAATAAAAAGAAGGAATGAAAGGTGGAAAAGTGAATCATTGCCCAAAAATGTATTTTAGAAGGTGTCATGCTTTGTAATGTCGATATTATGTTTAGCCTTCTTGAAATTTCCTTTTCTTGATTTCCCCACCTAACGATTAATCCCTTGGCCCCGTTACAACCAAAGTGAAAGACCTCTTGATTCTTAAGTGTTTTCGTTAATGAAGTAGAGATTTGGTTAATAGTCAAGCTTATGGTAGGATACCTTCCTTGAGGAAATTGAGCGAATTGTCATATCTCCTTGAACACTTGAGTGAGGTGAGAAGAGTACCCGAATCAGACCAAGAACCCGAGAAACCAATCCAAGTGAGAATATGAGTTCAAAAGAACCTAAGCTTCTAATTGGGCCTGAAATTGATAATCTCTTGGGGATTTATTTGAATATGCCTGTCACTTGGATTGGTTTCTCGGGTTCTTGGTTCACTATCCCTGCTCTGATTATTTATATCTTATGGCCTTAGTGATTGCTTGAGGACAAGCAAAATCTTAAGCTTGGGGTGATTAGGGGTATTTTTGCAAATTTTTGCATTTTGCATTTTTCATGTTGCATTCATCTAGGCATAGTTTTGCATGATCACATTCTCTAGATTGCCACTCACTTAGAATACGGATCCAATTGTGAGAACTTTGTGCCAATTGAATTGAGATAGTGAATTTTTGAACCCAATTTTTTTTTTCTTGTGACAAGGCTAAAAATAAAAATTCTTGAGATGATCTTTTGATAGTTGATAATTAGCATGTGGTTCCTTAAATTTGTGTTTCTCACTGATTTTTGAACTACTAAATGTATGATTTTGAACCAAAAAGGGGTACTCACTAAATCTACCCCATTCCTTGTGATAGAGTGTTTTAATTCCTCTTGGATTGTATTTTCTAGAACTTGACTAGAAACCATTTTGAAACTTGAAAATTTTTGAAAACATTTTTTGAAAATGATTGAGGCACTAGGTATCTTTCCGGCCTTCTGAGCTTTGATTGATTAAATGTTACCCCTTAGTTGCCCAATTTTGAGCCTAAAAGATTAAAATACTTTTCTTGGTACCTTGAATTACTTTGATGAATAATGCTTGGTATGGCACCTTTTAAAGTACTACAAAAGGGTAAAAAGGTACTTTGAAAAAGTATGGAATGAGAAAATAAGAAAAGCGAATCAATGCCCAAAAAGGTATTTTAGAAGGTGCCATGCTTTGCAATGTCGATATTTTGTTTAGCCTTCTTGAAATTTCCTTTTCTTGATTTCCCCACCTAACGATTAATCCCATGGCTCCGTTACAACCAAAGTGAAAGACCTCTTGATTCTTAAGTGTTTTCATTAATGAAGTAGAGATTTGGTTAATAGTCAAGCTTATGGTAGGATACCTTCCTTGAGGAAACTGAGCGAATTGTCATATATCCTTGAACATTTGAGTGAGGTGAGAAGAGTGCCCGAATCAGTGAGAATATGAGTTCAAAAGAACCTAAGCTTCTAATTGGACCTGAAATTGATAATCTCTTTGGGATTTATTTGAATATGCCTGTCTTGGTTTCTCGGGTTCTTGGTTCACTATCCCTGCTCTGATTATTTATATCTTATGGCCTTAGTGATTGCTTGAGGACAAGCAAAATCTTATGCTTGGGGTGATTAGGGGTATTTTCGCAAATTTTTGCATTTTGAATTTTTCATGTTGCATTCATCTATGCATAGTTTTGCATGATCACATTCTCGAGATTGCCCCTCACTTAGAATATGCATCCAATTGTGAGAACTAGGTGCCAATTGAATTGAGATAGTGAATTTTTGAACCCAATTTTTTTTTTCTTGTGACAAGGCTAAAAATAAAAATTCTTGAGATGGTCTTTTGATAGTTGATAATTAGCATGTGGTTCCTTAAATTTGTGTTTCTCACTGATTTTCGAACTACTAAATGTAAGATTTTGAGCCAAAAAGGGGTACTCACTAAATCTACCCCATTCCTTGTGATAGAGTGTTTTAATTCCTCTTGGATTGTATTTTCTAGAACTTGACTTGAAACCATTTTGAAACTCGAAAATTTTTAAAACATTTTTTGAAAATGATTGAGGAACTAGGTATCTTTCCGGCCTTCTGAGCTTTGATTGATTAAATGCTACCCCTTAGTTGCCCAATTTTGAGCCTAAAAGATTAAAATACTTTTCTTGGTACCTTGAATTACTTTGATGAATAATGCTTGGTATGGCACATTTTAAAGTACTACAAAAAGGGTAAAAATGTAGTTTGAAAAAGTATGGGATGAGAAAATTAGAAAATATTTCCCTTGAGATAAAAACCTCCCCTCCTACAAATAAATAAAATGAAATAAACACAAAGAAAAAATGGAGAAGCGGGTGACAAAAAGAAAGTGAGAAATAAAAATAAAAGGAAGGAATGAAAGGTGGAAAAGCGAATCAATGCCCAAAAAGGTATTTTAGAAGGTGTCATGCTTTGCAATGTCGATATTTTGTTTAGCCTTCTTGAAATTTCCTTTTCTTGATTTTCCCACCTAACGATTAATCCCGTGGCCCCGTTACAACCAAAGTGAAAGACCTCTTGATTCTTAAGTGTTTTCATTAATGAAGTAGAGATTTGGTTAATAGTCAAGCTTATGGTAGGATACCTTCCTTGAGGAAATTGAGCGAATTGTCATATATCCTTGAACACTTGAGTGAGGTGAGAAGAGTGCCCGAATCAGTGAGAATATGAGTTCAAAAGAACCTAAGCTTCTAATTGGACCTGAAATTGATAATCTCTTGGGGATTTATTTGAATATGCCTGTCACTTGGATTGGTTTCTCGGGTTCTTGGTTCACTATCCCTGCTCTGATTATTTATATCTTATGGCCTTAGTGATTGCTTGAGGACAAGCAAAATCTTAAGCTTGGGGTGATTAGGGGTATTTTTGCAAATTTTTGCATTTTGCATTTTTCATGTTGCATTCATCTAGGCATAGTTTTGCATGATCACATTCTCTAGATTGCCCCTCACTTAGAATACGCATCCAATTGTGAGAACTTGGTGCCAATTGAATTGAGATACTGAATTTTTGAACCCATTTATTTTTCCTTGTGACAAGGCTAAAAATAAAAATTCTTGAGATGATCTTTTGATAGTTGATAATTAGCATGTGGTTCCTTAAATTTGTGTTTCTCACTGATTTTTGAACTACTAAATGTCAGATTTTGAGCCAAAAAGGGGTACTCACTAAATCTACCCCATTCCTTGTGATAGAGTGTTTTAATTCCTCGTGGATTGTATTTTCTAGAACTTGACTTGAAACCATTTTGAAACTCGAAAATTTTTGCAAACATTTTTTGAAAATGATTGAGGCACTAGGTATCTTTCCGGCCTTCTGAGCTTTGATTGATTAAATGCTACCCCTTAGTTGCCCAATTTTGAGCCTAAAAGATTAAAATACTTTTCTTGGTACCTTGAATTACTTTGATAAATAATGCTTGGTATGGCACCTTTTAAAGTACTACAAAAAGGGTAAAAAGGTAGTTTGAAAAAGTATGGGATGAGAAAATTAGAAAATATTTCTCTTGAGCAAAAAATCTCCCCTTCTACAAATAAATAAAATGAAATAAACACAAAGAAAAAATGGAGAAGCGGGTGACAAAAAGAAAGTGAGAAATAAAAATAAAAGGAAGGAATGAAAGGTGGAAAAGCGAATCATTGCCCAAAAATGTATTTTAGAAGGTGTCATGCTTTGCAATGTCGATATTTTGTTTAGCCTTCTTGAAATTTCCTTTTCTTGATTTCCCCACCTAACGATTAATTCCATGGCCCCGTTACAACCAAAGTGAAAGACCTCTTGATTCTTAAGTGTTTTCGTTAATGAAGTAGAGATTTGGTTAATAGTCAAGCTTATGGTAGGATACCTTCCTTGAGGAAATTGAGCGAATTGTCATATATCCTTGAACACTTGAGTTAGGTGAGAAGTGTCCCCGAATCAGACCAAGAACCCGAGAAACCAATCCAAGGGAGAAGATGAGTTCAAAAGAACCTAAGCTTCTAATTGGACCTGAAATTGATAATATCTTGGGGATTTATTTGAATATGCCTGTCACTTGGATTGGTTTCTCGGGTTCTTGGTTCACTATCCCTGCTCTGATTATTTATATCTTATGGCCTTAGTGATTGCTTGAGGACAAGCAAAATCTTAAGCTTGGGGTGATTAGGGGTATTTTTGCAAATTTTTGCATTTTGCATTTTTCATGTTGCATTCATCTAGGCATAGTTTTGCATGATCACATTCTCTAGATTGCCACTCACTTAGAATATGCATCCAATTGTTAGAACTTGGTGCCAATTAAATTGAGATAGTGAATTTTTGAACCCAATTTTTTTTTCTTGTGACAAGGCTAAAAATAAAAATTCTTGAGATGATCTTTTGATAATTGATAATTAGCATGTGGTTCCTTAAATTTGTGTTTCTCACTGATTTTTGAACTACTAAATGTAAGATTTTGAGCCAAAAAGGGATACTCACTAAATCAACCCCATTCCTTGTGATAGAGTGTTTTAATTCCTCTTGGATTGTATTTTCTAGAACTTGACTGGAAACCATTTTGAAACTTGAAAATTTATTAAAATATTTTTTGAAAATGATTGAGGCACTAGGTATCTTTCCGGCCTTCTGAGCTTTGATTGATTAAATGATACCCCTTAGTTGCCCAATTTTGAGCCTAAAAGATTAAAATACTTTTCTTGGTACCTTGAATTACTTTGATGAATAATGCTTGGTATGGCACCTTTTTAAGTACTACAAAAAGGGTAAAAAGGTAGTTTGAAAAAGTATGGGATGAGAAAATTAGAAAATATTTCTCTTGAGCTAAAAATCTCCCCTTCTACAAATAAATAAAATGAAATAAACACAAAGAAAAAATGGAGAAGCGGGTGACAAAAAGAAAGTGAGAAATAAAAATAAAAAGTAGGAATGAAAGGTGGAAAAGTGAATCAATGCCCAAAAAGGTATTTTAGAAGGTGTCATGCTTTGCAATGTCGATATTTTGTTTAGCCTTCTTGAAATTTCCTTTTCTTGATTTCCCCACCTAACGATTAATCCCATGGCCCCGTTACAACCAAAGTGAAAGACCTCTTGATTCTTAAGTGTTTTCATTAATGAAGTAGAGATTTGGTTAATAGTCAAGCTTATGGTAGGATACCTTCCTTGAGGAAATTGAGCGAATTGTCATATATCCTTGAACACTTGAGTGAGGTGAGAAGAGTGCCCGAATCAGTGAGAACATGAGTTCAAAAGAACCTAAGCTTCTAATTGGACCTGAAATTGATAATCTCTTGGGGATTTATTTGAATATGCCTGTCACTTGGATTGGTTTCTCGGGTTCTTGGTTCATTATCCCTGCTCTGATTATTTATATCTTATGGCCTTAGTGATTGCTTGAGGACAAGCAAAATCTTAAGCTTGGGGTGATTTGATGAGTGTGATTTCACCTCATCTTTGTTTATCATTTTGCATGCATTTTCATGTAGTTTAGGCATATTTCATTTGATTTTTGGTTAATTTTACTTTGGAACGGGTAATTCGGTTTTTCTGGTGTTGTTTTTCAGAAATCAAAGGAAAAATGCTCAGGATCAACCATGATGGAGCTCGGATGAAGATGGAGCTTGAAAAGTGAAGAAAATGAGCCAAAAAGTGCCCATCACGGCCGTGACCTGTCAGCTGAGCCAGACCCCCACAAGTCAGAATCTGTCATGGCCTAGCCGTGATGAGCATCGTGGCCGTGACAGACCAATTACTGAAGAAGAGCCCAAGGCAGAAGCCGTCACGGCCTGGCCATGATGGCCATCACGACTGTGACGCGTGTTACTTGGATCAGAAGCAACTGATTTGGATCTAATTTGAGTTAGATTGGGATTCAAACTTCCCAAATCTATAAATATGGCATTAAGTCAAAGGCAAAGAGTACTTTTGGGCTGCTACTTTGGCTATTATTTGGGAACTCTATTCTTCTTCCTCCTCTCTTTTCTGATTTTTATTTTCATGTTGTTGTCAACCAAGCTTGTCATCACCATGGCAAGGCTTGAGTAGTAGTTTAATTTCTAGGGATTGGGGCTATGCCCAAGGTCTGTTTATGCAATGAATTGATGTAATATCTTTGTTAATTGCGATTTTGCTTTAGATATGATTTCTAGTGTTTTAATTACTCGTAAATCTGGTGCGCACTTATTTACGTGTCGTAGACATTCTAAGGAGGAACCTAGCTGTGAACTTAGGTGTCGGATCTATAGAGTCAGAGTTAGGACTGAAATCACGAGAGTTAGAAGCCGTCCTTCGAGGATCAACGAATTATCACAAAGCGTAAAGGGTCCGATCTTAATTTGACTACCACAAGAGTAGGGGTTGGTTTAATCGAGCACGTTTTTTGTAACCCGAGAGGGAGCTTAAACTATTTGAGGATAAATTCACCTTCAAGGCGATTTCGATAATTAACAAAGGGGTAATCAATTTAGCAACATAAACAATCTTTGTGGTAACCCAAATCCCCAGGATTCCATTTAGATCTGAAAAACCATAAATTGTTTACTTTCTGTTTTACTTGATTGCATTTTATCTCTTATTTCAAATATCAAATCCTTTTCAAAATCTTTTTATACAGTCCAGTTTCATCATTTAACAATTAGTTGCGATTAGAGATCACAGTCTCTGTGGGATCGATATCTTTTATTACTTGGCGAAGAATCCGGTACACTTGTCGGAATCGCACGTGCACTCGCACGACATCATTGACGCATTCCCAAAGCTGGTGAGTATGACACACAACCTCTGGGACCCATCAATGGGACATTTGACAAACTTCCACAGTTGAATACAACCGAATCTCCATTATACCATAGACACATCCAACTAAATGACCGAGGTTCGATCTAATCAAACTCTTGTTTCCACTCATATAGCTTACGTGGCATTAGTTGCATGCGAGTGAATCCTTTCAGCGGGTCATCTGTTCTATCAATTTTATCACGAGCGTACAAGCGCATGATCCAGACATATAATATTGACGCACAACATCGCAGTTTCCCTTGTTGATTCTGATGACAAACCTGTAGGGAGAGGAAAGTTTCAGCTAAGATGGCAGGGACCGGGTTTACACCATATTCTTCGACTCTATAGAAAACATCCATGGCTGACTGATCAATCAGATCTGGCACAAAAGGAAAGAGCACCAGCCAATATATCATGAGGGCTAGTACTTTGTTGAAAGTAACCCATCGTTGTTGCTGGCCCATATTGTTGAGATACTCTTCCAAAATCGTCTCTTCAACCCTTTGGTGGTTCCCTTTTCTGTTTTCTCTATCTGTTCCGGTTGAAGCTCCAATAGACTTGCTATTTTTCGATCTGTTATATGTTGCCCATAATACATGTAGAAGCGAGTCTTCTTTTGAATTGGCAGTCTTAGCATATAAGCATACTCCTCCATGGTTGGAGTGATATCCAAGTTAGGCAATTCAAAACACCTCAAAGTTGAGTTCCAATATTGGGCCAATGCACTCAGAGCGGGAGCTTCCACTGGAACACACAACAGGTCTAATATTCTACCATACTTGCTGACAAAGTCTGAGCGTGCTTTTTCTGGCATTTGCTGGCTGAGTTCACATAATCTCTTCACGTCATTGAGTGTCACATCGATCTTGATATTTTTCTTGGGACAACTCGCGTTGCTAGTACTCTTTTCTGAACCAAACTTTTCCTTGTTCTTGATATAAGGTGAATACCAAAATCTTCCAACAAAGAGACACAACGAAAAAAACTGAGTATAGTGAAACGAATATATCTTGCGTGATTCATGTCGCATGGACCCAATGGGGTTGAAAACCCTGATGGGTATGCATTACCTTCATTATGACATAATGCCTATCAGGTGTGCAATAATATTCAAATATGTCATTCAGGTTTGGGGCAGCAATGTGATGCCCCTAGTTTTGTGAATATACACGATGAGCATGCATGACAAATTATGCTTATGATGATAGAGAGAGGAAAGAAAAGTACGCCCCCTGTTGCCCTAAGCCAGGTAAAACCTAAGGATGGACACGCCATAAGGTTAGGACTCTAAACAGGTTGGCCACTAGGTCCGCTCTATTAGTGAAAGTTGGGACGGGTCTAGACCTATAAAAGTCATGGTCCCCAGATTGCCCTCATAAGGATATGATTCATGAATCTAGACACAAGTAGGGATAAACCCTCTCAATATGACTATTCCATGATCTCATGTACAATCTGAGCGGTGAACTGACAAGTATCAGGGAGGTACCAGGCCTCTTCAATAACAATATCAAAGCACCACCTAATCCTTGGGTTTTTGAGCAAGCTCGGGTATAGAGCTAAGTGTGTGTGCAATATGTGATAATGATGTGTGTGAAGGGGGCATACAAACCTATAACACTTAAAAGTAAAAATAAAAAGAGAAGGCAAGAAAAACCTGCAAAACACAAACATAGGTATATATAAAAAGGTTACAAGTCCTCTACGCTATTGTTAAAGCATGGGATACGGAAAAGAAAGGAGGAGGAAACAAAAACATTGTTAGTGAAACATATATAACAATAACGTGAATTAAAATATACGTACAACTAAATCTTCTCATTTAAATAAGAGGAAAAACCCAACCAAAAGGACAACCCAAACAGACATCACTAAAATAAGAACATTTTTTTTGTCATTTAATTATTGTAAGGAGAAAAACAGCAAGATATAATCGTAAAAGGTAAAATAAATAAGCTACATATTACTAAGAATTTACAAAACCAATTTTTACGGGCTTGACTCTCTTAAAATAAGTCCCCAGTGGAGTCGCCATCTGTAGCAACCTAAAAAAGAGATTGTTTTTTCTCTCAGAGAGAAAACATGGAGTCGCCACCAACTTTATTTTGTCTCGGGAGTCGATTATGTCTAGGGAAGGCGTTGAGACTTAACCCCACGGCACCCTGGAACATCCATAAATGGTTACCCAAAATTAGTTGTGTAGAATATTAGTAACTCTGAAATATTTGTTTTACCTGTTATGAATCTCTTTATTAAAACTAAAATGAGGCTGAACATGGCACGTAAGTCCACAGGGCAATCTCTAAGTCTAAAAGGTTGAACATGACACTTGTCATAGGGCAACCCAAAAAAGGTTGTTTTAATCAAGTGATCATCCTCTATTTTTCATGTAAAATAAATATTTTTTATCTCTTGAAAATGGGACAGAAACGTAGAAATGAAACTTTTTACCAACTTATTCAGAGAACAGAAGCATAGAGAAATAAGAATGTCAAGAGAAATTTATTAATAATATCAACGAAAAGAGCAAAGGTTACCAAATGGGAGCAGAATAAGAATGATTTTGTTTACTCCCAGTGGTAAGGTTTCAAGATTTACATTCAATCTTGCTGACCCCTTCAGCTCTTCCTTCTTAACTACTCTAATAACAGGGAAGAGAAAAAGGAAACTCATATCTCTAATCTCTCTTCCTCCCAACGAAAACGTTAGATAAAAATCTCTCTCTCTTTTTCTCTTTTCTTTGTATCTTTCCTCTCTATCTCCTCTCTGATTTTCATTTCCTCTTAAGAAAAAATGTTCTCCTCTCTCCTTTTTCTTCTCTTTTTCCTTTCCTTTTATAGATGGAGGAGAGGGATTCTTGCTTCTTCTCCATTGGCTTCAAGGTCGGTTTGTACGAAACTCAAGGCTTGGGCCGTTCTGAGCAGCGGAAAGGAGGTGATTTGATGTGAGTGTTGAACTCTTGAAAAGAGAAGGAGATGGGGGGTATCGTCTGATGGGTGTGATGGCATTTTAGGGTTAGGAGTAGGGCTGCTAGGTTAAGGCGAGGGAAGAGATGAGGAAAAAAGAAAGACCAATGGGTAAAGGAGGTGCAAAAGGGGGGTTCTGAGCAGAAATAGCGTGTGTCCAGATGGGGCGGCATGAGTAGCGGAAAGGAGGTGATTTGATGTGAGGGTTGCACGCTTGAAAAGAGAAAAGGATGAGGGGTTTTGAGCAGAAATAGCGTGTGTCCAGATGGGGCGGCGTGAGTAGCAGAAAGGAGGTGATTTATCCTGAAGGTTGCATGTTTGAAAAGAGAAGGAGATGGGGGGGTTTTGTCTGATGTGTATGATGGCTTTTTAGGGATAGGAGTAGTGTTGCCAGGTTAAAACGAGGGAGGAGGAAAAGAGGTCTTGCCTGATATGTAAAGTGGGTAGGAGGCGTAACTCAGTTTCCTTTCTTTTTTGTTGATTGTCTTTTTCTCCTTGTTTTCTTCATCCTTTCTTCCTTATCTTCTCCTTCTTCTTTATTTATTCTTTAGCCTTCAGCCTGAAAATAAAATTATAGTGGACGGAATCTCTTCGTCCCAACAGAAACTTAGATATGCAAAAGTAGATATACACTGGACGGACCTCCTCATCCAACAAGAAAAGATAATTGCAGTGGACGGAACCTCCTTGTCCAACAGAAATTAAAATAATTGAAGTGGACGGAACCCCCTCGTCCAACAGAAATAAAAGGGACAGGACTGGACGGGACCACCCCGTCCATTGGCAAGTGCAGTGGACTGGACGGGGCTAACAGCAAGTGCAAAGCAATGAAGGGACCACCCCGTCCATCAGCAAGTGCAAGGCAATGGACGGGACCACCCCGTCCATTAGCAAGTGCAAAGCAATGGACTGGACCACCCCGTCCATCAGCAAGTGCAAGGAAATGGACGGGACCATCCCGTCCATCAGCGAGTTCAACGCAATGGACGGGACCACCCCGTCCAACAGCAAGTGTAAAGCAATGGACGGGACCACCCCGTCCATCAGCGAGTGCAAAGCAATGGACGGGACCACCCCGTCCATCAGCAAGTGTAAAGCAATGGACGGGACCACCCCGTCCACCCCGTCCATCAGCGAGTGCAAAGCAATGGACGGGACCGCCCCGTTCATCAGCGAGTGCAAAGCAATGAACGGGACCGCTCCATCAGCAAGTGCAAAGCAATGGACGGGACCACCCCGTCCATCAGCAAGTGCAAAGCAATGGACGGGACCACCCCGTCCACAGCAAGTCCCATGTGATGGACGGGACTTCCCCGTCCACAGCCGGTGTAAATTTGATGGACGGGACTTCCCCGTCCAACAGCAAGCCCCATGTGATGGATGGGACTTCCCCGTCCAACAGTAAGTTCCATGTGATGGACGGGACTTTCCCGTCCACGGCAGGTGCAAATGTGATGGACGTGACTTCCTCGTCCAACAGCAAGTCTCATGTGATGGACGCGGCTTCCCCGTCCACAGCAAGTACAAATGTGATGGACGGGACTTCCCCGTCCAACAGCAAGTCCCATGTGATGGACGGGGCTTCCCCATCCAGAGCAAGTACAAATATGATGGACGGGACTAACAGCAAATTAGCTATGAGTCCCCTACTTTTTTCATTTTTTCTTTTTATTATTATTAGTTTCCTTGAAGTGTAATGTTATAAAAAAGAATAAAGGACGGACAAAAATGGGTGTTCACGGTTGGTGTGATTCCACTGTAAAGGTTCTAGCTACGCCTGTTTAAATGCTAGGGATTTGAGACTGTCACTGGGGGATTGTATGTCTCTGGTCTGTGGGGAGTTCTCGTTATTATAAAGGTTTTAGCTGCTCTTGTTTAAAAACTAGGGAGTGGGTGAAATCCCTTGGTGGTATTGCCTTGGAGACTGGAGGTAGGCCACGTGGGTAGTCTGTGGCCGAACCAGGATATATCGTTGTGTCAATCTTCTCATCCCTTATCTCTTTTATTTTCTGCTTTATCTTTTGCAAAACGTGTTTACTTGCACGCGATAACGTTTTTAATTTGAAAAGAATTTCATATCCGCTGCTAATTCTATTTAAAGTTTCAAAAGGTTTTTATTTATCGAAAAAGTTATCATTTTTATTTAAAACACAATTCACCCCCATCTCCTGGGTATGGTTGCCATGGCCAACAAGTGGTGTTAGAGCTTCGGCTCTGGTTAGTAGTTTAACAGCTTAGAGTTAAGATCCTTTTGGCAACCTTTTAAGTTTTCCAAAAATGTACAGTTTTGAAATTGACAAACCACCATTCTTTGATGGTGAGAATTATATTTGTTGAAAGCAAGAATCGAAATTTTTATGCAGTCAATTGATGTCGACTTTTGGGATATTAGAGTTCATCGACTCATTCTCAAACCCAAAGAACATCAGACTCAGTATGATAAAAATAGTTTTTGTTTGAATCTCAAAGCTATGCAAATTCTTCGAAATTGTCTATGCGATGATGCTTATGAGATAATCAAAAATTGTGATTGTGTCATGTATATTTTGAATGTGCTTGATCATACTTACCTTGACACTAACAATTTTGAGATTGAAAACAATTACAGGAAAGGGCAAATTTCAATGGAGGAAAGACATCCTCAAGAACATGCCAAGAAGAAGAATGACCATGAAAGAAAAAAGCTATGGTCAAGAGAATAGAAACTACTCACCAAGTAACTCAAAGAAACTTGGAGGTAATAGACTCTAAACTAAATCCATTGAATGATTAATGTTTACATGCATACAATGAGTTGTATGATGAATTGATATGTTTAGAAAATAAAAATTTGAATTGCTTGAAAAGTATTTCAACCATTGAAACTGATATAGAAAATCTAAAGAATAAACATACTTTTCTTAGTGAAGAAAATTTTGTAAAATTAGAATTCTCTTCATGTTTTGAAAATTGAAAAAACCTTGATAATCAAGTTGAAGAGTTATTTCATGAAATAGCTAAAACAAAAAGTTCTACATGTGCTCAATCTTCATATGATAAAGAATAAGAAATTCATACAGACTACAACTTGTCTTTTGTTAAACGTGACATACACCAAGGTCATAATAATTCTTTAGTTGAGTATGAAAATCGATATATGAAAAATAGAAGGCATGTAACATGTAATTATTGTGGAAGGATAGGACACGTTTCTCATATGTGCATCTATAAGAAAAATCATTTTATGAGAAATAAAATTGCTTGGATTTCTAAAGATAAAAATAGTTTGTCCACTAACCCTCAAGGACCCAATATGAAATGGGTACCAAAAAAGTTTCTCTGGTACTTCTAAAGTGCAGGAAAAATCAAACAGTGAGAAACAATCTATCTTGGAAAAGAAGGTGACATCAAGAAGAATGCTTCACAGTTTCGGAAATGTACTTGCTACCAAAAGACTCAAATGTCTCTTGATGAACAACTCAAACAAGGTAGACAAGTTAAGAGCTAGATTCAAAGTCAAAAAAAAGTGGGTAAGAAAGAATGAACTTGTGAACTCACATCACGAGGTAACTTTATCCCATACTTCCTATATATGCTCAAATGTGTTATTTGTTAAACGGAGGTATGTTGATAAAGATAATTATATGAAATCAAGTTATATTCCATGTGAAAATCTCAACTTGAATATAATTACTTGTTTGTGAAACTCTTTCAAGTTGGTGTATGAACTTTGTGCTAAATGTCATGTGTATGTTGAATGATAATTGATTATTACTTGAAGGATGACAAAATTATTTTGAGTTAGTTACAAATCTCCCTTGTTATGGAATTTTGAAAATCGAATGGGACAATCAATTAGATAATCGATTATGCATCCTCGAGAGAAAAATAGGGAAGATAGACAGAAGCATAGTAATCGATTATTATAATCGATTATGCTAGGAAAGTATAGAATTCCTGAAAATATTTTTTTTAACAAACTCAAAATCAATTTTCTAATAAATGCATCATTATGAAATGATATCTGATTTAATTCTTTAATTATTTTAAAGACATCAAATTCAAATTTGAATTAGAATTAAACTCTTTTATGATATAAATTTATTTTGTAAGTTATTACTTATCACTATTTTTCAAAAATCCGATTTGAAAACAAATTAGTGATTTAATACATGATCTTATTTTATTGAAAATACAATTTCTAGTCATGAAGCAATTAACCACATTTTCAAAATTTAAAAAATATCAAGATTGTTGAAATAAATACTTAATGATACAAATATTTATTAAGGATCAAATTTTTGGAATTTATATGATAATTAAATTACTTTAAAAGAGAATTCAATATTTGAGATTTTAAATTCAAAATATTTCATTATATTTTCAAAATTAAAAAAAAATTATGAAGATATAATCTGAAATTCAAAATCATTATTTCTTCATTTACTTGAAAATTAAAATCTGATTGAAAACTTATTTTATGACTTAATTTGTGATTTGATTCATGATTTCACTTTATTTGAAAATTGATTTCTAATCATGAATTAATAAATCCCATCTTTTTTAAATTTGAAAATTGTTTTTGAATTCAAAAGTTTTAGATGAATGAAAATCTTTTATTACACCACAAATACATATATGAGAGTTTATTAAGTTTGTGGTTAATAAAGAAAGATCTAAAATGACTTTGGCATATATTATTTTTGAATATTTCATATTGCCAAAAAATATCGAAATTTTCAAATGAAATATTTTATAATTAATTTCGAAAAACTCATTAATTTTGAAATCTGGATAACTCTTTGAAATTCAAATATTTTTTTTTGGAAATCTTTAATTACACCACAAATGCTTAAATAAAATTTATTGGAATTGTGGTTAATTAGGAGAAATTGAAAAGTTTGCCATATTCCCTATTTGAACATTTGTTTCTTTCTAAAACCGATCAAGATTTCAAAATTCAAATTCTTTTCTATGACTAATTTTGAAATTTATTGAATTTGAATTTTAGATGATTAAATAAAATTCTTCTTTTTATGGAATGCTTTAACTACACCACAAGCAATTAAATTAATATTTACTGAGATTGTGGTTCATGAATTTGGCATCCTTTTATCCTTGAATATCTTTTTGCCAAATTTGTGCAAGATTTGACAAATCAAATCATTTTTATTTTCACCTTGTTATCTCTAACCTGTGCGTTAAAGTGTTAAAATGGGCTATACAGATTTTCTCCCAAGAGAGTGGCAAAGTTCTGAAAAATCGACCAATAATCGATTATCCACAGTAGATAATCGATTATCCACAAGTCAGTGAGCCAATAATCAATTGAGATAATCTATTACATAAGAAAAGGGAGAAACCACAAGTCAGAGGAGTCCTAATCGATTATAATAATCGATTACGCACAGAAGGGACAACCAGAGTAGTTCTAATTGATTCCAATAATCGATTATGTTAGGACTCATAGAGATTCAGGTACCAAGGTTCATAATGAGTTATCTAGACAAAAATGGTGATCTCTATCCGTATCCCTCATGATGATTTATAGTTGCAATACATATGAAATTTTATTAAATCATCATAAACATTTCTTAGAGATTTAAGATGAAATACATATAATAATCATTACAAGACATGTGTTGTGCTCGCACATATTCAATGTTATTCCTTTCTAGCTATGATTATGTCCTCAAGTTCTCTTGCTTGGTAATCTTAAGACATAAACATGCTTAAACCAAGTTTTTGAACCTAAATGCATTGAGAAAATTATCATTCTTAATTAAATGACAAGTTGACTATGTGAAATAACTATTTGAATGATAGATCCAATTATATGGTTATCACCGTGAAATACTTTACAAAGGGTCTTTCATCATCAAACATGCTTGCTATACTTTAAATTTTCTATACTACATCAAATCAAGGAAGCCCTTAATTGTCATTGATGCTAGTTGACTGTTTGATTGTCATACTCATATTACTCATTATTGATCTTCATAAGAGCATAGAAAATTAATTTTCAATGACTAATCCCATGGATCCAATAGTTATTGGATACCAAAGAATATCTCTTATAGCTTGATTGTAGCTGATTTAGTTTTTGTTATTGTAAAAGTTCTAACTGCTCCTGTTTAAAAGCTAGGGATTGAGTGAAATCCCTTGGTGGTATTGCCTTGGGGACTGGACGTAGGCACGTGGGTAGTTTGTGGCCGAACCAGGATATATCGCTGTGTCAATCTTCTTATCCCTTATCTCTTTTATTTTCTGCTTTATCTTTTACAAAACGTTTTTACTTGCACGCGATAACGTTTTTAATTTGAAAAGAATTTCATATCCGTTGTTAATTCTGTTTAAAGTTTCAAAAGGTTTTTATTTATCGAAAAAGTTATCATTTTTATTTAAAACCCAATTCACCCCCCCCCCCCCCCCCTTGGGTATGGTTGCCATGGCCAACATATCTTCTGGTTTAGACAGATTTTCAGAGAGATTGATTATAAAAGGTACAACAAGTATCATGCTTGCTCTAATGGTTTCAGATGATTCAACTAATTGAGAGGGGCTTTGCAATATTGGCTCATGAGAAAAGATATGTGATGTGGTTACAGGGTTCAAAAGAACGAAAATGATCTGATTTAAGACATTTCTTGATAGAACAACAGGGACAGGAAAGGGGCAAACAATGTTTTGAATTATGTTCATGGATAAGAACAGAGATAAGGGAGTCAAAACTTCAAATAAGTTTTCCTCAGATAAAGGAGTCTTGCACCAGCTACTTAGCCTGCTTAGGATGGAGGGAAAGGTAATTGTATAGAATAGGCTTTCAGTTGTTCTTTGAGGAGGGTAAGGTTCTAGTTCATCCTCATAGAAAATTGAATCCTCCAGTCAACCTTCTTGGTCCAGCACACATGAAATAAAAATTATTTCTGAAGACATAGACTCTAGACCTCGGAAATACCATAAAAAGATAGTTTTTGAAGAATGGATACAAGGGTAAGGGTTTTTAGGGTCCTTCATACCCAAAATGTTGCAGAGCCACAAACTTAATTCTGCTTCCTTCAGTAGGGGTCTTCCACTTATGATAATCAGTTAATCCTAACCCGGAAGCTTCTGCATCCATTTGACCTTTCTTGTCTTCCAAGAGTATAGCTACATCCCTTGGTGTGCATTCTCTTCTTTTTATCTTTCTCAGAATGTCCTTCTTTTGTTGATCTTCTAACAAAAACCTAGGAATGGGGACATGTGTGTCATTAGCAATGAACTTCCTTGCTTTGGTCTTCTTTCTCTTGGTCATTGCCGCTTCAAATTCTTTTTTAGAGACCTCACCAATTGTTTTCATTGGTTGTGGTGTAGTATCTTGAATTGGTCTGTACCTCATGCACTAGCCAAGATTTTACTTTTCCCAACTTTGATCAAACTCGTTCAGCCTTCTTGTTCTTTCTTCCTCTGATTCTTCAACAACCTCTTCTTGTTGCATTTCTTGTTCTTCTTCAACATTTTCCAAATCTTGTTCAGACAACCTTTTCTGCATTGTTTCTTCATTTCTTGGTTCACATATTTTGATACCTTTGCTTAACCTTCCTTCCTCTTTGTCAATTTTTCCTCGTTTTCTTTTTCTGGACAACCTTTTCTTCTTGTTCATATTTTGAGACAGTTCAGAAACTAACTCAGATACAGATTTAGTTACTGAGACTGATGGTTCTCCTGACTTAGGTTTCTTTACTCTTATTTTCTTCTTACTGTTCTCAGTCACAGACACTTCCTTTCTTTTTCTATTCAAAATACATGCTATGGGCTTGTTATCATCTGAGTCCTCAGAGACTCTTTCAGGAGCTTCTTCTTCAACAGCGTTTCCAAAAATTATGAAATAATTCCCAGATTCAGTCTTTATTTCCAGTTCTATAAGAGTTCTTACTGATATAACATGAATCTGATTCATAACTTCCGAATTTAAGATGGTTCTCTTATTCCTTATCAATATTGTCAATAGCATAGCATAAGGATAGCACGTCTTATTTCCACTAACTATCCTAAGCATATGATTGAAGATAAGATCATTTATATCTACTTTCCTAAATTGAAGAAGTCGATATAAAACATACTTATCAGCTCTAGAAATAATGTTCAAGGAACGTTTTATAGGAGTCACACATCTAGTTAAGAGAAGATGTAAAAACCTTGCCTTTGGTAGAAGATAGCGACCAAACTTGCTTTCCATGAGTCTGTCTCCGAACAGAGTTAGATTAACTTCTTCCTTGTTTTCATACTCTTCCCAGACATCTGACATTTCTGTTCCTTCCCTAGCACAACCAGTTGCTTGGATAATGTCACGGATGTCAAGCCTGTGTCTTACGGCGTTTACGTTTCCCACTACACTGAACAAGTGTGCATGTCTTGACGAGGAAGTTCTTCCAAAACTCTTTAACAACATGAGGGTAGACATTTTCTCTAATCATAAAGAAGTTCATCCAACCTGCGTACTCTAGTTCTGGGAAAACATCCAAACTGGTATCTTTTATCTCTTGGAACTTGATTGTGTGTTCTATAGCTAACTTCCTCGCTTCAGAATTTTCCATATTAGGGATAGCCGGAGAGTTTGTTGATCTCCTTGAAGCCATTTGGGGTATGAAGGTGAAGAGAGATTAGGGCAGAAGAAGACCGAGAGGTAGAAACTTTAGAGAGAGAGGAGTCTGAAGGTGAACGGTTGTGTATGAGAGAGGTTTAAGAAAAGCACTTAGCTTTTATATCGCTGACATGCGGAGAGAGCAACTAACCGAAGGGAGTGAAATGTTTTCTCGTTAACTTTCCACTTAATCATTCGAGATTTTTGAATTTAATTATGTCTTTCTCGGTCTTAAAGAGGGTCCACGTCATATCAGACGTGTTTTAAACAAGTAGACACATCATACAAATATTCACACATAAAGTTCTTAAGATAAGATTTTATATACTTATTGTAAATGGTTTGTCTCAACAAATCACTGACCTCTTTTTTTGTTTCTCTTTCTCTCTGAGATGCTTTTGCTTAAATTGGAGGCTTTGGAATATATACTCTTTTATGATTGTGAGTAGTGAGAGTCAATTTTCCAACTTCTATCATAGGAGTCTTCTTTATTATACTAATCTACTCAATAAATCTGCAAGAGGAATTATAAGGTGCATTGGTACCCATACCTTTTTGGGTTATTTCCCGTTAGTTGTTTTGGTCTGTGAAGACTTGGCTTTTGTCTTGTGAAAGCACTTGGACGTGATATGTCTAGATTTACCACAAAATGTACATGATATTTTAGAAGAAGATTTAATAGAAGCTTTCAGTTTATTTGAGAGTTTATTAGATACTTTATCATGATTTTCTTCAATGTATCCAATACCAGTTTTGTCAAAACTAGACCTTTGACTTCCGAGAAGTTTTATCAGGTTGTTCTTGCCATTGACAAATCTAGCAAGATTATTAGTGAGCTCTTCCACTTTCTGTTTAAGTTTCAAAACTTCTTTAGATGGTGGTGTTCAGTAATGATCTCAGCTCTAAGCATTTATGCCTTAAGCTTTCTGTTTTCTTTAACTAGTTCATCAATCTCAAGATTTTTCTGTTCATGCTCCTTAGTGAGCTTCACATACTTTTTCTTAATTTATTTGAACTTATCAAGAATACAGTTAGATTCACTGAAAAGTTCATGATAGGCATCTTGTAAATCCTCAAATTCAGAATTTACCTCATAATCTAAGTCAGTGTCTCCAAGTAGACATTTGAACTCATCATCTGATTCTTTATCCAGATCTTCCCAAGTGATCATCTTTTTGAGTGGTGGCATCTTGTCACCAGCTGTTCTGATTGTTGCTTTCTTAGATCTTATTTTGTTCCAGAATCTTCTCATCTTTCTGGCTGCTTTATAAACTTTTTCATCTTCATCATCATTTTGAGAATGTTGATCTTTTCGTGTACTTGAAGATGGAAGCTTGTCAACTTTGTTAACTGATCTTTCTTCAGATGTTTCTTTGACAACAACAGATTCATCATATAGTTCCTCAAGTCTATTGCAGATATCTTTGACTGTTTCACAGCTATTGACTTTATCGTATTCAGACCTGCTAAGAGAAAATCACTGCTACTTTGCTCAGTCTTCGACTTCTTCTATTTATACTTGATCACAAAGATCCGTCGAGATGCATTTGAAAGTCTTCAACTTTGTTCTTTAGGAAATAGCCATTATAACTTGATAATAAATTCTTTGAAGAACGTTGGAGATTCCTTGTTGACATCTGAGAATAGCAGATATGCTTTTCTGGCTTTGGGTAGCGTTCTTTCCTTATTTGTGCAACACGTAGGAAAGCTCAGATAAAATAGCTTTTCTGTTACTTACATAAGGAATGCTTTTCTGTAGCTTTGCCCTTTTGTCTTTTCTCTTTTCTTTGGTTTCGATTGAAGATAAGAAATATATTAATAAACTTCTTTCAAGTTTAATTAACTATATTTCAAATCACTCTTTACTTTTGAATAAGAGATTAAGTGATTCCTTCATAGAGAGCTTTTCTCCTTGGCATGTGCTTCAATAACACAGAGGTGACTTTAGCATTTCACATCTTCTAAGCTTGTGGATGTTTGAATATCTTTTGAATCAAACACGTTAATCTGATAGAAGAGTGGTTCTAACTTTGTCAGAGGCTTAAACGCATACTGAGAGAGATAGATGCTTCATTGGAGTGAGACTTCTTGATATGTAATCTTGATCCTTCTTCTTTCAACTTCCTTCAGAAGATAGTGTTTGTATTCTTCGAATACTTTGATCATTACTTTGACTCATAACTACTTCATGTTTCTTGGTCTTTAATAAGCATAGCAAGTCTTGTAAGAAAGAACAATCTTCTATAAGAGTATTGCTTGATACTTTCTTTTCATTTGATTGCTTATTCAATGGATAAGTCATTTTCCTTTAGCTTTCAGTGAAGATGACAATCATTAACTGCTTTGCTTTGGTACTGCTGCAAGCTATTCTTCTTCATAGTTTGATAAGTCTGAGAGATGTTGTTGTAGGCTTCAGTGAGTCAGGCTTCAGATGCATTGTACATAGATAGCTTTGAGTCAGACGCTTGAATACAACCTTTTGATTCTTTCATAATCTTTTGTTGACTTGTTCTGCTAAGATAGAATGCTTTGGCTACCCAACTCAAGTAGATGACTAGCAATATTCAGATGGTTCAAATTAAAATCAATTACTTAATGTTTGGGTTCATCAAAACACACATGAGTGTGAGTCAGACGCATGACGAGTCAGACGCTTTATGACTTAACATTAAATGCTCTGCTCTTTGTGTCCCAGGTTGCAACTGGATTTGACATTTTATTGAAATTGTTTGAGTTCACAACATGACCTTGAATCTTTCTTTATAATTACTTTCCATGTTGCTTTCTCTTTACTGAAGCAATTAGTTCGTCCATACCATCGGTAGAGTTTGTAAAACCACGACTGATCCATAAAGGAATGAATGGAAAAAGCAGCATGTCGTATCAATACAATGGCGAATTAAAAAAAAGATTTCATTCTTATTGGATCCGGCCAAAATTTTTGTTTGAATTCTTGGATCGAAAGAAAGAAATGCAGTTGGGGTTGAATTAATAAAGGGATAGAGCTTGGCTGCTCCAATTATAGGGAAACAATAAGCAATGAGCTTTCGTTTTTAATATGAATGATTACCTCATCTAATTGTATGTTAAAAATTGATTAGTGCTTGATGTGGGAAAAGCTTTTGCTACGAATAGATCATTTATTGATTGATTTTTGTTATGAGTCCTAACTATTAGTTATTCTCCATTATGCGATGGCAACAAATGTGTAGAAGAAAGAGTATATTGATAAAGATCTTTTTTTTTTCCAAAATCAAAAGAGCGATTAGGCTGAGAAAATAAAGGATATTTAACTAGCTTGTTATCCTAGAACAATTAGGTGGAAAAAGCGAGGAGGGAGAGTCTGTTGATGGATTTTACTTGTTTTCTAGGTATCTATTCATACTCATTTTTTATTCTAATTAGTTTTATCCTAATTGGAATATAGAATACCTTGTTTTGACTGTATTGCACTATGTATCATTTGAGAATGAATGAATCCCTGATCCTTTGACCAAATTCAAATTGAACTTAAAAAATGGAGGAATATCAAGTAGATTTAGAACTAGGAAGAAGAGGGTGAGAGCGCGGTTAATCCTAATATGTGTTCTGCCCTCCCCTTTTATAATTTCAAATCAGTACTGGAGTACAGTCGTGCTCACTGTTAAGCACGGTCGTGTTCAGCCCCATTTTAACTTTTCAAATACGCAAGTGAGCATGGTCGTGCTACGAGAATTGAGCGTAAGCGAGAATTGGACACAGGTGTGTCTCTAATAGATGCAACTATGTCTGCCCCATTTTTTTTTTATTTTTAAATTTTTTTTTTTGGAATCCTTCCAATCTCTCCACACTTAATTCAATTCCTAAAAATTAAATTAAAGAAAAAATTGAAAAGGATTCAAATCCTAAACTAAACACAGAGGGAAAGAAAATAAGAGGAAAACAAAGAAACACAGGTTGCCTCCTGCGAAGCGCTTGCTTAACGTCACGAGCCTGACGGTTGTCCCCGAGAGGGGTGTTATTCCAAGATCACGTTGTGGCGCTCAGGTACTACGCCATCCTCATAATGCTTCACTCTTTGCCCATCAACCTTGAAGGTTTCTTTTCCATCTCTGGTTACCTCAAGCATGCCATATGGGAAGACTTTGGTAACTTCATAATGGCCAATCCACCTAGACTTTAGTTTTCCTGGAAACAGGCAAAGTCGTGAGTTAAAAATTAAAACTTTACTACCAACATGAAACTCACACTTTTGAATGTGCTTGTCATGCCACTTTTTAGTGCGCTCCTTGTATAATTTGGCATTTTCATATGCCTCAAGACGGAACTCATCCATCTCATTAAGCTGCAATAAGCGCTTTCACCTGCAAGTTGTATATCAAAATTCAAAAATTTCAAGGCACAATAAGCCTTATGCTCTAACTCAACAGGTAAGTGCCATGCTTTTCCAAAAACCAATCTATAGGGGGACATGCTAATGGGAGTTTTAAATGCAGTTCTATATGCCCACAATGTATCATTAAGTTTCAAAGACCAATCTTTCCTAGAGCTGTTAACTGTTCTTTCCAAAATTTTCTTTAACTCCCTATTGGAAACCTTAACTTTCCTACTAGTTTGTGGGTGGTAAGTAATGGCTACCTTATGAGTGACACATGGGTGCCACTATCACTTTTGATTGCTCTAGCAGTGCCAAATCTTGTAAAAATATTTTTCTTTAAAAATTTTATAACTCCTTTAGCATCATTAGTGGGTAAAGCCACTGCTTACAACCACTTTTAGACATAATCCACATCATCCAGAATATATTCATTGGATAAAGATTTGGGAAAAGGTCCCATGAAATCAATGCCCCAAACATCAAATAATTCACGAACCAAAATATTATTTAGAGGCATTTCATGTTTTCTAGAAATATTCCCACTCCTTTGGCACCTATCATAAGATTTCACAAAATTGTATGCATCCTTAAAAAGAGTAGGCCAATACAAACCACAATGAAGGACTTTTTGAGCTGTCCTGGATGGGCCAAAATGGCCACCAACCTCCCTAGAATGACAATGCTCTAAAATAGCACATGCCTCAACCTCGGGAATGCATCTCCTAATAATGTTATCACTACATACCTTAAACAGATAAGGCTCCTCCCACAAATAATACTTAACATCAGAAAGAAATTTCTTACGCTGAGGATCTGAAAGGTTAGGGGGAAATTTATTACCTGTCTTATAGTTGACAAAATCTATATACTAGGGAAGTTTGGAGACTGAGAATAATGGCTCATCATGAAAGGTCTCCTTTATGGCCTCTTAAATTTGTGTTCTGACGGAAGCATCCACCCTTGAAAGATGGTCCACCATTGAATTCTCCACACCTCGCTTGTCTCTAATCTCCACATCAAACTCTTGTAGCAATAGCACCCATCTAATCAATCTTGGTTTGCATCCTGTTTGGCTAGCAAATGTCTAATAGCAGAATGGTCAGTGTAAACAACAACCTTAGACATAATCAAATAAGGACGGAATTTATCAAAAGCAAAAACTACTTCTAGCAACTCTTTTTCTGTAGTGGTATAATTTATTTTGTGCTTCATCAAGAGTCCTATTAGCATAGTAAATGGTTTGAAAAATTCTATCTTTACGTTGGCCCAAAACAGCACCTACTGCCATATCACTAGCATCACACATAAGCTCAAATGGCAAATACCAATTAGGAGCAACAACAACAGGTACATCAATCAATTTAGCCTTCAAAATTTTGAAGGCTTCCAAGCAAGCATTAGAAAATTCAAATGGAGCATCTTTAAGCAAGAGTTTAGAAAGAGGTTTTGCAATTTTTGAAAAATCCTTAATAAACCTCCTATAAAAATCAGCATGCCCCAAAAAACTTTTAATGGCCTTAATAGAGTTAGGAGGAGGCAATTTGACAATTACCTCAACCTTTGCAGGGTCAACCTCAATACCCTTATGAGAAACTTTATGCCCCAAAACTATGCAATCAGTTACCCTGAATTGACATTTTTCCCAATTAAGAAAAAAATTGGTGTCTTTACACCTTTTCAAAACCACCCCCAAATTATGCTAACAATTATCAAATGAGGAGCCATAAACAGAAAAATCATCCACGAATATTTCAATGCAATCTTCTAATATATCAGAAAATATGGTCATCATGCATCTTTGAAAAGTGGCAGGTGCATTACACAAACCAAAAGGCATCTGTCTATATGCAAAAGTACCATATGGACAAGTAAAAGTGGTTTTCTCTTGATCTTCAAAAGCCACGGGTATTTGCATATATCCAGAGTACCCATCCAAGCAACAATAAAATTCACGACCAGATAATTTATCAAGCATTTGGTTAATAAAGGGAAGGGGAAGTGATCTTTCCTAGTGGCCTCATTTAATTTCCTATAATCTATACACATACGCCACCCTGTTACCTCTTTGACAGCTATCAATTCCTTCTTGTCATTCTCCATGACAGTAGTTCCTCCCTTTTTAGGGACACCTGCACAGGACTCACCCAAGGACTATGACACGCTGTCGCGCACGCGTCAAAAAGCGAGCGGTTTAAAAAAACAGGTAGATAGGGAGCGACAACTCGAGTATCGTCTCACAAGGACTCTTTGATTGTCGTTAACAGAAAAGTCAGATTTGGAGGGTTTTAGATTGAAATTAAATAAAGAAAACAAAGCAGAAAATAATGCAAATAAAATAACTATCAAATAGCTAAAAACGATCAATCTACTGCTTTCAGTTTCCCACTATCATCGGTTCATATAAATCCAAGTCCTAAGCGGATTCTAAACTCTTTTCGATTGTAACATCGATTAACAAGCGAAACCGACGCTACGAGACATATGTTCCTAATTCTGAATTAAACAAACGGATTAAGCCCTTCGTGAATTAAGCAAACACGAATTGAACACACGCGAATTAAGCAAACGTGATTAAGTTTAGGAACACACAATCATCGAAACAAATCAATATATATTCTATATAATCCTGAATTAAGCAAACAGAACATACAGAACAAATATTGAAAGAGAATAGCAATGAGTTCAGGAATTACAGAACCTCAAGTGGCAGTGCGAACCGGTTACAGTAGATCGATCAAGGAGACTAGTTCTCCAATACAAAAACACAAAATACTAAACCTAAATTCGCAGCCGTACTATTCTAAAAGAAAAGAAGATGAAGAGAAGATCAGTTCTGCCCTAAAACAGATATAAATACAGATTATGGGTTACGCTCTCTCGCGAGGCTAAACATGATTCGCGAGGCGAATCTTATGAACAGTCCTTCAGTGTTTGGATTTCTCGCAAGGCGAATAATGGCTCACGGGGCGAGACAGTGATTCGCGGGGCGAGACAGAGAGGATGGCATTTCTGGCACAGTGAGGCTTCAGGCTCGCGGGGCGAGTATACTCTCGCGGGGCGAATAACTCCAGAATTGCTTCTCTTTATTAACCTGAAAACAAGAGGTAGCAGTAAGTGCTTTATTCGACTCAAAATCGCTAAATTAACCTAAAAATACTTTACAGACTCAAAATGCTGCTTGAGGACAAATACATCCAAATTTGGGCAAAAATGAGATACAATTAACACAAAACCACGGTCATACTAGTCATAAAACTAGATGAGCCAGAGGCTGATCAAAATACCCCAAACTTAAACTTTGCTTGTCCCCAAGCAAACTAAAACTAAAAAAAAAAAAAAAGACTCAGACTTGGCAAGCTTAAAGATTCAATCAATTTCACACAAATTTCATGCAATTACAACAAAACAATTTTGCTTCAATGTTTTCCCCTTTTCAAACAAAGTAATCCCCACATGCATTTACTCTAAACATTTGAGAATTTCATCATTCAAACAATCATTAATCTAAGCAAGGGATCCAAGTTACACACAAAAGGGAGATCACCAAATTCAAACAATCACCTTCCTCACAAGGGCATTTAGGGTTTCACTCATTCGCTCAGTTTGTCTAGGCTACCAACATTTCACTCAATTTCACTTTTAAGAGTATTTCCCATGAATTTGATTTTCATCTCAGACAAGGTTCCCACGAAAACATGCATGCAACATCAAAAGGTCTTTTAAGGTTGTAATGGGGCCTGGCTAAGGGTAGGATATTCGAAGGTACTAGGCTTAAGTCCCTAGGAACTAAGAGAGCATGAGCATTTTATACATATTGAATTCCACTCGAGTTCCTTTTTCCATTTTTCTTTATGCTTTTGGGCTACTACAGCCTTTTCCTTTAATACCCTTTTTTTGACATTTTTGTTTTTTTTATTCCCTTTTTTTTCTTTTTTTCTTTCTTTCTCTTTTTTTTTCTTTGCCCTTTGGCTCCAACCTTTATTTTTTTCTTTTTCTTAATCCCAAACAACACATCATATCCTTGTAGTCACCCCAAACTTAATTTCTTGCAACCATTCTCTTGCTAAGGATCCATGCTCTCCTAATCCTAAGATCGGGTTAACATGGTTTTTCAGATTTAGGCTCATAACATGAGGTCATCAAGAAACAACAGGCTAATTAGGCTCAAAGGGGCTAACAAAGGAACATGCATTAGGGATTGGTTCTTTTCAGGCAAAGTAGTTATTTCAAAGAAAATTGCCTAAATCATTTGATGCAAACACATAGACATGCAAACCATGAAGAGATTCAAGCAAATTCGGGAAAGTGCAACTTGAAAGTGATTCACACAGTTAAAAACATGTTGGAGGCTCAAATCCTCACCTGGACATTTTTTTTTGCAACTTGTTTGACCGAGATTCAATCCCTAGTGTGTGCACCCTATCACCCCAAACTTATCATAAATCATGCAATCACAACAAAATATCTCAAAGTTCATTTTTCAATTTTTCAAATGGGGATCAATTTTCAATTTCAAAACCTAGGGGGAAAACAATCAACACATAACATGCAACCCATCTATGCAAAATTCAATCAAAAACCAATAAGCTCACCGACACAAGACTCAACACACAACTCTTGATCTTCTCAAATTATTCAAGAGCTGAAGAAAACCAAACAAAAACAAGGAAAAGCATAAACTAACAAGAAAATGAAAATAAACTAGAGAGAAAGGGTTAAGAAAACTCATTGAGGGGCTTCCGCCTGGATCCCATTGCTTGTAGCATAAGGCCCACGTTATAGACAAAGGGAGGAAGCTTATTCCATGGTCCCATAACTTGCAGCCTCGATACGGGAGTGAGCACTTGACAGTTATGGCGACCTCGCCAAGTGCGGCGGACTTCTCACTCCCTCTTGGGTCAAAGATGACCTCCTTGTAAACCTTGTCAATAAAGTCCTCCCAATAAAAGTGGGGTTCAAACTCTTGGACTGGTCATAGTGTCTTCATATCCAAGGGTGCAAAATCCAGAGGCTTGAACTCCATCGCTGGTGGCTCCACAGGGGGATGTGGCATTACCTGATTCATCACCTTCTGTATATGCAGTAACCTCAGCACGCACCACACAGGTATTTCTCCCATCACAATTGACACATGCATAGGAGCCAAATGAATCATCTAATTCCAGAATTACTTCATCATCCTCTAGCATGGCGGAATGGATGTCCTCCATATGCCTCTTCCTCTCAATTTCCTTAGGCAAGGGTTCTGATCCTTGAGCTTGCTGGATGGCATTCATCAAAGTGGAAACCTGTCCAATATGTGTTTGCAAATTGTGAATGCTAGCATCCGTTCGCTGCTGAGACTGTCCAACTTGCTGCTGAAACTGAAGGTTTTGTGCAGCCATTTGCTTGATCATATCCTCTAGTGAAGGTCCAGAAGATGCGGAGGTAGTCACTTGGGGAGAGTTCTGTGGTGGTGTCAGCGGCAACATCAGTTGTTGTTGCATGGGTGAGTCCCTATACCAAGGGTTTGGATGGTTTCCCCAGCTGGGGTGGTACTCATCAGTGGGAGGGTCAGGAATGTTGTTCCTGTTCTGATTGTTGCCTTGATTGTAAATATTGGCGGTATATGCTTGAGGTGATTCATTAACTTGTCTAATACCAAATATCTCTCGCCTGATTGATGCAGCTCTGAAGGCAGGAAAGTATCTCACTAGGAAGACTTTCTTCAAATCAATCCAGGTTGAGACGGAATTCGTCTCAAGACAATACAACCAATCCTTCGCAGTGCCTTCAAGTGAGAGATGGAAGGCTCTCATCTTGATGTGGTCTTCTGTTATTCCTTCAGGTCTCAGCATTGTAGAACAAACAATCTGGAATTCCTTCAGATGCTCATGCGGATTCTCACCTGCAAGACCACAAAACCTTGGCAATCAGTGCATTAAACCAGAAAAGTCAGGATAATATATGCATGACGGTTCATAATTATCATTAGGTATGTAACCTTGCATATAATTATCCATGGGTAGATTCACAATCAGACCAATTCAGCAAAATGTTTTTTTTTTAATTTTCTGTTAATAACAACAAGAGTCCCCGGCAACGGCGCCAATTTTTGACACGTTGTCGCGCACATGTCAAAAAGCGAGCGGTTTACAAAAACATGTAGATAGGGAGCGACAACTGGAGTATCGTCTCACAAGGACTCTTTGATTGTCGTTAACAGAAAAGTCAGATTTGGGGGGGTTTTAGATTGAAATTAAATAAAGAAAACAAAGCATAAAATAATGCAAATAAAATAACTATCAAATAGCTAAAAACGATCAATCTACTGCTTTAGGTTTCCCACTATCATTGGTTCATATAAATCCAAGCCCTAAGCGGATTCTAAACTCTTTTCGATTGTAACATCGATTAACAAGCGAAACCGACGCTACGAGACATATGTTCCTAATTCCAAATTAAGCAAACGGATTAAGCCCTTCGTGAATTAAGCAAACACGAATTGAATACAGGCGAATTAAGCAAACGCGATTAAGTTTAGGAACACACAATCATCGAAACAAATCAATATATATTCTATATAATCCTGAATTAAGCAAACAGAACATACAGAACAAATATTGAAAGAGAATAGTAATGAGTTCAGGAATTGCAGAACCTCAAGTGGCAGTGCGAACCGGTTACAGTAGATCGATCAAGGAGACTAGTTCTCCATTACAAAAGAAACACAAAATACTAAACCTAAATTCGTAGTAGTACTATTCTAAAAGAAAAGAAGATGAAGAGAAGATCAGTTCTGCCCTAAAACAGATATAAATACAGATTCTGGGTTACGCTCTCTAGCGAGGCTAAACATGATTCGCAAGGCGAATCTTATGAACAGTCCTTCAGTGTTTGGATTTCTCGCGAGGCGAATAATGGCTCGCAGGGCGAGACAGTGATTCACGAGATGAGACAAAGAGGATGGCATTTCTGGCACAGTGAGGCTTCAGGCTCGCAGGGCGAGTATACTCTCGCGGGGCGAATAACTCCAGAATTGCTTCTCTTTATTAACCTGAAAACAAGAGGTAGCAGTAAGTGCTTTATTCGACTCAAAATTACTAAATTAACCTAAAAATACTTTACAGACTCAAAATGTTGCTTGAGGACAAATACATCCAAATTTGGGCGAAAATGAGATACAATTAACACAAAACCACGGTCATACTAGTCATAAAACTAGATGAGCCAGAGGCTGGTCAGACTATCAGAAATAGGATAGATAATACCCGCATCAAGTAATTTAATTACCTCCTTTTTTTACATCTTCCTTCAAATTTGGGTTGAGTCTTCTTTGAGGTTGCACCTTAGGTCTATGCTCCACCTCCATATGTATCCTATGGGTGCAAATTAATGGACTAATACCCTTGATATCATGAATGGTCCATCCAAAGGCCTCCTTATTATCTCTCAAAACTCGCAAGAGTTTCTCCTCCATAGGACCTGTCAAAGAAGAAGAAATTAATACTGGCAATGAAGAAGGAGGAGATAAAATGGCATATTTAAGATAAGAGGGAAGAGGTTTAAGATCAAATTTTGGGGGTTCTTCAATTGATGATTTTGGCTTTTGTGAACCACGTCCCTCAAGAACTTCAAATTGCTTAGTCCCTCTCCATTTTTCTTGGGCTATCCCTACCTCCAATACCATTATCTCATCTATCAACTCCTCAGAATCCACAAGGTCATCCTTTTCAAAAAATAAAATTTTCTCAAGGGTGTCTTCAATCAATTGCTCCTAAGAATGAGAAGATATTAGTGCAGAAGTACTATCCAAAGCATTTATAAAATTACATGAATTAAAAGTGGGAGGAAATTTCAAAGAATCAAAAACTTTAAAAACTACTTCATCATCATTAAGCCTTAAAGTAAGCTTCCCTTTGTGCACATCAATGATGGTCCTGCTGTTGCCATATTTTTGTGAATATGTGTAGAGTGTTCAAGTGAACACAATCATACAAGTAATAAAGTGTGAATAGATATCTTTCCCACGAGGATTTAAATGATTTGAATATAAATTCTATTTTTAACTTTTCTAATAGCTTAATAAAAGAAGGGTTGGTTTTTAACAATAAAGTCAAAGAAAGTAATTCAATCTCAAGCAGTAACTGTAAGTTGCAAGATAATAAATCAATAAAGTAAAGTTTTCAAATGAGATGGGTAACAGCTAGGAAAACTAATCCTTTGTAATTTTAACTGCAGAGTAACTTGTGCTTCAGAATGCAACAGCGTTTAGTCTAGGAAATGAATTTTGTTTTCCAACAATAAAGACTGAGTTTCATTAAATGCTTCTTATTCCTATGTTCAAATTAAATTCACTCAGATACAGATTAAGCATGTCTAGCTACTTAAAGACTTGCAGGTTATTCCTAGCTCATTCAACAACAATTAATTTTCCAATTAATTACTTTATCTTTATCCTCTAAACAAATCCACTAGTTAAGTTTTTCCAAACTTAACTAGCTAATACCTTAGCTCAGTTGATCACTCTAGACCAAAATAAACATTAATGCAGAGAAGAGGAAAATGAGTAACATTCATTTGCATAAATCACCCTTAAGTATCAATTACAAAAT
The DNA here is from genome assembly GCA_030762895.1 of Sophora flavescens. NCBI lineage: Eukaryota > Viridiplantae > Streptophyta > Magnoliopsida > Fabales > Fabaceae > Sophora > Sophora flavescens. The sequence goes on along the minus strand of CM061068.1, from coordinate 96,835,632 downwards.
CATAGCATCCTAGCTAAAGGAAATTATCTCATAATGAGCTTAATGACAAGACAAGTCATAATAAAGAAAAATGAAAACATAATGGCGTAAAAAATGAAATTACAGAGAAGACAAAGGGAAATAGAGGCTGTTGTACCCTCTGGACCAGCTGACCTAAAAAGGAGGTGACAATTATTATTTGTACTCCTATGTCCCCCAAATTGGGTTTCCTATCCTCTCTCTCATGCAATTTTAGGCTTTACAAAATTCATCAATAATAAAATATTATTTGGCTCATTCCCCAAGTACACCCTGCTGAGGGCTGCATTTCTCTTTCCTCATTTTGGGGCAGCACTGCAAGTTCTTTGTCCTTTAGTAAAGGTGTGCTGAGCTGGCAATTCTTTTGTCATGTAGTGATCTTCTCTCCAGAAGCTGTAGCATTCCCTAGCAATACTACAGTAGCTCCATTCAAATTGAGTATCTGACTTTCCTGCTTACACTTCAACCATTTGTTTTAGTTATATAATTTCAAAATTCATCATTCTTTTCAGCATTTAAACAATTTCATCACAATTACTCAAATTCTTATCAGAACTCTACTTTATTTTCCTAAATTACTCAAAACAAGAACAATGATTTAGTTAAAAAGATAATAATAGCTCATATTCCTAAGAGTTATCACACCCCAAACTTGATCCATTGCTTGTCCTCAAGTAATGACACTTGATAAGCATAAACAGAATGTGAACAAATTCAAAACAGCTTTATGCAACTTCCATGGCACTCCTCAGATGCATATTTTTCAAAAGCATGTTCAACACAAAATACTCCTCCCTAATCACCTTCTTGTGTGTGTGTGGCTTCCCTTTACTCATAATTTAGCTTTATCAAGACAACTCTAGCCAAATCACCTCTCAACAGAGTCTTAGGTGCATTTTCCTTTTATCCTTTGGACATAAGGATGAGGGTGTACCTGATTATCTTCCTAAGAAAAGGGGGTTTTAACACACTTGTGGATTTGTCACTTCACTCTTTTCACTTCAATTTATGATTTTGTTTGTGTATCACTAAAATGCAACTCTATCATTGGCTTGACTAATTTCTATCAATCAAAAGCACATACATATGATTTCACACAGCAAGAGGGCTTGTTTGGGTGTAATAGGACTAAGGTTCAGGTGTGGTATAATTTGGATAGTAGCTAACTTAGGTGGAGTTTAAGATCTCTGGTCCATATCACCCCCACCAAAACTTAATTAATTACATATTTCAACACACCTTTCTGTTAAAAGAGGGGGGTACTTGCTTTATTTTATTTCTGGTTTTGGTTTTTTTTTTGGGAAGGAAATTGAACTTGAGCATGCCTTGCAGTTTTTTCTGTAGTTTTTCGTATTGCTCATTTGGTATGTTTTTCCCTTTCCTTCTTTCCTTTGGTGCATAGCGCCCCCCCCCCCCCCAAAAAAAAAAAAACTTAGATCGGTGGTTGTCCCCAACCAATTTTAAGGAGCAAGATTTCACATAACAAATTAACAACAATCCCAAACTCCACCTAAAAGGGTATTACATTGTTTTTCAGGGAAATATGTTTGTAATGTGGCTCAATACAGAAAGAATAGTTCAGGCTCAAAGGGGTTCAAACAAGGATAATATTGAAAGGTTGGCCTTTTAAGTCCCAATAGCTAAAACAAGAAAAGTGGCTCAAGCATGGTTGTGTGCATCGGTGATATATGCAATTAATCACAGAAATAAGGCAAGTTCTGTAGAGACAAACACATGAATGGAATATATGATGGAAGAAACTTCTGAAGCCCAACAGCTCACAGGATCGATGCTGTAGAGTGCTACAACAAGTCATTTAGTCTCACACAACCCCAAACTTAGGTTGAAATCTAATATAAACCTCACACTCAGTTCTTGAGAACAGGGTCTTTGCAACCCAATTCTCATGTTGATTGATTAACCTATATGCAGTCCTTCTTTTAGGCATAATTTTTGAGTTAGGGAATTAGTGGTGAGAAGGGATTACTCACGAGTGATAATGCATTGAACAAGCAATCAAGCACACACAAAAACAGACTGTCTTCATCAGATGCACATGGAAGGCAAACACAGTTCATTCATTCATTCACATTTTTCTTTCAAAAAAAAAAGGCCCCTACATTCCATTAATCATGAATCATTTGAAGTGGGGGCAAACACACTACACAACCACAAAATTAAACTAACAACCCTAACTACTAACACCAAAACAGAACATAACATAAAAACAACTAAACTACAGAGAGATAAAGAGAGTTCTGGTTATCTAATGCAGCAGCACCTTGGGTGAAATTTTCTACTCAAGGCTGAACCAATCTAGAGCTGCTCCTCCTGTTGCTACCTCTGACCAATTGCTTCATAGTAGGCCTGCTTTTTGCTGGCACTTCTTTGGTAATTGCCACCTCAGCACTGGGTTCCTTGTCAGCTTCAGCATCCTTCCCTCCACCAGTTTTGGCTTGAGCCTTAGCAGTCTTGTGGGATGAGTGTTCCAACTCTGCTTATAATGGGCAAGTTGTCCTCAGAATCCTCACTAGATTCAGAACTAGACTTGGCGGCCTCTCTCTCAACTCTTGTCCTCCTGATCATAGGAGGGGCTCTGTGCTTGATTCTTCCTTTCTTGGGTGGAGGGGGTCCTTATGTTTCTTCTTCAACCGTCTTCTCCTTGCCACTCTTGGAGCCACTTGGTTGTGCTAGTGGTGGTGTGGGATCTCTAGGTGGTACTGGTGGTGTCCAATCAGAACTGATTTCATTGTAATTCACAGAATGCTCGCTTAAACTGGGGTTGGCAGGGGTGTTATCAGGTTGGTTCTCTAGTTCAGGCTGGTTGTCAGGTTTCAGGTTGCTTTTTAGGTTCTAGGGCAGAGTACTTAAAGGGTGCAAAAACAGCTTCAGGAAATAGGGGAATTGGGTTGGATTGTTGGATTTTTTTGAGTTCAAAGGTTCTGTGCTGCCATAGGAATTGTTCCTTGGAGAATGCCCAAAAGAGCTGCTGCTGCTTCATATGATGTTGCAGCATCTCATAGCAGTGATCAATTTTCTTCTCCAAACCTTCTAGGTGATCCTGCTGCCCAGATGGAGGTTCTTGTGCAGCTACCTTCGAACTTGACCCCGCAAATCGCTTGATTGCCAAAAAATCCACAGCTCCCTTGTTGGAAATGACCTCTTCTCCTGGGTGTGCCTTTACTCCATTTCTCAAGCACAGGGAAGTGATCAATGAAGATAAAAACAGAAGCCCTTTCGGCTTGAATGCACTGGAACTGATTTCCTTCTCGATTAGCTTGCACAAATTAATTTTCTTCCCTTTGAGGATGCAGTAGAAGATAACGAGCCTCTCTTTATTCACTGTTTCCAAGTTAGCAGTGGGGAGCATCTTGTGCTTGATGATGTGATACCAAACCTTGGCCAAGGGAGTGAGGTCAGGCCTTGCAATCTTCCAATTGTCATCCTGCTTCATCCATTCAACGCCCTCTACAGTGACTTCCTTCATCATGTCATTAAGGGTGGTTTCCTCGATTCTCGCTAGCTCGGTGTTGTACTCATCTTCAACTTCCTCAAACCCCCAGCGTCTGTTCAGAGTGGGAGCAGAGAACGAGACCTTGGACCCCCTCACCATGACATGTTTCTATTGGGGTGAGGTGGGGTTGGCATAGAATTCCCTCACGAATGGAGCTATGGGGTCCTTGGGGTGAGCATCAAACTTCTTACATTTATGGGTGTCGATCACCTTAGCCACCTCCTTAGTGAGACCGTAGTGGTCATCACCGAGGAGGAAGAAGCCCTTCTCCAAATGGAACCTCCACTTGACAATTTCCTTCTCATAATTCAACATGCCCTCCTCATCAACAAAGGTGTTGGTGCGGTCCTCAGATGATTCAGAGGTGGGGACAGTGACCTTGGTTCTTGCGACTTGGGTCTTGGTCTTCTCCATTGTACCTTTTGGGTTGAAAAGTTGCAGGTGGGGTTACTTGGAGGTGAAAGGGACAAGTTAGAGCAGAAAGGTTTCGGGTGGTAGGGAAGAGTGAGGGGAAATGGACATGGCAGGGTTACTTTAATAAAGGAGAGAGGGTTGAGGTGAAGGGTTGAAAGTGAATATGGGTGGTGGAGAGAGTGGTGTATTAAATGGGTGGTTAGGGTGCGTTTCATTCCCCACGTTTTCCCTTAATTCCTCCCCCCAAAACCCTTCAGCTTTTGAGTTTAAATTTCAAATTAATTCAAGTGCAGCCTTTGTTCACGTGCTGTCCCCATCTAACACCACCCAAAGCTCTTGCCTAGTGGGCTTGAATTGACCACATTGACCCACTTTTTCCAGCACAACCTTTTAGGCTTAAATCTGCACTCACATGTTAGCAGCATATATTTATTCAAAAATAACACTAACTAAAACTAATTAGAATTAAATAAAATTAATTAACTGAAGTTAGTTGACAAAGTAAAGGATATAAAGCTGGGGTGCCTCCCAGTAACGCTTGGTTTAATGTCCTCATCCTAACTCCACACTTGTGACTAAGGGTCTGAAAGATGGATGGTGGCCTTCATTCTGGAACAAGGCTCACCCCAATATTGCTTCACCCTTTGTCCATCGACCTTGAAATCCCTACCAGAGCTTTCATCAATCAAATCTACAGCCCCATGAGGGTACACCTTGATCGATTTAAATGGTCTAGACCATATTGACTTCAATTTCCGAGGGAACAATTTTAATCTGGAATTGAACAAGAGCACTTGCATGCCTTCAACTAGTTCCCTGGGCTGGACCTTCTGATCATGCCAGGCCTTGATGTTGCTCTTGTATGCTTCAGAATTCTCATAAGCAAACAGCCTAAACTTTTCAAGTTCATTCAGCTGCATCAGTCTTGCTTCCCCAGTTGCTTGTGCATCAAAATTCAACTTCTTTATGGCCCAGAATGCCTTATGTTTCAGTTCTATTGGTAAATGCCATAAACCAATCATTAAGGAGACATACCTGTGAACACCCATTTTTGTCCGTCTTTTATTATAACATTGCACTTCAAGGAGGCTAATAATAATAAAAAGAAAAAATGAAGAAAGTAGGGGACTCATAGCTAATTTGATGTTGGTCCTGTCCATCATATGGGACTTGCTGTTGGACGGGGAAGTCTCGTCCATCACATTTGTACTTGCTGTGGACGAGGAAGTCCCGTCCATCACATTTGTACTTGCTGTTGGACGGGGAAGTCCCGTCCATCACATTTGTACTTGCTGTTGGGGAAGCCCCGTCCATCACATTTGTACTTGCTGTGGACAGGGAAGCCCCGTCCATCACATGGGACTTACTGTTGGACGGGGTGGTCCCGTCCATTGCTTTGCACTTGCTGATGGACGGGGTGGTCCCGTCTATTGCTTTGCACTTGTTGTTGGCCCCGTCCAGTCCACCGCACTTGCCAATGGACGGGGTGGTCCCGTCCAGTCATTACACTTGCTGGTGGATGGGGTGGTCCCGTCCAGTCCTGTCCCTTTTATTTCTGTTGGACGAGGGGGTTCCGTCCACTTCAATTATTTTAATTTCTGTTGGACGAGGAGGTTCCGTCCACTGCAATTATCTTTTCTTGTTGGACGAGGAGGTCCGTCCAGTGTATATCTACTTTTGCATATCTAAGTTTCTGTTGGGACGAATAGATTCCGTCCACTACAATTTTATTTTCAGGCTGAAGGCTAAAGAATAAAGAAAGAAGAAGGAGAAGATAAGGAAGAAAGGACGAAGAAAACAAGGAGAAAAAGACAATCAACAAAAAGGAAAGGAAACTGAGTTGCGCCTCCTTCCCACTTTACATACCAGGCAAGACCTCTTTTCCTCCTCTACCCATTGGTCCTTCTTCTTCCTTACCTCCTCCCTCGTTTTAACCTGGCAACCCTACTCCTAACCCTAAAAAGCCATCATACATATCAGACAAAACCCCCCATCTCCTTCTCTTTTCAAACACGCAACCTTCAGAATAAATCACCTCCTTTCTGCTACTCACGCCGCCCCATCTGGACACACGCTATTTCTGCTCAAAACCCCCCATCTCTTTATCTTTTCAAGCGTGCAACCCTCACATCAAATCACCTCCTTTTTGATACTCATGCCGCATCATCTGGACACACGTTATTGATGCTCAGAAACCCCCCCCCCCCCTTTTGCACCTCCTCTAACCATTGGTCTTTTCATTATTTTTTTCCCTCATCTCCTCCCTCGTCTTAACCTAACAGCCCTACTCCTAACCCTAAAAAGCCATCATGTCCGTCAGACAAAACACCCCATCTCCTTATCTTTTCAAGCATGCAACCCTCACATTAAATCACCTCCTTTCCGCTGCTCAGAATGGCCCAAGCCTCGGGTTTCGTACAAACCGACCTTGAAGCCAATGGATAAGAAGCAAGAAGCCCTCTCCTCCATCTCTAAAAGGAAAGGAAAAAAGAGAAGAAAAGGGGGGGAAAACATTTTTTCTTAAGAGGAAACGAAAAATCAGAGAGGAGATAGAGAGGAAAGGTACAAAGAAAAGAGAAAAAGAGAGAGAGATTTTTATCTAACGTTTTCTTTGGAAGGAAGACAGATTAGAGATCTGAGTTTCCTTTTTATCTTCCCTGTTATTAGAGTATTTAAGAAGGAAGAGTTGAAGGGGTCAGCAAGATTGAATGTAAATCTTGAAATCTTACCACCGGGAGTAAACAAAATCATTCTTATTCTTCTCCCATTTGGTAATCTTTGCTCTTTTCGTTGATATTATTAATAAATTTCTCTTGACATTCTTATTTCTCTGTGCTTCTGTTCTCTAAATAAGTTGGTAAAAAGTTTCATTTCTACGTTTTTGTCCCATTTTCAAGAGATAAAAATTATTTATTTTACATAAAAAATAGAGGATGATCACTTGATTAAAACAACCTTATTTTTGGGTTGCCCTATGACAAGTGTCATGTTCAACCTTTCAGACTTAGAGGTTACCCTGTGGACTTACGTGGCATGTTCATCCTGATTTTAGTTTAAATAAAGAGATTCACAATGGGTAAAACAAATATTTCAGAGTTACTAATAATTTACACAACTAATTTTGGGTAACCATTTACGGATGTTCCAGGGTGTCGTGGGGTTAAGTCTCCATGCCTTCCCTAGACATAATCGACTCCCGAGCCCAAAGCTTTTCTTAAAAGGTTTTCCAACTTCCTTGAAACAAAATAAAGTTGGTGGCGACTCCATGTTTTCTCTCTGAGAAAAAACCATGTCTTTTTTTTAGGTCACTACAGATGGTGACTCCACTGGGGACTTCTTTTAAGAGAGTCGAGGCCTTAAAAATTGGTTTTGTAAATTCTTAGTAATATGTAGCTTATTTGTTTTACCTTTTACGATTATATCTTGTTGTTTTTCTCCTTACAATAATTAAATGATAAAACTAAAAAAAATGTTCTTTTTTTAGTAATGTCTGTTTGGGTTGTCCTTTTGGTTGGGTTTTTCCTCTTATTTAAATGAGAAGATTTAGTTGTACGTATATTTTAACTCCCATTATTGTTATATATGTTTCACTAACAATGTTTTTGTTTCCTCCTCCTTTCTTTTCTGTTTCCTATGTTTTAACAATAGGGTAGAGGACTTGTAACCTTTTTATATATACCTATGTTTGTGTTTTGCAGGTTTTTCTTGCCTTCTCTTTTTATTTTTGCTTTTAAGTGGTACAGGTTTGTATGCCCCCTTCACACACATCACTATCACATATTGCACACACACTTAGCTCTATAGCCAAGATTGCTCAAAAACCCAAGGATTAGGCTGTGCTCTGATATTGTTATTGAAGAGGTCTGGTACCTCCCTGATACTTGTCAGTTCACCACTCAGATTGTACATGAGATCATGGAATAGTCATATTAAGAGGGTTTATCCCTACTTGTGGCCAGATTCATGAATCATATCCTTATGAGGGCAATCTGGGGACCATGACTTTTAGAGGTCTAGACCCGTCCCAACTTTCACTAATAGACCAGACCTAGTGGCCAACCTGTTTAGAGTCCTAACCTTAGGGCGTGTCCATCCTTAGGTTTTACCTGGCTTAGGGCAAAAGGGGGCGTACTTTTCTTTCCTCTCTCTATCATCATAAGCATAATTTGTCATGCATGCTCATCGTGTATATTCACAAAGCTAGGGGCGTCACATTGCTGCCCCAAACCTGAATGACATATTCGAATATTATTGCACACCTAATAGGCGTTATGTCATAATGAAGGTAATGCATACCCATCAGGGTTTTCAACCCCATTGGGTCCATGCGACATGAATCATGCAAGATATATTCGTTTCACTATACTCATTTTTTTTTCATTGTGTCTCTTTGTTGGAAGATTTTGGTATTCACCTTATAGCAAGAACATAGAAAAGTTTGGTTCAGAAAAGGGTACTAGCAACGCAAGTTGTCCCAAGAAAAATATCAAGATCGATGTGACACTCAATGACGTGAAGAGATTATGTGAACTCAGCCAGTAAATGCCAGAAAAAGCATGCTCAGACTTTGCCAGTAAGTATGGTAGAATATTAGACCTATTGCGTGTTCTAGTGTAAGCTCCCGCTCTAAGTGCATTGGCCCAATATTGGAACTCAGCTTTGAGGTGTTTTGAATTGCCTAACTTGGACATCACTCCAACCATGGAAGAGTATGCTTATATGCTAAGACTGCCAATTCAAAAGAAGACTCGCTTCTACATGTATTATGGCCAACATATAACAGATCGAAAAATATGGTGTAAACCCGGTCCCTGCCATCTTAGCTGAAACTTTCCTCTCCCTACAGGTTTGTCATCATAATCAACAAGGGAAACTGCGATGTTATGCGTCAATATTGTATGTCTGGATCATGACTCACTTGTATGCTCGTGATAAAATTGATAGAACAGATGACCCACTGAAAGGATTCACTCGCATGCAACTAAAGTCACGTAAGCTATATGAGTGGAAACAAGAGTTTGATCAGATCGACCCTCGGTCATTTAGTTGGATGTGTCCATGGTATAATGGAGATTCGGTTGTATTCAGTTGTGGAAGTTTGTCAAATGTCCCATTGATGGGTCCCAGAGGTTGTGTGTCATACTCACCAGCTTTGGTAATGCGTCAACTCAAGTGGACACAGGATGAACCCCCCAAAGAGCTGCTCGATGGGATATTCTTCCTATACCAAGAAGGTGAAGGCATCAAGAGTCAAACGATAGCAGTAAGGTCAGCATGGAATGATATTCATATAAAAGGACCGGAGGAATTAGGAAGGCGAGTCATAGCTCATACAAAAAGATATGAAGTATGGAGAGAAACAAGAAGAGGTTTTCCTCCAAGACCTGCATCCTCTCTCCATAAGGAAAATAATCCTCTAACCAAAGATCAAATGTTGAAAGAGATCGAAGTTTTAAAAGCTCAAATGAGGATTTTTTATGAGAAAGACCAAGCCGCCGAAGTAACCATTATCATGCTCCGAAGACAAGTGCAGAAGCAGAGTTTACAAATTGAGCATTTGAAGGATGAGTGCGCTGATGCCCATGAAGCCCCGAATCGGGTAAAAAGGGCAAGAAAAGACAAAGAAGCAGAAATTCAGGAGCTGCTGGCAAAAATAGGATGTCAAGAGAAGATGCTTGTCAACTTCAGAAAAGGAAAAAAGACCTCGAGACAAATATAGGGGTTCACGTTGAAACAATACATGTACTAGAAGAGAGGGTTGAATCCCTGCGTGAATCCTTGGCCCAAACAGAAGTGTACTCTGACCGAGGATGGGACGAAGCAGTCAAGTATCGCGAGCTATTAGCAGAAGCCAACATGAGAGAAAATTGGCTCAGAAACAAGATAAAAGACTCTGAAAATATTGAAGCTCAACATCACGCGGAATGGGTAAAAAGGATGGAAATTAGTGGTGAAGGATGTAATGGATAAAAAGGAAACATGGAAGAGAAAATACGAGGACGTGATGAATAAGCTCCAATATCACGCTTCCCAGCTGGTGGAACGGTTTGAAGAGGCATCCGTCCACATTCGTATGAACCATTTCCTTCATCTATCACCAAAGGTGACCGAATTCTTCAATCATTTTGGGAAACTCGCTAGAGGGTTCCGGAAAAAGAAGATGAGACTCTTAACGTAGAACTTTGTAAACCCCGAAAGAGATGGAAACTACCAATGTACTTCTTTTATTCAAAGGCCCATGATTTGTAATGAAAGTTTTTCATCAATGACTGTCGAGCGTTTTTAGATGATATCTATCGAGTAGTGCATTCTCCCTTAGATCCATCATCAACTATATTTTTACCCTAAAAACGATGTGTTTTCTGTGTAAAAATAAGGACGTTGCTAGTACGGATGTGGTTTATCGAGGAGTGGATTCTCCCATGGACTTGACACTAACTGCATTCAAACTAGAGGGAACCATACCACTAGATTTGATTGCAGGATGAGTTTCCTTGCGATAGGTGTATACGACAGTCTTCCTAAGAGTACCCTCGCAATCGAACAAAAGACGTTAACCTGCACATGCATGCATACACACACACAAAATTTTGGGATTGACTGATGAGTTTTTTTAATGCTTTACAGAGTCACATCCTTCTGAGGATTCAGGAACCATTGCACGACCTAGGAAAGGTAACACCAACCAAACCCGAGTTTACGATACCAGATCTCGGACCAGGATGGCTGCCAATGCATCGGAGGAAGGAAGAAACCTAAGCTCTGAGATAGATGATGTGAGGGGAAGAATGAGCGATATAGCTGAAACCCAAGCAAGATTACAAGATATGAGGGAATCTCTCGGCAAGTTTAGTGCGAACAGAGATGCAATTGAACCTGGTAGGCAGCGAATTTCTTCTGTGGTAACAGCACCAATGTTTTCAAACATTAGCACGGGTCTCATTCAGGGAGTGTCTGGACCCGACCAGACACATCACACGGCACCAATAACACTTCCCATTGGAGAAGGATATCTCTTTTTTGAAAATGCCTATCATGAAGTCCCGGGCTACACCGTGCTAACATGGGAGCAACCACATGTATCCACTCACAGCCAGTCAGCGGGAGTCCAAGCTGGTAAGGATAAGATGAGAGATGAATGGATGGAGAAAATGGAGGAACAGATAAAAGCGATAAAAGGCCCGAGCACTTACGGCCCTCTCCAGATAGAAGAACTTTGCCCCGCCACAGATGTCGTGATCCCCAAGGACTTCAAGATTCCTGAATTCTCCAAATATGATGGAAGTGGGAACCCACGATTTCACCTCATTAGCTACGCCACCAAGATGGAAATCTGGTCCAAGGATGACAAATTCCTTATCAGCTTTTTCCATGAAAGTTTGACTGGCCTCGCATTAGAATGGTACCTTCAATTAGACCATTCCAAGATCTCGCGATGGACGGAATTGGCTGACTTATTTATGGACCAGTACAAATTTAACCTGGATACAGCCCCGAGTCATGAACAATTGACTACACTATAGAAAAGAAGTGAGGAGCCCTTCAAGCAATATGCCCAAAGGTGGAGGAGTTTGGCCGCACAAGTTCAGCCACCGTTGACTTTATCTGAAATGTGCTCATACTTTCTAGGAACCCTCGGAGCACCTTTTATAGGGGCCATGGCTGGGGCCACCTACAAAGATTTCTCTGACTTGATCGCCGCCGGTGAAAGGATTGATTTTTTGGCAAGAGCTGGAAAGCTCCCCATGAATGATGGTGAAGGAAGTGCATCCCGGAAGGGATTTCAACCAAAGAAGAAGGAAGTTGAGGTGAATTATGTACAACACCAACGGAGTTTTAATCCTCAGTACCAAGCACCCTATAACCCTAACCAACATATCCCATACCAGACACAAACCCCGCTTTACCCATCCTCACAAACCAACACTTACCCGCAAAACCAAATTAGCAATATTCCTACCCCCCAACCATATAACCTTGCCCGCTTATCATACACCCGTTGCCCGTCTGCGCCCCCACAAAATCGCCCAAATTATCCTCCGCCTCGCCCAAACTTCCCAAACCAAGGACATTTCCAAAGTCCAAATCTGCCACCCTTCCCGAAATTGTCCATCTCCAATGCGGATTTATTCCAACATTTGTTTGATCGCCACTTGATTGCGGGAAACCTTGTACGTCCCTTAGAACCACCATTTCCTGCTTGGTACAATCCAAATCAGACTTGCAAGTATCATATGGATGTCACCTGGCATTCTATTGAGGATTGCGAGGCTTTTAAGATAGCAGTAAGAAAATTGATTGCTTGTGGGAGGCTAGGATTCGAAGAAGAGGTCGGGCCTAATATCATTAAGAATCCAATCCCAGATCATAATGGTCCAAATCGAGTAAACAATTTGGAGGTAACAGGGTCCCCAATCAGGAAGGTGCTGGAAATACGAGTACCAATACAGAAGATTTTCGAAGAACTGAAGAAGGTGGGATACCACATTGTTGCACCAGTGAGGATTCCAAGAGAAGAAAAGGGGTATGCCAAGGATCTAAGGTGTGACTATCATCATGGGCAAGTGGGGCACAATATCGAAACTTGTTGGGATTTCAAAGTCCAGGTTCAGAGGTTACTCACCGTGGGGGTGATTCAAGCCAGACGAGGTGCTGCAAAGGAAGTCAATGTAGTCGAAAAAGTTGTACTCCAAGTACCACCCATGAACAAACCTTCAGACCCAGAAAAAGTCATCATAAGGGTGAGCAAGCCAACTCCTTTTGCCTATGCCGATACACGTGCTGTACCATGGAATTATGAACAGAAAGTTGAACTAAATGGAGCTGCGGAGGAGACCTCGAAGGCCCAAGTTATGAATATTGTGAGAATTGGAGGCACTACAAGGAGCGGACGGTGCTACACCCCTGCTGAAGAAAAAATGATGAGGGAAGCCGATGAAGAGAAAACTATGGATGAGAGAAAAGGGAAAGAAGAAGAAGAGTTTCTGAAGATCATGAAGCAAAGTGAATATGATGTGGTAGAACAGTTGAAGAAAACTCCGGCAAGGATATCTCTCTTGTCGCTTGTCTTGACATCAGAATTGCATCACAAGGCATTATTGAAAGTGTCGAATGATGCGTATGTCAAACCTGACGTCACTCCGGAAAATGTGGTAAATATGGTGGACCCAATCAGGCATGTCAACATGCTTATTTTCTCGGAAGATGAAGTGGCCTCGAAATCCCGTAGTAGCACTAAAGCCTTACACATCACCCTAAAGTGTAAGGGGTTTGTGATTGCAAAGGTGCTTGTAGATGGTGGTTCGGCGTTGAATGTGGTTTCAATGATCACACTCAAGCAGCTGAATATAAGCGTGGCGGATTTGACACCACAAGAAATGATTGTACGAGCCTTTGATGGGACAGCAAGAGGAATCTTAGGAGAGATAACTCTGTCCCTTGAAATAGGGCCTAGTTCTTTCCCTGTCCTCTTTCAGGTCATGGAAATCCAACCAGCTTACACCATGCTTCTGGGGAGGCCTTGGATTCATGAAGCAGGAGTGGTTCCATCGACTTTGCATCAGTGTTTGAAGTATATCCAAAATGGATCCTTTATTACTGTCCGTGGTGAAGAGGAAATCATGCTGACAAAGCCCACCACAATACCTTATGTGGAAAGTACAAAGCAGATGGAAGATGACTCACTGCGTAGTTTTGAGGTATTGACATCAGAAAACAAGAAAAGGGAGCCCCCAATGAAGAATGTGAATGAAGTAGTAGTCCGCATCATGGAAAAGAATGGGTATCAAAAAGGAAAAGGCCTAGGGCCTCAGCTGCAAGGGATCTCTCGGCCAATTGAAGCGGCTGTGAGAGAAAGAAGGTGCGGATTGGGGTATCAGCCCAACCTGACATAAGGGATGACATTCATGACCCTTGAGAACATGGAAGAAGAAGACCGTGAGAGAAAGTATCTTCCCCTCCTGAAAGAGACTTTCCCAATAGCTGCTGAAGTTATCAGTCCCGCAAAGTCATTTTCCTCTCCCTTCATTATCAGCACACTTGAAGAGGAGCTGGACAAGAACCATGTCATCTATCTCCCTGCTAGCAATGAAGTTCTCAACAATTGGCGGTCTGAATCATTTGTTGATGTTATTTCCATAAAGTAATTATCTTATTGTACTAATTATGAACTGATGTTTACTCTCTTTGAGACATGAATGAAAATGCAACACTTTGTCTGGTGTTTTCCTTTTGATTCCATCATTTCTTTTCTCTTTCTTTCATTTACTTATTTTGTCTAAGCTTTTTTTGACATAAATAAGACTCTTGCCTATACTTCTCCTATTCCTGACTTTTTCTTCCAGGAATGCTTCTCCCACTAAAGATTTACCTCGGGAAAGGAACTTTGAAAACTCATTTATTGATTCCCTCGCGGCTGCTGATGAATACGACCTTGAATCCGATGAGGAAGAAGCAGACATTGAAGGATTCATGAAAGCGTTGAAACGGTCAGAGGAGGGGATGAGCTCGAATGATGAGGTTGTAGAAGTGATCAATATGGGAACCGGGGAGGACAAGAAGGAGTTGAAAATAGTGGATAACCCAGAGCGAGAAGAAATGGTTGCACTATTCAAAGAGTATCTGGATGTTTTTGCATGGTCCTATAGAGATATGCCAGGTTTAGATCCTGAGATAGCATCGCATAAAATTCCCTTATACCCAGATGTGGCTCTAAAGAAGCAAAAATTAAGGAGAATGCACCCTGAGATGTCGCTAAAGATCAAGGAAGAAGTGACCAACCAACTGGAGGCTGGCTTTCTGGAAGTAGCTAGACACCCGGAATGGGTAGCTAATATTGTTCCAGTACCAAAGAAGGATGGAAGGGTCAGAATGTGCGTGGATTGCCGAGACCTAAATAAAGCCAGTCCAAAGGATGATTTCCCCGTACCTCATAATGATGTCCTTGTAGACAGTACAGCCAGAAGTCACAGGTTTTGTTTCATGGACGGGTATTCTGGGTACAATCAGATCCTCATGGACAATGACGATAAAGAAAAGACAACTTTTATCACCCCTTGGGGAACTTTTTGTTACAAAGTGATGCCTTTTGGATTAAAAAATGCTGGGGCCACTTACCAACGTGCTATGGTAGCATTGTTCCATGATATGATGCATAAGGAGGTAGAGGTATATGTTGATGATATAGTGGCAAAGTCCAAGGAAGGAGACAGTCATGTGGCAGTTTTGAGAAAGTTGTTCGAGCGGCTAAGAAAGTAAAAGTTGCGCCTCAACCCTGCAAAATGTACTTTCGATGCATCCGCAGGGAATTTACTTGGCTTTGTTGTCAGTAGAGAAGGAATAAAAGTGGACCCTAACGAGGTGGAAGCAATACGTGACATGCCAGCACCTAAGAGCGAGCGAGAAGTAAGGGGTTTTCTTGTAAGATTGAACTATATTGCACGCTTCATTGCAAATCTGACTAGCACGTGCGAGCCAATCTTCAAACTCCTCAGGAAGAATAATCCAGGAAGATGGGATGATGACTGTCAAGAGGCCTTTGATAAAATAAAGGCATATCTACTAAATCCCCCAGTATTAGTACCACCTACCCAAGGTCGTCCACTATTAATCTATCTCACCATATTGCCAACCTCAATGGGGGCAATGCTGGGACAACAAGATGAATCTGGCAGGAAATAGCAGGCAATTTACTATCTGAGTAAGAAGTTTAATGCCTGTGAGGCTCGTTATACGGCAATCGAGAAGACTTGTTGTGCACTAGTATGGATTTCCAGAAGACTCAGATAATACATGTTATATCACACCACTTGGTTAATTTCTCGAATGGATCCTTTGAAGTATATCTTCGAAAGTCCCCATATCTCCTTAAGGGTTTCGAAGTGGCAAGTGATATTGTCAGAATTTGACATCAAATATATGACTCAAAAGTCCATCAAAGGAAGTGTGATTGCTGACCATTTAGCAGAGAATCCTCTTGAGGATGGGTGGCCTGTCAATTCCGAGTTCCCAGATGGAGAGATAATGTCCCTCGAGGAAGATGAGGAACAGGAAGATGTTTGGAAAATGTATTTTGATGGAGCAGTCACCATGTATGGCAACGGTATAGGGGCAGTGGTTATCTCACCAAATGGCAAGCAATACCCAATGGCCGTAAAACTGAAATTCGAGTGTACAAATAATATTGTAGAATACGAGGCATGTGCTGGTGGATTGAAAATGGCACTTGAACTGGGTATAAAGCAGTTGAAAGTCTTTGGGGATTCAGCTATAATCATTTACCAAGTTAATGGTGAATGGCAGACCAAGGATTCCAAGTTGATTCCGTACCAGAAATACTTAACTCAGTTGATTGCAAAGTTCGACGAGATTACTTTCTCGCATTTAAGTCGAGACAAGAATCGGTTTGTTGATGCTTTAGCCACACTAGCTGCCATGACCAAGCTGGATATCCATACCAATGTCCAACCCATCCAAGTTGGAGTGAAAGATGAACCGGCATACTGTGCTCATGTGGAAGGGGAACCTGATGGTAAGTCTTGGTATCATGATATCAAGCAATATATTCAGAACAAGGAATACCCGGTAGAGGCTAGCGAAGTAAATAGAAAGATCATCCGAAGACTGGCTATGGCCTTTTTCTTAAGCAAGGAAGTCCTGTATAAAAGAGGATATGATGGTACCCTACTCAGATGTGTGGATGCTCGCGAAGCTAAATTGATCATGATCGAAGTTCATGAAGGAATCTGTGGTACTCATGCCAATGGTCACATGATGGCTAGGAAAATCTTGAGAAGTGGTTATTATTGGTCTACTATGGAGTCAGATTGTATGGAGCATGTTCGTAAATGCCAAAAATGTCAGATGTATGCAGACCAGGTAATGTACTTGCATTTCCACTGCACAGTTTAGCATCCCCATGGCCTTTTTCGATGTGGGGAATAGATGTCATCAGTCCCATTAATCCCAAGGCTTCCAATGGTCATCGTTTCATTCTGGTGGCGATAGACTATTTCACTAAATGGGTAGAAGCTGCTTCATATGCCAGCATAACTCAAAGAGTGTTTCTCAAATTCCTCAAGAAGGACATCGTCTATAGATATGGGATCCCAGAGAGGATAATAACAGATAACGCTGCTAATCTTAATGGTACCGAGATTCAAAAGTTTTGCAATGGTTTCAAAGTCAAACACCACAATTCGGCTCCTTTAGGCCTCAAATGAATGGTGCAGTTGAAGCAGCAAACAAAAATGTCAAAAAGATCGTTGCCAAGATGGTTGTAAACTATAAGGACTGGCACGAAATGCTGCCATATGCTCTACATGCTTATCGGACTAATATACGATCAAGCACTGGGGTAACCCCTTTCTCTCTGGTGTACGGGATGGAGGCAGTCTCACCTATCGAAGTATAACTCCCTTCGCTAAGAGTCTTAATGGAAGCAGATTTAGAAGAATCTGAGTGGGTGAAAACTCGATATGAGCAGTTGAACATGATAGAAGAGAAAAGACTGGCAGCTATCTGTCACGGGCAATTGTATCAAAGCAGAATGGCAAGAGCTTTCAATAAAAAGGTTCATCCTAGAGAATTGTGTGGGAGACCTGGTTTTAAAGAAAATCCTCCCTAGTTAGGAGGATGCCCGAGGAAAATGGGCACCAAATTATGAAGGTCCTTATATTGTCAAACAAGCATTCTCAGGAGGAGCTTTGATTCTGCAAAACATGGATGAAGAAGAGTTACCAAGGCCAGTAAACTCTGACGCTGTGAAAAAGTTCTATGCTTGAAGGCCCGCTAGGTTGAAAACCCAAAAGGGCAGCCTAGGAAAAAGTTAGGGCAAAAGAACAATGAAATCAAAAGAAAAGAAAAGGCTCGCTAGGTTGGAAACCCGAAAGTGCAACCTAGGCAAAAGTTAGGGTAAATGCAGCCTAGGAGAAGGATGTGGTCCAACATTTCTGCAAGCACTCACCATACTGGGGCAATTTTGTCCAACTGAGTATACTGGGGCAAAATTGTTAAGGAATGATCAAAGAAGGTGTGTTTGAAGATTCAGAAACAGAAGCCAAGATCTGTGTCATCAAAAGGCTGAGGGGAATCAATTAAATGAAAATCAAAGGACCAACACTGGGGTAAATTTTATGTGATTTTAGTAATTTCCTTTGCTTATCTTTGTTTTTTTCAATCCCTTTTGTAACTTTGTTCTCATTATTATTGTCTCTTAACAACCTAAATTCTCATATTAAGGCAAGAGGTTTTCTTCCACACTCCCCTGTCGTGTTCACTCTCATGTCTCAATAAAAGTAAATATAAGTTTAATGGTATGATTTGATAACTCTAATGGTAGCACCAATGAATGGTTTAAACCAAGAGGGCTCCATACTTCAGATTCAGTGGAAAGGTAGCATGCACTGGACGATAAAAGAATGATGCAAATAAGCTTGAGAGGACAAACATAACATCCGGAGTTTATCGGATTCTTGGGTGACCAACGTTGTCAAAAGAATGAGTGATGCCTCATCCCAGAGTGGCCGGTGAACAAGGTTTTGGTTGGTCGAAGTTTTTCAGGGAGCAATTGGTTCTGTTGTCCTCAAAAGGAAGGGATTCTCATTTGTTTCAGATCACTGATAGTTTATTTTTGAGCTCTGAGGCTCACCGCACCTTTATTTTCGAGCTCTAAGGCTCATTGCATGTTTACTTTCTGTTGGAAGAGGAGGTTCCGTCCATTGCATGTTTATTTTCCGTTGGACGAGGAGGTTCCGTCCATTGCATTTAATTTTCTGTTGGACGAAGAGGTTCCGTCCACTGCATGTTTGTTTTCGAGCTCTGAGGCTCACTGTACTTTTATTCTCGAGCTCTGAGGCTCACAACAAGTTTATTTTTGAGCTATGAGGGTCACTGCAATTTTATTTTTTTCGAGCTTTGAGGCTCGCTGCAAGTTTACTTTCGAGCTCTGAGGCTCACTACATTTCTTTATTCTCGAGCTCTGAGGCTCACTGCAAGTTTATTTTCGAGCTCTGAGGGTCACTGCAATTTTATTTTTTTCGAGCTTTGAGGCTCACTGTAAGTTTACATTCGAGCTCTGGGGCTCACTGCATTTCTTTATTCTCGAGCTCTGAGGCTCACTGCAAGTTTATTTTCGAGCTCTGAGGCTCGCTGCAATTTTATTTTCAAGCTCTGAGGCTCGCTGCAAGTTTATTTTCGAGCTCTGAGGCTCATTGCAAGTTTATTTTCGAGCTCTGAGGCTCACTGCACATTTTATTCTTGAGCTCTGAGGCTCATTGCAAGTTTATTTTCGAGCTCTGAGGCTCGCTGCATATTTACTTTCCTGTTGGACGAGGAGGTTCCGTCCACTGCATCTTTACTTTCGAGCTATGAGACTCACTGCAATTTCATTTCCAAACTGTAAGGTTTTCTTCTAAGCTCCTCATGTTTTTCGGACAAAATATGTGTTCATTTTCTTTACTTGTTCATTACTACAATACATGAGAAGTCACGACTAATCATGTCTTCTAGTATGCAACAAGTAAAGAGGGGCAACTGTGAACACCCATTTTTCTCCGTCTTTTATTATAACATTACACTTCAAGGAGGCTAATAATAATAAAAAGAAAAAATGAAGAAAGTAGGGGACTCATAGCTAATTTGCTGTTGGTCCCGTCCATCATATGGGACTTGCTATTGGACGGGGAAGTCTTGTCCATCACATTTGTACTTGCTGTTGGACGGGGAAGCCTCGTCCATCACATTTGTACTTGTTGTGGACGGGGAAGCCCCGTCCATCACATGGGACTTACTGTTGGACGGGGAAGTCCCGTCCATCACATTTGCACTTGCTGTGGACGGGGAAGTCCCGTCCATCACATGGGACATACTGTTGGACGGGGAAGTCTCGTACACCACATTTGTACTTGCTGTGGATGGGGAAGCCCCGTCCATCACATGGCACTTACTCTGGGACGGGGAAGTCGCGTCCATCACATGGGACTTGCTGTTGGACGGGGAAGCCCCGTCCATCACATTTGTACTTGATGTTGGACGGGGAAGTCTCGTCCATCACATTTGTACTTGCTGTTGGACGGGGAAGCCCCGTCCATCACATTTGTACTTATTGTGGACGGGGAAGCTCCGTCCATCACATGGGACTTACTATTGGACGAGGTGGTCCCGTCCATTGCTTTGCACTTGCTGTTGGCCCCATCCAGTCCACCGCACTTGCCAATGGACGGGGTGGTCCCGTCCAGTCATTACACTTGCTGGTGGACTGGGTGGTCCCGTCCAGTCCTGTCCCTTTTATTTCTGTTGGACGAGGGGGTTCCGTCCACTTCAATTATTTTAATTTCTGTTGGACGAGGAGGTTCCGTCCACTGCAATTATCTTTTCTTGTTGGACGATGAGGTCCGTCCAGTGTATATCTACTTTTGCATATCTAAGTTTCTATTGGGACGAATAGATTTCGTCCACTGTAATTTTATTTTCAGACTGAAGGCTAAATAATAAAGAAAGAAGAAGGAGAAGATAAGGAAGAAAGGACGAAGAAAACAAGGAGAAAAAGACAATCAACAAAAAGGAAACTGAGTTACGCCTCCTACCCACTTTACATACCAGGCAAGCCTCTTTTCCTCCTCTACCCATTGGTCCTTCTTCTTCCTTACCTCCTCCCTTGTTTTAACCTGGCAACCCAACTCCTAACCCTAAAAATCCATCATACACATCAGACAAAAGCCTCCATCTCCTTCTCTTTTCAAACACGTAACCTTCAGGATAAATCACCTCCTTTCTGCTACTCACACCGCCCCATCTGGACACACGCTATTTCTGCTCAAAACCCCCCATCTCTTTATCTTTTCAAGCGTGCAACCCTCACATCAAATCACCTCCTTTATGCTACTCATGACGCCCCATCTGGACACACGCTATTGATGCTCAGAACCCCCCCGTTTTGAACCTCCTCTAACCATTGGTCTTTTCATTTTTTTTCCTCATCTCCTCCCTCGTCTTAACCTAACAGCCCTACTCCTAACCCTAAAAAGCCATCATGCCCATCAGACAAAACACCCCATCTCCTTATCTTTTCAAGCGTACAACCCTCACATCAAATCACCTCATTTCCGCTGCTCATAATGGCCCAAGCCTCGGGTTTCGTACAAACCGACCTTGAAGCCAATGGAGAAGAAGAAAGAAGCCCTCTCCTCCGTCTATAAAAGGAAAGGAAAAAGAGAAGAAAAGGGGGGGAAAATTTTTTCTTAAGAGGAAACGAAAAATCAGAGAGGAGATAGAGAGGAAAGGTACAAAGAAAAGAGAAAAAGAGAGAGAGATTTTTATCTAACGTTTTCTTTGGAAGGAATAGAGATTAGAGATCTGAGTTTCCTTTTTCTCTTCCCTGTTATTAGAGT
This sequence comes from Sophora flavescens, assembly GCA_030762895.1. Taxonomy (NCBI): domain Eukaryota; kingdom Viridiplantae; phylum Streptophyta; class Magnoliopsida; order Fabales; family Fabaceae; genus Sophora; species Sophora flavescens. The sequence goes on along the minus strand of CM061068.1, from coordinate 96,814,299 downwards.
ATTTAAGAAGGAAGAGCTGAATGGGTCAGCAAGATTGAATGTAAATCTTGAAATCTTACCACTGGGAATAAACAAAATCATTCTTATTCTACTCCCATTTGGTAATCTTTGCTCTTTTCGTTGATATTATTAATAAATTTCTCTTGACATTCTTATTTCTCTGTGCTTCTGTTCTCTGAATAAGTTGGTAAAAAGTTTCATTTCTACGTTTCTGTCCCATTTTCAAGGGATAAAAATTATTTATTTTACATAAAAAATAGAGGATGATCACTTAATTAAAACAAAGAGGTTGCCATGTGGTCTTACGTGCCATGTTCAGCCTTTCAGACTTAGAGGTTGCCATGTGGTCTTACGTGCCATGTTCAGCCTCATTTTAGTTTAAATAAAGAGATTCACAACGGGTAAAACAAATATTTCAGAGTTACAAATAATTTACACAACTAATTTTGGGTAACCATTTACGGATGTTCCAGGGTGTCGTGGGGTTAATTCTCCATGCCTTCCCTAGACATAATCGACTCCCGAGCCCAAAGATTTTCTTAAAAGGTTTTCCAACTTCCTTGAAAACAAAATAAAGTTGGTGGCGACTCCATGTTTTCTCTCCGTGAAAAAAAAACCATGTCTTTTTTTTAGGTCGCTACAATACCAATAAAGGTTTTAAATGCAGTTCTGTAGGCCCAGAGAGCATAATCTAAATGTAAGGACCAATCATTCCTTGAAGGATTCACCATTTTTTCAAGGATCGTTTTGATCTCTCTGTTGGAGACTTCAGCTTGGCCACTGGTATGAGGGTGATAAGCAGTAGCCACCTTGTGCTTAACTCCATATTTTGTAAGCAAGTTGGCAAACAACATGTTGCAAAAATGAGAGCCTTTATCAATGATTATGGCTTTAGGGGTTCCAAACCTGGTGAAGATATTCTTGTGCAAGAACTTTGTGACTACCTTAGCATCATTAGAAGCCAAAGCTACTGCTTCTACCCATTTGGAGACATACTCCACTATCACTAGGATGTAGGCATTTCCATAAGAGACAGGGAAGGGGCCCATGAAATCTATGCCCCACACATCAAACAATTCAATATCCAAAATAGTATTGAGTGGCATTTCTTGTTTATTGGAAATATTTCCCACCCTCTGACATCTATCACAATTCTTGGCATACTCCTTGGCATCTTTGAATAAAGTGGGCCAAAAATACCCTGATTGTAGGATCTTTGCAGCAGTTCTTTTCCTTCCAAAGTGACCACCATAAGGGGCAGCATAGGTATCACTCGGGATGTCTTTCATTTCTTCTTCAGCAGCACATCTCCTCATGATCTGGTCTTGGCATCTTTTGCACAGGAAGGGTTCATCACAGTAAAAATGTTTAGCTTGATGCAAAAATTTTCTTTGATTTATCTTTAAGGCTTGGCTTCTTCTCCTTCAACAATTCTGCAGAGATGATCAGCTACTTGATTCTCAATACCTTTCTTATCCTTAATCTCCAAATCAAATTCTTGGAGGAATATGACCCATCTAATCAACCTTGGTTTTGCATCTTTCTTATCAATGAGATATTTGATGGCTGCATGATCAGTGTACACCACAACCTTGGCTCCTACCGGATAAGGTCTGAATTTGTCAAAAGCAAACACAACTGCCAACGGCTTTTTTTCTGTAGTAGTGTAATTTACTTGAGTATCAATTAGGGTTTTGCAGGCATAGTAGATAGTGTGAAAGATCTTGTTGTGCCTTTGACCTAGCATAGCTCCCACTGAAAAGTCACCTACATCACACATCAATTCAAATGGCTTCTCCCAATCTGGGGATACTATTACTGGTGTAGAAATCAAGGCCTTCTTCAGAGTTTCAAAAGCTGATAAGCATTCAGCTGTGAAGTCAAATGCACTATCATGCTGCAGCAATTTACACAGTGGCTTGGTTATCTTGGAAAAATCTTTGATGAATATTCTATAGAAACCAGCATAGCCTAGGAGACTTCTGATGCATTTAACAGAATTAGGTGGAGGAAGTTTTTCAATCATCTCAATTTTTGCTTTATCTACCTCTAATCCTTTATTTGACACTTTATGGCCTAGCACAATGCCTTCCTTGACCATGAAATGACATTTCTCCCAATTCAAAACTAAGTTGGTCTCTTCACATCTGTCTAGCACCTGCTCTAAGTTGTTTAAGCATCCTTTGAATGATTCCCAGAATACTGAAAAATAATCCATGAAAATCTCCATAGTTTTCTCAATGAAATCAGAAAAAATATCTATCATGCATCTCTAAAAAGTTACTGGAGCATTGTAGAGCCCAAAAGGCATTTTTCTGAAAGCAAATGTACCATATGAACAAGTAAAGGTAGTCTGTTGATCTTCTGGTGCCACTACTATCTGATTATAGCCTGAGTAAGCATCTAGAAAGCAATAAAACTCTCTTCCAGATAACTTATCCAGCATCTGATCAATGAAAAGGAGTGGAAAGTGATCCTTCCTTGTGGCCTTGTTCGGTTTTCTATAATCCATGCATATCCTGCACCCTGTAACTGTTCTTGTAGGAATAAGCTCATTCTTTTCATTTTTTACCATAGTGACTCCACCCTTCTTTGGCACACACTGCACAGGGCTAACCCACACACTGTCTGAAATGGGATAAATGATTCCTACATCAAGCCATTTGATGATTTGTTTCTTCACTACTTCTTTTATTATTAGATTCAGTATTTTATGGCCTTCAATGTTGTTTTTGGCATTTTCTTCTAACAAAATTCTGTGCATGCAAAGACTAGGACCGATTCCTCTGATTTCTGCCATTTGCCATCCAATAGCCTTTTTGTGCCTCTTCAACACTGAAATGAGACTGCTTTCCTTGTCAGAAGTAAGGAAAAAAGATATAATTATGGGAAAGGTTTCCTGTTCTCTAAGATAAGCATATTTCAGATGAGAAGGTAGTTGCTTCAATTCAAGGGTGTGAAGTCTTTCAATGGAGGGAACATTCTCTTTAAAGGTATCATCAGTCAGCTCCAGGGACTCATATCTTCTGATCCAAGACATGTGTGCCATTTTCTCTTCAACCAGTATCTTCAGCTCTTCATTCCCAGAACCAGTTTCATCCCGCATCTCAAATTCTGTTTCTAAGCCTTGCCTTGCTGCTAGAAGTTGCTCTTGCACAAAGGATTCAATACCAGTAATAACAGAACAGTTCTCCATCTCTTCATCAGGATATTGCAAGGCATTGAAGACATTAAAAGTAACTTGTTGATCATTAACCCTCATAGTAGGCTCTCCTTTCTGAACATCTATCAATGTTCTTCCAATTGCAAGAAAGGGTCTTCCAAGGAGGATGGGAACTTCCTTGTCAGCTTCAAAATCAAGAATAATGAAGTCAACTGGGAAAACAAACTTGTCCACCCTAATTAACACATCATCAATCTTTCCTTCAGGGTATGCAATGGATCTGTCAGCCAATTGCATAGTTATTGTAGTAGGTCTTGCTTCACCAATCCAAGTTGCCTGAAGATAGACATTGGCATCAAATTGATACTATCTCCAAGGTCACACAAGGCCTTTCCACAATAAGTATTCCCTATGGAACATGGAATTGTGAAACTTCCTGGATCCTTCATTTTTCTGAGGTACCTTGTTCTACAATAATAGACTGCACTCCTTTTTCATGGGAACTGTCTCAAACTCGCCCAGTCTCTTTCTCTTTGTAAGGATGTCCTTCATGAATTTGTGTAGTTAGGCATCTGTTGCAGGGCTTCAACCAGAGGTATGTTGATGTGCAACTGCTTCAGAATTTCTATGAATTTGTTGAATTGTTTCTCTTGAGCTGCTTTCTTCAACCTTTGTGGAAATGGTGGAGGTGGTCTCCCAAGAATCAGCTGGGTCTCTTTCTGCCTTGGTGTGTTCTGCACTGCATCTTCAGCTACTGTAATTACTTCAGGACTCTCCTTTTTTGTCTCAGTTGTCTCAGTCATCTTTGCTATTTTCTGCTTAAGTGCTATAGCATCCGGCAGCTCTTTTCCACTTCTCAGATTCATAGCCTTGATTTGCTCCTTCCCTTTATCATTTGAAGAGGATGGTGTTTCTGTAGAAGCAAGGAGAGTGCCATCTAGCCTATTAGTGAGTGCAGTGGCAAACTGACCCACTTGATTCTCCAAGTTCCTCATAACTACCACTTGGTTCTGGATTTGAGCCTTGGTTTCAGTCATGAAAGCCTTCAGAATGGCTTCTAGAGAGGATTCTTTTGCAGGGGCTTGATTATGCTACTACTGACTGTTCTGCCCCTGTTATTGGTATTGTTGTGAGTTATTTCCAGCTGAAGAATTCAATGTATTGTTGTAATTCCCGTAGTTGAAATTTAGGTGTTGCTTCTAACCAGGATTGTAGGTGTTGGAATATGCATTGTTCCCTCTATTCCCCACATAATTCACTGATACTGGTTAGTGGAACACTCTTCAAACAGATGCCCCCCAGTAAAACACAGGTTGCAGAGCTCACTTGAGCCACCACAGGTTCAGCCATAACAGGTTCCTTACTTGTGTTGGCAACAGTCAAATTTTTCAACATATTAGTGATGGCAGCAAGTTGAGCAGATAAGGCATTTGTTTCCTTCACCTCAAACACTCCAGCATGATTTTTAGTAGAGTTGGCCCTCACAGTTGGTCATTAATAGCTATTAGCAGCTATGCTCTCAATCAGCTCATAGGCCTCGTTGTAAGACATAGTCAAAAATGTGCCTCCTGATGAAGCATCTAGCATCAAATCATGTAGGAGCAAGTGTGGATCTTCGGTAGGAGCACCACTTAACTGCCCAACAGTTTGAAGCATTTGGAACATCATCGGTTTGAACTCAAACTGCTGGGTAGTTATTTCTGGTCTCACTATCCCAGTATTCATGGTTTGGGGATCAAAGACAGCATAGTCCTTGATAGACCGCACCCTATCATTTACCATTTCAATCATACCAGGATGCTCCTCATCATCCGTGAACATGTCAGCCATGAATCCAAGATTAGATTGTTGAACTTGAGCTCATTGAGCTTTGGTTATCTTCCTTATCCTCTTTGCAGTTTTCTCTATCTCCAAATCATGTTGGAATTCGGGTGTACCCTTGTTGCGCATGCAGATTCAGTACCTGTTACTGAGCAAAGCACACGTACAACAATTTTCAGCACTAGCTAAATAAAAAGGGATAAACTAAGAGTTTAGATATTCAACACCAATGTCAATCCCCGGCAACGGCACCAAAAACTTGTTGCCATATTATTATGAAGATGTGCAGAGAGTGCAAGTGAACACAATCATACAAGTAATAAAGTGTGAATAGAGATTGTTCCCACGAGGATTTAAATGATTTGAATATAAATTCTATTTTTAACTTTCCTAAATAGCTTAATAAAAGAGGACTTCGTTTTTAACAATAAAGTAAAAGAAAGTAATTCAATCTCAAGCAGTAACTCTAAGTTGCAAGATAATAAATCAATAAAGTAAAGTTTTCGAATGAGATGGGTAACAACTAGGAAAATTAATCCTTTGTAATTTTAACTGCAGGGTAACTTATGCTTCAGAATGCAACAGCATTTAGTCCAGGAAACGAATTTTGTTTTCCAACAATAAAGATTGAGTTTCATTAAATGTTTCTTATTCCTATGTTCAAATTAAATTCACTCAGATACAGATTAAGCACGTCTAGCTACTTAAAGACTTGAAGGTTATTCCTAGCTCATTCAACAACAATTAATTATCCAATTAATTACTTTATCTTTATCCTCTAAACAATTCCACTAGTTAAGTTTTTCCAAACTTAACTAGCTAATACCTTAGCTCAGTTGATCACTCTAAACCAAAATAAACATTCACGCAGAAAAGAGGAAAATGAGTACCATTCATTTGCATAAATCACCCTTAAGTATCAATTATAAAATCATAGCATCCTAGCTAAAGGAAATTAGCTCATAATGAGCTTAATGACAAGACAAGTTATAATAAAGAAAAATGAAAACATAATGACGTAAAAAATGAAATTACAGAGAAGACAAAGAGAAATGGAGGCTGTTGTACCCTCTGTACCAGTTGACCTAAAAAGGAGGCTGACAATTACTATTTGTACTCCTGTGTCCCCAAAATAGGGTTTCCTATCCTTTCTCTCTCGTGCAATTTTGGGCTTTACAAAATTCATCAATAATAAAATATTATTTGGCCCATCTGTTGAGTCATCGGCAAGTGTACCGGGTCGTCGTAAGTAATAAACACGATAAGTAATTACCGAGGTCGGACACAAGGATTGGGCTACCAATTCTACCAATTTGCAAGAAATTCGATACGTTTGACCAAGTAAAAGCAAGTGGTTGAGAAGAGAGAGGAAATAGGATAGCAATTTAAATCAACAAATCAATTAGAGATAAAGTAGGTAGCGATAAGATAAGATAAGAATTAAAATCTGGATTAAACATCTAAGGTCACAAATCCACCTACCCAATCATGCATAGCACCCAAGTGATGATGATCCCCTCCCTAAGTTCAATTGCAATGTCAACCAGGACCCCCAAATTCTCCTAATGACACTATCGTGCTCAATAGGACGTATTCAACGATTGAGTTAATTACTTGCTACGGTCTCATAACCCAATCATCAAACTCTATTAAATCTTGTTCCCTATAAGGTTGCACTGATCTCCTACTCACTCTCGTGCAATATTCAATCAGTGATCCCAATTCAAGTTCTAAACGCGAATTACCTATCAAGCCTCAACACGTTAACTAGTCAATCATGAATGCTTATGATCAACGCAATAAATTCAGAATTGGAAAACATGAATTGAGGTAAAGGAGGGAAACAGACATCACATTGAACGCTACACCGTCATGGGTGGTTTCATTGATCCCTTAGAAAAGAGAATTAGTTCCTCATGCTTGTAACAACGCACAAACAATTGGAGTTCATCATAATTGTAAAATAGGAAAAGAACATAGGGAGACGTAGCTCCAGAGAATAAGGATTTGTCTCAAAAACGATCTAAAACAAGTGGTGAACAAAAGGTCCCCTAATCTGCCCAAAAACAGCCTATAAATAGAGGTTCTGGGTCTCGCCCGCTCGCAGGGCGAGACCTGGTTCGCGAGGCGAATCTTATGAATCAGATCTTCAGAGATTGGTTTTCTCGCGAGGCGAGATGGTGATTCGCGAGGCGAAACAGAAAGGGTGACATCTCAAGCACAGTCATGGTGATTCGCGAGGCGAAACAGAAAGGGTGACTGTTGCTGTTCAGGCTGGTCTTCAGGCTCGCGAGGCGAGATCCTGTCTCGCGAGGCGAAACTTCCAGAATTGCTTTTCCACTGTTTTCTTCATTTTCCTTGACTCTAAGAGCTTCACTTTTAACCTGAAACAATAAAAGGAAACGAAAAGCGTAATTCTACTCAAAATAAACTAAAAACTACTAAAAATGCATTAAACGAATCAAATTCTAACTTAGGAACAAAACAAGGCCAATTTGGGATATTAGCGAGGTTGACTCACCCGATTAGGCACAAAATCTACCCCTTTTCTAGCTGGAAACTAGATGATCCAGATGCTTATCAAAACACCCCAAACTTAAACCTTGCTTGTCCCCAAGCAAGTTAAACAAACAATACAATCCTATGGATTTAACTGAGTTAACCGAGCTTCCTGCAGTTATTCACAATTTCTATCTTGCAAATTCAATGTCCCCTCCCATTATTCTTTATAGCTACCCCACTCATCAAGTGAACAAAGAGAGATCAGTCATGAATGCAGTCAATACGACTAAGCTGGGGATCCGTAGTGTGCAAAGGAAGATCACCAAATTCAAATAATTGCCTTCCTCTCTTAGGGTATTTAGTAAACACTCTTGAGCTCAATTTGTCTACGTTAGCAACATTCACTCTATTTCACAATTCAAGAGCACTTTCCATGGATTTGATTTTTATCTAAACAAAGTTCCCACAAAAATATGTATGCATCATCAAAAAGTCTTTCATAGGTTGTAATGAGGCCTGGCTCAAGGTAAGATATGAAAATGATAAAGGCTTAGTCCCTAGGATCAATGAGAGCATGAAACTAGCATTGCAACAATTGAATTTACTCTCATTATTATTCTATTCCTTGCATTGGGTGGCTACAAACCTCTTCCTTTTTATACTTTTTCACCTTGCCCTTTTTGGCATATATTCAATACTTTTCATCACATTTTTTTTCCAAGCCTTCGACCTTTAATTTTGCTTTTCTTTTTCTCAACTATGATTCATGAACTTTGTAGCCACCCCAAACTTAGTTCCACAACAACACTCACAAAGCTAAAATTCCATGCTCTCCTAAATCCTAGGATAGGGGAAAATCATGGTTTTTCTGAGTTAATGGCTTGTAATGTAAGGTCATCAAGAACAATTGGCTTCAAGGCTCAATGTGGCTAACTAGGGATCATTCATCAAGGTTGGTTCAATTTATGGCCAAGCAGTTATTTCAAAGAAAAATTGCCTAGATCATTTGATGCAACATATAAATATGCAAACCATGCACAAATTCAAGCAAATCCGAGAAGGTGCAACTTAAAAGTGATTCACACAATTAAAACAATGTTGGAGGCTCAAATTCCTCACCGGGTTATTTTGCAAATTATTTGACCGAGATACAATTCCCAAGCATGCACCCCTTCAACCCCAAACGTATTGTACATCATGCATTCACAATAATCAAACTAAGTTCAACCTCTTTATTTTCACTAGGGGCTTTTCAACATTCAAAGCATCGAGAGGGGTTCATTGAATTTCTATTTTTGGTTAGTTCATGCATTCAACTTGAGAGTTTCCTCAATTAAATCCTTTTTTTTTAACATACATTCACAAGTGAAATTACTAATAAGATTAGAAGGAGAAGGAATAGAAAAAGAGAAAGGATAAGAAATTTTTATCTTAAAAAGACTCAAGACCTGGCAAGCTCAAAAGATTCAATCAACTTTCGCACAAATTTCAAGCAATTTATCAAAACAATTTTTCCTTCAATGTTCCCCCCTTTTAAACAAAGTAATCCCCACATTCATTTATTCCAAACAATTGAGAATTTCATCATTCAAACAATCATTACTCGAAGCAGGAGATCTAAGTTACACACAAGAAGGAGATCACCAAATTCAAACAACTGCCTTCCTCACAAGGGAAATTTGTGTTTCACTCAATCGCTCAGTTTGTGTCAGGCTATCAACAATTCACTCAATTTCACTTTTAAGAGCACTTCCCATAAATTTGATTTTCATCTCAAAATGATTCCCACAGAAAATATGCAAGCAATATCAGAAGGTCTTTTATGGGTTGTAATGGGGCCTGGCTAAGGGTAGGATATACAAAGGTACTAGGCTGAAGACCCTAGGAACTAAGAGAGCATGAACATTATTTACACTTTGAATTTAAATCAAGTTCCTTTCTTAATTTTTTTTCTTTATGCTTCTGGGTGGCTACAGCCTTTTTATTTCAACACTTTTTATTTTTATTGTTTTTCTATTTTTTTTCTATTTCTTTTCTATTTTTTTTTTCTTCTCTTTTTTTTTTCAAAATTTTTTTTTCTCAATCCCAAACAACATATTACACCTTGCAGCCACCCCAAACTTTAGTTTCTTGCACCCATTCTAAGATTACATGCTCTCCTAATCCTAAGATCGGGTTAACATGGTTTTCCAGATTTTTGGGCTTATAACATTAGGTTATCAAGAATTAACAGGCTAATAGGCTCAATAGGGCTAACTAGGGAACATGCATTAGGAATGGTTATTTTAGGCTAAGTAGCTATTTACAAGGAAAATGCCTAAATCATTTGAAGCAAACATATAATCATGCAAACCAAAAAGAGATTCAAGCAAATTCAGGAAAGTGCAACTTAAAAAGTGATTTTCACACAATTTAAAACATGTTGGAGGCTCAAAACCTCACCTGGACATTTATGCAAATTATTTGACAGAGATTTTATCCCTAGTGTGTGCTTCCTATCACCCCAAACTTATCATAAATCATGCCATCATAATAAAATCTCAAAGTTCAGTTTTCAATCACATGGGGATCATATTTTCAATTTTTCAAATCCTAGGGGGAAAACAGTCAACACTATCATGCAATCAATCTATGCAAAATCAATAAAATCCAATAAACTTGCCAATACCAGACTCAACACAACTCCTGAGCTTCTCAAATTATTCAGGAGCCTTATTAAAAACAAAACAGAAATAAAGCAAGGAAAAGAAAATTAAAAAGAAGAAAGGGTTAAGAAAACTCATTAAGGGCGGTTCCACCAGGATCCCATTGCTTGTAGCATAAGGCCCACGTGATGGACAAAGAGTGGGAGTTCATTCCATGCTTCCCTAACTCGCAGCCTTGATGTGGGAGTGAGCACTTGACAATTATGATGACTTCGCCGAGTGTGGCGGACTTCTCACTCCCCTTCGGGTCACAGCTGACCTCTTTATCTACAAAGTCTCCCCAATAGAAGTGGGGCTCAACCTCTTGGACTGGCCATGGTGCAGAATCCAAGGGTTTAAACTCCGTCACTGGTGGCTCCTCAGGGGAAGGTGGCAAACAGTTAGCTGGGGTTACTGGTGCTGCTTCAACTTCTGCCTTTTCTTCATTCACTGCACGAACAAATTCATCACCTGCTATACATGCAGAAATTTCAGCACACACCACACAAAGGTTAGAGTTAGTAGAGTCAGTACATATATCACAATAAAATGAATCAGTAAAATCTACAATGTCTGGAAATTCAGCAATTAATTCATCCACCCCATTACTCTCAACACATGCATCTAAGACCAAAGATTCTTCTTTATCCTCAAGCACGGTGGAGCAAATGTTCTCCTGATCCTCCTGATGCTCATTTCCTATATGAACATGGCCCTCAACCTCATCTGTCTCCTGTTCCATATGGATGCTTTGCTTAACATACCTTTCAAAATAACATTCTACACACAAAGCAGTGCCAGAACAATAACAATCATCAGGGGATTCAACACACAATTCATCATCAGAAACACTATCAGAATCATCATCAGAAATATTTTCAGGAATAACTTGTGACTCTGTATGTTCTTCAAGAGGCGGTGGAGTTAGCATTGCAGCCGAGTTGGCGACAACTTGATCGATTAGAGCGGACAACTTCTGAGATTCAGCTTGACTCCTCTGGTATTCAGCCTCCATCCTCTGTTGGAATTCAAGATTTTGTTGTGCCAACCGTTGATTGTTCTCTTCTATTTGTTGTATCATCTCCATGACCGAAGTTGGGCTAGTGTAGGATCAAGCTGATATTGCTGGCTTACTGCCATCCGTTGATTGTTCTCGGCCATTTGTTGTATCATAGAAGCAATCTCATCCAAGGTGCTCTGTCCTACAATTTGTTGGCTAAAATGATTATTCACTCCAAACCTGCCACAATCACTATTAGACTTATAACTTCCAGTAAAATTAGGATAATATGTGCATGGTGGTGGCTCATAATAGCATGGTGGTGGCTCACTAAAATTAGGATAATACATGCATGGTTGCTCATAATAAACATTAGGCACATAATTTCGCATATAATTATCCATGGGGCAAAATTCACAACCAGACAATGCAGACAAAACTAATTAGCAAAGAATTTTTTTTTTTCTGCTAATAACAACAAACCAGAGTCCCCGGCAACGGCGCCAATTTTTTGAACGCGCTGTCGCCACGCGCCAAAAAGAACGAGCGATTATAAAATAATGCAGTATAGTGCGACAACTCGAGTATCGTCTCTCAAGGACTCTTTAGTTGTTGTTATTATTAACAGAAAATTAGTAAAAGTTAGAAATGGGGGTTTTGAGATTAAAATAAAATAAAGGAAACAAAATAAAAACAGAGTAAGAAAAGAGATTAACAAATAAACTAAAGACGATTAACCTACTGTTCTCGGTTTCCCCACTATCATCGGTTCATGCATATTCTACTAAGCAGATACTAATCCCCTCTCGGTTGTAGCAACAATTAACAAACGAAAACCGCTACTACAGATGTATGTTCCTATTCCCGAAATAACAAACGGGGTTAAGCTCTCATGAACAAACGAACATGAATGAACACACGCGAAATAACAAACGCGATTATATATAGGAACATAACATCACCGAAATGAAACAATACCACACTATATATTCCTGAAATAACAAACAGAAACATACAGCATTGCATTGAAAAGAGAAAAGCAAATGAAAGAAGAATCACAGAACCTCAAGTGTGGTAATGGAAACCAATTACAGTAGATTAATCCTAGGAGACTAGCTCTCCATTACAGAAGCAAAACAAAAGAAGAGAAAATTAAACTAAAACTAATTAACTACTAACTGAGACTAGCCAAAACTGACTAGCCACCTTTTCATTCTGCCATAGAGCAGTTTATATACAAATTCTGGAATCCAAGGCCTCGCGAGGCGAAGCACTGCTCGTGAGGCGAATAACATGAAAGGTCTGCAACTCTTGGTCTTCTCGCGAGGCGAGCATATCTTCGCGAGGCGAACTCTTCAAATTCCCAAACTGCAACGCCCGTGACCTTCCACACGGGCAAGCCGTGATCGTCTCTGACTTTTCATGGTTGGGTGGCTCGCGAGGCGAGCTTTTCTTCGCGGGGCGAACCAGAGACCTTGCATTTTCTTGGAACAGTCAGTTTCGGGGTCGCAAGGCGAACAGTCTTCTCGCGGGGCGAGAAACTCCAGAATTATTCCTTTTTATTTACCTGAAAACAGAAAATAAAAGTAAATACTTTATTCACTCTAAATCAACTAAATTAACTTAAAAACAATTTACAGACTCAAAATATTACTTAAGGACAATAAAGTCTAATTTGGGTGAAAATGATATAAAATTAGCACAAAGCCAAGGTCTTTACTAGTTATAAAACCAGTCAAACAGAGGCTCATCAAGAGGGGTTCATTGAATTTCTATTTTTGGTTAGTTCATGCATTCAACTTGAGAGTTTCCTCAATTAAATCCTTTTTTTTTAACATACATTCACAAGTGAAATTACTAATAAGATTAGAAGGAGAAGGAATAGAAAAAGAGAAAGGATAAGAAATTTTTATCTCAAGGGGATCCGAGCGGACCCCATGCTTTCAGTTGATTGCCTTGCCTCTTTTCATCTCTCTACTACCCCGCTTCACAGCGCAGCTAGTTTTGGCCTCATCCTCATCCAATTGGTTGGCCCATGATATTCCGGGCTCTCCATGTTGATCCATTCACATGCAAACACGAAAGTTAAAGCAATAACATAAAAAAATAAATATATACAGCTATTCAAGTTTGTTGGTAAAAGGTCAGTAGACAGAGTTTCTAGCTAGCTATCAGTGTACAACCATATCGAAACTACTAGCTAGAACTCTAAATAAAGTAATGCAGGGGCCCGGATCACTGATCAAAATCAATGTCGTCCGCCGGGTCACCCTGGTCCTCCGGTGCCTCCTCATCCTCTGGTCCCTCGGGCACCCCCCCTGTGGCATAGCACCCTGGTCCCCAGGGTAGTCCTGCCACCCAAGTCGAGGGGACAGCTCCTCCTCGGAGGGGTATATGGGCACCCGATCCTCCTGCTGGGCCAATGACATCTCCCGGAAGAACTCTCGCAGCACCTCCTGATCCCGCCTCATCGCTCTTTGGTTCTGCAAGAGCAGAGCCATGTCCGCCGATCGTGGCCTCTCGAGTGGGTAGGGGTGGCGGCCTCCTAGGTGGGGCGGGGCTAAGTAAATGAAATGCCGGATGTACTCCCTGGCCGATGGGCTGCTCGGGACCTTCTCCATCATCGTACTCACCGGCACCCCCGCCCGCTGGATGAGCTCGGTGATCAATGCCCATGCCCCAAAGCTCTCCTTCAAGACCGGGAGTTCACCTTCATCTGGATATCTGTGGCGATGACTCCCCCGACGTTGATCGTGCGGCCCGTCAGTATGCCGTAGAGGAGATGGACTCTGGCGGCGGTGACTGTGGACTCATGAGAGCTCACTCGAAGGTTGGCGTGTAAGAATACCGACCAGACCTTGGCATTCGGGGTGAGGTCCTGCCTCCTTAACCTCAAGAGGTTCCCCGACGTTCCCATCTCCCAGGAAGCTCCTTGGACGCAGCAGGTGTCGACGATGGCCTGAGCTAGGGCCTGCACCGCGTGGAGCTGCTCGTACTCGCAGGCCTCCTCTCCGATGGGGATCCTTAAGCATGAGTTAATATCCGATGCAGTGAATGTAATGGGGACCCCCTGAACCTCCGTCACACAACTCGGGTCTGAAACCCCGAGTTTGAGAGCGTTGGCGTAAAATTCCTGCACCAGTTTGATATCATACCGGTGAGGAAGATCAGCCAACACCTCCCAACCTCGGTTGCGTATCTGCTCGGAGACGCTGGCGTAGTTGTTGCCCACCAGGGACACACGCCGCTCTAAGACCATCTCCTTTCTCACCACCAGGTCCCAATGCTTCCTGTGATCAGGAGAGTGGAACCTGGGAGAGTAGGAGGTGGTCCTAGAGGAGGTGGTCCTAGAGGAGGCGCCTGGCCCTGAAGGCAACTCTATGTCGTCCCCTTGAGCAAATGCGCGCTTCTTGCGCTTAACCGACTGCTTTTCGGCAGCGGTGTTCTTAGGCGGGGCCATAACCTGAAAATCAGAAAAATCCCAGTACAGTTCATAAATCAGTATTGCAGAATATGTATAACAGAGGCACAAATTCAGTGTAATTCTATCTTGCTAAACATCCCAATTGCTCACCCCACTGTCCCACTAACATGCAAATATGCAACGAATACCCGGACAACATCCCAACTATATTCCTAACACAACTAACCATAATACTCAAATCAATCATTAGGCAGTTAGTTTCAAATTGCATTCGTGGAATATTAAAGGACTCTAAGCCTTCATGATCAACATTCGTCGTTTTACTCAGATCAGATGACAATGAGCAGTAACACTCCCTAGACTAGACAAGGTCATGATCATGGCGTCTACCCTACTACCAGTTATAACAGACAGTTAGTGCACAGTGTATGGTCGTGACTGTTTGAATTCCACAAAGCATAAACAAGCGAAGAGTGAAGTCAAGTGAGATGTTACTTACCTTGTAGAGATGAAGGAATGCGAATGCGTGAGGGTGAGAGTGTGAGAGTGAGTGAGGCAATGAAATGAGTGGGAATGAAGTTGAACCCACGCGAGAGAGGGAATGAACAGTGAAGGGTCGTGAAAGTGCTTCGCGATCCGCTCGCGGGGCTGATAAACTTTTCAGCTTTCACGAGGCGAGATACTCCTCGCGACGCGAATTTTAAATTTTCCCCCAAATTGAACACCCTAATTGCAGATTCGCGAGGCGATACATCACTCGCGAGGTGAATCTGGAGAAATTGTTCTTCACACTTTCCAGAATCGCGAGGCGAGTAATAGCACGCGAGGCGAATCTGGAATTCCAACAGCTGATGATGCCCAGATTCGCGAGGCGAAAGTGGCTCTCGCGATGCGAGACAGAAGCGTGAGCAAGCCTCTGAGATTCAGGGCTTCTGTCTCGCGAGGCCACTGTGGATTCACGGGGCAAATCTGGTTTTTTTTTTCAGAAGAGAAAATGACAGAAACTTAAAAAAAAATAAAGGATATCTAGCTTGGGTTGCCTCCCAAGTAGCACTTGTTCATCGTACCGAGCCTGACTCAAGTCACCCCTAAGGGTTAATCCAGAAGAAGAACTTGCTTGCCATTTGGGATTGATTCCCCATGGTAATGCGTTAGCCTTTGCCCATTTACCTTGAAGTTTCCAGAGGCCCCTTCTAGTTCTACTGCTCCGTGTGAAAAAACATGGAGGACCTTGAATGGTCCCGACCACCTTGATTTTAGCTTTCCAGGAAAGAGTCTCAACCTTGAATTATAAAGAAGTACCATTTGTCTTTGCTCAAACCTCCTAGGCAAGATGTACTTGTCATGCCATGCCTTAGTCCGCTCTTTGTAGATTCTTACATTTTCATATGCTTGCATGCGGATCTCGGACAACTCATTTAAGTCCAAAAGCCTTTTTTCATCGGCCTTCGTCAAATCAAAGTTGAGTTCTTGAATTGCCCAATAAGACTTTTCCTCCAATTCCATCGGCAAGTGGCATGCCTTTCCAAACACCAAATTGTAAGGAGACCTTCCAATTGGAGTCTTGAAGGTGGTCCTATAAGCCCATAAAGCATCATCTAACCTTTTTGACAAATCCTTCCGTGAGGAGTTGACGGTTTTCTCAAGAATACGCTTCAACGCACGGTTGGATACCTCCGCTTGCCCATTTGTTTGGGGATGATAAGGAGTAGAGACCCTATGCTTGACCCCATACTTCTCAGGAAGCTTGTGCATTTAATTGTTGCAAAAGTGGGATCCCCCATCACTAATCAACACTTTAGGGACCCCAAACCTCGAGAAGATATTGCGCCTTAGGAATTCTATGACTACCCGCGCATCATCCGTAGTTGTTGGGATTGCTTCTACCCACTTTGACACGTAGTCCACCGCCACCAAAATGTATTGATAGGAGAAAGATGGTGGGAATGGTCCCATGAAATCTATCCCCCACACATCAAAGAGCTCTACTTCAAGCATGCAATTCAAGGGGAGTTCATGCCGCTTAGAGATGTTGCCAACTCTTTGGCAACGATCACAGTTCTCAACAAAGGTGTGGGCATCCTTGAAGAGCGTTGGCCAATAAAACCCGCTTTGGAGGATTTTTTCTGTGGTCTTCTTTCCCCCATAATGCCCACCATAATCCGAGCTATGACAATGCCACAACACGTTTCCGATTTGGTCATGGGGAATGCACCTTCTTAGGATCCCATCCGAGCATTGCTTGAAAAGATAGGGGTTCTCCCACACATAATACTTTGCATCCAAGAAGAACTTCTTCCTTTGTTGATTAGTCCAACCTTGCGGAACCACATTTGAAGATTTGAGGTTGGCCATGTCCGCGAACCAAGGAGAGAAATTTTCAATGAGTGCAAACAGTTTTTCATCAGGAAATTCTTCCTTGATGTCTAACAATTCCTCCTCGGTGTCGGGATTGACCAACCTAGATAAGTGGTCCGCCACACCATTGTCGAATCCCTTCCTGTCCTTAATCTCTAGATCAAATTCCTGCAAAAGAAGAATCCACCGAATTAATCTAGGTTTGGCCTCTTGTTTTGTCATCAAGTGTTTTATGGCCGCATGATCGGTGAAAACAACAATCTTAGACCCCACAATATAGGATCTAAACTTATATAAATCAAAAACCACAGCAAGTAGTTCCTTTTCAGTGGTGGAATAATTAGCTTGTGCCTCATTCAAAACTTTACTTGCGTAATAAATGACATGAGCTAACTTTTCAACCCTTTGTCCCAAAACAGCCCCCACCGCATAATCACTAGCATCACACATGATTTCAAATGGTAAATTCCAATTAGGTGCAGTGATTATGGGTGCGGTGACAAGCATATTTTTCAAAATAGTGAAAGCATTTAAACAAGAAGCATTAAACTCAAAGGATACATCCTTCGCAAGAAGGTCACAAAGCGGCTTTGCAATTTTGGAGAAGTCCTTGATGAATCTCCGGTAGAACCCGGCATGACCCAAGAAACTCCTCACCCCCTTTACATTGGTTGGTGGGGGAAGCTTCTCAATCAACTCAATCTTGGCTTTATCAACATCAATCCCCCTTTGGGAGATTTTGTGCCCCAAGACTATACCTTTCTTGACCATGAAGTGGCATTTCTCCCAATTGAGCACAAGGTTAGTCTTTTGGCACCTTTTAAGCACCAAAGTCAAGTTCTTCAAGCAATTGTCATATGAGGTCCCAAAGACCGAGAAGTCATCCATGAACAGCTCAATGCATTTCTCCACCATGTCCGAGAAAATAGAAAGCATGCGCTTTTGGAAAGTAGCAGGAGCCTTGCACAATCCAAAGGGCATCCTCCTATAGGAAAAGACTCCATAGGGACAAGTGAATGTTGTCTTCACTTGGTCTTGAGGATCCACCACAATTTGATTATAGCCGGAGTAACCATCTAAGAAACAATAGTACTCATATCCGGCTAACCTTTCAAGCATTTGATCAATGAAGGGAAGAGGGAAGTGATCTTTCCTTGTTGCCTCATTTAGCCTTCTATAATCGATACATACTCTCCACCCCGTGATGGTCCTTATTGGGATCAATTCATTGCTTTCATTGACCACCACGGTTGTGCCACCTTTCTTTGGGACCACACGAATTGGACTAACCCAATTACTATCCGAGATTGGATAGATGATTCCTGCATCTAAAAGTTTAATCACTTCCTTATGCACAGCTTCTTTCATGATGGGATTTAACCGTCTTTGTGGTTGAACCACCGGCTTATAATCATCCTCCATCAAAATCTTATGCATGCATAGGGAAGGGCTTATACCTTTTAGGTCCGAAATCTTCCACCCAATGGCGGATTTGTGTTCCCTAAGAACTCTCAATAGATTTTCTTCTTCATCCTTTTTCAAGGCATTGCTAATGATTACCGGATGTTGTCCCTTCTCCCCCAAGAATGCATACCTTAAGTGGGTTGGGAGTTGCTTCAACTCCGATGCTTTGTTATCTTCTTCCATTCCTTCGTTGTTGAGCTTTTCCTTTGCACATTCATCCTTTGGGAGACTCGGTAAGGCTTCCATGTTTTTTAAGCACTCAAGATAGTCCTCATCCCCCAAAGGGTCTTCTTCCTCACTATCATCATCATGGGATTCTACCAACACTTGTGCAAGTGAAGAACCATGGGCTTCTCTAGTGGCCTTTTCCTTGACAATTGAGTCCACCATATCCACTCGATACACATCTGACCTGTCAGCGGGGTGCTTCATTGCTTCAAAGACATTGAAGACTACATTCTCATCTTGCACCCTTAGGGTGAGTTTCCCTTGTTGCACATCTATCAAAGCACGCCCAGTGGCCAAGAAGGGCCTACCCAATATGAGAGGGATCTCGGCGTCTTCATCCATATCAAGCACCACAAAATCCGTCGAAAATATGAACTTGTCCACCTTCACTAACAAATCTTCGACCACCCCATAAGGATATTTTATAGAACGATCGGCTAGTTGGAGTGACATCCATGTATCTTTGGCTTCTTTGATCCCCAAATTCTTCATCATAGAGAGGGGCATCAAGTTGATGCTTGCCCCTAGATCACACAATGTCTTTCCTAGAGTCATCTCCCCAATGGTGCATGGTATAGAAAAAGAACCGGGATCCTTCAACTTTGGAGGTAGTTTTATTTGAAGAATGACATTACACTCCTCGGTCAAAGCAACCGTTTCCTCATCCACTATTTTCCGCTTCTTGGAGAGAAGCTCCTTCATAAACCGGGCATAAGATGGCATTTGTTCCAAGGCTTCTGCAAATGGAATGTTAATTTGAAGTTTGCGGAAGACATCAAGGAATTTATTGAACCGTTTATCTTGTAGAGGCTTCTTCAATCTTTCAGGATATGGTACCTTCATGAAGGGCGGGAGGTCTTTGGGTTCAACCCGCTTCTTTCTTTGGAACTCTTCATCTACAAGTTTTAACCTTCCCCCTTGCTCCGGTGCCTTGTCACTTGCCAACTCCTCTTTCTTAGGTTGCTCTTCCTCAACATGTGGTTGTTCCGAGGACTCAGCTTCCTGAGAATTAGTTGCACCCCTGTTAGATCCCAACACCCTACCGCTTCTATTTGTTACGGCATTGCATTGGTTCTTACGGTTGTTCTCGGTATCACCTGGGAAAGTGCCTGGGAGACGGTCATTTAGTTGCTTTGCGAGCTTAGCCATCTGTGTCTCTAGATTCTGAATTACCGACCCTGTATGAGTTGCCAACTTGTCAATGGATGTGCTTGTATTGATTGAAAACTTCTCAATTGCCGCATTCATCTTTTCTATAGCCAACTCCCAAGGTTGCCATCCACCATCTGTTGTTTGCAATTGATTAGGCCCTGGAAGAGCCTGCTGAGTATTGCGTTGATGGATTTCATAGTTTGGCCTCTGATTCTGTTGAGGTTGTTGTTGCCCGGCTAGACCACCACTAGCATTACTCCAAGCGAAAGCTGGATGGTCTCTCCTCATATAACCCCTATTCTGATTCTGACTGTAATCATTCTGTCAGTTCCTCTGATAGTTGTTCTGGGGCACGTTGTCATAGAAATTGTGGCATAAGTCCACATGTTCTTGAGAGAAGTTGAACGGACAACTCTGAATGTCATGATCTCCATTATAATTATCACAACCCGGAGCCATTCCTTCGTGTATCACATTAACCTTTTTGTTCCCAGACAATGCCGCACTTTGCATCTTCAACAGTTTATTTTGCTCTAGAATGGCTTCTATTGTTGCAGAACTGACTCCACTTGAGGTTTCCCTACCACGGTTGTAATCATTGTTCGAAATCTTCTCCAATAACACCCATCCATCCTCAACTGATAAATAAGAAAAAGAACCGCCCGCTGCGGCATCACAATTCATCTGGTAG
Source organism: Sophora flavescens (assembly GCA_030762895.1). Classification (NCBI taxonomy): domain Eukaryota; kingdom Viridiplantae; phylum Streptophyta; class Magnoliopsida; order Fabales; family Fabaceae; genus Sophora; species Sophora flavescens. The sequence continues at coordinate 96,793,812 of CM061068.1, read as the reverse complement.
CGCCCCCTTAACCCGTTAAAGAAATGTTGAACCTTGGAGACCGGGTCAAAGAAGGCCGAAGGACATCTTCTCAAGAGCACATTATACTTCTCCCAAGCTTCATTATAAGATTCATCTTCTGTCTGCCTGAAAGATGTGACGGCTACTCTTTCTTGTGTCGCTTTCTGAGGAGGAAAATATTTAGTGAGGAACTTTTGGGCCATTTGCTCCCATGTTGTGACACTGTTGCGATCCAAGCTGTCAAGCCAATCGCGAGCGGTATCCCTAAGAGAGAGAGGGAATAGCCACAAGCGAAACTCATCTTGAGAAACTCCTCTTGTCTTCTGCATGTCCCAAGCTTCAAGGAAGCGAGTGACGTGTTTGTGAGGGCCTTGTTTGCCACCCACATCAAATTGATTCTCACGGATATGGGCTGTGACACATCCTTCCACTCTGAAGGAATCTGTATTGAGGTTGCCCCTCACGATAGAAGAAGCACAATCATCCAAATTGGGTAGATTGTACTCGAAGAGAGGCTTGTAAGGAGGAGGAGGAGGAGGGTTTGCTTCGGCCATCCCTTCAAAATTAATTGCTTCAAGCCTCTTTCGTTCTCTGGCTTCTTTCCTTAATCGCTTCTCGGTCTTGGTGATCTCCGAATCAAATAGCAAGTCCTCTTGTGAAAGGGTACCTCGCATACAAAAACTACGCAAGACCAAGTGGAATCAAAGAAGTAGAGAGAAATAATAGTAAATAAATAACAGAGAATAAAAATAAAAATAGCTTAACCCAATAATCAAACTTCCTAAAAATTAGGAAAATTGGTTGTGCCAATCACCGGCAACGGCGCCAAAAACTTGTTGAGTCACCGGCAAGTGTATCGGGTCGTCGTAAGTAATAAACACGGTAAGTAATTACCAAGGTCGGACACAGGGATTGGGCTACCAATTCTACCAATTTGCAAGAAATTCGATACGTTTGACCAAGTAAAAGCAGGTGGTTGAGAAGAGAGGGGAAATAGGATAGCAATTTAAATCAACAAATCAATTAGAGATAAAGTAGGTAGCGATAAGATAAGATAAGAATTAAAATCTGGATTAAACATCTAAGATCACAAATCCACCTACCCAATCACGCATAGCACCCAAGTGATGATGATCCCCTCCCTAAGTTCAATTGCAATGTCAACCAGGACCCCCAAATTCTCCTAATGACACTATCGTGCTCAATAGGACGTATTCAACGATTGAGTTAATTACTTGCTACGGTCTCATAACCCAATCATCAAACTCTATTAAATCTTGTTCCCTATAAGGTTGCACTGATCTCTTACTCACTCTCGTGCAATATTCAATCAGTGATCCCAATTCAAGTTCTAAACACGAATTACCTATCAAGCCTCATCACGTTAACTAGTCAATCATGCATGCGTATGATCAACGCAATAATTTCAGAATTGGAAAACATGAATTGAGGTAAAGGAGGGAAACATACATCACATTGAACGCTACACTATCATGAGTGGTTTCATTGATCCCTTAGACAAGGGAATTAGTTCCTCATGCTTGTAACAACGCACAAACAATTGGAGTTCATCATAATTGTAAAATAGGAAAAGAACATAGGGAGACGCAGCTCCAGAGAATAAGGATTTGTCTCAAAAATGATCTAAAACAAGTGGTGAACAAAAGGTCCCCTAATCTGCCCTAAAACAGCCTATAAATAGAGGTTCTGGTTCGCGAGGCGAATCTTATGAATCAGATCTTCAGAGATTGGTTTTCTCGCGAGGCGAGATGGTGATTCACGAGGCGAACAGCAAGGGTGACATCTCTGGCACAGTCAGGCCTTCAGGCTCGCGAGGCGATATGGTGATTCGCGAGGCGGCGAGAAAGGGTGACTGATTCTTTGCTCAGGTGGTCTTTGAGCTAGCGAGGCGAGATCCTGTCTCGCGAGGCGAAACTTCCAGAATTGCTTTTCCACTGTTTTCTTCATTTTCCTTGACTCTAAGAGCTTCACTTTTAACTTGAAACAATAAAAGGAAACGAAAAGCGTAATTCTACTCAAAATAAACTAAAAACTACTAAAAATTCATTAAACGAATCAAATTCTAACTTAGGAACAAAACAAGGTCAATTTGGGAGATTAGCGAGGTTGACTCACCTGATTAGGCACAAAATCTACCCCTTTTCTAGCTGGAAACTAGATGAGCCAGAGGCTTATCACCATTCCCCAAGTACACCCAGCTGAGGGCTGCATTTCTCTTTCCTCGTTTTGGGGCAGCGCTACAAGTTCTTTATCCCTTAGTAAAGGTGTGCTGAGCTGGCAATTCTTTTATCTTGTAGTGATCTTCTCTTCAGAAGCTGCAACATTCCATAGCAATACCAGAGCAGCTCCATTCAAATTGAGTATCTGATTTTCCTGCTCAACACTTCAAACATCTTTTTAGTTACATAATTCCAAAATTCATCATTCTTTTCAGCATTTAAACAATTTCAGCACAATTACTCAAATTCTTATCAGAACTCTACTTTATTTTCCTAAATTACTCAAGACAAGAACAATGATTTAGTTAAAAAGATAATAATAACTCTTATTTCTAAGAGTTATCACCTACCAGTGCCCAAAAATGGCCTTCCCAAAATTATGGGAACCTCTTCATCTTCCTCCATGTCAAGCACTATGAAATCAGCTGGGAAGATAAACTTGTCAACCTTGACAAGAACATCCTCCACAATACCTCTAGGATAGGTAATGGATCTACCTGTAAGCTGCAATGAAACATTAGTGGGCTTTGGCTCTTACATATCTAACCTACGGAAAACAGACAAAGGCATCAAGTTAATACTGGCACCTAAATTACATGAAGCGTTTTCAAAATAAAAAGTACCAATAGAACAAGGAATAGTAAAACTCCTTGGATCTTTAAGTTTAGGCGGCAACTTCTTGAGGACGATAGCAGAACATTCCTCATTAAGCCTCACCGTAGCAAACTCTCCCAATTTCTTTTTATTGCCCAAAATCTCCTTAAGGAATTTAGCATATTTGGGAATTTGAGAAATGGCCTCCTCAAATGGGATATTAATCTGGAGTTGCTTCAATATATCCAAAAATCTAGTGAATTGGGGATCTTGTTGACTAAACCTTTGAAGAAAGGAATGGTTGACTTGGGAGATGGCACAAGAACTTCCTTCACTAGATCTTTCTTAGTTACCTCATACTTTGGGTTCCCTTCAGTATGAACCTCCTTTGTTTTTGACTTATTCTCTTCTTCATGAGGAATCTCTATCTTTTTCCCACTTCTAAGGGTGATCATCTTAGCATGCTCCTTTGGATTCATCTTTGTGTCATCAATGTTACCAAAGTAGACGTCTGATTCTCCAAAGTCTTAAACCTCTCATCAGATTTCTGTATTTCATCATTGTATCATAGAGATTAGGCCTGCGTTCCTCTTGTCTCGGGCCTTGATTTTGCAAATGAGGTGGCCTGTAGAGAATATTATGGTTCTGACTTCCATAGGAGAGATTTGGGTTTTGCTTATAACCGGGATTGTAATGGTTTGAATAAGGATCATTGTTATCCCGATTAGGATTATCCACATAATTTGCCTCTTCATCTGCCATAGAAAAAGGGTTGCCTGCTTGGCATTCTGTGCTCTCATGTCCCTCTATACCGTAAAGATCAGAAAGAATAGGAGGTGGAGTGGAAGCAGTATGAGTTATCAACTGAGTTTGTGTCTGCATCATTGCTTCCATCTACTTTGAAAGAGCCTCCAATTTATTTTCCAATGCGGTGTTAGCATCCACTTTGTAGGGCCCAGGTTGTATAAGTGCGGGTTGCCTCTTGTTCACATGCCTACCACTGGATGACCATTGGTAACTCGAAGTCATCTGTTCTATCAACTCATAAGCTTCCTGTGGCCTCTTACTCCATATACTACCTCCTGTTGCTGCATCAATCATGCTCTTATTTGATGAAGATAAACCATTGTAGAAGGCTTGGACTAACTGCCAGACAGGAAAGCCATGATGGGGGCATTTCTTCAACAACTCTTGAAATCACTCACATGCCTCATACAGAGATTCCAGTTCAACCTACACAAAAGAAGTTATGTCATTACGCAGTTTGACAGATTTAGCAGGTGGAAAATAATTATCCATAAATTTAGAAGAGACTTGGTCCCAAGTGGTTATGGAACCATACGACAAAGACTTTAGCCAAAGTTTGGCACTATCCCTTAAAGAAAAGGGAAGCGATCGCAGCCTAAAAGCATCATTTGAGACACTATTGTGTTTGATGGTGTCACAAATCTCAAGAAAATTAGCAAGATGATCATGGGGGTGTTCACTTGGACCCCCATTAAAATGAATTACATTTTGCAACATAGAGATCAATGCAGGCTTGATCTCAAATTTGTTGGCCTCAATGGTAGGCCTAGCAATACTCCCTGTAGCATTCGTGGTTGAAGGAAGAACAAAGTCCAACATCGTCCTTTCATCCTCTTAAGTTATGGTTCTCCTTTCTCTAGCTTACTTTCAGTTTCTGCGCGAAGTTTTTTATATTTCAGGATTAAACTGGAAGGTAGGAGATTGAGAACACGTTAGCATACAAGGAAGTATATCAAAGAATAAAAAGAAAACAAAAGAGTAAATAAAATGGTGTCTAAATTAACTAGGATTTAATCTCCTTAATATTGTCAAAAACAATCCCCGGCAATGGTGCCAAAAACTTGTTGCACTAGAACTACACTTAAGGGCAAGTGCACCCTATCGTAAAAGTAATATAGAAGTATTTGGGACTCCAAGTATCGAACCCACAGGGATTGGTGACAATTACTAGATTAATTACTTCCTTATGTTATCCAGACAATCAAGTTCAGTTTTTAATCAAATAATTAAAAGTAAGAAGATAGTGGAAACCAAGAAAAACAAAGAATCACAAGCAAAGGTTCAATTATGGAAAGTCTAGGGTGCCTAATTTCACTTATGTCACTACCTATGATATTACCCAATTTCTCAATGATATGCGTTTCTTATTTATTGCTAATCACTCGCTCTAAAACTATTAATACCCAATGATCATGCAATATTAATATTATTTCTCCTAATCAGTCACCCTCAATGGTCATGCAAGGCAAACAGTTAAAAGAAGCCCAAAGAACTGGCAAGTTTGTTAATTCAATAACTGATTGAAAATAGGGGATTGCGTTTGTTCCACGCAACCCCAAATCCAGTTAATCCTAGAGTTCCGTTAACTAATTGTGGTACGATCACCGGTCAATTAATTAACTTGATAAAGGATGATCACACCTTTTAGAAATTCAAACGCAAGGATTAAACCAACCAATTAACAGAAACACTGGATCATATTAAAACTGGGAAAAACATCAAAGGTATTCAAACATAAGATCAACCATACCCTAGGAATGAGTTTAGCTACGCATAGTCATAAACATCACTATACAAATCAAAGACATGTAACAATCCATAAAAGAGAAATAGGAAACTAAAACTCGAACATCATTTTGATGCAAAGCAGCCTTCGAATCAACTGGGAGACGGTCCTTCGCTTGACGGCTCTATTTTTCTTTGTGTAACCAGCTCACTATATGTGTCCCAATCACTTCTTTTTATGCCAAAATAAAAAAACATAAGTGATTGGGCTCTTGAAACACGAGCACGGTCGTGCTTAATTTTGAGCACAATCGTGCTTAATGAAAACGACGTCAAACCGTGCTAAAAGTGAGAAATTCGGCAAGGCCTTGCTAATGAGCATGGTCATTCTTAATGTTGAGCACGGTCGTGCTCCTCTAAAATCTTCAGAACTCAGTCTTTTCTTCAAAAATCCTCTAGAAGTATCCCTTTTTGCTCCAAGTTTAATGATACACTGCCATGTTGATGTATCCTACAATGAACACATGAAATTGGGTGAGTATCCACAATAATTTCCAAATAAACAATAAATTACACCCAATTTCCCAACAATAAAGTATACAAAACGACAATTTATCAGAGTTCCATCAATTAAGCACATACCTTGGATCAAGTCCTCGGACTCGAAGGCCTCAGCTCCATTAAGAGTAAAGACTCTCCCAGTGATCTTCAGTCAATTAGCCTGAGACTACTGATTCTTGCTTGTACTTGGATGTTCTGACTTTGCTCCTCCACACTCCCGGCTGATGTGGCAGACTTCCCACACTTGAAACAGATGTTGTCAGCTTCCTTACACTAGGTGGTGAAGTGATCCTGTGCGTAGCACTTGCCAAATCTCATGGGCCTAAGGCAATTTGAGCTCCAACCCTTGGACTTGTCTGAAGAAAAATGTGGCTTCATGCCACTCTTTGAAATCTCGGCCGACTGGAGTGAAACGCTGCTTGCCTTTATTCTTCTGCTCGGTCTTCATGCCGCCTTGGTTATCTGAACCCTTGAAACTGGCCACTCTGGACTTGTAGGCATCCTCAAAGATCCTACACTTGTTCACCAAGGTTGGGAAGACCCGGATCTCCTGGTAGCTGATTGCCTGCTTGATTTCTGGGCGAAGACCATCCTCAAACTTTACACACTTAGAGTGATCCTCAGCCGCAAACTGATACGGTGTGTAATACCTAGCAAGCTCCTCGAACTTCACCGCGTACTCTCCTACTGACATATTCCCCTGCTTTAGCGGCAAGAATTCCATCTCTTTCTTGTCACGGATAACCACAGGAAAATACTTCTCCAAGAACTTCTCTCTGAAAGAATTCCAAGTGACTGTCGTACCCTCAGCATCCATCCTCCGACGACGGTTCTCCCACCAGTGCTCAGCCTCCTCAGTGAGCATGAACGTAGCAACGACAACCTTCTGGATATCATTGCAAGTCATAGCTCGGAAGATCTTCTCCGTCTCCCTCATCCACAACAGAGCACCTTCGGGGTCATAAGCTCCTCTAAAAGATAGCCGATTGTTCTGCTGGAACTTGTAGAGACCCTAAAACTCAGCCGGTCCTTCGTTGTTGTTGTTCTGAACTTGCCCTATCGCATTGGCAAGGAGTGCCAAAGCGACAGTGATAGCCTAATCATTTCTACCTCTACCTGCCATAGGTTCCTGCAAATGTCCAAGACATCCATTAAATATAGAGAAATTAAGCAGGAAAAGCTACAGACTCCTAACATTAAGCATCATTGCCTATAACAAGTATAGACAATTCAAACAAGAGCACACAACAGACTCATAACAAACTCATACCACGGCCTGATAGGACAGACCTGCTTTGATACCAATAAATGTGACACCCTCTACCCCGCATGTATTTATAAAACATTTACAGATAAGGAAAAAGAAATAAAACATGCATATTCATTTATTTCAGAAAATAAAGGTCCACGGGTAGAAAAGTACCACATGAACTAGTCTCAATAACACGGAAATATAAGGTTTTAAAATAAAATGAAACACAACATCAAAAGGAACCCAACCCCGACGTCATATACAGAGCTGGAATAGCCAATCCGGAATAATCCTCGGATAAAAAGAACTAAACTAAAACTAGAAAAACTGGGAAGTCCTAACTAGAGTCGCGACTCCTCAGAGTCGCTTCTCAACTGGTTGCTCGCCGTCCTCTGCATAAAGATACAAGCCAACAAAACAACAGAAGAGAAACGGGGAGTAAGAAAACATATGAAACACATCGGCATGGAGATAGGAAGCAATATGAACATACAGCATGTAACATAGCATAAAACAACATACATTATATAAGCATCAATATATAAGCATATCAACATGTTAAATCAGCCAACATATGCTACGCGGTGCAACACTACTCCACTACCCCATTATGCATGTGGATCCAAACTATCTCAGGAAGGCAACTTCGGAGTTACATATCCACATTGGCCAATAATCACCAATGTCGGCAGTTCACCAAACCATGGGTGAACCCTTTGGATAGCCGACGCACCATACTCTAGGATGCACCACCACAGGGGGGACCAGATTCACCAAACCTTGGATGAATCACCGTGGACGGCCAGATCGCCGTACTCTAGGACAACCTCCCTTATGTTGAGCTTCCCCCACTAACAACTCCAATGCATGGATGCATGAGCACCAACAAACAAGCGGGCAACCACCACCTCCGCTTGGGCCAATAAGAACCCAAGTTCATCATCATCAACACCTTGATCCATATGAGTCAAGGCCTCCTTGGCCAAAAAGCAACAAGGTTCAACTTCAACAACACCTCGACCAAAAAAGCATCGAGGCTTCTTTAGGCAAAAATCACCAAAGCATATCAATGTGCGGTAACCCATTGGGTACTGGCTTAACCAACTTATTATTCATAATTATCTTGATTAGTCTTTAATTAAATTATCTAACTTGTATTTCTTCGTTTGGTGTCTTATTTCATCATTGGGGGCAATCGGGGTGAAATACCCCTTTAATTCATTTAATCTCACGTTCTGTTCTGGCTGGGGGAGCATGGGCATGCTCACCCTCAACACGGGCGTGCTTCCACTTAAGTGAAGCACGGTCGTGTTTTCTGTTATGCACGACCGTACTTAAGCAGTGCGGCCGATTTGAATTTAAACTTGGAGCACGGGCGTGCTCCCCGTTAAGCACGACAGTGCTTCCTGGAGCATGGTCATACTGTCTGGGCAGATTTTTTCATGTTCTTTAGCCAAAAAATCCTAAACACTATTAAATCAATCCTAGCGTCTAGCCAAGGACCATCAAACAATAACCTCACCTCTCATTAATATTAAATCCATGTTTTATGAACATTTTTGGGGAAATTACTCCTTTAATTACCATGTTAATAAAGAGTCCTATTTTAACCAATTAGAGCCTTATTAAACATGTTCATCATCAAACCAACATACGTTCAACCATGGCACAACATCATTATCAAACCGACAACATTCATGGCATAAACAACATACCGATTCAACCAAATAATCATGGCCTAAAAAATATTATTAAAACATACATGAATTGGCATACATCATCGTGAACCATAAAACAGTTATAGCAATTAGACATTCATAATTGGCATACCAATAATCAAATAAACATATATTCAAACATGTAATAGGCATCAATTAACAGTTTAACAAATAATAGGGTCATGGGAACCCTTCATCTTACGCTACCCCTTGCCTAATGTTCATACTATCCTTCTCCCCATACCTGGTATGAAGGTTCTCCCAACGGAAGCTAAGCGGTAAACCAAACGTGTTCCCTTGAGCTGCTAGATTAGTTTTCCAAGCCTTGGTCACACAGAAAGTTTACCAATTAATCTGAATTCAATGAAACATAGAAAAGAGATTACAAGAAGGATAACAGTTACCTTTACAATTGGCACAGACACACTAAGCATTCCCAAACATCTCCAAAACTCCAAGAATGTGATGGGTTTAGAGAAAATAGGGAAGAAGAAGGTTGCAGCCGCACTAGGGTTGCTAGAAGTGTCAAATGAGGGTTTAAAACGAAACCCTCGGTTACTCTACAGTTTTTAAAGACTTCAGGTTCGAGCGTGGTCGTGCTCACATCAGCGTCAGCAAGACGCGATTTTCTTTGAGCACGGCCATGTTTCCCATTGAGCACGGACGTGCTTGTGACTCGGATAGTCACAAGACACATGCCTCGAGCACGGGCATGCTGGACATGAGCAAGGTCGTGCTCATGTACCAAAAAGAGATTTTAAGCCTAAAAGTCTCACTTAGCCCTTCCACAACATTCCTAAACTAAGTCTTAAAGACTCATCAAACAAACAAGCATATATATATATATATATATATATATATATATATATATATATATATATATATATATATATATAACTAACATAGAAGCATTTATACGAAAAACGGGGTGTTACAGTTTGCTTCCACCACGTGCATCATTTGGACCAGTAGCTGAAGGTGGACTGTAACATCCAAAAATTTTAATATAGCCTTTTTCTTGAATAAAAGATTAATCTATTATGAGGTTTAGTGTAAAAATTTTGTAGTATAAAAATTTATTGGAATTATTTAATAATTATAAAGAAATATAAAATTGATTTGAAATGAAAACAAAAAAAATTAACCAAGGAACCTACGTGCTATTCACGAAGGCCATGTTTTCATCAATGAATGGCAATTGGGCTTTAGCCAAATATCACTTATATTATTGGGACAACAAGCTTCTTCTTTTTTAAAAAGTAAATAAAATATGTTCCTTTTAAAATCAAAAGAGAAAACATCTTTTGTAACCTACCTTATAAGGTAGAGCGCCGCCGTCTAGGGGAAATTAAAGGGACAGGAGGTGATCTTGAGCGTCAGTTAGAAGAGAAGAAAATTCTTGGTGAGCATTATTTGTTCTTAGGAAACGTTTGAGGCTCTTTGGAGATATATAAGAGGTGAGTAAAAATGTTTTTTCTCACCTTTTCATGATATAATTAATTTAGGATGTTTACATGTATTTTGACCTATTATGAAAAATTTGTATTTTTAAATTCTTGATTTGAGACTCTTAAAATATTTTGACATTGTCTAATGAAGTGAAATAATAAATATATTTTTTGGAATTAATAAAGAAATAGCTTGCATTAAAATTTGTCCTATTGTATATATATATACCTTTTTCAATTGTTTGTTGGCAAAACCATTACCAAATCCAAGCTCAATGAATTAGGGTATGAGATATGATTTCTTTCCCTATGATGTGAATTATTTCTACTCAGCGAGGTCGTATATTATTAGAAATTGGAATTGGAGTTAACTTTCCAGATCATGTGATGTTGCGCACGGTTTCACACATTATTTTTGTTTTAACGGAATTTAAAGTGAAGTTGTTTGATTATGGTATGGATCAATTCCACCTTTAATTATGGTTAAGAAATATATTTGATTGGTATGAATTGTGATTGTTGTGACATTTTCTTTTATGTTATAAGATGTTATAGTGTTGCCTTAGCATATCATTATATCATTGTTATTAATGTATGGAGTTTGAGAACCCTTTTGATAGTCATCTAGGAGGACATATTGTATTATGCATGAGTTGCTCCGGGGATGGATGACGGTATACATTATATTACGGGAATAGGATGAGAGATATCACCATCCGAGATAAGATATCAGATAATTAAAATATTCACATCTAGGATGGAATATTAGATACTTCCATCTGGGATGGGGAAGGCGAGAGATATCACCATCCGGGATGGGATATCAGATAATTAAAATATTCACATCTGGGATGGAATATTAGATACCTCCATATGGGATGGGGAAGGCAATGAGACGTCATTGCATGGATATGAGCTCACAGACCTTAGTGGATCTGGGATTCACACCGGTTCTGGGAACCAAAGAGTTAAGTCAAGTGATTCTAGGAATCACCGAGTCATGTTCGTGGAGTTACATTGCTTAGAGTTTGAATGGTGAATGTGATTAAATGTAATGAGATGTGACGTAGTTGATTGTATGAGTTTGTGGTTTTAAGTGTTTGATATTGATTAATTTATACGTTATTATTTTGGAGGTTTATTATGTTTATTATTTTCAAAATTAGCGGGTATCATGGATGTTTTTCTGGTTCCCGCGCCGGTTAAAAACAATACTATTTGCGAAAATCTTTTTAGAACTTGTTTTTATTCACTGGGATTATATCTCATTAAAAATATTGTTTTCAGAGTACGAAGACGACACCTTTGAGACTGGAGCGGCTTGAAGGCTTAGTGAATTTTCTTAGTTATTAACTAGTTTGGTTATTATTTTGTTGAATAAGAAGCCATTTGTGGCTAGACACGTTTATTTATTTATCATTGGATTTATTAGTAGACGTCCGGTTTTGAGACAAATGAATTATTTTGTAAGGATTTATTAACATTGCTATTTATTATTTATGGGGTATTTATTTAAAACAATTTTATTTTGCTTATATTTTTATTATGTTTTATTTTAAGTTACTATTGTAACGAAGGACGTTACTTTTGTAACATCCCCGGCTGCTCTATGGATTGATGACTGTCCCCACATACCAACACGAGTTTTTTCAGCGTGCCTTGTCCTCACTCACACGCTTCCTGGGAAAACTTCCCAGAAGGTCACCAATCCCAGAATTGCTCCAAGTCAAGCACGCTTAATTGTGAAGTTCTTAAGTGATGGACTCCCTAAAAGAAAATGCATCTTGTTAGTATAGGTAGTACCAATCAATTCATATAAGCCTTCCTCAACTGTATAGTCTCATACCTACACAGTCTCAGGATCCCTATAATTCGAGTGTGTAATCGGTTCATTCATGTGTCCTTCCGCCTATAAGCCTGCCAAGAGCAGCTCCTTGTCCGTGCCTTCTTGCACCGGCGACCACTCCCCGCCTTCGTCGGCACTCGGGTGTTACATGCCCACCAGCTTCCACTTGGTTCGTCCCCGAACCACACCGTACTGGGAGAGGTGCCGCTCTGATACCATTTGTAATATCTATGGTTGCTCTATGGATTGACGACTGTCCTCACAGACCAACACGGGTCTTTTCAATGTGTTTTGTCCTTACTCACACGCTTCCTGGGGAAACTTCATAGCAGGTCACCCATCCCAGAATTGCTCCAAGGCAAGCACGCTTAACTGTGGAATTCTTAAGTGATGAGCTCCCTAAAAGAAGATACATCTTGTTAGTATAGGTAGTATCAATCAATTCATATAAGTCTTCCTCAACTGTATAGTCCCATACCTACACAATCTCGAGATCCCTATCATTCGGGTGTGTAATCGATTCATTCATGTGTCCTTCAGCCTAGAAGCCTGCCAAGAGCCGCTCCTTGTTCGTGCCTTCTTGCACCGACGACCACCCCCGGTCATCGTCGGCACCCGAGTGTTACATGAACCACCACCGTTGCCACCTCCAAAAGTAGCCTCGTTATGCATGGGATGCATGCCATTATTTGTCCCGCAAGGTCTGAGTCATATCTGTCCTTGGATGGCCTGTTGGTGTAGCTGCTGCTGTTGATCCTGCATTTGATGTGGATTACCAAATTGCAGCGGCATCTTTTTGGGGAAAAGTCCTGATCAAGGAGTCTGCAAAGTTATAAGTACATTCTTTTACTAAACAAATATGAAAACAAATTTTGTTTATTCACCCGGGCAACGCATCAGTCTATATCCAGTTCATGATAACAAGGAAGAAAAAACATTTGTTTCTGAACCGGGCTCAAAATCACAAAATGGAGTGACAATATCAACAAGCTTCTATTAGTACAAGTGTTAAGTAGCTTTATTTCTTTAAGTAAGCAATAGAGTTGTCAAATGGGGCTAAAATTCATGGGCCAGCCTCCAAAGCCCTACACACATCCCTATTTTTAATAAGCCCGCTTTTTAATTGGGTTGTTTAGCCCTTACCCACCCAGTCCCCCAAATTAAGTGGGTTAAAATTCGATAGGGTCGGAGGGTTGATGGGTCAGCCTGTGTTGGGGATTGGTAGTGAAAAACAAAATAAATCATTTGAACTAAGAACTCTCTCTATTCATTGTGTCTGTGTTAGAGTTGATAATTTTGGCCCGACCCGGTGGGCACACCCGAATAGCCCACATTTTAGACTGAGTTGGACTCCCTAAATACATGCCCGAAAAAACTGGATCTTTTTTGCCCGACCCGATTAGCTTGACTGGGCCATAAGGCTCAGGTCGGGCTGACTTGGTAAAACAAAAAACCAACAGCGCATATGTTGATTTATGATATGATCCTCCATTTCAATTCTTACTTGCTATCTTGATCCAGTCCAGCAAATTTGGCCCAAGTCCCTTGCAATGAAAAAAAGAACTTCAATTAAGTTCGGCTAAAATAGCTTTTGGTTCTTTATCAAAATTCGTTTGGGTTATTTATCTTTTAAAAAATTCATTTTGGTCCTTTATCTTTCAAAAGTGACTCAAAATGGTCATCTGTCAGATCTATCACCGGATTCCATTAATGACCCGCGAGAATCTGGGTATTTCTCCAGAATCTAGGCTTTTCCACCGGAATCTGGGTATTTTAAACCCTAGGCTCTTCTTCTTCTTCTTCTCAAAAACTCAGAAGCAGGAGATGTGATCTCCATGACCATGAGAGAATTTTGAGATAATGGCCAATACAATAAAACATTGTTGCTATTATATTCCTATCATCTGTCTTTTGCAAATTCGCCTATCTCAATGCCCATGAACTCTTTTTTCTAACTCTTTTGAAGCTTCATTTTCTTCCCTTAAATCCTTCTAGAGTGTCCTTCTTCTTCTGCTTTGCAAAAATCTTAGCTTCACAACTTTGAACAGACCCTTACTGTTTCTGTTCCACTATTGCTTGGTCTTTGAATTTTGACGAACACTGCAAACTGGGTTTCTTCATTGTGTAATGGTAACTTTAGATTTGATAGCTAGAAATCAAACCTTTGCATGTTAGTTTTGAGATAATGACCATGAACAAACGGTGGATCTGTACAGAGGTAGAATTGCATCACAGAGGAACTGGGCGGCAGGCACGACTTTGGGTCTTGCTCGTTCACCAGATCCGTGACGTGGTGGTCCAAGGCATCTCTGAATCATTGTGCAGCTTTTCCTGTTTTCACAAATGGGGTATTGGACTTGGCTTCCATCCTCCTATTCGATACCTCCACTGTGAATCCACCATAAGAGATTTGTCAAAGAGTTCCCATCATCAAATCCTTTCAACTTCCATATCTTCTTCACTTCCTTATCAAAAAATCCTTATAAAAAAATCATTAATGTTGTATTTGGATGAAGGATTTTAAGAGAGTGAAGTATTTTTTGAGAGGATTTAAAATCCCCCATCATAAAATACATTATTTGGATACTAATACAATGTATTTTACAAATCCAAGGTTATTTTATTGGGTATTCTTTTTGTTCAAAACTGAGGCATTTTAAATCCCACCAGAATAGGTGGAATTATGAAATTCCACCCTCTATCCATCTTCATCGCTTCATCTCTTTTGCTCGTTTCTGTTCTGAAAAGCCTTCATCTTCCTCTCATCTTGTCTCCATGTTCGTTCGGCTCGTTCTTGTTGCATCTCCTTCTTGTGGTGTTCGATCAGCCACCACAGCACGCGTGTCTCCCACAGAATCAAACCTTCAATTTCGATTTGAACCCTAATCACAAATTCGAACCAAGAACCCTAGATTCAGTTCGATTTTCGTGAGGTGTTGTTCGATCTCACACTCTCTCAAGTCTCGATCTAACTCTCTCAATCCTACAACTCAGGTAGTTTTTTACTTTTTTTTGTTCTTCAATTGTTTCAGATGTTTGTTGTTCAAATGTTCAATATTTCCCTTGATTTTTTGAAAAACACTATGTTGAAATTTTCAAGCATAGCTTGTCAAATGCATTTGATACTTGTTTTTGTGTTCTCTTTGTTTTTGCACTTACTGGACCTTTTGTTATCTTCACAATGAGCATATATATATATATATATATATATATATATATATATATATATTTTATCAGCATAATAAGCATATATTGTTTATCTACTATCTGCCATATCATGGTACCAGCAAAAGAAGAAGAAAAAAAGTATGAATTGTTAATGGATATGGAACCTATTGCTTTTGTGAAGAAGTTATAGATATTTTACATCCAAGTTGAATGTAAATTGGTATGTTGATTTGGTTCTTTAATTATTTTATGTGATAGTTGTTTGTATATGTTGTTTGATAAATGTCAAGCTATTTAAATGTTGGTACCGGTGGATTTTCTGAAGCAAACTTCTTGGCGGAGGATTTGAATTTGTTCACATAAGGATTCTACTAGATGGGCAAGTCATTGTTGTTTAGCAACATAAATTGGGCAATAGTTAGTTTGATCTTTAATTTTTATCAGAGTTTGAGGTCCAGAGGTGTGGTCAACACCCATATGTAATATTATGCTGACAGAGCTCCGAGGATAAGAGACACTGGTTTATGAGTACCTATGCCAACATAGTTCTCTTTTCTAAATTCTTTAGAATTTTTTATTAATTTTTTCTTGCAGCTTATCAATTCAAATTTTTGATTTCTTAATGTAACTTAGTAAAGAAACTGCCAATTTTAGTAGCTGTGTGCATTTATCAGATACTTACACACTCTTGTTTGACTTAATCTTGCTTAGATTGTACTTTATTGATACATGATAATTGTGTTCCATTTGTTGGTTCTTGTTATGTGCTTATGTAACATGCTAGTTTCTATGAGAATCTGTGTTAGTCATTTTTGTAAAATGGTATCTCATGCTTGTTACAACCCTATAAAATTACATTGCCGTGTCTCTTTCTTGTTTCAAATTCTTAAAACCTGGTAAAACTTGAATGTCACTACTAATAGTAGAAAATAGCCAAGTATCAGTACTATACTACTTTGTATGTGTGTCATGTGTCATATTCTTGTTATTATCCCTTTGCAGGTTTGCTGGGAGTATGTTTATTGGTTGGAGATGGAAAGAAATTAAAGGAGTAGGGTGGCTGAAGCAATCCTAATTAGCCGAACTTGGTGCATCTCTACAAAGGACTAAAGCTAGTGAACGCAAGGCTGCAAATTTCAACAAAGGGTCTTTACAGACTACTTGGTTCTTAAAAGGATGGAAGTCTATTGCAGATATGGTTTACATAGCTATTGTCATTTTGCTAACAGGTGGTCATTTAAGATATGGCTTAGATGGATATTGTAATGTTTACCATAGCTGGACAACTTATGGAATTCTGCTACAAAATTGCTCTGCTGGTGCCGTATGCTGTAGGTGGTCAGTTTCTAAAATTCTAAAATGAGGGTTGATGGTTATAAGGCTTTGGGTGGATAATGGTTTTCTGCATTGCTGAAGTATATTCAGTCTTTTTGCTTTGTGTGCTAGATCATGTATCTTTTGGTGGTCTCACTTGTTTCGAAACTCAGAGAGTAAAACAGCTAAACAATAGAGTGTTAATGGGTTATAAATGTATACGGGGATTCCTCTTTTTGTTGCCGGGTGGCTGTTAGTTATAGCTTTTAGGTGCTGAGGGATTTTTTTATTGAGGTTTAGTTAGTTTTATCAACGATACTTGTCTACTTTTGACTTTGGTTGAATTTCTAGCTTTTTCCTTGACGCATTTTGGTTCCTATGTATCTCTTGTATATGGGTTTTGAGTACCCCTTGTACTCACTTAATACATCTTAGTTTATAAAAAAAAAAAAAAACTTTTTCATGCTAAACTTGCCATTCTTTTGTTTCAGAAGAAAAAAAAGTTAGTGAAAATGATATAATTAATCATATTTTTGCAAATTGTCTAATTAATTATTTTTTAGATTATTTAAAATTTTCATTATTTAAAAATTGGCTATTGATTATTTATTTGTTACATTTTATATTGAAATCATAATTTTTTAAATAAATATTCAAAAACAAAATTTTATAATTGAAGGTAATTAAATTACTTTATCCAAACAAAGAATTTGAAATACAAGGTATTTGAATTACTCTATCCAAACAAAGTATTTTCAAAATAAAAGCAATTCAATTAAAGCAATTCAATTGTCTTGTATTTCAAATTATTTGGAATTTTGAAATACCTCATCCAAACACACACTGAGAGCATACACAAACCCTTTCCACCCAGATTCCGACGGGTCTCCGATGGGTCATTAACGGAATCCGATAACAAATCTGATGGAAGGATTATTTTGAGTCACTTTTAAAAGATAAAAAACCAAAATATAAAGAAATAAACCAATTTTCAGTAAAAGATAAATGATCAAAAAGATATTTTAGCCATTAAGTTAAGCAAGCACAAACAGACAACAGTGAAACGAGGATCTGTCTCTCACTCCCAAAAAAAAAAACATTTTCCACTTTGTGGTTTCTCTCTCTGCGCTACCCAAGCTCTGCTAGGGCTAAAAAATTTCGAACGTTCCTCTCTCACTCCCAGTCCTCTCACGGCGGCGCGGCTCCTGCTTTACCTTGCTCGACGGTCGTGCGCCGCTAAGGACGCTGCTGCCCCTGTTTCGCCTTGCTCGTGCGTCGCTGCTCCTGGTTCGTCGGCTCGTCTTAGTCCTGCTCGTGCGCCGTCCTCCTGCTCAGTCTCGCGCCAATCTATTGTAAATCTGTAATCCTCTTTTCGTTACTGTAAGGTATTTGCTTTTCTATTACAAAAGTTGTTAATGAAATTTTTTACTGTGCCAGCTGTAATCTGTGTCCCCTTCTTGTTGCGTCTCCCACTATTTGAACTTCGAACCCTAAATTGCAAGAACCCCAGTTTCAATTTGATTTTTATGATCTGTTGTTCGATTTCACAGACTCACACACCCTCAAGCCTCGATCTAACTCTCTATCCCTCTCTTGCCATCTGATTCCATATGCCCAAAAGCGTAAATCTCATATCTTTCAATTTTACTTATCGTTCTCATTATTTTTTTCATTTCCGTCTATGATTCGCAGCTTTTATTACATTTAATTGCTTTTCTAGTTATCAGGTCTGTTTCCTTCTAATTTTCTGAGGCGTTGAATTGCTCATGGTTACCATATACCTATTTTGTTTGATGTTCTTGTATAATTTGGGTTTGAAATTTCTGATTTCTATTTTCCTAAACTATTTCTTGATGGGTTGGGCTAAGGTGCACCGCCCATATTTTGCACCACCCACTACACCACTCATATGTGATAAATTTTGGACCAATCAAATTGCCACATGGGTTTGGTCAAAATTTCAAACTTTCTACATTAATACAATATATTGTAGTATAGTATACGTACTATTTGTATTCGAAAATTTAACCCATATTAAAATAATTTTTTTTATTAAAAAAACTAATTATATTACAAAATAATATTTTAATATAAATTAAAATAATGTTCGTTGTCAATAATATTTTGTAATATAATCAGTTTTTTTTAATCAAAAAATTAAATTTGCAAACACAAAAAGCACATATAATATACTATAATATATTGTATTCATATAGTTTGACTACAGTATAATACAACTGGAAAGTTTGAAATTTTGACCAACCTATGTGCTAATTTGATTGATCCAAAATTTGCCACATGGGTGGTGTAGTGGATGGTGTAAAACGTGGGTGGTGCACCATAGTCATCCCCGTGTTAACGGGGTTTCTTAGTAATCATTATACAAGAACTCTCTATTGTTAAATTTATTTTATAATTTGTTTATATCAGTTTCTATTTAGCTATAAGTTCTGTAACTCTTGCATGGTCCCTCCGTTGTTCAATTTAGCTTTACGAGATTCACTTCCAATTAACAATAATAAAAATGGCCCGCTATAGTTGCTTGCAATGAATCACTTCAATTTCAAGTAATTCTTGTTCACTTTGGACTTTGGTTGTTAGGTGAACATGGTATTGGTGGATGGTCAATTTATAATGAATCAGTTGATACTTTGAAGAATCTCATTTAGAATGTAGATATGTGGAAAGATTGTGAAGTTTTCTTAGCTAATTAGTTTGCATTGGTTGCCTAGCTATTGTAATTTTTTTGATTATATTTTGGACAGATATCGTATAATCTATTCTTGTACTTGTTCTATTGTATTTGTTATGAGTTTTCTTGTTTTTTCAAGAAAGGAAAAGATAATTAAGGATAGTTGAGCGGCAGAAACGTTCTTCTTCAGAATGCTTCGCTTGCCATGTTTGCATATTGGCATAACTCTGAATGCTGCACTTTTCCCTGGTTACTATTAGGTCACCTTCTTGGCTATCATATGGTGCTTCTTTTAGTAATGGAAGGCTCTGTTATGTTATCTGAATATCTTGGAATATAGGAAATTTGTTGATCTTCAATAGACTTTTAAGATTACTGTTGGAAATTCTTTTTCTATGTGAGAATCGATGTGTGCTTTTTGATAACAAGACTAAGGATGAAAGGATGCAGTTTGGACAACTTAAACAACATCTCTCTCTTTTGTAAACATGGTTATATCACAGAATGGTGGAAGGCCTTATACAAATGAGTTATTTACATTACTGATGGTGGAGGTTTTGTAAATTTTGCATTCTTGTTCTTAAATATTAGAAAACAATATATAGTTCACATAGTAAAAGTTGAACTATCCATATCTCTCCCTCGCTGTCAATCTGTCATACTAGAACATATTCCTTCCAGCATTGGTAAACTTGCTTACCTTACATAGTTCTCTCATTTATATTCTATTCAATGGCTTGCAATGAATCAACACTTGTAACTAGTCTGGATGTAAAGATTTTAATTGTATAAAGCTGACATTGGATTTATATTCATTTGTATGTTCAAATTTATTGGAATTAAGCAATTTTTCAAATTGTGTTATCTTAAATAAATAAGTTTCATTTTACAATGGGGCTGGCCCATGGGCTAGTTCTAAGCCCACTTGGTCCTAAGGGCTTTTTGCCCATGTGGGCTTTTTGGCCCTAGCCCACATGGGTTAGGGCTAAATGGGCTAGGGCTGACCTATTTGACAGCTCTAGCTAAGCAATAAATTATATTACTCGTAGATAAAAAAAGAAAAGAAAAAAGAAATAGGTTTAGAAAATTTTGATCTCTTAAATACAGTACGTCTTTCTAATTTGAATTATAGGAGGTGTAAACTGTAAAATGATTTTCGGATAAGGAGCTATCAAACTTTTAAAAAATGAACAGTGAAACCAAGACAAGGAAAAATGGGGGAACAATTAAATAGTGAATACTCGAAGGCTTGTCGTTTGGTGTTTGGTATTTGCCAAAGTCGAACTGTGCCGAATCTAGCAAACTAGCAAGTTTTGTTTGCTTTGGTAAAAACATTATTCAATACTGCTAAATGCCTTAATTCATTCCTTGTTTTTTTTTTCTTTCCATGTTGTTGATTTGTCTTCAATTCCAGAAACCTCGTCTCTATCTACATAGGCATCAGCCCAAAACATCAAAGATCCTCAGAATCATAAGACAATCCAACCCATAAGTGTTTCCAAAAACTCACCTTTCACCTACTACTCTGTTAGGGCCCAATCCAATAAGTAATATAGATAAGTATAAGGGTTTGTTAGTAGATTAGGGAGTTAGTTAGTAATGGCTATTATTAGATTAGGATATTCAGTTAGCTTTGTTAGAAGTTGTTTTTATCTGTTAGGAGTTTGTTAGTCTTGATAAGCTTGGCTGTTAGGTATTGTTAGGTCTATAAATAAGAGGCTAATCTGTAATCAATGACATGAATAGAGAATTATTGATTTGTTGAACTGAGCAGTGGCTTAGTTGTGAAAGGAGAGTGCTCCGTACATTTGTACCATTCTTTCCCTATCTCTTTTCTTTTTTCTGTTTTGTTTTAGGAGAGGTTCTCTCCATAGTTAGGATCTTGATCTTCCTAAAAGAAGGTTCCTAACATACTCCCATACCCTGGTCCCCATCCTATCTCTTTCTCAAAGTTATTGTCTTTTTGTTGTTTATTTTGATGGGGTTGTGTAATTCTAACATGTTTCTATTTGGGTTTGGGGTTTATTAACCGTTGATTGTGGTAATTTCACTGAAATTAGGGTTTTTGCTTTTTCTACTATTTTCAGTGAAAATAACAAGGCAGAAAAGATGCAGCAGACACCGCAAATGATTCCTGTCATGCCTTCATTCCCACCTACAAACATAACCACCGAGCAGATTCAAAAGGTTTGCGTTTTACTCTCTTAATTAATCCCACTTTTCCCTTCATAAGGTTTAGGGTTTTCGTGGTTTCTTCTGTTTCATCTTCTTTAGCTGAATTGGATTTGTGATAATTATGATAAATTTATCCATGTAGTTAAGAAATAGTTTAACTTTTTTCCAGAAATTTATGTAATCTGTATTTCTTGCTTATATTATCCACGATAAGAGCCAAATTTTAGCACCTGTGTCTGTAAGGAGAGAAGATTCATTCCAATTGTAACTGAACGGATGATTGTAATGGACCATTTCAACTACAAACCTCACCAATAGTTACTATGTAGATGAAGGAATGAGTCTTTGATTAACGAGTCTTTGATCAACAAAGACAGCCTTGTAAAAAATCAGTTAGGCATCTCACTATTCTCATGCATTTGAGTGGTTTGTGATATGGATAGTGGGTGACAGCATTTTGGGGGAGTTATGATCCATCATCCATGGATCTCTTGACGTATAGTTTGGTGGCTGCGAATTGTTTTGAGTTTCACTTTACCTGTTGATTTACCGTAGCAATGGGATTGGGATCTTAACTCCTAACCTTCAGAAATGAGGTTGCTGTTGGTTGGGATATGACAGTCATGCACTTAATTTTTTTAGGCGGCTTAAATTGATTTTTCAAAGTCAAACATGCTATCATCACATGCCTAAGCAACAAAAAATCTGTCATCACTGGATTCCTCCATGTGCATCAATCTTGGAGTACTGGGAAGTATAGGATATATCAACATAAAAAATAATGGCATTGATGTGCGTGGAACTTCTTCTATAGTATATTGGATCCATTAAGAAATTTATTGTCATGAAATCGTTTATATATCCTTTTTGACTTTTAAGTCACCTGAAGTTTCTTTTCTCATTATCTATATACCTACTTATCATGATATGTATTACTTCACACATCTCAAATGATATGAGTTAGACTCAAATAGTCAGCACAATTTTTCATTATTTGATTTGAGTGCTCTGTCTTGGAACATGATGCAGTATCTTGATGAAAACAAGAAGCTGATTCTGGCAATATTGGACAATCAAAATCTTGGAAAACTTGCTGAATGTGCCCAGTAAGCTAGCTGTCCATTGTGTCTTGTTTTTAGTAGTTCTGAATTTTGGTTTAACTTTATGTATTAGTATATTGTCTCTTTATCCTCTGATCAGTAACATTTTACGAATGTGTATAATGGATGTGGCCATTAGCACTACTAATTGCCTATTCATTTTTGTCAATTTTCTAAATTGTATATCATATGGTCTTTGTTTTTGATAGTTGAATCTTATAATGTTGTAATGTAATTGGTCCTCATCTATTGTGATGATTTGATGCCCTAGGTACCAAGCTCAGCTTCAAAAGAATTTGATGTATTTAGCAGCAATTGCTGATGCCCAGCCACAAACACCAGCCATGCCTCCACAGGTAAAATTAGAGCATAGGTGGTCCCTCGGAAATCCTATCAGTTGCCCATAACCTTGGTTTTTCTGCCTTGTATTGAATACTTGCAGATGGCCCCACACCCCGCGATGCAACCAGGGTTCTATATGCAGCATCCTCAGGCTGCAGCAATGGCTCAGCAACCGGGACTTTTCCCCCAAAAGATGCCACTGCAATTTGGTAATCCACATCAAATGCAGGATCAACAACAACTACACCAGCAGGCCATCCAAGGACAGATGGGACTCAGACCTTGCGGGACAAATAATGGCATGCATCCCATGCATAGCGAGGCTGCTCTTGGAGGTGGCAACGGTGGTGGTCCACCTTCAGCTACTGGTCCAAATGATGCACGAGGTGGAAGCAAACAAGATGCTTCTGAGGCTGGCACAGCTGGTGGGGATGGCCAAGGCAGTTTGACCGCCGCACATAACAGCGGAGACGGTGAATCATCTTATCTGAAGGGGTCAGAAGAGGCAAAGTGACATGTTTTCATGTACCTTTCATAAGATACATGTGATTGTTGATAGTAGTTTTCTCTTAAAGGTAGGATTAGTGTCATCTGATAGGTTGACCAAAGGACAAAAGAGCTTCTCTTGCTTAATAAGTTATTAAGGTAAATGTTGTGTTGTTCCGGTTTTGGCATGCAGCGAGTTTGCATCAACCTAAACTGCTGTTGCCACAACATGATGATGTAATGGTAAGAGGAAGAGGGAAAGCATGTGGTATCCTACTATGTCCTTCAAATATGTGATTTCCTAAATTGCATGCTGGTTTTCACAAATTTGCTTTGTAGTCTGTTGTTGTATTAATATAAACGAGTCTGTTTGCCTTTGAAGCAGGAATTGCAGTGGATGAACTCACGGTCTAAGTTTAGTTTTGGATCTATTCTTCATATATAGCCTGAAACTTGAAATTCAAGCCAAATAGTACCTCGAAGTAGTGCTAAATGATATGTCCATATGTTCCTTTTGGACAGTGATCATTTTAAGCCTAGTATTTGCTTCTCCTTTTGGCTAATGTTGGGTGTGATTTCTTGTTATTCTCTAGTTGATGGACATCTAACCATGACATGATTTGTATTAGTGTATTTAATTAAGTAAAGAGTTATTCTCTCTCCTAGACCAGTGATAGGCAGGCACAGCTGAATTAGATGGAGATGGAGATGTGATCATGTGGTATGGGAGAATGTAAAAAGTAGAAACGAGAGAGTAAAGGGAAAGAAAGTATAAAGAATGGCCCGTGACTCTCGAAAGAAGAGCATAGATATAAAGTGGTAACGAAAATATCATAACTGGAACTTCCTTTTTCTCAAGTAACCTTGTTAGCGAAGCTAATATTGGAGGGGTTCAAATCAAGGTCTTGTGATGTTTGGATGGGGTTCAAATCACGGCTTTTACTATCCCCCGTTATGCATAGAAGTGGTTTGACTCAAATTTGGTTATATATTTTGATATGTAGATATAATCTATAAATTCAAATATCATACATAAACAAGTTACGAAAGTATGAAAATTAAAAAATATGTTTATATATATTATGCAAAAGTTATTAATTCAAGTCAAGAAGGTTTATGAGGAGGTAAGGAGAAGTCAGTAGAAGAGGGAGAAGAAAGGTTGGAAATGGGTTGCATAGGTGCAGAAGATTACTGGGTCAAGGAAGTCGAAGTCAGAGACTTAAGAGATGTGGGATGAGGAAGCAGAGGTAGGAAATTAAGATTGACTGGCAGGGGCAGGGCTTAGAGAAGATAGAAGTAAGTGCAGTGGGTAGAACAACTAGAGCCGGAATAAGAGATTGAGTTGTGCACTTGGTGTAGTGGCAGTGGTTGTAGGAATACGTGAGAAAGGAGAGTAATTGAGGGAAAGGGAGACTTGTGGAAGGAGGTTCAATCCCAATTCTACAATATAACCAGGTGTATCTAGTGTAAGAATCAACAATGGACATGTAGTTTGTGGGTAGTTGCTAGGATAATTCTGGTGTTGTGAAATGTGAATAATTGCTATAGTAATACTACTGATTATGTTGATTCCAAATCAAAAAAATTCAACTGTCAATTTTGCAGAAATCACTGGTCAAAATGTTATCGCAGAAGAGACAATAGAGTTTCAGGCAAGAGCAGAACTACATGTGGACCGACCATGATTGAGGATCAAGGAGCTCCCGATACCATGCTATATTTTGAGGATAGAGAGAGGGGAGTGATTGTTTTTTATTATTTCAAAAGTTAGTGGGAAAACCAAAAGGATGACACATCCGTGAATATATGCCTTGACATGATTAATCTGTTTTGGTGATTGACAAATGGAGAAGGACAAGATCGCTCTAAGCCTTGATGAATGACAAAAAGGGAAGTTGGAAGGACTCAATTGCAAAAAGCAGCAAAAGTTCAAACAAGCAGTCAAGATGGGCAAAATGGGAATTTCAGTTATTGTATGGTTGTTTTAGAAAAAGCATGTAAATGGTAAATTGAGTTCTCAATTTAATATTGGTCTCTCACACACACTTTTAACATGTGCCAAAAACTTTTAAACATTTAAAATCTGACAATTAATCATGCTTAATGAGTAATCAAAATATTAATTGTTAAGATTTTCAAATTCAAATGTGCTTCGAGCCATAATCGATTATGTGAAACCAATAATCGATTATGATATGAATTAAAAGGTTTAAATGAGTTTAATGAGTATCGATTTTAATTAAAGCCGTTACGTTTTGAATTTGAATTAAAATAATCGATTATGTAATATGTATAATTGATTATGTCCTCTCAGACTTTCAATGGTCTTCAAACAGAAACCCCATAATCGTTAAAGTAATCAATTATGGCTTTTTATGTGAAAGTCAGTGGACTCGTAATCGATTAGTATAATTGATTATGCATATTCTGTCCAAAAGAGATCTACTTGGAAATACTTTAAATAATCAATTATGATAATGTAATAATCGATTATGACGCGACAGAAATGAATTTTAAAGGTTGCCTCACTTTTCTTTTCTATTATAAAAGAAAAGTGAGGCAACCAACATAACATACAACACTGCAATACTCTCTGTGCTACAAACTCTGATAATCATTTTCTATACTATTTCTCTTGCACTATCACTTTAACCATATTATCTTGAGAGTTCTACACACCATATAGGTGTTGTTGTGTTGTGCTTCAATTTGTTCATCTGCACTATTTAGAGTGCTTTATATCGGTAAGAGTCGGATTGACTCAAACCTTCTTTCGGTTACCATTCTTACAAGAGAGGGTATATCTCTTGTAGGTGTTTCTTGGATGTGATTTCCAAGTGTTTACAAGGGAGGTGATATTCCTTGTGGTTGACAAGAGAGTGTATATCTCTTGGGTTATTGTTTGAGGCTCTTTCACTGGGGGAGGTGATATCCCTAGTCTGTGAGGAGTGCTCTTCATTGTAAAGGTTCTAGTTGATCCTGTTTAAAAACTAGTGTTGAGTGAAAACCCTCGGTCGTATTGCCTTGGGGACTGGACGTAGGCCACCTGGGTAGTTTGTGATCGAATCAGGATATATCGTCGTGTTCATCTTCTTTCCCTACCCTCTTTATTTTCCGCAATCATTTAATTTTCCTACGCTTTATTATTTGCAAAGTTTTCCTTATCGCGCTTCAATTTCAAGCCGTTTATTTTATCAAGCGCTTGAATTTGAAAATAATCTTTTATCTGCTCCAAATTCTGTTTATATATTAAAAGGTTTTTGATTTATATAAAAAGAATTTGTTTTTATTTAAAACCTAATTCACCCCCCTCTTGGGTGATGGTTGTCATGGCCACCAAGTGGTATCAGATCTTGGCTCACGGTTAGTAGCTTAACGGCTTAGAGTTATCCTTTTGGCAACTTTTTAAAGTTTTCCAAAATGTATGGTTTTGAAATTGACAAACCACCATTCTTTGATGGTGAGAATTTCATTTATTGAAAGTGAGAATTGAAATTTTTATGCAGTCAATTGATGTTGGTTTATGTGATATTGGAGTCTATGGATTCATTCTCAAACTCAAACAACATCAGACCGAGTTTGATAAAAACTGTTTTTGCTTGAATCTCAAAGCTATGCAAATCCTTTAGAATTGTCTATGTGATGATGCTTATGAGAGAATTAAAAAATGTGATTGTGCCAATGATATTTTAAATGAGCTTGATTATACATACCTCATCACTAACAATTTTGAGATTGAAAGTAATTACAGGAAAGGACAAATTTCAATGGAGGAAAGATATCCTCAAGAACATGCCAAGAAGAATGACCACAAAAGCAAAGAGCTAATGGTCAAGAAAATAGAAACTACTCTCCAAGCGACTCAAATAAACTTGGAGGCAATCGATTCTAAACTTAATCCATTGAATGATGAATGGTTATGTGCATACAATAATTTGTATGATGAGTTGACGAGTTTAGAAAATAAGAATTTGAATTACTTGAAAAGTATTTCATCTATTGAGGTTGATATAGAAAATCTAGAAAATGAATATACTTTTCTTGATTAAGAAAATATTGTGAAATTTGAATCCTCATCATGCTATGAAAATTGCACAATTCTTGATAATAAAATTGAGGATTTATTTCATGAAATTGATAGAATAAAAAGTTCCACATATGTACAACCTTCATATGAGGGTAAATAGCCGACGCACAATGTACGGCTAGCCATTTCCTACATCAAAGGGTAAATGGAAATAGCTAAGGCATAAGCAAGCAGTGGAAACAGAAGAGCATACCAACTGAACAAGACAAAGTAAAGGATATTTAGCGATGTGTCAAATCAGCAACATAAGTCCATTAACTGCCAATATAATGTCTTCAAGAGGTTGGAGTGACCAAGGTCAACTGAATAATATAGAATGGGGGGATATTTAGTCGTGTCAGCTAAGCAAGATGAGTCTCTTTGGAAGGTTGAAGTTTTTTGGATCCACTGAATCAGTTAAAGCGGGGGGGGACATTTAGACCTCATGTCTACTATCTGCAAACCTAGTAGTTCCAGGAGAACTAGAGCGAGGGTAGCAGAAAGAAGATCCTACAAGTAGATGAATCATGTCAGCTGAGAACTAGAGCAGTCGATACGGTAAAGGTACGGTATTAAAATTGGCAACTGGATTCGGCTGACATAATGCATCTTTCACCTTCCTCTTATCGTTGTCAGCTAAAAGATGCAGGTGGCATTTGTTATCACCAAAAAAGAATTAAAAAACCACTAAGTCCTAAAATGGTGGGATAGTGGATAGATATGGTTAGATGACCACTAAGCTTCAGGTTGTTGTTGGA
Source organism: Sophora flavescens (assembly GCA_030762895.1). NCBI lineage: Eukaryota > Viridiplantae > Streptophyta > Magnoliopsida > Fabales > Fabaceae > Sophora > Sophora flavescens. The sequence continues at coordinate 96,765,520 of CM061068.1, read as the reverse complement.
TGACCACTAAGCAAGCCATTATGGGAGAACGTGGGATCTGCCTAAAAGGAAGAGATTTTTTGTTGCCCGGTGGTTTTAGTGGCTAGATGTTAACCATTTTTGTCAGCCATGATGTACACAATGTTGCTAGAAAATAGGAGTTAGCGGCTAATTGGAGTGGCGTTTGCACAGCTTACAATTTTGCCTATAAATACAAGTTGTACATGACAATTTTGACAACACCCATCAATCAAACAACTTATTCATATTCCTTTTGCTCTTTACTTTATTTATCTTTCCTTTATCGCTTTCTTTTATTGCTTTCATGCAATTTTAGCTAGCTTCCTATTTCACCTACTACACTAGACACTTTCTTTAGTAGTCTAAGAACCCATACTGAGGGTTGGATTTCCCCCTTGGTACCAAATCGCTTGATCACTTCAAAATCCATACGTGTTTCTCGGTTGAACTCGTATTCGGCTTATTAGCAATTTTTCACATAAACAAAATCAAACTTTTATTCACTCCTGATTCCATTTTTACTGTTTCTTCTCTCACAATTCCCTACTATCCATCATGATTCATGAACTACAAAAAAAGTTCTGAAGGATTGGCAGGATTGTTATCGTGAGCGAATTAATTGATTTCAGAGTAATCGATCTATCATACACTAAATTAAATGAAAATCATTTTTTGGTTACCGTATTATTAGTACGAAATATCCACCACTGAAAATAATGGTTAATCCCATTAAGTAATCTGAACGATATTTAATGGATGTTCCATCCCAACTAGGTTTTCTCAATATATAAGAGTCAGGAGTCGAACTCCTAACCACTTACTTAAGAGATTCAAACTCGTTATCACCTAGGACCAATCATATTTAAGTGAAAAAACATTTTAATGAAAATGGAACTTCAATCATAATAAGTTTCTTTACTTCTTAAACAAAAGAGAGAGAGAAAAAAAAATTCACGTGATGTAAAAAAAACAAAAAAGAGAGAGTGATGTAAAAAAACAAAAAAAAATCAAAAAAGAGAGAGAAAAATATTCACGTGTGACGTGTCTACTAGTTCGTCGCAATAAGATTTTTCTCCATCAATAATTCTTCATTTTTTTTTAAGCGAATAATTCTTCATTTCTTATTTCTTAAACACTTGAAAATTAATATACAATATTTTATTATGAAACTTCTAAAAACCACGTCATACAAAATCTCCTGAAAATTGTGAGACAATCTTGTCGTCTCTAATTTTCATTTGCTTGTTTTATTTACTTCGATTTATTTAATTTTTTTGACAAGATTTTTTACTTCGATTTAAGCATGAAGTAACGTTCTATCTACATTAAACTACAATAACATATTTAATTGTGAAGGAAGACTTGAATTTTTTAAAAAGTGTTTACGCCACCAACGCTACCAATTACCGATCAATTTAATATATTCATATGCTTTATATACTTTATCTAATGTTATTATAAATTTATAATATTCAATCCCAATGAATTGATCTAATTGAGCACAACAGTATCTCATATTTGATAGGTTATAGGTTCACTATTCTTCTCGAGGGAATGTAAACGTAAATCCCTATATAAGGTTTTTCCTACCGTTTCCTCACCCTAATTTTTTTTATAAAATAAATAAATAATGTTACTATAATATTCGTGAATGTAAATCATGTGTGAAAGTGAAAACTTGTGCATATATTTTTTTTTTTTTATGAAGAAAACTTGTGCATATTTATTGGAATAATGATGCCCACTAGGCAAGGGTTCTGCTCTTAGATGCCAAATCTAATGCATAACGGCAGTGGTGCGAGAGGTTGGATTTGGGCAGTGGTGCGAGGCGAGATTGAGAGAGAGGAGACATGAGATGTTCTGGCACCCTAGCATTGGCCCTAAGAAGTGACTAAAAAGTAACTAAAACAATTTTCAGGAACAGAAATGTTTCTTCTTACGACCACTCCTACTTGTAGAAACCAAAGATCATAAAGAAAATATCAATTAACTGTCAAACTTAAAATTAATAGCAAAGGTATGGGTGGATCCAAAAACAGAAAATCTAAGTTCCATAACAGAGACTGTGTATCCAAAAATGAACTTAACTTATTGCCATATGCCCCTAAGCCTCCCTACGCACAAAATACAGCTTGCCCATCACGTGAAGGATGGCAACAAATGCTATAAAGCCAATGCTCATAACGAGAACCACATTTGGGGAGATTTTGAGTCCCGGGGCGTCATCAGTGTAAAATTGAAGCATAGTCCCAGCTGCTCCTCCAGAGGCCCCACCACTGGTTGTTCTCCTTCTCCTCATGCTTGCAGTAGCTGCTGCACTTCCTCTTTGGGGACCTCCTCCAGCACCTAAAGCCATTTTCTGAAAAACAAATTCAAATATTTAGAATGTTAAACTTGCCTACATGGAGATACCCTCTCGAAATCAAGAATATTCAATCGTTTGGAAATTTGGAATGTTAAACCACCACCTGCATTCAAATAGACACCTAAAAATCAAGAATGCAATCTCAGCTTCACATAACTACACACTACTGCTCCTTGATAACAAATTGAAAACAACTTTAGGTGGTGTTTGGCATCAAGCAAATTTTGATATTAATGAGAAAGCTGGGTGGAAATAAAAGTTTTTCATATTCGGTATAAAAGATTAAAAATCATTCCCAAACATAAAATTGTCTAGAAATAAATTTTATGAATGAAACTTCAAAATTTATTCTCATGTATGAGGATGGGAAAGAAATATTCTTGAAAATGGAATTTTTGAGAATGTAATTTACTTGGGAATAAAACATTCCATGAACCCAACTTTCCCTAATATGTGATTATAAGGGAAAACTTGCCACATAAATGAATGAAAGAGTAATACACAACAGTCACATAACCAGCAGAAATCAAGATTTGGCAGGTAAATATTGATTTTAATTTATTATCCTTCTACTTCTTTTTCAAGTTCATAGATTAAAGAAGCAGTGTGCACCATATATGACATGAAACAAGCGATATGCATATCCAACCAAAAGGGGACTTGCCGTCAACTTTACAACCATTGTAAGTTAGAAAACTACAAGCAAACTCAAGATCTGCAAAACCTTCTCCTCTGTAGCACAGGAATGTGCAATCCTACCCCGAATATAAAAACACACAAGCAATCAATTTGTCTTAATTGGTGCTATGACAATTACAAACCCTACAAACCCAATTTTCAACCAGCGAGGCTTAGAAAACCTCATACAAGTAAAAAAACAAAAATCGGATCCACACGCATCATATTAATTAGCCGAAAATCGCAATTCGCAAATCAAACTAAACCCTAGCAAATATATAGAACGGCAATTCAGATCGGAGAAAAGCATCAAATCTCAGATTACTAAAAATAAAATTAAACAGATCGGATGTATAAATCTTCGAAATCAGAACCCTAATTTGATAAATAATAGCACAGGAAAATTGCAGGGAAAGAACCAGATCTGTGATCAGCGTTTCGAATCTAATAAAATCCTGAAAAAGAAATCGAAGAAGGAAATCGACTTACGTTGAAGAGAATTCCGGTGAGCGAGGTACGACGACGTTGGAGATGTGAGAGAGAACTCGCCGGAACAGAGTCGCTTTTGTGTGCCGCTGATGTTTAAACGGCTGCGTTCTCTGCTAACTCTGTTTATATAGGTAGGGGGAGAACGTGTATGCGGGTCCGGTCTTATTGGGATTAGAATCCACTTACTTCAATCAATTAAAGTCACCTGCCTCTCATCAATTTTGTGTCATTGGATTTATCCAACGCACCAAAATAATGAATAGAATATTAACATTAAAATAAAACATTTACCAGTTAAGAAAATACTTGAAAATACTAAAAAAATTGAAACAAAATAACAATGTTATTCACCAACAAGAATTGATTAGAAAAAGAATAAAAAGATTAAAACAAGAATTAGAAAAATACATAGGATAATGGGACTATTCGAAGAAATAGAAGTAGGATTTAAAGAATTGGAAAGAATTATGAAAGATATAAATAAAAATATCATCCAACTAATAGAAAATACAAATAAAATAGCAAATTATACTTCTAATAAAACACAAAAAGGACAAGATGAAATAAAAAATATTAAAGAAGCATTATACAATATAAGTAGAGGAAAAGAAATAGATGAAAATAAAGATATTATTAGAATAAAAATAATTCTATAACAATTAGAAAATCTTTTAGAATATGAAGAAAATAAAAGATGTATAACAAAAAATGAATTAATAGAAATTTTGGAAACCAAAAATTTAAAAGGATTAATAATTAAAAAGGAACTAGATTAAGAACTATCAAGGATACCTACACCCGTATCTTCATGAAGAGGATAAAGGATGAATATATGGAAACATTAAGAAAATCGAATGATTTAGAAGAAATTCAACAATTATTATAACAACTTAAAATAGTCGAAAAAGAAAATAATCAAATGCACAAAATTGAAAAAATCGATAAAAAAGATATAGAAAATAATGAAAATGAAGAAATAATTTTAAACTATAGCTCATCTTCAAAATCTGAAGAAAACCATATAAGGATGGAAAGAGGTGAATATAGTGGAAAAAGCCCTAAGAGAAAATGGGAAGAATATAAATATACACCCGAAGGAATTTGGGATAAATACGAACAAGAAACTATGTATAATAAAGGATATGCAAGAAAAAATAATAATAAATGGACAAAAGTTCAAGAAGAATTTAAACCTCGATACCATAATATGGGAAATATACTTGACCTTGATTGTATAAGAAATAAAGAGGATGTCTTATTAAGATGGACTAATGAAATAATCTTAATAATCTTGACTAATGAAAGATTTAAACAGTTAAACTTTTTAGAAACCAAAAACTTTGTAACATTTAAAACATCAGGGAATGTACAAAAGTTTTTAGTAGGAATTAAAGATGAAGATTGGAATAGATTTGGAAGAATGGTAGATAATAGTGCAAACTATGTTAAATTAATAATGACATTAATACACCAAGAATTCTTAGGATACAATATGATGGAACAGAGAGATAAGACAAATAAAACTCTAATTGAGAATGCTAACTCACATCTTAATAGAATGCAGATATGTGATATGTGTCAAATTGAAAGTTTCATCTGCGAATATCAAAAATATTATTATCAATTAGATGAAGAAACCAAAGATATATACAAATATATTTTTATAGACAAATTACCATATCCATTGAATTCAAAAATTAATAAACTTTGGGAGTCAAGACCTGAAGAAACAGCAAATACTCTAGGAGGAGTTATTAAACTTCTATATCAAGAATTAAGAGAACAATGTTTGAATAGAGAAACAATTAGACAATTGAATAGAGGAATTAATGTCATTTGTTGTGACATTCCAGAAATAGAAAAACCAGGAAAATATGGTTGTGAAAGGAAAATAAAAAAGAGAAAATACAATAAGAAATCAAACTTACGAAAGATTTATCCTAGAAAGAAAAACTATTACAAAAATAATAAAATGAAATATTTTAGGAGAAAAAGATCAACACCAAGAAAATATTGCCCGAAAAGAAAAAAGAAATGCGTTTGTTGGATATGTAATGTTGAAGGACATTATGCTAATGAATGCCCTGAAAAGAAAGAAAAAGATTTTAAGGAAAAATCAAAATTAATAAAACAAGTTTTCCAGATATATGAACTTGAACCCTTAGAAGAAAAACTAAGTAATTCGGAAATGAGTATATATGAATATACAAAAGATGAATTATCTTCAGAAGAAGGAGAATCCGAATAATACATATATAAAAATACTGATAGAAAAAGGTAATAAAGAAACAGAAGCCTATATAGATACTGGAGCAAGTCTTTGCCTTGCAACAGAAGCCCTTATTGATAATTGGGAAAGACTAGAAAAGCCAATTAAAATACAAATTGCAGATGGATCAATACATCCCCTGTATTGGATAGCCAAAAGAACTAGTTTAGTCATACAAGAAAAAATAATCTATAATACCTACAATATATAAACAAGAAACGGGAACAGATATAATTATTGGAAATAATTTATTAAGACTTTATCAACCATTTTGTCAATATTTAAAATATATTACCCTCAAGACACCATATATTTATCAAAAACAACAGAGAGAGATTATCAAAATTCCAATTATTCACTTTTCCGAAAGTATTTACTCATCAAAGTCACGCAAGCTGAACCGTGGTGAGTTAGTTACCCTAATTTGCACAAAAGAACCAAGTAGAATAATTCCAGCTCATATAGAATACCTTTTAGACAAAGTATGTAGTGAAAACCCTTTAGACCCAACTATTAATAAGAATAATGAATTGGTCGAACTAAAACTAAAAGATCCACTGAAAGAGGTCAAATGTAAACCAATGATTTATACAAAACAAGACAGAGATGAATTTGCAAAAGATATTGAAGAAATGTGTCAAAAAGGACTAATTAGACCATCAAATAGCAAACATTCCGCACTTGACCTTTTATGTAAAGAATCATAATGAAATTAAAAGAGGCAAAAGAAGAATGGTAATCAATTATAAACAAATTAATGATGCTATGGAAGGAGATGCCTATTTCCTCCCAAGAAAAGATTTACTTATTGAAAGAATTAGAAATATGGATTGGTTTAGCACTTTTGATTGTAAATCAGGTTTTTATCAGATTAGACTGACTGAGGAATCAAAAGCATTAACAGCATTCAGTTGTCCTCAGGGTCAATATGAATGGAATGTATTATCAATGGGATTAAATCAATCACCAGAAATCTTCCAGCGAAGGATTGATTCAATTCTTAAAGATTTTTGTCTTATTTATATTGATGATATACTAATCTTTTCTAATAAAGGATTAAATGAACATTTTGAAAAAATAGAATTAATTCTTAAAAATGCTATGAAAATGGAATAGTTTTAAGTAAGAAAAAGTTGTTTTAGCCCAAAATAGAATTAATTATTTAGGATTAGAAATTGAAAAAGGAAAAATAATAATGCAGCGATATGTATTAGAAAAACTTCAGAATTTTCCAACAAAATTGAAGGATAAAAAGGATTTACAAAGATTTCTTGGACTATTAACATATATTTCAAATGAAGGATTTATCAGAAATCTTGCATCATAAAGAAGGACGCTTCAACAAAAACTAAAGAAGGACGCCCTTTGGACATGGACTGATGAAGATGATAGACTGATTATAAAAATGAAAGACTTATGCCGGGATCTTCCCGAAGCTATATCATCCTTCGGATGATGATTTAATTATTATTGAGACTGATGCCTCAAATGACTGTTGGGAAGGTGTTATGAAAGCAAAACCCCTTGGATACAAAAATGAATTACTGTGTCAATACATGTTTGGAACTTTTTCAGACAGTGAAATTAATTATCCTACTCATGAAAAGGAAACAATGGCTTTGATCCGAATGTTGGAAAAACATCGGATTTATATACTGGATAAGGACTTTATTGTCCGAACCGATTCTACTTATGTTGCAGGTTTTAAGAACTTAAACCATAAAGGAACTTACAAACAAGGACGATTGATTAGATGGCAAATGAAACTTGTCGAATACAATTACTCAATCTCTCATATTAAGGGAGATAAAAATGTTCTTGCAGATATATTATCAAGAGAATGGAGCAGCAAACAATTGAAGACATAAAGAAGCAAATCCAACTTCAAAGGATGCTGGAGAAACAAAAAATAATGGAGCTAGACTTGATCAAGACCAACATTGAAGTACTAGAGTTTCAATTACAAGCTAGAGGAGAATCTGTCAAAGAAGATCCTATGAAAAATATAAAACAACAGGTACAGGAAAATACTAAAGAAAAATGGTACGCCATTTTTAATGGACCACACCTAGGTGTTTATGGTGAATGGCATAAAGCGGCCCCTCACTGCATTGGACTCTCCGGAGTTCATCACAAAGGATTTTGCACCAAGGAAGAAGCTGAGAAAGCTTTGATAGACTATCAAAAGGAACATGACAAGGGCAAAGAAGTTTATCTTGGCCCAAGAACTTTTTATGAAACCATAAAAACTCCACCAGTCCAAAAGACTTCATTAAGGATACTCGGAAGAGTTCCTTCCTCAATTGGTGACTACCAAATTACTTCAAGAAAATACCATGAACTACAAGTCCAATTTTCCAAAGAAAAATCTCATGAAAAATTGAAAAGATTAACCAATTGGTCTGAAAAGGAAAAGATTAATTGTTTTTATATGGTTAACCGAAACATCTTCGGTGTTAAAGCCATAATTACTCCCGGATCATCATCGATTCTTACATTTAATATGTTCCAATTCATACTTATTGAATGCCTTTATTTAAGCCAGGACTTATAATAAATCAAATTGTTCCCATATAGCCTGAAAGAAGCCATCCAAAATTACAAGAAGAATGTTGCCAAAGATAGAACTATCTTCTTGAAGTTCTATTCGACTTATCCAGACTTTGCCACTAAACAACCCACAAAAATTTAATCTTCATTGGAGTAAGCAACAATGACTTTTCCATGAGAGATGAACCCTCGGAGAAGATTACAATGAAGAAAAGATTGTCACAATTCTAGCAAATCAACTGACGAGTATCTTTACTCAATGCCAAATTATTGGTAAAGATTCCTTCATAAAAGCCATGTACAAAGGGCCACATACTTTGCTTCTTAGCAAGACTAGTGGAAAATTGATTAGAGAAAGGGACTTAGCACTACTGACGAATTTTGAACTACCTTTATACACACTCCAAGGACTTTCAATGAATTATCAGTCATCTGTCCTTGATTTGTTGTGCTCAATGATTAAGGAGAATGGGAACCACGCATGTGAAAGATGCGTAAGAAAAGAAGACTGTCGGCAAGAAGATAAGGATTCAGACGAAGCCATTATTGAAGAATGACGTAAGTACTGACGTCATCAAGCAATAATAGGGGAATGACGTAGGCAATGACGTCATTATGAATTATTGAAAAGTCTGATAGATTGTAATAATGCAGGGACTTTCTTGTAATTTACCTAGCTCTTCACGCATATAAATAAGACCTCTTATGTTGAGGCAGAAGACAGGTTTTTAGAATTTCAATTCTCACCTCACCTCACTTCTCTCTAAGAAGTTCTAGCTTTGCTAGCGAATCCTTGAGAGTGGATTCAAAAATAGTTCTATGTACTTTCATCACTGATCATAAATAAACAACTTTCATATATCTCTCTACTTTGTAATACTTCTAATACTTTCATTACTTTCAACTACTCGTTGTGATTAAACTTCAATTCGACTGAGACGGAAGCAGCGGTGGACCAAAGTATCCAGATATAACTTCAAAGATCCAAGTCAGGTATGAATTATCAACTTCAGTTTTCAATTTATACTAAAAACTAGTTATGTTAGAAATAGAAAGAGAAAAAATTAATAATACTGATGTAGAACACTTGCAAATTACTGAAGAAGATGGAAACTATGAAGGAAGTATTTTGATAGATCCAAAACTATTTCAGAAAATTCAAAAAGAAGATTTAAATTTATCTAAAGATGCAAACATGAAAAAACTAGGAGGAATAATGAATATATTTAATCAAAAAGAAAACATCATATATTATGGAAAGATAGTTAATGAAACCCCTATAGACATATCTGAAACACAAGGAAATACTTGTATACAATTATTAAATAAGAAAAAACTAATTGATTTAAAAAGAAATTTAAAGAAGGAAGCACACAGGAAGAAAATAGGATATATCCATATAGGAGCAATACAAGTTTTAATTAAGGCAACCTTTCAAGAAGGAATAGATTCACCAATAGAATTAGTTTTAAAAGACGATAGAATAACAGACCCAAAGGATAAAATACTAGGAGTGATTGAAGGAAACTTAGCTTATGTTAAGCTAAAATTTGAAATACACCCAACTATCGGAATACCATTAGATACTCAAAGATTAGATCAGTCTTTAACTATGAAACATAGATTTTTAAGAAATAATTTAATGAGATTAGGAGATAAGATCTTCTCAATTACTTACTGTATTAATTATGCACTAACAAATTCTCATCATAGTATTACTTTTAGAAATAATGATAGAATAGATATACCAAGACTTTTTGAAGAAATAGGAAAGATTTATTATCCAAAAAGAAATGAATTAACTGAACTAGGAATTTCTATAAGAAATCCAAAATCACTAAGTTTTAGACAGCTCTTAAACCAATTACTTTTCCCAAAATGAAAATAATAAGGAAGATGAAAACATAAATAAATTATCAAATCAAGTAAGAGATTTAGCACAATATTTGAGAAATAGAATATGAATAAAGGAAAGGAATTAAGAGATATTTATGAAAAATCTTACAATAAAATAAATCAAGATAAATGGAATATAAAAGAATTTATGAATATTTATGATAATCATCTTAAAAGAAATAAAGAGAACAAAAATCGAAAACAGATGGAAGAATATATTATAGAAAAAGAAAAGGAACTCATTAATATAAGGAATAAAAGAGAAGAACATAAAAGACAAATAATAGAAAAAATAGGAAAAATAGAAAAAATGATATCAACAAGAACTTATCAACCATCATCTGGTTATTTTAAAATAACAGCGCCATCTTTTGAAGATATCGAATAAAATAATGGAAATATACTCTGAGTTTGATAATTAAACAGAAAATGAAATAATGAGTATATTAGTTATGAATTTACCTACCGATTGTAAACAATTAATAATTGAAAAAATAAAAGCCCAATTCAGGCAAGAAGATTATTATCTTGCAACTATTTCGTTAGATATAGAATGAAACTATATGGAAGAAATAAGATTAGCTTTTGAATTTGATAGACTATCGTTATCTGACATATATGAAGATTGGGACTTATTAGATGATTAAATGGATCAAGAAATATTAAGCATTTTGGTTATGAAAATACCCAAAGACTGCAAGCAAATAATAATTAACAAAATAAAACATCAATATTGGCAAGAAAAACTTTATCTAAAACAAATTCAACAAAGAGTGCAATTAGCATTTTGTGAAGAAGAAAGAAACCAGATAATTCAAGAATTAATAGAAATAGACGAATCTATAATGGATTATGGATATAAATTATTAGTAACACAAATTATGCATGAAAATTACCCAAATTATGTCTAATTACTACCACTACCTGGGAAAAAATAGATTGGTACCAAATTGGTGGTATCAAAGCCAAGTACTAGCTAATTACTAATGAGTTCTCGAAACATAGAAAAATTTGTTCACCATTTAAGTATGATAGATTTAAGAAATCAAAACAGACTAAAAGAATTAGTACAAGAATTAACTGATGAAGCCACTGATACATGTGATAAACACATGGAATATCATTATGAGTATTGTGATTGTAAAGAATACGAAAGAAAAATAGATTTAATAAAAATCATAATTAATAAATTAAATTTATGAATAGATCGGAATAGTCAATAGATTCAACGGCTCAGAGAAGGCAAAGTTACCCGCCTTTGCGCGCCTTAAAGTCAGATAAGTCGAATCCGTCTTATTGATATACGACTTTACGTATCAAACCAAATTTAATTTAATTAAGGAATTTCCAGTTAAAAATAAAAATAATAATTAAGGAATTCCCATGAGATCTCAACCGTTTACCTAATTAAGCTTACTTTTTATAAATAGGTTAAACTAATCTTTTGGTCCCCTGACGTGTGTAATCGATTTTTAATTTGGTCCCTATACATAAAAAGTTATCAATTTGGTTCTTATATGTGACATCGATTTTCAATTTAGTTCTCACCGCTAATTGGTCCCTATATAAGAGGACCAAATTATAAATTATTGTCACATGTAGGGACCAATTCAATAAAAAATTGAAATCGGTCCCTACATGTGACAATTATTTTCAATTTGGTCCCCATATGTGATAATGATTTGCAATTTGATCCCTTTTATATAGGGACCAATTAGCAGTGAGGACCAAATTGAAAACCAGTGTCGTGTATAGGGACCAAATTGATAACTTTTTACGTATAGGGACCAAATTGAAAATCAGTGTTACGTATAGGGACCAAAAGATTACTTTAACCTTATAAATAATTATAATAATAATAAATTTAGCTTACTTTATAGAAACTTTACCCTTAATTTTATTTTATTTTATTTAAATAATTAATAATCTTACGGTATAATAATATATTTTATACGGATTTTACTTATTCTGAAATACATGTTATAAGATAGAATTTAACTTTGATACAATGTCAGACTAAAGTTTTTTAAATTATTAATCAACCACAAATCATCTTATATATAAATTTTATGTAATGCTTGATTTAGGGAAGTTGAGACACGGGAAAGGGAGGTATTTTCGTAATTTCCTCTCGTTTAGTTCAAATTTTCAGAGGAAGGCAAAATCTCATCAATTTAGCTCTTCTCCTATATTTAGGAGAGGGGAAGGGAGGATTTTAAAATATTTTGAATATATTAACTAAATTATCCCAACTTATATTTTGATATCCAAGATTATAAGATATTAAAGTAAGTTAGTTTTAAAATCTCTTCATTCCCCTTGTGAATCAATCACAGAATGTTAGTTTCACCCTCTTCCCTTTCGTTAAAATATCTCTTCTCCTTTGAACAAAACGTAGCCTAAGATAATTGTGATAAGAATCAAACATTTTTAATAATGTGATAATTTATAATTGATTAATAATGTAAAAAAATTGTAATAAAAAATAATATAATTATTTTTTTATACTGATAATACAAATCAATTAAATTATATAAAATACATATTAATATGTTTTGGTCAAAGTGAAAAAGGGTTCTTAGGATGTAGTTTTGGGTCCATATCTAGATTTATAAGTTGGTTTCCACCTACGAGATAAGATGATATTCTAAAAAATAAAAAAAATATATTGTAAAATATGTTTTAAGAAGGTATCTCCATGTAGGCACTAGCAAGTTTAACATCATTATACATCAAACCTCAAACCAAAAAAAAAAAAAAAAAACCCTCAAACCTCCATCGTCACCCCCACAAACCCAAACCTTCCCCGCCCTGTACGTTTTTGTTCTCCAAGTTTTCATTGTTTTTTTTTTAGGGAATTCTCCAAGTTGCAATTTGAAATTGCACCTTGCCAAATAGCAAATACGTGTACAGATTAGAACATTTATATTATAATATATGCATTCAAAACAATCTGAATTTCAACCATTGCTTCATGAAATAAAAATGTAACTGAAGGTTGTAAATGTGAATTATTTTTCTCTTTAATTGACAATAATTTGTGGGTTAAGGGAGGAATCTTTGTTGATTTTAAAAGAGAACATGAGCAACAGATATAGAACGATAACTTAGCTTCAATTTCTTCGGTTTCTTTATAAAAATTAGAAGGAACGCAGAGGAAAGATAAGAGAGAGAAAGAGACGAATTCTTTTTGCAACTTTCCACCATTTTCATCCCAGTCCTCTGTCCGCCACCACACCAAACCAGTACCCAAACGGCTCATTCAGAACCGGCAATGGCAGTGGCTGGAAAGAGCTGTGGTGGTGGGGGTGGGGGCTGCTGTATGTAGTAAAATAATTAAAAATCATGCATTAATATGTCAATCTCTTTTTTGCCCTTTTAATCTGAGCCATTAGTTTAAAATATTATTATATCAATGGCCCATATTGAAAGAGATTAGGTCCTCAACCTTTCTTAATGAGGTACTTAGACAACGCCGCTGGAAAAGCACACGAAAGTGCAATGATTTTATATTTTGGGCATTATGTGGAAGAAATACGATTTCCCTTTAATTTTTCCCATCAAGAGAGATGGTTATAGAGACAGACCCGTTGACAAAAACAACAAATTTATTGGAGAGGCTAGAAACACATATTAACAATGGGTTTGAGAGAAGATTAAGAAATGTTCATACAACTGTTTTGGCATAGTGGTAAACTTGTTATAGTACGAGATCAAACAGACCAAGTCACATTCAATTTGCTTCGGGGAAAAAAAATCACATTCAATTGTTCAGTTTGTATTATATGGTGTCCAGGGTTCGAATCCTGGTTATGACAATAGAACTGTATTTGTGGGTATAAGAGTTGCCTCTAAACCCAGTGACTTTACATCCTCAAGGGATTAGTCCTAAGACTACCGGCTGTGGGGATTCCAACCCGGACCTAAAAAAAGTTTGTATTATATGGTTATAGGTAAGTATTTTTAAATCACAAGCATGCTGCTTTTTTTAAATTTCATTTGAGTATGAACTTGATCATAAAACCAAGCATGAGCTCGTTCAAGTATGAACTCCGGAATAAAACTAGCATGAGCCCGTTTGAGTATGAACTCAGCCATAAAATCGAGCATTAGCTCGTCTAAGTATAAATTTTAGGATAAAACTGAGCACAAGCTCGTCCGAGTATAAACTTGGGAATAAAACTAGTATAAGATCATCCGAGTATGAACTCGGGAAAAAAACCAAGCCAAGTATAATCTCGCCCATGTATGAATACCACAATCATATTAGATAAACTTTAGGAAATAAAGGAACCCATAGTACATATAGCAATCATTCTGGTAGCAATCATCTCAAAGAACCATCACTAATGGTATTGATTAAAAGATCACTTACAACAGCGGAGTGGAACTCCAAACTCTGTTAGCTCTCTTCATTGACTATATAGCTTGGAGCTTGTGAGGCTTATGTTCAAACAATCTCGAGATCCCAGCACGAAGATATGCCGTCAAATAACAGACAGGAGAAATCCTAGCTTAACCATCTCCGAAGACAATTAAGACGATAATATGACACACTATCAAGATGAGAGATTCATGACTGCTGCTCGGGACTTGGGTGACTTTTATTCCTACATCTCGACAACTTAGTCCGAGAAGTCATCGTAACGCCTTAGATGAGAGAGATCTTAGGCATGATAAGCATTGAAGACAATCAATGAATGGGATATCAAGCAAATAAGGATGAGAGATTTCCTCTAAGAAGATCAATGACTTTAATTACACCATTAATAGCCAATGACTTTAATTCAACCATCAATGACTTCACTTTGTTGTAAAACTTTACAATACTTTAAACATAACTAGTTGTGTCTCCCAAATTAAGATGGGAAAGTTTCCTACCAAGTATTTGCTTAACTAGTTTTGCTATGTCCACCCATGAGGTTCAGTTGGATACTTAGATGGAAAGTAAGAGTGCAGTGTGTTAGTGTGAATAATTCAGTTATATACATATAACTTGGGTGGTGAGAGGAGTTGGGTACAGGTCCTTGGTTTGAGTCTTCATGTACCCAAAAGCGGTGACCCTTCCTTGAGCACTTGCTTCCAAACCGAAAGCTTGTTCCTGCGTTTCAATGAGGGAATTGAAAAATTTAGGGTATTTCAAATTTTAGGAATTTCACTTGCTTGAATTAAATTCCCTTGATTCTGAAATTTTTTTTGGATAGAATAATTAAATTTTGTCATTGTTAAATTTTTTGTTTGGATAGAGTATAACATAAGTGACCAGCGGTGAGGTCAAGTGGCGGTAGCGGAGGTCCAGCGGTGGTCCAGCGGTCGACGGTGGTGGTCCGACGGTGTCACGTGAAGTAGATTAAAAAGAATTTCAAATTCCTACATTTTCTGTGGTATTTGAAGTATCCCATAAAATCTCCTCATTTTTAAAATCCCTCACATTTAATGTCCAAACAAGATATTTAGCATTGATGAATTTTAAATACCCTCTAAGATTACTTTACCCTATCAAAATGGCCCATCCAAACACACCCTTTAAAGAATTCAATTAAAAGATCACTTTTCAAGTAAAAGTCTCTTATCACATTTTAGCAACCATTTCCAATTTTCTTGAATGATATTCAACTTATTTAGAAGTAAGGCAAATACTTAAGAGTGTCCTAAGGACATTATTTACGGAATCTAGTTTTTATGGAAAGTTATGTAATCAATACATTAGAAAAGGATATACTCGGTTTTTCAATAAGTAATTACCTTATTTGTATTCCTTAAACAATGCACACTCATTAGCAAGACCCTAGAAGTAATAATTTCCAAAATTAAAGCGTAGACTTTTAATTAATGTGAGGAAAAAGAACTAAAGGGACATAGGAGTTATGGTGCACACTATATGAAGTACTCTTGGTTTGTTAAGTCTCTAAAAGGTATGATGTGCATTTACCCTAAGTTTTGATGAAAACCAAATATTTGTTAATGATTTAATTAACCTTCATATTGGTTGCTAACATGTCTATCCAATATGTAGATCTCTAAAAAAACAATTCATTTAACCTGTCTGCCCACATAGAAGACCACATGTCCATTGAGTAATTGTCAACCTGTATTCTGACTAGATCGTTGAGTGTCTGCATTGAAGATTCAACTTGTCTATGAGAAGCTCTCATACCTGTCTATGGTCCTTCGGTGAGGAACACAAGTACAAGGAACTTTTGAGAGCCGTCCCCTCTTGCAGAAGTCTCTGAAACTTTCTCTCACGCAAATCAAGAAAGTCAGAAGGTCATACTCACAAGCAACTTAGGAGCTCAGAAATGAAGTCCAATTAAAGAATGTTTCCAACATGCTTTATTCCCTAGTACTAGGGGTGTTCAAATCCAAACCGATAAAAAAAAAACCGCAAAACCGATCCAAAATAACAGGAAACCGATCAAAACCGAAGTGTATGGGATTTTTTTGGATTATTTTTTCTATGAACCGATCGGTTCGGTTCACTTTTCGGTTTTATTTTCTGAAACCGAACCGAACTGAACCGAATTATATATGAAGACTTGCGTTTTATGTGTAAAGGTTGATGCATTTTGTAACACCCTGTATTTCACTGTTTTAAATAACAGTAATACATATAAATATGTTTATAGAGTTATTAGAGTTTTAGAAAATTATTTTAAATAAACTGAGTTTACCACTCAATTCTACTTGAATGTAGGAAGCTACGATTAAAATTTAGGTTGGGAAGTCAGGCGAAACCCGGCTCGCGAATTCCATTGACAGTATAATTATACTGCTCAAAAGACCTAATTTTAATTCGTGAACGAAATACATAAGTTTTTATTTTATTTCCTACAATTGTGTGTTTTTAGAATTATTTCAGAAAAAAATGAAATAATATACGTTTTACGGACGAAATACGTAATCGGGTGAACGACAGAGTAAATTTTGGAGTTTCCAAGAGCAGATAAAGAGGTTATCTTAGAATTTTGAGATGATTCATGGGGATGAGTCACACTTTTGAGTCCAGAAGATTCTACAAGGTTAAAGTGGCAATTTATGGATATTACGCTTAAGTCCTTGAACTTTCTCTTAATTACACTTTGGTCCCTAAGTTAGTTTATATGTTTTTCCAAGTGAATTGGGCCGGAATTTTGTTCCAAATCCATTAGTGGACCGTGTCCATGAAGCCCAAATTCCTTGTCCATGAATTTAATTTCATGAAGCCCATTAGAAATCATGTAAGTTTCCTAGCTTATGGTTATGCCTTAAGCATTTTGGTGGGCCAAAATAATTAAATCCAAGCCCAAATTTCCAAGGCCCATGCGCAAGCCCAAGGAGGAGTGGGGGCTGCCCTTAAATTGGATGAGCCAAGTTTATTCTTGAATCTTCCACAATGTTCTCCATTATTCTCCAAAGTTCTACACAAATCTAACAAGCTCCAAAGTATTCTAGATTCTTCCCAAAAAGCTTCAAGAAAATTCAACAAGATGAGTCACAATGTGAACACATTAAGTGTTGCACATGGTTATCATTTCAAACTATTGGCAATTTGCAAAATAGTCCTTATACTTTTGGAATCTTTGCAAAATGGTCCCTAGGAATTAATTGCACCTAAATCCTTTGAGAAGCCACCTCCTTTCTACTTAATCCCTCAAAAGTCACATCCCTATAAATACCCTCCCTCACATTTCATTTTCTTCCTATTGCCTTTTTGTTTCAAAAATTCATAAGTTCATAAGCTTTTCTAGCATCATTTTGTGAAGCAAGTCCTTGGATTTTCACTTGTCTTTGAACTTCAAGAGGTGAATCCTATTCTTCTTCCTAAATCATGTCTATTTTCTTCAATAAGTTTCTTGATTCAAAGTTTATCTCATATTTGTTCATCACTTTTAAAGTTTCTAAGTCTAGAACTTTGAAAATTCATAACAAATTCTAGAAAAATCTCATGAGGTTGAAACTACTTTCTATATTCTTGATATCATGCATACTATCTAAATCCAAGAGCATGATGTAATAAAAAATTTCCTTCCTAATAAACTAGTTATGGCCGAACCTAGGAGAATGAGTTTGGTAGGATTTTGTTCATGTGTTGTCATGTATGATCATGTATTTCATATGACATGTATGTCTACACACTCTAATCCAAGTTAGTTTATTAAAATGAAAATCCTTACTTTTAATCTCTATGTTGGCCGAACCCTAGGTGGATGAGATTTGATGAGTTTTGTTTAAAGTTTCCATCCACGATCTTGGTTGATTAAGGACCATTAATCCATGATTTAATCATGATTAGGAATTTTAGTCACCCAAAGCCCTTGAAGCCGTGACCATGTATAAGGGTTTTGAATGTTTTTAGTTTCTTGATTTGTAATTATTTGATTGTAATGATTGAAGGTTGAGTGAGTGCGATGTATACGCGAAATCTGTACTTCCGACAAAGTTCATTAATTCACAAGAGAATCTACGAAAGGTAAGTGGGTAATACCTGAGGGATATATTCGATGGCTATATGTTATCCTGTGTTTGTTTGTAATTATTTGTCTGTTAGTATTTATTTAAGTAGTTTAAGTTATGGTATTTGTATCTGTGTTGGTTCAATTGCGTTTAATTGTTTATCTGTAATTATATTATGTTGTTGTGATGCATGATCTTCCTGTAAATATCTCTATGATATTATTGTTGGTTGATGTTTGAGAAGCCTGATAGTGGTCAGTGCCCAATTAATTAATTGGATAAAAGCTTTAAGAAGCTTCGTAAATTATATTCAATGTTTTAACGGTAAAAAATTGATATATAATATTAATGGAAATTTTTATTTGGAAAAAATAAGGAATTTTGGAAAATATTATTATTTTAATAATTTATTTCTGTAAGAATGAATTATGAGTCACAATGAGAGTGAAACCATGAAAATATTTTTACACTGCTAATTTTTACGTAAGAAATCCCGGAATATTATAAAATATTATTGTATTAAATTAATTGTTGAAAGTGAGTTAATTATGATTTTAGAAAATTGTTTAAGTGGGAAAAGCAAATTTTTGGCTTAAAAAGCTTTAAAAATGATAATTGACGACAAATTTGGAAAATTGTAGACGGCAAGTATTTTGAAACGGCAGGGTATATTTTAAGTAAGTTGAAATCTCAAGTGACTCACTTTTGTGAAAACAAATCATTATTATTTAAAGATTTTATTGATGAATTTCCAATTTTAAAATATTTTAAAAAACAAAAATTAATTCAACCGTGTTGAAAGTCTTCATTGAACTTAGTAACTAGAGACGTCGGGGTACTAATGTTCTTTGTCGTTATGGACTTGGAGTCCTTTGGACTTTGGGGTCTGTCATTTGTATACGTTGTGTATACCGTATTTAAACATTTAAGATGTTTATATTACCACGAACCTATGACTGGTGCATCGGTCGAGAGGTGTCGTGATTGAGCACTCGGACTGTGAGGTCCTGTGTTGTAATAAAAGTTTTAAAGATGATAAAACTATGTGAGTTGTATGCCATTTTGAGCTTCGGCAAAGAAAGATTGAACACAAAGAAAAGAGTTATGAGCAAAAGTGTTTTGCATACATTTGCCAGACGTGCCCGCGGTTCTATGTGTGATTACCTTGCGGCGTCAGGTATTTCATACTATGATTTTCCTCATTGTGCCCGGGTTGGACAATGAGACCCCATCTACGTTGCTATCACTGATGCCCTGGGTGTGGACAGTGTGCGATGGGTTTTTGGCTGTGTGCTGTTTGCCTAGTGTGGCAATGGAGCCTGATCAACTCACCACGTGTTGGGATATCTCATGAGATTAGGGCGAAACTAGATGACGAATATGAAGTGTTCATGCATAATTTTTCAAACAATGATGTTTCGGGTGTTGAACCCATTGATATGCTATTTGCTTATGAATGCTTGTGTTTGGTAAATGCGTATGTGTTTATGTGGTGGCTAGTATGTAGTTGTCGAGTAAAATCTATATATTGGTTTCTCACTCTTACATGTTTAGATGGAACCAGGATATACCTCTGGTACATTCGAGGATCCGATCGATCACTTTTGATCGAGCTCAGTTTGGTGGTGCCTGGGAGATTAACCCTAGGGCACTCAGCACCACCTATCATGGTCCCAGTAGAGAAGTAATTGGCACGGTGGAAGAAGGACCGTAGCAAAGGACACACGTTGTAGAGACTGTTGAGGTATCTCTACCTCCGATATGGCTATACCTACTGACATTTGGTCGAGCACGGGTTACTTGATTTGACACCCTCAGTCAAATCCGCTTCGGATAGTAGGACCGGAAGTACCTCCTGTTGAGGTAGTTTTGGATGAGGCGAGAGGACCCGGATGAGTACATTGAGGGCGATCTTGAGTTTCACCCTCCTGCTGTTGATGATGATGATTCTTCCGGCGACGTAGCGGAAGCGGAGGCATCTTCATCGGATACATCTGTTGTAGGTGGGGTTGATCATCATGATCTCCCCAATGGTTTTCATTAGCTTGACCCGCTATAGGTATAGTTACGGGGTAGCGAGTCTTGTCGATTTTGATCGCTCTACCGAGAGCCATGAGTTTTTGGTATGGTTACGGACCACTCGTTGCTTATATGTATATGTCTTTCTTTTCTTTACTTAGTTTGTTGGAGAATAACCTATACTTATGAGGGCTCTTTTGTTATCTCCTATTATAGGTAGGGTGTATTTAAAAGGTGATGCATATATATAGATATACGTATATGTTTGTTTATGTTTACGATGGTTCTATGTTAAAGAAAAAAAAAATTTAGCACTATTTTCGTAAAGAGACATTTACTCTAAAATATATTTTCCGAAAGTAACCAGCGATTAATAATTTAATTTTACGCTTTTGGGTAAATATGTGATGACCCTAGAAGGGGTGTCTCATTTGTGGTATCAGAGTTGGTCGAGTCTTTCGGGAATGTTGGGAAATAGGTCTGTTATGTCTATGTTGTGTGATCTCTGACTTAGACTTGTTTTATTTACTTAATAGAAGTAATGTGTGGTAACGAGTAAGTTTGCGTTTCAGTTTCTGGTTTTGGTTTAACTGATTGTGATTTGTAGGTCAGTTATGGAACCAGTGGTTGAACCAGAAGCTGGACATGGACGTGGACGTGGACGCGGTCGTGGAAGAGGCCGTAGAGGTGGTCGTGTTGGCGGTCGTGGTGACATGAATGAAGAGTATGGAGAAGGAGTGGATTATGCGGCTCAAGCAATGGAAAATGTGGCAGCGGCGATTGCAAATCAAACTGCAGCTATGAATGCTCAGAATCTGCAAGCTGCGGAAGGCAAGGCTTTGATTGAGTTTCGAAGTCAAAATCCTTCACAGTTTGGTCTAGATGCTGATCATGAGAAGGCTGATTTGTGGATTCAGGAGCTGGAGAAAATCTTCGAGTTGGTGGTCACGCCGGCAGAAGTTAGGGTCACTTATGCTGCTTTCCTACTGGTAGGAGATGCGGAGTATTGGTGGAAATGTGTCAGGCTACTATTAGAGACCGATCATCAAGACATTACCTGGAACGTTTTTCGAACTGCGTTCATGGACAAATATTTTCTGGAGAGCATAAGGATCGACAAAGAACAACAATTTTTGGGGTTACAACAGAGAGAGTTATCTGTAGGGAAGTATGAGGCGAAGTTTGAATCGCTTTAAAATACTTCCGTTTCTTTCAAGCTCAACCGAATGAAAGTTGGAAGTGTGAAAGGTTTGAAGCGGGGACAACAATTTGAGATTAAGGAGTCCGTTTTACCTCTGCAACTTCGTAATTTCCAAGCTCTAGTGGAAATGATTCGTAAGATCGAGCAAATGAGGAAAGGAAAGGATAATAGAGGGAGTGTTGGTGGACCCTCTCATTTCAAGAACCAGGCTCGAGGTGGAAAGGAAAACAGAATCGGTAGAAACCTTATTTCCGTCCACGGGGAAATAATCAGAATCGACAACAATACCGTTCGAATTTTGCTACATCAGCGTATGGAGGCCAAAGGAATTAGAATCTAGGCCAGATTAGGAGATGCTTTAATTGTGGAGACACGAGACCCATGGTAGATAGTTTCCCTACTAGGTGAGTTTGATGTTTTAAGTGTATTCAATTGGGACACATGGCGAAGGACCGCAATGCACCAAAGCACGAACCGAGCGTGTGAATCATGCCATAGCAAATAAACCGTCGCCCAAGGGGATAGTTTATACGATGAGTGGGAACCGGGGCTTCAAACTCTGACGATCTCATACAGGGTAAGTGCGACATAAACGGTAATCTTCTAACTGTACTTTTTGATTCAGGTGCGACGCATTCTTTTATCTCGATGGATTGTGTGAAACTGCTAAAATTGCCTGTTTCTTCCTTGTTGTGTGATCTTATTGTTTCAACTCCCTCTTGCTAAGCCGATTTTAGTCACTTCATTTGCTTGAATTGTCCTATCATTATTCGGGATAATCATTTTCTTGTTAACCTGATCTATTTGCCTTTAATACGGTTAGATGTAATTCTAGGCATGTATTGGTTGTCTTCTAACCATATCTTGATTGATTGTGCTCGTAAAACTCTAGTTTTTCCTACGGATGAGATTTCCGGATTTTTAAGCGCTAATCGATAAACACTTCTTTAAAAGAAGGAGCACAAGGATACATGCTATTATTTTCCTTAGATGTTAAGAGTGAGTTAGACTTGCAGTGTATATCCGTTGTCAACGAGTTTCTGGAAGTTTTTCCTGAAGATGTACTTGGATTACCACCTGTTCGGGAGATCGAGTTCGCGATTGATCTGGTTCCAGGCACTGGACCAATATCCATAGCACCATATCGAATGTCACCATCAGAACTTGAGGAATTAAAAGGACAACTAGTGGAACTAATGCGAAAAGAATTCATTAGACCTAGTGTATCGCCTTGGGGAGCTCCAGTTTTATTAGTGAAGAAGAAAGACGGAACTTCTCGTTTATGCGTAGATTTTCGTCAGTTGAATAAAGTAACGATTAAGAATAAGTATCCACTTCTAAGGATAGATGACTTAATGGATCAGATACGTGGAGCAGCTGTTTTCTCAAAGATAAATTTACGTTCGGGCTATCATCAGATTCACGTGAAGGCGGAGGATGTTCTCAAAACAGCGTTTAGAACACGTTACGGACATTACGAGTACCTTGTGATGCCGTTCGGAGTTACGACTGCTCCAGCTATATTCATGGATTACATGAATAGGATTTTTCGTCCTTACTTAGATCAGTTTGTCGTTGTTTTTATACACGATATTCTAATCTATTCTCCCAGTAAAGAAAAACACGCTGAACATCTCAGTGTGGTTCTCCAAATTTTAAAGGAGAAACAGCTTTACGTGAAACCTGAAAAGTGTGAATTTTGGTTAGACCAAGTTCAATTTTTAGGACACATAGTCTCAAGTGAAGGGATTGCCGTTGATCCGTCGAAAGTTGAGACTGTTTTACAATGGGAAAGGCCTAAGACGGTGACCGAGATTTGTAGTTTTGTGGGTTTAGCGGGATACTATAGAAGATTCATTGAGGGATTTTCCAAAATAGTAGGACCCCTTACCCAACTAACTCGAAAGGATCAAGCGTTTATATGGACTGAAGCATGTGAAGAAAGTTTTCAAGAGTTAAAACGAAGGTTGACTACTTCACCGGTATTGATACTACCTGATCCTCATGAACTTTTTGAGGTTTATTGTGATGCTTCACATCAAGGATTAGGATGTGTATTGATGCAAGACCGAAAAGTCGTGGCATATGCTTCAAGACAATTGAAGATTCATGAAAGGAATTATCCTACACATGACTTGGAGCTAGCAGCAGTGGTATTCGCTTTAAAAATACGGAGACATTATTTGTATGGAGCGACTTTTAATGTTTACAGTGACCATAAAAGTTTGAAATACCTGTTTGATCAAAAGGAGCTTAACATGAGGCAGAGGCGTTGGTTGGAACTTCTAAAGGATTATGATTTCCAATTACAGTATCACCGATCGACCTCCTGGCTCGACTAGTTTTATGACTAGTATGACCAGTGGTTTTGTGCTAATTATATTATATCCTGTTTTCGCCCAAATTAGACTTGATTGTCTTCAAGCAACAGTTTGAGTCTGTAAAGTATTTTTAGGTTAATTTAGTTGATTTGGAGTCGAATAAATCACTTACTGCTATTTGTCGTTTTCAGGTTAGTAAAGAGAAGCAGTTCTAGAGTTTTTCGCCCCGAGAGGCTACTCGCTCGCGAGCCACGAAGCCTCCTTTGTGCCGAAATGCCATCCTCTCTGTCTCGCCCAGCGAATAAATTTCTCGCCCCGCGAGAAATCCAACCCTGAAGGACAAAGACCATCACGGCCTACCCGTGATGAAGGCCACGGGCGTGGCAGATTGGAATTTGAAGCCTCGCCTCGCGAATAATCAGCTCGCCTCGCGAGAAAGCCAAACACTGAAGACCTGTTCATAAGATTCGCCTCGCGAGTCTTGTCTCGCCTCGCGAGAGCGCGCAATCCAGAATCTGTATTTATAGTATGTTTTAGTTCAGAACCAGATATCTTCTCTCTCATCTTCTTTTTCTTCTACTTTTTGGTTGACGGCTGCGAATTAGGTTTAGTGCTTTGTTTTTCCTTTGTAATGGAGAACTAGTCTCCTTGGATTGATCTACTGTAATTGGGTTCCATTGACACTTGAGGTTATGTAATTCCCATTCTTATTGCTATTCTCTTTCAATACTTATGCTATATGCCTTGTTTGCTTAATTCAAGTTGTGTAGAAAAGGTATTGATTTGTTTCGATGATTTTATGTTCCTAAACATAATCGCGTTTGCTTAATTCGCGTGTGTTCAATCGTGTTTGCTTAATTCACGAGAGCTTCACCCCGTTTGCTTAATTCGGGATTGCATCAACCTAAACTGCTGTTGCCACAACATGATGATGTAATGGTAAGAGGAAGAGGGAAAGCATGTGGTATCCTACTATGTCCTTCAAATATGTGATTTCCTAAATTGCATGCTGGTTTTCACAAATTTGCTTTGTAGTCTGTTGTTGTATTAATATAAACGAGTCTGTTTGCCTTTGAAGCAGGAATTGCAGTGGATGAACTCACGGTCTAAGTTTAGTTTTGGATCTATTCTTCATATATAGCCTGAAACTTGAAATTCAAGCCAAATAGTACCTCGAAGTAGTGCTAAATGATATGTCCATATGTTCCTTTTGGACAGTGATCATTTTAAGCCTAGTATTTGCTTCTCCTTTTGGCTAATGTTGGGTGTGATTTCTTGTTATTCTCTAGTTGATGGACATCTAACCATGACATGATTTGTATTAGTGTATTTAATTAAGTAAAGAGTTATTCTCTCTCCTAGACCAGTGATAGGCAGGCACAGCTGAATTAGATGGAGATGGAGATGTGATCATGTGGTATGGGAGAATGTAAAAAGTAGAAACGAGAGAGTAAAGGGAAAGAAAGTATAAAGAAT
Source organism: Sophora flavescens (assembly GCA_030762895.1). NCBI lineage: Eukaryota > Viridiplantae > Streptophyta > Magnoliopsida > Fabales > Fabaceae > Sophora > Sophora flavescens. Next base: position 96,739,823 of record CM061068.1, on the reverse strand, counting down.
GGCCCGTGACTCTCGAAAGAAGAGCATAGATATAAAGTGGTAACGAAAATATCATAACTGGAACTTCCTTTTTCTCAAGTAACCTTGTTAGCGAAGCTAATATTGGAGGGGTTCAAATCAAGGTCTTGTGATGTTTGGATGGGGTTCAAATCACGGCTTTTACTATCCCCCGTTATGCATAGAAGTGGTTTGACTCAAATTTGGTTATATATTTTGATATGTAGATATAATCTATAAATTCAAATATCATACATAAACAAGTTACGAAAGTATGAAAATTAAAAAAATATGTTTATATATATTATGCAAAAGTTATTAATTCAAGTCAAGAAGGTTTATGAGGAGGTAAGGAGAAGTCAGTAGAAGAGGGAGAAGAAAGGTTGGAAATGGGTTGCATAGGTGCAGAAGATTACTGGGTCAAGGAAGTCGAAGTCAGAGACTTAAGAGATGTGGGATGAGGAAGCAGAGGTAGGAAATTAAGATTGACTGGCAGGGGCAGGGCTTAGAGAAGATAGAAGTAAGTGCAGTGGGTAGAACAACTAGAGCCGGAATAAGAGATTGAGTTGTGCACTTGGTGTAGTGGCAGTGGTTGTAGGAATACGTGAGAAAGGAGAGTAATTGAGGGAAAGGGAGACTTGTGGAAGGAGGTTCAATCCCAATTCTACAATATAACCAGGTGTATCTAGTGTAAGAATCAACAATGGACATGTAGTTTGTGGGTAGTTGCTAGGATAATTCTGGTGTTGTGAAATGTGAATAATTGCTATAGTAATACTACTGATTATGTTGATTCCAAATCAAAAAAATTCAACTGTCAATTTTGCAGAAATCACTGGTCAAAATGTTATCGCAGAAGAGACAATAGAGTTTCAGGCAAGAGCAGAACTACATGTGGACCGACCATGATTGAGGATCAAGGAGCTCCCGATACCATGCTATATTTTGAGGATAGAGAGAGGGGAGTGATTGTTTTTTATTATTTCAAAAGTTAGTGGGAAAACCAAAAGGATGACACATCCGTGAATATATGCCTTGACATGATTAATCTGTTTTGGTGATTGACAAATGGAGAAGGACAAGATCGCTCTAAGCCTTGATGAATGACAAAAAGGGAAGTTGGAAGGACTCAATTGCAAAAAGCAGCAAAAGTTCAAACAAGCAGTCAAGATGGGCAAAATGGGAATTTCAGTTATTGTATGGTTGTTTTAGAAAAAGCATGTAAATGGTAAATTGAGTTCTCAATTTAATATTGGTCTCTCACACACACTTTTAACATGTGCCAAAAACTTTTAAACATTTAAAATCTGACAATTAATCATGCTTAATGAGTAATCAAAATATTAATTGTTAAGATTTTCAAATTCAAATGTGCTTCGAGCCATAATCGATTATGTGAAACCAATAATCGATTATGATATGAATTAAAAGGTTTAAATGAGTTTAATGAGTATCGATTTTAATTAAAGCCGTTACGTTTTGAATTTGAATTAAAATAATCGATTATGTAATATGTATAATTGATTATGTCCTCTCAGACTTTCAATGGTCTTCAAACAGAAACCCCATAATCGTTAAAGTAATCAATTATGGCTTTTTATGTGAAAGTCAGTGGACTCGTAATCGATTAGTATAATTGATTATGCATATTCTGTCCAAAAGAGATCTACTTGGAAATACTTTAAATAATCAATTATGATAATGTAATAATCGATTATGACGCGACAGAAATGAATTTTAAAGGTTGCCTCACTTTTCTTTTCTATTATAAAAGAAAAGTGAGGCAACCAACATAACATACAACACTGCAATACTCTCTGTGCTACAAACTCTGATAATCATTTTCTATACTATTTCTCTTGCACTATCACTTTAACCATATTATCTTGAGAGTTCTACACACCATATAGGTGTTGTTGTGTTGTGCTTCAATTTGTTCATCTGCACTATTTAGAGTGCTTTATATCGGTAAGAGTCGGATTGACTCAAACCTTCTTTCGGTTACCATTCTTACAAGAGAGGGTATATCTCTTGTAGGTGTTTCTTGGATGTGATTTCCAAGTGTTTACAAGGGAGGTGATATTCCTTGTGGTTGACAAGAGAGTGTATATCTCTTGGGTTATTGTTTGAGGCTCTTTCACTGGGGGAGGTGATATCCCTAGTCTGTGAGGAGTGCTCTTCATTGTAAAGGTTCTAGTTGATCCTGTTTAAAAACTAGTGTTGAGTGAAAACCCTCGGTCGTATTGCCTTGGGGACTGGACGTAGGCCACCTGGGTAGTTTGTGATCGAATCAGGATATATCGTCGTGTTCATCTTCTTTCCCTACCCTCTTTATTTTCCGCAATCATTTAATTTTCCTACGCTTTATTATTTGCAAAGTTTTCCTTATCGCGCTTCAATTTCAAGCCGTTTATTTTATCAAGCGCTTGAATTTGAAAATAATCTTTTATCTGCTCCAAATTCTGTTTATATATTAAAAGGTTTTTGATTTATATAAAAAGAATTTGTTTTTATTTAAAACCTAATTCACCCCCCTCTTGGGTGATGGTTGTCATGGCCACCAAGTGGTATCAGATCTTCGGCTCTGGTTAGTAGCTTAACGGCTTAGAGTTATCCTTTTGGCAACTTTTTAAAGTTTTCCAAAATGTATGGTTTTGAAATTGACAAACCACCATTCTTTGATGGTGAGAATTTCATTTATTGAAAGTGAGAATTGAAATTTTTATGCAGTCAATTGATGTTGGTTTATGTGATATTGGAGTCTATGGATTCATTCTCAAACTCAAACAACATCAGACCGAGTTTGATAAAAACTGTTTTTGCTTGAATCTCAAAGCTATGCAAATCCTTTAGAATTGTCTATGTGATGATGCTTATGAGAGAATTAAAAAATGTGATTGTGCCAATGATATTTTAAATGAGCTTGATTATACATACCTCATCACTAACAATTTTGAGATTGAAAGTAATTACAGGAAAGGACAAATTTCAATGGAGGAAAGATATCCTCAAGAACATGCCAAGAAGAATGACCACAAAAGCAAAGAGCTAATGGTCAAGAAAATAGAAACTACTCTCCAAGCGACTCAAATAAACTTGGAGGCAATCGATTCTAAACTTAATCCATTGAATGATGAATGGTTATGTGCATACAATAATTTGTATGATGAGTTGACGAGTTTAGAAAATAAGAATTTGAATTACTTGAAAAGTATTTCATCTATTGAGGTTGATATAGAAAATCTAGAAAATGAATATACTTTTCTTGATTAAGAAAATATTGTGAAATTTGAATCCTCATCATGCTATGAAAATTGCACAATTCTTGATAATAAAATTGAGGATTTATTTCATGAAATTGATAGAATAAAAAGTTCCACATATGTACAACCTTCATATGAGGGTAAATAGCCGACGCACAATGTACGGCTAGCCATTTCCTACATCAAAGGGTAAATGGAAATAGCTAAGGCATAAGCAAGCAGTGGAAACAGAAGAGCATACCAACTGAACAAGACAAAGTAAAGGATATTTAGCGATGTGTCAAATCAGCAACATAAGTCCATTAACTGCCAATATAATGTCTTCAAGAGGTTGGAGTGACCAAGGTCAACTGAATAATATAGAATGGGGGGATATTTAGTCGTGTCAGCTAAGCAAGATGAGTCTCTTTGGAAGGTTGAAGTTTTTTGGATCCACTGAATCAGTTAAAGCGGGGGGGGACATTTAGACCTCATGTCTACTATCTGCAAACCTAGTAGTTCCAGGAGAACTAGAGCGAGGGTAGCAGAAAGAAGATCCTACAAGTAGATGAATCATGTCAGCTGAGAACTAGAGCAGTCGATACGGTAAAGGTACGGTATTAAAATTGGCAACTGGATTCGGCTGACATAATGCATCTTTCACCTTCCTCTTATCGTTGTCAGCTAAAAGATGCAGGTGGCATTTGTTATCACCAAAAAAGAATTAAAAAACCACTAAGTCCTAAAATGGTGGGATAGTGGATAGATATGGTTAGATGACCACTAAGCTTCAGGTTGTTGTTGGATGACCACTAAGCAAGCCATTATGGGAGAACGTGGGATCTGCCTAAAAGGAAGAGATTTTTTGTTGCCCGGTGGTTTTAGTGGCTAGATGTTAACCATTTTTGTCAGCCATGATGTACACAATGTTGCTAGAAAATAGGAGTTAGCGGCTAATTGGAGTGGCGTTTGCACAGCTTACAATTTTGCCTATAAATACAAGTTGTACATGACAATTTTGACAACACCCATCAATCAAACAACTTATTCATATTCCTTTTGCTCTTTACTTTATTTATCTTTCCTTTATCGCTTTCTTTTATTGCTTTCATGCAATTTTAGCTAGCTTCCTATTTCACCTACTACACTAGACACTTTCTTTAGTAGTCTAAGAACCCATACTGAGGGTTGGATTTCCCCCTTGGTACCAAATCGCTTGATCACTTCAAAATCCATACGTGTTTCTCGGTTGAACTCGTATTCGGCTTATTAGCAATTTTTCACATAAACAAAATCAAACTTTTATTCACTCCTGATTCCATTTTTACTGTTTCTTCTCTCACAATTCCCTACTATCCATCATGATTCATGAACTACAAAAAAAGTTCTGAAGGATTGGCAGGATTGTTATCGTGAGCGAATTAATTGATTTCAGAGTAATCGATCTATCATACACTAAATTAAATGAAAATCATTTTTTGGTTACCGTATTATTAGTACGAAATATCCACCACTGAAAATAATGGTTAATCCCATTAAGTAATCTGAACGATATTTAATGGATGTTCCATCCCAACTAGGTTTTCTCAATATATAAGAGTCAGGAGTCGAACTCCTAACCACTTACTTAAGAGATTCAAACTCGTTATCACCTAGGACCAATCATATTTAAGTGAAAAAACATTTTAATGAAAATGGAACTTCAATCATAATAAGTTTCTTTACTTCTTAAACAAAAGAGAGAGAAAAAAAAATTCACGTGATGTAAAAAAAACCAAAAAAGAGAGAGTGATGTAAAAAAACAAAAAAAAATCAAAAAAGAGAGAGAAAAATATTCACGTGTGACGTGTCTACTAGTTCGTCGCAATAAGATTTTTCTCCATCAATAATTCTTCATTTTTTTTTAAGCGAATAATTCTTCATTTCTTATTTCTTAAACACTTGAAAATTAATATACAATATTTTATTATGAAACTTCTAAAAACCACGTCATACAAAATCTCCTGAAAATTGTGAGACAATCTTGTCGTCTCTAATTTTCATTTGCTTGTTTTATTTACTTCGATTTATTTAATTTTTTTGACAAGATTTTTTACTTCGATTTAAGCATGAAGTAACGTTCTATCTACATTAAACTACAATAACATATTTAATTGTGAAGGAAGACTTGAATTTTTTAAAAAGTGTTTACGCCACCAACGCTACCAATTACCGATCAATTTAATATATTCATATGCTTTATATACTTTATCTAATGTTATTATAAATTTATAATATTCAATCCCAATGAATTGATCTAATTGAGCACAACAGTATCTCATATTTGATAGGTTATAGGTTCACTATTCTTCTCGAGGGAATGTAAACGTAAATCCCTATATAAGGTTTTTCCTACCGTTTCCTCACCCTAATTTTTTTTATAAAATAAATAAATAATGTTACTATAATATTCGTGAATGTAAATCATGTGTGAAAGTGAAAACTTGTGCATATATTTTTTTTTTTTTATGAAGAAAACTTGTGCATATTTATTGGAATAATGATGCCCACTAGGCAAGGGTTCTGCTCTTAGATGCCAAATCTAATGCATAACGGCAGTGGTGCGAGAGGTTGGATTTGGGCAGTGGTGCGAGGCGAGATTGAGAGAGAGGAGACATGAGATGTTCTGGCACCCTAGCATTGGCCCTAAGAAGTGACTAAAAAGTAACTAAAACAATTTTCAGGAACAGAAATGTTTCTTCTTACGACCACTCCTACTTGTAGAAACCAAAGATCATAAAGAAAATATCAATTAACTGTCAAACTTAAAATTAATAGCAAAGGTATGGGTGGATCCAAAAACAGAAAATCTAAGTTCCATAACAGAGACTGTGTATCCAAAAATGAACTTAACTTATTGCCATATGCCCCTAAGCCTCCCTACGCACAAAATACAGCTTGCCCATCACGTGAAGGATGGCAACAAATGCTATAAAGCCAATGCTCATAACGAGAACCACATTTGGGGAGATTTTGAGTCCCGGGGCGTCATCAGTGTAAAATTGAAGCATAGTCCCAGCTGCTCCTCCAGAGGCCCCACCACTGGTTGTTCTCCTTCTCCTCATGCTTGCAGTAGCTGCTGCACTTCCTCTTTGGGGACCTCCTCCAGCACCTAAAGCCATTTTCTGAAAAACAAATTCAAATATTTAGAATGTTAAACTTGCCTACATGGAGATACCCTCTCGAAATCAAGAATATTCAATCGTTTGGAAATTTGGAATGTTAAACCACCACCTGCATTCAAATAGACACCTAAAAATCAAGAATGCAATCTCAGCTTCACATAACTACACACTACTGCTCCTTGATAACAAATTGAAAACAACTTTAGGTGGTGTTTGGCATCAAGCAAATTTTGATATTAATGAGAAAGCTGGGTGGAAATAAAAGTTTTTCATATTCGGTATAAAAGATTAAAAATCATTCCCAAACATAAAAATTGTCTAGAAATAAATTTTATGAATGAAACTTCAAAATTTATTCTCATGTATGAGGATGGGAAAGAAATATTCTTGAAAATGGAATTTTTGAGAATGTAATTTACTTGGGAATAAAACATTCCATGAACCCAACTTTCCCTAATATGTGATTATAAGGGAAAACTTGCCACATAAATGAATGAAAGAGTAATACACAACAGTCACATAACCAGCAGAAATCAAGATTTGGCAGGTAAATATTGATTTTAATTTATTATCCTTCTACTTCTTTTTCAAGTTCATAGATTAAAGAAGCAGTGTGCACCATATATGACATGAAACAAGCGATATGCATATCCAACCAAAAGGGGACTTGCCGTCAACTTTACAACCATTGTAAGTTAGAAAACTACAAGCAAACTCAAGATCTGCAAAACCTTCTCCTCTGTAGCACAGGAATGTGCAATCCTACCCCGAATATAAAAACACACAAGCAATCAATTTGTCTTAATTGGTGCTATGACAATTACAAACCCTACAAACCCAATTTTCAACCAGCGAGGCTTAGAAAACCTCATACAAGTAAAAAAACAAAAATCGGATCCACACGCATCATATTAATTAGCCGAAAATCGCAATTCGCAAATCAAACTAAACCCTAGCAAATATATAGAACGGCAATTCAGATCGGAGAAAAGCATCAAATCTCAGATTACTAAAAATAAAATTAAACAGATCGGATGTATAAATCTTCGAAATCAGAACCCTAATTTGATAAATAATAGCACAGGAAAATTGCAGGGAAAGAACCAGATCTGTGATCAGCGTTTCGAATCTAATAAAATCCTGAAAAAGAAATCGAAGAAGGAAATCGACTTACGTTGAAGAGAATTCCGGTGAGCGAGGTACGACGACGTTGGAGATGTGAGAGAGAACTCGCCGGAACAGAGTCGCTTTTGTGTGCCGCTGATGTTTAAACGGCTGCGTTCTCTGCTAACTCTGTTTATATAGGTAGGGGGAGAACGTGTATGCGGGTCCGGTCTTATTGGGATTAGAATCCACTTACTTCAATCAATTAAAGTCACCTGCCTCTCATCAATTTTGTGTCATTGGATTTATCCAACGCACCAAAATAATGAATAGAATATTAACATTAAAATAAAACATTTACCAGTTAAGAAAATACTTGAAAATACTAAAAAAATTGAAACAAAATAACAATGTTATTCACCAACAAGAATTGATTAGAAAAAGAATAAAAAGATTAAAACAAGAATTAGAAAAATACATAGGATAATGGGACTATTCGAAGAAATAGAAGTAGGATTTAAAGAATTGGAAAGAATTATGAAAGATATAAATAAAAATATCATCCAACTAATAGAAAATACAAATAAAATAGCAAATTATACTTCTAATAAAACACAAAAAGGACAAGATGAAATAAAAAATATTAAAGAAGCATTATACAATATAAGTAGAGGAAAAGAAATAGATGAAAATAAAGATATTATTAGAATAAAAATAATTCTATAACAATTAGAAAATCTTTTAGAATATGAAGAAAATAAAAGATGTATAACAAAAAATGAATTAATAGAAATTTTGGAAACCAAAAATTTAAAAGGATTAATAATTAAAAAGGAACTAGATTAAGAACTATCAAGGATACCTACACCCGTATCTTCATGAAGAGGATAAAGGATGAATATATGGAAACATTAAGAAAATCGAATGATTTAGAAGAAATTCAACAATTATTAGAACAACTTAAAATAGTCGAAAAAGAAAATAATCAAATGCACAAAATTGAAAAAATCGATAAAAAAAGATATAGAAAATAATGAAAATGAAGAAATAATTTTAAACTATAGCTCATCTTCAAAATCTGAAGAAAACCATATAAGGATGGAAAGAGGTGAATATAGTGGAAAAAGCCCTAAGAGAAAATGGGAAGAATATAAATATACACCCGAAGGAATTTGGGATAAATACGAACAAGAAACTATGTATAATAAAGGATATGCAAGAAAAAATAATAATAAATGGACAAAAGTTCAAGAAGAATTTAAACCTCGATACCATAATATGGGAAATATACTTGACCTTGATTGTATAAGAAATAAAGAGGATGTCTTATTAAGATGGACTAATGAAATAATCTTAATAATCTTGACTAATGAAAGATTTAAACAGTTAAACTTTTTAGAAACCAAAAACTTTGTAACATTTAAAACATCAGGGAATGTACAAAAGTTTTTAGTAGGAATTAAAGATGAAGATTGGAATAGATTTGGAAGAATGGTAGATAATAGTGCAAACTATGTTAAATTAATAATGACATTAATACACCAAGAATTCTTAGGATACAATATGATGGAACAGAGAGATAAGACAAATAAAACTCTAATTGAGAATGCTAACTCACATCTTAATAGAATGCAGATATGTGATATGTGTCAAATTGAAAGTTTCATCTGCGAATATCAAAAATATTATTATCAATTAGATGAAGAAACCAAAGATATATACAAATATATTTTTATAGACAAATTACCATATCCATTGAATTCAAAAATTAATAAACTTTGGGAGTCAAGACCTGAAGAAACAGCAAATACTCTAGGAGGAGTTATTAAACTTCTATATCAAGAATTAAGAGAACAATGTTTGAATAGAGAAACAATTAGACAATTGAATAGAGGAATTAATGTCATTTGTTGTGACATTCCAGAAATAGAAAAACCAGGAAAATATGGTTGTGAAAGGAAAATAAAAAAGAGAAAATACAATAAGAAATCAAACTTACGAAAGATTTATCCTAGAAAGAAAAACTATTACAAAAATAATAAAATGAAATATTTTAGGAGAAAAAGATCAACACCAAGAAAATATTGCCCGAAAAGAAAAAAGAAATGCGTTTGTTGGATATGTAATGTTGAAGGACATTATGCTAATGAATGCCCTGAAAAGAAAGAAAAAGATTTTAAGGAAAAATCAAAATTAATAAAACAAGTTTTCCAGATATATGAACTTGAACCCTTAGAAGAAAAACTAAGTAATTCGGAAATGAGTATATATGAATATACAAAAGATGAATTATCTTCAGAAGAAGGAGAATCCGAATAATACATATATAAAAATACTGATAGAAAAAGGTAATAAAGAAACAGAAGCCTATATAGATACTGGAGCAAGTCTTTGCCTTGCAACAGAAGCCCTTATTGATAATTGGGAAAGACTAGAAAAGCCAATTAAAATACAAATTGCAGATGGATCAATACATCCCCTGTATTGGATAGCCAAAAGAACTAGTTTAGTCATACAAGAAAAAATAATCTATAATACCTACAATATATAAACAAGAAACGGGAACAGATATAATTATTGGAAATAATTTATTAAGACTTTATCAACCATTTTGTCAATATTTAAAATATATTACCCTCAAGACACCATATATTTATCAAAAACAACAGAGAGAGATTATCAAAATTCCAATTATTCACTTTTCCGAAAGTATTTACTCATCAAAGTCACGCAAGCTGAACCGTGGTGAGTTAGTTACCCTAATTTGCACAAAAGAACCAAGTAGAATAATTCCAGCTCATATAGAATACCTTTTAGACAAAGTATGTAGTGAAAACCCTTTAGACCCAACTATTAATAAGAATAATGAATTGGTCGAACTAAAACTAAAAGATCCACTGAAAGAGGTCAAATGTAAACCAATGATTTATACAAAACAAGACAGAGATGAATTTGCAAAAGATATTGAAGAAATGTGTCAAAAAGGACTAATTAGACCATCAAATAGCAAACATTCTCGCTTTGCCTTTTATGTAAAGAATCATAATGAAATTAAAAGAGGCAAAAGAAGAATGGTAATCAATTATAAACAAATTAATGATGCTATGGAAGGAGATGCCTATTTCCTCCCAAGAAAAGATTTACTTATTGAAAGAATTAGAAATATGGATTGGTTTAGCACTTTTGATTGTAAATCAGGTTTTTATCAGATTAGACTGACTGAGGAATCAAAAGCATTAACAGCATTCAGTTGTCCTCAGGGTCAATATGAATGGAATGTATTATCAATGGGATTAAATCAATCACCAGAAATCTTCCAGCGAAGGATTGATTCAATTCTTAAAGATTTTTGTCTTATTTATATTGATGATATACTAATCTTTTCTAATAAAGGATTAAATGAACATTTTGAAAAAATAGAATTAATTCTTAAAAAATGCTATGAAAATGGAATAGTTTTAAGTAAGAAAAAAGTTGTTTTAGCCCAAAATAGAATTAATTATTTAGGATTAGAAATTGAAAAAGGAAAAATAATAATGCAGCGATATGTATTAGAAAAACTTCAGAATTTTCCAACAAAATTGAAGGATAAAAAGGATTTACAAAGATTTCTTGGACTATTAACATATATTTCAAATGAAGGATTTATCAGAAATCTTGCATCATAAAGAAGGACGCTTCAACAAAAACTAAAGAAGGACGCCCTTTGGACATGGACTGATGAAGATGATAGACTGATTATAAAAATGAAAGACTTATGCCGGGATCTTCCCGAGCTATATCATCCTTCGGATGATGATTTAATTATTATTGAGACTGATGCCTCAAATGACTGTTGGGAAGGTGTTATGAAAGCAAAACCCCTTGGATACAAAAATGAATTACTGTGTCAATACATGTTTGGAACTTTTTCAGACAGTGAAATTAATTATCCTACTCATGAAAAGGAAACAATGGCTTTGATCCGAATGTTGGAAAAACATCGGATTTATATACTGGATAAGGACTTTATTGTCCGAACCGATTCTACTTATGTTGCAGGTTTTAAGAACTTAAACCATAAAGGAACTTACAAACAAGGACGATTGATTAGATGGCAAATGAAACTTGTCGAATACAATTACTCAATCTCTCATATTAAGGGAGATAAAAATGTTCTTGCAGATATATTATCAAGAGAATGGAGCAGCAAACAATTGAAGACATAAAGAAGCAAATCCAACTTCAAAGGATGCTGGAGAAACAAAAAATAATGGAGCTAGACTTGATCAAGACCAACATTGAAGTACTAGAGTTTCAATTACAAGCTAGAGGAGAATCTGTCAAAGAAGATCCTATGAAAAATATAAAACAACGGGTACAGGAAAATACTAAAGAAAAATGGTACGCCATTTTTAATGGACCACACCTAGGTGTTTATGATGAATGGCATAAAGCGGCCCCTCACTGCATTGGACTCTCCGGAGTTCATCACAAAGGATTTTGCACCAAGGAAGAAGCTGAGAAAGCTTTGATAGACTATCAAAAGGAACATGACAAGGGCAAAGAAGTTTATCTTGGCCCAAGAACTTTTTATGAAACCATAAAAACTCCACCAGTCCAAAAGACTTCATTAAGGATACTCGGAAGAGTTCCTTCCTCAATTGGTGACTACCAAATTACTTCAAGAAAATACCATGAACTACAAGTCCAATTTTCCAAAGAAAAATCTCATGAAAAATTGAAAAGATTAACCAATTGGTCTGAAAAGGAAAAGATTAATTGTTTTTATATGGTTAACCGAAACATCTTCGGTGTTAAAGCCATAATTACTCCCGGATCATCATCGATTCTTACATTTAATATGTTCCAATTCATACTTATTGAATGCCTTTATTTAAGCCAGGACTTATAATAAATCAAATTGTTCCCATATAGCCTGAAAGAAGCCATCCAAAATTACAAGAAGAATGTTGCCAAAGATAGAACTATCTTCTTGAAGTTCTATTCGACTTATCCAGACTTTGCCACTAAACAACCCACAAAAAATTTAATCTTCATTGGAGTAAGCAACAACAGCTTTTCCATGAGAGATGAACCTACTGGAGAAGATTACAATGAAGAAAAGATTGTCACAATTCTAGCAAATCAACTGACGAGTATCTTTACTCAATGCCAAATTATTGGTAAAGATTCCTTCATAAAAGCCATGTACAAAGGGCCACATACTTTGCTTCTTAGCAAGACTAGTGGAAAATTGATTAGAGAAAGGGACTTAGCACTACTGACGAATTTTGAACTACCTTTATACACACTCCAAGGACTTTCAATGAATTATCAGTCATCTGTCCTTGATTTGTTGTGCTCAATGATTAAGGAGAATGGGAACCACGCATGTGAAAGATGCGTAAGAAAAGAAGACTGTCGGCAAGAAGATAAGGATTCAGACGAAGCCATTATTGAAGAATGACGTAAGTACTGACGTCATCAAGCAATAATAGGGGAATGACGTAGGCAATGACGTCATTATGAATTATTGAAAAGTCTGATAGATTGTAATAATGCAGGGACTTTCTTGTAATTTACCTAGCTCTTCACGCATATAAATAAGACCTCTTATGTTGAGGCAGAAGACGGAGTTTTAGAATTTAAATTCTCACCTCACCTCACTTCTCTCTAAGAAGTTCTAGCTTTGCTAGCGAATCCTTGAGAGTGGATTCAAAAATAGTTCTATGTACTTTCATCACTGATCATAAATAAACAACTTTCATATATCTCTCTACTTTGTAATACTTCTAATACTTTCATTACTTTCAACTACTCGTTGTGATTAAACTTCAATTCGACTGAGACGGAAGCAGCGGTGGACCAAAGTATCCAGATATAACTTCAAAGATCCAAGTCAGGTATGAATTATCAACTTCAGTTTTCAATTTATACTAAAAACTAGTTATGTTAGAAATAGAAAGAGAAAAAATTAATAATACTGATGTAGAACACTTGCAAATTACTGAAGAAGATGGAAACTATGAAGGAAGTATTTTGATAGATCCAAAACTATTTCAGAAAATTCAAAAAGAAGATTTAAATTTATCTAAAGATGCAAACATGAAAAAACTAGGAGGAATAATGAATATATTTAATCAAAAAGAAAACATCATATATTATGGAAAGATAGTTAATGAAACCCCTATAGACATATCTGAAACACAAGGAAATACTTGTATACAATTATTAAATAAGAAAAAACTAATTGATTTAAAAAGAAATTTAAAGAAGGAAGCACACAGGAAGAAAATAGGATATATCCATATAGGAGCAATACAAGTTTTAATTAAGGCAACCTTTCAAGAAGGAATAGATTCACCAATAGAATTAGTTTTAAAAGACGATAGAATAACAGACCCAAAGGATAAAATACTAGGAGTGATTGAAGGAAACTTAGCTTATGTTAAGCTAAAATTTGAAATACACCCAACTATCGGAATACCATTAGATACTCAAAGATTAGATCAGTCTTTAACTATGAAACATAGATTTTTAAGAAATAATTTAATGAGATTAGGAGATAAGATCTTCTCAATTACTTACTGTGTTAATTATGCACTAACAAATTCTCATCATAGTATTACTTTTAGAAATAATGATAGAATAGATATACCAAGACTTTTTGAAGAAATAGGAAAGATTTATTATCCAAAAAGAAATGAATTAACTGAACTAGGAATTTCTATAAGAAATCCAAAATCACTAAGTTTTAGACAGCTCTCGAAACCAATTACTTTTCCTGAAACAGAAAATAATAAGGAAGATGAAAACATAAATAAATTATCAAATCAAGTAAGAGATTTAGCACAATATTTGAGAAATAGAATATGAATAAAGGAAAGGAATTAAGAGATATTTATGAAAAATCTTACAATAAAATAAATCAAGATAAATGGAATATAAAAGAATTTATGAATATTTATGATAATCATCTTAAAAGAAATAAAGAGAACAAAAATCGAAAACAGATGGAAGAATATATTATAGAAAAAGAAAAGGAACTCATTAATATAAGGAATAAAAGAGAAGAACATAAAAGACAAATAATAGAAAAAATAGGAAAAATAGAAAAAATGATATCAACAAGAACTTATCAACCATCATCTGGTTATTTTAAAATAACAGCGCCATCTTTTGAAGATATCGAATAAAATAATGGAAATATACTCTGAGTTTGATAATTAAACAGAAAATGAAATAATGAGTATATTAGTTATGAATTTACCTACCGATTGTAAACAATTAATAATTGAAAAAATAAAAGCCCAATTCAGGCAAGAAGATTATTATCTTGCAACTATTTCGTTAGATATAGAATGAAACTATATGGAAGAAATAAGATTAGCTTTTGAATTTGATAGACTATCGTTATCTGACATATATGAAGATTGGGACTTATTAGATGATTAAATGGATCAAGAAATATTAAGCATTTTGGTTATGAAAATACCCAAAGACTGCAAGCAAATAATAATTAACAAAATAAAACATCAATATTGGCAAGAAAAACTTTATCTAAAACAAATTCAACAAAGAGTGCAATTAGCATTTTGTGAAGAAGAAAGAAACCAGATAATTCAAGAATTAATAGAAATAGACGAATCTATAATGGATTATGGATATAAATTATTAGTAACACAAATTATGCATGAAAATTACCCAAATTATGTCTAATTACTACCACTACCTGGGAAAAAATAGATTGGTACCAAATTGGTGGTATCAAAGCCAAGTACTAGCTAATTACTAATGAGTTCTCGAAACATAGAAAAATTTGTTCACCATTTAAGTATGATAGATTTAAGAAATCAAAACAGACTAAAAGAATTAGTACAAGAATTAACTGATGAAGCCACTGATACATGTGATAAACACATGGAATATCATTATGAGTATTGTGATTGTAAAGAATACGAAAGAAAAATAGATTTAATAAAAATCATAATTAATAAATTAAATTTATGAATAGATCGGAATAGTCAATAGATTCAACGGCTCAGAGAAGGCAAAGTTACCCGCCTTTGCGCGCCTTAAAGTCAGATAAGTCGAATCCGTCTTATTGATATACGACTTTACGTATCAAACCAAATTTAATTTAATTAAGGAATTTCCAGTTAAAAATAAAAATAATAATTAAGGAATTCCCATGAGATCTCAACCGTTTACCTAATTAAGCTTACTTTTTATAAATAGGTTAAACTAATCTTTTGGTCCCTGTACGTGGCACTGATTTTTAATTTGGTCCCTATACATAAAAAGTTATCAATTTGGTTCTTATATGTGACACTGATTTTCAATTTAGTTCTCACCGCTAATTGGTCCCTATATAAGAGGACCAAATTATAAATTATTGTCACATGTAGGGACCAATTCAATAAAAAAATTGAAATCGGTCCCTACATGTGACAATTATTTTCAATTTGGTCCCCATATGTGATAATGATTTGCAATTTGATCCCTTTTATATAGGGACCAATTAGCTGTGAGGACCAAATTGAAAACCAGTGTCGTGTATAGGGACCAAATTGATAACTTTTTACGTATAGGGACCAAATTGAAAATCAGTGTTACGTATAGGGACCAAAAGATTACTTTAACCTTATAAATAATTATAATAATAATAAATTTAGCTTACTTTATAGAAACTTTACCCTTAATTTTATTTTATTTTATTTAAATAATTAATAATCTTACGGTATAATAATATATTTTATACGGATTTTACTTATTCTGAAATACATGTTATAAGATAGAATTTAACTTTGATACAATGTCAGACTAAAGTTTTTTAAATTATTAATCAACCACAAATCATCTTATATATAAATTTTATGTAATGCTTGATTTAGGGAAGTTGAGACACGGGAAAGGGAGGTATTTTCGTAATTTCCTCTCGTTTAGTTCAAATTTTCAGAGGAAGGCAAAATCTCATCAATTTAGCTCTTCTCCTATATTTAGGAGAGGGGAAGGGAGGATTTTAAAATATTTTGAATATATTAACTAAATTATCCCAACTTATATTTTGATATCCAAGATTATAAGATATTAAAGTAAGTTAGTTTTAAAATCTCTTCATTCCCCTTGTGAATCAATCACAGAATGTTAGTTTCACCCTCTTCCCTTTCGTTAAAATATCTCTTCTCCTTTGAACAAAACGTAGCCTAAGATAATTGTGATAAGAATCAAACATTTTTAATAATGTGATAATTTATAATTGATTAATAATGTAAAAAAATTGTAATAAAAAATAATATAATTATTTTTTTATACTGATAATACAAATCAATTAAATTATATAAAATACATATTAATATGTTTTGGTCAAAGTGAAAAAGGGTTCTTAGGATGTAGTTTTGGGTCCATATCTAGATTTATAAGTTGGTTTCCACCTACGAGATAAGATGATATTCTAAAAAATAAAAAAAATATATTGTAAAATATGTTTTAAGAAGGTATCTCCATGTAGGCACTAGCAAGTTTAACATCATTATACATCAAACCTCAAACCAAAAAAAAAAAAAAAAACCCTCAAACCTCCATCGTCACCCCCACAAACCCAAACCTTCCCCGCCCTGTACGTTTTTGTTCTCCAAGTTTTCATTGTTTTTTTTTTAGGGAATTCTCCAAGTTGCAATTTGAAATTGCACCTTGCCAAATAGCAAATACGTGTACAGATTAGAACATTTATATTATAATATATGCATTCAAAACAATCTGAATTTCAACCATTGCTTCATGAAATAAAAATGTAACTGAAGGTTGTAAATGTGAATTATTTTTCTCTTTAATTGACAATAATTTGTGGGTTAAGGGAGGAATCTTTGTTGATTTTAAAAGAGAACATGAGCAACAGATATAGAACGATAACTTAGCTTCAATTTCTTCGGTTTCTTTATAAAAATTAGAAGGAACGCAGAGGAAAGATAAGAGAGAGAAAGAGACGAATTCTTTTTGCAACTTTCCACCATTTTCATCCCAGTCCTCTGTCCGCCACCACACCAAACCAGTACCCAAACGGCTCATTCAGAACCGGCAATGGCAGTGGCTGGAAAGAGCTGTGGTGGTGGGGGTGGGGGACTGCTGTATGTAGTAAAATAATTAAAAATCATGCATTAATATGTCAATCTCTTTTTTGCCCTTTTAATCTGAGCCATTAGTTTAAAATATTATTATATCAATGGCCCATATTGAAAGAGATTAGGTCCTCAACCTTTCTTAATGAGGTACTTAGACAACGCCGCTGGAAAAGCACACGAAAGTGCAATGATTTTATATTTTGGGCATTATGTGGAAGAAATACGATTTCCCTTTAATTTTTCCCATCAAGAGAGATGGTTATAGAGACAGACCCGTTGACAAAAACAACAAATTTATTGGAGAGGCTAGAAACACATATTAACAATGGGTTTGAGAGAAGATTAAGAAATGTTCATACAACTGTTTTGGCATAGTGGTAAACTTGTTATAGTACGAGATCAAACAGACCAAGTCACATTCAATTTGCTTCGGGGAAAAAAAATCACATTCAATTGTTCAGTTTGTATTATATGGTGTCCAGGGTTGAATCCCTAGTTATGACATAATAGAATCGTATTTGTGGGTATAAGAGTTGCCTCTAAACTGGTACTTTACATCCTCAAGGGATTAGTCCTAAGACTACCGGCTGTGGGGATTCCAACCCGGACCTAAAAAAAGTTTGTATTATATGGTTATAGGTAAGTATTTTTAAATCACAAGCATGCTGCTTTTTTTAAATTTCATTTGAGTATGAACTTGATCATAAAACCAAGCATGAGCTCGTTCAAGTATGAACTCCGGAATAAAACTAGCATGAGCCCGTTTGAGTATGAACTCAGCCATAAAATCGAGCATTAGCTCGTCTAAGTATAAATTTTAGGATAAAACTGAGCACAAGCTCGTCCGAGTATAAACTTGGGAATAAAACTAGTATAAGATCATCCGAGTATGAACTCGGGAAAAAAACCAAGCCAAGTATAATCTCGCCCATGTATGAATACCACAATCATATTAGATAAACTTTAGGAAATAAAGGAACCCATAGTACATATAGCAATCATTCTGGTAGCAATCATCTCAAAGAACCATCACTAATGGTATTGATTAAAAGATCACTTACAACAGCGGAGTGGAACTCCAAACTCTGTTAGCTCTCTTCATTGACTATATAGCTTGGAGCTTGTGAGGCTTATGTTCAAACAATCTCGAGATCCCAGCACGAAGATATGCCGTCAAATAACAGACAGGAGAAATCCTAGCTTAACCATCTCCTAAGACAATTAAGACGATAATATGACACACTATCAAGATGAGAGATTCATGACTGCTGCTCGGGACTTGGGTGACTTTTATTCCTACATCTCGACAACTTAGTCCGAGAAGTCATCGTAACGCCTTAGATGAGAGAGATCTTAGGCATGATAAGCATTGAAGACAATCAATGAATGGGATATCAAGCAAATAAGGATGAGAGATTTCCTCTAAGAAGATCAATGACTTTAATTACACCATTAATAGCCAATGACTTTAATTCAACCATCAATGACTTCACTTTGTTGTAAAACTTTACAATACTTTAAACATAACTAGTTGTGTCTCCCAAATTAAGATGGGAAAGTTTCCTACCAAGTATTTGCTTAACTAGTTTTGCTATGTCCACCCATGAGGTTCAGTTGGATACTTAGATGGAAAGTAAGAGTGCAGTGTGTTAGTGTGAATAATTCAGTTATATACATATAACTTGGGTGGTGAGAGGAGTTGGGTACAGGTCCTTGGTTTGAGTCTTCATGTACCCAAAAAGCGGTGACCCTTCCTTGAGCACTTGCTTCCAAACTGAAAGCTTGTTCCTGCGTTTCAATGAGGGAATTGAAAAATTTAGGGTATTTCAAATTTTAGGAATTTCACTTGCTTGAATTAAATTCCCTTGATTCTGAAATTTTTTTTGGATAGAATAATTAAATTTTGTCATTGTTAAATTTTTTGTTTGGATAGAGTATAACATAAGTGACCAGCGGTGAGGTCAAGTGGCGGTAGCGGAGGTCCAGCGGTGGTCCAGCGGTCGACGGTGGTGGTCCGACGGTGTCACGTGAAGTAGATTAAAAGAATTTCAAATTCCTACATTTTCTGTGGTATTTGAAGTATCCCATAAAATCTCCTCATTTTTAAAATCCCTCACATTTAATGTCCAAACAAGATATTTAGCATTGATGAATTTTAAATACCCTCTAAGATTACTTTACCCTATCAAAATGGCCCATCCAAACACACCCTTTAAAGAATTCAATTAAAAGATCACTTTTCAAGTAAAAGTCTCTTATCACATTTTAGCAACCATTTCCAATTTTCTTGAATGATATTCAACTTATTTAGAAGTAAGGCAAATACTAAAGAGTGTCCTAAGGACATTATTTACGGAATCTAGTTTTTATGGAAAGTTATGTAATCAATACATTAGAAAAGGATATACTCGGTTTTTCAATAAGTAATTACCTTATTTGTATTCCTTAAACAATGCACACTCATTAGCAAGACCCTAGAAGTAATAATTTCCAAAATTAAAGCGTAGACTTTTAATTAATGTGAGGAAAAAGAACTAAAGGGACATAGGAGTTATGGTGCACACTATATGAAGTACTCTTGGTTTGTTAAGTCTCTAAAAGGTATGATGTGCATTTACCCTAAGTTTTGATGAAAACCAAATATTTGTTAATGATTTAATTAACCTTCATATTGGTTGCTAACATGTCTATCCAATATGTAGATCTCTAAAAAAACAATTCATTTAACCTGTCTGCCCACATAGAAGACCACATGTCTGTTGAGTAATTGTCAACCTGTATTCTGACTAGATCGTTGAGTGTCTGCATTGAAGATTCAACTTGTCTATGAGAAGCTCTCATACCTGTCTATGGTCCTTCGGTGAGGAACACAAGTACAAGGAACTTTTGAGAGCCGTCCCCTCTTGCAGAAGTCTCTGAAACTTTCTCTCACGCAAATCAAGAAAGTCAGAAGGTCATACTCACAAGCAACTTAGGAGCTCAGAAATGAAGTCCAATTAAAGAATGTTTCCAACATGCTTTATTCCCTAGTACTAGGGGTGTTCAGATCCAAACCGATAAAAAAAAACCGCAAAACCGATCCAAAATAACAGGAAACCGATCAAAACCGAAGTGTATGGGATTTTTTTGGATTATTTTTTCTATGAACCGATCGGTTCGGTTCACTTTTCGGTTTTATTTTCTGAAACCGAACCGAACTGAACCGAATTATATATGAAGACTTGCGTTTTATGTGTAAAGGTTGATGCATTTTGTAACACCCTGTATTTCACTGTTTTAAATAACAGTAATACATATAAATATGTTTATAGAGTTATTAGAGTTTTAGAAAATTATTTTAAATAAACTGAGTTTACCACTCAATTCTACTTGAATGTAGGAAGCTACGATTAAAATTTAGGTTGGGAAGTCAGGCGAAACCCGGCTCGCGAATTCCATTGACAGTATAATTATACTGCTCAAAAAACCTAATTTTAATTCGTGAACGAAATACATAAGTTTTTATTTTATTTCCTACAATTGTGTGTTTTTAGAATTATTTCAGAAAAAATGAAATAATATACGTTTTACGGACGAAATACGTAATCGGGTGAACGACAGAGTAAATTTTGGAGTTTCCAAGAGCAGATAAAGAGGTTATCTTAGAATTTTGAGATGATTCATGGGGATGAGTCACACTTTTGAGTCCAGAAGATTCTACAAGGTTAAAGTGGCAATTTATGGATATTACGCTTAAGTCCTTGAACTTTCTCTTAATTACACTTTGGTCCCTAAGTTAGTTTATATGTTTTTCCAAGTGAATTGGGCCGGAATTTTGTTCCAAATCCATTAGTGGACCGTGTCCATGAAGCCCAAATTCCTTGTCCATGAATTTAATTTCATGAAGCCCATTAGAAATCATGTAAGTTTCCTAGCTTATGGTTATGCCTTAAGCATTTTGGTGGGCCAAAATAATTAAATCCAAGCCCAAATTTCCAAGGCCCATGCGCAAGCCCAAGGAGGAGTGGGGGCTGCCCTTAAATTGGATGAGCCAAGTTTATTCTTGAATCTTCCACAATGTTCTCCATTATTCTCCAAAGTTCTACACAAATCTAACAAGCTCCAAAGTATTCTAGATTCTTCCCAAAAAGCTTCAAGAAAATTCAACAAGATGAGTCACAATGTGAACACATTAAGTGTTGCACATGGTTATCATTTCAAACTATTGGCAATTTGCAAAATAGTCCTTATACTTTTGGAATCTTTGCAAAATGGTCCCTAGGAATTAATTGCACCTAAATCCTTTGAGAAGCCACCTCCTTTCTACTTAATCCCTCAAAAGTGCACATCCCTATAAATACCCTCCCTCACATTTCATTTTCTTCCTATTGCCTTTTTGTTTCAAAAATTCATAAGTTCATAAGCTTTTCTAGCATCATTTTGTGAAGCAAGTCCTTGGATTTTCACTTGTCTTTGAACTTCAAGAGGTGAATCCTATTCTTCTTCCTAAATCATGTCTATTTTCTTCAATAAGTTTCTTGATTCAAAGTTTATCTCATATTTGTTCATCACTTTTAAAGTTTCTAAGTCTAGAACTTTGAAAATTCATAACAAATTCTAGAAAAATCTCATGAGGTTGAAACTACTTTCTATATTCTTGATATCATGCATACTATCTAAATCCAAGAGCATGATGTAATAAAAAATTTCCTTCCTAATAAACTAGTTATGGCCGAACCTAGGAGAATGAGTTTGGTAGGATTTTGTTCATGTGTTGTCATGTATGATCATGTATTTCATATGACATGTATGTCTACACACTCTAATCCAAGTTAGTTTATTAAAATGAAAATCCTTACTTTTAATCTCTATGTTGGCCGAACCCTAGGTGGATGAGATTTGATGAGTTTTGTTTAAAGTTTCCATCCACGATCTTGGTTGATTAAGGACCATTAATCCATGATTTAATCATGATTAGGAATTTTAGTCACCCAAAGCCCTTGAAGCCGTGACCATGTATAAGGGTTTTGAATGTTTTTAGTTTCTTGATTTGTAATTATTTGATTGTAATGATTGAAGGTTGAGTGAGTGCGATGTATACGCGAAATCTGTACTTCCGACAAAGTTCATTAATTCACAAGAGAATCTACGAAAGGTAAGTGGGTAATACCTGAGGGATATATTCGATGGCTATATGTTATCCTGTGTTTGTTTGTAATTATTTGTCTGTTAGTATTTATTTAAGTAGTTTAAGTTATGGTATTTGTATCTGTGTTGGTTCAATTGCGTTTAATTGTTTATCTGTAATTATATTATGTTGTTGTGATGCATGATCTTCCTGTAAATATCTCTATGATATTATTGTTGGTTGATGTTTGAGAAGCCTGATAGTGGTCAGTGCCCAATTAATTAATTGGATAAAAGCTTTAAGAAGCTTCGTAAATTATATTCAATGTTTTAACGGTAAAAAATTGATATATAATATTAATGGAAATTTTTATTTGGAAAAAATAAGGAATTTTGGAAAATATTATTATTTTAATAATTTATTTCTGTAAGAATGAATTATGAGTCACAATGAGAGTGAAACCATGAAAATATTTTTACACTGCTAATTTTTACGTAAGAAATCCCGGAATATTATAAAATATTATTGTATTAAATTAATTGTTGAAAGTGAGTTAATTATGATTTTAGAAAATTGTTTAAGTGGGAAAAGCAAATTTTTGGCTTAAAAAGCTTTAAAAATGATAATTGACGACAAATTTGGAAAATTGTAGACGGCAAGTATTTTGAAACGGCAGGGTATATTTTAAGTAAGTTGAAATCTCAAGTGACTCACTTTTGTGAAAACAAATCATTATTATTTAAAGATTTTATTGATGAATTTCCAATTTTAAAATATTTTCTGAAAACAAAAATTAATTCAACCGTGTTGAAAGTGCTGTTGAACTTAGTAACCGAGACGTCGGGGTACTAATGTTCTTTGTCGTTATGGACTTGGAGTCCTTTGGACTTTGGGGTCCTGTACTGTATACGTGGTGTATACCGTATTTAAACATTTAAGATGTTTATATTACCACGAACCTATGACTGGTGCATCGGTCGAGAGGTGTCGTGATTGAGCACTCGGACTGTGAGGTCCTGTGTTGTAATAAAAGTTTTAAAGATGATAAAACTATGTGAGTTGTATGCCATTTTGAGCTTCGGCAAAGAAAGATTGAACACAAAGAAAAGAGTTATGAGCAAAAGTGTTTTGCATACATTTGCCAGACGTGCCCGCGGTTCTATGTGTGATTACCTTGCGGCGTCAGGTATTTCATACTATGATTTTCCTCATTGTGCCCGGGTTGGACAATGAGACCCCATCTACGTTGCTATCACTGATGCCCTGGGTGTGGACAGTGTGCGATGGGTTTTGGCTGTGTGCCTGTTTGCCTAGTGTGGCAATGGAGCCTGATCAACTCACCACGTGTTGGGATATCTCATGAGATTAGGGCGAAACTAGATGACGAATATGAAGTGTTCATGCATAATTTTTCAAACAATGATGTTTCGGGTGTTGAACCCATTGATATGCTATTTGCTTATGAATGCTTGTGTTTGGTAAATGCGTATGTGTTTATGTGGTGGCTAGTATGTAGTTGTCGAGTAAAATCTATATATTGGTTTCTCACTCTTACATGTTTAGATGGAACCGGATATACCTCTGGTACATTCGAGGATCCGATCGATCACTTTTGATCGAGCTCAGTTTGGTGGTGCCTGGGAGATTAACCCTAGGGCACTCAGCACCACCTATCATGGTCCCAGTAGAGAAGTAATTGGCACGGTGGAAGAAGGACCGTAGCAAAGGACACACGTTGTAGAGACTGTTGAGGTATCTCTACCTCCGATATGGCTATACCTACAGCATTTGACTGAGCACGGGTTACTTGATTTGACACCTCAGTCAAATCCGCTTCAGATAGTAGGACCAGAAGTACCTCCTGTTGAGGTAGTTTTGGATGAGGGCGAGGAGGACCCGGATGAGTACATTGAGGACGATCTTGAGTTTCACCCTCCTGCTGTTGATGATGATGATTCTTCCGGCGACGTAGCGGGAACGGAGGCATCTTCATCAGATACATCTGTTGTAGGTGGGGTTGATCATCATGATCTCCCCAATGGTTTTCATTAGCTTGACCCGCTATAGGTATAGTTCTGGGGTAGCGAGTCTTGTCAGTTTTTGATCTGGCTACTGAGAGCCATGAGTTTTTGGTATGGTTCTGGACCACTCGTTGCTTATATGTATATGTCTTTCTTTTCTTTACTTAGTTTGTTGGAGAATAACCTATACTTATGAGGGCTCTTTTGTTATCTCCTATTATAGGTAGGGTGTATTTAAAAGGTGATGCATATATATAGATATACGTATATGTTTGTTTATGTTTACGATGGTTCTATGTTAAAGAAAAAAAAAATTTAGCACTATTTTCGTAAAGAGACATTTACTCTAAAATATATTTTCCGAAAGTAACCAGCGATTAATAATTTAATTTTACGCTTTTGGGTAAATATGTGATGACCCTAGAAGGGGTGTCTCATTTGTGGTATCAGAGTTGGTCGAGTCTTTCGGGAATGTTGGGAAATAGGTCTGTTATGTCTATGTTGTGTGATCTCTGACTTAGACTTGTTTTATTTACTTAATAGAAGTAATGTGTGGTAACGAGTAAGTTTGCGTTTCAGTTTCTGGTTTTGGTTTAACTGATTGTGATTTGTAGGTCAGTTATGGAACCAGTGGTTGAACCAGAAGCTGGACATGGACGTGGACGTGGACGCGGTCGTGGAAGAGGCCGTAGAGGTGGTCGTGTTGGCGGTCGTGGTGACATGAATGAAGAGTATGGAGAAGGAGTGGATTATGCGGCTCAAGCAATGGAAAATGTGGCAGCGGCGATTGCAAATCAAACTGCAGCTATGAATGCTCAGAATCTGCAAGCTGCGGAAGGCAAGGCTTTGATTGAGTTTCGAAGTCAAAATCCTTCACAGTTTGGTCTAGATGCTGATCATGAGAAGGCTGATTTGTGGATTCAGGAGCTGGAGAAAATCTTCGAGTTGGTGGTCACGCCGGCAGAAGTTAGGGTCACTTATGCTGCTTTCCTACTGGTAGGAGATGCGGAGTATTGGTGGAAATGTGTCAGGCTACTATTAGAGACCGATCATCAAGACATTACCTGGAACGTTTTTCGAACTGCGTTCATGGACAAATATTTTCTGGAGAGCATAAGGATCGACAAAGAACAACAATTTTTGGGGTTACAACAGAGAGAGTTATCTGTAGGGAAGTATGAGGCGAAGTTTGAATCGCTTTAAAATACTTCCGTTTCTTTCAAGCTCAACCGAATGAAAGTTGGAAGTGTGAAAGGTTTGAAGCAGGACAACAATTTGAGATTAAGGAGTCCGTTTTACCTCTGCAACTTCGTAATTTCCAAGCTCTAGTGGAAATGATTCGTAAGATCGAGCAAATGAGGAAAGGAAAGGATAATAGAGGGAGTGTTGGTGGACCCTCTCATTTCAAGAACCAGGCTCAGAATTGGAAAGGAAAACAGAATCAGTAGAAACCTTATTTCCGTCCACAGGGAAATAATCAGAATCGACAACAATACCGTTCGAATTTTGCTACATCAGGGAATGGAGGCCAAAGGAATTAGAATCAAGGCCAGATTAGGAGATGCTTTAATTGTGGAGACACGAGACACATGCTAGATACTTTCCCTACTAGGTGAGTTAGATGTTTTAAGTGTAATCAATTGGGACACATGGCGAAGGACTGCAATGCACCAAAGCACGAACCGACTGTGAATCATGCCATAGCAAATAAACCGTCAGCCAAGGGGATAGTTTATACGATGAGTGGAACTGGGGCTTCAAACTCTGACGATCTCATACAGGGTAAGTGCGACATAAACGGTAATCTTCTAACTGTACTTTTTGATTCAGGTGCGACGCATTCTTTTATCTCGATGGATTGTGTGAAACTGCTAAAATTGCCTGTTTCTTCCTTGTTGTGTGATCTTATTGTTTCAACTCCTACTGCTAAGCCAGTTTTAGTCACTTCTGTTTGCTTGAATTGTCCTATCATTATTCAGGATAATCATTTTCTTGTTAACCTGATCTATTTGCCTTTAATACAGTTAGATGTAATTCTAGGCATGTATTGGTTGTCTTCTAACCATATCTTGATTGACTGTGCTCGTAAAACTCTAGTTTTTCCTACGGATGAGATTTCTGGATTTTTAACTGCTAATCAGTAAACACTTCTTTAAAAGAAGGAGCACAAGGATACATGCTATTATTTTCCTTAGATGTTAAGAGTGAGTTAGACTTGCAGTGTATATCCGTTGTCAACGAGTTTCTGGAAGTTTTTCCTGAAGATGTACTTGGATTACCACCTGTTCGGGAGAT
The DNA here is from genome assembly GCA_030762895.1 of Sophora flavescens. Lineage (NCBI taxonomy): Eukaryota > Viridiplantae > Streptophyta > Magnoliopsida > Fabales > Fabaceae > Sophora > Sophora flavescens. The sequence goes on along the minus strand of CM061068.1, from coordinate 96,712,790 downwards.
CGAGTTCGCGATTGATCTGGTTCCAGGCACTGGACCAATATCCATAGCACCATATCGAATGTCACCATCAGAACTTGAGGAATTAAAAGGACAACTAGTGGAACTAATGCGAAAAGAATTCATTAGACCTAGTGTATCGCCTTGGGGAGCTCCAGTTTTATTAGTGAAGAAGAAAGACGGAACTTCTCGTTTATGCGTAGATTTTCGTCAGTTGAATAAAGTAACGATTAAGAATAAGTATCCACTTCTAAGGATAGATGACTTAATGGATCAGATACGTGGAGCAGCTGTTTTCTCAAAGATAAATTTACGTTCGGGCTATCATCAGATTCACGTGAAGGCGGAGGATGTTCTCAAAACAGCGTTTAGAACACGTTACGGACATTACGAGTACCTTGTGATGCCGTTCGGAGTTACGACTGCTCCAGCTATATTCATGGATTACATGAATAGGATTTTTCGTCCTTACTTAGATCAGTTTGTCGTTGTTTTTATACACGATATTCTAATCTATTCTCCCAGTAAAGAAAAACACGCTGAACATCTCAGTGTGGTTCTCCAAATTTTAAAGGAGAAACAGCTTTACGTGAAACCTGAAAAGTGTGAATTTTGGTTAGACCAAGTTCAATTTTTAGGACACATAGTCTCAAGTGAAGGGATTGCCGTTGATCCGTCGAAAGTTGAGACTGTTTTACAATGGGAAAGGCCTAAGACGGTGACCGAGATTTGTAGTTTTGTGGGTTTAGCGGGATACTATAGAAGATTCATTGAGGGATTTTCCAAAATAGTAGGACCCCTTACCCAACTAACTCGAAAGGATCAAGCGTTTATATGGACTGAATATAAACTGAAGCATGTGAAGAAAGTTTTCAAGAGTTAAAATGAAGGTTGACTACTTCACCGGTATTGATACTACCTGATCCTCATGAACTTTTTGAGGTTTATTGTGATGCTTCACATAAAGGATTAGGATGTGTATTGATGCAAGACCGAAAAGTCGTGGCATATGCTTCAAGACAATTGAAGATTCATGAAAGGAATTATCCTACACATGACTTGGAGCTAGCAGCAGTGGTATTCGCTTTAAAAATACGGAGACATTATTTGTATGGAGCGACTTTTAATGTTTACAGTGACCATAAAAGTTTGAAATACCTGTTTGATCAAAAGGAGCTTAACATGAGGCAGAGGCGTTGGTTGGAACTTCTAAAGGATTATGATTTCCAATTACAGTATCACTGATCAGCCTCTGGCTCGACTAGTTTTATGACTAGTATGACCGTGGTTTTGTGCTAATTATATCCTGTTTTCGCCCAAATTAGACTTGATTGTCTTCAAGCAACATTTTGAGTCTGTAAAGTATTTTTAGGTTAATTTAGTTGATTTGGAGTCGAATAAATCACTTACTGCTATTTGTCGTTTTCAGGTTAATAAAGAGAAGCAGTTCTAGAGTTTTTCGCCCCGCGAGAGGCTACTCGCTTCGCGAGCCTGAAGCCTCACTGTGCCAGAAATGCCATCCTCTCTGTCTCGCCCAGCGAATAAATTTCTCGCCCCGCGAGAAATCCAACCCTGAAGGACAAAGACCATCACGGCCTACCCGTGATGAAGGCCACGGGCGTGGCAGATTGGAATTTGAAGCCTCGCCTCGCGAATAATCAGCTCGCCTCGCGAGAAAGCCAAACACTGAAGACCTGTTCATAAGATTCGCCTCGCGAGTCTTGTCTCGCCTCGTGAGAGCGCGCAATCCAGAATCTGTATTTATAGTATGTTTTAGTTCAGAACCAGATATCTTCTCTCTCATCTTCTTTTTCTTCTACTTTTTGGTTGACGGCTGCGAATTAGGTTTAGTGCTTTGTTTTTCCTTTGTAATGGAGAACTAGTCTCCTTGGATTGATCTACTGTAATTGGGTTCCATTGACACTTGAGGTTATGTAATTCCCATTCTTATTGCTATTCTCTTTCAATACTTATGCTATATGCCTTGTTTGCTTAATTCAAGTTGTGTAGAATAGGTATTGATTTGTTTCGATGATTTTATGTTCCTAAACATAATCGCGTTTGCTTAATTCGCGTGTGTTCAATCGTGTTTTCTTAATTCACGAGAGCTTCACCCCGTTTGCTTAATTCGGGAGTTAGGAACATATGTCTCGTAGTGTCAATTTCGCTTGTTAATTGATGCTACAATCGAAAAGGGATTAGAATCCGCTTAAGGCATGGAATTATATGAATCAATGATAGTGGGAAACTGAAAACAGTAGGTTGATCGTTTTTAGCTATTTGATAGTTATTTAGTTTGCATAGTTTTCTGCTTTGTTTTCTTAATTTAATTCCATATCCAACCCCCCCCCCAAACTGACTTTTTTGTTAACAACAACCCAAGAGTCCTTGTGAGACGATACTCGAGTTGTCGCACTTTCCCTATCTACATATTTTTACAAACCGCTCGCTTTTTGACGCATGCGTGACAGTGTGTCAATCACCCTGGAAAAGCAAACGTAGCAGCAGATGCTTTGAGTAGGAAATAAATGCATATATCGGCAATGATGGTTAAAGAGCAACAACTATTGGAACAATTCCGAGATATGCGATTGACGATTAAGACATTTCTAGAAAAATTGTGTTTAGGTATGATTACTGTTTCAAATGGACTGATGGAGCAAATTAAAGAAAAACAAGAAAGTGATCAATACCTACAAGGAGAAAGAGAATTAGTGCGACAGGGAGCTGTGTCGGAATTTAAAGAAGGAAATGATGGAATATTAAGGTTTGGTGAAAGGATTTGCGTACCGAATGATGTCGAGCTGAGAAAGTTAATTCTTGAAGAAGCTCATAGGAGTAAGTTAAGTTTGCATCCCGGAGCAACTAAGATGTATCAGGATCTAAAGAAATTGTATTGGTGGTATGGCATGAAGAAAGATGTAATGGAGTTTGTAGCTGCGTGTTTAACTTGTCAAAAGGTTAAAGTAGAACATCAAAGACCGGCAGGAATGCTACAATCCTTAGACATTCCATAATGGAAATGGGATGGTATTGTGATGGATTTCGTGTCAGGTTTGCCAAAGACTCGGAAAGGGTATGACTCTATATGGGTAATAGTTGATCGACTGACTAAATCACCTCACTTTTTACCAGTTAATATGAAATACCCACTGGAAAGACTAACCCAGTTATACATCGATGAAATTGTTAGATTACATGGAGTACCTTTGAGTATTATCTCAGATCGTGATCCGAGATTTACGTCATGATTTTGGCAAAGTCTGCAAGATTTGTTGGGAACAAAACTCAGATTAAGTTTTGCGTATCATCCTCAAACAGATGGACAATCGGAGAGGACTATTCAGTCTCTTGAAGATTTATTGAGAGCCTGTGTGCCAGAAAATGCTGGAAGTTGGGATGAATATCTATCATTGATAGAATTTACTTACAATAACAGTTTTCATTCGAGCATAGGAATGGCACCCTATGAAGCCTTGTATGGTCGATGGTGCAGAACGCCTTTATGTTGGTACCAGGATGGTGCGAGTTTAATGGTAGGACCAGATATCGTGCAACAAACGACGGAAAAGGTGAAAATGATTCAAGAGAAAATGCGGACAACTCAGAGTCGACAGAAAAGTTATGCTGATAAGAGACGACTACCTCTTGAATTTGAGGAAGGTGAGCATGTGTTTTTGAGAGTCACGCCAACGACTGGCGTTGGCAGGGTAATTAAATCCAGGAAACTCACTCCTAAATTCATTGGACCTTACCAAATTCTTTGTCGAGTAGGTCCAGTAGCCTATAAAATTTCTTAACCGCCTTTTTTATCCAATCTTCATGATGTTTTTCATGTTTCACAATTAAGGAAGTACATTCCTGATCCATCTCACGTAATTGAACCTGATTTAGTACAACTAAAAGAAAACTTGTCTTATGAGACTTTACCTGTACGAATCGCGGATAAGATGACAAAGCAGCTCAGAGGTAAACAAATCTCATTGGTCAAAGTTATTTGGGATGACGTGACTGGAGAAGCAACGTGGGAAGTAGAAGACAAAATGAAGTTACAGTATCCTGATCTATTTACAGGTACGTAATTTCGAGGACGAAATTTTTTTTAGTAGGATAGTAATGTAACACCCTGTATTTCACTGTTTTAAATAACAGTAATACATATAAATATGTTTATAGAGTTATTAGAGTTTTAGAAAATTATTTTAAATAAACTGAGTTTACCACTCAATTCTACTTGAATGTAGGAAGCTACGATTAAAATTTAGGTTGGGAAGTCAGGCGAAACCCGACCCGCGAATTCCATTGACAGTATAAATATACTGCTCAAAAGACCTAATTTTAATTCGTGAACGAAAGACTTAAGATTTTTATTTATTTCCTACAATTGTGTGTTTTTAGAATTATTTCAGAAAAAAATGAAATAATATACGTTTTACGGACGAAATACGTAATCGGGTGAACGATAGAGTAGATTTTGGAGTTTCCAAGAGCAGATAAAGAGGTTATCTTAGAATTTTGAGATGATTCATGGGGATGAGTCACACTTTTGAGTCCAGAAGATTCTACAAGGTTAAAGTGGCAATTTATGGATTTTACGCTTAAGTCCTTAAACTTTCTCTTAATTACACTTTGGTCCCTAAGTTAGTTTCTATGGTTTTCCAAGTGAATTGGGCCGAAACATTTGTTCCAAATCCATTAGTGGACCGTGGCCTTGAATCCCAAATTCCTTGTCCATGAATTTAATTTCATGAAGCCCATTAGAAATCATGTAAGTTTCCTAGCTTATGGTTATGCCTTAAGCATTTTGGTGGGCCAAAATAATTAAATCCAAGCCCAAATTTCCAAGGCCCATGCGCAAACCCAAGGAGGAGTGGGGGCTGCCCTTAACTTGGATGAGCCAAGTTTATTCTTGAATCTTCCATAATGTTCTCCATTATTCTCCAAAGTTCTACACAAATCTAACAAGCTCCAAAGTATTCTAGATTCTTCCCAAAAAGCTTCAAGAAAATTCAACAAGATGAGTCACAATGTGAACACATTAAGTGTTGCACATGGTCTTCATTTCAAACTATTGGCAATTTGCAAAATAGACCTTATACTTTTGGAATCTTTGCAAAATGGTCCCTAGGAATTAATTGCACCTAAATCCTTTGAGAAGCCACCTCCTTTCTACTTAATCCCTCAAAAGTGGCGCAACCACATCCCTATAAATACCCTCCCGCACATTTCATTTTCTTCCTATTGCCTTTTTGTTTCAAAAATTCATAAGTTCATAAGCTTTTCTAGCATCATTTTGTGAAGCAAGTCCTTGGATTTTCACTTGTCTTTGAACTTCAAGAGGTGAATCTTATTCCTCTTCCTTAATCATGTCTATGTTCTTCAATAAGTTTCTTGATTCAAAGTTTATCTCATATTTGTTCATCACTTTTAAAGTTTCTAAGTCTAGAACTTTGAAAATTCATAACAAATTCTAGAAAAATCTCATGAGGTTGAAACTACTTTCTATATTCTTGATATCATGCATACTATCTAAATCCAAGAGCATGATGTAATCAAAAATTTCCTTCCTAATAAACTAGCTATGGCCGAACCTAGGAGAATGGGTTTGGTAGGATTTTGTTCATGTGTTGTCATGTATGATCATGTATTTCATATGACATGTATGTCTACACACTCTAATCCAAGTTAGTTTATTAAAATGAAAATCCTTACTCAAAATCTCTATGTTGGCCGAACCCTAGGTGGATGAGATTTGATGAGTTTTGTTTAAAGTTTCCATCCATGATCTTGGTTGATTAAGGACCATTAATCCATGATTTAATCATGATTAGGAATTTTAGTCACCCAAAGCCCTTGAAGCCGTGACCATGTATAAGGGTTTTGAATGTTTTTAGTTTCTTGATTTGTAATTATTTGATTGTAATGATTGAAGGTTGAGTGAGTGTGACGTATACGCGAAATCTAGACTTCCGACAAAGTTCACTAATTCACAAGAGAATCTACGAAAGGTAAGAGGGGAATAGCTGAGGGATATATTCAATGGCTATATGCTATCCTGTGTTTGTTTGTAATTATTTGTCTGTTAGTATTTATTTAAGTAGTTTAAGTTATGATATTTGTATCTGTGTTGGTTTAATTGCGTTTAATTGTTTATCTGTAATTATATTACGTTGTTGTGATGCATGATCTGCCTGGAAATATCTCTGTGATATTATTGTTGGTTGATGTTTGAGAAGCCTGACAGTGGTCAGTGGCCAATTAATTAATTGGATAAAAGATTTAAGAAGCTTCGTAAATTATATTCAATGTTTTAACGGTAAAATATTGATATATAATATTAATGGAAATTTTTATTTTAGAAAAATAAGGAATTTTGGAAAATATTATTATTTTAATAATTTATTTCTGTAAGAGAGAATTATGAGTCACAATGAGAGCGAAACCGTGAAAATATTTTTGCACTGCTAATTTTTACGTAAGAAATTCTGGAATATTATAAAATATTATTGTATTAAATTAATTGTTGAAAATAAGTTAATTATGATTTTAGAAAATTGTTTAAGTGGGAAAAGCTAATTTTTGGCTTAAAAAGCTTTAAAAATGATAATTGACGGCAAATTTGGAAAATTGTAGACGGCAAGTATTTTGAAACGGCAGGGTATATTTTAAGTAAGTTGAAATCTCAAGTGACTCACTTTTGTGAAAACAAATCATTATTATTTAACGATTTTATTGATGAATTTCCAATTTTAAAAGATTTTCTGAAAACAAAAATTAATTCAACCGTGTTGAAAGTGCTGTTGAACTTAGTAACCGAGACGTCGGGGTACTAATGTTCTTTGTCGTTATGGACTTAGGGTCCTTTGGACTTTGGGCTCCTGTACTATATACGTGGTGTATACCGTATTTAAACATTTAAGATGTTTTTATTACCACGAACCTATGACTGGTGCATCGGTCTAGAGGTATCGTGATTGAGCACTCGGACTGTGAGGTCCTGTGTTGTAATAAAAGTTTTAAAGATGTTAAAACTATGTGAGTCGTAAGCCATTTTGAGCTTCGGCAAAGAAAGATTGAACACAAAGAAAAGAGTTATGAGCAAAAGTGTTTTGCATGCATTTGGCAGACGTGCCCGCGGTTCTATGTGTGATTACCTTGCGGCGTCAGGTATTTTATACTATGATTTTCCTCATTGTGCCCGGGTTGGACAATGAGACCCCATCTACGTTGCTATCACTGATGCCCTGGGTGTGGACGGTGTGCGATGGGTTTTGGCTGTGTTCCTGTGGCTGTGTGCCTGTTTGCCTAGTGTGGCAATGGAGCCTGATCAACTCACCACGTGTTGGGATATCTCATGAGATTAGGGAGAAACTAGATGACGAATATGAAGTGTTCATGCATAATTTTTCAAACAATGATGTTTCGGGTGTTGAACCCATTGATATACTATTTGCTTATGAATGCTTGTGTTTGGTAAATGCGTATGTGTTTATGTGGTGGCTAGTATGTAGTTGTCGAGTAAAATCCATATATTGGTTTCTCACTCTTACATGTTTAGATGGAACCGGATATACCTCTGGTACATTCGAGGATCCGATCAATCATGTTTGATCGAGCTCAGTTTGGTGGTGCCTCGGAGATTAACCCTGGGGCACTCGGCGCCACCTATCATGGTCCCAGTAGAGAAGTAATTGGCATGGTGGAGGAAGGACCGCAGCAAAGGACACACGTTGTAAAGACTGTTGAGGTATCTCTACCTCCGATATGGCTATACCTACAACATTTGGCTGAGCACGGGTTACTTGATTTGCCACCTCATCCAAATTTGCTTCAGATAGTAGGACCAGAAGTACCTCCTGTTGAGGTAGTTTTGGATGAGGGCGAGGAGGACCCGGATGAGTACGTTGAGGACGATCTTGAGTTTCACCCTCCTGCTGTTGATGATGATGATTCTTCCGGCGACGTAGCGGGAACGGAGGCATCTTCATCAGATACATCTGTTGTAGGTGGGGTTGATCATCATGATCTCCCCAATGGTTTTCATTAGCCTGACCAGCTATAGGTATAGTTCTGGGGTAACGAGTCTTGTCAGTTTTTGATCTGGCTACTGAGAGCCATGAGTTTTTGGTATGGTTCTGGACCACTTGTTGCTTATATGTATATGTCTTTCTTTTCTTTACTTAGTTTGTTGGAGAATAGCCTATACTTATAAGGGCTCTTTTGTTATCTCCTATTATAGGTAGGGTGTATTTAAAAGGTGATGCATATATATAGATATACGTATATGTTTGTTTATGTTTACGATGGTTCTATGTTAAAGAAAAAAAAAATCCAGCACTATTTTTGTAAAGAGACATTTACTCTAAAATATATTTTCCGAAAGTAACCAGCGATTAATAATTTAATTTTCCGCTTTTGGGTAAATATGTGATGACCCTAGAAGGGGTGTCTCACATTTTGCTTGAGTATTGAGACACCGTACACGTTAAGTCTGCTTTCCTTTTTTCGACCCTAAATTTTCAAGTGTCTGATGGCGATTTCGGCGCCAAAGAGAAGAGAGTGGAGACGCTTGAGGTTCTCGTCAACTTGTTGTCTCCAACACTTTTGTTTTGGTTCCTCCATTTGAGATCTCAGCAGAAGGAGGAAGAGTCCCTAATTCTCAAGTGTCTACACTCACTGAGACTCCATCCATCCCCCTCGCGTCTCCATCTCGCCGCCATCGGAGTTTCCAGTCAAACGACACCGTCCAGTCCCCCCTCGGGTCTCCATCTCGCCGCCATCGGAGCCACCACTTCCCCTCTACGTGCGGATTCCATCTTCGCAGCCAGCAGCTACAACGCATCCGATTTCTTCCCTGCTCCCATGTCGTCGTTTCCGTTGTCGTCGCCGTCATTGGCTTCTTACTCCCGTAGGATGGCCGCCATCGGAAAAGGAAGATTTTTCTTCGACGGTGTCGTTAAGGGGAACAATGTCACTAAAAGGTTGCATCATCGTATCCACGCGGAGGATTCGACTTGACCACGACGATGAAGACAAGTGGTGTTCCGGTGAATGATTCGTTTGGGATTCACGATGAGATTCTTCAGCTTTTTGCTTTCGATTGTTTGATAATTTCGATTTAGTGTAACCATGTTGGGCTTGGTTTGAACTTGTTTTGGATGAGAAGTTGTGGAAATTTCTCCTTGAATCGAACTTCATCTAAATGCATGTTTGGAACTCTGGAAATTTTATCCCACATGATACTTGTTTTGAATCAGGCTGTGTGCATAGTAAATTCAGTCGCATGATGCAGCAGGTCTGGAACTTTTACATTTACATTTATCAGGATATGCTTGTGTTTGCATAGCAAATCATGTTCTGCATAGTAAAATTCAGCCGCATGAAACTATCACTATGTTAAATCAGGTTCTTGTTTTGAATCAAGTTCTGTTTTTGCTTCCCAAAAACCGAATCAATCGAACCGATCAAAATCGCATTTAATCGGATCGGATTTTTTTTAAGGGAGACATCCAAACCGAACCGAGCCGCGTACTCTTTTTAGCTTTGGATCGGATGGCTTTTTTCCTCAAAACCGATCCAAACCGAACCGCGAACACCCCTACCTAGTACTACTAGTTATTACACGAAAAGGGAAATGTGCTCTTTCAAGTACAAAAGCAAGTTGCACAACTCTTATTTGGCTGTTGCATAAAGCATAAAGCCCTGATCTTCCGTGTTAGAGTTCAACCAACGTTCCAATTGCATTAATGGCTGCCTAGAACGACTCTATTGCATTTAATGGAGCTCTGCTTAAAGCCAATCTTTGAAGGAATGACTCTAACAGATCTTAAATATTTGAAGACTATAAATACAAAAGTCATTGAAGATGAAGATAGAGAACACACATCATTCAAAGAGCCATTACTCTGCGCATTTAATCCTTCATTCTTTAAATCTGTATTCTTCAATCATTTGAAGTTATTACGCAGTCTTTCTAAGCTTACATTTAATTCACTTGTCTGAGTGTTAGTGAAAGAACTACTTGTTGTATTTATTGGAACCCTTTTTCTCAAACAAACCTGAGTGAGCCTAAAGAGGCAAGGTGAGCAAAGAATACTTGTCTTGGAGCCTGGTGAGGCTAGGTGTGCAAAGAATACTTGGAGTCTATAACCTGATCAATTATAGTGGAGAAAACTTGGTGCCGTCAATGACTCGACGTAGCCCTAGTTGTTAAAAGGTGAACCAGGATAAATTACTGTGTTTATCTCTCTTCCCTTAAACTCCTTAGTTGCTTTGATTATACTATCTGTTATCTAACTAAAGGGGTTAAAGTGTGAATATCAAACTTGTTTTCAAGTTGTGTGGTTGTGTGTTTTTATTTTAAAATCACACCAGACAGGTCACCCGTCTGTACAGTGTTTTTCACACTTGTGTGAACTTAGCTTCTGTTTGAGAAAAGTATTTAACTTTGTTTTAATTTCTGATGAATATCATTCAACCCCCTGTGTTTATAGTTGTCTATTTTATGGTTGACTAAAATATTATCATATTACTCAAACTCAATTATGGTGAAGGCTAACATCCTCCAACTTTGTGTTGGAGGACTAGTATTCAATGGGTATAATTTGTATTTCATTCCAATAAAAAAATAAAATAAAATACCTTTTTCTCTCCCTTAATCAACTCATTTCTCTCCCTGCTTCACATATGCATCCTCCCACCACTGTCCGAACACCAGACGCGGCCCAGCTCCACCGTGCGCGTCCACCATCTCGCTGCCACCATCCTCCGTGGTCACTTTGTAATACCCTTCGTTATATTAGTAGCCCAAATTAATTTTTGATAAAAAAATTTAAAAAATTTAAATTAAATAATCGAGCCATAAAAATTTCATAGTAAATTTAAGTCTGAAAGTATCTCGTATATTCGAAATAATTAAATAAAGTAATAGTGCTAAATAAACCATTATATCCAAAAACAATAAAGCCTCATATATATTAATTAATGAAAACCACATAGCTCTTTTACAATTATTTTTTTCCTTAAAACACGGGCGTCTAATAAACCAAAAGAAATAAATAAATAAAAACTAGAACTAATAACTCCAAGACTGTCTCAAGTCATTGTGTCATCTCTAACATCACTAGTGAGCTCTGAAAGATAACATCAATAATGAGATTTATAATCACAGTAAGTAAGCACAATTCTAAAAGATTTTCGAAAAGATGCTGCTTTCAGCCGATGCGGTAATCAATCTGTCATCACTACGAGTTAGGCCATTTGCCATCTCTACGAAGGATGTATCCACAACCTTGCAATATCCAACATTGCCTTCTCCGTGTAGGAGGCCTTTTGCCATCGCCTCACATTAGGTCAATCTGTCATCACTACGAGTTAGGCCCTTTGACATTTCTACTAAGGAGGCATCTATACCCTTGCAATAATCATTATTGCCTTCTCCTTGAGGGAGGCCTTTTGACATTGCCTCGCATTAGGCCAATCTGTCATCGCTACGAGTTAGGCCATTTGCTATCTCCTCGAAGGAGGTATCTCAAACGATTACCTCTCCTCAAGGGAGATACCAAACACACGCATATTACCATACAATCATTCCAAAATAACCTCAATACATAACATCATGTCACATGCATTAATATTCATCAAGTTCATAGCAAAACAACACTACGACATCACATATCACATAAATATATACCAATTAATAATAATCATATCACCCTATATGTAAATATTCAAATTCATAATAGTTTATTACCAATAAAACACCAATTTCTTTTTAAGGACAAAACCCCAAATATTACCCGTTAATTTCATACTCAAACCCTTTTAAAATTTATACCATGGGAGTTTAACGAAAGGATGTTTACTTACCTCTTGAAGAAGACCTTCAAAAAACTCTAAAAATTATCTATGCCAAAAGCTAGTATGTAACACCTCGTTTTTACTGTTTTTCAATATCGGTAGAATTATATCTGTTTATATTTTTATCCGAGACCTAGAAAATGATTTTGGATAAAACAAAATCATATTTAGACTCTACTTTATAGTAGAAGGTTACAGTTAAAATTTGGGTTGAAAATTCTAACGGAATCCGATCTGCGTTTTCACTAACAGTAAGATTTTATTGATTAGAAAACATAATTTTGACCCGAGAATGAAACAGTTTAGATTTAAATCACTTTTTCAACGATATAGGTTATTTTTAAATTTTCACTCAAAAATAAAATGTTATATTTTATTCGGACGATTTTTCAAAGAAAACACGCGAGAAAATTTAAATCGGGTAAACGACGGAGCCAGATACGGAATTGAAGAGACCTGTTAATAGATGGGATCAATGATTCATGAATGACTCATATAAGGTGAGTTACCATGGTGAGCCATGTTGTGACTCACCATGTAATCATGACACTTTGTGAATTGTCCAAATTGTCCTTGAACTTTCATTGAAATTCCAACTTTGTCCCAAATTTTTGTGCACCATTTTGCCCTCCATTACACGACCCTCCCCCTAAAACAACACTTAGCCATTTCATTTTCACTTCATCAACTTCATTTCTCTCCAAGAAAAACCCTAAAACACCATTGTTGAACAAGCTTGAATTTGGATCAATTTTATTCATTTCTTTCAACATCAAGAGGTAAACTCTCGTAGTCTATGAGTATGAATACTCTTCCAATCACTTATTTCCTTTCATTCATTTCAACTTCACCATGTTTCCATTTTCTTGAATTTTCTTCATTTAATTCTAGAAAATCATAGAATGATGATTTTTGAAGTATGACAATTGCTCTTATCTCTCTAATACTCTTGGATCATAGATCCAAGAGCTTGAAAAATTTAGAGATCCCTAGCCTATTTTTTCATGTTGGCCGAACCTTAACCATATGGGTTAGATGGATTTTGCTTCATTTTTTAAACTTGTTTTCTACTTTGTTGTGAAGGATTAAGTGGTAGTTTGGTGTGTTGAGTTGTGAGAAGGAAACAAAAATCCAAGAGGCTACTTCAAGAAGGAAATTCGAAATTTCTAAGGTAAGCGGAGTTTACCTGAGGGGTTTTTGATAGCTACGTGCTATTTGTCTGTCGAGTGTAAATTATTCGTAGTAATTTTTGTGGTGTTCAATTTAATTATTATGTACTTGTTTATGTGATTTTTAAAGTTATCTGTGAAAGCATGTTATAATTGTGATGTATGGATATCTGTTTGTATGGATTAACCTTTGGTTGATTGATTGAATGAAAGCCTGACAGTGGTCAGTGCTCAATTGTAATTAAGGATAAAGCTTTAAAAAGCTTGAGGAGAAAATTAAGTATTTTGATTTAAGGAACTGGAAGAAAATGTTGAAAATAATAATATTTAATGATTTTTCGGTTAAAGAGTAAATCAATGAGTAATAGTGAGGACGAAACTATGAAAAACTTTTTGTAAAAGAAAAAATCATTTGATTTATAAATGATCTTATTCTAAGCGAAAAATAATTTGGAAAATTGTCTTACGTGAAACTATGATAAACACTTTTATTACTTTGGACATAAACGGTTTAGAAATGATTTTCAAGGGTTTGATGTTTTTCGGAAAAGAAATTTCTAAAGAAAATGGATCTGAGAAAAATGAATTTCTCTACGATTTAACGTTTTATAAACGAATTTCAGTGGAAAAGAGATTTTCTGCAAAAAGATTTTAAATAAGCGAAAATATTTCTGATAAACTTTGATAAGTTTCGTAGTATTTGTTTTTGGTATTTGTTGTTTCACAGAACGAAAATTATTTTGAAAAGTCGATAAAAGAGATAAGGACCTAGATGGCCGAGACATCAGGCTAGTGTTCCTGTTGAAAAATTTATGAAAGAGGTAAGGACCTAGATGACCGAGACGTCGGGCTAGTGTTCCTATGAGAAAGAAATTGTGGTAGCGGATTTAAAAATCCTACGTTGAAAATGTAATGGGTTTAATACATAAGTAAAGGTAGTCGTGAGCTTTGAGTATCGACAAAGAAAGAATGAACGAAAAGGGAAAACGACGAGAACAACTGATTTACATGCATAGTCTGACAGATGTGCCATTTTGGTAGAATTGCCATTGTGTTATCGAGCTACAATCCACAAAGGGTGGATTGACAAATTGGATAGTTACGGATCAAAGATGTGTTTTTGGGTCTTTGGGTCTTTAGGGACATCCGGGCTCAAAATCCACGGAATGCTCGGGGCTTTGCAATCTCGGGTCGTGGAACTCGGTTACCCTGCACCGATGTACTCAATAGGGAACTATTTAATATTATTTAGGTGAGACGTGATACCCTTGAACAATTGGGGATCTGACCTAATTTGAGAGGCCGACCCAACACGAAATAATTGTGGTATAGGGATTATTGCGGTCTATTCTGCTCAACGAAGGGAAGTTAGGATCTCCGGAGAATAAATATAAAAAATAGATAGTGGATATTGAAGTGTCATGAATTTTTAAAAATCACGATGACTCTCGGGTATGAATCTCATTGGTTAAAATATTATGTTTATCTTGAGAATGTATATGCTGTTATTTGTGTGTTGCACATGTAGTTATCATGATAAAACTCATTTGTCGGTATCTCACCCTTGTATTATTCCTGTTGGGTTTCTATTGCGGTATTTTATTTTCGAGTACAGATGAACCACATGGGGGACCTATCGTACTCAGGGATTTTATCCCTGATGTTTGATGATGCGGATGATGGAGGCACGTGGGTGATTAATCCGGGAGCCCACAGCACAATGTATATTGGTCCGGTGTGTGTTACTGAGGGCACACTATCTGCAGGACCACAGACACGGACCTACAATACCAAGACAGTGGAAGTCCCACTACCACCGATGTGCTTCTTGTTAGGAGCTCTAGTGGAGCAGGGAAATCTTGTACCTCTGTCCAGCAGTTTCAAGATGGAGCACCACTTTCACCTCCAACACCTCTGATTCTTGTACCTGAGGTGTAGATGAGGAGGATCCACAGGAGGATGAGGAGGTTCCTGAGTATCATCCTATGGATGATGGTGTGGACCCCGCTGTTGAAGCGAGAGTAGAGATACCCCCACAGGATTCCCCTACAGTTGGAGAGGACAATGGCGGTCTTCCCAACGGTTTCCACTAGTGAGACCAGTAGTAGGACTTTTGAGTTTCCATTTTTGAGGTAGTGGTATTTTCATCGGTCTGTATATTTGGCTACTGAGAGCCATTCTTTTTGAGTCGTGGTTCCAGACTTACTGCTACATTATAGTTATGTTTTTTTTACTTATGTTTCTACTCTGACAATGACCTGTATTTATAAAGGTCCTGATGTAAAAAGTTATGATGATGCATACATATAGATGATGTTTGTTGATACCGAAAAAGAAAAAAATTTATAACCATTTTCGAGTAAAGTTAAGTAACTAGAAAATTTTATTTTTCGAAAGTAACCAGCTTATATTGTAGTTTTATGTTTCCGCAACGAGTTAACCATGTAACACCAAGGGGGAGTTACATAGTACTTCACCAAAAAAATTTTATTCTTTTGCTAATATTTTTTGATATGTGTGGCTCCCTATCCCCATCCCCGCCCCAAATCCCCAACTGGGTTGAAAACTCACCCTCATCCCCGCCCCGCCCCGCCCCAATTATAGTAACACATCATATATTATTGAATCCGTGGAATTGTGTATAAAATAAGATTAATTATATTATACGATAAATACTACACATGAAATAACATGTGTGATTGACCGTGAGGATATATTTATTCATTCTCATTTAGACCTTTTCAAATTAATTAATAAAAAAATTCAAACAAATAATTTTTGAAAGAAAATAAACTATCGTTACTCTCTAAGATATGGGAGAACGATTAACTAATCAATTGCACTTTGTGGATAGGATCGTGATTGGGATATTCCATGTTCACATCTATACTGAGGGGATCAATAGAACTTTCAGCAACATTTGTGGAAAAGGAACTCTGTACAATCATTAAAATTGCAAGTGGAAACTATTTGTGTTACCTTTCAATGTTAACTCGTATTGAGGAGGTCGTCTTTTTCTTTTCAACGGTCGATAGGCCAATGCAATATATATACATTTTCTTTTATTTTTTTTATGAAAAAATCTACTAAAACGTTAGGGAGGCAAAGCAAGAACAATAAACATAACATCAGGAACACCGCTTGCTCCTTCACTCACCACAGAGCAGGTGAGCGGCGCTTCGAGATGAACGGAACGCACGGTGGAGAACAGAGATGAACACGTATCTGAGGGAGATGGATGGAGATGAACACGGATCTGAGAAATATGAACACGGATCTGAAGCACATGAACCCAGATCTGAGATGAGCGGTGGCGCTGAGATGATTGAGGGAGAACATAGAAGGGAGCACGAACGACAGAGAGGGGAGGATGACTCACAACCGGCAGAGGGGCAGATGGCTCACGAACAACGGAGAGGGGCGGGCCGACGGAGGGTTCAGGCAGAGAAGTGGAGAACTGGTCTCTCGCCTCTGGTGTCTGTGAAACGACGCATGAGGGGGATGAGCAATGAGGGAATTGAAATTTGGAAGATGATTAAAAAAAGCCCTAACTCAACAACTATATAATTAGGGGCAATTTAGTAATTTCATAAAAGCGGGACAGGTATCAGCATTCCCATTCCTCCCCCGCCTATGGAAAGTAGGGTTTCCCCGCCCCGGCCCTCGAACTCAGTCAAATCAGGACGGGTTCGGGTGGGTAGTCACGGGATCGGGTTCTTTTGCCATGCCTAAGAGTAGGTTATGAAATTGTTCTATCTTTCAATTCATAGAACCCATTCCCCTATTTAATTCTAAATGTGGCCCACCTTGTCCATTACGAGAAAAGCTTTCATGTGATTGAATTCTTTCAAATTAGCTAATACGTGTCTGTTTGGTTCTGCGTCCAGCAACGACCAACGCGCGTTCGCAATGGTCAGCCGCGATTTTACTGGGTTGGGAAGATGTTTGGGTCTTGGATGAAAAAGCAATTCATCTACTTAAAATCGATTTTAGCTAAAGCAACCTCTTTTAGCTTTTACTTCTAGTTGAAATCGATTCTTATGCAAGTTATATGTGATTTCTCAACTTTGCCCCCTTCTTGAAAATGGTCGTCGTGATGTTTTATCCTTGTTCCGTTTTCGGTGTTGTTTGCATGCCTAGGTTAGAGGTGTAAGGCACCTACCACCTAGGTTGAAGAAGATGGGAGGTTGGGCCTCCAAGAGCCCATTTATTATTTTATTGTCTTGCATAAACGGAAGAGACCCACTTACTTTGGATTTGGCATCCGTGTAAATGTGTTATTTTGCAAAGAATTTGTACATGCAAACAACACCTTTTTTTATTATTAACTTAAAGATAGAATAACTCGTATATAATTAGTTTTATTTTTTTGAATGATTTAACATAAATTAAAATAATTATCTTAATATATTTTTTCTACTTGTCAATAATCCAATTTTAGTAATTGTACATTCATAAGCAATTTTGATTCTAACTATCCAAACAATAAGACTTGATAAAAATCACTTTTTTCATAAAGACATCCAAACATAAATCATTTCACTGTTAACTCACCTTTAACCAAAAATAAAATTCTACAAAATCAATTCTGTCCAAAATCACATTTGTCAAAAGCTTATCCAAACCCACGACACATATTTGGTGAGACTCAATTTTCTTTTCTAAGAATTCAAAACTGAATTCCCTATACGATGCCCCCCTGTGACCATGAATTTGGCTAAAAGCCTAAAACCAAATCTTGAAATTAAATAACTAATCATGTAGGGCTCTAGCTTCCTTGGTTTATTTGTTATTGCCAAAGAGTTTTATGTCTCCGTACCAGAACCTAGATCCGCCTGCGCCACTGTACGGACAACCCAGATCCGGTTGGCCCACTATACCAGAAATCCAGAACCATCGTGTTGCGCCCCACCATGAACCGAGTCTCTTGTGCATGCACCAAATCCATGCCATCATCATTCCCACCAGATCCAACCATCGCGGGTCACACCACCAGCCTCCTCGACGAAGCTCTGCTATTTTGTCGTCGAACAATGTCACTTTGCTGCGATGATGTGATGACATTTGTTGAGTTGCAATGTTTGCGATTTTACCTGTAAATTGGCAGCCATTGTTGAGGTTGCATATTCCATTAAAAATCGACCATGTCAAACAAGATTGTGCTCCAAGTGGCGTCGACATCGATCCAGCAACAACCACTGCTGCAAAACCAGATGGTAAAGAAGGGAGTAGGGAGGTGGTGGGTGGCACCGGCGTGTGGTGCAGGGAAACGATGGTGGCTCTGGGTCACTGGCGGAATACTTTCGTTGCAATGCCCTTTTTGCCCTTTTAATCCGAGCCATTAGTTTAAAATAATGTTATATCAATGACCCAGATTGAAAGGGGTTGGGTCTCCAGCTTTTTGTTAGATGATGATAAACAACGCCCCCAATTTCACCCACTTCCGACCGGATCAGTTTCCCCTCCATCATCCCTTCATCATCTTTTTTCTCTCTTAATTCTATTCTCTCTTTTCATTATTTATCATTTTCTCTCTCATGATCCAAAACCCCCCTTTAATTTTTTCGTTGGACTGCCTCCATCGCTGGAGGCAATCCTGATTGCTTCCAATAAAGCTTTAGTTTATGCAATCATATTAATTATATTAATATTCTGTTTCAATAAGCTAATTTATAATTTGTTTGATTATCTTATAAATTTGTTTGATTAAAATAGAGAAAAATGATAAACAAGTTTATCTCATTATTTATAATTTTTTTTCATAAACTATTTATTTAGTTTATGATTTATAGTTTATAACTTATTAATTTTTCTCTTATTTTATCCTTATTAATTTAATGAAATTCCTACTTTATCCTACCTTATAAAATAAAATTTATATTAAAAAATAATATAAACATGTCATTTCATTTATATTATTTAATAAAATAATAAAAAACTAAATTTATAAAAATAATATTCTTATTATAAAGCTTTATTAGAATTTAAAAAATTATATAAAAATCTTATAAATATATTCTTTTATGTTATTTTATATTTATAATATAGTTTGCATATCGACCGGAGTCGTCCTTGATATTTTGAGTTCCTTGTGTGAAATGAGAAATTGTATGTATTGATAGTGTAAAGATTTTTTTACACTGTCAATCAATTAAAAATTAACACATAATTAAAAAATATTTGATTTTTATTTTCATTTTCATCGTAACTACCTTAAAAGTCAATTATACCATGATTTCTGATTGGTTGGCAATGTAGAAACTTTATACTAATAATGTATACCAATTAAACTCTTTTATTAAATACTTCAAATCGAATTAGATATTTTTTTTAGTTATCAACTATAAAATTTTAATTAAAAATAAGCTTATCAATTATAAACTAACTTACCATGATATAAATATTTAAATTGCTGCCGAGCGGTGAGCAATCTTATATGAGTACACTTTGTTATGACATATGGTTACCTTCCTTACTCTCTAGCCCCAATTGCAGTTAATATAATTCCAAATCGAATAAAATAAAAAAAGTTGAGCGAGTCTAATTGATGCTAGAAGATCCAATAGAATACTTCCAAGCATAGTTTTTCTCTGATTGATGCCAGATTATGTCACCTTGGGCCAACTTATAGAAAGATATAGGAATACGTCTGGTTGTGCTTGATCTTCTGATCACAAAAATCCTGGAAGACATCAAACTGCAGATTTCATGCCCCTCCACCTTGTTCTGTTTTGTCCAATTGTTGCATTAATTGCTTATAAATCAATGTATGCATGTCGGTTCCTAATTTTGTACTTGATAGTTGATATACGAATAGATATTGCAGGAGACAATGAAATCAAAGTCTCAATTATGTACCCAAAAAACAGAAATCTCAATCATTGTAATGAAAACCATGGTTGTATAATCCTAACTCGAGGTTGACTAGATTAGAATTTAGAAGGCTCGGTATATTCAGCAGTCTGATTGCGGAATAAGGGAACTGAACTAGAAAAATCAGATAAAGAAGAAATATTTTTAAAACGAAATACTATATGAAAAAAAAAACTTGGTATATTAATTATTTAATATTAACTTTTTAATTTTTATTATTGACTATTGCTACCAATTTACTAATTACAATTCTACCATTACAACTATTTATTTATAAGTATAACTAATTGTCTAATAAGAAATTTTGAATTTTTTTATTATAAATCGAATAATTTTTTTTTGTATTCTATTTAAAATATGTCTTTTATATGGGTACCTTAAAATATGGGGTTTTTTTAACTCAGTTAAAATATGGGGATGGCAGCTATAATCAACACTTTATATATTATATAATACTTGCTTTTGAATATAAGACACTCTAAAAAAAATACGTAACTTTACCTATATTAGAAATATTTTAAATATTTTTATCAATTTTTTTTAATATTTATTATTTAATATTTATTTAAATATATTAATTAATTATTATAATTATTAATTAAGTTCAATCATTTTTGTCAAAAAAATTCAATCATTTAATTTTTTATTTAATTTTTACATTTTCAAAAAAAAATTCTAATTAATTACTATTACATCTTATTCAAATTCTCACCTTTTCAATTATAAACTTTATAAATTTTCATATAACTTTTTAAAAAAATATTAAATATTAAAAATGAAGCAGTTGAGATTTATAAATGTTATGCTTTTATTTATATATATATATATATATATATATATATATATATATATATATCACACTAAATTATAATTTACATAACTATTAAAACATTTAGTTAATTATTATAATTAAAGAAACATTAAAATTTAAAAAAAAACTAACATGTATGAAATGCCTTTCTTTTGTTCCATTTGCCAAACTATTGATAAATGTAGAAGTAAGCCTTCTTTTGATACCAAGGATCAAGAGTGTCCAAAGATAAGAAGATTAATCATCTTCCTTGGAAACCTGTCCAAAAGTATATTCCTAAGAAGTCATATAATTAACGAAGGGCCAAATAATGGCTTAGTTAGTCAACAACATTTGATTGAGGAAGGTCAGAATAATGGTTAGGTAAATCAAGGTGTTAATGAGGATCAAAGTCAGGTTAATGTTTTACAAATGCAGCAGAATTCACTTGGTAATAGCTCTATTTGATCAATTCAGATTGAGAAATTGAATCAGGACTCATTGAAGCATGTGTCTGATTCTACTCAGGAACATTCTATCCAAGTGACTAATAACGATCAACAGAATTTGATTGGGTCAGGTCAGGCATATGACAGTCCAACTAATCGATTAAATAATCGGTTAGATTATGAGGTAGACTTTACCCCTTTCTCGGGATTCGGCAATATGGAGACAATAGGTGATAATAGTTTGATTGTTAGTGGTAAGACTCCCATGATTAGTTTAGCATCTACACATCCTAATGCTATTTATGATATGAAAGTTCTTGAAAAGTTTTTGGGAGATGGGGACAAGGATGACCTAAAGAATGTCTCTCTTTCAGCAGAGCAAAATAATGATAATGCTGCTGAGGATGATAATTTCAAAGTGGTTATGTATAAATCTTATAAGTATAACATGAGAAGGAATAGACACTACTAGAGATCTTCTGATTACCGGCGGATTTTCTTGCGGATTTTACTAAAAAATTCACAGAAAACATGTTTCATGCGAATTTTCCTACGGATTTCTATTCTCTGGTAATACCTTCGTGGTTAATTTTTTCCAACGAATTTTAAAATCTATAGGAAATTTCCTGCAAATTCTCTTGCGAAAAATTTAAATCCGCGAATGACAAAATTTCCTACGAATTTAAATCTATATGAAAACCTTATTTTTGGAAAAATTGCAGCAAAATTTGTAGGAAATTTCTCCTAAAAAAAATCCACAGGAAAATTCTCAAGTAATCCATGAATTTCTAGCAGTAAGAAAGCATAATCCCAGATTTACTTGAATTTTATTTTTTGCATGAGTTTTGGTTGATGTCCCACATAATTTTGTTTTCTATACTTTTCTTCTTTTTAATAAATTTAGGGTGAGAAAAAATCCCTCTTTTTATGACGCTGAATCTCGTGAATCAGATTTCGTGAAATAACAAATTAGTCGTTGTTATTATTTTTCTTTTAGCAAATTTGATAATAAATGGTTTAATTTATCAATCAAAATAGGGTAAAAGCTGAAATACATGGAATGTTTGTAAAAAACACACACCGTCTCTTACCCGGTATGTCTGATGATAGAAAATTAGAATTCTGTGGTGTTTTTTGAAGAATGGATAATTTCTCCATTGGCACGATTTTGGTCAAATCTAATAATAGGTAATCCTTTTTTTTTTTGATAAAAAAAAGTTTTGGGGTGAGTTGAATCACGGGGCTCACCAACGATGTGGGATTTGAACTCACAACCTTATGGTTCTGAGTCGTATACTTACCAACCGGACCAACATTCGTAGTAATACTATTGATACACTGTAATATCCTCCTTTTAATATTTGGATATTGCTCCTAATCATTGCATGCTAATATCTCATCCAAAAATATTCTTGATATGTCGATCGATCTGTAAAGACTCATGAGCTAATTAAATAATGAGACTTGGTTTGAAGCATGCTTTATATACAACCTCCTTTTTTTAAAATTAAAATCTTACAATCACCAATTGTGCATGATTGGCATAAGTTTTAAAATTGAGTTTGGGTTATCTTATTTGAATTTTGGTAACTGTCTCTGTCTAGTATTTTAAAAAATTTATTAACTGCAATTGGTTGGCCTTCAATCCTTGGTTGATGAAGAAATAAATCCTTTTTACTCTTCTGCATTCCAAAACTCAATTGGATTTTCAACTACTATTCTTATTATACTATCCTTAACAATTTATTTGAGATAAATGATAAAATAAAATTAAAGAACAATACATATAAAAACTATTTATTTTCAATACATGAGCTATTTGATTATGAAAAATGAGATTTTGAAAGATAAGACCTTATGCTGTTTTTTTTTTTTTTTGACGAGATAAGACCTTATGGTGGTAGCCAAAACTATTTGATCTACATTGTATGAAGTTTAAGGTACTAGAGACCCAAGGGTTGGAAATTAGGCCAAAAACAACTATTGATTTCCTTGGTGGCGCTGATCAGTGCTGGATTCAGCGCTCAATGTTGTTGTTAGGAATGTACACCGGTTGAGTTAGGTTGAATTTGGCCAAACTCGTTACTCTAATAATCAATATCTTATGTGTTGGGTTAAGTCGGGATATGTTTCTGTAATTTTTTTGACGATTTTGAATCAAATCAACCTTACCAAAAACGGGTTGAGCTTATTAAACAGATTTTGGTGAAGTACCAACAATACCATTTAACAAAACATAGTGCAGGAACAAACAAATAACAAAGACTAATAATTTTTTCTATCTTCTCAGAGGAAGAAACCAATCTCGCAGAGTAAGACCTAAATGCAGCGACCTGAGATGGTGTTACCCTAAGTCCCATTCCTCGGAAATATCCAGGGTGCTCCTTTCCAAAAACTTTCACAAAGGAGTCGTTCTCAGATAAACTCTCATGGATTTCATTTTACAATTGTTCCTACATATAATATTGAAGAGGTGATTATATTGGTACCGTGATACTTGAAAACATGCTTTCTCTCTACTAGGGTTTGCATGAAGTCGTAGGGTCCTACGTTGTTGCACCATGGCAATCATCTCGGATTGCCCGTGGTACTTCCTCTTTCCCGATTCTGTCACCCCTCAAACTGATCCACCTCCTCCTTCCAGTTCATGCATGCCTGCGGCCTCTCCAGTTCTTTCTTCATCCTCTTAGGTGCAGAAAAGAACCTTCACACAGGCCTTGTAAAATTCATGTGATATTCCGATCAGCCAGCTCCCAAAGCCTTACTTGAAAGGCGATGCTTGGATGATTAAAATCTCTGAAGAAGAGTATAATGCTGGTGTTGAAGAGTGCAAGAAGGTCCTTCATGGCAGATTAACATTATCCAAAGGTGACTCGCCTCAGAAAGTAGATGACTTGCGTAACAAGCTTTCCAAGATTTGGAAACTTGCTGGTTCTTGGTCGATGGTGTCTCTTGGCAGAGGGTTCTACGAGTTTTGCTTTGACTCTATTGATGATATGCGCAATCTTAGATCCATTGGTTCATGGAATTTGTCTCCTGGTGTATTAAGAGTCTTTGCTTGGACTCTGGACTTCAACCCTCAAAACGTGAAGCAGATAACCTGCCAATGATGGGTTCGGTTATATGGTTTATCTAGGGAGTATTGGCGGCCCAAAATTATGTTTGAAATTGGTAGTGCCATTGGAGTTCCAATTGATTTGGATGAAAACACAAGAAAGAGATCTTTTGGTCATTATGCTCGAATATTGATTGACATTGATCTTTCGGGTATGTTAAGGGAAAAAATCATGGTAGAAAGAGAGGATTTCGCTTTTAATGTGTATGTAGATTATGAATGGATTCCTCCCTTCTGTTCTTTTTTTAAGACAATAGGTCACTCCTTGAGTGATTGTAGGTGAGACGCCCCGACGTCCCATTAAAGAAAACCCAAAATATTAATACCTAAGTTCGTTATTATCGTTAAGCGAGTATATTAAAACAGCGGAAAATTTAACACTTAAAATTATAAACACATATATAAACATACATATAGTATATAACTATAATTATATACATACATACCAGTACTGCGGTCAAGGGATTCCCCTCTGTAGGATCCCGATATATCCCTAAACTAGTGACATCAACAAAATACATCAAAAGCCAAAATGAAAAGTCTCACCGATGCACTCCACACCTCGTCCCCTCTCCAAAAATACAGTGAAACCTCACCCACCCCTATACTGATGGCACTGGCCCTAGCCATCATACACTACCACCCTCGTCTGCATCCTGAGGTCTAGCAGGTCCGGACACTCCTCCGCTATCACTGGAAGAACTTCTGGCCGGCTGCCCTTGAAACCTCTGTCTGTAGAGTCTGCTATCCCGAGGATGTAGTCGTCTAGAAGATACCCGTGAAGACTCGGAAACCGTAGCACGAATCTCTGGGGGTGCGGATACCTCAGGAAGGGGTGCCAGGCCCGGAGCGGCGGCAACTGGTAGGTCCTGAGCAGGGGCAACTGGGTCTTCCTCCGGAATGGGTGCTAACTCGGGCTCCGGTGCTGGTGCGGGTGCAGGTGCAAATCCGGGTACCAAGGCATTAGGAGGTACCATGAAGGATACAGGGGCCATCCCGAACATAGGCGGCATCGGTGGTACGTGTCCATCAGGCTGTCCTATTGGAAACGGGAAGGTCGTACAGAAACGAAACGTGCCAACAAATCCGATGGGCGCTCCTTGCCCAAGCCCCGTAGTGATGGACGCAGGACCCGTATATACTGCGAAACGAGCGACATACATACCAGTACTGCTGTCAAGGGATCCCCCTCTGTAGGATCTCGATATATCCCTAAACTAGTGACATCAACAAAATACATCAAAAGCCAAAATGAAAAGTCTCACCGATGCACTCCACACCTCGTCCCCTCTCCAAAAATACAGTGAAACCTCACCCACCCCTATACTGATGGCACTGGCCCTAGCCATCATACACTACCACCCTCGTCTGCATCCTGAGGTCCGGCAGGTCCGGACACTCCTCCGCTATCACTGGAAGAACTTCTGGCCGGCTGCCCTTGAAACCTCTGTCTGTAGAGTCTGCTATCCCGAGGATGTAGTCGTCTAGAAGATACCCGTGAAGACTCGGAAACCGTAGCACGAACCTCTGGGGGTGCGGATACCTCAGGAAGGGGTGCCAGGCCCGGAGTGGCAGCAACTGGTAGGTCCTGAGCGGGGGCAACTGGGTCTTCCTCCGGAATGGGTGCTAACTCGGGCTCCGGTGCTGGTGCGGGTGCAGGTGCAAATCCGGGTACCAAGGCATTAGGAGGTACCATGAAGGGTACAGGGGCCATCTCGAACATAGGCGGCATCGGTGGTACGTGTCCATCAGGCTGTCCTATTGGAAACGGGAAGGTCGTACAGAAACGAAACGTGCCAACAAATCCGATGGGCGCTCCCTGCCCAAGCCTCGTAGTGATGGATGCAGGACCCGTATATACTGCGAAACGAGCGACCGGGTCCACAAGCCACCCGTGCGGGTCTAAGCACTCCACCTCACAGGTCCCCGAGAGAGGGAACCCTGGATCCTGGGTCATCCATGGGTGGTCCCAATGCGCCATCTGCTCTGTCGGAGTCTGAAGTACAAAATGTATAGGTACACAACACACAACAAAAGAAAAGGGGATAAGAAGCCATATAACATCAAACATGGAAAGGGTTTAGCCACATTTAATTAAATAACGGCATACTAAGCATACGTCTCCAAAATCTGGGTATATATATATATATATATATATATATATGTATATAACACAATCATCCTCAATCCACATCTAAGATCTTTCCTCTACCCTCCATCATGATGCAATGCAAATGCTGTATGAATAGTCTCCTCAGGTATCGGCCATATCCGGATATCACAACAATATAATCGACACGTCCCAGAGTCCCCGACGCACACCCTCGTCCACGGCTGGAGGGTGCCCACGCAAAGCAATGGCACTATAGACGCACAACCTGGTGCACACCTCTGGACCACAATCCAGGATGCTCATGCAATGCATGAACTATAGCTGCGACTAAAATGAAATCATCTCTGGATGGTCCGCCGTTAGCCCATCCCCGGGAATTTTCCCTCCGAGGCATAGACCCCAATCGACCATGTTTCAGGTCCCTCATATCACAGACCATGTTTCAGGTCACCCCCTAGTGCCCTAACCGATCATCTTAATCTCATAAATAACCTCAGAATAATCTCATCTCATTAATCTCGACCTCATATCAAGATAATCATCTCGGTTAGGCACTGCTACCACATATTGTATGCCATTCCCAAATACATCCTCGTGTCCTAACATAGCTTATGATTTACTCAATCCTCTAAGCACAATCATAACACTCATCATATCATCATAATCATCATCATATATCCTCATATCATAATATCATTTCCAAACAATAAATACCGAAATATAATAATAATAATAATAATAATAATAATAATAATGACAATAATAATAATGTTCATAATAAATATAATAATAATAATACTAATCATCACAATAGTAATAGTGATAATAATAGTGATAATAATAATAATGATGATGATACTACTAATAATAATAATAATAGTCATAATCACCGTAGTAGTACAAATAATAATAATAATAAATATAATAATAATAAGTATAAACACTTCTAAAATAATTACCACTCTCATGCTATCATCTATCAAGTATCAAATTCACATCAACCAGTCAAACATGCAATCATCACGTAATAAAATAATATATGTAGCGTAACGACGATAAACGTACAATTTCTATATCATCATCGGTACCACTAAGTAGTCCCCAATGTGGTATAGACATTGTCCGTTACTCGCTCTCGTGTAGGGTTTGGGTCGCCCTACTCCATTATCTAATTAAATGTAACCGCGCCGTTTCCGACGTTAAATAGTTTCTTTCCCCCACCTGGAATGTCTTAGGCTAGCTCTGGGGTAACGAAACGGACACTCCCTATACTCCCTCAAATCTTCCACGCACAGTTCTACACCCTCCGGGGCTCCAAAAATTCACCTGTACATATCATTTTGAAGCATACGTTACGTATAATCCAAATTTGAAGACGGAATTGGAAACCGATAAATGAATTGAAAGATATCCTCAATACCGTCATCGACGGCTTTTAGGAATAAAAAGGACATAGGCTTACCTTAGCCTAATCAAGAAAAGAAAGCTAGGGTAATGGAGTAGACGTCACGAAGATGACAACGGTGTAATCGATTTTTCGATAGGACGAACGGATTGATCGAAATCGGCTCCAGAATTTCTCTGACTCTCACGAACTCTCTCTCTCTATCTATCTCATGCTATATCACTCACTCTCTGCCTTATTTTTATTTCACGTCGATTAGTTGAGTAAGAAATAAATTCTTTATGTTTTTGAATTATCCTATTATGACTCACTTAAGGCTATATTTACTAGGATTCAATGCTGGCATAAATTGAAGGAAGGAGGCGTGGCTTGCTTTTGGTGTCGTGGAAGTGCATGGAGAAAGGAAAATTAAACTTCCTTTTTGCGTTAAGTGAACATAAGAAAAGATGTGGTCATTGTTTGACCACAGAAAGACTTAAAACTTGCGTGACTTGGTAATAGTCACAAGCAAGAGGTGGCATGCTTTTATGCTGCCAAAATTTTGAATGGTGGAGGTGTCATCTAATATAGAATTGCCGTGTACAACTTCTCATATAGTCAAAGCAAATGGCATAAAAAAAAAAAAGATAGGAAACAAGAAATGACTCACTTAAGCTAGTCCTTAGACTTTAAAGGTGGCGTGAATCAAAGGAGAAAATGGAAAACATTACTATTTGCATGATGAAAGAAATAATAAAGAGGAGGTGGCACTTCCATATCATATGTCCAGAGTATGAAGAAATGAAAGTGTCCTTCATGCCTTAAAACCGTGAGCCACTTGCTCATGAAAAAAAAATACAACTAAAATTAACTTAGTTAATTTAATTAGGTTAAACTTGTAACTAGGGTCTAATTAATTAAGACTAGTGCTAATTAATCATAATGAGTAAAACTCGAGTAAATTAATTATAATCATCTAGCTATGGTTAAGATTTATATCTATGTCTAATTATCTTTTAATTTTGTTAATAGTAAACCATCTTACTTAAGGATTTAAATTGAGGTGTTTACCTACTAAAAAATTTGGGTTGCTTGAATTTTATTTTAAACTTGCACATGTGTTTGAATTCTTAAATAAATTTTTAGATTTATCTAACCCTCACTCCCATCTAATTAAAATATTTAATTTCCCGAAAGCTAGAATGTTACAGCAGGCATAAATCAGAAAAAAGGCATAACAAAGATGATGCTGCTGTAAAACCTCCAAAGAAGCCAGTTCTTCAATACGTTCCTAAACAGGTGGATAACCCTGTAGGGGACTGTGTGGATCAGGTTGTAATTAATAAAGGCAAAGAAGTCTTGGTTGAATCTTCTCCTGTCATTTGTATTGGTGAGACTAGCAGGATTGCTGAGCCTGTTATGGATAGGACAGTTGAGAGGGTGGAAGACCCTAATTTTCTGCCCAATGATGTTCTTTATGTTGTGGAGCAAATATCGAATTTGGACAGAATCATTTATGCTCCTAAGGATAACGAAGTTCATGTTGCTGTTGATAATGTTACTCAGAATGATATTCTCTGTGATGACAGTGATGATGTTGAAACTGTTTATGTTGAGGACAATCCGAATGACTGTGTTCAGACTGATACCTCCCCAAAGGAAGACTTGCCTAAGAATCTTGATGATCCTTTGATGCGTGATTTTTAAGATTATAAAGGCAAGTGCACCTTGTCGCAAACAAGTAATACGGTGGTGAGTCCGGTTATCGTATCCACAGGGATCGGTTGTCAATTACCAATTCACAAACTCAACAACTATCTAGAGTAAACTATGGTATGAGATATCAAAACAGAAAACAAAGCAATACAATATTTTTGGTCTTTTTGGACTTTTAACAAACACTTGGAGTGCAGAATTTATAACTGGATAGAATTGTCAGGTTTAGACTACACTAATCCTCCCTTGATTGCAATGGAATGGCTAACAACACAAGTCCTAATTCAATTATGCCAATCAAGCCTTTTCTAAAATACTCAAGCCTAATGTCTTAGGTGCATTGAGCCTAAAACCCCAAATCAAACCCTAATGTCTTAGGTGGATTAATCTATGATTTTGCATTAAGTCAAGACTTATAAGATTGCAAGCATCCAACACCTATGTCTAGATTCTTGGACTACTTGGCATATGATTCATGAGCATGCCTTAACACCAACCTTTCAGTTATCTATCAAAGCAACATATCATTCCTATGAGTAGCTAATCCAAGGAAAACATTAAGCACAGAATCACATACTCATAAAGAAATAGAAACTTTCATTGAAACCAAATCAATTAACAACCAAGTTCAGAAAAGCTACATCTAAACCCAACAATGGGGGAATTAGCTACACATGATAATGTCTACAAAAGAGAAAGAGAGAAGAGAGGAAGAAAACTCCATGACGAATCCTTCAATCTTCTTCCAATCCAAGAGCAGAGAAGATGTCATCTTTAAGGTCCCAGCCTTCCCCCAACCATCAGCCCTCTTTAGGGTTTCCAAGCCTTTGCAAAAAGTCCCTTTGTTCTGTCTGCTGTGCTCTTATTTATAGATCCGTCGCGCGTCACGGCCGTGATGACCATCACGGCCAGGCCGTGACGGATTCTGTTTCTGGAATTCTGGCATTTTAAGTCTCTCGCGTGGCGAGCCCTTGCTCGCGTCGCGAGCCTCCATTTCATGGCCGTGATCTCCATCACGGCCAAGCCGTGATGGATTCTGACTTGTGGTGGTTTTGGGTCACGGCCGTGATGTACATCACGGCTAGGCCGTGACAGACTCTGATTTCAGCCTTTCTGCCTTTTCAGTTTTGCTCGATCATGGCCGTGATGGGCATCACGGCTAGGCCGTGATGGGCTCTGTTTGGCTCATTTTCTTCACTTTTAAGGCTCTCAATCATCCAAGCTTCATCATGGCCAAACCTTGGGCATTTAATCATGAATTCCTGCAAAACAACATCACAACACCACCTTATCCGTTCCAAAGGAAAAACTAAACAAAATCAAACTAAAAATGCCTAAACTATATGCAAATGCATGCAGAAATGTACATGGAAAATGAGGTGAAATCACACTCATCATCTGGTTGATGCTCAGAAAAACTCTGATAATGTTAATTCTAATGAGAGAACACTTGATTCTTTGGAGCATGTTTCTCCAACTATCTCAATGCAGGAATCATTTGTTCCCGATTCTGCCTCTGCATCAGTTTTTAGCTCCATGGAGACTAATGAAAGGGTTGGAAATGATTTGAATATTGTTGGCAAGTTTTGGAATGAAACCGAGAATGACAACCTTCCTGCCACTGATGATGATGGCTTCACTAAGCCACTTACAAAATCTCAGAAAAATAAATTGATAAAAAGCAAGAGGCTACAAGCAGCTGATAATGTGATTTTACATGATGTTCCCTGTACACTTTTGCATGCATTTTCATATAGATTAGGTATTCTTTAGTTGATTTTAGTTAGTTTTTCCCTTGGAACGGGTGAAGCGGTTTCTTGGTGTTGTTTTACAGGAATTTAAGGAAAAATGCTCAGAATTAGCCTTGATGGAGCTTGGATGAAATAGAGCTTGAAAAGTGAAGAAAATGAGCCAAGCAGAGCCCATCACGGCCTGGCCGTGATGACCATCACGGCCATGATCAAGAAAACTGAGAAGATTGAAGGCAAAAGTCAGAAGCTGTCACGGCCTAGCCGTGATGCCCATCACGGCCGTGACAGGCCAAACAGAACCGATCACGGCCTAGCCGTGATGAGGCTCACGGCCGTGATGCTCCAAATTTGAAAGCGCGCCCACTCCAGAACACGTCACGGCCTGGCCGTGATGGCCATCACGGCCGTGACGCGCAGCAGATCTATATATAGAAGCGCAGCAGACAGAAACGGAAGAGCTGGGAACCCTAGTGGAGACCAGAAACCATCAGAAAAACAGGGACTTTTAGCCTAGGAGCACTTTTACCCTAGGAAGACCTTGGGGGCTGCGGTGGAAGAGGACTGTAACCCTAGAACGGAACTGCTGAGAGGGGCTGCTGTGACGACAGTGGAAAGCTCCCATGGAGTTTCTTCTCTCCTCTTCTCCTATTTCTCTGGTTTGGCTTTCTCTGTAATTAAGAGTAGCTAATCCCCGTTTGTTGGGATTAGATGTAACCAAACTGATTATTATTTATTTATCTTGACTGATTATTCTGTGTTCATGCCTTCATATTAGTGATTAATTTTCCATGCTTAATGCTTGTTGTGGCTAGCACCCCCATGACTCGATTTGTGTTTTGATATGCAATTGGGAAATTCGTATTAGAACCGGAATTGAATTTAATCACCTAGTAACCCTAGCATCTAGGAATGAAGTTTGGTTTACTAGTAATCGCGTAATCCCTAATCCTAATGCGAATTCATTAATCTAGGCCACCTAAGGAATTAGGGTCTATTAGTGGATTTAGGCTCTTGCCATTCGAGGAATCGGGGCTTGAGTAATCTAGTGGATTGATTTTAATATTTGAAGCATGAATGAGAGGTATCTAGTCCTGGTATTGCATGAGGTAGAGGTTTGGTGAAGTCTAGTCCCAACATATCCTTTCTGCACTCCATGTGTTTGTCAAAAGTCCCCAAAAAGACAAAAAAAATATTTTATTCCTTTGTTTTGTTTGTTTTGATTTCTCTGTTTAGTCTAGATAGTTGCTGAGTTTGTGAATTGGTAATTGACATCCAATCCCCATGGATATGTTAACCGGTCTCACCACCGTATTACTTGCACGACTGGGTATACTTGCCCAGATTCGTCAACAAGTTTTTGGCGCCGTTGTCGGGGATTGGTTTTGCCAATATCATTAGTAACAAAGGAGGCAACTAATTTAGATTTTTTTTATATTTTTTTATGTATATATTTGATCTTTTTGTTTTGAATCTTGTTTGTGGTAGGTGGACGAAATTCATGGACAATTATTATTATCCACCTGATGAGGAAGCCTCAAGTCACACCTTGGAGGACGACTGGTGTTTGGGAGACTGCATGGATCTGCTGAATCATATTACTCCAGCACAGGTTGATAGTGTGACGGGTAGGCTTATGTATAATATCTCCGAGGAGGATTGGGAAACCTTTTGCTCGTATCTACCACCTCCACCACCATGTATGATTCCCATAGAGCCACATGAAGCAGAAATTGGGCAGAATCTGGTTGTGGGAATGGATCAAATTGAAGATGAAGTTGTGGACGAGTCACAAGAAGAGGAAATACCTTTCACAAGTCCTTGGGAAATTGAGGAATGGGAATGGAAGGAGCAAACACCATTGAAAGCTGCTCTAGAACATTATTCCCAAGAGCTATCCGCCTCCGAGGCCAAAATCAGAACCAACTGTGACAGTATCGAAGCTGTGAAGCAGAACTTCAAAACGCAAGTTGAGGAGATTTGCAAACAATTAGAACAAGAGTCACATGCAGCACAATTTGAGCAAAATCTGATTTTGGGGATAGTTCAAAATGTAGATGAAGTGGTGGTGGACTCTACCATGCGTGCTGAGCAATCTGAATTTTCTGCATTGGACAAATATGTCGACTTACATGCATGTGTGGACGCTGCAAAGCTAGCCCCTTCCATTGGTCTCTCTAGTCTCCTCTTGAAAATTCCATTTGACACGAGAGGAAGTGAGTTCATGATTGCAGAGGTCAATGGAGTTTTCACACACTGGCTAGGTGGGATTGTGGATAGATTCAGGTTACTTCTGCAATTGCCACTCCATAAACCATGTGATCCGGGTGGAGGATCTCACATCTTGAGCACCCCTTGGTCTTTATACCACAGGCTTTGGGATCCAGGTGGATGCTTCTACTGAGTCAAGCTAGTGACGTTAAAGAAGCGCTTATTGGGAGGCAACCCAAGTTTCTTAACCCTTCTCTTTAGGATTTTCATTTTCTTAGTAGTTTTTGTTGTTGATTTTTAACTCTTGAATAATTTGAGAAGATCAGGAGTTTTCTTTTACTAATAAACTTGCCAAGTGATTTCAGGGAAAGAAGGAAGGGAGAGCAAGAAGACAAGAAAAAAGAGCAAAGGCAGCAACCATCACGCCCAGGCCATGACACCGGTCACGGCCGTGACAAGCTAATCATGAATACCATAAAGGATCACGGCCCAGACGTGATCCACATCACGAGCGTGATGGAAAGACCCTGAAGAGTAGAGAGCATCACGGCCTAGTCGTGATGGGGTTCATGGTCGTGACAGGCCAACACCCATGGATAAGAATTGATCACGACCTTCCCGTGATGAGACTCACGGCCGTGAAGTACTTCCCAACAAGTTTCTGACTGGAATGAGAGCCAGCACCCGCTATCGCCTCGGTAAGTCGTTCCATTTTTCTCCTCTCTCCGGCTTGATTGTTTACATTGGGGACAATGTAAATTCTTAAGCTTGGGGTAGGGGTATTTTGCATTTGCATTGTTCATGTTGCATTCATATAGTTTTGCATGATAGTTTGCATGATCACATGATTCGATTGCCCTTGCTTAGACTATGCATCCAATTGTGAGAACTAAGTGCCAAATAACTTGAGATAGTGAATTTTTGAACCCAATTTTTTTTATTCTTGTGATATGGCTACAAATAAAAATGCTTGAGATGATTTGTGCTAGTTGATAATTAGCATGTGGTTCCAAAGACTTGTGTTTCTCACTGATTTTTGAACTACTAAAATGTGAGATTTTGAGCCAAAGGGGTACTCACTAAGTCTACCCCATTCTTTGTGTTAGAGTGTTATTCCTCTTGGTTTGTTTTCTCTAGAACTTGACCTGAAACCGTTTTGAAGCTTAAAAATTTTTGAAAACATTTTTGAAAATGATTGAGGCACTAGGTATTTTTCTGGCCTTCTGAGCTTTGAATGACTAAATGCTACCCCTTAGTTGCCCAATTTTGAGCCTACAAGAATAAAATACTTTTCTTGGTACCTTGGAATATTTTGATAAATATGCTTGGTAGGATACCTTCTAAAGTATTACAAAAGGGTAAAAAGGTAGTTGAAAAAAGTTTGGGATGAAAGAATCAGAAAAATATTTCTCTTGAGCTGAAAAATCTCCCATTCTCCAAGCAAAAGAAAAACAAAGAAATATAAAAATATATAGAGAAGGGGATGACAAAAGAAAGTGAGAAATAAAATGAAAAGAAAGAAAGAAAGGTGGAAAAAGGAATCGAAACCCAAAAGGATAGTTTAGAAGGTTTCATGATTTGCAATGCTTGATGATTTTGTTTAGCCCTTTTGAAATATCCTTTTCTTGATTTCCCCACCTGACGTAAATCCCATGGCCACGTTACAACCAAAGCAAAAGACCTCTTGATTCTTAATTGTTTTCATTAATAAAGTAGAGATTTGGTTGATAGTCAAGCCTATGGTAGAATTCTTTCCTTGAGGAAAATAGAGCGAATTGTCATATACCCCTAAACACTTGAGTGAGGTAGAAAGAGTGCCAAGCAAATGAACAAGCTTGGGGTGAGCTTCAGGTGAGAAAGAGTGCCCAAATCAGTGAGAATATGAATCTAAGAAACCTAAGCTTCTAATTGGACTTGAACTGATTGTCTCTTGCTGAATTGTTTGAAATGCCTATTGCTTGGATTAGTATTTACTCGGGTTCTTGGTTCACTATCCATACTTTGATTATTTTGATCTTCTGGCCTTAGTGATTGCTTGAGGACAAGCAATTGAATAAGCTTGGGATGATTTGATAGTGTGATTTTACATGATGTTTCCTGTACACTTTTGCATGCATTTTCATATAGATTAGGCATTCTTTAGTTGATTTTAGTTAGTTTTTCCCTTGGAACGGGTGAAGCGGTTTCTTGGTGTTGTTTTGCAGGAATTTAAGGAAAAATGCTCAGAATTAGCCTTGATGGAGCTTGGATGAAATAGAGCTTGAAAAGTGAAGAAAATGAGCCAAGCAGAGCCCATCACGGTCATCACGGCCATGATCAAGAAAACTGAGAAGATTGACAGGCCAAACAGAACCGATCACGGCCTAGCCGTGATGAGGCTCACGGCCGTGATGCTCCAAATTTGAAAGCGCGCCCACTCCAGAACACGTCACGGCCTGGCCGTGATGGCCATCACGACCGTGACGCGCAGCAGATCTATATATAGAAGCGCAACAGATAGAAACAGAAGAGCTGGGAACCCTAGTGGAGACCAGAAACCATCAGAAAAACATGGACTTTTAGCCTAGGAGCACTTTTACCCTAGGAAGACCTTGGAGGCTGCGGTCGAAGAGGACTGTAACCCTAGAACAGGAATCGAGAGAGGGTCTTGTGGCGGACGAGCAGTGGAAAGCTCCCATGGAGTTTCTTCTCTCCTCTTCTCCTATTTCTCTGGTTTGGTTTTCTCTGTAATTATGAGTAGCTAATCCCCGTTTGTTGGGATTAGATGTAACCAAACTGATTATTATGTATTTATCTTGACTGATTATTCTGTGTTCATGCCTTCGTATTAGTGATTAATTTTCCATGCTTAATGCTTGTTGTGGCTAGCCCCCCATGACCCGATTTGTGTTTTGATATGCAATTGGGAAATTCGTATTAGAATCGGAATTGAATTTAATCACCTAGTAACCCTTGCGTCTAGGAATGGAGTTTGGTTTACTAGTAATCGCGTAATCCCTAATCCTAATGTGAATTCATTAATCTAGGCCACCTAAGGAATTAGGGTCTATTAGTGGATTTAGGCTCTTGCCATCTGAGGAATCCGGGCTTGAGTAATCTAGTGGATTGATTTTAATATTTGAAGCATGAATGGGAGGTATCTAGTCCTGATATTGCATGAGGTAGTTCTGCCTTGGGCACTTCTATAGATTTCAGATTCTCGCGAGGCGAGTGGACTCTCGCGTCGTGAGACTTCAAGTTCTAGCCTGTAACGGCCGTGATAGGCATCACGGCTAGGACGTGGCAGATTCTGACTTGTGGGGGTGAAAGGTCACGGCCGTGATGGTCATCACGGCTAGGCCGTGACCAGTTCTGACTTCAGTTTTTCTTCCTTTTCAGTTTTGCTCAATCATGGCCGTGATGGACATCACGGCTAGGCCGTGATGGTCTCTGTTTGGCTCATTTTCTTCACTTTTCAAGCCCCATCTTCATCCAAATTCCATCATGGTTGATCCTGAGCATTTTACCCTTGATTTCTGCAAAACAACACCAAGAAAACCGCCTTACCCGTTCCAAAGTAAAAATAACCAAAAAGCAAATTAAATGTCCCTAAACTACATG
Organism: Sophora flavescens; assembly: GCA_030762895.1. Taxonomy (NCBI): domain Eukaryota; kingdom Viridiplantae; phylum Streptophyta; class Magnoliopsida; order Fabales; family Fabaceae; genus Sophora; species Sophora flavescens. The sequence continues at coordinate 96,675,766 of CM061068.1, read as the reverse complement.
AAAATGCATTCAAAATGATAGACAAAGATGAGGTGAAATCACACTCATCAAATCACCCCAAGCTTAAGATTTTGCTTGTCCTCAAGCAATTACCAAGGCCAGAAGATATAAATAATCAGAGCATGGATAGTGAATCAAGAACCCGAGAAACTAATCCAAGTGACAGGCACATTCGAATAAATCCCCAAGAGATAATCAAATTCAAGTCCAATTAGAAGCTTAGGTTCCTTCAAATTCATATTCTCACTGACTCGGGCACTCGTCTCACCTCACTCAAGTGTTCCAGGGTATATGACAATTCGCTCAACTTCCTCAAGGAAGGTATTCTACCATAAGCTTGACTATTAACCAAATTTCTACTTTATTAATGAAAACACATAAGAATCAAGAGGTCTTTTACTTTGGTTGTAATGTGGCCATGGGATTGATTGTTAGGTGGGGAGATCAAGAAAAGGAAATTTCAAGAAGGCTTAACAAATTATCAAACATTGCAAAGCATGACACCTTATAAAATACCTTTTTGGGCTTTGATTCACTTTTCCACCTTTTTTTTTCTTTCTTTTTATTTTTATTTCTCACTTTCTTTTGTCATCCCCTTCTCCATTTTTGTGTGTTTATTTCATTTTATTTATTTGGAGAAGGGGAGATTTTTAGCTCAAGAGAAATATTTTCTAATCTTTCTCATCCCATACTTTTTCAAACTACCTTTTTACCCTCTTTATAATACTTTAAAAGGTGCCATACCAAGCATTATTCATCAAAATAATTCAAGTTACCAAGAAAAGTATTTTATTCTTTTAGGCTCAAAATTGGGTAACTAAGGGGTAGCATTTAATCAGTCAAAGCTCACAAGGCCGGAAAAATACCTAGTGCCTCAATCATTTTCAAAAATGTTTTAAAAATTTTTCAAGTTTCAAAACGGTTTCAAGTCATGTTCTAGAAAATACAATCCAAGAGGAATTAAAACACTCTATCACAAGGAATGGGGTAGATTTAGTGAGTACCTCCTTTTGGCTCAAAATCTTACATTTAGTAGTTCAAAAATCAGTGAGAAACAAAAATTTAAGGAACTACATGCTAATTATCAACTATCAAAAGATCATCTCAAGAATTTTTATTTTTAGCCTTGTCACAAGAATAAAAAAAATTGGGTTAAAAAATTCACTATCTCAATTTATTTGGCACCAAGTTCTCACAATTGGATGCATATTCTAAGTGAGGGGCAATCTAGAGAATGTGATCATGCAAAACTATGCCTATATGAATGCAACATGAAAAATGCAAAAATTTGCAAAAATACCCCTACCCCAAGCTTAAAACTTACATTGTCTCCAATGTAAATAGTCAAGTCGGAGAGAGGAGAAAAATTGGAACAACTCACTGAAGTGGTAGCGGGTGTTTCTACCCGACTGATCACGTAGAAACATAAGCTTGTTGGAAATTGTGTCACGACCGTGAGGCGTATCACGGCTAGGCCGTGATCAATTCTGGTCTCCTTTATTAGCTCATCACGGTCGTGACCACTGTCATGGCCAAGGCGTGATGGCTTCTGACTTTATTAGTCCTTGATCTTTTTGTTCTTCCTTCCTCTTTAACCTGAAAACACTAGACAAATCTATTATTTTATGATTTTTGCCTCTTGATCTTATCAAATTATTCAAGAGATAAATTCAAAAATAAAAGGAAAAGGGAAAGAAAACTTGGGTTGCCTCCCAAGAAGCGCTTATTTATGGTCTGAAGCTTGACCACACTTCCTTCAATCAACTGGGGTCGGATGGGCGTAGAAGTGCAGGAACACTTCTCTTACATGGAACTCCTTCAAAGAGCCGATTCTGCTCATATGGCCAATTACGCTTCCGCTTTGCTCTTTTCATTCGGACCTTCCTGGCCTTACTCCCTCCCGGCTGAAGTTTTGTTTCCACATGATCAGCAACTCCAACTCCATCACCATTTGGTGCATCATCAGCTATGCAAATCTTCGGAGTTGCTTCCATGTTGAGCTCTTCCTTTACCATTGGAGACGTGATATCGATCCTGCACACATTACTCTCAGAAGGAGGGTTGTTGTATGAGTTAGTAAATTCAAAATCGACCATACCTTCCTCTACATTTAGAGAGAGTTTGCCATTCCTTACATCTATTACTGCTCCAGCGGTGGCCAAGAACGGCCTTCCTAAAATGATGGGGAATTCAGAATTCCCTTTCATATCCAATACCAGGAAATCGGTAGGGATGAAGAATTTCCCTACCTTTACAGGAACGTTCTCTAGTATGCCTAGAGGAGTCCTAGTTGAGCCATCCACAAATTGTAAGGAGAATTTGAATGGACTCAACTCTTTGGTTCCCAACCTTTCCAAGATAGTGAGGGGCATCAAGCTCGCACTAGCCCCTAAGTCACATAAGGCTTGGTCGATTTGAACTGGTTCAATTAAGAAAGCGATAGAGAAGCTACCTGGGTATTTCAGTTTAGGAGGCATTTTAGCTTCTATGTCTACTTGCTTTCTCTTGACCAACCTTTGTGGGAAAGGTATTGGGGGTTGGTACGGTGGTGGAGGGACATACTTTGGTTCTGGCTCTTCCTTTTCGCTCATGTCCTCCTCCGGTTCCACATCCTTTTCCCCCACCCCAAGCTTATCATCCCTCAAGTGTATGGCATTACAATGTTCAATGGGGTTTGCTTCGGGTTGACCCGGGAACGTACCCTTGGGTCTAGTGTATGTGCTGGATTGTTGGGCAATTTATGTTTCTAGCATCTTGTTGTGGATGGCTAAGTTGTCTACCTTGGACGCTAGCTCTTTTATTTCCTCGTTCACTGCCCTACCTTGTTGTCTAAACTCCTCATTTTGTTTTGTTTGAGTTTCAACAAAACTTTCCAATAAAGATTCGAGTTTAGATTTCTGTACATGAGGATACCCCGGTGCGGGTTTCCTATTACCTTGGCCCTCTTGGAACTCATGGTTCAGAGTGTTGCTGTAGTTGCCGTAGGAGAGGTAAGGGTTGTTCTTCCTTTGGTTGTAGGGATTTGGGGGAGCATAATTGGGCAACTTCGGGTTTGTGTCGTAGAAGTTGTGACAAGAGTTCACTTGTTCCCCCGAAGCGCCGGATCCATGAGCAATACCACTTGGGCACTCCATAATGTCATGTCCCTGCATCCCACAAATCTCACAAACAATATTAGTAGCACTTATTGCACTCACATTAGCCCTTTCAAGCTGATCAAAACGTTTATTAAGTGAGTCTATTTTTGACATTATAAGATCAGTGCTATTAACTTCAAACTTACCCCCCGAAATCTTGTTCGGGTTATTACCTCTTTCTGAATCCCATTGGTGGTAGTTGGTGGCCATGTTTTCAATGATGTTGAATGCCTTAGTCAGAGGCCTATTCATAAATGCTCCACCAGCTGCAGAATCAAGTGACACCTTCGAAGAGTAATCCAATCCGTTGTAGAAGGTGTGCACTAGTAACCACCTCTCGAGTCCGTGGTGTGGGCAAGACTCCAACAGTCCCTTGTAGCGATCCCAAGCTTTCGATAAGGATTCTCCGTCTTTTTGGAAGAAGCCGGTGATCTGGGTTCGTATATAGGCCGTCTTGGATGGAGGGAAGAATTTCTCCAAGAACGCTTGTTCCAGTTGGTCCCAAGTAGTCAAGGTGTTGGCGGGCAATTGCTTTAGCCAAGCCTTTGCCTTTCCAGTCAGAGATGAGGGGAATAACCTTAAGCGTATAGCATCGACCGGGGCACCATGAATCCTAATTGCATCGGTGAACTCCAAGAATGTTTCTACGTGATCAGTCGGGTCCTCCGAGGGCAATCCTCCGAATTGGTGCTGCCTAATCATGTTGATTAGCATAGGCGGTATAGTGTAGTTCTCCGCCTCGATCTCTGGCCTAGCAATCCCAGTTCGCAAACCCCTCACATTTGGGGCTGCGTAGTCCTTCAACGGTTTCGTATCTGGAAGATTCGCCATAAGTGGAATGAGAATCAACCTTTCTCCCTCTCTTTGTAGTCTCCTACGTCTGTGAAAGGTCCTCTCGATTTCGGGGTCAACCTCACTAAGGCTTCCAAGACTTAGGGATCTTTGCATAAAAACACAGAGAGATAGATATTCTAGAAGGATTTTTTTTTTCAAATATAAAAATTAAATAAAAAGAAAAGGTCCAGAAAAATCAATTCAAAAATTAAATTGAGATTCGAGAACGCACAGTCTCCGGCAACGGTGCCAAAAACTTGATGTCGTGCGAACGCATGTGCGATTCCGGCAAGTGTACCTGATTGTCGCCAAGTAATAAAAGATATCGATCCCACAGACCGTGATCTCGAATCGCAACTAATTATCAAATTAGTAAATCTGGACTGTATAAAAAGGATTTGTATTTGAAAAAGGTTTTGAATTTGAATTAAGAGATAAATAAAACAGAATCAAATAAAACAGAAACAAATCTTTTTTATGGTTTTGCAGATCTAAATGGATTCCTAGGGATTTAGGTTACCAACAAGATCGTTTACGTTGCTAACTCGATTACCCTTGTTAACTATCGAAATTGCCTTGAAGGCGAATTTATCCTCAAATAGCTTAAGCTCCCTCTCGGGTTACAAAAGCCGTGCCCAATTGAACCAACCCCTACTCTCGTGGTAGTCGAATTCAGATTAGACCCTTTGCGTTTCGTGATAATTCGTTGATCCTCGAAGGACGGCTTCTAACTCTCGTGATTTCAGTCCTAAGTCTGATTCTATAGATACGACACCTAAGTTCACCGCTAGGTTCCTCCTTAGAATGTCTATGACACGCAAACAAGTGGCCACCAAATTTACGAGTGATTCAAACACTAGAAATCAGATCTAAAACAAAATCGAAATTAACAAAGATATTACATCAAAGTAACATCATAAACAAAACTTGGGCATAGCCCCAATCCCTAGAAACTAAGCTACTACTCAAGCCTTGTCATGATGATGACAAGCTTGGTTACAAATAACATGAAAGTAAACTAAGAGAAGAGAGGAGGAGAAGAAGAGAGATCCTAAATTATAGCCCAAGAGTAGCAGCCCAAAAGTCCTCTTCTGCCTCTGCCTGGGTCCTTATTTATAGATTTGGGAAGTTTGAATCCCAATCTAACTCAAATTCTGATCCAATTCAGTTGCTTCAGGTCCAAGTAATGCGCGTCACGGCCGTGATGGCCATCACAGCCAGACCGCGATGGCTTCTGCCTTGGGCACTTCTATAGATTTCAGATTCTCGCGAGGCGAGTGGACTCTCGCATCGCGAGACTTCAAGTTCTAGCCTGTAACGGCCGTGATAGGCATCACGGCTAGGACGTGACAGATTCTGACTTGTGGGGGTGAAAGGTCACGGCCGTGATGGTCATCACGGCTAGGCCGTGACCAGTTCTGATTTCAGTCTTTCTTCCTTTTTAGTTTTGCTCGATCATGGCCGTGATGGACATCACGGCTAGTCCGTGATGGTCTCTGTTTGGCTCATTTTCTTCACTTTTCAAGCCCCATCTTCATCCAAACTCCATCATGGTTGATCTTGAGCATTTTGCCCTTGATTTCTGCAAAACAACACCACGAAAACCGCCTTACCCGTTCCAAAGTAAAAATAACCAAAAATCAAATTAAATGTCCCTAAACTGCATGAAAATGCATGCAAAATGATAGACAAAGATGAGGTGAAATCACACTCATCATTGGGTATAGGTGTAATGGGGGAGGTGAGATTTTAATCTTTTTGGGTGAATGGGTATGGTGGAGGTTGTGAGAGGAAGAAGAAGAAGATGAGTGGATGAAGAAGAAGATGGTGGGTTTTGGTTGAGGGGGTTTGCATCTAAGAATGTGAGGTGAAGGAAATGGAGGAGTTGGAAGGAAGGGGAGAGAGCTTGGTGGCTATGAGGTGGAGAGAAAGTGGAGAATATGAAGAGAGTTAGGGGTTTGTGAACACAGGGGATGGGGTTTTAGGTTTAAAAATCAGAGCAAAACGCGTGTCATGGCCGTGACCCTCATCACGGGAAGGCAGTGATGCGTTCTGTGTTTGGCAAATCATTCTTCACGGGAGTGATGTGTATCACGGATGGCCCGTGATGGAATTTGTTCTATTTTAGCTGGCCTGTCACGACCGTGATCACCATCACGTCCTGGCCGTGATGGACTCTGATCTTCTGGGCCCTTCTTGTCACTCCCGTGATGGCAATCACGGCTGGGTCGTGATACTGTCTGACTTTCAGCTGTTGACTCATCATGACCGTGACCCATGTCACGGCCTGGGTGTTATTGATTCTGACCTTTTTTCCATGCCCATTTCACTCTTCATGCCTTCCTGACCTGAAAACACTTGGCAAATCCATTAATTTATGATCTTTCTTCTCTAATTCTTCTCGATTATTCAAAAACAAAATTCAAAAACAAACTAAGTAGGGAAAGAAAGCTTGGGTTGCCTCCCAAGAAGCGCTTATTTACGGTCCTAAGCTTGACCATAGTCCTTTCAATCCTTCGATGTTGGATCGAGGAGGGAAATCGCAACCCCCTGCTCAAGTGGATGTTCTCCAAGGTAGTGTTTCAGTCTCTGTCCATTGACCATGAATGTTCCATGTTCCTGGTTCTAAACCTCGATGGCACCAAACGGAAATACTTTCATTACTTTAAATGGTCTGGACCATCTAGACTTGAGCTTTCCTGGGAATAACCGCAACCTCGAGTTGTAGAGTAGCACTAGTTCTCCTTCATGGAATTCTCTATGAAGGATATGCTTATCATGCCACTTCTTTGTTCTCTCCTTGTAAGATCGTGCGGACTCATAAGAATCCAATCTTAGCTCATCAAGTTCCTAAAGTTGAAGGATTCTCTTTTCCCCAGCGGCTTTTATATCAAAGTTTAACATCTTAATAGCCCACAAAGCCTTATGCTCAAGCTCGACTGGTAAGTGACATGGCTTATCGTAAATAAGTCTAAAGGGGGTCATCCCGATAGGAGTCTTGTAAGCCGTGCGGTAAGCCCAAAGAGCATCATCAAGCTTTATGGACCAGTCCTTTCTCGAACCTGAAACAGTCTTCTCCAGAATGCTCTTTATCTCTCGATTGGAAACCTCGACTTGCCCAATTGTCTGAGGGTGGTAAGGTGTAGCAACCCTATGAGTGACTCCATATTTGAGTAGGAGTTTTTCAAATTGTTTTTCAATGAAGTGCGATCCTTCATCACTAATGGCTACCCTTGGAATTCCAAACCTTGGAAAGATCACCTTCTTGAATAGTTTGATTACGGTTCTTGCATCACTTGTTGGGGAAGGAATGGCTTCCACCCATTTAGAGACGTAATCAACGGCTACAAGAATGAACTTATTGTTGCAAGAGGAAGGAAAGGGTCCCATGTAGTCAACTCCCCAAACATCAAATATCTCTACTTCTAGCATAGTGTTGAGTGGAATTTCATGCTTCTTAGATATGTTCCCCGTTCTTTGACATGGATCACAAGCAAGCACGAACATTCGGGCATCTCTGAAAATATGAAGCCAATAGAAACCAGCTTGAAGCACTTTTGCCGCTATCTTCGAGGCACTAGCATGTCCTCTGTAAGATGAGGAATGACAACAACTCAAGATACTTGGAACCTCGACTTCCGAAATACACCTTCTGTAAATGCTATCCGCACACTTGCGAAAAATGTAAGGCTTATCCCACACGTAGTTGTTGAGATCGGAAAAGAACTTCTTCTTTTGTTGATAATTGAACTCCGGTGGTAGAATCCCGCATACAAAATAACTCACAAAGTCCGCATACCATGGAGCATTCTCTCCCAAGATGGCGAACAACTGCTCATCAGGGAAAGAATCATCTATCGGCAAGTTGTCCTTCTCATCCAATGGTTCAAGTCTGGATAAGTGGTCCGTAACCAAGTTCTCTGTCCCTTTCCGGTCCCGAATCCCCAAGTCAAATTCTTGCAGAAGGAGAATCCATCGGATGAGTCTTGGCTTTGCTTCCTTCTTAGTCATGAGGTGCTTTAGTGCGGAGTGGTCCGTGTACACTATGACTTTAGACCCCACAAGGTATGATCTGAATTTCTCGAATGCAAAGACAACCACAAACAACTCTTTCTCAGTTGTGGCATAATTGGCTTGAGCTCCATCTAGAGTTTTGCTTGCATAGTATATTGCATGAACCTTCTTGTCTATCCTTTGTCCCAACATCGCTCCTACGGCGTAGTCACTAGCATCACACATTACTTCAAATGGCTCATTCCAATCTGGTGTTTGCAAAATGGGAGCGGTGGTCAAAGCTTCCTTCAACCTATAAAATGCACTCAAACATTCCTCATAAAAACCTCCATGATGTTTTCAATAAATTCAGAAAAAATTGCAGTCATGCATCTTTGAAAAGTAGCCGGTGCATTACATAGACCAAAAGGCATTCTTCTATAGGAAAAAGTGCCATAGGGACAAGTAAACATGGTATCTTCTTGAGCACTAGGATGTATGGGAATTTGATGAAAACCGAAATATCCATCCAAGTAACAAAAGTATGAATGCCTAGCTAACCTTTCAAGCATTTGATCAATAAATGGGAGAGGGAAGTGATCTTTCCTTGTTGCCTTATTTAACTTCCTATAATCGATGCACATTCTCGAACCGGTTACTGTCCCAGTAGGGATTAGTTCATTATTTTCATTTTGAATAACAGTCATCCCCTCTTTCTTAGGAACCACATGCACCGGACTAATCCATTCACTATCGGAGATTGGATAAATAACCCCCGCATCTAACAACTTAAGCACTTCTTTCTTAACCACTTCTTTCATATTAGGGTTCAACCTACGTTGATACTCAATGGATGGTTTATGCTCATCTTCCATTAAAATGCGATGCATGTAAAAAGAAGGATTTATGCCTTTAATATCATCAATTGTATATCCTATCACTTTTCTATGCATTCTAAGCTCCCTAAGCAATTTCTTAGTTTCCAACTCATTTAAGCTAGCATTCACAATTACCGGATAGGAAGAGTTAGGACCGAGAAATTCATACCTCAATGTGGAGGGAAGAGGTTTTAGTTCTACCTTAGGGGCTTCTTCATCTTTCAGATCCTTACTCTTTGGTGTCAACTCAAGTTTCTCTTTCTTTGTTTTGTTAGGAGAAATTTCTGGACTAGCTTCTAGAAAGCGGGCATAATTCCTTACTTCTCCTCCATGAGCATTTAAGTCTCCACTGTAACACCCGGGTGCCGACGAGGGCGGGAAGTGATCGCCGGTGCAAGAAGGCACAGGCAAGGAGCGGCTCCTGGCAGGCTTCTAGGCGGAGGGACACGTGAATGAACCGATTACACACCCAAATGAGAGGGATCCTGAGACTGTGTAGGTATGGGATTATACAGTTATGGAAGAATTATATGAATTGATTGGTACTACCTATACTAACAAGATGCATCTTCTTTTCGGTAGCCCATCACTTAAGAACTCCACAGTTAAGCGTGCTTGACTTGGAGCAATTCTGGGATGGGTGACCTCCTGGGAAGTTTTCCCAGGAAGCGTGTGAGTGAGGACAAAGCATGCTGAAAAGACCCGTGTTGGTCTGTGGGGACAGTCATCAATCCATAGAGCAGCCAGGGATGTTACAAATGGTATCAGAGCGGCACCTCTCCCAGTACGGTGTGGTTCGGGGACGAACTAAGCGGAAGATGGTGGGCATGTAACACCCAGGTGCCGACGAGGGCGGGGAGTGATCGCCGGTGCAAGAAGGCACGGGCAAGGAGCGGCTCCTAGCAGGCTTCTAGGCGGAGGGACACGTGAATGAACCGATTACACACCCGAATGAGAGGGATCCTGAGACTGTGTAGGTATGGGACTATACAGTTAAGGAAGGCTTATATGAATTGATTGGTACTACCTATACTAACAAGATGCATCTTCTTTTCGGTAGCCCATCACTTAAGAACTCCACAGTTAAGCGTGCTTGACTTGGAGCAATTCTGGGATGGGTTACCTCCTGGGAAGTTTTCCCAGGAAGTGTGTGAGTGAGGACAAAGCATGCTGAAAAGACCCGTGTTGGTCTGTGGGGACAGTCGTCAATCCATAGAGCATCCAGGGATGTTACATCCACCAATCAAACACATTTTTAACGGGTCATCAACACAAGCTTGTGTGGATTCTTCTTTCACCACTTGGTGCATTAAGTCAACCCTGCAACAAGAATCTTCAAAAGAAGGGTGTTTAATGGATTTAGCTAAATCAAATTCAACTTTATCATCACCCACAGTTAAAGTCAATTTTCCATTTTAACATCAATAATTGCCCCTGCGGTAGCCAAGAAAGGCCTACCAAGAATAATGGGGATTTGGGAATCCTCTTCCATTTCAAGTACCACAAAATCCGCAGGAATGAAAAATTTACCCACTCTAATAGGAACATCCTCCAAGATGCCTATAGGGAATTTGACTGACCGATCCGCCAATTGAAGGGAGATTGTTGTGGGTTTTAGTTCACCCATCTCCAACTTCTTGGAAACAGAGAGGGGCATAAGACTAACACTAGCCCCCAAATCACAAAGAGCTTTATCAAAACTAGTGTTACCAATTAGGCAAGGAATAGAGAAACTACCTGGATCTTTTAATTTATGAGGCAATTTATTTTGAATTAAAGCACTGCACTCCTCAGTTAAAGCCACTGTTTCATAGTCCTCTAGCTTTCTCTTATTTGACAAGATATCCTTAAGAAATTTAGCATATGTCGGCATTTGTTGTAATGCCTCAGTGAAGGGTACATTAATGTACAATTTCTTAAGGATCTCTAGAAATTTTCCAAATTGCTTATCTAACTTGTCCTTAGCCAACCTTTGAGGAAAAGGTATCGGAGGTTGGTAAGGTGGTGGAGGGACATACTTAGACACTTTTTCACTAGGCTCTTCCTCTCCTAAGGGTTGTGTCTTAGTAGGTTCCTCCTCCTCAGCTACACTCTTGTTATCACTCTCCTCTTTAGCCTCGGGATTCTCAAGTTTCGTACCACTCCTTAGACTCACAGCTTTACACTGTTCATTATTTGGGTTCACCTCAGGTTTTCCAGGAAACTTGCCCAGTTGCCTCATTGAATTTACCGCTTATTGGACAATTTGAGTTTCTAACATCTTGTTATGGATGGCTAAGTTATCTACCTTAGATGTTAATTCTTTTATTGCCTCATTAACTGCCCTACCTTGTTGCCTAAATTCTTCATTCTGCTTAGTTTGAGTAGCAACAATATTTTCCATAAGAGACTCGAGTTTAGACTTTTGCACCTAAGGATACCCCGATGCGGGTTTCCTATTACCTTGCCCTTCTTGGAATTCATTGTTCAACGTGTTGTTGTAGTTCCCGTAGGAAAGCTAAGGATTATTCTTCCTCTGGTTGTAGGGATTTGGGGGAGCATAATTTGGTAGCTTCGGTTTCGTGTCATAGAAATCGTGACAAGAGTTCACTTGTTCCCCTGAAGCACCGGACTCAAGAGCGATACCATGTGGGCATTCCATTATGTCATGTCCCTGCATTCCACAAATCTCACAAACAACATTAGTAGCACTGATTGAACTCACATGAGCCTTTTCAAGCTTATCAAAGCGTTTATTTAATGAGTCGAATTTAGACATAATCAAATAAGTACTATTCATTTCGAACTTACCCCCCGAAAGATTTTTCGGGTTATTACCTCTTTCCGAACCCCATTGGTGATAGTTGGTGGCTACGTTTTTAATGATATTGAACGCTTCAGTCAGAGGTCTGTTCATAAAGGCTCCACCAGCTGCTGAGTCAAGCGACACCTTTGATGAGTAATCCAGTCCGTTGTAGAAGGTATGCGCTAACAACCACCTCTCGCGTCCATGATGTGGGCAAGACTCTAGCAATCCCTTGTAACAATCCCAAGTTTCGGATAAGCATTCTCCGTCCTTTTGGAAGAAGCCGGTGATCTGAGTTTGTAGGTAAGCAGTCTTGGATGGAGGGAAGAATTTCTCCAAGAATGCCTGCTCTAGTTGGTTCCAAGTTGACAACGTATTAGAAGGCACTTGCTTCAACCAAGCTTTTGCCTTTCCAGTCAGAGAGGAGGGGAATAACCTCAAGCGTATAGCATCGATTGGGGCACCTTGAATCCTTATTGCATCGGTGAATTCCAAGAATGTCTCCACATGATCAGTTGGGTCCTCCGAGGGTAATCCTCCAAACTGATGTTGCCTAACATGCTAATTAACTGAGGCGGTATAGTGTAGTTCTCCGCCTCAATTTCTGGCCTAACAATCCCAGTTCGCAAACCCCTAGCATTTGGGGCTGCGTAGTCCTTCAGTGGTTTGGTATCCGGTAGATTCGCCATGAGTGGAATGAGAATCAACCTCTCCATCTCTCATTGTCTTTGTAGTCTCCTACGTCTATGAAAGGTCCTTTCAATCTTGGGGTCAACTTCAATAAGGTTTCCAAGACTTAGGGATCTTTGCATAAAAGTGAAAAATACCTATGGCAGAGAGATAGATACTCTAGAAAAAGAAAAATAAATAAAAAATAAAATAAAAAAATGTCCAGAAAAATCAATTTAAAAATTAAATTGAAATTCAAGAAAACACAATCCCTGGCAACGACGCCAAAAACTGATGGCTGGGCCTCGAATCCGCAAGTGAACGGCTTCGTCGTCAAGTAATAAAAAGAGATCGAACCACAGAGACCGTGATCTTAAATAACAATTAGTTGTTAAATTGATTTCACTGAACTAGAATAAGATTTGATTTTTGAAATCGGAATCAAGTAATAATCAAATTTAAAATTGCAATTAAACAAAATAGGAAAACAATTCAAATAGGGGTTTTTAAAATTCAAAAGGGATTTCCAGGAATTGGGATACCACAAAACTGCTTATGTTACTAAATTGACTACTCTCCTTGTTAATTACCAAAATTTTCTTTGAATGCGAATTTATCCTAGATTAGTTAATGCTCCCTCTCGGGTTATAAAAACCGAGCCCAATTAAATCAATCCCTACTCTCGTGGTAATTGAATTTAGGTCGAACCTTTTGAGTTTTGTGACAATTCGTGAACCCTCGAAGGACCGCTTCTAACTCTCGTGATTTAAGTCCTAAGTTTGATTCCTATAGATCTGATACCTAAGTTCACTGCTAAGTTCGTCCTTAGTGTATCTACGACATGTAAATAAGTGGCCACCGAATTTACGAGTAATTAAAACAATAGGGATCAAATCGAAGCAAAAATTGAAATTAACAAGAAATCAAACATCAATTCATCACCATAAACAAATCTTGGGCATAGCCCTAATTCCTAGAAACAAGACTACTACTCAAGCATTGCCATGATTGTTGCAAGCTTGATTAAAAATAACATAAAGAGAAAATCCTAGAAGAGAGAAGAGATTGAGAAGAAGAAGAAGAATCCTAATTTTGCCTAAGGTTAGCAGTCCCCAAAAGTGCCCAGTTTCGAGCCCTAGAGGGCTATTTATAATCTGGGGTAACTTGAATCCCAAGCCAATACAAAAACCAGATCAAATCAGTTTCTAAAGATCCATAGATTGCGCATCACGGCCGTGATGGCCATCACGGCCATCACGGCCCGACCGTGACAAATTCTGCCTTGGAGGTTGCCTCACTGATTGGTCTGTCACGGCCGTGACCACCATCACGGCCTGGCCGTGATGGATTCTGCTTGTGAGGCTCTGCCTCAGTTGACATGTCACGGTCGTGATGGGCATCACGGCCTGGCCCTGATCATCTCTGACTTTTCCATTCTTTCTTTTCAACTCCACTTGATCATGGCCGTGATGGCCATCACGGCTAGGCCGTGATCAGCTCTGTTTGCCTCATTTTCTTGCCTTCGAAGCTCCATCTTCATACTAGCTTCAACACAACTGATCCCGAGCAATTTAATCTTCGATTCCTGCACACAAACACCACAAAACCACCTTACCCGTTCCAAGATAAAAAAAAAACTAACAAATAATCACATAAAATATGCCTAAACTATATGAAAATGCATGCAAAATGTCAAGGAAATATGAGGTGAAATCACACTCATCAATAGACTTGCTAAAATTGCTCCTAAAGTAATTTCAGACCAACAAAGGGGATTTATTCAAGGTAGGCACATCCATGACTGTATTTGCATCACTTCAGAAGCTGCTAACATGCTTGATTACAAGTGCTTTGGAGGTAACATTGCTCTTAAATTTGATATTCGGAAGGCATTTGACACTATTGATTGGGATTTCCTCATTAAAGTGCTTAAATCCTTTGGTTTTCATAGCACTTTTTGTAACTGGATCAAAATTATTTTACTTTCTGCCAAGTTATCCTTCTCTGTGAATGGTCATCAAGCGGGGTTTTTCTCTTGTAAAAAAGGGGTGAGGCAAGGAGACCCTCTTTCCCCTTTGCTTTTCTGTCTGGAAGAATATGTTCTTAGTAAGGCCATTACTCACTTGATAAATTCAGGTTCGTTTAAGCCAATGACAGGTCCTAGAGGCATATCTATTCTATCTCATGTATTCTATGCAGATGACATAATGGTTTTCTGCAAGAGTACTAAAAGGAACCTCACAAGTCTTATGAATCTTTTCAAAGAATATGGTGCTGAATCAGGGCAAATACTGAGCTTATCTAAGTACAAGTTCTATGCTGGTAAAATGTCTCCTATTAGGAAACTGGAAATTGGTAATCTGCTAGGCTTCTCTTCTGGTAGCATGCCTTTTGTCTATCTTGGGGTTCCAATCTTTCAAGGGAAACCAAAGGCTATCCACTTGCAATCAATTGTAGATAGAATTAAGGCCAAATTGACTTCTTGGAAAGGCTCTTTACTTTCAATCATAGGCAGAGTGCAGCTGATCAATTCAATTATTCATGGCATGATGCTTTATAGTTTTCATGTATACTCTTATCTTGTTTCTCTTCTTAAGGCTTTGGACAAGTGCATTAGAAACTTTGTTTGGTCTAGTGATGTGTTAGTTAAAAAGGTTTGCACAATGTCATGGCACAAGGTCTGTTCTCCAATTGAAGCTGGTGGTCTAGGTCTTAGAACTTTAAAGTCCATCAATAAGGCTGCTTTGTTAAAGTTAACTTGGGAGATGGTTTCATCAAAGGAAGCTTGATCTAATCTAGTCAAGGCCGGGTTTTTTTAGAAAGAAAGCTCATGTTTGCCACTATGTCATGTCTTCAATTTGGCCAGGAATAAAGACTCATCTAGAGACTGTTAAAAGGGAATGTTGTTGTCAAATTGGCAATGGGAAATCAATCAGCTTCTAGTCAGATATATGGCTTTTCAACTATGACAGATCCTTTGTTGAGCTTCTGCAATTGCCTGACGGTTTCCCATCTGTTTTGAAAGTTGCTGTCAGTGACTTCTTATCAGATCACTCATGGAGAATCCCCTCTCTTTTAGTAGATAAATCCCTTTCTTTGTTCACTGGAGTAACTTCTATGCATCTCCCTTTAGATGATAATGTAGAGGATTCTCTAATTTGGAAGCATAGTGCCTCGGGTTCATTAAGTTTTAAGGATGCTTATTCATTCCTTAACAGTCACTATCCTAATTCTGTCTCCTGGTTCAAGTCTCTTTGGAGCAGCTCAATTCCTCCCTCCAAGTCATTTCTTCTTTGGAGACTGCTGCATAAAAGGCTCCCCACTGATGAAAATCTAAGATTAAGAGGTGTGGTTGTGGTTTCTGTCTACAGTCTATGTGGTTCAGCTGGATAATCCTCTGATCACCTATTCTTTCAGTGTTGCTTTTCCAAGATAATCTGGTCCTGGTTATCATCTGTGCTAAGCTGCATGGTAGACTCATCATCAGTTATTGTTGTTCTATATTCCTGTAATAGAAATTGGTGTGCTCAAGTACAGGACATAGTCAAGTCATCAGTCATGCACTGTTTCTGGTATATATGGTCATGTAGAAACTATCTAAGATTCAACAACAAGCACATTTCAGTTAACTATGCTATTAGCTGCATTGCTGCAGCTGCTAAGTTGTCAGGAACTTATTCTAAAGGCACAATGTCCAACTCAATAGATTACTTCTGAGTGCTTAAAGCTTTTGCTGTCGATAGTCATCCAGCAAGGACCCCTAAGATTGTAGAAGGTTGTTGGCATCCCCCTCTTTGTGGATGGATAAAATGCAACTCAGATGGAGCTTCTAAAGGTAATCCGAGTCATGCTTCTTATGGTGCTATTTTCAGAGGAATGAGGGGTGAAATCTTGGGTAGTTTTTTCAGATTACATAGGTATTTCCTCATCAATCCATGCAGAATTCACAGCAGCCATCATCTCAATTGAAATTGCTTTCAAAAGGAATTTATCAAGGCTTTGGTTAGAATGTGACTCCAAAATAGTAGTAGATGCTTTCTCTAATGGAAATTTGGTCCCTTGGAAATTGAAGAATAGGTGGATGAATTGTATCTTTCAAATAAAGTTAATGGACTTTAGAGTTTCTCACATCTATAGGGAAGTGAACTCTTGTGCTGACAAGCTAGCTTCTCATGATTTAGTTAGTAGATGTTTTTCTTGGTGGGATTTGCCCCCTAGTTTTGTTATGGATGACTTTAACCATATTAGGTTTGGTCTCCCATTGTTTAGATTTGATTGATTGGTTTTGACTTTTCTTCATGGGTTTTGGCCTAGTCCCCCATGATTCTTTTTGTTTTCTTTCTCTCTCTGTTTTTTTTAATAATATAGCCTTTGTGCTGCAAATGATTGTTGGGGTGTTGGATACCAACCTAGTTGGGATGATTCACCTCATAGTGATGCTCATGCACATTGACCTTGAATTGATTGGGAAAAAAAAGCAAAGAACAAATTAGCGGTAAGAAAACTAAAACACAACAGATTTTAGCAAAATAAATTTCGAGGGGTCTATGCATATTTCAGTAAAACAAGTTTCACTAAAGCAGAACGGTTTTCAATAATAGTGAGGTGAACGAATACTGCAGATCAAGGAGGGAGACTGAGGGTCACTGACACATAACGACGACGTCACTACTGGAAAATATGGTATAAATGACCAGATTTAGTGTCTGTTAAACAAAATTTGACGTTAAAAAAGACACGATAGCAGAACCGTAAATAATTGGTTCATTTAAATCACTTTTAACGTCTGTTATTTAAACAACGGACATTAAAAGGACTAAGTGTCACTTTTAACGTCTGTTATTTAAACAACAGACGTTAAAGTTCATCTTTAATGTCAGTTGTTTTAATAACAGAGGTAAAAGATGAACTTTAACGTCTGTTGTTTAAATAACAGACGTTAAAAGTGATACTCAATTTTTAGTATAACGTTATGTCCCGCGTGCCCTCTTGCTTCATCACTTTTACTCTGCCCCTGTTCACCACCGCCTTCATCCCTAACCCTTTCTCTCTTCTGTGATCACCATCGCGAGCTCCTCTCCACCACCACCGCGAGGATCTCTCTTGGGGTACTACCTCTATCTCTCTATCTCTCTCTGAACTTCACACACTTTGAATATTGCCCTAACTCTCTGGTCGTGTCTCTTTGTCCCTCTCACTCTCAGCTACCACTTCGAACGGCGACCACCAATGGAGAGCCAACACCGAGCCGTCGCACTGCCACCTTGGTAGCACCACCACTGAACCACTCTTATTCTCCTCTCTGTGAATGCACGTAATGCCCTAAACCCTCAAAGTTTTAGTTTAGCTTTCTGTCATTTTGGTTGGTGTTTTCAAATCTTCCTGGTGCTATCTCAACATGGAAGGAGTCTGATACTCCACCACTTTCTTATTGGAAAGCTTAATAATGACGTGCTTGACTTATATTTGTGTACCTTTGGTGTTTGCTGCAGCTACCTTCTGAAACAGATCATTATGGGAGGCATGCCTTCCCTTTTGATGGGAATAATTTTATTGAATAAACCTTTCTAGTTTCTACTAGCTGTTTATGTGTCTTTTCAAAGGGTTTGAACTTTGTTGCAGAAGACTCCGTATGTGTGTTTGTGTGTCAATAAAAGCATTGAAAAGAACAATGTAATGAGTTTTACTGGTAAGAATCATGATTATATGCTTCGCTAATTAGCATGTGTTATACCTTGCTTCAGTTGCATATGATAATCTTTTAGTAAAATGGGAAATTCATCCCGTACTTTTGGAAAAGTTTGGATTTTTTTTTCTGAAATGTAATTTGTGTTTAAATTCCAGCTAGTTAAAATTTTAGTTCAATGTATACTTATTTACTTAATTAGATGATTCTTGATATAAGTTACAAATTTTCAGTATGTAGCTTTATGAATTTACATACTTTTAGTGTTGATTGTACAGGCATGGGAAAACCACAGATACGCATCACGGTTCAGGGTCTCCGGTGCCCTCTTCAACACCACCCTCTTTTAAAGGTACACATACCTTATTTAACATATTTCCTGCACTTTCATTGTTTTCTCAAGTTTTCCCTTCTAGTCTCCAACATGCTCAATGTGGTGATTTTTTTTTTCCGAACCAAAAGATTGTATAATATTTAAATTTTTTATACTTAAATGGACTAGCTTATAAGCAAACCAATATTGCGTATGAAAAAAATCCTTGATAAATGTTGAATATTGTCACTTGTTTCTTAGAAAGTAGGCAAGTCATCTCTTGTTGAATAGTAATGGAATATTGAATATTATCTCTGGTTTCTTAGAAAGTAGGAAGTCATTGGAAACACTTGTTGTGAGGATATATCATGTCCATTTGAGGTCCACATGGGTATAGTTTTTTGTTGGGGTTGGATTTCTAGTTTACTCGGTAAGATATATATAGTTGTTAGGTTTTCAAATACTAGTGATTTTCTAATCTCCACTATTGTGCTTATATTGGATATATGTGTGTGTATCCACAGAACCAATCTAGTTATGGATCGTAGTTTAATGGTTTGTAAACACACAAGTGATGAGTATCTGAAGGGAGTGGAAGAGTTTATAGAATTTGCTCAAAGAAATATTCCTAATAGTATTGGAATGTTCTGTTGTCCTTGTGTCAAATGTTTGAATACAAGGAAATGTGCGGTCAAGGATATATGCACTCATCTTATTTGTTTTGGGATTTACTTGAATTATACAAGATGGATATGGCATGGTGATGTGTTGTTAAATAACAAGCCAAGTGTCTCCCAAAGTGAGGAAGTTGATGTAGATATGGAGGATGATATAGTAGAGGACATGATCCGTGATATTTGACAATAATCTTTTCAGCGAGCACATGTGTATGAAACATTGAGCAGTGATTCGGATAAGCCTTTGTATCCAGTGTGTACTACTCATACACGGTTTCGGCGATGTTAAAATTGGTCAGTGTGAAGGCGAGAAATGATTGGAGCGATAAAAGCTTCACCGAATTGCTTGAATTATTGAAAGACTTGCTTCCAGAGGGCAACACATTACCTGACTGTAACTATGAGGCGAAGAAGGTATTGTGTCTGATTGGTATGGAGTATAAGAATATACATACATGCCCCAATGATTGCATATTGTACACGTGTGAATATGAAAAGATGCACGACTACCCCAAGTGTGGGTTATCACGATACAAAGTGAAGGATGGTGATGATTGTGATGATTCTAGTTGTGATGTGAATAAAAAAGGTCCTCCTGCAAAGGTGTTGTGGTATCTTCCAATAATTCCAAGGTTCAAGTGATTGTTCGCTAATGTAAAAGACGTAAAGAACCTTAGATGGCATGATGATGAGAGGAAACATGATGGATAGGTTCGCCATCCGACTGGTTCTGTGCAATGGAAGAAAATTGATACTTTGTTTCCGGATTTCGTCAATGAGCCAAGAAACCTTAGCCTTGGACTTGCTACGGATGGAATGAATCCATATGGTAACTTAAGTAGTATTCATAGTTCATTGCCTATTATCCTGATAATTTACAACCTACCTCCTTGGTTGTGTACATGATGTTATCTATGATGATTTCGGGCCCAAAACAATCGAGAAATGACTTAGATGTTTATCTAAGTCCCTTGATTAAAGACTTGAAAAAGCTGTGGGTGGAAAGTGTTGATTTAGTTGATGGGTATTCTCACGAGACTTTCAAGATGCTTGCCATGTTATTTTGCACCATCAGTGACTTTCCAGCATATGTGAACTTGTTCGGGTACAGTGTTAAGGGGCATAAAGCATGTCCTATATGTGAAGAAGGCACATGCTTCACTCAATTGCATCATGGAAGGAAGACGGTTTACCTTCGACTTTGTAGATTTCTTAGACGTGATCTCTCATATTATAAATTGAAAAAAGCTTTTATCGGATGCCAAGATAGTGAAAATGCTCCGACGACCTTAAATGGAGAGCAAGTTTATCATCGGGTGAAGCATATCAATGTTATCTTCGGCAAAGCCAAAAGAAGGCTAAGGCTACTGAGAAAAACATATGGAAGAAGAGGTCGATATTCTTTGATCTTCCATACTGGTGGAAGCTTGATGTCAGACACTGTATTGATGTGATACATATAGAGAAAAATATGTGCGATAGTGTAATCGTAACTCTTCTCAACATTCAGGGCAAGACAAAGGACAACATGAGTGCTGGTCTCGTTCTCATTGCGATGGGTATACAAGAGCAGTTAGCTCTAGTTATTGAGGATGGTAAGCAGACATATTTACCTCCAGCATGTCATACTTTGTTAAAAAAAGAGAGAAAGAGTTTTTGTGAGTGTCTTCGGGGCTTCAAAGTTCCACATGGTTAGTCTTCAAATGTCAAGAAGCTTTTCTCAGGTGATCTCAAATTAGTTGGCTTAAAGTCTCATGATTGCCCTCCCGACGCAATAACTACTACCCGTGGCTATTTATGGTATTGCTCCTAAAAATGTTAGACATGCCATAACTAGGTTGTGCTCATTCTTCAATGCTTTATGTAGGAAAGTCATTGACCCCCATAAGTTGGATGAGTTAGAAGTTGAGGCTGCTATAATCTTGTGCAAATTGGAGATGTATTTTCCTCCTTCATTTTTTTACATCATGGTTCACTTAATTGTTCATTTGGTGAGAGATATTAGATTATGAGGCCCCATTTTTTTGAGGTGGATGTACCCAATTGAGCGATACATGAAGATCTTGAAAGGGTATGTGAAGAATCCACACTGTCCTGAAGCATCTATTGTTTAAAGTTACGTTGCAAAAGAAGCTATTGAGTTTTGTTCAGACTACCTTCCTAAAACGGATCCTATAGGGGTTCCTAAGCCTCGTCATGATGAGAGAAGATGTGAAGGTAAGGGTACACATGGTGTAATGGTTAAGAGCAATGGTCGGGAGGAGGTGCTACAAGCACATCTGTATATATTGAATAACATTGATGAAGTTCAACCTTACTTTTGTGATCACAAAAGGAAAGTCAAGGAAGAAAACCCTCGAATGAATGAAAAGTGGTTGTTGAACAAGCATAACAAGACTTTCTTACAATGATTTAAAGAAGAAATTATGAAGGATGGTAGTACTGCTACTGATACATTAAAATGGCTAGCACACGGGCCTAGCTTTAATGTCATATGTTGGAGCGGATACGACATCAATAACTTTTCCTTTTATACAAAGGAGCAAGATAACAAGAGTACCATGCAAAATAGTGGGGTTATGATCGTGGCTGAATCTATGCACTTCTCTACTTCAAAATATACAAACCCCGTTATGGCACTGATACCTTACTTTGGAGTCATTGAAGAGACTTGAGTGGTCGATTACACTAAGCTTACTGTACCGGTTTTTAAATGTAAGTGGGTTGACAGTAAAAGTGGTGTACAAGCCGACGAATGGGGATTTACATTGGTAGACCTTGGCAAGGTAGGTCATACAGAAGATTCTTTCATCATGGCTTCCCAAGCAAAACAAGTGTTCTATATCAATGATCCTTCTAACAAAAGGTTGTTTGTGGTTCTCCAAGGAAAACACATGCATAATGGTAGTGATGAAAATCAAGATTTAACTCTTGATGTTCCTGAGACTCCTTCTTTCTCAACACACATGCCTACTTTAATTGAGGAAAATGAGGTGGACGATGTACATGCCACTCGTGATGATCATCACGAAGGGATATTGATCTAGCTAGCTAAATTAAACCTGACCATAGTGTAAGTTATGTTTATCCATAGTGTGAGCGTTGTTCTTTTAGGGCAAGTGTTTTATTTATCCATGTTAATTTAGATTTATTTTTATTTATCCATGTTAAACTAACCTAATTTATTTATTTTGTCTAAACAAGCATGCACATGGCTAGTAAAGCAGACATCGCTCATTCACGGGACGGGGTGGTGGCGGCTATGCCAGCTGATAGTGTAAGTTTTATCTATACATATAATGTTAATCAAGTAGGCTTATTTTTTTCTTTATCTATGTTAAACTAACCTATTTTTTTTTGTCCAAACAGGCATCACAGAGGGCTGATTCAGCAGGGTCGGCTAGTATACCATCCAAAAAAAGGGTAGAACAACCCCTACTTTGAAAAGTTTGTCTGGGTCTAGGCTTAATGATTAGAGGCATGAGGTCCAGTTTGATAGTAAACTGAATCCCAAGGGACCCCCTGCTAAGAAATTCACCAGTTTTGTGGTTGTGGAAGCTAAATAGTATACTAGTATTCTGTTTGAAGATTGGGAACGCGTACCGCAGAATGTGAAATATCGAATTTGGGAGTCAATCACGGTATTTTACTTTTACACTCTTTTGATATACATTATTTAAGAAAATTATCATTCAGTTCTAATTCCTCCTTTTTGTTATATAATTAATGCAGATCGCGTGGACCGTGCCGAATACTCCTGAACATAAGAAGAAATGGCTTCAACTAGTGGCTAAGCGTTGGATGGGGTTAAGTATTCTCCGACTAAGAAGTACATATTTGGAGAGAAGAGGAACGAATCTCCTATTGAGGTATACCCATTCCTTGATAAGGATATGTGGGATAGCTTTGTTAGGAGCCGAGGCACACCTCAGTTTCTGGTTAGTTGAAGTTAATTTATTTATCCATGTTAAAGTACATTTTAGTGATTTTTTTATTTACTAAATTGAGTACGTGTTATTTGTAACATGCTAAAAGGGAAGGGGAAAGAATCAAGCAAAGAATGTCCACACCCACACCATGTCTCAAGGTGGGTATGCACTTGTGGAGAAGAATTTGATAGACAAGTAGTTGAGAGAGAGGCATGAGAAGTTGAAAGAGTTGATAGAAGCAGGAGAAGCAGATGTGGACACAGTCGTTGATCCTCCGTCTCCACCCCCACACGAGGATTGTTGGGTGGAAGGTCGCAAGACAAAGAAAGTAGATTTTAAAGTTGAAGCCACACGCTTTGTGGCAGAAAAGATTGTAAGCAACAAACTAACTGCCTTTCTACTTGATATTTGTAACACATTGTCTTACACATCAAATTTTTTTTTAAATTTCATCTTTGTTGGAGGAGCTGAAGGAAAAAAAGCTCGCAAGGATCGTTCGTTCCACAGGGACGTCAAGATATCTTGGTCGTTGCCCTAGGCAAAGACGACCACCTTGGTCATGTCCTTGGTGTTCCAGAAACGGTGGGCATTAAGAAATCCTATGGATCATTCGCGTCACGTAGTCGGGTCGAGCAGGCGATCGATAATGAGGAGCTTAGAGAAGAGGTTAAACAGGAGCTCATTGCCGACTCGAGTTTTACAAATCAGCTGATGGGTAGGTTTCTAACGAACCCAGCCTTCACGCAAATGCTTATGAAGCGGTTTTCATCCATGCAATCCCAAGAAACAGCGGGAGTTGCCCAACCTTCACATGTGAGCATAAAAGATAGTTGTCAAAACACACATGTGGAGGTTGATGAGTTGTCAAAGAGGGACTGATGTTGAAACAGCGGGAGCTAGAGTTTTCACAGCTGGAGTTGGAGTAGTCCTAGGTATATTCATAATGATCATATTTCTCAATTACTTATGTTTTATTTATTCTCAATTACTTATGCTTTCTTTATTTACAATTGAAGGCAAAGCTGAAAGGGGTAACACTTCATTAGTCTCCCTTTGCTTGTTTGTTAGTATTTGGTGTGGATTATGCATTGGACGATTTTGTATTTCCGTTGGAGCACGATGGATATGTGGGACACATAGCTCCTTTTCACTTCGCCGGTGAGGATATTGGTCAATTTTGCACAGTTGGTTAGTGGATCGCCAACACAATTCCAAGTATTTGGTGCACGTAAGTACATTTTAATTTTATAGTTTATTTCGATTTTATAATTTATTTCAATATATTACGTAATTAACATCCACTTATTTCATATCTTAGGTATCTACATCGCCTTCAACTTGACAGGGGCTGCAATGTTTACGAAATCTTAGACCCCATTGTCATGCTAGTTGATTTCTTGACCGATCACAGTAAACTCAGCGCATACATGCAGAACTTAATGGGAGGAAGTGATCGGAAAGAGATATATATAGCACCTTTCGTATGCCAAGGGCCTTGGCAGTTGGTCCTACTTCATCCTACTAGGCATACTATCATCTTCTTATGCTCGGTGCACCAAGAGCCGCCAAGGAGGTGGTGACCTCATTCAATACGTACGTAAACTTCTATTTAGTTTAATTTGTAATATTTGCTTTCATTTTATTACACATGAACATATAATTGACATTAATATTTTGTTTATGATAGTGCTACGAAGGCATGTAACATATCTTGTGCCAATGGAAAAAGTAGGACTTCAAAGTCAAAAACAAATCTTGAATGGATTATCCTCAAGGTAAGTAGTTTATTAAATAGTAATTAATATTATAATTACTATATATACATTTAATTGACATTAAATTTCATTTCTTTTGTAGTCTCGTAAATAGGAAGATAGTAGGTCATGTGCGTATTATGTGATGTTTCATATGTTGAACATTGTCTATGCGTCTATTACTGAGAGATGGAAGAAGATAATTAATTAAACAGGGTATTTAATTAAATTTTATTTTTGGTGATGAATCAATTTAATGTTGATTTTATTTGAACTTGTGAAGGCTTTCAGCGATCAATCTCCTCTTTCTAAAGATGATTTTAAAGAGTTGAGGGTGCGATTTACAAACTTCTTTTTTAAGTATGCTTCAAAAAAAGAAGTAGAAAAGATATCCTACATACTTAGAAGATATTGAGTAGTTTTGTATGAATTTACATGTATATATTTATATATTGGACTTGTGTTAGCTACTATAGAATATATTCTAAATTCTTCATGTATAGTGGACTAGCTAGTATATATAGAATATATTCTGAATTGTGTTAAGGAAAATTTTGTATAATTGTGACTAGTTCTGAATTGGAATGCAAATGCATGAGTTATTTTATGTGTAAACTTTGGACTTGTTAGTATGTGTTATGTGCAAATTCTGTAATCTATGTAAATTCTGTGCAATTCTGTATTCTGGACTTGTTAGTGTATGCAGGGAGCTGGGAAATGGATATATTGCATTACCAGTATTTTAAAAAAATAATTTTAACGTATGTTGTTTATACAACATACGTTAAAAGTAATCCTTTAACGCGTGCTTAAGCTATAACAGCCGTTAAAAGATTACTTTTAACGTCTGTTTTATAAACAACAGACGTTAAAAGTAACTTTAACGTCGGTTCTTAACAGACGTTAAAAGTGTGACTTTTAACGTCGACTGTATTAACGTCTAGTATTTTTTTGACATTAAAAGCCACTTTTAACAGACGTTAAAAGTGCTTCCTGCACTAGTGCGTGGAGGGAGCTCACGCGACACATTCACGTTTCACAAATGGGAAGTACTAAACTGAAACGACGTTGAGTTGGGGCGAGAGATATAAGAGATAGATGAAAGAAGACGAAAAGGAGCCGCTGACGGAGGACGAAATGGAGCCAGTGGTCTTGGGGTGGATGAGAGAGATCAAAGATGGAGACGCAAGTGATTTTACCATCTTGGTTGTGGGTAAGTTGTTCTAGGAGTAAAGGTTAAAGGGACGGGTCGGATCAGACCCAGATAAAAAAACAAAACCAATTGCATCGAGTTTCGGATTCATCGGGTTGACCCGGACCCATAAACACCCCTAGCTGATGTGTACCCAAGAGCCCCCCAAATTTTCATAGTCCAACATGTTAGCTCATAGTTTTAATGATTAACAAAACTATTTAGTGCTTTGTTTGAAAAATATTATGTCAGCATGCACTAACTTTCTAGGTCAAAAGACCTTTATCTTATATTTGACTACAAATGGAATCAACTCATGGTCTCAACCATTTCATCCGTCCAACCATTGTTGAGTCAAGATTTATCTGGATGAAATCCTAATGGTCCACAAGGAATGATTTCTATACTGACTGTACTAAACATGATCATAACCCTTACATTCGTCCGTCCAAGCTTTTGGTCAAAGGACAAAAATATGTTGCGTCCAACCAAATTTTGGTCCAAGAAATAAGAATGTTATTTCGTTCATCTATTACCTTTATATTGTATTTTCGTCCACTAACGTTATTTTTTGCAGATAATGATGATGTGGCACAAAAGTCCTTATCCACCGATTCAAATGAAAGTATCCCTTGGATAAAGACAAAAGAAGGTACAACATGGTACACATTGAGCTACACAAATCAAAAAAAGAAAATTGCTGCCCAAAAAACATGTCAGCTCTGTTGCACCCTACTGCACCTGGTGTACCAAAAAAAAGTTGTGCATGTCACCATTACTAAAAGAAATGACACCTATGCACAGTGACAGCTTGCATCGATTTGTGTCTAATAGAAATTAAATGAGTCTAAACGAACAAATTTATTTTCCCTTTGAAAGATGAAGTTGAAGAGCCTATATAAGAGTGAAGAAGCTAGGATTTGAAGTTGACAATATCATTCATTTGCTCTCCATCTTCCAAGTTCAAATATTCTAAAAGGCTGTAACTTCATATTCTTTCATTGTAAAGCTTTCACAACTTATAGAGTTATTCTTGTAATATCCTTACAAATAGTGAGTTAGTCAAAAGCTCAAAACACTCCTTCAAATCTAGGATTTGGTTGAGCCTGAAGAGGCTTGTTTGTAAAAGAATACTTGGTGTCTGGAGAGGTGTAGAAAACTTGGAGCTGTATTAGTCAGGAGTGTATAGGAAACAACTTGTAACCGTGCTAAGAGACTTAGTGGATAAACCTTCAGATCGAAGGGACTGGACGCAACTCTTTGTTGGATAAGAGTGGGCTAGGATACATCTTTGTGTGATTCTCTCCATCCCTTATCTTTATCAAGTTTTTTTTTTTTGCTCTAACTTGGGGATTGTTAATTGAGAAATCTTAGAGTGCGTTTGTTATTACTTATTTTGCTAAAAAAAATCGTTTTTTTAACTGAATAATCGTTTTTTTAAAAAATTTAGTGTGTTTGTCTTTGCTTTTGAAAATAATGAAAAGCATAAAAAATCATTTTGAGGGTTAAAATTAAAAGCAACTTTTATATGCTTTTGGAAAAAAAAACAGTTTTTATAACAAACTACTGTTTAAAAAAAATTATTTTTTGATTATAAACAAACATAAATATGCTTCTGCTTTCCTTTAAAATCTCTAAAAATAATCACGAAATTATTTTGTATCAAAGTCATTTAATTTTTAATCTTAAACAAACGGGCAATCTCTTAGAAAACTGTTTGCCTATGTGTTTATCTTAACTGCCCGCGAAAATAGTTTTTGAAAAGGTTTTTCAAAAAGCTTAAGAAACACAATTCAACTCCTCATTCTTGTGTTTTCCTGTTTGCACTTTCACAACACTCAACATAGGACAATGGCGCTCAACACCAGTGATAGATCTGAACTCTTTAAATCAGCATTTTTGCTGAGAAATGAGAGCTTTCTGGGGAGAAATAAAAAAAGATAGTAAAAAGGACGAAAGAGGTTTGGAGAGGAAAGGTGGAAGCTTTAAGAGATGAAAGATTCATCTTACGTTAGGCATGAAGAACAAATTGGAGAGCTTCCTTCAAGCATCCCAAGAACCCTTGTATCTCATCCTTCGCATTCTTCTTCCTCTTGACTCCATGGTTGGGTTATAATCCGAAAGGCGAGGGATTTGTTTTCGTGGCGGGGGGGAGTTTATGAACCCATTGTGGTATTTTTTGGAGCTATGAATGTGAGAGCATATTGTCCTTAGAATGAGATAACAAAATATATCAATGTACATGCATTTGAGGAATTTGTGTCTGTTGGGATATTTTTTCGTGAGTTTGGTGTTGGATAGTATCATGATTATAAACATGCATGAAATGGCAAATGTAAATGTTCCAACGTGTTGTTTTGATTAGGGGTGTCCATGGGATGGGTCGGGTTGGGTTCAGTAGATTTTGGCAACCAACCCAATCAAAACTGAGTGGGTTGGGTTGGGTTTGTCAAAAAAAAAAAAAAAAGAAACCCAAACCAACCCAACCCGACCATTTATGGGTTGGGTTGGGTGGGTTATCAGGTCTACCAACAAACACGTGAATGTTCATTTTTGGGTTGGGTTGGGTTTGTGGGCCTATCAGGGCAAAAAACATGAAAAAATTGCAATAAATCACCAATAAACTTGTTTAAAACTTTAAATTACATCAACAACCATGAACTAAAAGTCTAAAATCATTAACAATCACCAACTAAAAGTCTAAATTATTACAATAAAAGAGTAAAAGTCATCAACATTCAACAACCATCAACACAAACTAAGTAATATGGTTTGGGTTGGGTTCAATGGGTTTGGAATTCTGAAACCCAATACCCAACCCATATTCTATGGGTTTTATGTGTTTTTGCCCAACCCAACCCTAGGGGTGAGCGTGGGACTGGTTTTGCTTGTCCCTTACCCGGCCCTGAACATCGATAGGGTCAATTCTTTAAACTCGAATACGTCCCTAGACCCGAAGGAACCCGATCATATGCGAGTTGGTTTAAGACTGGGTCTAAATGGGACGGAATCGGGTTGGCCCGAAGTTAAATAGATTCGTTGTAAACTAAATTTTTGTGAGTGTGAAAAATGTTATTTTTTTATAAGCCAAAATATCGGCAAAAAATGCTACCTAAAGCCACCAATTGATCTCGTGTCATCAAATAGATCCAAAAACTGGATGTTGCAAAATATCAACAAATAAAGCCTTTTGGTGGTTGTTTCCTTGATACTCGTGTTACCAAAGTCACATTGTTAAAAACAAGATACTTTCATCAAACATGATTCTTTCAATGTTATAAAAGTCACAAAATATATCAAACGTGAAACGTAAGGAGGAATAAAAATAATAGTAGGTTTTTATTATATGGGATGAGTTGAGTAACCCGAAGGTCAACCCAGACCCATCCCCGACCTGGCAACGGGTCACTAAATGGGATGCGAGTTTGTCCTTTCTCTTCTGCGGGTTAGGATCAGACCCGTCCCGAACACTACGGGTTAGGACAATTTTAGGGTCGGGCCGGGTTTTGCACACTCCTACCCAACCCAATCACCCGAACCAACTCACAAAATTCGGGTTGGGTCGGGTGGGTCGGGTACATGGGTCTACTCAGACCCATGAACACCCCTAATTTTGATTTATTCTTTTCATGGATACCAGTTATGGGTCGTAACAGTCAATTTGAATGACACAACTTAAATAATGTTCGTTCCATTAAAACTACTTTTAATAATAAATATTTAAATATAAATTAGTTACTAATAACTCATTTTTAACTAAAATCAAGTTTACAAATTAAGTAAATCAACATTCAATTTTGCAAACGATTTTCCTAATTAAACACACCCTATAATTCAAAGTTATGTTATGCAGTGCATATATTCTATTAGACTATATATCACGGACCATTTCAGCAACTTCTTGTAATTTCCGGCGCTGTCTTAAATCCTCACTGCCAAAGGGTGAGTTTGCATCATCATCATTTTATGACCGTAGATATATGGTTATTTAATATGGACGGTGGAGATTGAAATAATGGGAACCGGTTACTGAAGGTTAATGTGGGAGGTCTGGAAACCGGCAAACGATATAGCTGGTATAGTATTTTTGTGTGCACGTGACTACACGTGGTATGATAGATGGCACCATTTCCCCAAAGCCTTTGATGAACCCTAGTCGTGTACTGTAGCAGATGTCGTCATCTGCCATTGAAGACGACGAATGGTTGTATTCCGACCATAAAGGCAGTAACCTTTTCGGTTCCTCACAATCGATGTCGCCGCCAGATAACTGAAAATACCAGCAAGAAGCTCGAAAAGAAACTAGCAAATGGTATGATGTTCTCAACGGACCATTTCCAGGAATATATGATGAATGATATAAAACAACTCCTCATTGTCAGAAAATACCAGGAGTTATCTATCAAGCATTTTTATCCAAGGAAGAAGCAGAGAAGGCTTTGAAAAATCACCAATGATAAAAATGTTTTGATGTTAAATATTCATTTTCTTATTTTATGTGTAATTTTTCTACATGTATTAACCCATATCAGAACAACAAAAGCTAAATAAATTGTTTCCTTATTTCAATGATATCCAATTAATATATGTAATTTGAAATTTGAACAAAATTGGGAAGTTGAAAGATGCTATTTAAGATGAGACATTAACTTAATTATAAAAAAATTTAATTAAATTCTTAAATGAAATGATCAAAATGAACTCTTTTTTAAGGAAAAATATCACAGCGAATACTACTTTGTATATATAAAGATAAATATTAAGTTGTTAAAATATTTTTTTTTGACAGATTGTTAAAATAAGTATTTTATAATTTTTTTTTAAAAAAAGAACAAATGAAAAAAAATGGTATAAATAAAATTAGTCATTTTTTACCTGCTAACATAGTGACGTATTATGACTGGGTGCCAACGTACTATGACAGGAGGACAACCGGATGCTTGACAAAAGAATTTCTAAAATGGTTTGCAAAATACTGGCTACCTCCTGTGCCAGTCAAAATTTGGTGGAGGATGCAAACTCGACTCATAGGAGTGGGGATTAAAGATTGTGCCGTAATTTCCATTAAGGTTATAACTTGTAATTTCCATTAATCTGTGTCTACTGTCATTAAAGAGTAGGAAACTACAAGCAAGTCGAGATAATATTATTGAGAGATGAGTGTGCTCTATTACTATTAGCATTTTTTTAGTGTGTATGAGGTTATAGTTTTCTCTTCATTAATTAATACACAACAACGAAGAAGAATACAAGTATAGCGCACGCGGAGGCTCAAATTGTAAAGCCTAATTGTACTATTCAGATGAGCTAAACCCACTGCACCTACTTAGTGTCCGGAGTCTGCTTCTAGCTTGGCAGTTCTATTACTTGTATAATATATTTAAATAATATTTAAAATAATCATTTATATATATATTGATTGGATATTCCTACGTATAAAACCGTGAGACTAACCCTCGGATCGAGGATGGTGGTTAGATAAAGTTCTCCACAAAATGACGACAGATGATTCGAACTCCTAACTAGGGGTGAGCGTGGGACGGATTTTGCTTGTCCCTTACCCGGTCCGAAACATTGATAGGGTCAATTCATTGAAGCCGAACCCATCCTTAGACCCGAAGGAACTCGATCACATGCGGGTTGGTTTAAGACCGGGTCTAAAAGGGACTGGATCGGGTTGACCCGAAGTCAAATAGATTCTTTGCAAACTAATTTTCTATTAGTGGGAAACTGGATGTTACAGAATATCAACAAATCGATCCTTTTGCTATATGCTTCCTTGATGCTCATGTTACTAACGCAACTTTGTTAAAAACATGATAATTTCATCAAACATGGTTCATTCAATGTTACAAAAGCCACAAAATGCTTCATAAAAGCCACCAATCGAGTCAGTATGAGACTTGAGACGTGAGATGAGAGAGTAAAAGTTTAGTAATTTACTTCAGACTTCTTTCTTAATTGAGCGTGCATGAAACGTAAGCTATGGAGGGATAAAAGTAAAAGTATATTTTTATTATATGGGATGGGTTGGGTAACCCGAAGGTCAACCCAGACCCGTCCTTGACCCGACACTGGGTCACTAAAATGGGACGCGGGTTCGTCCCTTCTCTTTTACGGGTTAGGGTTGGACCCGACCCAAACACTATGGGTTGGGACGGGTTCTAGGACCGGACCGGGTCGGGTTTTGCACACCCCTACTCCTAACCTTGTAGCTAAAATTTGCATTGGAGCACAGTCCACTTTCACTACATCAACCACTTTATTTTGGATTACACATATTTTATTTTATCTCTAAACATGTAATATTTTAATATTTATTTATACTTTTATATTAGTTTTTATTAGATTTTTGGTTTGGGCCTAACTCAACCCCAAAAGCTAGCTTGTAGGATGAGAGTTGCGTAACAAAAGCCTTTATACGTTTGCATGTGCTTTGTATAGTTGTATGTTATGTTAAGTTTAATAGAAATGTGCCTTAGGAATGTTAAAATGTGGTCAAGTGGGATTTTCTGGTGAAAAGTTCCTTTTTGGTGCATGAGTACGGTCGTGCTCATGTACAACACGACCCGTGCTCAAAGGCGTCGTGTCGAAAAACGAGAGTTTGTGACGTGAAAGTTGTGGACCTCGTGCTTAATTAAGCACTCCCCGTGCTTGGTGTTGAGCACGGTCATGCTTATGGTGAGCACGCCCGTTCTTAGGGTCTGACAGCTTAAATAGGTGATCAGTTTCGTGAGGGTTGCGAGCCAAACCCTCATTTTGGCACTTTTAGCAACCTTAGTGCGACAGAAACCTCTCCTTCATCCTTTTCTTTGAACCCTTCAAAGTTCTTGGCATCCTTGCATTCGTTTGGGAGAAAGAGATCGCAAGTTAGAGTCAGTTAAGGTAATGTGGCCATCACCTTGTTAACCTCTTTTCTTGTTTTCTTGAAATTAGAGGTTAATGATACCCTTTTTGTGTTTGGTCAAGGCTTGTTGAATTCGTCGAGCAGCTCGAGGGAACGAGAGTAGAATCGTTTACGTTTGGCAATAGCTTTCACTAGTGCACAAAAGGGATTCCACGTCGGTTATTTTTGGCTTTCCACATCGGTTTTGAAACTGATGTGGAAACGACCGATGTGGTTTATTGCCACTTTACACATCGGTTTTAAAACCGATGTGTAAAGTATATTTTAAACATCGGTTTTATACTAACCGATGTGTAAAATTAATTTAGCAATTGATAAGCAGTTGTAAATTTAACTTTCTACATCGGTTTTGCTTAAAACCGATGTGTAAAATTGACTTTCTACATAAGTTTTCTAAAGAACCGATGTGTAAAGATAATTTACACATAGGTTTTAAGCAAAACCGATGTAGAAAGTTAAATATACACATCGGTTATTGAGAACCGATGTGTAAAATCTCATTTTTTTTAATCTATTCTTTACATTTCAATCATTCCTGTTTTCACTAATGCAGATCAATAAACAAACCAGCAGTACCCTGATCAAACAAGAAACAACAACAGAACACCAAACCAGTTTTGACACAATCATTCAAAAGCAAAACATACTTAATTCATTCAATTTTCTTAGCACAACCAATTAGCTCTTACACATATGGTTAAAAATACTGACATTTCATTAAATGACTAGTGAGCACAGAATCTGAAAACAGAGGGCATCAGGCCTAATTAATTTCGAATGAATGAAAACAACACTTTATCAAAGCTACATCAAAACACGAGAGAAGAAGAATTGAACCAGACCTGAGCACTAATACATATCATCAGTCAAAGGTACGTACACTATAGCTAGTATATGATAAGTTTTTAAACTAACTACATATATACAAACTATGGGTGGTACACTTCAAGAAAGAAAGTTGCCCAACGCCTCTTTATGATGTTGATGTCAGAACCAGACAATGGAGATGGATTGTTGAATATCTGCAAGTTTAATTGGACAAAAGATTATATCTTTTAAGTAATAAACTAACATAAAACATATAACGAATCTATACTATTACTTCTAATTGTGTCAATTAACATTTACCTCACTCCATCTTTCAGTGATCCCGGAGGAGATAATTTCCAACATCCACTGCATCACATAGTAGCCACATTCCCATGACCCACGTTGTATACGTGACTACGTACAAATGAAACCCAATTAGAATATGAGGAATTAAATAAAATAGAAATCAATTATTGTACCCACTGCATTTGATGCATTTGAACTAATAAATATCTTACGCTGGGAATAATCCATCTGATAGCCCGAGTACGCCTTTCACCACCCTGCATGTGGGATGCATTAATAGACCTATCATGACAAAAACATTAATTAAAGTATATATAATAGATTTCAGATAATTAAAACAACTGCATTACTGATTATAAAGTATTTTAACGCTTACGTTTTGATGATCGTCTTCGATTCATTCACGGCTTATTTCCCAATGAGCGTAAGAAGACCACGACGTTCATTCTTGGGTACAAGAGCAACTGATTGCCAATGCTTGCTGTATTTGCGGAACAATTAGTGACTGTAAGTCATATATAGTTATACTTAAATTAATAACCGGTACTTACTTATTGAGATAAGGCGCAAGATAGAATTGATGATCGTCTCGGGCAAGTATATCACGTATGGTAGTGACCGGGTCTTCCGATGCTACGAGAACATCACCCTGAATGAACATGGGGTCAATGAACCCATAAAGGGCGAGGTTACCCTGATCGACTAACATACGATGCAGATACCTAATATATTGGAAAAACATGTTAATTATCATTGTATTTAAAAATTAATTACGTACTTAACTTATAAATAAAATGTACTTACGTGCACCAAAACGATATGTGTGCAGAACTGGCCATTTCTTTATTGAGTGCCATCTCCATAAGTTCTTTCTTTGGTATATATAGTTCACCAGGGCTGGCATCATGTTCCAACATTACCAATGCTGCATCATCCTCCATGGTGACAACCTGTATAGCAAGATCTTTGAAAACATCACCATGGTCAGGTGCCCCTTTGTCGATCCCCTAAACAACATTGATATATATTAGTAATCACGGATAATTAAGTTATTTAATTCGTTATGAACTAAATGGTCAAATGAATACCTTGACAGAGAGCGAGGCATCTCTGGTCTTCCTAGATCCGACCTTTTAGGCACAATATCATTTCCAACATCCTATAACAAATACAAATAAAGCATTATCTTTAAACAATAATAAATATATTTCAACTATGAATATAGAAAAACACAACTAACCGAATACCTCAGATGCAACAAGAAAGCTGACCAGTCTTCTTGGCCGGAGGATGAAGTTATCGGGGGCCCGACCCCTTTGTTTGAACCTCCTCGGTGGGCACGGGGACTCGAGCATCAGCATCTCGAATAATCTCAACAGACACCCTCGGATGATCATCCGGTAATAACCGATGGTGTATGGTATTACCTAACTTATTATATGCCCTACCCAATGCCACTAAGCGGCGATGATGATGATGATCATCAACATACAGCTCACACCTATCGAGTCGTCATCATCATCATCATCATCATCATCATCATCATCATCATCATCAGCAGACATCATCATCATTTTCGGGATGATGAGGAGGATCACATGAGCCCTTAGTGCTCACATGGACAGAGGGTTGGACGAGAGGGTTGGACACCGATTGTCATCTCTTTGGGACAAAGAAGTAAATATTGCCATCTATTTGGGCAAACTGCTCGGCCATCTCCTGTCGAAGCTCAGCTGCAATCTCCTGTTTTAGTTGTGCTCTATCTGCAACCGAATCCCTATGGCATTGGTGTGAAGATGAACCATGGTATTGGCGAATGCCGACTCCCCATCCAACACCAATGACACGGCCCGGGTGGTCTGGTTTACCGATGGCAGTAGATAAGATATCATTTGCGTCCTCTAGGAACAAAGGTTCCTTGGGTTAGCTGATCATCCAAGGCATCCTATCACATAAAAATATCAGGTCACATTACAATTCGGTAACAATCTTAAAATGACAATTACAACAAACTATACTTACAATCCTCTCAGCTACTTGGCGGGCCTCCTCGGATGTATATTGTCCCGTTTTTCTTTGTCGGCCCCTCTTCCATGAACGATGGCGTGGGGGTGGAGGTGGATCAACAACCTCTCGGAAGATTTTCAGCATTAGGATCCGCCTTGAGATGCTTTTCGCCGACGTGCTTTCTTTTCCTCTTCAACCATTTTCATAACAAGCTTTTTATATCCCCCATGAGACATGACATGGGGGTAGACATTCTTGCTTTGGTTTTCCTGCCCCTTTTCCCTCTTCTCCTGTTATAAATAAAAGACAATTAAATTACATAAGTAAATGAAATTAATGCAATTACATAAATTTAGAGACAAATCAAATAAGTTAACCCGAAAGTCGGGATCACATCGGCTCCGAACAAAGCGATCCCACGTCGCCTTGTCAAGAAACGGATACACCTCAAGTGGGTTCTTTTTACTTTTTGGACCGAATATATAGTATCCGCCCGGTCGGCCTTAAAACCCCTCCAACGCTCTCCAAGATACTTGACAAACGCTTCTTCATAGCGTATGTATCCCGGTATGTCAAATGTCAACTACATTAAGACCAAAAGAATCAACGAATTCTTGTATGATATTATTAAGATAAAAATAAAGTAGATACAGACAAACACGGGACGTAGAAGTATAGATACAGAATACTCTCCCATATCTGCTCCTTCACGTCCGCCGGTACATCTCTCCACCTATCAATGAGTATACTAGGCCTGTTCCTAGCAAGGGTCGCCACAAAACTGGTAAACTGATCTTCCATTGGCCCAATAGGTTTGAGGTTATCATCAAAATCTACTCTTATCCTCTCGATTTGACCCACGGTTGGCAGTCAAATGCCTCATCCGTGTGGCACGTCTACCCTTTCTACCGGTGAGACGGGGTCTCCGACCATTGCATGAAGGAGGTGTATCCTCATGATCAGCCATGTATACCTGTTTAAACACAAAACAAAAAAAAAACTTGTTAGTATGTCAGGATAAATATCAAACATAACTTATAAATATCGATCAACGTACATAAACATAACTTATAAATATCAACGTAAACACATAATATGCCAAACTTGATGGTAATATCAAACTAAACTTACTTTGTGGTCAATTAGTAAAGTTCTCCCATAACCCTTCTTGGTGATCATTACGAGTAGCATGTACATCATCCACTTCATTTTCCTCATTGAAATTAGGCACTCGTGTTGAGAAAGAAGGAGTATCAGAAATATCAAGAGTTGAATCGTGATTTCCCTCACTACCGTTATACATGTTTTTTCCCTGGAGAACCACTGACCACCTTTTGTTAGAAGGATCACGGATATAAAACACTTGTTTTGCTTGGGATGCCATGATGAAAGGTTCCTCTTTATTACCTACCTTACTAAGGTCCACCAATTTGAATCCTAACTCATCGGTTTGCACACCATTATTCTTGTCGACCCACCGACATTTAAAAATAGGTACTCTAAACTTCGTGTAATCAACCTCCCATATCTCTTCAATGATTCCAAAGTATGAAACTGATGCCATAACAGGGTTTTTATCTTTCGAACTAGAGAAATGCATGGACTCAGCGACGACCATAACCCCACTGTTTTGCATAGTACTTTTGTCATCCTGGGACTTTGTATAGAAGGAAAACTTATTGATATCGTACCCACTCCAGCATATGACATCAAAGTTAGGCCCCCTGTGCTATCCATTTTAATGTAGCGAAGCAGTACCATCCTTTGAAATTTTTTCTTTAAACCAGTTCAAGAAAGTCTTGTTATGCTTGTTCAAACACCATTTTTCATTCATTCTAGGGTAAGTTTCATTGATAATGCTTTTATGCTCACATAAGTATGGTTCAACCTCATCAGTGTTATTCAATATATACAAATGTGCTTGAAGCACTTCCTCCCGATCCATGCTCTTAACAGTGATACCTCGTGTACCCTTACCATCATATCTTCCTTCGTGATTCGAGACTTGGAAGCCCTACGAGTTCCGCTTCTGACATGTAGTCTGTACAAAACTCAATAGCTTCTTCTGCAACATACCTTTCAACAATAGATGCTTCGGGACGGTGTGGATTTTTCATATATCCTTTCAGGATCGTCATGTATCGCTCAACCGGGTACAACCACCTTAAATAAACGGGACCGCACAATCTAATCTCCCTCACTAGATGAACAATCAAATGAACCATGATGTCAAAAAATGAAGGTGGAAAATACATCTCCAATTGGCACAATACAATGGCTGCCTCATTTTCCAACTCATCCAAATTTTTAGTGTCAATGACCTTGCTACATATAGCATTGAAGAATAAGCATAACCTAGTAATGGCATGTCTGACTTTTTTAGGCAATATATCACGAATGGCCACCGGTAGTAGTTGTTGCATCAAGACATGACAATCATGAGACTTTAAGCCAACTAATTTGAGATCTTTCATTGAGACAAGTCTTCTGATATTTGAAGAGTAACCCTGTGGCACTTTGACTCCCCGTAGACATTCACATAAACTTCTTTTCTCTTTTTTTGATAAAGTATGACATGCTGGGGGCAAATAAGTCTTCTTATCCCCCACTTTAAGTGGAGCTAACTGCTCTCGTATACCCATCGCAACTAGATCCAGACGAGCATTCACACCATCCTTTGTCTTGCCTTGAATGTTGAGAAGCGTTCCGATTAAACTGTCACACACATTTTTCTCTACATGCATCACATCAATACAATGTCTTACATCAAGCTTGCACTAGTATGGAAGATCAAAGAAGATCGACCTCTTCTTCCATATTTTCTTCTCTGTAGCCTTCTTCTGGGTCTTCCCATAGATAACATTAGTGTTGTTCACCCTTTCATAAACTTGCTCTCCAGTCAAGGCCACCGGAGCAATTTCATTCTCCGGAAGTCCATTGAAAGCTTTCCTCAATCTACGATAAGGATGATTACGTCGGAGAAATCTCCGATGCCCAAGGTAGACCGTCTTCCTTCCATGTTGCAGTTGATGGTAACATGTGCCTTCTTCACATATTGGACATGCTTTATGCCCCTTAACACTATACCCACACAGGTTCCCGTATGATGGAAAGTCATTGATGGTGCAAAATAACATGGCACGCAATCTGAATGTCTCACGGCAATACCCGTCGATCACATCAACGCCTTCATCCCACATCATTCTCAAGTCTTCAATCAAGGGACTCAGATAAACATCAATATCATTTCCTGGCTGTTTAGGACCCGAAATCATCATACTTAACATAATGTATTTGCGCTTCATGCACAACCAAGGAGACAGGTTGTAAATTACAAGGAGAACAGGCCATGAACTATGAATACTACTTAAGTTTCCATATGGATTCATTCCATCGGTAGCAAGTCCAAGCCTGAGGTTTCTGGGCTCATTGCCGAAATCCGGAAACAAACTATCAATTCTCTTCCATTGCAAAGAATCGGCCGGATGGCGAAGCTGTCCATCACACTTCCTCTCATCTGCATGCCATCTAATGTTCTTTGCATCATTTACATTAGCAAACAATCGCTTGAACCGCGGAATCACGGGAAGATACCATAACACCTTCGCAGGAGGACCTTTGGTGACCTCATCTCTACTAGAATCACCATCCTTCACTTTGTAGCGTGATACCCCACACCTGGGGCACTCGTGCATCTCTTCAAACTCTTTCCTATACAATATGCAATCATTGGGGCAAGCGTGTATTTTCTTATACTCCATACCCATCGGACACAATATCTTCTTCGCCTCATAGTTTCGAGATGGCAATGTGTTGCCTTCTGGAAGCATTTCTTTCAACAACTCAAGCAATTCGGTAAAGCTTTTATCGCTCCACCCATTTCTCGCCTTCACATTGAACAATCTTAACACCGCTACAACCGTGTGAAATTAGTGCACCCCGGATACAAAGCCACTTGCGCATCACTGCACAAAGTATCATACACATGTGCGCGCCGAAAAGACTCTTGCCCAACATCACGGATCATGTCCTCTAGTCCATCGTCCATTTCCACGTCATCAACTTCCTCTCTATCCGACACCCTCGGCCTGTCTAACGATTCACCATGGCATATCCATGTTGTATAACTCTTGAAAATCCCCTCACAAATAAGATGATCACGTATCTCCTCGCCTTCTAGTCGTCTCTCATTCAAACAGTTAACACAAGGACAATAAAACCTTCCGTTACCACTATCGGGAGCATTTGTTTTTGCAAACCGTAGAAAATCTTCCACTCCATTCTCATACTCATCACTTGTCCGTCTAGCATTCATCCAACCGCGATCCATGACTAAACCAATACCTTCGTACTTAGTCCAACATATTCATCAACCACTTCTTATGATAGGGTATGGCCCTATCCCATTCGAGAAGAAACTTTTTCAACATTCGGTTAACAGTTAGTCCTTAACTCTCATGCTCATACTCGACAAAATTTGGCAGCATTTCCGCGGTCTCCGACGTACACTACTTGAACGCGATGACATCCACCACGATAAAGTATGCACCCGGAGAACGAAAGGAAATGTATCAATCCGAACTTTCATCAAGTATATAACATTAGAACCAATGAATAACTATTTTAACTGAATTAAGAAAAAGTTTTTTTCCCAAACTGTCCAACTATGGACAATTCAAGATCCAACACAATGAGCGGTACATTAAGCACGTACACGTACGCTCATTAGTATTGCATCTCAAACGGGAAACTAAGGCTTTACTATTTATGTAGCTTGCATGAAGATGGGGCTTGAAAAGTGAAGAAAATTAGCCAAACAGAGCCCTTCAAGGCCTAGCCTTGAAAGCCATCACGGCCGTGATCGAGTATAGCTTAAAAGAAAGAATGGAAAAGTCAGAACTGGTCACGGCCATCCCGTGATGCCCATCACAGCCGTGACATGTCACTGTACTAGACCCTCACAGCGGAAGCGATCACGACCTAGCCGTGATGGTGGTCACGACCGTGACGGACCAACCAGTGAAGCAACCTCCAAGGCGAGAACCTATCACGGCCTGGCCGTGATGGCCATCACGGCCGTTACATGCCAATCGAACCAGACCCTCCAGAGCGGAATCGATCACGGCCTTGCCGTGATGGTGGTCACGCCGTGACAGAACAACCGTGATGAAGCAACCTCCAGGCGAGAATCCGTCACGGCCTAGCCGTGATGAGCAAAGACGGTCGTGACGGGTGATACCACCACTGGAAAAATCCAGTCTTGGAGCAACAGAACAACACATGCAAGTATATTATCCAACCATTTCGAGTCAAAGTTCATAACTTTTCTAAACAAGAAACAAATATATACCTGAGGGAGGAGGAGGGACGAGCAAAAATGGCGCTCTTCACGCAAACGAGGGTAGCTCGCGGATGATCTTTCTCAGTGGTTCTCTTACGAAGCAGAAAATGAAGGCTCGCGATGATGAGTGGTCTTCTTTGTCTACGATTGAAAAGGGAAAAAGGACCCGGGAGTTACCGAGAAGAAGCGGCGGCGTGAAGAAGGGAGCGAGAGAGAGAAAGAGATAGAAAGAGATAGAATGAGAGATAGATACGCATACCTGAGGGAGGAGGAGGGACGAGCAAAAATGGCGCTATTCAAACTAGGGTAGCTCGCGGATGTGAGTGCAGTGAGAGAGATGGAAAAGCAGTGACAACGCAGAACAGGAACAAGCCGCGCGTTAGCAGAGGGAGGGAGTGTTGTGTTTTAGGGTACGTTCAGAAACTGAAGAATGAGGGCGCAAAACACAAGGAGGGAAATAGAAAAATTGGGACTATTACACATCGGTTATTTGGAAAACCGATGTGTTAAACATCTTATACACATCGGTTATGACAAAACCGATGTGTAAACATTAAACTTTTAAATTCTGATTTTTTCTTTTAAATTTTCTACATCGGTTAATAAAAACCGATGTGTAAAAGTAAAATCTAAATTTCTATTTTTTTTTCTTTATAATTTTATACATCGGTTATATAAAAATCGATGTGGTTACTCACCATTTTACACATCGGTTCAAAAAGAACCGATGTTGAATGTTAAAAATTCCGAGTTTTAATTTTTTTTTCTTTTAATTTTACACATCGGTTATAAATAACCGATGTGGAAAAGTTTTACACATCGGTTATTCTCTAAACCGATGTGTAATACTTTCGTTTTAATTTCAAAAATGCCACCGCCTCGTTTTACACATCGGTTTCTACTAAACCGATGTGTAAACTCCGATGTAGAATCCCTTTTCTGCACTAGTATTTAATCTTCATATCTGGTATGGGTAGAAGTGATTAGTATAACATGTAGGCAATGAAGTAGCATAAGATGAAGGGTTAACCCACGACCCTGTTGTGTGCTATTTGCCTAAATGAAGCTTGTTTGTTATATGATTATTATCGATGTTCTCTATATGATTGGCATGTTTTAAATTGTGAATTGTTATTGATGATGATGATGCCATGATTGTATGGATTAATATTGGCATTGAGGTTGACATGCTATGAATGTATGCTTGGGTTGTTGATGTTGTTATTGCTAATGTCAATGTTAATAAGACATTAATTAAATATAAGAGAATGTTTATAATGATATTAGAATTAAGGGATAAATTCCCAATGTTTATAAGACATGAATCATAGTAATGAGAGGCAAGGTTATTGCTCAATGGTATACTCAAGACACTAGGATTGATTCATGAGTGTTTTAGGGATGCTGATAATAAAACCGAATTAAAGGATTAATCCCCAATAATTATAAGACATAGAGATTAAACAAGAGTAATGAGTTTAATACTTGATGGTGTAGTTAAAAGACAATATGATTAATCTATGAATGCCCTAGGAAGATTGGCAAGGGTTTCCAACCCTTCTGCCCAAAACAGTATGACCATGCTCCAGTAAGCACGACCGTGCTCAATAGACAGTACGCCCGTGCTTGACTTAAATGCTAGCACACTCGTGCTTCCCTAGGACACTCGTGCTTAGGGAAGCACGACCGTGCTCCTCCAAACATGACAGACGTTAAGTAGGAACAAGGGTGGTCTCACCCAAATTGTTCCCTATGATGAAATAAGACACCAATTGAATTAAGATAAGATAAATAAACATAAAAACTTTAAGATGGTTAAGACGGTAACGATGTGTTACCGCACAACGTTAACTTTGGTGCTTATTGGCAAAGTTGCCTTGATGCTTATTGGTCAAGGTGTTGACGATGTTAAACTCTGATGCTTAATGGTCAGAGTAGCCTTGATGCTTATTGGTCAAGGTGTTGATGGTTATTAAACTTTGGTGCTTAATGGCCAAAGTGGAAGTGGCGATTATATTTGTTAGTTT
Source organism: Sophora flavescens (assembly GCA_030762895.1). Lineage (NCBI taxonomy): Eukaryota > Viridiplantae > Streptophyta > Magnoliopsida > Fabales > Fabaceae > Sophora > Sophora flavescens. The sequence goes on along the minus strand of CM061068.1, from coordinate 96,632,521 downwards.
GATGTCGTTGCTCATGCATTCACGCATTGGAGATGTTAGTGGGGGAAGTACAACATAGGGGAGGTCGTCCAAGAGTAAGGCGATCTGGCCGTCCACGGTGATTCATCCGAGAATTAAGTGAATCGTGGCCTCCCCATGGTGGTGCATCCTAGAGTACGGTGCATCTACTATCCAAGGGGTTCACCCATGGTTTGGTGAACTGCTGGCGTTGGTGCTTATTGGCCAATGTGGATATGTAACCACGACGATGTCTTCCTGAGATAGTTTGGATCCAAATGCATAACGGAGAAGTGGAGTGGCACTGTATCGCATAACATACTTTGACCGAGATGATGTGAATGATATTGATATGTGAGATGTTGTTATGTTTTAATATGCTACATATATGTGATGTATGCTCATCTTGCTAATGCTCCTTTACCATTATGTTTATACGATGATTTCTTACTCCCCATTTTCTGTTGTTGTTTGCATGTACCTTTTCTTGTTATGCAGAGGATGGTGAGCAGCCAGTTGAGGAGTGATTCTGAGGAGCCGCTTACTCGTAGTTTAGGAGTTCCCTTTTCTGTTAGTCATTTATCCGAAGTACTTCCGGATTGTTGGTTACCAGCTCTGTAATGTGATATTGGGGCTGGGTTTATGTTTTCTCAGCTTATGTTTCTTTGTTATGTTTCATTTTTCCGCAATGTTTGAGACGTTTTGGTCATGTGGTACTTTCTACCCTATGGATGTTATTATATTAATATGTATGTGTTTTATTTTATTTCCTTTATGTCGTTATAAATACATGCAGAGTAGAGGGTGTCACAGGTTGCCCCTTATTTATAAGCATTTTTCAGGCCATTTCACTATCCAATGTAGGACTCCAAGACACACCCTCACGCCCATGACTGGACATCTGGAGCGTGAAATTTGTAGTACTGGGCATCTGTGGGCGGCCCAACCGAACTAGGATGCCTAACTCAACTTCAAAAACTAACTTGTAGGGTCAGGATTGCCTCTTACTTATAAAAGGAAAAATAAATACAAAAATACAAAAATATATACAAATACATTACAAAGCTTTTTGAAACACTTCCTTTTTCTTTTAATAAGTGGGAGAGGATTAAATAAGGATGGGACCAGAAAAAGGTTATCCTTCTAAATTATTTCTTCTTCTTTTTTCACGAATGCATACTATACAAGACACAATTCCTTTTTCACTCTCATTGTTTTATTTTCTTACACTACTAGAAATCTTTTGATTACCTGTAGATTTTCCTGTGGATTTTTCTCAAAAATTCGTAGGAAACAGGTTTCATGTGGATTTTCCTACGAATTATATCTATAGGTAATACCTTCATGAGTAATTTTTTATTGCGAATTTTAAAGTCCATAGGAAATTTACTGCATATTTTCTTGCGAAAAATTTAAATCCGCAGGAAAATTTGCAGGAAATGTCAATTTTTCCTACGGATTTAAATTTATAGGAAAAAAATCTTATTTCTGAAAAAATTATAGCAAAATTCGCAGGAAATTCTTACGGAAAAAATCCGCAGAAAAATTCACAAGTAATCAATGATTTCTAGTAGTGTTACTCTAAACTCATATATAACGAACACAAAGTCAAGCAAAAATGGTGGTTCCATATTATTGAAATTATCATTAAAATATGTAATAATTTATATATAAATAAAGTTTAATTCTAAAATATTATTAGTATAAAATATTTTATATTATCTAATATTATGTTCATATCTAATTTAATAAATTTGGTTACTTTAATAATTAAATCAAAACATATCAAAGATATATAAATCTTATATCTACATTTCATTGTCCTTTAATTTTGTAGGTCCAAAAGGACCAAAACACCCGACCAATAACCTACCAGCTATGCATGTATGATGTATTATTAATTTTATCACTATCATCCCTTCTATTTCCAATCTTACCCTTCACCACACTGTCGGCGGGTCCGCAGTATCAATGAAATAGAGAAAGAGTACCATATCATTTTGTTTTTTATGCAATGTAAAGAGCTTAGCTGGTGCTGTTTGTACCTTGCCATCACAAAGAGGAGGCACTCATATCATATCTTATACTTTTCATTTTTTATTATTATTTTTATCATCATGCTTCCACCCACCATCCACAATTTCCTAATGGCCAAAAATCCATTTCCCCTCTCTTTCTTTATTCACCTCTCAAAAATCAAAATCCCCAGGTCCTTTGCTCCCACTATACTATAGTGCCAACCCCATTAGGCCTTTATATATAAAGTCCACTTCTAAAACCACATAACACAACCACATAACCCAATCAATCCCTTTCAAAACCTTCTTCTTCTATAGGAAAATATTAACATCATTCTGTTTCTTCATGGCTTCTTCTTCTTCTTTGACAATATCTCCAAGGAAGCTTCACTATGATTTGTATTCCTATTCATATCAAGAAGATTCCAACACCCCATTAGTGATAAATGTTCTGGCTTCACTGATTGAGAGGAGCATGGCCAGAACAGAGAGGATTGTGAAGAACTGTTCAAGTGCTTTGTCCAAAGCCATCAGCACAAACATCTTTGATTGTAGGGAGATCCCTGATATGACCATAGAGTCCTATCTTGAGAGAATTTTCAAGTACACTCGGGCAGGACCCTCGGTCTATGTTGTGGCCTATGTTTATATTGATAGGTTTTGTCAGAACAATCCTGGGTTTCGGATCAATACTAGAAATGTTCATAGGCTCCTCATAACAACTATAATGGTGGCTTCTAAGTATGTGGAAGACATGTGAGTACTCTTCTTCCTCCTTGTTCTCTGTTTATTTTCTCTACCTAATTCAGTTTTTTTATTTTATTTAATTTATATTTAATGCAGTAAAGAAGTTTTTAGACCATTAACTAATATCTTTTTATTTTGCATCCTTTATTTTATTGTAATCTAATAAAAATTAAGTGACTTTATTAATAAATTAATATAAATCATTAGATTACAATAAATGAAAGATGAAGATTTTTTTGGTTTGGTGGGGTGGGGTAATATAACTCTTTAAAGTAATTTGATCTCTATTCATTATTAAAAATATTATTAACAATATTTGACTATTCTCATGATTATTTGAAGAGTCACACATATATGATATATGATTAGTGGGTGTTAAAAAAAATTATATTGACCATATTTTATATTAAATTTAAAGCTTTGTTATGGTAATATGGTATGGGGTTTGTTAAATAGAGACAAAGTTTGTTTCTTTCAATCTCATTCATTGACATACACTTGCTAATAGCTGATGAAATGGACAACTTTTTCGATCACCAACATTTTGGTGGGTGTTTTTGTTAATTAATAGGTGATGATGATAATGGGGTCAATTGTTTTCATTTTTCCTAGTTTCCAATTGCTTGGATTGAAAACAGGGCAATAATATGTGATACTAAAATGTCGTCTTCTTATTTGACAGGAACTACAGAAATTCATACTTTGCAAGAGTTGGTGGATTGACAACAAAAGAATTGAATGAATTGGAGCTTGAATTTCTATTCTTGATGGGTTTCAAATTGCATGTAAATGTGAGTATATTTGAGAGCTATTGCTGTCATTTAGAGAGAGAAGTCAGCATTGGAGGAGGGTACCACATTGAGAGGACTCTACGTTGTGCAGAAGAAATTAAAGCAAGGCATAGAGAGGAAAGGGGTTACACACAATTACAAATTGCACGTGTGATGTTGTAGAATGGTAAGGGAATTTTGCTGTTTTAGGTTTATTTTTTGGCCTGCAAATAAAGAAAGGTAGTTTATGTGTACAGATCAGTGTAAGTTTGTTGGGGGATTGAGATTTAAGGACAATAGGTTAAGGCAAAGCGAGAGCGATGTACAAATTTGTTTTGTTTCATCACAAGGAAATAGTGAATCTTCTCGAAAGAATATTTGGATTTTCTTTGTTTGATCTGAAGTTTTTTTTTTTGGCATGATCTGAAGTTTTTTGGAGAAACCAAAAAAGAAAAATAGAGATATCAATATATTGGTATTTGTTCATCTAAATAATTGTCACATACTCACATACCATATGTGATAGACGACAAGTATTTAAAAAGGTTCATGATTTAGGTAACAATTTGATGTTAGAAATTGAATATGAAATTAATTAAAACATAAAATTTATAATTTATAATCTCAATTAAATCTCAAACTATGGCATATGCGATATTATAGATTAAATGTAAGGGTTAATTGGAAAAGATTATTATGAGCTAGTAATGATTTAAGCTTGGGTTTTTTTTTTTTTTGACACAACTTAGTTTGTTTTAGATTTTGATAAATTTAATTTTGAAAAATAAATTGATTTTAAAAAAGCGATATTAAAAATTTTGATTCGTGTTTGGTAATGATATTTGAAAAGTGAATTTAAAAGAATTGATTTTATTTGGATGATAAAGTGAAATCACTTATATTTGATATTCAATACATGAATCAAATATTCAATAAGACGTGTCTTCAATGAAATTGAATCCATAATTGTTCTTAAATTTAATAATTTAAATTTACAAATGTCAAATTTAAGAACATTCAAGCAATCACAACATTAAAAAAAAAAAAATCTCAATGATTTAACATAAACTTGTGGCTATGCCTATGATACCACTTATTGTTAAAACTATATGGGAGATACTTAGATAGAAATCATCATCAAATCAAGACAAGTCATGTTCAATCATCAAGAAATAGAAAAGAAAGGTTATAGCATAAACAATTAAGCATACCCGAATCCATGGAGAATAATGTGGTTCTTGGTCTTCCAAGTCAAGCATGAGCCCAATTCCTCTTAAACCATAAAGTGATTCGCTTTTCTGATGATGTGATGTTAGAAAAGAAAACTGATGCATATAACTTGGGGACCATAACATTTTATAATGAGTCCATACCAATATCATTTCATGAAGTATAATGCCTTTTGAGTTCTTACCCTTTCATGTAGAGTCGAGGCTTAAAACTTTTCTTATCTCTATTTCGCCGCGTCATAAAAATAGAAAATAAGACTTTAGGTATCTACACATTATAAAGTCCATACATATGAAATGTCATTAATCTCAATAACTCAAACCATATAAGACCACTTTAAATGGGATAATCCTTTAGATATCCGAGGATGAATATCAAAAGGGGTTGGAATGTTGCAAAAACAACCTTCATGGTCGCTTGTTATTGTTGAAGGGTGACATCCCGGTAAAGATCTCTGACTTACGTGACAAACTTTCAAAACTATGGAAGCCTTTGGGTCAATGGAGAATGATTCCGTTAGGTAAGGGATTCTATGAGTTCAATTTTGCTTCTCAAAAAGATTTGCGTAATGTCTTGGCTGTTGGGGCTTGGAACCTTCAACCGGGGCTGTTGCGTCTTTTTCAGTGGTCTCCATATTTTATTCCTAATAAGCAGAAACAATCCGATGCTCAATGCTGGATTAGAATTCATGACTTGACACAGGAATATTGGCACTCGAAATTGTTATTTGAAATTGAAGGCAGTTTAGGTACTCCGATAAGTTTGGATGAAGCTACCCGTACTCGGGCATATGGTCACTATGCTCAAGTTTTAGTGGATGTTGATCTAACAGGGAAGTTGCTTAAGGAGATTATGGTTGAACGTGAAGGTTTTGCATTTTCTGTTGGTATTGAATATGAGAAGCTTCCTTTTTTTTTTCTCATTGTAAATCAATTGGACACTTGACTTCGATTTGTAAATTTGACAAGGATAAACTGGTGCATAAGGATCCGCCATTGGTGCAGAAGACTAAGCAATCTTATGTGCCTAAGGTTCCAAAGCAAAAACCAATTGAAGATAATGGGCAGATTGATACATCACCAAGAGAAAATTTGAGTGACAGTGAATCTGTTGAGACCATCTATGAGGAACCTTTATTCCCTAATCATGTATCAAATTCCATTCCACATAACTTATCTTCTGTGGCAACCAATGCTGTCAATGGCTCTACGGAGAAGATCTCAACTTCTGCTGCAACTTATGTTGACTCTACAACCAAGGATACTCTAGTGCCCGATCATTCCATAGCTACCTGTGATTTAATAGTTAGTGGTAAGAATCTTCAGACTTCTGAGTCTATTTCAGCCCCTATGCATCCTATAATGTTGCTCATGATATGAGAATACTTGCCAAGTTTTTGGGAAATAGGGATGAGGATGACCTAGAGAATAACTCTCTCTCAACAGAGAAGTTAAATAATGATAATGTTGTTGAAGTTGATTCTGATTTCACGGCGATTTTGTCTAAATCTCAAATATAATCTGAGGAAGAATAGAAAACCTAATGTTAGGTTTAAATGATTTATTTTGCATGTGTTTTGGTTTATGTCCCTCTATGCTTTTATTTTATTTTATTTTTCTTCTTTTTTTTTTCAATAAATTATGGTGACATAGGGTCATCTTGCCTTAATTTTTTTTTTCCAAAACACAATTAATGATATATATAGGCACACCTATTATATAAATAAACATATATTAGTATTTGTTCATTTTTTTTGATCCAAACAAACTTATTTCATATCATTCAAAATGGAGTCAACAATACAGATTAGAATATAATAAAAAACATGGCAACTAGCATAGAAACATGACGCCCTAGCTAAGGAGTGAGCGACATGGTTAGCTTGACCCTATAGTTTTGGTTACTTAACAAACTATTCTTGCATCTTGAAATAATGGACCCAAATTCATTGTGACTTGTCCTTTGCCCAATAATACCATCCACTACTTTTTTGCAATCCAGCTCTATGATAACTTTATGGAAGCCCAAAGTTGTTGACCAGTTTAAAGCTTCATAAAGGCCCCATGCTTCCGCTTCATCAGCACTTGGGATTCCCGAGAACCATGCAGTCTAAGCACTGACAAACTTGCCCTTGTGGTTCCGCATATTAATGGATAATTACTGAATCATAGGGATTATGGATAATTACTGAATCATAGGGATTTGACATATTTGTATCATTAATATTGCAATTGATCTATGATATGTAATTGCTCTATTTTAGTGATTAGGAAATATTATAGGCATGATATTAGCCTATATATTTAATTAGGATCCTTAGCAACTTGTATTTAACTCACCTCTGTACCTCCATGTTAAGATATACAAAACATACATATTACATTCCATCATTTTATGGCATCAGAGCACCGATCCTGGTGACTCTACATAAAACCAAACCACCTTCCGCAAACCACAAGAAAACAATGACCGGAAACAGAGAAGATGTGGATGAAAACCCACTAACGTTGCACAACTCTGATAGCCCAAGCCTTATCTTGGTCTCCAAACTCCTTGAGCCACACAACTATGGACAATGGAGTCGAGCCATGCGCATCAGCCTTAGCGCAAATAATAATATTGGGTTAATCGACGGATCCATCAAGAAACCATCATCCACAGACAAAACCCTTCATTCCTAGAAACGCTGCAATGACATGGTCTTGTCCTGGATATTGAATTCAGTAAGTCCAGAAATTGCATCTAGCGTGATCTACATGGATACAGCAGCTGCCGCGTGGAAAGATCTTAATGATCAATTTTCACAAGGCAATAAATCAAGAATTTACCAAATTCAACAAGAGATTGTTGAACACCGACAAGGTACGGATCCAATTTCGATCTACTACAATAGGAAGAAAGCTTTGTGGGATGAGTTGGCCTCTTATCAGGAATCATTCACCTACACTTGTGAAGGACTGAAGAAGTTCAATGAAAGAGTGGAAAAGGAGAAGCTTATGCAATTTCTTATGGGATTGAATGGAACCTACGCTACAGTGAGAAGAAACATACTAATGATGAAACCATTACCAAATACCCAACAAGCTTTTTCTATGGCTTTGCAACATGAACGACAACTCGATGTTGTTGCACGGCGTGAAGGAACCAGTAACGATTTTCAAGCCATGGTCACAAGTCAGGCAAGGAAAACATCCAAGGGCAGCGGCACATGAGAAACTCCTTTCTCTCTCATCGGAGGGGCTTCGAAGAAAGCACTCAAATGCACATATTGTGACCTAGAGGGACACACTGTGGAAAATTGCTATTATTTGAATGGATTTCCAGTGGGTCACAAATTTCATGGAAAAATATCCAGCCCAGAAATAGAAGGGTTGCTGCCAACAATTCCACCATATCAGACCCATTCAAAGCACAACCAATCAAACAAGAGGGGCCAACTTTCACAACTGAAGAATACAATCAGATAACGGCCATGCTCAATGAAAAGAATGGTAATGCATTTGCAAATGCTGCAGGTAAACAAAATCCTTCCACTACTCTATATTGGATAGTTGACAGTGGGGCCACAGATCACATCTGCAATTCAGAACCCACAAACATGATTAAGTCTTGTGATTTTGTAAATTTGCCTAATGGGGGAAAGGAACAAATCAATTCTATTGGATCACTCACATTATCTATAGATTTAAAGCTTGATGGAGTTTTACATGTACCTAACTTCAGGGTCAATTTGCTCTCTGTGAGTAAGCTTACTTAGCTTCTAAAATGTATAGTAATTTTCCCCCCTGATTTTTGTGTCATATAGGACGTGGATACGAAGAGGACGATTGGCCTGGGCAAGCAGTATAATGGTCTCTACTACCTCTCACCAAATCAAAATTCTCATATTGCACACCATGTCAACAATGCATCCAGCCTCTGGCACCAAAGACTTGGCCATCCTTCCACCACACCTCACCAAGCCTTGTCCAAATCTACACCAGAAATAAATTTTGATAATAAACATGTTTGTGAAGTTTGTCCATTATCTAAACAAACTCGATTATCTTTTCCTTCTAGTTCCATTTCATCACGGACACCTTTTGATTTAGTACATTGTGACATTTGGGGACCTCATAAAATAAATTCCCAAATGGGTGAAAAATATTTTCTCACTATTGTTGATGATTTTTCACGATTTACATGGGTTCACCTTATGTCTTTTAAATCTAAAACTCAATCCTTATTACGATATTTTTTCCTCATGGGTCAAAACTCAATTTAATTGTGGGGTTAAAATTTTCCGTTCAGACAATGGAGCTGAATTCCTATCTATGAAATCATATTTCAATGATGATGGGATAACCTTTCATCATACTTGTCCTTACACTCCCCAACAAAATGGAGTTGTTGAAAGAAAACACCGTCATCTCTTAAATGTTGCACGAGCACTTCATTTCCAAGCAAACTTACCCTTAAAATATTGGGGAGAGAGCATACAATCAGCTTGCTATCTAATTAACCGATTACCAACACCATTGTTGCCCCTCAAAACTCCTTATGAACTCCTCCATGGTGCACCACCCTCATATTCACATATTCTAACTTTTGGTTGTCTTTGTTTGCTACCAACCTCAATCCCAAACACAAATTCGATGCTCGAGCAAGACGGTGTATATTTCTTGGCTACCCTCAAGGACAAAAAGGTTACAAAGTTCTTGATCTTGAAACTCATCAGATTTTTTCCTCACGTGATGTTTTATTTCATGAAACAACATTTCCCCTCTCCCATGAACCACCAGAAACCCAAGATGACCATATTGTGTTACCTAACCCATCTATTCACAACCCACAAACTGAGCCCAACCTACCCAATTTGGCCCATCGCACAACCTCCACCACTCACACCTTCCTCACAAGAAATACCCTCACCTACACAAGACCTTAATAACAACACCCATTCCATCTCTCCACTACACGACACCTCTCGTACAGGACCCCCACCAAACATGCCTTCCTCACAAGAAATAAACCCACCCACACAAGACCCTAATAATGATACCCAGTCCATCTCACTTACTAATCCCTTATCACCACCAACCCCGCGCCGTTCCAATCGCCCCTCCAAACCCCCAACCAAAATTCAAGACTATCACACCTATCATGCTTCTCTTCTTGCTCCTCGGCCAGTCTCCTCCTCCACCACGCTCCACACAAGACACCCATTGCATAGGTATGTTTCCTATTCACAGCTATCCACCTCCCATCAGAAGTTTATTCATAATATTTCTCATTTGGTTGAGCCTACCTCCTATGAGCAAGCTTGTACAGATCCGAAATGGGTTGCTGCCATGCAATCCGAAATCCAAGCTCTTGAAGACAATAACACATGGATCATGATGCCCCTACCTGCTGGTCACTCTCCCATTGGCTGCAAATGGATATACAAAATCAAATACCAATCGGATGGTTCCATTGACCGTTAAAAAGCCCGGCTTGTTGCCAAGGGCTTCACCCAAAGAGAGGGCATAAATTATAAAGAGACCTTTGCTCCGGTTGCCAAACTCATTACTGTCCGTTGCCTCTTGGCCGTTGCTGCTGTTCGGAATTGGCATCTCCACCAAATGGATGTCCAAAATGCCTTCCTCCATGGTGACTTACTTGAGGAGGTTTATATGCATCCTCCCTCTGGTTTTCGTCGACAGGGGGAGAAGCTTGTATGTCGACTTAATAAGTCCCTTTACGGACTTAAGCAAGCCTCTCGAAGCTGGTTTCACAAATTCTCTTCATATGTAGCTAATATCGGTTTCCAACAGTCAAAAGCTGATTATTCCTTGTTTATCAAAGTTGATGGTACATCTTATACTGCTATCTTATTATATGTTGATGACATGATCATTACAGGAAATGATGAGGCAGCCATCCACGATCTGAAACAATTTCTTAATGCATGTTTCAAGATTAAGGACCTCGGCTCACTAAAATACTTATTAGGAGTTGAAGTTGTCCGAGCCAAGACAGGCATCACCATATGTCAGATAAAATATACTCTGGACCTACTGGAAGAAGATGGCTTACTTGGTACCAAACCCACAAAATTCCCAATGGAGGCTTGTTGGGAAACTGATCTATCTCACAATCACCCGACCAGAAATCACATTTGCAGTTAACACTCTCAGCCAGTTTATGCAACTACCGAGAAAACCTCATCTTGATGTTGTTTTTCGCCTCCTTCGTTATTTGAAAAATGCGTCGGGTCAAGGGCTCTTTTTCCCTTCTAACGGGACATTAAAGCTCACAGGTTATTGTGATGCTGATTGGGCTGGTTGTCAATCTACACGAAGGTCAGTGACTGGTTATTGTGTGTTCTTGGGGAATTCCCTAGTTTCTTGGAAGAGTAAGAAACAACCCACAGTATCACGATCATCTGCTGAAGCAGAGTATCGTGCAATGGCAGCCATTAGTTGTGAACTTACATGGTTATGATATCTTTTGCATGATCTCCGAGTTGCACATCCTGAACCAGCCAAGTTATTCTGTGATAATCAAGCAGCTCTACACATTGCTAGAAATCCAGTATTTCATGAACGCACAAAACATATAGAGTTGGATTGCCATACTGTTCGAGAAAGAATACAAAGAGGAGAAATTAGCACAAGACATACACTGGGGATCAGATTGCAGATATGTTTACAAAACCATTGGGACAAGGAACCTTTCAATCTCATGTTAACAAGCTTGGTGTGATAGATATCCACACACCAACTTGAGGGGGAGTATTAATGGATAATTACTGAATTATAGGGATTATGGATAATTACTGAACCATAGGGATTTGGCATATCTGTATCATTAATATTGCAATTGATCTATGATCTGTAATTGCTCTATTTTAGTGATTAGGAAATATTATAGGCATGATATTAGCCTATATATTTAATTAGGATCCTTAGCAACTTGTATTTAACTCACCTCTGTACCTCCATGTTAAGATATACAAAACATACATATTACATTCCATCTTTTTACCGCATGCACATGCCTACACCAAATTTACCTTGCTCATTGAAGTATTTGTTCATCTAGAGATGATTATCCCCACACCATATGTGATAGGCAAGTATTAAAAAAGGGTTCGTGAATTTGATAAGAATTTGATGTTAGAAATTGAATATGGAATTAAAACATAAAATTTATAAATTATAATCTCAATTAAATCTCGAACTATAACATATGCAATGTTATAGATTAAATGTAAGGGTTAATTGGAAAAGATGATTATGAGCTAGTAATGATTTAGGTTTGGTTTGGAAAACCGATTTTAGAAAATCAATGTTAAAAAAATTGGTTTGTGTTTAGTAATGATATTTGAAAAGTGAATTTAGAAGAATTGATTTTATTTGGATGATAAAGTAAAATCATTTTTGAGGTATGCAAATAAAAAATTTGTGGGTCACCCCACCTAGAATCAATTATACTCAACGAAAAACTAGAAATTCTTGCTTCTTTTAAAATTAGTTCTATCAATTCCAAAATCGATTTAATTGAACACAATATTGAAAAGAAGCAGGTCCAGTTGCTATTGAAATGATTTTTGGGATGTCAGGTGTGATTTTGGCTGGTCAACCATAATTCTGAGGTTCAAACAGGCACCAAAGGAATCACAAACAATGAGGGAGAGAACTTATTATAATCTGATAGTAGGTATTGTTGCTTCAGTGTCAACGGGGGTAACTGTGGGTACTATGGGGGTTAGAATAAGGGACCATGTGTATATATTTATATAAACATGGCTAAATCTATCCATTGTGGTTAGCTTATGCACATGACTCAATAGCAAAACTCACACGCGAGTAATGTCAAATAACACTAAAAATGTACCTCCTTTTCGACCTTTTTCATCAACAATAGTTATAACAAACACGGATATTGGAATCACTGAATATCGAAGGACAAAACCAGACAGAAAAAAAGTACCTCCCTTTCGACCCTTTATCCTTTAAGTCATAATGAGGCCTAAATTCGTAACCAAGCCCAACGAGCAGTTTCCCTTCAGCAATGCACCCACTCCAATCAAAACCCTAAGTTTGAGTGGTATTCCATTGCTCCAAGGAATCGAAAGCAGACATGGCCGTGAAGGAACTCGTGGAGGAAACGACTACAACATAGCCGGAAGAGGCCGCCAGAGCAGTCCAGAGAAGAGGACGAAAACAATGACATTAGGAAAGGATCGACATTTGATGAATGGCAAACCAATTTTTTTTCCAGATCCACGAACGCTTGCAACAATGCTGCCAATGTTGATCTTCTCCTTCACCATGGGGAAGTTTCCAACGACGTTTCCAGGAAGCACACGACGACGCCGGAAAAGAGGTTGAATATCCTTGCATTGGCAAAAAGAAAGAAGGAGGTTGTCGATCGGCTGTCTTCCTTCAGATATAAAAGCTTCAAACGGCAACCAGGAACCTTGGCTTTCCTTAATTGGTGGCCGTCTGTAGTTGACAAGATCTTCAATGACTCGGCTGCTGACTGGATTAACCGATTGATAGAGGGCATGGCAGATGAACGATCTCCAACTCCTCCTTTGAACATCCAACCCATCTCGTCGTGCCATCCTCATTCATCTTCACAAGCTAAAGGTAAGTCGATGCCTATCGACTTATTCTAATTAATTTTGCACATTGACAATTCTTAATCATCGGCTATCCTTTACTGTAGACAAAGGAATCATTGATCTGGATAATGAACCTGGCAACGTCCCACTTTCCTCTGTTAAGAAAAGGATGCGATCCTAAGGAGTTGTTATTAGAGAGCTTTCAGAGGCTGTCTCTATGAAAGCTAAGAAAGCAGTCGAAGGTTCATCCAAGGTATATTCTTCGATTGTACTGCTATTAAGCTCCCATTCTCTTAAAATAAAAACAGCACTCTAATGACTGCTTCGTCCTTTTCAGAAAAAGCAAGAAGCAAACTCCTGAAGTGTCACCCCCAATACACAGCCAGCCAAGGAAAAAGACTCCAAGATTTACTGTTGAGGTATATTCCTTTCCCCATTTTCTTGTTTTACCCCTTTTCTTTTTATAAACCTTCCTCGGCTAATGTGTGTTTCACTCTTGCCAGTCAACCATTCCAGAAGTTACATGTCATCCACTGCCTCAGGAACTAACGGCTAACGCGCCAAATATTCCAGCAACATCAGCCTTTCCTCCAATTCCTCAACCAGCTGAAGGCCAAGTCCAAGAAACCCTTCATCCTTTTACTCCAGAGAACACCGTGGCATCTCCTGAATGCCTGATTCCGGACGACGTGCTTCTCCAGTATTTCGAGACTTCTGTTACTCCAACGACCATCCCTCCTTCTTCCCCAGTGGACGAGCACTTGTTGTTTATTGAAGAGCAATTAGGGGATGCAACGCCTTCCGATGAGGCAGCTATCACCAAGCTACGGCTAGCACTACCAAAGATAGCTCGAAGCCCAGAATTCTCAGAAAATCAGAACACCATTTTTAGTCGTATATCAGCAAAAATTGGAGACATTCACTACGATCACTCGGCCAATGTTAAGTGGCACAAGAAAGCTTCCAACAGTCTCCATCATCTCTCTGGCCTTGAGGCCCAAAAACTCCAGTTGTTGACCTCCTTCTGAACCGTGCAAGCTGAAAGAGAATCTGACATGGTCGAGAATAAGGATTTGACTGATCGCCTTGCATTCTTAATGGCTGAACAAGAAAGGATAAACAAAGAGATAGCTGAGACTGAGCCTCGACTCAAAGTTATAGAAGAAAACCTTAAGTCGAGTGCCAAGACTAGAGTCCAGTTATACCAACAGTCCATCATTCTTGACAAGGAAATCGGTCCTCTTGCTTAACAACGAGTCACACTAGAGGGAGACCTATCTACAGCAGAGCATGGGCTTTCGGCTGCCTAGGCTTCTTGGAAAGAACTGAAGACCTTGTTCTTAGAAGCAAAAGCACCAGCAGCTCCTACGGCCACATAATTGACTATCCTTGCCCCCATGCCTAGCATATCGTCTTTGGAGCCTGCCATTACCATGCCCATCCCAGCTGACACCATCATAGCCACTGTCGTGAGTGACATTGAGACCAATGAAGCTCCCACAAAAACCCAAGAAACTCATGCGGCTGAGGTCAATAAGGAAACAAAAACGACTGAAGAAGAGAATGTAGCCGAGGGTTATCTTATTGAAGAGTATGTAGCAACCACCGCCTCGGATGAAGTTCCCCCAACTGCACCAACTGAAGAACATCCTGCCGTCTCTTCACAGCCATCGACAGACCCAACTAACTAGACTAGTAGTATTTTAGCAGCAGCCGATGCTACTTTTGTGTTTCTTGTTTCTAAATGGTTTAAAAGCTAGTTGACCGACTTGTGGTCATCATTTTGCAATCACCCCTTCCCAAATTGAAGGGTAATAAGACTTTAAGTATTTTCCATTTATACTTTTGTTCAAATCTTCCCCTTGCATATTAACTAGCCGATAAGCACCTCCAGTAATAACTTGACTAACAATGAACGGCCCTTCCCAATTTGGTGACCACTTCCCATACTTAGGATCTTTACTCCCAATTGGAAGAATGGTCTTCCAAACCAAATCCCATTCGGTAAACAGCTTATGCTTAACATGCTTGTTATAAGCCTTAGAAACCTTTTGCTTATTTCGCCGAATGTTCTCAAGAGCCATTAATCTATCCTCATCGACTGACTCTAACTCCATCAACATTGCTTGTTGATAGTCGTCTAGTATTAATCCATGTCGCCTGGCTACCCTTAAGGATCTTACGTTAATTTCCAAAGGTAGCACAACATCTTGACCAAAGGTTAGTCGATAAGGCGTCAAGCCTGTAGCCGTGGACTTAGAGTTCCTATAAGCCCACAATACTTAATATAATGCTTCATGCCATTTCCTGGGTTCATCCTCCAAGGTCTTCTTGATCATGGCAATCAACACTTTATTGGTAGCCTCAGTTTGCCCATTGACTTGGGCATAATATGGGGAAGAATGAAGTAACTTGATCCCATATTCCTGAGCGAAGACCACCATCTTTTCACCAGTGAACATAGTTCCTTGATCAGTGGTGATTATCTCAGGTATGCCATATCGATGGATTATATGCTGCTTGATGAAATCAATAACATCGTATTGAGTGACATTGACCATCGGCTGTGCCTCCACCCATTTGGTAAAGTAATATGTTGCCACATGATAAAAGCATGTCGTTTAGTTGATAGGGGATATATTTTCCCGATCAAGTCCATTACCCACCCTCGGAAGGGCCACGATTTGACTATGGCATGAAGTTCCTCGACTGGTACTCTTTGAATAGGACTATGCCTTTGACACGCCTCACATCGTTAGGCATATTTATAGCAATCCGCTGTCATAATGGGCCAATAATACCCCATCCGATGCAAAATCCATTTCATGACTGGCCCTGGCCTATGAGCACCAGAAATTCCTTCATGAACTTCTCCCATAACTCTTAGTGCTTCTTCATCACCCACACATCTAATGTATACTCCATCGATTCCCCTTCTTATTAGTTCCCCATCCAGTAAAGAATATTTCAAAGCCCTCTGTCTGACTTTATAGTCTGCCTTAGCCGAGGGATTCTTTAGATAATTTATGAGTTCATCTCTCCAATCCTCGGTTGGATGACTGTCTAGAGACATTATTTCTTTTAGATTATCCGTCTGGCCATCCAGGATCTTTATTTCATTATAGCTAGAGGCATGTTGGGCCAGATTATTAGCCTCAACATGCATTACCGCAACATCGGCAAACTGTTTTAACAACAAGCTAGCCGTTTCGTAATATTCTAACATTTTAGGGCTATTACATTTATATTCCCCAGTTAATTGCTTAATGACCAACTGGGAATCACCCATTATCTGAACATACTGAGCTTTTATGGATGGCAGGATTGTCAATCCCATAATCAATGCCTCATACTCGACTTGGTTATTGGAACAATTCGATTGCAGCTAACACATAAATTTCCAGTTCTGTCCAGTTGGCCCAACAATTGTAATTCCAGCTCCAGCACCTTTTTTGGTTTTTGATCCATCAAACGTCAAAACACATGGTTTAAGGTTAATACATTGATTAACCTCTTCAAACGGATCAAGTATATCAACCAAGGGATGTTGAGCCACGAAATCGGCTACAGCTTGGCCTTTTACAACCTTTAACGGTACATACGTTAATGCATGTGCACTCAACTTAATGGCCCACTTCATCAATCTACCTTGTAAGACATGCCTATTAACTAAGTATTTAACAATATCAATCTTGCACAAAACTAACACTTCTTTGGGTAATAAATAATATTCAAGTTTTGTACAAGCATGGAATAAAGATAAATACGGTTTTTCAATAGGAGTATATCTAGACTCATTCGAATTGAACAAACAACTAAGATAATAGACAGCCCTCTCAATACTGTAACAACTTGATTTTAATTGTGCTGTTCAACAGGTTAAAATATAATTAAATTATATTTTAATTTGAGAGTTAGAAAGTGTTACGGTGAAATTTTTAGGTGAAAATTCAGACGAAAGCCGGTCTGCGTTTTCACTGCCGGTACAGGTTTACTGTGCAGAAAACCTAATTTTGACTCGTGACCAAGACGGTTAGTGTTTTTAATATGTTTCCTTCAACTTTGGTTAGTTTAAAAATTTTCGTTCAAAAATAGAATATAATATTTTATTCGGGCGAAAACATCGGAAGAATTACGATCGGAAAATACAGCCGGGTACGAAATGGAGCAGATTAGGGAGCACAAAAGTAATGAAGTGACTTGATGGGACTTGATGGAAATGGTTTATGACACACTCCAAAAGTGTGATCATCACACTTTTCAAATTATAACATATTATATTCTAAAAACCTAATTTTCTCTCTCTTCTCAAACCAAACAAGGCACAAGGTCAAAACTTGCTCTCCAAGCTCATTCCTCTCTCCTCAATTTCGTGCCACTCTCTCCCTTCTCTATATATACACCTCTCATTTTCACTTCACCATCTTCCTTCTTCAAACTCCATTAAACCTTCATCTTATTCCTTTCTTCTAAAAGTTCAAGCTCTTAAAGCTTTAGTTTTTATTCATCTTTTCTACTTAAGTTATTCATTAAAGTTCTTCTTATACTAAGGGTAATTCTCTCATATGAATCTTTTTGCAAGTTTCATCTTTTATTTCTTAGTTTACTTTATGTGTTCTTTATATGCTTTAAACTTCTAAAATCTCTCTAAAATGGTAGAAAACTCCTTTTGAGTTGAAACCACTTTCTATTAGGGGTGGCAAAATGATCCATTTGTCCACCATCCATCCAGTCCATCCATGAAAAAATCCATCAATTCCATCCATTTATAAAAAAATAATATAAATGGATTGGATGGATTGGATTATTTTTTTAGTGGATGGTTTATGATCCATCCAATATTTTTTAAAACACTCCATCTAATTTTCTCTTCCGTTCCCTATTATTTTTTCTTCACTTTTTTTTTATTTTATTTATCTGCTTTTTTTTATTATTTTTTTGTTACATTAAGTAGTAACTAATTAATTGTTCCCAAGCACCAGTTGTAGTCCACATTATCACGTACGTTTTCTTTTTTCGTTGTCTTTTTTTTTTGCTGAGAAAATTAAAAAAAGATATTAACTAATTGAAAGCACAGAAAGTCGTAACAAGTTTTGTAAAACAATATCATGGAAGGTTGTGGCAAAACAACCTCTGTAGATGCACATAATCAATATGTAATAATAGAAAAATGACCGTGATACAAAATGGTCGTGAGATAGAGTGGAGAGAGAGTAAAGATAGAGAGAGAGTAGGAAAAAAGGGAGAGAGAGAAAGGGTAGAGAGAAGAAGAAAGAGGAGAACGAAGGTGAGATAGAGATAATATTTTAATTTTTTTTACAAATTATTTTATTTTTAAAAATATTTTATGGATGGATAAAAGAGATATAAAATTATTTAATTTCTTAAAATAAATTTTAGTGGATGGATTGGATATCCATCCATGAAAAGTTGTTAATGGATGGATCGGATGGATCATGGATGGATTGGATTTTTTTAATGAATTTTTAATGGATTATAATGGATTAATGGATTGTTTTTAATCCATCCGTTAAGATCCGAATAAAAATTTATCCGATCCATCCATTTGCCACCCTTACTTTCTATAGTCTTGTATTGACTTATATTTTCACATACTAAGAGGTTGTGTAAAACAAAAATCTCTACCTATCTCTTCCAATGAAGGCCGAATGCTTACATTTGTGACCTCAGAAGTTTTTGTTTCAACTTTTGGAATATGATCATGTGTTTAAGTTTCTAACTATCCATTGATCTTAAATCTATAAATCTTGGAAGTTTTGATAGCTTGTTCCTATGATGGCTGAAAATATGAATAAGTGAGCCTAGGATACTATGTTTCAACTTTCCAAGCATGATCATGGATTTAGAACTCTTAATACCATGTGATTCTAAACCTAAGAGTTATTGTTAAACAAAGAATATTTTCCTCATCATCCTATGATGGCTGAAAATTAGTGTTTAGGTGCTAGGATGTTTGAGTTTTTAATTTTCAAAAATGATCATGGACTTAAGCTCCATAAGATATTTGGATGCTAAGTCTAAAAGATTGGAAAGTTTAAGGATTTCTAACTTGTTTATTCTATGTTATTAAAGCTAGGATGTATTACTTTCATTTTTCCAAGATGATCATGGACTTGAGCTCCATAAGATATTTGGATGCTAAGTCTAAGAGATTGGAATGTTTAAGTTTCAATTATTTTCCAAAATGATCATGGACTTGAGCTCCATAAGATATTTGGATGCTAAGTCTAAGAGATTGGAAAGTTTAAGGATTTCTAACTTGTTTATTCTATGTTATTAAAGCTAGG
Source organism: Sophora flavescens (assembly GCA_030762895.1). Classification (NCBI taxonomy): domain Eukaryota; kingdom Viridiplantae; phylum Streptophyta; class Magnoliopsida; order Fabales; family Fabaceae; genus Sophora; species Sophora flavescens. Next base: position 96,612,858 of record CM061068.1, on the reverse strand, counting down.
ATGTATTACTTTCATTTTTCAAGATGATCATGGACTTGAGCTCCATAAGATATTTGGATGCTAAGTCTAAGAGATTGGAATGTTTAAGTTTCGATTGTTTTCCAAAATGATCATGGACTTGAGCTCCATAAGATATTTGGATGCTAAGTCTAAGAGATTGGAAAGTTTAAGGATTTCTAACTTGTTTATTCTATGTTATTAAAGCTAGGATGTATTACTTTCATTTTTCAAGATGATCATGGACTTGAGCTCCATAAGATATTTGGATGCTAAGTCTAAGAGATTGGAATGTTTAAGTTTCCATTGTTTTCCAAAATGATCATGGACTTGAGCTCAATAAGATATTTGGATGCTAAGTATAAGAGATTGGAAAGTTTAAAGATTTCTAACCTATAAATCCTATGAAGGCCGACCCTAGAAGGTTATGGACCTAGGATATTTTATTTTTATTTTCCCAATATGATCATGGTTTTGAGCTCCTTAATACATATGGATGCTAAACATAAGAGATTGAAAGGTTTAGTGAATGCTAGCCTATTTTACTAGCCTTGGCCGAATACCCTAAGTTTATAACTTAGTTGGATTTTAATTCAACTTTGTTAAGTGATCATTATGAACTCCTAACACTTAAGGATCATAAATCCATGAGTTGTATAATTTTCAGGAATCTCTAACCCTAAGAACTAGTCTTGGCCGAACCTATACCTTGTGGTTTAGTGTTCTTGTTTGATTTTAACTTGTGATTTTGTGTTCATAACCTTAGACTTCCATCGGGGAGGAAACGAGGACGTTCGTGGTATACTTCTTCGAGCATCTAATCTCCTTACCTTCACAGAAGGTGGAGTTAGTACTTTGTGGTGTGACAATGAAGAGCTTCGAGTTCGGGAGTTCGGTGATAACCCAGGTGGGGGAAAGAATCAACCTATCGACGGAATCGATAAGTAGTATATTATATAATAATTGTGTAGGGCGGCCCAAACCCTACTAGTAGTCGAGTAATCGAGAAGACCAAAATCCCATTGGAAACCTTTTCTGAAAAACCAATGGTGATTCGGGGATTGTAGGTTTATCGATATTAGGTTGATTTTATAATGTTGATGGTTGATTTGATTTTATTATCTTTATTAAATTGATTTTTGTGCTATGTTGGTGATATAGGAATATTTTGATTGATATTGTGTTATGCATGATCTGCCTGGTTTGTATTATTATGCTTAGTGGTTTTTAAGCAAATATATATATATATATATATATATATATATATATATATATATATATATATATATATATATTGTCTAAGAGATGATTGTTTTGGGTGTGAGGATAATAATGATCTAGAAGTGCCTAACCTAGATGATGTATGTTAAAGAGGTGTTAAGGCATAGAATATGTGTCAAGTTCTAATGGAAGGTTAAGGCACTAGGATGTTGTTAAAACGGGTTGGTGAGATTCAAGTATAGGTGTTGTTGTCCACAACCATGTATTGGTAATATAATACACAAGGACAAAAGTGTATTGGTAATATAATACACAAGGACAAACGTGTATTGGTAATATAATATGCAAGGACATATGTGTATTGGTAATATAATACACGTAAAACACTTTTGTGTATTGGTAATATAACACACCGTGTATTGGTAATATAATACACGTAAAATCAAGTTCTCGCGAGACCACTTCCACCTTAGGAAATAGGTGTGCAACTATGGTGTCTTTGAGTAGCATGAGATTGAGGGTAGAGGATGATATATATTAACTTGAGGAGATCTGTTAGTTATGTGTGTTGTTTGTCTGTGACAATTACTGTATAATGTACAATGACTCTTTTCTGCTTTTTAATGATAGAATTGCTTCTTATCCCCTATGTTTCTGTATTTTTGTGGGTTACTTTGGTTTACGTTAGAAGGCCCGATGGAGGGTTATGTTGCTGAGGAGCTGGATGAAACTCTGTATGAAACGGAGATTACTAAGGAGTTGGATGGAACTCCTTACGAACCAGACACTGGGGGTCGAGCTGTGATCCATGACGATTAGAGTATAGACATTATAGCCAGTGTGTCGAAGGAGCATTTTTATATTTCTGCTAAGTATGTCTGTTATTAAGTTTATCCCTGTGAGGGACCCTATTGAGAGGTTACCCTCAACAGTGTTTTGGTATTGTAATGAACAACTAAGTGTGTATTTACATATGTTAAAGTTATTGCTTTTTAAATTTGCAGAAGTTATATGATAATAAGTTTTTAATTTTTACGTATTTTCACGATAAACGCGCGATTAAGAATTGATTTAAGAAGGTAATTAATCTAATAAAACTCCGGGGCACAACGGGGTGTCTCATTTTGGTGTCAGAGCAGTTTGGTTCTAAAACGGACTGTGGGTTATGTTCGATCAGAATCAAGGACTGCAAGGTTTAGGATGTTGTTACTGGCCGTGTCTAGTTGAATCCACATCGGATTTTGATTATGCTTAGAAGTTGGGTAGTGTGTCTGAATCTGATGTGAGAGGTTAATATTAGTATGGCATATGGTATTTATATACTTGTCTATGTAGTATTATATGTCATACTAATGAGAGCGGGTGATTTCTTTTAACCGAATCATTGCTCGCGAAAGAGGACGTCCAACTAACGGTGGTGACGAAACTCCAGAAAGGATTATTGGAGTTGTCAATGGTAATGCCGACAATACTGAGAATGGAGGAGGATCATCTTCGACTCCAAGTGTAGTGGGAACCCTAGCTGTTGCTATGCTACTGCAAACCCAGCATAATGCTGAGATGCTGCAGATGAACAAAGAGCAGCTAGAAATTAAGAATCAGAGAAAGGCGATAGCAACTGAAGATGCCGGATTGACTAATTTTATGAACGGAAAACCGCCTCAATTCCGAGGAGAGTATGACCCAGAGAAGGCAGAATGGTGGATACAAGAGATCAAAAAGATATTTGCTACTATGCACTGCATCGAAGAAAAGAAAGTGACTTTTGCTGCCTTCATGTTAATCGAAGGAGCAAAATTCTGGTGGAAGGGAACGAAAAGACTGTTGGAAGCTGAGGATAGGAACATTAACTGGAAGTTATTCACTGATTGTTTTTTCAAAAAATATTTTCCACGTCTAGTTCGACCCAAGAAGGAAAAGGAATTCACAAAGCTCAAACAAGGCAAATGTCTGTTGGTGAGTATGCATCACATTTTGAAGCTTTGATCAAGTTTTTGGAATTTTATCAGAGGTTTCCAAGTGAGGACTGCTATTGTAGAAGATTTGAGGAAGGACTCAGATGAGCTGCAGAGGGCTGTAGTGTCTCTTGACATATAGTATTTCCCAGAACTAGTCGAGAGATGCAGTGCCATTGAAAGTATAGACCTAAGGATGGCGAATGAACAGAAACAACTGAGGAGTGGCGGTCCTAACCGATCAAGTTTCCAGAGGTGCGAAGAAAGTGGTTCTCAGTGGAGACAGAGACCATATACTCGACCCGGGCAAACACCGGCACCAGCACCAGTGGCTAGAACGGGTCAGCAACCACAAGGCTTAGTTTGCTTCAGATGTGGAGGATCACATTATGCTAGAGACTGTACAAATAGGCCTAGCTGTTTCAACTGTGGGAAACCAGGTCATGTGGCACGAGATTGCAGACAAAGGGTTATGCAACAGCCGACAGCCGCCAGAAGAGGAACTGGAGACAATAGAGGTGGAGCTGGAAGAGGAGTCCCAACAGCAAGACCACAAGTGGCCAAACCTCAAGCCACTGGAAGAGTGTTTACCGTGAGGGGAGCTGAATCCTCTCAATCTGTTGATCTTATACAAGGTATGTGTTTGATAACTGGAAGACTCTTGTATGTGTTGTTTGACTCAGGCGCTACACATTCTTTTATTTCGCATGGGTGTGTGGATCATTTGAACTTAACTATTTCCAAATTACCTTATACCCTCACAGTGTCTACTCCAACCAGTAATCCTTTGACTACTATGTCTGTTTGTTTACAGTGTCCTATCGTTGTTGAGAATAGGACATTTATTGTAGATCTTATCTGTTTGCCTATGCAACAAATAGATGTTATTCTTGGCATGGATTGGCTTTCGGCTAACCATGTAGTGCTAGATTGTTCTAGCAAGACTTTATTATTTCTTGAACCTTTTAGTGTAGCATCTGCCAATGAAGGAGTTTCTACAAGGTGTGACAACTCTCAACAGTTTGTGATGCTTTTCACAGTGGAGGCTAATGAGACTCCCAACATAGATTCCATGCCTATTGTGAGAGAGTTTACTGAAGTTTTCCCTCCGGACGTCCCAGGTTTGCCATCGGAAAGAGAAGTGGAATTCATTATAGATCTCGTACCAGGGACATGGCATATATCTCTAGCACCTTATCGGATGTCAGCGGTTGAGTTGGCAGAGTTGAAGGAACAATTGGATAACATGTTAGGAAAAGAGTTTTTCAAACCGAGTGTTTCACCGTGGGGAGCACCAGTGTTATTTGTTAAGAAAAAGGATGGAAGTGCGAGGTTGTGCACGGATTACAGGCAGTTGAATAAGGTGACGATTAAGAATAAGTATCCATTGCCTAGGATAGATGATTTGATGGATTAGTTGAAAGGAGCAGTAGTGTTCTCTAAGATTGATTTAAGATCTGGGTATCATCAGATTAGAGTAAGAAAGGAAGATATACCCAAGACGGCTTTTAGGACGAGGTACGGGCACTATGAGTATTTAGTTATGCCTTTCGGTGTAACTAATACGCCAGCCGTGTTCATGGATTATATGAACATAATTTTCAGACCGTTCCTCGATAAGTTTGTTGTTGTGTTCATCGACGATATTCTTATTCATTATCGTACGTGGGAAGAGCATGAGGAACATTTGAGATTGGTGTTGCGAGTTTTGAAGGATAGGCAGCTTTATGCCAAACTTTCCAAGTGTGAGTTTTGGCTGGAAGAAGTAAAATTCCTAGGTCATGTGATTAATAAAGAAGGAATAGCCGTAGATCCAGCTAAGGTTGAGTCGGTTCTTAAGTGGGAACGACCTAAGTCAGTAAGTGAAGTACGGAGTTTCCTAGGACTAGCTGGATATTATCAGAGGTTCATAGAGGGATTCTCGAAGATTGCGTTGCCTATGATGCAGTTAACGAGGAAAAATATAGCTTTTGTATGGACGGACAAGTATGAACAAAGTTTTCAAAAGCTGAAGGACAGGTTGACTACATCACCCGTGTTGATATTACCAGATCCACTAGGACAATTTGACGTATATTGTGATGCGTCATACCAAGGTTTAGGCTGTGTCCTGATGCAAGAGGGAAGAGTTGTGGCTTATGCTTTCCGACAGTTGAGAATTCATGAGAGAAATTATCCGACTCATGATTTGGAGTTAGCAGCAATAGTGTTTGCATTAAAGATATGGCGACACTTTTGTATGGAGCAAAGTTTAATGTCTTCAGTGATCACAAGATCATGAAGTATCTGTTCGATAAAAAATAATTGAATATGAGACAGCGAAGGTGGATGGAGTTTATCAAAGATTATGATTTTGAATTACTGTACCATCATGGGAAGGCCAATGTGGTAGCGGATGCTTTAATCAGGAAATCCTTGCACGTGTCTGCGATGATGGTTAAGGAGTTAGAATTTCTTGAACAGTTAAGGGATTTGAACTTAGGAATGGAATTTATTGAGAATAAGATTTGCTTAAGTATGATCACTATTAGTAGTGATTTTATGAAAGATCTTAAAGATAAACAAGTTCAGGATCTATACCTCCAGGAAGTAAGTAGAGGAATCGATGAAGGTAAAATTTCTCAGTTTAATAGAGGAACAAATGGTGTGTTAAGGTTTAGAGATAGAATATGTGTGCCAGAGGATGCAGAACTTAGGAAGATGATTTTAGAGGAGGCACATAAGAGTATGTTAAGTTTCCATCTCGGTTCCACAAAAATGTATCAGGATTTGAAGTAAATGTTTTGGTGGACAAGGATGAAGAAAGAAGTAGCGGAGTATGTTTTATCTTGTCTGGTGTGTTAGAAAGCTAAGATTGAACATCAGAAGCCAGCAGGATTACTACAATCTTTAGATATCCCATAATGGAAATGGGATAGTATAGCTATGGATTTTGTGGTCGGATTACCACGAACTCCTAAGAAGCATGATGTGATTTGGGTTATCATTGATAGGTTGACGAAGTGTGCTCACTTCTTATCTATTGATGAAAGTTATAATTTGGAAAGGTTGATTCAGATTTACATCAAAGAAATTGTTAGATTGCATGGTGTGCCTTCGAGCATTCTCTCAGACCAAGATCCTAGATTCACATCTAGATTTTGGAGACAGTTGCTAAATGCCTTGGGAACAAAGTTGAGGATGAGTTCTGCTTATCATCCCCAAACTGATGGACAGTCAGAAAGGACAATTCAATCATTGGAGGATCTATTGAGAGCTTGTGTATTGGAGCATACTGGCAGTTAGCTAGGATGAGTTCTTACCATTGATTGAATTTACTTATAACTATGTTTCCATAGTAGTATCGGAATGGCACCATATGAGGCTTTGTATGGCAGAAAGTGTAGGACCCCACTGTGTTGGTATAAGACTGGTGAGAACCAAGTTTTGGGTCCAGATGTGGTGCAACAAACTACGGAGCAAGTCAGGAAGATATGGGAAAAGATGAAGGAAGCACAGGATAGGCAAAGGAGCTACAGTGACAGAGGAGGAGACCATTAGAATTCCAGGAAGGCGATCACGTGTTTTTGAGAGTTACTCCGAAAACTGGAATTGGCAGAGCTATCAAATCCAGAAAACTTACTCCTCGACTCATTGGACCCTTTCAGATTCTTCAACGAATTGGTCCAGTAGCTTACCAAATTGCCTTACCACCCAATTTTTCCAACCTTCATGATGTCTTTCATGTTTCTCATTTGAGAAAGTATTATCCTAATCATTCACATGTCATTGAGTTTGAGTCTATACAACTACAAGAGAATCTAGAGCATGAGGCTTTCCTGTAAGGATCGCAGATAGACGGATTAAGGAGCTTCGTGGTAGACAAATTCCTTTGGTTAAGGTCATATGGGATGAAACTACTGGAGATTCTACTTGGGAACGCGAGGAAGATATGCAACAACAATATCCACATCTTTTCTAAGGTACGTAAATTCCGAGGACGAAATTTTCTTTTAAGAGGGGTAGTAATGTAACAGCCTGATTTTAATTATGCTGTTCAACTGGTTAAAATATAATTAAATTATTTTAATTTTAGATTTAGAAAGTATTTTTGATTAAAATAAAATCATATTCATAGTCTACTTTATGTTAGAGGGTTACGGTGAAATTTTCGATTGAAAATTCAGACGAAAGTCGGTCTGCGTTTTCACGGACGGTACAAGTTTACTATGCAGAAAACCTAATTTTGACCCATGAACGAGACAGTTAGTGTTTTGAATATGTTTCCTTCAACTTTGGTTATTTTGAAAATTTTCGTTCAAAAATAGAATATAATATTTTATTCGGGCGAAAACGTCGAAAGAATTACGATCGGAAAATACAACCGGGTACGAAATGGAGCAGATTAGGGAGCACAAAAGAAGTGAAGTGACTTGATGGGACTTGATGGAAATGGGTTATGACACACTCCAAAAGTGTGATCATCACACTTTTCAAATTATAACATATTATATTCTAAAAACGTATTTTTCTCTCTTTTCTCAAACAAAACAAGGCACAAGGTCAAAACTTGCTCTCCAAGCTCATTCCTCTCTCTTCAATTTAATGCCACTCTCTCCCTTCTCTATATATACACCTCTCATTTTCACGTCATCATCTTCTTTCTTCAAACTCCATTAAACCTTCATCTTCTTCCTTTCTTCTAAAAGTTCAAGCTCTTAAAGCTTTAGTTTTTATTCATTTTTTCTACTTAAGTTATTCATTAAAGTTCTTCCTTATACTAAGGGTAATGCTCTCATATGAATCTTTTTGCAATTTTCATCTTTTATTTCTTAGTTTACTTTATGTGTTCTTTATATGCTTTAAACTTCTAAAATCTCTCTAAAATGGTAGAAAACTCCTTTTGAGTTGAAACCACTTTCTATAGTCTCGTATTAACTTATATTATCACATATTAAGAGGTTGTGTAAAACAAAAATCTCTACCTATCTCTTCCAATGAAGGCCGAATGCTTGCATTTGTGACCTAGGAAGTTTTTGTTTCAACTTTTGGAATATGATAATATGTTTAAGTTTCTAACTATCCATTGATCTTAAATCTATAAATCTTGGAAGTTTTGATAGATTGTTCCTATGATGACTGAAAATTTGAATAAGTAAGCCTAGCATACTATGTTTCAACTTTCCAAGTATGATCATGAATTTATAACTCTTAATACCTTGTGATTCTAAACCTAAGAGTTATTGTTAAGCAAAGAATATTTTCCTCATCATCCTATGATGGCCGAAACTTAGTGTTTAGGTGATAGGATGTTTGACTTTTTATTTTTCCAAAATGATCATGGACTTAAGCTCCATAAGATATTTGGATGCTAAGTCTAAGAGATTGGAAAGTTTAAGGATTTCTAACTTGTTTATTCTATGTTATTAAAGCTAGGATGCATTACTTTCAATTTTCCAAGATGATCATGGACTTGAGCTCCATAAGATATTTGGATACTAAGTCTAAGAGATTGGAATGTTTAAGTTTCCATTGTTTTCCAAAATGATCATGGACTTGAGCTCCATAAGATATTTGGATGCTAAGTCTAAGAGATTGGAAAGTTTAAGGATTTCTAACTTGTTTATTCTATGTTATTAAAGCTAGGATGTATTACTTTCATTTTTCAAGATGATCATGGACTTGAGCTCCATAAGATATTTGGATGCTAAGTCTAAGAGATTGGAATGTTTAAGTTTCCATTGTTTTCCAAAATGATCATGGACTTGAGCTCCATAAGATATTTGGATGCTAAGTCTAAGAGATTGGAAAGTTTAAAGATTTATAACCTATAAATCCTATGAAGGCCGAACCTAGAAGGTTATGGACCTAGGATACTTTGTTCTTATTTTTCCAAAATGATCATGGTTTTGAGCTCCTTAATACATATGGATGCTAAACCAAAGAGATTGGAAAGTTTAGTGAATGCTACCCTATTTTACTAGCCTTGACCGAATACCCTAAGTTTATAACTTAGTGGGATTTTAATTCAACTTTGTTAAGTGATCATTATGAACTCCTAACACTTAAGGATCATAAATCCATGAGTTGTATAATTTTCAGGAATCTCTAACCCTAAGAACTAGTCTTGGCCGAACCTATACCTTGTGGTTTAGTGTTCTTGTTTGATTTTAACTTGTGATTTTGTGTTCATAACCTTAGACTTCCATCGGGGAGGAAACGAGGACGTTCGTGGTATACCTCTTCGAGCATCTAATCTCCTTACCTTCACAGAAGGTGGAGTTAGTACTTTGTGGTGTGACAATGAGGAGCTTCGAGTTCGGGAGTTCGGTGATAACCCAGGTGGGGGAAAGAATCAACCTATCGACGGAATCGATAAGTAGTATATTATATAACAATTGTGTAGGGCGGCCCAAACCCTACTAGTAGTCGAGTAATCGACAAGACCAAAATCCCATTGGAAACCTTTTCTGAAAAACCAATGGCGATTCGGGGATTGTAGGTTTATCGATATTAGGTTGATTTTATATTGTTGATGGTTGATTTGATTTTATTACCTTTATTGAATTTATTTTTGTGCTATGTTGGTGATATGGGAATATTTTGATTGATATTGTGTTATGCATGATCTGCCTGGTTTGTCTTATTATGCTTAGTGGTTTTTAAGCAAAGATATATATATTGTCTAAGAGATGATTGTTTTCGGTGTGAGGATAATAATGATCAAGAAGTGCCTAACCTAGATGATGTATGTTAAAGAGGTGTTACGGCATAGAATATGTGTCAAGTTCTAATGGAAGGTTAAGGTACTAGGATGTTGTTAAAACGGGTTGATGAGATTCATGTATAGGTGTTGTTGTCCACAACAGTGTATTGGTAACATAATACACAAGGACAAAGGTGTATTGGTAATATAATACACAAGGACAAAGGTGTATTGGTAATATAATACATAAAGACAAAAGTGTATTGGTAATATAATACACAAGGACAAAAGTGTATTGGTAATATAATACACCGTGTATTGGTAATATAATACACGTAAAACACTTCTGTGCATTGGTAATATAATACACCGTGTATTGGTAATATAATACACGTAAAATCAAGAGTTCTCGCGAGACCACTTCCACCTTAGGAAATAGGTGTGCAACCATGGTGTCTTTGAGTAGCATGAGATTGGGGGTAGAGGATGATATATATTAACTTGAGGATGATCTGTTAGTTATGTGTGTTGTTTGTCTGTGACAATTACTGTATAATGTACTATGACTCTTTTCCGCTTTTTGATGATAGAACTGCTTCTTATCCCCTATGTATCTGTATTTTTGTGGGTTACTTTGGTTTATGTTAGAAGACCCGATGGAGGGTTATGTTGCTGAGGAGCTGGACGGAACTCTGTATGAAACGGAGATTACTGAGGAGTTGGATGGAACTCTTTACGAACCAGACGCTGGGGGTCGAGATGTGATCCATGGTGATTAGAGTATAGACATTATGGCCAGTGTGTCTAAGGAGCATTTTTATATTACCGCTAAGTATGTCTGTTATTAAGTTTATGCCTGTGAGGGACCCTACTGAGAGGATATCCTCAACAGTGTTTTGGTATTGTAATGAACAACTAAGTGTGTATTTACATATGTTAAAGTTATTGCGTTTTAAATTTGCAGAAGTTATATGATAATTAAATAATTTTTTATTTTTTACGAATTTTCATGATAAGCGCGCGAGTAAGAATTGATTTAAGAAGGTAATTAATTTAATAAAACATCGGGGCACAACGGGGTGTCTCAGGTACCATATCGGCTTCTTGTGCGAAAAGGCAGCTGATTGTTCCTTTTTCAGCCGATATGTATAACTTCAGTGGCTTTCCCGGCACAGGTGGCTTCAAAACAGGAGGATTTACCAAGGCTTGTTTAATTTGTTCGAACGCGTCTTGGTGCTCTGATCCCCGAACAAACTCCTCAGCATTCTTCAGCCTAAGCAATGGAGAAAATGCCTTCATCTTCCCAGTCGAGTAAGCTATGAACCTTCTTAGAAAATTGATCTTACTTATCAGACTTTGCAACTCTTTCTTGTTTTTGGGAGGTGATGCCTCCAACACTGCCTTTGCTTTGTTCCTGTCTATCTCAATGCCATGCTTATGCACCAAAAACCCCAAGAAATTACCAGCCGAGACACCAAATGAACACTTTTATGGATTCATCTTCAGACCATGAAATCTCATTCTCTGAAAAGCCAACTCCAAATCACACAGGTGTGCTTCAAAATCTGTAGATTTAACCATGACATCATCAATGTACACCTACATGTTTTTCCCAATTAGATCGTGAAAAATGGCATAAATAGCTCTCTGATAAGTAGCTCCAGCATTCTTCAACTCAAACGGTATGACCACCGAATCGAACCTGGGCATCCGAAAGTAGTCTTATAAACGTCCTCTTCGGCAATATAAATATTATTATAGCCCGAGTGTCCAACCATTACTGTAAGGATCCCATTGCTCGCCACAGCATCGACTAACATATCGGCTATGGGCATGACATATTCATCTTTAGTTGTTGCCAAGTTTAGATTCCGGTAATCAGTGCAAATTCTCAATTTACCATTCTTTTTGAATACTGGAACGATGTTAGAGAGCCATTCAGTGTATCTGGCTATCTGAATAAACCCAGCCTCGAGTAATCTCTCCATCTCTACCTTAGTTTTGGGAAGCAAATATGGATTGAACCTCCGAGCTGGCTATTTGTACGGATTGAATCCTTCCTTAATCAGTAGCCGATGCTCTACTAACTGCCTAGACAATCCAGGCATCTCACTGTAATCCCAAGCTAGACAATCTTTGTATTGCTTAATGAGCTCGACCAACCTGATCTTATCAGATTCGGCTAACAAGCCACTAACCTTAGTCATTCTCGGCTCGTCTTCCGATCCCAAATTAACTGGTATCATTGGATCTTGTGCTTCAAAAGTTGGCAACTTCTTATGCACTGATGGTGGTATATCTTTATTGTGACGAGCCTGTCCCCTAGTTTCTTCTTCAACCTCATTCTGCATCTCTCCTTCCATGCCTCAATGATTTTACTTTCAGTCGTAAACATAGTCAGTCGTTGGAGAAGATCCTTAATGGTTTGGGTTTTACTGATCATTAAAAATGTTCGAAGGCTGTGGTTTGACCAACATTTTCATTTCAAAACCCTTTGATGTTAAGTCACATGACCCCCCAAGCCCCTTCTTCGTAATCTTCATATATCACGATAGGTTTCATATAAGGTGAATAGAACAGAGCTTCAGTTACCCTTACCTCCACTGTTAATGGATTCTTGTTTGCCAGTACTATCTCTGGTTATTCATCATTCCACATAATAGATCGTTGATGCAGAGTTGATGGTACACATTTACTCGAGTGGATCCAGTCTCGACCCAACAGAATTGAATAAGTGGTTTTGGCATCCACCACAAAAAATGCGGAACTAATAGTTTTTGATCCCACTGTAACATCGGCTACACAAACTGCCAGGGCAGTCGTTGCTCCGCCAGTGAAATTGGTCATTTTCATATTAGTCGATACCATATCTTCCTTAGTCTTTCCCAATTTCCGCAGTGTGCTGATAGGCATTACATTCAATACTGCCCCTCCGTCTACAAATACTCGGCTTATCTCTTTACCATTCAATCGTGCCTTGATGTATAGGGGCTTTAAAAGCTTGGACATCTCATCTGTAGGTTTGTCAAATGTCATCCCCACAGGTCTCAAGAAAGTTTTATCTGACAGAACATCCCACTGTACTTCTTCTGCACACATATCTCCCTCCAACATATTCGACTGTTCCTCACCTGCCCAAAACTCACTAGGCAAGATGCTCATGACATCCACTTCGGCTGATGGTGAGGTCTCCTTGGCCAGAAGAGTGTCTAGCAAGGATTTAACGAAGAATGACATCATGCCCATCTCTTCCTTGGCCATTACATCTCTAGCATTTCCATTTTCTCCGAAATGACTATCATCCTTTTCTAGTTTACGACTTTGCATCAGGCTAACTTCATCCAAAGACTCTGTACCACTATCCTGTTTATCCCGTCCATTGAACGGCTGAACTTCTGGTTTTGTGACCTCTGGTCCCATTTCCTCCAAACCTTGCATTGATGGTTTCTCAATTTTCAGAATGCAAAAAGCTTTTTCCAGAGCCCTGTCAACATCATTGGACGGAATTTCTTTCTTGTCTTGGTCCTTGGCCTCGGCTAACATCTGCAAAGTCATCTTCATTGTTTGCACGAACTTCTTTCTCTGCTGCCTCCTTTTTTGAGTGCGTGTCAGCTGATGAGCCACTGGATTCATAGGTCTATTCATCGGGACATGTTTGTTCACCTGCCACTTTCCTTCTTCCATCTTAGCCAAAGATTTGATCATCCTCTGAGGCTTCATGTCTTCCTCATTTCTAACAACTATCCTCAGAGACGTCATTATTCCCCCTGTGTCGACTTTGGCTACATGTCGTTTACCTTCTGGAATCGGGCTTTCATCAATCATTGGCAACCTTCTTCTGTTATCTGATGTGCCTATATTAGTTGTTTTACCCCCTGGCCTATATTGATAATGTCTCTGGGGTTGGATAGTCTGAACTTCGAATTGTCTTCTCAGGCCTTCCACACTACCATCCCCATTTGGTTGAACCAACCTATTGCATACACTAGGTCTTTGGGGCTGTGCATTCCCTGATACCTTATGAGGAACTGATTTCTTCACAGCTATCATGCTAGGAGTCCCTAGTCTTTCAAACACACTAGGCTTCTGACTGCCCTGGTTAACTTCAGCTGGAACTCTATCACCCTCTTGTGCCTCGGTGATATTTTTACCCTCCATTGCTGATGGTTCGACTGCTTCCATTTCTTGTATGGTGAGCCAGATCCTCCAGAGAAGGAGACCATGCCAATGACTATATTTGGAAAAGGATCTACATCCACACCCATTTCTGCTACTGTCTTGTCAGATAATTTGAACCTACCGTCCTTCACTGCCTTCTGGATGTCCTTCCTGAAAACTACGTAGTTCACCATAGCATGACTGTAGGAGTTATGCCATTTACAATACTTTTTGCCCTTCAATTCCTCAGTCGATGGAATTTTATGACCCTCGGCTAAGCGAATCTGTTTGTCCTTGAGTAAGTAATCGAATATCTGGTCAGCTTTTGATATATCAAAAGAATACTCTGTCTTATGTAATGGGGCATCTACTTCTTTGCCTTTAGCAGCCCTTAAAGTAGGACAAGAATAAGGCTTCCCCCTGAGGATCTTGGCTGCCATAATGTCAGTCGTGGAATCGGCTAGTATTTCCACTACGTCGTCCGAGCCCTCAGCATCCACGATGGATATCAAGTGAGTCCCCCTATTCCTGCTGGACGTCCTCTGCTCTTTTTCAATGATGAACTGTTCCACTAGGGTTGCTACTAGGGATGGCAATTTTACCCCTACCCGCGGATAAAATCAGCAACCGGCATGGGGTGGGTAGTTAAACGGCTACCCGCGGGTAAAATAAACGGGTAATTTCAATACCCGTTTATAAACGGGGCGGCGGCGGGTATCACACTATCCATGCCCGTGGATACCAGCACCCGTTACTTACATTACTAAAATGCCCTTTATTATATATTTGTAGTAATTACTAAATGTATTTGATTACTTTTGTTAGTAACTTTTGTAATTGGATAATGCTTTGATGCTTTCTTAACATCTATTCGTATGAACATGGTTATTTTAAATTGAATTACGCATATTTTAGCAATTTTTCAAGTAAAAAGAGTATATATTTTTTCTGGAAAAAATAATCCGCGGATACCCGCAAACCCGCGGATATCTACGAAACCCACTGGATACCCGCCCGAAGGTACCCGTGTGGGTAACAGGCGGGGACGGGTACAGATTTTACCCAGCGGGTACGGGGGCGGGGGGAGTGCCACCCGTGCCCGCCCCGCCCCGTTGCCATCCCTAGTTTCTACGGCAGCTAACTCACCCAAATCTAGGAAACGCTGAACCACCAACTTCTCCCTCAGCTGAGGGTGCATATTGCTTATGGCCATAGAGGCATATTCAGATTCTGGGAATTGTACACTGCAACGGCTCCCCAGTTTCCTAAGTCTTTCAATGAACGCTGTGACTGGTTTGTCGACTTGTTGTTTTAAATTCATTACATCAGCTGCGGTCACTACTGGCTGAGGTCTAAATAACCTGTCGTGGAAACATCTTTCCATATCTGTCCAATTCTGGACAGAATTGGGCGGCAAGGAAGAGTACCATGTAAAAGTAGTCCCTGTTAGAGAGAGAGGGAACAACTGCAATTTAAAGTATTCATTATGATTTGCCTCCCCACACTGAGCCGTGAACCTGCCAATATGCACCATTGTAGACTTTGCATCATCACCTGAAAAGGTAGTAAAATCTGGAGTCTTGAAGCCCCTCGGCAAGGACATCATCTTATCTACCCGTTCGGGGTAGGGCTTCTTATAAACATGTCTGTCTAATGGCTTCAGTTGAACGCCAAAATACTTCTTAATAGTCTCAGCAATCATATTGGGATCGATTAGCTGAGGTCCGAGAGGCCTGCCATTCCTTGGGGGGGATTTCCTCCAACGACCGGCTGCCCGAAAGGCACGGATGCCCCCTGGTACGGATTTTGATAACCATACTCTGGCGTGTATGAATTCCTGGCTGGGTTACCCATAAGGTGGATTATTAGTCCATTACTGCTCATTTGTGTAACTCTCGGGAATCCGGTATTGGATCCCTTGGACAGCTGAGTAACTTCCAACATGAGGTGGAAAATGATTCCATACCTGCTCACCTGAATACTTCCCCGGTATCTTGCACAAAACTCCTCGTTGAGGAATCGAACCCAAATGACCGTAAGGAGGCTGTTATGGAACAGTCTGACCAAATGGTAAACCAGTCGAGGAAGGTGGAACAAAGTTTCATGGCTGCTCCCCCACATAGTTCCTAAGCGGCTTAGTCTGTGTTGCTTCATAGCCCGTGGCTGGACATAAGGTTTGAATTGGTGTGGCTGCCTGAAAACTGGTTCTATGAGCCGAAGCACTTGTTCCCAGGTAAGGCATTCCCAACGATCCAACAGCTTCTGGTGGCCTTATAGCCATTGATACCTATCCATGTTGTAGGTTAGAATGGAAATTATAACGTCCCATTGGTAGTACCATGGGATTAGCGGTAGGCATTGTCATGTTAAACTATAAAGGATTAGGGGATGGTACCTACTGCACTACATTCGGCTGTACCATACTTGATAGTCCTGCCTGAACTTGTGGCATACCATAACCAGTGTGTCCCTCTGGTGGAGGATTCATCTGTGGCGGGTTCGGCTGCCCTGGAGTAACCTAGGTAGACGAACTATGGGTGGATTTGAGGCCAAGTTCTGTCATTTGGATCTCATTCTTAACCACGGGTTGAACAATTTCAGCCAGCTGGTTTGACATCTGGAACATAAGTTCTTTGAGTCCAGAGTCAATCTGTTCCTTGATAAAAGTGGTAGTCACCACCATCGACTGACTTGGATCAGCCCCTTCTACCCCTGCTGATGTTCATGCTTTGTGGCTAACAGGTGTGCTACTCGACACAGGAGTGCCAGGTGATGATTAGAAGGATGCTTGCATTCCAAAAGTAGGTTGCACCTCAGTATATTTCTTTGCTCCATTCTTATGTTTCGGTTGTGGCTCCATGCTGTTCAGTTGTTTCCCAGAATGCAAGTGCATGTGCCAATTGAAGTCTTGACCAAGAGAGGCAAACTTCCCAATATGCTCACCTTCACCGGTCCCACCGGGTGTGCCAAAATTGTTATCTGGTGAAGTAAAACTAGCCGTGACCTCGACTAACTTCGAATATCAATGATTCCCTTATCAGTCGATAGCATTAGAAGGGTGATTTTGCGACCTAACTTGTGGGTTTCAAACCACTCCAAAGAGTGTTTAGTGTGGAAGGTGGAAATAACTAAGCTAAATGCACGAAAGTAAATTGAAAGCAATAGAAAATGAGCATAAAAATATGTTTGATTGTATTGATGTGTTTGATACAATATTTACAATTGGTATTTTATAGGCTACAACTCGAATACTATGCAAAATTGCCCCTATTGGCCACATTCTCCTACATTTTAGCATCATACACTTAGTGACCAACGTGAACCAACTAGATTACAACGACTAACCATGTCTAACTAAAATCCCTATTATTTAGGAACGTCTTCAATGATCATCCGCCAATAACCATTTGAGCTTGTTATCTTCATTCTTCAACGTTTTTTTGCCTCCTAAAAACAAGCTAAATAGCTTGAAAACCGTGTCCCTTTTATTTACGAAAGTTGTTAGCACATGAAACGACTATGATGCTCGATGCTCAATGCTCATATTTGACCTCTTTAGCTATCACCTCCACTTTGATCATAAACTGATTGTTTGAGTTATTATCCTTTAGCCCGTATCATTTACCTAACTGTTTATAATTAATAGTCACTCTTCATCCGATACCAATACATCCTTCGACTGGCTTCCGATTCGGCTAATCCCCAACGACTACTTTATCAATGGCTAAGTCATATTCCATTAATTTAGGTGATAACAAAAATGCCACCACCTGGAAGATGCTAACAGATTTGTAAAAATGCAAAACAGAAACTACACGTGTGTTTATTCTAGTGTCTCTAATACTCTGTTGCAGGTGCTATTGTGAAAACAAGGAATCACATAATCTTCTAGGTAAATGGGCTTCTTAATGACCCTTTTTGGTGCGGTCCATATTGTTTGACAATTCTTCATCTCTTGCTCTATAGATACTCTCAATATGTGGGAGGTCTCTGGTTCGAATTCTGATGAAAAATAAATTTTTTGAGGCATAACTATGATATTCCGGGTCTCAGGTAACTCACTTGTCACCATTTTGAACGCGCAAAAAAAAAAAGTATATCAAAATCAGGATGACATTATTCATTCCATTCAACAATTCATCCACATAAAAATCAGGATGACATTATCTTCATTCCATTCAACAATTCATCGACATAAAAATCAGGATGACATAATTTGATGAATCTCCATTCCATCCATCGCCATTTTAGCTAATTTCACAGAATTATATCTTTAAGTTTGAAGATTTGTTGTAAAAGCAGAGGATAAACTTGTTTTCCGTTGCTAAATTATTGAAACGCAAACTTGAACATTTGGAACTTTCTTATCAGGTCTTCAATATATATAAAAGAGTAAAGCCCCATTTTGGTCCCTCAAATTTTTCGAGGACCCACTTTAGGTCCCTGAAAATAAAAAAGGTATCATTTAGTTCCCCAAATTTACTTCCGTGAGATAGTTTGATCCCTCCGTCAGTCAATCGTCTTTGACGTTCATTAAATGGCCTATGTGTCAGTTAATTAAATTTTTTGCCATTTTAATCCCTCCTTTTTTCTTTGGGGACCAATTTTAGTCCCTAGAAAAGTGATACTGACCCAATATAGTCCCTGCGTGTATTAGACTACCAGAATGACATCTTTTATGTATAACCATGCATAAGAATGACCTCTATTTTGCACAACCAGAATGAACAAAATGCAACACAATGAACCAAATCCACCAGAATAGTTAATAATGAAACAAATGCAATATTGAAATTAACGGTGGTTGAGAAATTACATGGTTTAGCTGAGTTCTAACTTGCTTCAGTGCCTGGGGTTGGATATTATCATGATGTCCTTCTTGGCTCTAAAATAATAATCAAAATGAATGATTAGAAACAAATATTAGATTACAAACAAGTTTATTGTACTCCAAAATATAATATTTGTGTGACAGCTTTTGTTTGAGACTCGGTTTGTGATATAGTTCCATCTTGTTCGGCGTTGATTTTGTCTTGCTTGTCCTCATTGTACTTTTTGGTTTTATAGGTTTTGGTTTTGCAAGTCCTTTACATGTCTTGTAATCCCTTATAGCATTCTTGAACAATTCAAGGTTGTCAAACTCCATGCCAACCTGAGTTGTCTCTTTAAATACAGGAAATATCAGCCTCAGAGTTCCTTTATTCTGGTTGTTCAAAATAAAGGTCATTCCTGTACATGGTTGTACACGAAAGAGGTCATTCTGGTAGGTTAATACACACACGGACCATATTGGGTCATAATAACTTTTCTAGGGACTAAAATGGGTCACTACAAAAAAAAGAGGGACTAAAATGGGTCAAAAAATTTAATTGGATGACACCTAGGCCCCTTAACGTTCCATATTAGCAATTCGATTGGTCAAAGATGGTTGACTGACGGAGGGACCAAAATATCTCACGGAAGTAAATTGGGGGACTAAATGATGTCTTTTTTATTTTCAGGGACAAAAATGAGTCCTCAAAAAATTTGAGGGACCAAACTGGATATTTAGTTTATATAAAATAACAAAAGCAGAGAAATTTAATTATATGTATATGAAGGGCTAGTTGCTTGGAAGCCATCAACTAAAGAATAAAGATTGGTGTTTTTTTTTTCAATTATTATTTTTATAATCATTATATTCAAAATCGAAAGATAAAACAAGAATATGGTTAATACCCTATAAGATTGTGAGTTCGAATTTATAAATACTCTTTGAACTGTGAGGCCTGTCCTAATCCTGATAAGTCCTCGAGATCCACCAACTCACCTAAACTTTCTATAAAAAAAAAAAAAAGAAGAGAAAACAAGAAGAGCTGGAGTGTAAAGCATATATAGATAACCTTTAGCTTTTGCTCAAGTTGACCATATCCTCTGCTATGATCATGTCATGTGTCTTTATGTACGAATTAGCATAAATAATAATTGGATGACTTTATTGGATTATGATCCTTCACCAACCAAGACAGCTTCAATCGGTGCATTGAAGAAGGGCAGAGCAACTTTTATTTTAAAGTGACTAAAGGACTTTGACCCTGGCTTTCTTATTTTATTTCTTTCTCCGTATTTTGAGAAGGAAAGAAGAAAGAATGATTACTAGAAAGCAAAATATTTAGGCTTTAGATGCAGTAACTGGTTGTGGGCATCATACAATAGTTCACATAATGTTTGGCAGGACGGAAATAGAGGGAAGTAAAAGAATTTTTTTAAAAAATTTTACAAGTTTGATTCAACTTTTTTTTTTTTAAAGGAATGAGAGAGAAAAAAAGGGAAAGAAAGTAAAATTCATTCTTACTCAATTTTAGCTCCTTCCAATATTGGGGGATTTGGAGGAGAATTGAGGGATTTTAAATCATTTTACATGTATTGACAAAAATATCCTTACTTGTTTATTATGAAATAAAATAATTATAAGGGTGTAAAATTAAATTTGTTCTAAAATATGTCCCCTCCCCTCCCCTTGTGAATCAAACATGAATAATATTATTTCTCCTCCCTTCCCCTCCTCCCAACCAAACACAATAGTAAATTAAAATATCTTCCCTTCCCTCCATTAAAACATATCCCCTCATTTGAACCAAACACATCCTTAATATATAGTTATCATTATCCCATTGATAAAGTTGTGAGACTAATCATTGAATTAAAGATAATGATTAGATAAAACTCACATCAAAATAACGACTCCAGGATACGAATAATCGGTAAAGTTTGTCTGAAGGTAAAAAAACTTCCACTACTACTTTTGGGTGTTTGGATTGCTACAACATTGTCTAATCATAGTCTCTAAATTCCTACTATGTAAATGAAAAAAGATTTCCATCTAATTAAATAATTCCTGGTTAGATTTAGATTTTACATAACTTTTAACTTTAAGATAAAATATTACATATTAACAATGTCATATTCAAAATGGGGTATTTCTTTTCAATTAGTTCAAGTAACATCACTCATCATGTACCGTGGGGCTTTAAACAAGGACGTGCTTTCTATGTACGGATGCTCTCACAAATTCCTTTTTAAAAAAAAAAAAAAATCAATGTAAAAATGAAAAGAAATTGCTGTGGAGTTGGGTTGAGCAGCTGAACATTTCAATGTGGCCGGAGGGAAGCCATACCCTAATGGAACATGCACCTAACATATCCAACTTCAATAATATATATGATGTGACAATGAAATCACAAACAAACGAGTTCGTGGACCTTATTGTATATTCCAATAGGGCGATATTATGTGTTGCCCACACCATAATCTTCTCGGCTATATATGTGTATATAACAACCGAAAACTCATGTCACTATCCTCATAAATTATCTAAAATTGTATAGGACAACGGAAAAAAATAACAAAGAAAACAAAAGTTGGTAAATAAAACAAATGAGAAGAATAAAATAAAAAAGGAAATTAATAAGTTGTAGCTGCATACCCTCCATACCAATCATTGAAAATAGAAATGGGAACAAATCCCATTGTCTTCGTGAGAAAGAAATAGTCTTTTTATTTTGAATTTTGGTTTGTAAATGTTTCGTGATTCTTCAGTATAACATAAAGAAACATTCTTGTTTTTTTGTGATGGCTAGCATGAAATATGTTGCTAGGTGATACATGGGTGTGGGAGAAATTTGACCCTTGATTGCAGGTAGATGAGGTTTTTACCGGTAAGTAAGAAATTTGAGTAGGGGCATTTCCGAAAATCAAATTTTGGCATTTCCCTATTTGCCCTCATGTCTTTTTGTTTTCTAATACAACATGTATCATACAAGCTTCACATCTCTAATACTCCTTCGTCGGCGTCGATTGTTCCTCCGATTCGTTCCCCCGAACGCCGGTATTTCTCTCCAAGAAGGAGGGGTTCTCCTTCTTCGGTGGAGGCTCCGGCACCTGGACCTACTGCCTTGACCAGGAAAGTGGCGGCTGCTTCGCCAGTGACCAGAACCTGATCGGTGGGTTCATCCTCCGATAGTTTCACCTCAGAGATTTTTTGATTCGGCGATATCTTCGATGCCGGCGGGGGTGGGATATTCCGAGGCGACGATTTCGACGTCTGTGGGTCTGGACTTGAGGGTTGGGAATAAAGATAGGGTTTGATTGATGGAGACCTTGATAGATTCAAAATCGGAAACATTACATGGCATAACAAAATGTGAGTTTTGGAGTTCATAAGAAACTATGGGGCACGTTAATAATAGTATCCATCCCAAAAATAATCAAATCACAATAATCTTAAGCTAAAACAAATTAGATGGCATAAAACCGTTTTTTCCCCTCAAAAAAAGCTTTTTTTTTATAAATTTAAGTAAAGTGCCAAACATGTTAGATTATTTTGAAAATAACTTTTTAAAGATAAAACAGTTATAATATAAAATTTTAAGCTGTCTCAAACATGCTTTAAATGTATTTACAGCAAAAGCAAAATCTTTGATTTGCTATTTCTTGTAATCATTGCCTCCTCTCAATGAATATATTATTTGAAAATGAATTTTCGAACGTTTTCATCTTCTTTTTATCCCAAACATGAAATTCATCCTACTTTTGAGTGTCCCACGTGCAAAAAGCATATTAGAGAGACCAAGTTATTATACTCCTTGGTAATTTATCCCAGAGGGTATTTCTGGAAATGTTGATATTTTATATAGTCAAAGAGTATTTGTTGAATTCAGAGGCAACTTAGAGCATTGGTTCCTGGTCGATTTTTTTTATTGGACAAACTAATCACAACTGTTGAATAAATTATTAATATATCTAATGGCTTTAACTAGCGCGTCACCCATGTACCACCTAACAAGGTACCACACGCTAGTCATCATTGGTTTTTCAGTTAT
Source organism: Sophora flavescens (assembly GCA_030762895.1). Taxonomy (NCBI): domain Eukaryota; kingdom Viridiplantae; phylum Streptophyta; class Magnoliopsida; order Fabales; family Fabaceae; genus Sophora; species Sophora flavescens. Next base: position 96,589,981 of record CM061068.1, on the reverse strand, counting down.
TTTTAGTTTATGGGAAGAAACTTATATATGATATACATGAAATATTATAGAATCATAATCGAGTATAAGTTTGGGTTCGAATAAAAAATATAAAATTAGTACTTTCTCCCTTTAATTTAGTTTCTTTTTTCAATTTGGTCCCTTAAATATTTTGTGTGTAACACTCCGTTTTTCATATAGAAGCCTTTATACGTTTGTATGTGCTAAGTATAGTTGTATGTTATGTTAAGTTTAATAGAAATGTGCCTTAGGAATGTTAAAATGGGGTCAAGAAGGATTTTATGGTGAAAAGTCCCTTTCTGACACATGAGCACGGCCGTGCTCATGTTCAGCACGACCTCGTGCTCGTTGGCGTGTTCCATGGCTTCTTGGGCCACGAGCACGGTCGTGCTCAAGGGGAGCACGACCGTGTCGGAAAATGGGAAGTTTGAAGGGGAAAGTGTAGACCTCGTGCTTCTTTAAGCACGTCCGTGCTCGGGGTGAGCACGGCCGTGCTCGGGGTTTGGGGTTATAAATAGGAGTGTTTTAGAGGGTTACGAGTGTTAACCCTCATTTTGACACTTTTGGCAATCCTAGTGTGACAAAAACCTCTCCTTTTCCCTTTACTTTGAACCCTTTGAAGTTCTTGGTGTACTTGCGTCCCTTTGGGAGAGAAGTCACATGCGCTAATGTCAATTAAGGTAACGTGATCATTCCCTTATAATCTCCTTTCTTGTTTTATTGGTTGGAGATTAATGGTTCACCTTTTTGTGTTCGGCCAAGGCTTGAGGAATTCGCCGAGCCGCTCGACCGTGCTTGACTTGCATGTCAGCACGCTGGTGCTGGGGATCAGCAAGACCGTGCTCCCCTAAACAAAACAGACGTTATATGGGGACAATGATAGTTTTACCCAAATTGTTCCCTATGATGAAATAAGACACCAATCGAATAAAGATAAGATAAATAAACATAAAACATTGAGATGGTCAAGATGGTAACGATGTGTTATCGCATGATGTTAATCTTGGTGCTTATTGGCCAAGGTAGCCTTGATGCTTATTGGTCAAGGTGTTGACGATGTTAAACTCTGATGCTTAATGGTCAGAGTAGCCTTGATGCTTATTGGTCAAGGTGTTGTTGGCGTTAAACTTTGGTGCTTATTGGCAAAAGTGAAGGTGGCGAATATACTTGCTTGATGTTGTTGCTCATGCATTCACGCATTGGAGATGTTAGTGGGGGAAGTGCAGCATAGGGAGGTCGTCCAAGAGTAAGGCGATCTAGTCATCCGCGGTGATTCATCCGAGAGTTAGGTGAATTGTGGCCCCCGTGGTGCTGCATCCTAGAGTACGGTGCATTAGCTATCCAAGGGTTTCACCCATGGTTTAGTGAACTGCCGGCGTTGGCGCTTGTTGGTCAATGTGGATATGTAACTCCGATGTTGGCTTCCTGAGATAGTTTGGATCCACATGCATAACGGAATAGTGGAGTAGCGTAACATCGCATAGCATACTTGATTGAGATGATATGAATGATATCGTTGTGCTAATGTTACCATGTTATAACATTCTATATTTGTGATGTATGCTCATCTTGCTAACTGCTTCTTTGCCATTATGTTTATACGATGATTTCTTACTCCCCATCTTGGTTGCTTGTTTGCATGTACCTTTCTTTTATGCATAGGATGGTGAGAAACTAGTAGAGGAGTGACTCTGAGGAGCCCGCTCACTTATAGATTAGGATGTTCTTTTGTTAGTTTTGTTATCCGATGTATTTTCCGGATTTTGGTTATACTAGCTCTGTTATGTGACATCGGGGTTGGGTTTATGTTTTTGGTTATGTTTCTTTGTTATAACTTGCTTTGTTTTCCACACGTTTTGTTCATGTGAACCTTTTACTCATGGTTTTATTTTAAGAAATAATACGCATGTGTTTTTCTATTATTTTATTTCCTTTTATGTTGCTAAAAATACATGTGGGGAAGAAGGTGTCACATTTAGTGGTAGCAGAACAGGTTTGTTCTATCAGGCCATGGTATGAGTCTGTTATGAGTCTTCTGTGTGCTCTTGTTTGAATTGTCTATATTTATTATAGGCAATAATGCACAGTAATAAGGACCAATAGTGCTTCCTGCTTGGTTCTCTGTATTTAACAGTTGTCTTGGGCAAGTGTAGGAACCAATGGCAGGAAGAGGTAGGAACGACCAGGCTATCGTCGATGCTTTGGCACTGCTTGCCAATACTATAGGACAGGACCAGAACAACAACAATGGAGGACCAGCTGAATTTCAGGGTCTTGATAAGTTTTAGCAGAACAATCTGCCTTCTTTCAAAGGGGCTTATGACCTTGAAGGTGCTTTTCTGTGGATGCAGGAGATCAAGAAGATCTTCTGGGCTCTAGCGTGCAATGATGTTCAGAAAGCCATCTTTTGGACTTTCATGTTGATAGAGGAAGCAGAGCATTGGTGGGAGAATTGTCGCCAGCGTATGGAAGCTGAGGGTACAGTGGTTACTTAGAATGCCTTCAAGGATAAGTTCTCAGAGAAGTACTTTCCAGTTGATGTAACACCCTATCTTTCGTAAGTGCTTTTCTTTAAATCTTGTTTGACTGTTTCAGTTGGTTTTGTTAAGTGAAGTTGTTGGCTAAGGGCTAGGTGGGATTTTAGCTTAAAAAGTCCATTTCTGGTAGATGAGCACGCCCATGCTCTTTAGTGAGCACGCCCGTGCTCAACAGTGAGCACGCCCATGCTCAACAGTGAGCATGCCGGTGCTCAATGTGCTGACCGGATCTCGGTGACGCTAAGTTAAGCACGACCGTGCTCAGTGGGGAGCACGACCTTGCTCAGGTGTGGCCTATATATTCTTGGCACAGACAAGGGTTACGTTTTAACCCTATTCTGGTAGCAGCAGCCATCCTATTGCGGCCAAAACCGTTCCTCCTCCCTTTCTCTTCATACTCAGTCAGTTCTTTGAGTATTAGAGACCTCTTATGGAGTTTGCTTCATCTGTGCTTGATATATATAGGTAAGGTTTTCCTTTTCGCGGTTTCCGTTCATAATATTGAATTGGGAACTAATTGTTTGTGTGTTTTGTTGATCCAAGGCTTATTACCGGTGTAAGTCATTCGAGGATTTTGGACCAGTTTGCTGTCGGACCATTGTTAGAGCTACCTTTAATCTAGGTATGGGGAGAAGGGTAGTGTTTACATTAGGCAGTGGGGGTAGCGTAAGGTAAGGGGTTCCCATAACCCCGAGGTTGTCAGTTTTGTATGCCTATATGTTAAAGTGTCCTGCTGGCAATATGATTATTGGTTGGCTATGTTATATGATAACATGTTTAGTTGTTGGAATGCCATGATTATATGTTTATAATTATGAGTGGTCGTTAATGTTGATTATGATGATTTATGCATCGTTGATGTTGTTGTGCATGTTGATTGATTGGTTGATGCCATGATTGTGATATACTGTTAAGTTGATAATGATGAGTTTAATATGGAAAAATATGCATTAACTGACCTAGGATTAATGGATTTAATCCCAAAACAATTGGCTAAGAATCAGACTGAAGTTTCTTCCCAGAAAAGCACTGTCGTGCATTAAGCACGACCGTGCTAACAGGGAGCACGCCCGTGCTCCCAGTTCAATTATGGAAAAGTGGCTGCGTATTAAGCACAGTCGTCCAGGACAAGGAGCACGATCTTACAGATATGTACGGTCGTGCCTAGTAGGAAGCACGACCGTGCTGCTGAGCACGACCGTGCATGAATGGAAGCACGACCGTGCTTCACTTATATGACCAGCACGACCGTACAGGGGACAAGCACGCCCGTGCTCCCCTAATAGACAGAAATGAAAATTAAAGGTTTAAATATGGGCTTTTGACCCCAATAGTCCCAATAACATCTTGATGACATAAATGATTTAGAGTAGATAACTGGGTTAATGATTAACAAAGATGATTAAGAAGATGAGATGGCGAGATGTCGAGTTGTTAGGCCGGTACCCGTTGGGTTACCACACGCTGTTAAGTTGATATCGTCGATGCTTATTGGCCAAGGCGCCCTTGATGCTTATTGGTCGAGGTGCTGTTAGTGTTGTACCTTGGTAGTCGAGAGTTTGCTCCAAGAGGGTCTTGACCCGGTTGGGTCTAAGGTGTTGTGGTTGATTCCTCTAAAGGTTTAAGTGTTGCGGTAGATTCCACTGCGGTCGATTTTGCTGAAGTCTTCGGTTGATTCCGTCGAAGCAAAGGAGGTGGCGATTGCCCGTTGTTTTTTGTATGCTGCATGCGTCATTGGAGATGTTGTTGTTGGTGGATGTTCGACATAGGGGAGGTCGTCCTAGAGTACGATGATCTGGCCATCCACGGTAGGTTACCCAAGGTTTGGTAACCGTGCACCCCCGTCACGAGGCATTGTTTGGTTTGATGCGTTGGCTATCCAACGAGTAGATTCTCCGGCGTTGAGTAGATTCCTAATGTGGATATTTAACTTGGAAGTTGATCATCCTGAGTTAGTGGATCCACATGCATAATGGAGTAGCGGAGTAGAGTTGCATTGCACTGCATAACATATTGTTGTTATGATGGGATGATTGATGTTATGTTGTTATACGTTGATGTATGCTAGTTGATGCCATGCTATTTGTTTACCTTCCTATCTCCCTGCTGAATATGTTTACATGATTCTTACTCCCCCCTTTCTGTTTGTTTGTCTTGCCTGATTGGCATCTTGCAGAGGATGACGAGCAGTCCAGAGAGGAGTGACTCTAAGGAGCCGCCACTCATAGTTAGGGCCTGTTCTTGTTTTTAGTTAGCTTGTTTCAGTTGTATTCCGAGGATATATTTTACGGAACGGTTATACCAGCTCTGAGTTGTGACATCGGGGTTGGGTTGTTTATTTGTTATGTTTTAATTGTTTAACTTGGTTTATACTTCCGTGTTTTGTGAACTTGTTCATGTGAGACTTTTCTACCCATTGACAAATGTTTTAATTATTCAAAAAAATGCACGATTTTATTTTAATTGCTTTCATATTAAATGTCATATAAGGTACATGGTAGAAGGGTGTCACAGTTGACATTCATGACAAGAAGGAGATGGAATTCTTAGCTTTGAAGCAGGGGAATATGTCCGTGGGGGGAGTATGATGCGAAGTTCGAGGAGCTTGCTCATTACTACGCACTTTATCAGTACATGAATGGTGATCCCTCCAAGTGTGTGAAGTTCGAGGATGGTCTGCGTCCAGAGATCCAGCAAGCCATCAGCTATAAGGAGATTCGTGTTTTTGCAGTCTTGGTGAACAAGTGTAGGATCTTCGAAGATACCTACAAATCCAGAGTGGCAAACTAACGGAGTTCAGATATTCAGGGCATCAGGAAGAATGATCAGAAGGACAAGGGAAAGCAACGTCTAGCTCCAATTGGCCGGGACTTCAAGCAGGTGGCAAGAAGCCACATTTCTCTACAAACAGGTTCAGGATTTGGGATTCTTTCGCTCCTAGGACCATCAGACGCGACAAGTGCGGGCAGGATCATTTCACCACTCAGTGCAAGGAGACCGATGTCATCTGCTTCAAGTGTGGCAAGTCTGGCCACATAAGCCGAGAATATGGAGGGACAACGTCAGAACCTTAGAGTGCTAGCAAGAATCAGAGTTCCCAAACCAATCGAATGAAGACCAGCGGAAGAGTCTTTACTCTTAGTGGAGCTAAGGCCTCCGAGGCCAAGGACTTGATCCAAGGTATGTGCCTTATTGATGGAACTCCTTTAGCTATTTTGTTTGATTCGGGTGCGACTCACCCGTTTATATCACATGACTGTGTCAAGAGTCTTAGATTGCCTATGACCCTTCTTGATTATGATTTAATTGTTGCTACACCCACAAATAAACCTGTTCTTAATTCACATGATGCAACAATTGCCTCATTACCATTGATGGTAGAAATTTTGTAGTTGATCTTGTATGCTCACCCCTAAAACAACTTGATGTTATTCTTGGTATGGACTGGTTATCTTCTAACCATGTCCTTTTAAACTGCCTTGATAAAACCATTGTTTTCTGAACTCCACTGGAAGTAGAGAGCAAGCCTGATGTTGGAAATATGCCAATAGTGAGACAGTTTCCTGAAGTGTTCCCTGGGGACGTTTATGACTTACCCCCCTCCCCCCTGAGAGAGATGTGGAGTTTACCATAGACTTAGTACCAGGAACGGGACCCATATCCATAGCACCTTATAGGATGTCTTCCTGAGATAGTTTGGATCCACATGCATAACGGAGTAGTGGAGTAGCGCAACATCGCATAGCATACTTGATTGAGATGGTATAAATGATATTGTTGTGTTAATGTTATCATATTATAACATGTTATATTTATGATGTATGCTCATCTTGCTAACTGCTTCTTTGCCATTATGTTTATACAACGAATTCTTACTCCCCATCTTTGTTGTTTGTTTGCATATACCTTTCTTTTATGATGAGGAATGTGAGCAACCAGTAGAGGAGTGACTCTGAGGAGCCCGCTCACTCGTAGATTAGGATGTTCTTTTGTTAGTTTTGCTATCCGATGTATTTTCCGGATTTTGGTTATACCAGCTCTGTTATGTGACATCGGGGTTAGGTTTATGTTTTCAGTTATGTTTCTTTGTTATAACTTGCTTTATTTTTCGCAACATTTTTTTTTCATGTGAACATTTTACCCATGGTTTTATTTTAAGAAATAATATGCCTGTGTTTATATTTTATTTTATTTCATTTTATGTTGATAAAAATACATGCGAGGTAGAGAGTGTCACATTGTGTGTGTCTCAAATAGGTCCCTTTAGTTTTCTTACTTTACCAAAGTTGGCCTCAACATCAAATTCTATCCAATTTTGTTAGTGTCTTCCTTTTACATGGCCGTTAACGTTGCTACCTCGCAGTGACATGGCTTTCTGACGTGGTTCTGATTATTTCTTTCCCTTAAGAGGATCTAGGGTTCATGGTTTGTGAGCTTCCATCTATAACAATGCCAGAAGTATGCAGTAATGGAGAGAGGGAGAAAGGAACAAAATAAGGTGAAGAAGATTAATAATTCGTTTCCAATCAACGAAACAATTAAATCAAACTAGAAAATTAACCAAAGAAAAAAAAAATATCTATCACAAAACTCTAAATACAAAATACAAAAAAAACCAAAACTATCATTGAAAAGATGATTTCCAGACATGGCATCTCTAACACAGAACTCTCGCCTCTGTGAATTGCTCCTTTGTCCAAGAAGTCGTTCGTCGCTGCACTCCACCACTGCAGACCACTTTGCAGCCCAACGACAACGACATCACCACCCTGCGTGAACCATCGCGTCTTGCTCAGATCACCGTCATCCCGCTCCACCACAACGACCATTTATGGGAAGATATAATTGAAGAAGACCAGTAGCTTCTGGACTTGAGTTTGGAAATCCTAACTTTGGGAAGAAAATGCCACGTGGGAGTGCCAAACCAATGTCGTTTTGGGGCATGCTTCGCTAGCTAGGACATTTAACAACCACATAGGAACGTCAATAACGGAATTAGATAGAATTTGACATTGAGGCCAACATTGATAATAGAAGAAAACTAAAGGGACCTGTTTGACATAAATTTAAAAAAAAAACTTAAGAATCAAGTTGAAAAAAAAAAAGATATTAAGTTAATGGACCAAAACATTAGTTTTAGCTAAAAAAGTGGAAAAGTAATATTGACATGTAAGGTCTTTTTACAAAATAATCTTTCAAGAAAAAATTTAAAAAAATAAAAACCATTAGGTGGCAGAAATAAAAGAGGTAGTGTTAGCTTAGTTTAATTTCCCATGAGCAGGTTCTACTACGGTTGTATGTGATTACATGAGCTCCACCGTGTGGTTGCTTTAGCCCTTTTTTCTAAATGGAAAGATTGATGATTACGTATTTGCCGAACTTGCTATGATTAACAGGCAAAGTAATGTATGACTGGAACTCGATGCACGAAGCACAAAAGATATGTGACTGACACCATCCCCGTTCTTAAGTATATTAAGCAACTTTGCTAAACGATTTTTCATTTTTTTTCCCCACGAATACATGTTTGATCTTATATATAGCTGCTTGCTAGTGAGAACTGAGAACAACACAGTATCATAACATGTATTAGCAGCTGTTCCATTAGAATCTGTTTAAGGCTTAACTCTGTTTTGTAATTGATAACATGTATCACTGCTTTATCAATTACTATTTGATTAATTGATTTGACTAAAATCTACGTGATCATGTATACAATAATAGATAATACTTTTTATATCCATATGCATTATATCTATCACTTCCTGAACTTTGAGGACTTACACTGTGTAGGATAGAGACAACATCACATATATGTCTTGCTTTTTGTTGGTTAGCTTATGGCTTCGTGATGCTTAATTTTATTCACAAGGTTATTTGGTGAAAATGCAGTGCGTTAGCCTTTTGTGCTCTTCAACACATTTTGGATAACAAGAATTCGCTTATGTAGAAAAGGTGGCAGAACCATTCCCATAAATGAATTTGCTATTTGTACCTTATTACACAAAACGACTTATATGCATTTCAGCACCTTAGTCAATAATGTAATAATACAGTTAGCTCAAGTTAGTTAGATGATGATGAGCTGTAATAACTTATTAGTGAGCCGGCATAACTGAATATGTTAGCTCAACTACTCTAAGCTTGTAAGCTTGTGACTATAAATACCGAAAGGTATCAAGTGAATGAAGTAAGAGGAATCATTTGCAAATTGAGGCTTTGATCTTCTTCATCTTCTCTGATCATTCTTTAGAGTTTCTGTGTTGGTTTTATGGTATCAAAGCTCCTTGTGAGCTTCATGGCTTTGTTCAACCATGGTGAGAAACAACAATTCGTCAAACTTTGGTCCTGTTCAAGCGAATCTTGTAGCAGATCCTACTCAGAATCCCGCAAGCCCTTACTATGTTCATCCTGGCGAGAACACCAGTGCCTCACTTTTAAATCAAGTAATGAACAAGAAGAATTATCATACTTGGGCGAAAATGATGAAGCGTGCATTGATTTCGAAGAATAAATGGAAGTTTCTTGATGGATCATTACCTATGCCAGATCGGTTTGATCCGAGCTATGATGCTTGGGAAAGATGTAACAATATGATTCACAATTGGCTGGTTAGCTCAGTTGCTTCTTCGATTGTTCCTTCGATTGTTCATATGGAGCTAGCAATTGAGGTTTGGAATAATCTGAAAGAGAGGTTTTATCAAGGAGATTTGGTGAGAATTTCTTGTTTGCAAGTTGAATTGTATGCTTTCAAGTAAGGTAATCTTTCAGTAACTGATTTCTTCATTGAACTCACTGTATTTTGGGAAGAACTGGAAAATTATAGGCCTATAACTAATTGCAATTGTAATTCTAGCAAATATAGAGATGAAGATTATGTGATGAGGTTTTTAACTGGATTGAATGAATGTTATTCAGTAGTTAAAACTCAGATCCTTATGATGGTGCCTTTCCCACCACTTACTCGTGTATTTTCCTTGATTTTACAACATGAGAGACAACTTGGATTAGATGATAGTGATGACAATTTGCCTATGATTAATGTTGCTGATGGCAAAAGATTTTTCAAAGGAAAGAATTCAGGTGGCAAAGTTTGTACTTATTGTGGCAGAAATGGCCACACAGTAGAGACTTGTTTTCGAAAACATGGTTTTCCTCCAGGATTCACATTCAAGCCGAAGGTAAATGGAGGCTTCATCCACAATATAGCTGCTGATGGAGATGAGTTTGATGAGAGGATTGAACCAAACAGTAACAATGACAAATAGCTGATTTTTTTAGGACTCAGTAATGAGGAGTGCAGGACCTTGATTAACCTATTACAGAAGACTAGTGTAACACCCCATTTTCCGTATAAGTGCTTTTGTGTATGCCTTATTTGCCGAAGTTCTGTTTAAAAAGGGCTAAGTGAGATTTTGGGCTTTAAATTCCTTCCTGATGTATGAGCACGACCATGCTCATGTGTCAGCACGCCCGTGCTTAAGCACGTGACTTGTGGCTGCCTGAGCCACAAGCACGGCCCTGCTCAATAGGGAGCATGACCGTGCTCAGGTGCAAGAGCGTCTCGTTGACGCTCATGTAAGCACGACCGTGCTTAGTGGGATGCACGGCCGTCCTTGGGTCACGGTTGCTTTAAATAGGAACAGTACGTGAGGGTTTTGTGTGCAACCCTTATTTTTGTTTCTCTGCCTCCAAAATAGCATAAACTTCTCTTCCTCTTTATCTCCCTTGAACAATTCTCAGTTCTAGGAATCCTTGCGGTGTTTGGGAGAGGAACGTACACGTTAGTGTCTTGTAAGGTAAGCCGGTTATCCCTCTTCTGTTTTCCTTTCCTTCTTTTGAATTGGGACCTAATTGGTTAACCTTTTGTTGGCCAAGGCTTGATTCATTTGTTGAGCCGCTTGAGGGGACACGACCAGTTTACTATCAGGCCTGTGATCTTCATACCAGGTATGGGGAGAAGGAATAGTATGAATATGTAGGCTTGGGGGTAGCGTAAGACGAAGGGTTCCCATAACCCTTTCCTTTGATAACATGTCTATATGCCTTTATGCCTGTTTGCTATATGATGTTTAACTGTTTATAAGGTTAATGATTGGCATGACTGTTATTATTGATCAATGTTGTATATTATGAACATATTAATGTGATGATGTCATGATTGAGTGTTTTATCATAATTATTATATTGTGATGTATTGGCTGTTGATTGATGTTGTGACGCGTTAAGGTTAAAACGTTAAATCTGTTAATAATGTTAAGGGAGGTTGTTCCCCTTGTTCATAAATCTGAACGGTAGTAATGAGTGAGGATTACGCCAATGGTTTAGTCAAGAACAATATGGATTGATTCAAGAGAGATTAGGGGCAATTTAATGGTTTGAGATTAAAGGATTAAATACCCTTTTATAAGACATGGATATTTAATTAAGATTAATAAAACTGATGATCAATGGATTAGTAGAATCCATTAGGATTGAATCTGGAACTGCCCCAAGAAATTGGCAAAGGGTCTGCGACCCTTCTGCCCAAGACAGTATGGCCCTACTCCATTGAGCACAGTCGTGCTTAACAGGGAGCACGCCGGTGCTCTCATTCAAATCCAGAAACTGGGCGTGCTTTTGAGCTCGCCCGTGCTTGACAAGCAGCACACCCGTGCTTGCCTGTAGGACGAGCATGCCTGTGATGAGGGTGAGCACGCCCGTGCTCACCTGTCCAGAACAGAAAACAGAACAGACACAGAATGCTGAGTTAGGGGTGTTTGACCCCAAAGACTTTAAAAGACTTAAAATAATACCAACGAAACATTAAGACCAAAGATAGGTTATAAGATTGTTGTACCTTGGTAGCCTAGTGGCCAAGGGGGCCTTGATGCATGATGGTCAAGGTGGTAACCTCTAGTGCTTAATGACTAGAGTGTCAATAATGACATGGTACCTTGGTAGCCTAGTGGCCAAGAGGGCATTGATGCTTGTTGGTCAAGGTGGCAATCTCTAGTGAAGAACGACTAGAGTGTTTAATTAATGAATACGAAAGATAACGATAATCCTCGATAGCCAAGTGGTCGAGGTGTTGATGGTGTTAAAACTTGGGTAGCCTATAGGCCCAAGCGGAGGTGGTGGTTGTGTTTGTGTGTTGTGTTGAGCATGCATTCATGCATCGGAGATGTTAGTGGAGGATGTTCAACATAAGGGAGGTCATCCGAGAGTTAGGCGATCTGGCCGTCCGCGACGATTCAAGTGAATCATGTACAACCGTGGCGGCGCACCCAAGAATAAAGTGCGTCGGCTATCCTAAGGGTCCACCCAAGGTTTGGTGGATTGCCCCAGTGTTGGTGCTTATTGGCCAATGTGGAAATGTAACTCCGAAGTTGACTTCCTGAGATATATGGATCCAAGTGTATAACGAAGTAGTGGAGTAGAGTTGCATTGCATATCATACACGTTTATATTATGATGTTGATGTGTTATACTGTTGTTTTCTATAACATGATTGCTTGATGTATGCTAGTCTTGCTAACTGCTTCCTTGCCATTATATTCGTATGCATGTTTCTTACTCCCCATCTCTATGTTTCTTGTTGTGGCATGTATCTTTTATGCAGAGCGGCGAGTAGCCAGTTGAGGAGTGACTCTGAGGAGTCGCCACTCGTAGTTAGGATTTCCAGTTTCCAGTAGTTTGTTTAGTTAGTTGTTTTCAGTTGTATCCGAGGATTGATTCCGAATTGGTTATACAAGCTCTGTAATATGACATCAGGGTTGGATTTTCTTTAATGTTATGTAATGTTTTATTTTCTGTGTTTTGAGACTTGACACAATATGGTGTTCTCTACCTGTTGTTTGGTTTTTAATTTTTATTGATTAATGCATGTTTTATTTTAATTATCTTATCTTTTAATGCTTTATAGGTATGCGGGGTAGAGGGTGTCACATTTAGTGTTCAGAAGCCTGGAAGTATGCTAATTAGCAGAGTGCTCGGGTCAACCAAGCAAGTGTTGGCAGGGCTAGCTCAAGTTCACTGAAACAAAATGAATTTACATAATATGAATTTTCTAGTAGAACTGTGAATGATGATCAAATATGGATAGTGGACTCAGGGGCAACTGATCACATATGCACATCTATGACTTGGTTTGACAATTATCACACAATTGACCCTATTCCTGTAACTTCACCAAATGGCAATGTGGTAGTGGCACAATTAGTAGGAGATGTGAAACTCTCATATGCTCTAGTTCTTAGGAATGCTTATTCTTTCCTGAATTAAACATTAACTTAGTGTCAAATTCCAGGCTAACCAAAACTACTCAGTGCAAGTTCATATTTACTGATGATACTTGTTAAATTCAGGACTCATCATTGAGGAGGATCGGTTTGGCTGAGGTGCACAATGGACTTTACTACTTGAAGGTACCTGGTAATAATAGAGTCAACATGAGTAATATAGGTTCATATAGCAGCAATAATAATGTTGTATCTGGATCAGTTAGCATTCGTAAAACTGCCTTATGGCATTTCATATTTGGCCATGTTTCTTCTGAGAAATTGTCTATCCTTTGTATGGATTTCCCTGTGATTCGTATAAATAAAGGTGAAGTGTGTGATGTTTGCCACTTTGCAAGACAAAGGAAATTGCCCTACAACATTAGCTAAAGTAGAGCTAGTATTGTTTTTGAAATGTTGCACATGGACATTTGGGGTCCATAATCACTTCCCTCAATACATAAGTATAGATATTTCCTGACTATTGTTGATGATCATCACAGATTCACTTGGGTGTGTATGTTGAAAGGAAAGTTTCAGGTGCAGTCCTTAATTCAGAATTCATTGCTTTTGTTAAGAGACAACACAATGCACAAGTGAAAGTGGTTAGATCAGAAAATGGGCCAGAATTTGCACTTGGCAGTTTCTATAGTGAAAAAGGCATTCTTCATCCTGAACATTGCTAGAGCACTCATGATTCTGTCTTCATTACCAAAATTCTTATGGAGTTACGTGAGACGCCACGACGTCCCATTAAAGAAAAACCCAAATTAATTAAAACCTAATCGTAGAATTAGCGTTAAGCTGTTATGTTAAAACAGCAGAAAATTAAAACTTAATTAATACAACCATCAACCACATATACATATATACATACATAACACTGAAAGTAGGATCCCGTCAATAGGATCCCAAATATATACAGACTGGTAGAAAGTAAAAATACAACAAAAGACTGGAACAGAAGATACCTCGCCAACTCTCAACACCCAGCCCACTCTCAAAAGTACATCAAAACCTCACACACACCTATACAGATAGCACTGACCTGAGCCATCACTGACTACTACCCTCACTGTCACCTCTGAGTCTCGACGGTCCCGCTACTCCTCCGCTACCAGTGGAAGAGCTCCTCTCTGAAGATCTCTGGAACAATCATCGGTAAGCGATGCCATCCCTAGATGGTAACCAGGAGGACACTCTAGAAGACTCCGACCCTGTAGCTCTAATATCAGGAAGCATGGGTGCCCCCGGGACAGGCATCAGATCAAGAACTGGTACTACTGGGTCCTCCTATGGAACTGGTGCAAGAACAGGCTCCGGTATGGGTGCTGGTGCAGGCTCTGGTGCAGGTACCTCAAAGGGTACTAGGAAGGGAATTGGTGCCATCTCTGCCATCAGTGCCATCGGTGGTAACTGCGCATCCGGAAATCCGATAGGAAAGGGAAATGTATGACCGGCTCGGAACGTACCAATCAAACCCAAAGGAGCTCCCTGTCCGAATCCAGTTGTCACCGAGACTTGATCCATATATACCACAAAGCGAGTGACTGGGTCCACAAGCCACCCGTTGGGATCCACGAACTCAAATTCAAAAGTCCCTGTGAGGGGGAACCCTGCCGGCTGCGTCATCCACTTGTGATCTAGTGTTCCATCAACACAATCCGGGTCAAAGGTAAAACAGTAAAGAAAACAACATACAAGGAAAACAAAAGGGGAAAAGAAACTATTTAACGTCAAACGTGGAAAGGGTTTAGCAACATTTAAATCCATAACAGCACACGAACATCCATCTCCATACAATTCTGTATATATATATATATATTTATATATATATATATATATATATATATATATATATATATATATTCACAATAATCCTCGAAACATATATTATTCTCCTCTATCCTCCATCATGGTGCAATGCAATGTGTATGATCATGTACGACCACATATCCAGATATCCATAACGACACGTCTCCATAGTCCCCGACGCACATCCTCGTCCGTGGAGGGAGAATGCCCATGCAAAGCAATGGCACTATAGTTGCACAATACACGTCGGTGCATGTAACATCCTGGTTTTTAAGGTTTTGTTTTACGTCATAGGAATATGTTAAGACTTGGATTAGGTATGTAACATGTGGTTTAAGGCTTAGGAATCTTTGCATGGAAAGTACGTGTTCTTTTGGTGTCAGAAAGAACTTGAATGAAATCTAGGGTTTCCCGGTTAGCGTCTTGGAGACGTCTGAGTGTGAAATAAGAATTTTGGTGTTAGAGTTGAGATTAGGCCTTTTTGATGGTTTTAGGTTGTTTATTAGGACCTAATGAACCTATATCTCGAATTTGAGCTCAATCGAACTTCGAACGGACCCCGAAATCAAAGAGTTTACTTATGATCAGAAGTCAACGCTCAAGCGTGGGTGTATCCACGCTCAAGTGCCCAAGTCAACAGACAAGGGCCATGCTTTGACTTGCCTCGTATCAATCAGGGCTGACGTGGCATCTTCTAATTGGCTGCATGGCACGGTGGCGTATCTGCCTTCCCACGCTCAAGCGTGGACCCTCTCACGCTCGAGCGTGGGGACTCTAATGCACAAAAATAAAAGAGTGACTTAATTGACTTAAGTCACTTAGTCACTCAGGAGAAAACAGAGGGTAAGAGCTGAGAATTTGAGAGAATAGAAAGGAGAGTTCTAGATAGAGATCGGGGGGGGGGGGGGAACTAGAGAGAGATATAGAGTTTGAGAGAGGAAAGCCACTAAAGAACCCTAAACCACCATTGTTAAGAGCTTTGAAGCTGGAACAGCTTCTGCGAAACCATCACCTCATCTTCTTGCACCTTGGGATTGTGTTCTAATTTGAGATGGAAGTTTTGGACTAGTAGTTCTTCATATCCAACGGTTACAATTTCTGCATGTTCCCCCAAGAGTGAATTATTCAGCTAAGAAGTTGGAGAGAAACTCAGCCCGAGTAGCTTCTGATCAGTCACTTTGGAAGGTTCATCCTAGGCGCAACCGTTGGATCGAGCTGAAATTTTTGGAGAAGGTAAAGGAAAGGTAGTTATTTAATCTCACCGTTCACGTTTTTTAAAAAAGGTCTAGATTGTGAGATATAGGGCCAAAACAGTGGCGGATTTTGTGGTGTTTGTTACAATTCTAGGTTTCTTACAATGTGCCTTTCACAATGTGACTCTTAGGTGGAATTTTGGAGGCTCGGAGGCCTTGGTTCCTTACGTGGCAGAATTGAAGGTGTAGAGGGAGTGTTCGTTTTGAGACGCTGGTACAATTGTACACAAGGTGAGGGGGAAGAAACCTTAATTATCGGGACAATAGGCATATAATATGAACATTAACATGTGTGGGGATTCTCAAACCCCGTTGATTGTTGGTTGATAAAATGATATGCTGGTTATGCTTATATGATAACATGCGTAGGTGATGTATAGGTAATATTTTATTGATGTTATGATGATATGTTCACTTTGTGGTTGATATATTGATGTGTGATGGATTAATCTTGGTGATACTTTGGAGATGGGTGATATAAAATTAAGTTGACAGCTTGAGTAGGAAGTTATGATGTTATGTGGTGATATTAAGGTGTTAGACGGAAAGGTGGTGTGAAATTATGTGGTGATGGATCCAGCGAAACAGGGAGTCTACTGGACGAGGTTCCACTAGCGGAGACTCTTGGAACAGCTGGAGTCAGAAGTCCCCAAGTAAGCGTATTATGGGGGACCGTCCAGCACATCTGGCAAGGATCAAAGGGGATCTCGTTGTTGCATAGCTCAGGTCGGAGCAACTCACCATCGGACGTTCAAGAGGCAGTCTCACGATCGGGCATGAGTGTCCGGAAGTTGTCATTGTATACTCCCACGGGTTGGAAGGCGGCGGGGGAAGGAGGAGGACACTGGGCGGGATCTATCAGCAGCGAATTCCTGAGCGGCTACTAATATGAGGTTGATGTTGCTGTATTGTGAACAACTACAACGAAATTTGGATAGTTTTCACAAGGGACCGTATGACTAGCTATGATAAGCCGTTTGAGTGGCTATCATACGAGGTCGGGTAATACTTGTGCATAGATGCAATAGTTGTTTGAGTGGTTATTGCGCAAGAGGTGTATCATTGTTTCTGTGCACAGAGGGGCCGTTTGAATAGTTACAATAGCTGTTTGAGCAATTGTCACACGAGGTTGAGGTAGACTATCCAGAGCAACCAAGATGACGGAACTCATGTTGGTGACGCAGGAGTTAGTAACCCAACTACCGACTGAACGTTGTTGTAGAATTGGCCAATCATGCATATAGGACCAGTTATGAATTATAATAAGTTATGATCCTAGTTACTGAGGTGTTGAGGTTGATTGATGTGACAATGATCTTGGGAGAGGGTTGTGTTTGTTTATATATATGTTGATAAGTAGTATTTTATGTTGTTTCCCCTTTATGATGATTAGAGTTTCTTGCCTCATGTATGTCTCTGTTTATATTTATTTTGGGTTTGGTTCGTGATTCGAAGACGGAGATGAGCTTTTAGCTAGTACCGAGACAAGGAAGGTGATTAGAATGCTAACGTCTCTCACGAGAACTTTCAGAGTGGAAGTTGAGTTTTTTTTATTAGTTATACCATGGTCAGTGGAGTGTCAATTTTTGGTTTATGTTATTGCTTCCTTCATAACTCTGATATGTGTTGTATATATGTTTTATTGATTTAAAATACATGTGGTAAACTTTTTAAAATTTCTCATATTATTATATTACATGCATCTGCATAATGTGGCGCCCAAAAAGGGGTGTCATAGTGCACACCCTGATCCCACGGCCAGGGCGCTCATGCAATGCATGAACTATAGCTGCGACTATAATAATAATGTCTGGGAAGGTCCTGCCAATAGTCTGAACCACAGGAATACATCCCCCGAGGAATTAAACCCCTAGTGCATATGAAAATATCACATAGCATCTCTCGGGTCATCTCCTAGTGCTTGAACCTCTCATCTCTATCTCATGGACAACCTCAACGATAAACATATCTCATCATTCTCATATTAATCTCACAATAATCATCTCGATTCGGCACTACTGAACACATATATTATGAACCCCCACATACATCATTATAACTCATTGTGTCTCATCACTAAGAAAATTACTATTCACAATAATTACAATCATATCCACACGTCATAAATAATATATAATAAAATAACAAGATAATAAAATAATTACAATCATCTCCATATATAATAAAATAATAAGATAATAATAAAAATAAATATAACATAACTACAGTCATAATCCAGTCAACACCAATAATATAGTCAACTCCTCCTGTACAAGCAGCAAATCACTGATAGTCAAAATAGTCAAAACAGTCAACCTTGATAAATAAATAATATATTTTTATATGTAACGGCGATAAACGTAAAATTCCAATATCATCATTGGTACCACTAAGTAGTCCCCAATGTGATATTGATATTGTCCGTTACTCGCTCCCTGGTAGGGTTTCGGTCGCCCTACGCCGTTATCGAAATAAATGCCACTTCGCCGTTTCCGGCGTTAGATGGCTTCTTTCCCCTACTTAGAAAGTCGTATGATCACTGAAACGTCACAAAACCACTCCTCCTCTACTCCTCTCAATTCTTCCATGCAAGGATCAAGGCCTCCGAGCCTCCTAAATTTCACCTAAACATTATATTACGCAGCGTACGTTACAAGGAGTCCTAATACGAAGTCGGAATTGAAATCCGATAACTTAAACCAGAGATAAGTCGAATACCGTAATGGACGGTATTTTGTTATAAAAAGAGTAGGAATTACCTTCACTATAGAAGAAAATAAGAAGAGGAAAGTGAAGACGTCATTGCCATGTTCGCAGTCACGTACTCGGAAACACGACGGGATGAACGAACAAGTTGATAATGGAGCCGAGACCCTTTTATCTCTCTAAGTTTCTCTCTTCCTCTATCTAAATTCTTTTTTTTTATGTTCTGTATGCTCTTTACCTTCGTTTCTTATCACTTATGGCTTAAGTGCACCAACAGTGCACCAACGCTCAAGCGCTGGAACCCTAGCGCTTGATCGTTGGCTTCTCAACGCTCGTGTGTTGGAGGCAGGTAGGCCACCGCACCATGCAACCAATCCTGAGATGCCACGTAAGCCCTGAGTAACATGTGGCAGTCAACGCCAGTTCTTGTCATATTTACCAGAACGCTTGAGCATTGGTACACCCACGCTTGAGCGTTCTGTGGATGCTTGAGCGTTGGATTTACCACGCTCGAGCGTTGACCATTGACCAGAAGTCATTTTGTCGTGTTCTTGGTCCGTTCGACGTCCGATTGACCTCAAATTTGATATATAGGCTCATCAAGACCAAATAAACAACCTCAAATCCTCAAAAATGCCTAATCTCAATCCTAACTCCAAATTTCTTGTTTCACCCTCATACACCTTAAAGATGATAATCGGGAAAACCCTAAGTTGTTTTTTATGTTCAATCTCACTCTAGATGGCTGTATACTTTTCATGCGAAGGCTCATAGACCTTAAAAAACCTCTTTACTATATAAACCAAGTCATAAACCTAATCCTCTTACGTAAGCAAAACATAAAATCACGGATGTTACATTTCTACCCCCTTAAAAGAAATTCCGTCCCCGGAATTTACATACCTGAAAACAGATGGGGATACTAATTTTGCATATCCGCCTCATGCTCCCAAGTAGCATCTCAAGTAACAACATCCCATATGACATTAACCAAGAGAATCTGTTTACCACGGAGTTATCTAATCCTTTTATCTTAAATCTTAATCTGTAAAGCCTCATATTCTAGATTCTCTTGGAGTTGTATGGACTCAGGCTCATTGACATGAGAAGGATCTGGATAATATTTTCTTAACTGGGAAACATGAAAGACATAATGAAGGCTAGAAAGGTTTGGGGGTAAGGCTATTTCGTAAGCTACTGGACTAATCCGTCGGAGGATCTGAAAAGGTCCAATGAATCGGGGAGTAAGCTTTCTAGACTTTATAGCTCTACCAATTCCAGTATTCGGAGTGACTCTCAAAAACACGTGATCACCTTCCTGGAACTCTAAGGGTCTCCTCCTATTGTTACTATAGCTTCTCTGCCTATCCCGTGCTTCCTTCATTTTCTCTCTTATTTTCCTGACTTGTTCTGTTGTCCGCTGTACCACATCAGGACCCAACACTTGGCTCTCGCCAATCTCATACCAACACAACGGAGTCCTACACTTTCTCCCGTACAAAGCCTCGTACGGAGCCATCCCTATACTGCTGTGGAAACTGTTACAGTAAGTGAACTCAATCAAAGGTATGAATTCATCCCAACTGCCAACATGTTCCAACACACAGGCTCTTAAAAGATCCTCCAATGATTGAATCATTCTCTGACTGCCCATCCATCTGAGGATGATAAGCTGAACTCATCCTCAACTTGGTTCCCAAAGCATTGTGTAACTATCTCCAAAATCTAGATGTAAATCTAGGATCTCGGTCGGAGACAATACTCAACGGCACCCCGTGCAATCTCACAATTTCCTTGATATAGATCTGGGTCAACTTCTCAAGACTGTATCCCTCACCAATAGGTAAGAAGTGAGCACACTTTGTTAACCTATCAATGATAACCCAAATCGCATCAAACTTCTTTGGAGTTCGTGGTAATCCAACCACAAAGTCCATGGCTATACTATCCCATTTCCACTCTGGGATATACAAAGACTGCAATAAACCTGCAGGCTTCTGATGTTCTATCTTAGTTTTAATACAAACCAAACAGGATAGAACATACTCTGCCACTTCTTTCTTCATCTTTGGCAACCATAACATCTTTTTCAAGTCTTGATACATCTTGGTGGCTCCTGGGTGAAAACTCAGCTTACTCTTATGTGCCTCTTCTAAGATCATCTTCCTAAACTCTAATTCCTCGGACCCACATATCCGATCAATAAATCTCAACGCACCATCATATCCTCTCCTAAACTCTGAAACCTTACCCTCATCTATGCCTCGACTTACCTCTTGGAAATATTCATCCTGAACCTGTTTAGCTTTAAGGTCTCTCAGAAACTCACTAATGACGGTGATAATACCTAAGCACATTCTATCCTCAGTCGAATCCACACCTAGGTTCATATTTCTAAACTGTTCAATCAATTCCATCTCTTTCAACATCATTGCGGACACATGTAAGGATTTCCTACTCAGTGCATCTGCCACAACATTCGCTTTCCTAGGATGGTATTGAAGATAAAATTCATAATCCTTAATAAATTTCATCCATCTACGCTGCCTCATGTTCAGCTCCTTCTGATCAAACAAATACTTTAGACTCTTGTGATCGCTGAACACATTAAACTTAGCTCCATAAAGATAGTGTCGCCATATCTTTAATGCGAACACTATGGCTGTCAACTCCAGATCATGGGTCAGATAATTCCTTTCATGAATCCTCAATTGTCGTGAAGCATAAGCCACAACTCTTCCCTCTTGCATCAAAACACAACCCAACCCTTTATATGACGCATCATAATACACGTCAAACTGTCCCAAAGGATCTGGTAACGTTAGCACTGGAGATGTAGTCAACTTCTCCTTTAACTTCTGAAAGCTCTCTTCACACTTTTCCGTCCAGATAAACGTCATACCCTTTCTCGTTAACTGTGTCATAGGCAACGCAATCTTCAAGAAACCTTCAATGAACCTCCTGTAATACCCCGCTAGACCTAGGAAACTCCTCACCTCACTCACTGACTTAGGCCTCTCCCATTTGATCACAGCCTCTACCTTAACTGGATCAACTGCTATCCCTTACTTATTGATTATATGACTTAAAAATTGAACCTCATCGAGCCAAAATTTCCACTTGGATAGCTTCGCATACAACTGCCTATCTTTCAACACCTGCAACACAACTCTCAGGTGTTCCTAATGCTCTTCCCGTGAACGGGAATAGATAAGAATATCATCTATGAACACCACTACAAACTTGTCGAGGAACGGTCTAAAGATACAGTTCATGTAATCCATGAACACTGCTGGAGCATTAGTCACACCAAACGGCATAACCAAGTACGCATAGTGTCCGTACCTCGTCTTGAAAGCTGTCTTAGTTATGTCCTCCTTCTTAACCCTAATCTGATGGTATCCGGATCTTAAATCAATCTTAGAAAACACCGCAGCTCACTTCAACTGATCCATCAGATCATCTATCCTCGGCAACAGATACTTATTCTTAATTGCAACCTTGTTTAATTGTCGTTAATCCGTACACAACCTAGAACTTTCGTCCTTCTTCTTCACAAACAACATTGGTGCTCCCCAGGGTGAAACACTAGGTCTGATGAATTCCTTCTTCATCATATCATCCAGCTGTTTCTTCAACTCTACCAACTCTACTGGTGACATCCTATTAGGAGCTACTGATATAGGTCCTGTCCCTGGTATGAGATCTATAGTGAATTCAACTTCCCTCTCTAGTAGCAAACCTGGAACATCAGGAGGAAAAACCTCAGGAAACTCCCTCATGATAGGCATAGAATCTATACTCGGAGTCTCCTTAGTTTCCAAAGAGAAAAGCATCACATACTGCTGAGAATCGTCACTCCTCATAGTTTCTCATTCATTGGCAGATACTATGCTAGAAGGCTCGAGAAAAGATAGGGTCTTTCGGGCACAATCTAACACTACATGGTTAGCCGAAAGCCAATCCATGCCAAGAATAACATCTATCTGTTACTTAGGCAAACAGATGAGATCTACAAGGAATGTCCTATTCGCAATAACTATAGGACACTGTAGGTAAACATACATAGTAATCAAGGGATCATTTGTCGGGGTAGATACTGTAAGAGTATATGGTAACTGGGAATCAGGTAAATGCAAGTGATCCACACACTCATGGGAAACAAACGAATGTGTAGCGCTTGAGTCAAACAACACAGACGAGATTCTGCCAGATATTAAACACATACCTTGAATAAGATCTACATACTGAGAAGATTCAGGTCCTCTCACAGTAAACACCCTCCCTGTGGCTTGAGGTATGGCCGTCTGTCGTCCTGCCACTGGAACTCCTTTCCTAGCTCCACCTCTGGAAGTGCTGACTCCTCTGTTGGCAGTTGGCTACTGCTGTCCTCCTCTCTGCCAACATTCCCTAGCAAAATGACCTTGTTTTCCATACATGAAACCGTATTTGAAACAAACAGGGCCTCTCTGCTGCTGGCCCACTCTGCTAACTGGTGCTGCTGTAACTGGTACTGGTGCAGATGTTTGAGCACTCTGCGCTGGTCTAGTGTATGGTCCTCTCCTCCACTAAGAACCTCTATCACCTCTCATCGGATGACCTGCCCTAGTAGGACCTCCACTCTGCTGTTGCCTCAGCTTTATAGCCTGCCTCTAGTCCATACTCTCAATGGCATTGCACCTCTCTACCAACTCAGAATGTCCAAGGGCACTATAGCCCTCCTCAGCTCATGATGCAATCCCTCCTCAAACCTGATGCACATCCAATCCTCATCTAGAAACCTCTGGTAAAACTCAAAATTGTATCAAGGCCTCAAATCTGGCCGCATAATCACCTACAGACATGTCCCCTTGTCGAAGACTCATAAACTCCCTCTCCTTCTCGCGTCTGACCAACCGCGGGAAGTACTTCTCGAAGAAACAGTCTCGGAATAGCACCCAGCAAATCAACCTGCCCTCTGCCTCTAGCAACCTCCTCATACCTCTCCACCATGACTCTGCTCCTCCTGTCAGCATAAAAGCAGCATAAGTCACCTTCATGTCGTCTGTACATCTCATGGTGTCAAAGATCTTATCCAACTCCTGTATCAACCACTCAGCTCCCTCTGGATCATAATCCCCTCTGAACTGGGGTGGCTTACCTTTCCGAAAGGTAGCCAATCCCGCATCCTCAGCCTCAGCAGCTCTCCAGATATCCTGCTACTCTTGTAACTCTATATCCCTCTGCATCCTCTGAGCATTCTGCTGTGCCTGCTGCAACAGAACGGGTGCTAACTCACGGATAGTCTAGAGAGTCTTAGATGACTCCCCTCCACCTCCAGCTCCTACATCTGACTGATAATCTTCCTCACTACCCACTCTAGGGTCCCCCTCTGTAGCTCTACCATCACCACATCTACCACATCCTCTGCCTGTGCCTCGAGCCATGATCCTGTTAAAAGAAATCATTAGCCCATATCAATTTGACTATAATACTACATAAAACTGGAATATAAATACTATATGTCATATTAATGGTAATTATCGGGTACGGACTAACTACCCAACTTCTAAGCATAGTCGATATCCGATGTGGATTCAACTAAATGGCTAGTACACCCTATTTCACAGTCTGAATAGAACCGAACTGCTCTGATACCACCAAATTAATTAAAACATAATCGTAGAATTAGCGTTAAGCGGTTATATTAAAACAACAGAAAATTAAAACTTAATTAATACAACCATCAACCACAAATACATATATACATACATAACATTGAACATCATAAGTACTGTCAGGGAATCCCATCAATAGGATCCCAAATATATACAGACTGGTAGAAAATAAAAATACATCAAAAGACTGGAACAGAAGATACCTTGCCAACTCTCAACACCCAGTCCCCTCTCAAAAGTATATCAAAACCAGACACACACCTATACAGATAACACTGGCCTGAGCCATCACTGACTACTACCCTGGCCGTCACCCCCGAGTCTCGACGGTCCCGCTACTCCTCCGCTGGAAGAGCTCCTCTCTGAAGAACTCTGGAACAATCGTCGGTAAGCCCTGATATCCCTGGATGGTAACCGGGAGGACACTCTGGAAGACTGGCATCAGATCAAGAACTGGTACTACTAAGTCCTCCTCTGGAACTGGTGGAAGAACATGCTCTGGTGCGGGAGCTGGTGCGGGCTCTGGTGCAGGTACCTCAAAAGGTACTAGGAAGAGAACTAGTGCCATCTCTGGCATCAGTGGCATCGATGGTAACTGTACATCCGAAAATCCGATAGGAAAAGGAAGCGTCCGACCGACTCGGAACGTACCAATCAAACCCAGAAAAGCCCCCTGTCCGAATCCGATAGTCACCGAGATTGGACCCGTACATACTGCAAAGCGAGTGACTGGGTCCACAATCCACCCATTGGGATCCACAAACTCAAATTCAAAAGTCCCTGTGAGGGGGGACCCGCCGGCTGCGTCATCGGTGATCCCAGTGTGCCATCAACGCAATCCGAGTCTAAGGTAAAACATTAAAGAAAACAACATACAAGGAAAACATAAGGGGATAAGAAACTATTTAACGTCAAACGTGGATAGGGTTTAGCAACATTTAAATCCATATCAGCACACAAACATCCATCTCCATACAATTCTGTGTGTGTGTCTATATATATATATATATATATTCACAACCATCCTCGAAATATCTATTATTCTCCTCTACCCTCCATTATGATGCAATGTACTGTGTATGATCATGTACAGTCACATATCCGGATATCCATAACGACACGTCTCCAGAGTCCCCGGCGTGCATCCTCGTCCGCGGAGGGAGAATGCCCATGCAAAGCAATGGCACCATAGTTGCACAGTACACGTCGGTGCACACCCTATTCCCACGGCCAGGGCGTTCATGCAATGCATGAACTATAGCTGCGACTTTAATAATAATGTCTGGGACGATCCTGCCAATAGTCTGAACCACGGTAATACATCCCCCGGGAATTAAACCCCTAGTGCATATGAAAATATCACAGACCATCTCTCGGGTCATCTCCTAGTGCCTGAACCTCTCATCTCTATCTTATGGACAAACTCAACGATAAACATATCTCATCATTCTCATCTCAATCTCACAATAATCATCTCGGTTAAGCACCAGATTTCTCTGTTTCGATTTCTGCCTCAAAATGTTAAATTGGTTGAAACCAGGGTACACCTTATAAATTGAGGTTAACCTTTTCACTATTGTCCCCACCTCCTTCTCGTTTAGATGCCTTTTCCACTCCAAACCACCATTCTTTCCAAAAACCTCTTTAACACATTGCAAATCACTTCTCAAAGGTCTTGTATTGACATCCTTTTGCCCGGCCCTTTTAAATATGCCTGTGTAGGTGGAATTTTCTAAAACAGGCCTCTTCCCTCTCTTAATATCAAGCCTTTTCTTCCTTTGGGCCTCTGAGAATGCTTGGCCCATTGAGTCCTCTATGCTATCTGAACCCAATACCCATGCAACTGGTTCCACGGTCTCCTGTGTCTCCAAAACAATCAATTGCGGGCTATTACCTAGCTGAGACCCCAACACAATTGGCCTAGTTTGAGAAAGCCTGATGTGACTCTCCATCTTTGTTTCACTAACCACCAAATCCCTTGTTTCACTATTACCTGTTTGTCCGACACCATTGTTAACAAAAGTACCACCCATGTACGGAGTCTCGGGGTAGCAACTGAGACACCCCGCTGTGCCCCATTGTATTATTACATTAAAACCTTATTATTCATTTACTTAATCGCGCGCTTATCGTTGAAAATACGTAAAAATTAAAACTTTATTAATAATTATATAACTTATGCAGATATAAAACACACCAAAACTATATTACATAAATATGCACATGTTTATTTATTACATTACCAAAACACTGTTGAGGGTATCCTCTTAGTAGGATCCCTCACAGGCATAAACTTCACTACAGACATACTTAGCGGAATTATAAATACTCCTTAGACACACTGGCCATAATGTATATACTCTAATCGCCATGGATCACATCTCAAACTCCAGCATCCGGTTCATACGAAGTTCCATCTAACTCCTCAGCAATTGGTTCCTCCATCGGGTCTTCTCGTACGATCACATCAGAAATAAAATACAACACACTGAAAGATATAGGGAATAAGAAACAATTCTATCATCAAAAAGAGGAAAAGAGTAATAGTAAATTATACAATAACTATCACAGACATAACATCATTCAACACCTAACAAAACATCCTCAATCTCAAGTATTCATCTTTCTACCCCGATCTAATATAACTAAACTTTTATACTGACGTGGCCATCTCTATTCCTATCACGTTAGTCAGTAGTCCAGAACGGTCCAGTACCAATAACTTTCGAACGCATCAAAGACTAAACAAGTATTAGTCTAAAATGGTCCAGTGCCAATAACATACGAACGCGTCAAGGAGTATCAATCTAGAACGGTCCAGTGCCAAGAACATTCGAACGCGTCAAGAACTAAAGAGTATTACGGTAGTCTACCTCGGCATCCACATCCGTAGGGCACTCACCCGCAATATCCGATATCCCAAAATAGGATATCCTGACCTCGTGTGTTCCACTCACACGGCTGTGAATAACAATACATCTATAAATGAATCTCCCTAAATTACATCAATAACAACCTAGTGCCTCAACCTTCCATCAAAGTCTCAACACCTTTTTCCTCATAGATAAAACCACTTAATTAGGCTAGGCACCTCTAAATCACCTTTATTCTCTCACCCAAACAATTATCTCCCGAACAACATATATCCTTACTTAAAAATCAGCTAAGCACAATATTAAACCCAGGCAGATCATGCATAACACATTAATCAACAGAATATTTAAATATCTCAATATCATATAAGGCAATTTATCACAACCAACTCATAATAGTCCAACCAAATAAATAATAAAGTCAGACTCTGTCACGGCCTAGCCGTGATAGGCTGATAGTCATCACGGCCGTGACAGACAACAAACATCCTCAATATCATAAATATTCAAACACCGAAATAATATGTCACATGCAGATGGAATACCTCAACCAGCGTATCACAGTAAATTTGATAACATAAAATCAAACATCCTCAAATACTTAAAATCAACTTAATGTCGATAAACCTACCATCCCCGAATCACCATTGGTTTTACAGAAAAGGTTTCCAATGGGATTTTGGTCTTGTCGATTACTCGACTACTAGTAAGGTTTAGTTCGCCCTACACAATTATCATATAATCTACTACTTATCGATTCCTACAATAGGTTGATTCTTTTCCCCACCTGAGTTATCATCGGAAACACGTACACGACGATCCTCGTTATTCCGCCACGAGTTAACACAACCACCTTCAACCAAACAACATAACTATAATTAATCAAATAACAACCATCTATGACACTTTAGGGCTAGGTTCGACCAAGACTTAGAAAATAAGTTTAGGATTATCTTCTTATTGCCATCTTTTGGATCCTAGTTACTAGAGTCTTAACTAACATAGATTACTTATTACAAGACTAAAATTTGAAACAAAATCCTCTAACCTTTAGGGTTAGGGTTTCGGCCAAGGGCTGACTTTTAGGGTTCAAAATCCTTAAAATTTCTAATCATGATTAAGTCATAGATTAATGGTCCTTAATCAACCAAGATCATGGATTAGTGGCTAAACAACTAAATTTTAAACTCAAAACTTTCTAACTCTCATATACTTAGATTCGGCCTTAACATGTTCATGGGGCTAGGGTTTTTAGTTTGATAAACCAACTTGGATTTATTAAGAATACATACTAATAGCTTGATTACCAAGATCATTAATAAAAACTTTGAGCAAAAACTCATCAAATCTCACCCATCTAGGGTTCGGCCAACATAGAGATTTTTGAGTAAAGATTTTCATTTTAATGAACTAATCATGGATTAGAGTGTGTAGACATACATGTCATATGGAATACATGATCATACATGACAACACGTGAACAAAACTCTACCAAACCTATTCTAATGGATTCGGCCAAGGCCAGGTTTTTAGGAAAGAAATTTTTTGATTACATCATGCTCTTGGATTTAGATAATATGCATGATATCAAGAATATAGAAAGTAGTTTCATCATCATGAGATTTTTCTAGAATTTATTATGACTTTTCAAAGTTCAAGGCTTAGAAACTTGAAAGTGATGAACACATATGAAACAAACTTTGAATCAAGAAACTTATTGAAGAACATAGGCATGATTAAGGAAGAATATTAGGATTTACCTCTTGAAGATCAAAGACAAAGGAAATCCAAGAACTTGCTTCACAAATTTAACACTAAAAGACTTATGAACTTTAGGGTTTTTGAACAAAAAGGCAATAGAAACTAAATGAAATGTGAGAGAGGGTATTTATAGGGATGGGTGGCGCCATCTTGGAAGGATCTAGTAAGGATGAGTTGGCTTGTTCAAAGGATTGAAATGCAAATAATTCCTAGGGACCATTTTGCAAAGATTCCAAAAGTATAAGGACTATTTTGCAAATTGCCAATAAATTGTAATGATGACCATTTGCCACATTAAATGTGGTCTTATCTTGACTATTTTGGGCTGATTTTGTCATGAGATATTTTAAGAAAACCCTAGAACACTTGAGAAGATTTGAGAATGTTGTAGAATAATGTAGAAGAATGTAGAACATTTAGAACAATCTTGGCTCATCCAAAAATTATGAGGGCAGCCCCTTCTCCCTCATGGACTTGCGCATGGGCCTACTAAATTTGGGCTTGGATTCATTTTTATGGGGCCCACTAAAAGATTTCAGCTTAAGCATGACATAGGAAACTTGTATAGTTTCAAATACGCTTTATGGAATTAATCCATGGACTAAGAATTTGGGCTTCATAGCCACGGTCCAATAAGAGATTGGAAACAAAGATTCTGGCCCAATTTACTTGAAAAAAACTTAGAAACTAACTTAGGGACAAAAGGGTAATTAACAGAAAGTTCAGGGACTTAAGCGTAAAATTCAAAAATTGACACTTTAACCCTGTAGAACCTTCTAAACTTAAAAGTATGATTCATCCCCATGAATCATCTTAAAATCCTAAGATAAATTCTTCATCTTCTCCTGGAAACTCCGAAATCCATTCTGCCGCTCACCCGATTACATATTACGCCCGGAAAACGTAAATTATGTTATTTTTTTCTGAAATAATTCTAAAAATACAGAGTTGTAGGAAATAAAATAAAAACCTTAAGTCTTTCGTTCACGAATTAAAATTAGGTCTTTTGAGTAGTATAAATATATTGTCAGTGAAAATAGCGGGCCGAAATTCCCCCGTCGTTTCAACCTAAATTTTAATCGTAGCTTCCTACATTGAAGTAGGATTGAGTGATGAACTCCGTTTATTTAAAATAATTTTCTAATACTCATATAAATATATACAAATAATCGTTCGCATTTCGATTATTTTGAAACCGTGAAAATCGGGGTGTTACAGCAACAGTAGCCGCAGACCTCAAAACCTCGGGAGAACGCTCGCCTATGACACCAAAACAATTTGAATTTGAAAAGTTCACCAACGACTTTTTGCCACCTTCCAAATCTGAAAAACCCCTTAACTCCGCCTCACGACCTGAGATCTGGCCGCCTATCTGGGATTCACACCCATTAGAAAACTCCTCATACTGAAAGCTTGGTGTTTCATGATCTCAAACAGAAGACTCAATAGTAAAGACCTCTTCCACCATTGTAATAGAAACCACCATTGAGTTTACTTTGCTTCTTATGATTTTATTTATCGGTTCAGGGGAAGAAAAAGTGACCTTCACCCTACCGAAATCCAACCTCGACCTTGACAATGTTGGATCATCTAGTTTCTCAAACCTCCCCAAATAGTTGACACAAACCTGAAAAAGGCTTTGTCCAAGCTTGAACCGGAACCCCCAACACTCTCATCCATACTGTCCCCTGTCTAGGAATCATTGTTGGATCCTAAGGTTTCAAGTCTGAAAACCACTTTTCTAGGCAAGAACAAACACCCGACAAAAGAGATAGAATGTTGATGTGAGCATGGACACACAAAGCCAATGACCTAGCATTGAAGACTTGCATGGACCCATGACAAGGGCAAGGCTTAGAAGAGTCTAAGACACAGCCAAGAAGGTGGTAGTCAATCACTAGACTCATAGGCAACATTATGAAGAGGGCTTCATCTTGAACCTCTTATGCATTGAGCCATTGACCACCTAGTTAGGGATAGGGCGTAGGACCTTTGTATAGAGTAGAGTTCATGTAATTAAGGTTGGGATTAGGACCCTTGTATAGAGTAGAGTTAATGTAATAAAAGTGCTTATTCAAAAAGCACTTAGGAATAGTTTAGGAATTGGGCCTATTTGGCCATAAGAATATGAGTAGGAAGCATTGGGCCAAAATCAAAGCCCACACTTGGGTGGATGATGAAGGAGGCGCTAATTGATAGTTATAGGAGGATGATCACTTTACCTCATCTATAAATAGGCTCCATGTAACTCATTTTGCAAGTTTGAATACAATTGATAAGTTTTCTCACACTTGAGATTTCTAGAGAGAGTTGAGAGTTCTCCTCTTCATGGTTCATGAGTTGAACCATTCATTCTTATCTTGAATATCCATATTCTAGTGGCAAATCCTCCTTTGGCTTATCAAATTCAATATTCTTCTCCAAGAAGAATGCATTTGGGGCGCCATTCCCCTCCTCTTCTTCCTATTCCATTTTCTACTTTGTTCTTTAATTCTTGCAATTTACTTTCTAGTCATATATCAATTTTTCTTCTCTTCTACTCCTTTTGTTTTCTCTTGATTCTTCACTTGAAGATCAAGTTTTATATCAATTGTGCTTGAATTGTGTTTGATCTCAAATTTTGAAACAATTAGATCAAAGAAGATCCTAAAATGCTTAGTGATCAATCCTTGGTCACATCATGTGGTATCTAGAGCTATATCTTTAAACTTCAATTGTTTTGAATTTTTGATCAAATTTTTTTTTCAAATTCTTTGATGATCTTTGAGTTGGAGCCACTTTCATGACGAAAATTCATATTAGTTGGCGCCATGAATCACATGAATTGGATGATGAAAAGTAATTTGAATCCAATTGTGATCCTTGATCTAGAATTTCAAATGTGTTTGAATTAATCTTGCTTGAATTTTTTGTGAAATTTTTTTTCCTTCCACATTTTCACTCCACATATTAGGCGCCATTCTTACATGTGTTCTTCCATCACATGTGATTTTGGTTGCTTCTTGAAAATTCAAGCATAAATCTATTTGCCTTACTTTGTGAATTCGAACAATTACAAAATTCAAATTCAAATTTCGATTCACAATAGTAAGATTGATTCAAATTTTAATCAAAAGTGCTTCAATGATTTCAAATTTTTAGAGCCTAATAGATCTTCATGAAATTCAATTTGTGGAAATGATGTGTTTATCATCTATTTGAATGAAAGATCTAGGTCTCTAATTACTTGATTTGTGCTTCACTACTTGGAAATTATTCTACACTACTTGAATTGTTCATATTTTCAAGTATTACACCAAATATTGTTCAAATTTGTTCATGATTGAATGATCTTTTTTGTAATTTCCAAAATTAATTGTAATATCTGTGAAATTGTAATTAGTAAGAGTCAAGTGGCTGCAATTTAAATAAAAAAATCAGGTGTAAAAAGAAAAGTGGGCCAAAACCGTAAATATACAAAGTTTTGGGGTAAAAGTACAAATTCTGGAAAATTCCAGCGAAGGTAAAAGACATGTCACCATTTTACATGCTTGTATTTGTGTTGATCCTTCACAATTTGGTGTAGCACAATTCACATTGATCATTACTTGTTCACATACACATTGATTAAATTTGAATTGAACTTTGTTGAACTCTTCCAACTTGTCTTCTTCACATCAATTTGAGTGTACAATTCTTCTTGAACCTTTTCTTGCTTGTCTTTTAAACTCCATTAGTTTTGTATTAGTTGTTTTCCATATTCTTGACCTCTTTGAATTGATTGCGTATTGGTTGATTTGTCACTTGTTTAATGGCGACTAATTGTTGAGATCTTGTTTTAACTTGTAGATCCCTTGAGGAGGAAACTCTTGAGTAGAAAGAGACAAGAGAGAAATCATCTTGTAAAAGTTTACAATGAGCGATATATACGAGTGACAATCTTTGAGTGAATGGTGAGTGAGTGATGAGGTCCTTATAATATTCATTTTTTACTTGTAATTTTTTCTTTCACTTGTTCTTAAAGTGTATTTGTTCATTGTTGGATTGTACTTAATTCTTTTGATTTTTGGTGGTGTAATTATTCTTATTGGTGTAATCTGCATTTGATTTGTGTAATTTTAAATTTTCTGGAATTTGTATTGTAATTTTTCAAATTGTAAGTGCACCATGGCTTCACTACATGAAGAATACATTGAAGATTTTCCTCCATCATCACCAAGAACATGGAACTTGCATAGGAAGTTGGATCGAATGACAAGTAACATAGAAAGAGTGTTTGAAAGATTAGAAGTACATGAGGACAAAGAAGGATAAAGACATAACAACTCACATAGAGGCTCCTCAAATTCGGAAGACAATGAACATAGACCTAGATTTGATAGATGGTGACCTAGACATGAGCATAGATGAAGAAGGAATGAGAAGGATGACAAGTTACATAATGTGAAGGTGAAGAACCCTAGCTTCCATGGGAAGAGTGATCCCGCTGCTTACTTGGAATGGGAGACCAAATTAGAACACATATTTTCTTTCTACAACTATAGGGAAGAAAAGAAAGTAAAAGTAATAAGTCTAGAATTTCATGATTATGCTTTAATTTGGTGGGATCAATTGTGTAAAAAAAGAAGAAGGTATAATGAAGAACCAATTAGTACTTGGAGAGAAATGAAGAGGGTTTTGAGAAAAATATATGTGCCTTCAAGCTACACTAGAGACCTACACTATAGGCTTCAAAGGTTGAGACAAGGAAGTATGAATGTAGAAGAATATTACAAAGAGTTGGAGGTCATATTGATTAGAGCAAACATAGAGGAAGATAGAGAAGCAACTATGTCTAGGTTCTTGGGAGGACTCAACCAAGAAATCCTAGATGTGGTAGAGCTTTACAACTATGTTGAGTTGGAGGACTTGGTGCACCATGCAATCAAGGTTGAAGCTCAACTAAAGAGAAAGAAGTCCTTCAAGAAACCCTTCTTCAATAACCACAACCCATCTTGGAAGGATAATTCTGTTGACAAGTGACCTCAAACACAAGTGGGGGGTGAATTGTGTGTGAACTGTGTTTTTTCAAAAACTTTAACAAATTAAAATTATAATCCTTTTAAAATACTTTGTAAAGCAAATTGTTAACGTCGCGTGCAAATAAAAACGATTTGTAAAAGACAAAGCATAAATAAAAGAGATAGGGTTTATAAGATGAACACAAGCGAGATATCCCGGTTCGGCCACAAACTACCCAAGTGACCTACGTCCAGTCCCCAAGGCAATACCACCAAGGGTTTTCAATCAACTCTAGTATTTTAAACAGGATGAACTAGAACCTTTGCAATAAAGAGCACTCCTCACAGACCAGGGATATCACCTCCCCCAGTGAAAGTGCCTCAAGACAATAACCCAAGAGATATCAACTCTCTTGTCAACGACAAGGGATATCACCTCCCTTGTAAACACATGGAAATCACATCCAAGAAACACCACAATAGATATCACCTCTCTTGTAAACTTGGTGAACAAATGAAGGGTTTGAGTCACACGACTCTTACCAACAAAATACACTCTCAATAGTGCTAATTAAAACAAATTGAAGAGCAATTACAATAGCACCTATGTGGTGTATAGAAATCTCAAGATAATATGGTCAAAGTGATAGTGCAAGAGAAATAGTAGAGAATATGTTTATCAGAGTTTTTAGCACAGAGAAAAGATAGAGTTCTATCTATGATGGCTGCCCAAGTTTCATTTAAATAGTGGTCTAAAGAAAATAGGTCAAGCCTTATTAAAATTCATTTTTATCGCAGCATAATCGATTATACATATTACATAATCAATTATTCTAATTCAAATTCAAAATTTAACGGCTTTAATTAAAATTAATACTCATTAAACTCATTTAAAGCCTTTTAATTCATATCATAATCGATTATTGGTTTCCCATAATCGATTATGGCTTGAAGCACATTTGAATTTGAAAATCTTAACAATTAAAATTTTGATTACTCATTAAGCACAATTAATTGTCAGATTAAACACATGTTAAAAATGTTTTAGGCACATGTTAAAAGTGTGTGTGAGACCCATATTAAATTGAGAACTCTACTTACCATTTACACACTTTTTCTAGAACAAACAATATAATAACTGAAATTCCCATTTTGCCCCTTGTGCTTGCTTGCTTTATGAATTTCCGCTTTTTGCTACTTAGTCTTCCTGGACCTTTTCCTTTTGTCAGTCATCAAAACAAAAGTACCTGTCAAGGCATATATTTACAAATTCCAAGAAGGAATGTGACTCATCAAAAGAACTTGAAGTTGTTGGTAAAAGTGGAACAAAGGCCACATTTCCTAACTCTAAACCTTCCACTTCTACCCCTTCTTCAAATAGATCTAGAGATATTAAATGATTTAAATGTTTGGGTAAGAGACATATAGCATCTCAATGTCCCAATAAAAGAACAATGATCTCTAGAACTAATGAGGAAATAGAGGTAACAAGTGCCTCTTCAAGTGAGTCTTCTAGTGAGAGTGGGGAATATGAAGTCCTCCCACTTGAAGGAGACTTATTAATGGTGATAAGACTCTTAGGAGTCAAGGTTAAAGAAGAGGATGAGAGCCAAAGGGAGAATATTTTTTCACACTAGGTGCATGGTGCATGGAAAGTTGTGTGCCTTAATCATAGATGGAGGATCTTGCACCAATGTAGCTAGTCAAAGATTGGTGACCAAACTTGGTCTTAAAACCAATCCACACCCTAGGTCA
The DNA here is from genome assembly GCA_030762895.1 of Sophora flavescens. Taxonomy (NCBI): domain Eukaryota; kingdom Viridiplantae; phylum Streptophyta; class Magnoliopsida; order Fabales; family Fabaceae; genus Sophora; species Sophora flavescens. The sequence goes on along the minus strand of CM061068.1, from coordinate 96,554,386 downwards.
TACAAGTTACAATGACTAAGTGAAAAGGGTGAAATCTTGGTAAACCAACAAGTATTCTTCCTATTCCATTTTCTACTTTGTTCTTTAATTCTTGTAATTTACTTTCAAGTCATATATCAATTGTTCTTCTCTTTTACTCCTTTTGTTTTCTCTTGATTCTTCACTTGAAGATCAAGTTTCATATCAATTGTGCTTGAATTGTGTTTCATCTCAAATTTTGAAACAATTAGATCAAAGAAGATCCTAAACTACTTAGTGATCAATCCTTGGTCACATCAAATGTCCTTATTATTATCCAATGAAATAAGAACCATGTTTCCCCCTATGGATGTTACTCTAATCGAAAACTGACCCTCCTTTGCAATTTTCTTGTGTAGCAAGCTGAGATGCTCGACAGTGTGCAGAGTACCCACATAACTTCCCTATAACCACTTTAGCTCATCCTCGGGAACAATGAAATAGGGGCCTCTCCAGTCATTATCATCACTCTATGCCCTTGTTTTGGTCCCACGTAGTAAATCCTCTCCACCATCCCTTGGTACATTTAAGATTCCCCCACCTACCACCTTTGCAAAACTGGCTCCACTGCGAAAAAATGATGCTTTCCTATTCCCCCCATGTTCCTGTACCCCTCATAGGAATTAATCCTTTTTGTCTTCTTCGTACTGTAATACTAAGTCGTCATTCATGTTTTGATGTATGACAAACAAAGTGTATTTTGCATAAGATTTTTGATTTTGACTATGTACTTATGAAGTGTTAAGTTGCATGCAAGATCACTCATGAAAAGAAAATTCAAGGATATAACAAGCAGCTCACATCCAATGAAGTAACAAGCAGCTCGCATCCACTGAAGTAACAAGAAGAGCTCGTCTGCTGAACTACAATATGGAGCTCAACCACCATATGGAGCTCGTCTGCTGATGTGGCACATATAGCTCGTCTACTAAAGTACCACATGGAGCCCGTCTACTGAAATTAATAGAAGTGCGTGTCTACTGAAGTACCAAATGGAGCTCGTATGATGATGTGGCTCATATAGCTTGTCTACTGAAAGTAACAAAAGTGCGCATCTACTGAACTACCAAATGGAGCTAGTCTACTAAGGTGGCATATGGAGCTCATCTACTAAGGTTACGCTCTTTGGACTTACTAAGATCTTAATGAGAAGCTACGTCCACAGACATGGTGTATAAAGCTCGTCTACCAGTTGGAGCACGTCCAATTACCTTGTGTTAGTACTCCCGTCTGCTGACGTGGCAAATGGACTCGGCTATTTTTTCTCTTCAAATAGACTCGGTTATTCTTTCAGATGGAAATGGTTATTTTCAAGAAGGACGCAAACTCTACAAGAACCAACAGAATCTTATTTCAAAAACAAGAATCAAGAAAACAGATTTTGTTAAATCAGATCCAAATCTGTTTTAATTGATCCCAACGACTATAATTTTCTTTCTATATAAAGAGGGATCAAAGGAACATTGTAAATACAAGAAATAGAAAGAAGAAGAACAACAACCTTACTGATTCTGAAAAGTGATATATGAAAGGTTCAAAAGCTTCCAAAAGTGCTTCGTCGTTGAGAGAAAAGAGTGATATTACTTAGAACTTCAATTTGTATAATCAGACTTTTAGAGTATTTCCTCTACTCAATTCTTTCTGTGAATTAGTGTGATTAAGAGAGGGTATCTCTTAGTATTGAACAAGGATAGAAGGGATCCTTGGGTATAGAAAAGCGAGTGTGCTTTCTGGTGAATTCTTGAGCAAGGAGGTTATACTTGTGTTGCTGTAATTGGAATTTTGTAATTGCTGATTATAGTGGAGAAAACCACAAAGGTGTGGGACTGGATGTAGGCTTACCAGAGGAGGTAGCCGAACCAGGATAAATCGGTTTGCATGTTCTTCTCATCTCTAACTCCATATACTTGTTATATGCACCTACGTGTTGTGAATGAGTTTTAAGAATGCTTGTTAACTTGAATCTTTGATCCACAATCTGTGTTAAACTTGTTGTTACTTCTTATAATTCTTCTTAACATCATTACTTGTTACATAACCTGATTCTTGGGAATTAAAATTGAGTGAAAACCAATCTTCTTTAAGAAAACTCTAATTTGCTTTAAATTGTGGAAAAAGTTTTCAATATCTCAATTCACCCCACCCCCTCTTAAGATCGTAGCCACTACCAACAATTGGCATTAGGGCTAAAACTCTTGTTACAAAGCTTAATAGCTTCAAGAGATGGCTACAAATGATATCCTGGGTGATGGGGCTTCACTCACTAGACCCCCTGCCTTTAATGGCTCCCAATACATGTATTGGAAAGAGAGAATGCTTATCTTTCTTGACGCTGTAGGTTTAGATGTATTAGATGTTGTTGAAAATGGTCCCTATGTTCCATTTATTCTTGATGCTAAGGGAAATAAACAAACTAAACCAAAAGATGACTGGAATGATGATGATAAAAGAAGAGTTGGTTATAATGCTAAGGCAAAAAATATTATAACAGCTGCTTTGAATTATGATGAGTTTTTCAGGGTCTCCAGTTGCAAAACGACAAAGCAAACGTGGGATACTCTTCAACTCACTCATGAAGGAACCAACGATGTGAAAAGAGCAATAATGAATGCACTGGTCCATGAATATGAACTCTTTCACATGAAGAATGGTGAGGAGATAGATGACCTGCAAAAGAGGTTTACACACATTGTGAACCCGCTAGAAGGACTCGGACATACAATCACAGATGAGAAAAAGATTAACAAGATAATGAGATGTTTGAGTCATGAATGGCAGCCAAAAATCACTTCAATTGCTGAAGCAAAGGATCTAGACACCATGCAAATTGCTACTTTATTTGGCAAGTTGAAAGAATACGAATTGGAACTCAATAGATTGAAAAGTCATGAAGATAAGGAGAAAAAGAAGAAAGGACTCTCACTCAAGGCCAATATCACCAAAGAATCAATAGAAAGTGGTGAAGATGAACACCTTGATGAAAGTGAAGAATCCGAAGAAGAAGACATGGGATTGCATGTGAGGAAATTTAGAAGATTCATCAAAAAGAATAGAAACAAGAAGCAATTCAGTTTTCCTACCAAAAAGAACACGAACAAAGGTGAAAGCTCTCCCTCAACAATCAAATGCTTTGAATGTGGAAAGCTTGGACACTACAAAAATGAATGTCCAAAGCTACAAAAGAAAGAAAAGTATGAGAAGAATGACAACAAAGAAAAGAAAGGAAGAAAGCCTAGGAGAGCATACATAGCTTGGGAAGAAAATGATATGGATTCCACTAGTAGTGAATCTGAAAATGAAGAAGCCAACCTATGTCTCATGGCAAATCAACAAAGTGATAGTGAAACCGAGGTAAATGACTCTTCTCCTACCTATGATGGGTTACAAGATGCTTTTGATGAATTGCATGAAGAATATGTTAAAATTGGTAAACAACTTATATCTTCTAGGAAGATCATCGCAAAACAATGTAGTGACTATGCATCTTTACAAATAAAGGTTAAAGAACTAGAAGCTAAAAATTCACAATTACTTGCATCTAGTTCAATCTGCACTAAATGCACTACACTAGAAAAGGAAGTTGAAAAACTGAATACAACTCTATCTAAGTTTACTTTGGGTAGAGATAACTTGAATACCATATTAGGACAGCAAAAGGGGGTGTATGACAAAGCTGGAATTGGATATAAGTCAATGGTACATGAAAAATCTTTTAAAAATCTTTTTGTTGCACCTATTTCCTCAACTAGTCATTTTGTTAAATGCTATTATTGTCTAAAGAAAGGTCATACAGCTGCTACTTGTAGACTTAGAAAGAACATTCATGTTGGCATTAAACAAATTTAGGTTCCAAAAGGAACTTATGTTGCTACTAACACCAGAGGACCCAACCAGATTTGGGTACCTAAAGAAAAAGTATAAAAGTCTGTTTTGTAGGTGTATTTGAAGGCCAAAAGCTCAAGCTGGTTTTTAGATAGTGGCTGCTCCAAACACATGACTGGAGACATCACAAAATTTACATCTTTCACTCCCAAAGAAGGAGGAAACGTCACCTATGGAGACAACAACAAAGGAAGAATTCTTGGCGTTGGAACAATAGGAAAAAGTCCAGCAATCAAGATTGAGGATGTTCTCTATGTGGAAGGGCTCGAACACAATCTACTAAGTATAAGCCAATTATGTGATAAAGGCTACAAGGTAAACTTTAACTCAAATTTGTGTATGATCGAATCTATTCATGATAATAACATAAAATTGATTGGGAATAGAATCAATAACATCTATATGCTAGACTTAGATAATTTAATTTCCAATGATGCATGTTGCTTAATTTCCAAAGAAGATGAAAATTGGCTCTGGCATAGGAGAATAGCTCATATTCATATGGATCACTTGAATAAATTAATTTCCAAAGAACTTGTAATTGGTTTACCAAATAAAAAGTTTGTTAAAGAAGGCTTATGTGATGCATGCCAAAAGGGTAAACAAGTGAAAACCTCATTTAAGGCTAAAAACATTGTTTCAACTAGTAGACCCTTACAATTGCTGCACATGGACCTTTTTGGACCTTCTAGGACAAAAAGCTTTGGTGGAAATCTTTATGCTCTTGTAATTGTTGATGACTTCTCTAGATTTACTTGGACCTATTTCTTAGCACAAAAGAATGAAGCTTTTAAAGCTTTTAAGAAAATGGCTAAGGTTGCTCAAAATGAGAAAGGCGTGAAAATTGTTTCAATTAGGAGTGACCATGGAGGAGATTTCCAAAATGAGGAGTTTGATAACTTTTGTGATGAACATGGTATAAAACACAAATTTTCTGCACCTAGAACTCCACAACAAAATGGAGTAGTTGAGAGGAAAAATAGGTCACTTGAAGAAATTGCTAGAACCATGTTAAGTGACTCTAATTTACCAAAATATTTTTGGGCTGATGCTATGAGTACTGCATGTTATGTTTTAAATAGAGTTCTAATAAGGCCAATTTTGAAGAAAACTCCATATGAACTTTACAAGGGAAGAAAACCTAACATTTCTCATTTTCATGTCTTTGGTTGTAAGTGTTTTGTGCTAAATAATGGCAAGGGTAATCTTGGGAAATTTGATCCCAAAGCTGATGAGGGTATTTTCCTAGGTTATTCATTAACTAGCAAAGCATATAGAGTGTTTAATAAGCGTACTTTATCAATGGAAGAATCTGTTCACATAACATTTGATGAGTCTAACCCCAAAAGGTTGGGAAAGGACATTTTTGATGATGCAGAAACTCTTAAGGATGAAGTGAAATCTCATGAAGGAAAGGAGAGAAACAAGGAAAACGAAGATGAAGAGAGCAATAAAGAACCTCAAGCAGAACTTCATCAAGAAAATCTTCCTAAGGAGTGGCAAGTTTCAAAGAATCATCCCCTAGACAATATCATTGGTGAGATCACCAAAGGGGTAACCACTAGAAACTCTTTAAGGAATATTTACAATACCATGACGTTTGTATCTCAAATAGAACCAAAATGTGTTGATGAAGCTATTAATGATGAACATTGGATGATTGAAATTCAAGAGGAGTTAAATCAATTTAAAAGGAACAAAGTTTGGAATTTAGTTCCAAAACCAAAAGTAACCAAATAATCGGAACTAAATGGGTGTTTAGAAACAAAATGGATGAGAATGGAATAATAGTAAGAAACAAGGCTAGATTAGTAGCTGAGGGATATAATCAAGAAGAAGGAATTGATTTTGATGAAATATATGCTCCTGTAGCTAGATTAGAAGCCATAAGAATGTTCTTAGCCTATACGTGTATAATCAACTTTAAACTGTACCAAATGGATGTGAAAAATGCCTTTTTAAATGGAATAATACAAGAGGAAGTATATGTAAGCCAACCTCCTGGCTTTGTTGATAGTGAGCTCCCAAATCATATCTATAAACTGATTAAAGCCCTCTATGGACTCAAGCAAGCTCCTAGAGCTTGGTATGAGAGGTTAAGCAATTTTCTCCTAGAGAAAGGCTTCAAAAGAGGAAAAGTTGATACAACACTATTTACTAAAACAAAAGCACACAATATCTTACTTGTTCAAATATATGTTGATGACATTATTTTTGGTGCTACTAATGAGTCTTTATGCAAGGAATTTGGTGAACTAATGCAAAGTGAATTTGAAATATCCATGATGGGAGAGCTTACCTTCTTTCTTGGACTTCAAATTAAACAATGCCAAGATGGAACCTTCATAAGCCAAACAAAGTATTGCAAGGAACTACTAAAGAAGTTTGGAATCGAAAGCGCAAAGGAAATGGCAACACCAATGAGTCCAGCCTGCTACTTGGACAAAGATGAACATGGTAAATCTATAGATGTATCCAAGTATAGAGGTATCATCGGATCCTTACTTTATCTCACTGCAAGTAGGCCAGATATAATGTTTAGTGTGTGTGCAAGGTATCAAGCTAATCCTAAAGAATCACATCTTACTGCAGTTAAAAGAATAATGAAGTATCTTTTAGGAACAAAAGAAATGGGGCTGTGGTATCCCAAGGGATCCACTTACACATTAATAGGATATTCCGACTCTGACTTTGCTGGATGCAAGTTAGATAGGAAGAGCACAAGTGGAACATGCCATTTATTAGGAAATTCCCTAGTATCTTGGTTTAGTAAAAAGCAAACTAGTGTGGCCTTATCCACAACTGAAGCAGAATATGTTGCAACTGGGAGTTGTTGTGCTCAAATCCTATGGATGAAACAACAATTAATTGACTATGATGTTTATCTAGATCATGTACCAATAAAGTGTGATAACACTAGTGCAATTAATCTAACAAAGAACCCAATTACGCACTCAAGAACCAAGCATATTGAAATTAGGCATCATTTTATCAGGGATCATATTCAAAGTGGTGATGTTGTGATTGAACATATAGATACAACCAAGCAATTAGCTGATATTTTCACCAAACCACTAAACAAGGAGAGTTTCTTCTTTATAAGAAGGGAACTTGGCATAATTGATCCTCAAAATAATTGATATCAGATGTTATTTTTGATAATATAGTCAATATGGCAAGCAAGGCAGCACAAGTTGCTGAAAATTATGAAGGACATGGGCAAAATGCTTTTATCTAGTCTCAGTTTAGACTAAGTGTCCTTAGGTGTCTGTAATTCTTTTTCTTATTTTAGTTTTCTGGATGTTTTGATGCATTGCGTAAGTTCTAAAATGATTTATTATCAATGAATGCAAGACTGTTTTTCAGTTTGATTTCAATATTCTCTATAGTTTCTTTTTGATAATGACAAAGGGGGAGAAAGATGTACCATACAAGATGAACTAAACAACCATTAATTATGTCTTGCATTTGCTGTAAAAAAAATTTCTGATATGTAATTTTTTTTTTCAAATACCTAAGTATGAACTGCTTTGAAAAGACATACTTGAACTTATAATAAATGCAAGATGAAATTCTTTTTTCATGACAATGATATGATAACACTTGATTTTCGTTTGAAAGATATTAATGACACAGGGGAGGATGAAAATGACTCGGAACCATGCTTAATTACTGAACAGCTGCACTCTGATTCTTAATAACTAAGGTTAAGTATGGTAAGGTTTGTCATAATCAAAAAGGGGGAGTTTGTAAGACTAAGTCCTCATTCATGTTTTGATGTATGACAAACAAAGTGTATTTTGCATAAGATTTTTGATTTTGACTATGTATTTATTACGTGTTAAGTTGCATGCAAGATCACTCATGAAAAAGAAAATTCAAGGATATAACAAGCAGCTCGCGTCCACTGAAGTAACAAGCAGCTCGCGTCCACTGAAGTAACAAGCAGCTCACGTCCACTGAAGTAACAAGAAGAGCTCGTCTACTGAACTGCAATATGGAGCTCGTCTGCTAATGTGGCACATATAGCTCGTCTACTAAAGTACCACATGGAGCTCGTCTACTGAAAGTAACAGAAGTGCGTGTCTACTGAAGTACCAAATGGAGCTCGTCTGATGATGTGGCTCATATAACTCGTCTACTGAAAGTAACAAAAGTGAGCGTCTACTAAACTACCAAATGGAGCTAGTCTACTAAGGTGGCATATGGAGCTCGTCTACTAAGGTTACGCTCTTTGGACTTACTAAGATCTTAATGTGAAGCTCCGTCCACAGACATGGCATATAAAGCTCGTCTACCAGTTGAAGCACGTCTAATTACCTTGTGTTAGTACTCCCGTCTGCTGACGTGACAAATGGACTCGGCTATTTTTTCTCTTCAAATAGACTCGGCTATTCTTTCAGATGGAAACGGTTATTTTCAAGAAGGACACAAACTCTACAAGAACCAACAAAATCTTATTTCAAGAACAAGAATCAAGAAAACATATTTTGTTAAATCAGATCCAAATATGTTTTAATTGATCCCAACGACTATAATTTTTTTTCTATATAAAGAGGGATCAAAGGAACATTGTAAATACAAGAAATAGAAAGAAGAAGAACAACAACCTTACTGATTCTGAAAAGTGATATACGAAAGATTCAAAAGCTTCCAAAAGTGCTTCGTCGTTGAGAGAAAAGTGTGATATTACTTAGAACTTCAATTTGTATAATCAGACTTTTAGAGTCTTTCCTCTACTCAATTCTTTCTGTGAATTAGTGTGATTAAGAGAGGGTATCTCTTAGGATTGAACAATGATAGAAGGGATCCTTGGGTATAGAAAAGCAAGTGTGCTTTCTGGTGAATTCTTGAGCAAAGAGGTTATCCTTGTGTTGCTGTAATTGGAATTTTGTAATTGCTGATTATAGTGGAGAAAACCACAAAGGTGTGAGACTGGATGTAGGCTTACCAGAGGAGGTAGCCGAATCAGGATAAATCGGTTTGCGTGTTCTTCTCATCTCTAACTCCATATACTTGTTATATGCACCTGTGTGTTGTGAATGAGTTTTAAGAATGCTTGTTAACTAGAATCTTTGATCTACAATCTGTGTTAAACTTGTTGTTACTTCTTATAATTCTTCTTAACATCATTACCTGTTATATAACCTGATACTTGAAAATTAAAATTGAGTGAAAACCAATTTTCTTTAAGAAAGTTGGTGAAGAAAAGGGCAATTCTATAATACTCCATCCAGCGAGTTGAGCTTCGATCCTCTAGGTGTTCTGACTGGATCTAGAAGGTTATTCGGGAATAACAATTTTTTTTATTATTTTTTTTTGTTCGGTGCCTTTGTGTTATTTTTTTAGGAAGCCATCATTGTTGTCTCAGCGACTGAAAAACGAAAGAAGGAAGTAATCAGAGCTGTGAACCGACAAACACACAAAAGGTAGGAATAAATCGTTCAACAACTCTTGATATAAAATAAAAAAATAAAAAATCATTCAACGATCTGGTGTGAAAAACGTGGGCATGAAGAAGGTGAAGTTTACTCATTTATACAAAGAAGAAAGCAATATTTCATATGATAACGGATTCATTGATACAATAATCAATAGTTACACTCTGTTTACTCATAAACTTAATATCAAAAGTTCAAAATAAACAAGCACCGCTTGAGCAAGGCACAATTCAATCATAGAATTAATCAAATCTGGGCTCGATTTGGGCAAGAGCTTCCTGGCCAAACTTGCTTGTGCTTGTGGCTTGCGAGTCAGTGACGACCAAAGCTTCGAGCAGATGACGACTAAGTAGAGGTTGATCAAGCAAAGTTGAAGTTTTTTGGGAGCCCTAATTTTAAAATGGAGGAAACTGAAAGGGGTATTTGATGATTAACCATGGAAACCAGATGGTGATCACAAACCAGAAGCAGGGACCAAGCAGCGATTTTCATCTATTTGCTACAAACATGTGGGTGTTTCTGGTTGAAGAAGACGGACCAACCAGGGACGCAGCTTGGTCGAAGACGATGGAGATTCCCTCTCCTCGGAAGCAACTCAAATCCAGATCAGAACCCTTTTATTTGGTTTCCAGTTGCTTAACAAGTTTAATCTCATCCGTTCATTAAATTTATTATTATATCTGACGGTCATGCATCATGGAGGACCGAAACTACGAGTACAGTTACTCAATTTGAATGAAATAGAATTGAAATCAGAAATTGATGGTTTGGCAAGTGTACCAAATCGTACAAGTAATAAAATGAAAGTAAATTATCGTTCCCAACGAGGATTGTGATCAAGTATCAACGTGACTTGGGCAATAGTTATTTGAACCAATGAGTTTCATGTTTATATAAGACTACAAGAATATTGAATTTAATGTTGTCACAAAAATGAATGAATTAAGTAAAAGTAAATAGTGAAATCAATATACGTAAAGCGGTTAGATATCGTAATCCTTCAATTCTTCACTTGATGTAACTTTATCCAATCCTAATTCCAATTCTTTCCATTCAATTGACATTCAAATCACTAACCTAGATTTATCCCTAATCCCTTAGGCGATAATCCTTTTGTACCAATTAAGAACCCTAATTCCTTAGGTGATTCATGAATTAGCACAAACATTAAGCATGAGATTCATAAGAATGAATTGCAATAGAGTTCTATTTATAAAATCAACATTCCAATGGTAATCTACTTCAATTACAATCCAATAACCAATTTTTCAATTGTGAAATTGAATCTAACATCAATCCAAAGTTGATCCAATGGAAGCATTAATCATAGAAGCAGTTACTCAATTTGAATGAAATAGAATTGAAATCATAAATCAAAGTCAATTACATGAAATTCTAAATTGAAATCATCCTAACCTAACCTAATTGATCTAGCAACTCATAATAGAGAGAGTAGAGATGGAAGAACTTGAGTAGATGTGAGTGGAGGGAGCCATCGAAGCTCCAAATCTTGTTCCCAAGCTTGAATCTCCAAAGAATCCAGAAAGAAAGTGATGAACCAAGGTGAGAAATATGTAAAATGAGTCAAAGATCCCTTTACAACTGCAGAAACACGAATTTATAGGTTCTCTGCTTGTCCCCCAGCGCTAGGCGCCCCGGCTCGCACTGGCGCCTGCAACACTGTAAACGCTCTCTGTTTCTCGCTGGCGCTGAGCGCCATTCTCCAGTGCTGGGCGCTGCTGCTGTTCTGCTTCATGGGTGCTGGGCGCCCCATACTGGCACTGGTTCATGTCCTGCTCCTGCTGTTTTCTTCCGTTTCTGTCTGGGCTGAGCGTCCAATTCAAGAGCTGAGTGCCCGGCCTTCAATTCTGCACATTTTCAACCACTTTCGAATATATTTTTCACATACAAAGATCTAAACTTCAATCCAATGAATGTGCATATTTTCATATCATTTTCATTCACAATTCCTCATATTATTTACGAACTTATTCCTATTTACACTTCCAAACTAACATATATTGCACACTCATCAATCCAACTCTCTGAAGTGAGGCCAAACAGTGGCAGCAAGGAAGAGCCACGTGCTACTGGAAAAAATAAGAATGCCAAGCATATTCCTTATCAGACCCAACCTTAGTGCTGTACTATCTAGCTGCTCTTCCCATCTGCCAAAAGCCACCACAAACAAACATACCCCAACATCACAATTTATAAATTTTGGTGCACAAGTTACTTATTGGACCACATATTGTTATTTTAAAATATAAAAAAAAACTTATTGGACCACATAGCAAAAATGACACACGAGAAGTGCAACAAGTTGCCTTTGATGTTGATCATTGCAGAAAAAGGGAGCCAGCCCCCATGCTGCTGCTGGGCAAGATCCAGCAGAGGGATCACAGCAGATTGCTTGTAGTTGTATGGATAGTGAGATAGAATCTCCTTAACCTGTATATAGCACAGATTAAAATCATTAGAACTTTTGGAATATGTGCTAAGTGCCAAAAAGATCATACACACAATGTCTGCATAGAATTAAAAATCCATAACTCTTACAAACATCATGAAGGAACTAATCAACAAGACATCACTTGATAAATTATACTCTATCTTAAGCAATAATTCAGTTTGGAAAGCTAATAAGTGAACAATACCTAAACAATATCTACAATTGCCTTTCAGATTTTCTTGAGCAAATGAAACTAAATTCTTCACATCCTCTCCATTCCTCACATCACATTTAGTGCCCTGCAGGAAACAGAAAGTGAACATAAGAAAATAGATTGGAATTGCCAAAAGCTCAGGTTCAGCTTCATTTCATGTTGTTAATGATTCTACAACATTTTCATTTTAGTTCCTATATTATTAATTCTGTTAATGCCATCCAATGGCTTTCCATTTTTATGCCATTTGGTAAGCATAGCAAACATACAAGACACGCCAATTACATGACAGTTCAAATATAAGGGAAAAAAGAGACAATACTATATAGGGTTGACTAGGTTGAACATAATATGTTTCAATATCAGAAAATAGAAACAAAAATGTTTGCAAGATCATGGAAGAAAATGCTCTCCAAACTTCTCCACTCTCATTGAATGACCACACAAGACAGCAAAGCCAAAGAATAGAGCAATGCCAATTGTAATCACCAGTATCAACCCCACTTGTTGCCATGAATCTGCAAATTGTAATCAACTTCATCATAAATTAAAAGGAGAGTATCAATAGAAACCTTATAATTGAAGACTTCACTAGCGAAAGAAAAAAAGTAACAGTCCCTGTCCTTGTAGTAACATATATACTTACATACACGCTGTGTGGATGAATCATATATAATAGACTATTAATTAGACTGTCTTCTAAACTTTATTTTAAAAGAACTGAGGAGAAGGTAAATGTAGTGTTGCAGCTTTCAATATACAAGACCCCAATATTGAAAGTTATAGAGTAATAGGGCATTCATCCCATTCCAAAATTCAGGGTTCAGAAGATGGAGAACATTACAAACTAAAGATCGATACATGCAATTCACAAAATCGAATACAAAGAGTAAAATGGATAGTGCAAATCGAAACCACTACAATGAAGATCACAAACAACTGTACAAATAACAAATCCAAAATGCTTGTTCTGCAAAAAGAAAAGGAAGATTCAGATCAGGAAATTTTTCTCTAAATTTGTTATCATTCTTCAATTTTTTTCTCAAGAAGCCAATCAATCTAACAGCTAAGAATACCAAATTGGAACCCTCAATAAAACATGATGAAACACAGTCAACAAAATGGAAGAAGCAGAAGGAAATGAGAGAGATCTGTGAAAGAATCGACCTAGCTGAACATGGTTTCGAGTTTCGCAGACTCATTACGATCACCATTGGAGACCAGAAGCTACAGAATCAATGTTCTTCAGAATGTGAATCATAGTGAGACGAATGAGACACAGGGTACACAAATTTAGTTGTACACTGTATTAACATGAACAAGGATGTAACTACAAGTCGTACATAGGTGTTGTACACGGGTGCACAATGAACAAGGATGTAACTACAAGTCGTACATAGTTGTTTTGGCAGCTTATGCTTTGCCTCCTCATTGACCAATCACAGAAAAAACTAGATTCTAGAGCATGAAAATGTATATTTCTAAGACTTAAGCCTGGCACAAAAGGCTACATTCTATTTGATTTACATATCAGGGAGATATTTGTCTCCAGGAATGTTGTGTTCCATGAACACTTATTCCCTTATCATACAGTAGCACAAGTTGCACCCACTGGTACACCCGTGTACAAAGGTGTACCTACTGATTACCATAATTCACACAATAATGAACATGATGCTTTCAAATTTCTTTCATTTGATCCATCATCTTATGCTATACATGATGATGCTACTACCAACAACATTCCACACATTCCCACCACCATCACCACCACAAATGCTCCAACAGTTCCACCTAAACCCACCATTGCTCAAACAGCTCCTCAATCCACCTTACTGCCTTCAGCCACTCACACAGAATCCACCCACCAAATTGACTCATCTCAACCTCTCAAAGGATCAACCAGATCCAAAAATCCACCAACCTACTTAAATGACTTCCATTGTAATGTTCTGACTTCATCATCACCAACATCTTCAAAAGGTATCAGGTATCCACTCTCCTCTGTCCTATCATATTCATCTTTATCAAATTCACACATGCACTACACCCTTGCCATTTCCACACACATAGAACCAAAGTCTTACAACCAGGCCATCCAATCACCCGAATGGATCAAAGCTATGCAAGCTAAACTTTCTGCTCTTGACCAAAATAGAACTTGGTCCCTCACTGAATTGCCACCAGGAAAGACTCCAATTGGCTCCAAATGAGTCTATCGAATGGCAGCATTGAACGTTTCAAGGCCAGACTTGTGACCAAAGGTTTCACACAAACCGAGGGGTTAGATTACTTGGAAACTTTTGCACCCGTTGCAAAGTTGTCAACTGTGAGACTCCTACTTGCCATGGCAGCATCTCAAAACTGGTTGTTAAAACAACTAGATGTCAACAATGCATTCCTACATGGTAACCTTGATGAAGAAGTCTACATGACAATTCCTCAAGGCATCACTCATGCCAAGCCAAACCAAGTGTGCAAATTACACAAATCCCTCTATGGCCTCAAGCAAGCAAGTAGGCAATGGTTTGCCAAACTATCTAACTCTTTTCACCTTCTAGGCTATAAGCAATCTCACCATGACTACTCACTCTTCACCAAGCATATTGGCTCTCAATTCACTGCCTTGCTGGTCTATGTTGATGGTTTAACACTTGCTGGAAATTGTATTTCGGAGATTGAATCAGTCAAGCAATTCCTTGATGATAAGTTCAAAATCAAGGACCTTGGTGGTCTCAAATATTTTTTTGGATTGGAGGTAGCTCGCTCAAGAAAAGGCATCACAATTTGCCAAAGAAAGTATGCTCTAGATGTGCTTTCTGATGCAGGACTTCTAGCCTCAAAACCTGCATCCACTCCCATGGCCAAGACAACAAAGTTGCATATGTCATCTTCTACAAGTGCTCTTTACCATGATCCTGCCTCCTATCGAAAGCTGGTTGGAAGATTACTATACTTAACCAACACACGGCCTGACGTTAGCTATACAGTCCAGCAATTAAGCCAGTTCATGTCTTCTCCATCTCAGGCTCATTTCTAAGCTGCAACTCGAGTGCTGAGATACATCAAAGGCTCACCTGCCCAAGGACTATTTTATCCTTCTTCTTCCAAGCCATAACTCAAGGCTTTCAGTGACTCTGATTGGGCAGCATGCTCTGACACTCGCAGGTCCATAACAGGTTACTGTGTCTTCTTAGGAGACTCTCTAATCTCCTGGAAAACTAAGAAACAAAGCAATGTCTCAAGGTCTTCATCCGAGGCTGAATATATAGCACTTGCAGCAACCATGTGTGAAATTCAGTGGTTAACTTACTTGCTCCACGGATTTCCCATTCCACTCAAAGGTCCTGCATCTTTGAACTGTGATAGCCAATCTGCACGTCACATAGCTGCAAACTCAGTTTTCCACGAGCGCACGAAGAACATTGATATTGATTATCACATTGTCCGCGAAAAGCTCCAAGCCAAGCTCTTCCACTTGCTTCCAATCTCCACCACAGAACAATCGGCAGACATCCTTACTAAAGCTCTCGATCCTTCTCCCTTCAAGTATCTCCTCTCCAAGCTGGGAGTGATCAACATCCACTCTCCAGCTTGTGGGGGGTATTGGATGATACTTAACAGTTTGTACACCTGTGTTGTACACAGGTGTATTAACATGAACAAGGATGTAACTAGAATTAGTACATGGGTGTTGTGCACGGGTGCATGATGAACAAGGATGTAACTGACAGCGCAGCGCGGCCCGCGAGGCATGCGCTTGCGTTTCCGGCTAGTGTACCGGACTGTCGCCAAGTAATAAAAGATATCGATCCCACAGAGACTGTGTTCTCGAATCGCAATCAATTCTCAAATCGAGTAAATCTGGACTGTGTAAAAAGGATTTTTATATTTTGAAATGGTTTTGAATTTAGAGATAGATAAAACAGAATCAAATAAAACAGAAAACAAATCTTTTTTTTTGGTTTTTCAGATCTAAATGGGTTCCTAGGTATTTAGGTTACCAACAAGATCGTTTACGTTGCTAAGTCTGATTTACCCTTGTTAATTAGCGAAATTGCCTTGAAGGCGAGTTTATCCTCTAATAGCTTAAGCTCCCTCTCGGGTTACAAAAACCGTGCCCAATTGACCCGACCCCTACTCTCGTGGTAGTCGATCCCAGATTGGACCCTTTGCGTTTCGTGACAACTCGTTGATCCTCGAGGGACGGCTTCTAACTCTCGTGATTTCAGTCCCAAGTCTGACTTCTATAGATCCGACACCTAAGTTCACCGCTAGGTTCCTCCTTAAAATGTCTAAGTCATGCAAATAAACCTAAGTTCACCGCTAGGTTCCTCCTTAGATCATCCACTTCTCGCAAATAAGCGGCCGCCGAATTTTACGAGTGAAAAACACTAGAAATCCTAAGTTCACCGCTAGGTTCCTCCTTAGAATGTCTACGTCCCGCAAATGAGTGGTCGCCGAATTTACGAGTGAATAAAACACTAGAAATCAGATCTAAAGTAAAATCGAAATAACAAAGATATTACATCAAATTCAACATCATAAACGAATCTCGGGCATAGCCCCAATCCCTAGAAACTAAACTACTACTCAAGCCTTGCCATGGAGATGACAAGCTTGGTTGACAACATCATTAAAATACAAAATCAGAGAAGAGAGGAGGAAGAAGAAGATAGATCCTAAAATGTAGCCTAAGTAGTAGCCAAGAGTTTATGTGTTGTTGTGTTGTATGGATCTGGATATATGATCGATTCTGCATCTGCCTGGTCTCTATTTATAGAATTGGGAAGTTAGAGTCCCAATCTAACTCAAATTCTGATCCAAATCGGTTTCTTCAGGTCCAAGTAATGCGCGTCACGGCCGTGATGTCCATCACGGCCAGGCCGTGACGGTCTCTGCCTCTGGCAGTTCTTCAAAGTTCAGCCTTCTCGCGACGCGAAATGGTGCTCGCGACGCGAGCCTTCCTTTTGTGGTCGTGTGATAAGAATTACGGCTGTGGCCGTGATGGGCTCTGACTTGTGGGGGTTTTGGGTCACGGCCGTGATGGATATCACGGCCAGGCCGTGACAGACTCTGACTTCAGCCTTTATTCCTTTTCAGTTTTTCTCGATCATGGCCGTGATGGGCATCACGGCTAGGCCGTGATGGGCTCTGTTTTGCTCATTTTCTTCACTTTTAAAGCCCTATCTTCATCCAAACTCCATCATGGTTGATCTTGAGCATTTTACCCTTGATTTCTGCAAAACAACACCACACAAACCGCCTTACCCGTTCCAAAGGAAAATTAACCAAAAATCAAATGAAATATGCCTAAACTACATGAAAATGCATGCAAAATGATAAGCAAAGATGATGTGAAATCACACTCATCAAATCACCCCAAGCTTAAGATTTTGCTTGTCCTCAAGCAATTACTCAGGCCATAAGATAAATCAATCAAAGCATGGATAGTGAACCCAGAACCCTAGCAACTAGTCCAAGTGACAGGCATATTTAATAAGCACCCAAGAGATAATTGATTTCAAGTCCAATTAGAAGCTTAGGTTCCCCAACCCACATTCTCACTGATTTGGGCACTCGTCTCACCTCACTCAAGTGTTTTAGGGTATATGACATTTCGCTCCATTTCCTCAAGGAAAGTACTTTACCATAGGCTTGACTATTAACCGAATCTCTACTTTATTAATGAAAACACGTAAGAATCAAGAGGTCTTTTCCTTTGGTTGTAATGTGGCCATGGGATTTATTGTTAGGTGGGGAAGCCAAAAAAAGGGAAATTCAAGAAGGTTAAACAGGTTATCAAACATTGCAGAGCATGACATCTTCTAAAATACCTTTTAGGGGCTTTGATTAATTTTTCCACCTTTCTTCTTTCTTTTCTATTTTTTTTTTCATTTCTCACTTTCTTTTGTCATCCCCTTCTCCATTTTTTTTTGTTTATTTCATTTTATTTGTTTGGAGAAGGGGAGATTTATAGCTCAAGAGAAATTACTTTCTAGCTTTTTCATCCCATACTTTTTCCAACTACCATTTTGCCCTTTTTGTAATACTTTAAAAGGTGTCATACCAAGCATTATTTATCAAAGTAATTCAAGGTACCAAGAAAAGTATTTTTTCCTTTTAGGCTCAAAATTGGGCAACTAAGGGGTAGCATTTAAACATTCAAAGCTCGGGAGGCCGGAAAAATACCTAGTGCCTCCATCATTTCCAAAAGTGTTTTCAAAATTTTTTTTAAGTTTCGAAATGGTTTCAAGTCAAGTTCTAGAAAATACAGTCCAAGAGGAATTACAACACTCTATCACAAGAAATGGGGTAGATTTAGTGAGTACCCCTATTTGGCTCAAAATCTTACATTTAGTAGTTCAAAAATCAGTGAGGTACACAAACCTAAGGAACCACATGCTAATTATCAACCATCAAAAGATTATCTCAAGAATTTTTATTTTTGGCCATATCACAAGAATAATGAAAAATTGGGTTCGAAAATTCACTATCTCAATTCATTTGGCTCCAAGTTCTCACAATTGGATGCATGTTCTAAGTGAGGGGCAATCTAGAGAATGTGATCATACCAATCTATGCCTATGTGAATGCAATATGAATGCAATAATGCAAATGCAAATGCAAATGCAAAAATACAAAAATTGGAACAACTTACCGAGGTGGTAGCGGGTGTTGGCTCGCATTCCAGTCAAAACTTGGGTGGAAATAGCATCACGGCCGTGATGCTCATCATGGGCAGGCCGTGATCAATTATGTCCTTGGCATCCTACTCATCACGCCCGTGATGGATATCACGGCTGGGTCGTGTTCCTTTCTGTTCTCCTTTATTAGTTCATCACGGCTGTGACCACTGTCACGGCTAGGGCGTGATGGCTTCTGACTTTATTTTTCTTTGCTCTTCTTGCTCTTTTCGTTCTTCCTTCCTCTTCAACCTGACAACACTAGACAAACCTATTAATGATATTTTTGCCTCTTGATCTTCTCAAATTATTCAAGAGGTGAATTCAAAAACAAAAGGAAAAGGGAAAGAAAACTTGGGTTGCCTCCCAAGAAGCGCTTATTTATGGTCTTAAGCTTGACCATACTTCCTTCAATCAACCGGGGTCGACTGGGCGTAGAAGTGCAGGAACACTTCTCTTCCAAGGAACTCCCTCAAAGAGCCGATTCCGCTCATACGGCCAATTATGCTTCCGCTTCGCTCTTTTCTCTCGGAGCTTCCTAGCCTTCCTTCCTCCCGGAGGAAGTTCTGTTTCCGCATGATTAGCAACTCCAACTTCATCACTACAGGGTGCATCTTCAGCCATGCATATCTTTGGAGTCGCTTCCATGCTAAGCTCTTTCTTTACCACTGGAGACGTTAAATCAATTCTGCACACATGGCTCTCAAAAGGAGGGTTATTATAAGAGTTAGTCAATTGAAAATCTACCCTACCTTCCTCTACATTTAGAGAGAGTTTACCATTCCTTACGTCTATTACTGCTCCAGCGGTGGCCAAGAATGGCCTTCCTAAAATGATGGGGAATTTAGAATTCCCTTTCATGTCCAATACCAGGAAGTCGGTAGGGATGAAGAATTTCCCTACCCTCACAGGGACATTCTCTAGTATGCCTAGAGGAGTCCTAGTTGAGCCATCCGCAAATTGTAAGGAGAATTTGAATGGTCTCAACTCTTTCGTTCCCAACCTTTCCAAGATAGTGAGCGACATCAAGCTCGCACTAGCCCCTAAGTCACATAAGGCTTGGTCTATTTGCACTTTTTCAATCGAGCAAGCGATAGAGAAACTACCTGGGTCTTTTAGTTTATGAGGCATATTAGATTTTCTCATGACAATTGGCTCCTCAATTAAGCTCTTAGTTTCTACTTCCACTTGCTTTCTCTTGACCAACCTTTGTGGGAAAGGTATTGGGGGTTGGTACAGTGGTGGAGGGACATACTTTGGTTATGGCTCTTAATCTTCGCTCATGTCCTCCTCCGGTTCCACGTCCATTTTCCCCACCCCAAGCTTATCATCCCTCAAGTGTATGGCATTACAATGCTCAATGGGATTAGCTTCGGGTTGACCCGGGAACGTACCCTTAGGTCTAGTGTATGTGCTGGCTTGTTGGGCAATTTGTGTTTCTAGCATCTTGTTGTGGATTGCTAAGTTGTCTACCTTAGATGCTAGCTCTTTTATTGCCTCGTTTACTGCCCTGCCTTGTTGTCTAAACTCCTCATTTTGTTTTTCTGAGTTTCGACAAAACTTTCAAATAAAGTCTCGAGTTTAGATATCTGCACCTGAGGATACCCCGGTGCGGCTCTCTTATTACTTTGGCCCTCTTGGAACTCGTGGTTCAGCGTGTTGTTGTAGTTGCCGTAGGAGAGGTAAAGGTTGTTCTTTCTTTGGTTGTAGGGATTTGGTGGAGCATAGTTGGGCAACTTCGGGTTTGTGTCGTAGAAGTTGTGACACGCGTTCACTTGTTCCCCCGAAACGCCGGATCCATGAGCAATTCCACGTAGGCACTCCATCATGTCATGTCCCTGCATTCCACAAATCTCACAAACAGTGTTAGTAGAACCTAATGCACTCACATTAGCTCTTTCAAGCCGATCAAAACGTTTGTTAAGTGAGTCTATTTTTGACATGATAAGATCTGCTATTTACCTCAAACTTACCCCCCGAAATCTTGTTCGGGTTATTACCTCTTTCTAAACACCATTGGTGGTAGTTGGTGGCCACGTTCTCAATGATGTTAAATGCCTCAGTCAGAGGCCTATTCATAAATGCTCCACCAGCTGCAGAATCAAGTGACACCTTCGAAGAGTAGTCCAATCCGTTGTAGAAGGTGTGCACTAGTAACCACCTCTCGAGTCCATGGTGTGGGCAAGACTCCAGCAGTCCCTTGTAGCGATCCCAAGCTTCCGATAAGGATTCTCCGTCTTTTTGGAAGATGCCGGTGATCTGGGTTCTTATGTAGGCCGTCTTGGATGGAGGAAAGAATTTCTCCAAGAACGCCTGTTCCAGTTGGTCCCAAGTAGATAAGGTGTTGGCGGGTATTTGCTTTAGCCAAGCCTTTGCTTTTCCAGTCAGAGATGAGGGGAATAACCTTAAGCGTATAGCATTGACTGGTGCACCATGAATCCTAATTGCGTCGGTGAACTCCAAGAATGTTTCTACGTGATCGGTCGGGTCCTCCGAAGGCAATCCTCCGAATTGATGTTGCCGAATCATGTTGATTAGCATGGGCGGTATAGTATAGTTCTCCGCCTCAATCTCTGGCCTAGCAATCCCAGTTCGCAAGTCTCTAGCATTTGGGGCTGCGTAGTCCTTCAAAGACTTTGTATCCGGTTGATTCGCCATGAGTGGAATGGGAATCGACCTTTCTCCCTCTCTTTGTAGTCGCCTACGTCTGTGGAAGGTTCTCTCGATTTCTGGATCAACCTCACCAAGGCTCGCAAGACTTAGGGATCTTTGCATAAAACACACACAGAGAGATGGATACACTAGAAGGAAAGATTTTTTTTTTATATTTCAGAAATAAAAATCAAATAAAAAGAAAAGGGTCCAGAAAAATCAATTTAAAAACTAAATTGAAATTCGAAAAGGCACAGTCCCCGGCAACGGCGCCAAAAACTTGACAGCGCGGCGCGCGAGGCGTGCGCTTGCGTTTCCGGCAAGTGTACCGGACTGTCGCCAAGTAATAAAAGATATCGATCCCACAGAGACTGTGTTCTCGAATCGCAATCAATTCTCAAATCGAGTAAATATGGACTGTGTAAAAAGGATTTTTATATTTTGAAATGGTTTTGAATTTAGAGATAGATAAAACGGAATCAAATAAAATAGAAAACAAATCTTTTTTTTTTGGTTTTTCAGATCTAAATGGGTTCCTAGGTATTTAGGTTACCAACAAGATCGTTTACGTTGCTAAGTCTGATTTACCCTTGTTAATTAGCGAAATTGCCTTGAAGGCGAGTTTATCCTCTAATAGCTTAAGCTCCCTCTCGGGTTACAAAAACCGTGCCCAATTGACCCGACCCCTACTCTCGTGGTAGTCGATCCCAGATTGGACCCTTTGCGTTTCGTGACAACTCGTTGATCCTCGAGGGACGGCTTCTAACTCTCGTGATTTCAGTCCCAAGTCTGACTTCTATAGATCCGACACCTAAGTTCACCGCTAGGTTCCTCCTTAAAATGTCTAAGTCATGCAAATAAACCTAAGTTCACCGCTAGGTTCCTCCTTAGATCATCCACTTCTCGCAAATAAGCGGCCGCCGAATTTTACGAGTGAAAAACACTAGAAATCCTAAGTTCACCGCTAGGTTCCTCCTTAGAATGTCTACGTCCCGCAAATGAGTGGTCGCCGAATTTACGAGTGAATAAAACACTAGAAATCAGATCTAAAGTAAAATCGAAATAACAAAGATATTACATCAAATTCAACATCATAAACGAATCTCGGGCATAGCCCCAATCCCTAGAAACTAAACTACTACTCAAGCCTTGCCATGGAGATGACAAGCTTGGTTGACAACATCATGAAAATACAAAATCAGAGAAGAGAGGAGGAAGAAGAAGATAGATCCTAAAATGTAGCCTAAGTAGTAGCCAAGAGTTTATGTGTTGTTGTGTTGTATGGATCTGGATATATGATCGATTCTGCATCTGCCTGGTCTCTATTTATAGAATTGGGAAGTTAGAGTCCCAATCTAACTCAAATTCTGATCCAAATCGGTTTCTTCAGGTCCAAGTAATGCGCGTCACGGCCGTGATGTCCCTCACGGCCAGGCCGTGACGGTCTCTGCCTCTGGCAGTTCTTCAAAGTTCAGCCTTCTCGCGACGCGAAATGGTGCTCGCGACGCGAGCCTTCCTTTTGTGGTCGTGATAAGAATTACGGCTGTGGCCGTGATGGGCTCTGACTTGTGGGGGTTTTGGGTCACGGCCGTGATGGATATCACGGCCAGGCCGTGACAGACTCTGACTTCAGCCTTTATTCCTTTTCAGTTTTTCTCGATCATGGCCGTGATGGGCATCACGGCTAGGCCGTGATGGGCTCTGTTTGGCTCATTTTCTTCACTTTTAAAGCCCTATCTTCATCCAAACTCCATCATGGTTGATCTTGAGCATTTTACCCTTGATTTCTGCAAAACAACACCACACAAACCGCCTTACCCGTTCCAAAGGAAAATTGACCAAAAATCAAATGAAATATGCCTAAACTACATGAAAATGCATGCAAAATGATAAGCAAAGATGATGTGAAATCACACTCATCAGTAACTAGATGTCGTACATAGGTGTTGCACACAGGTGTACGATACACTCTGATATTATAGTTATTATTCTGACAGCTTTGACAGTTAGACGGTTAGTTAGTTCAACAGACAGTTAGTAAAGTAGTTAGGAAGTTAGCTAGTTTGTACTCTATATAAGCAACTCTTGTAAGCATTCTAACACTTGAGAAATGCAATTACTGAGTTCATTCAATCTACTTCATGAATTCATTCAATTCTTTTAGTTTGTGTACAGGATGGAATCTGAAATCGTTGAGGAAATTGCTATGGATGTGATGCAAAAGTTGAATCGAGTGTACGTTGATGACCTGGACCATCAGATCACAAAGTATGAGCAACTTGCAGAATTCCCATCTTCAATATTATCATAGCATAAATTATTCTGTGGAAAATTCTAAAAATCATTGAAGAACGGTTCACCGTATTCTTGAACTTAAAATGTTGAGAAGTGTTCGTTTGCTTTATTTGACACCTGTTATGCTGTCACATATGGAAAATTCTGGAATTAAAATTTATTAATACTTTTTCTCACTATTTTAATTAAAAACTAATGGTTGAACCGTTACAAATATGATCAATGATGTATTTATTATTGCAAAAACTCTGAATACTTTCTACCAAAATGTTTATTTGTTTTTATTATTTTTATCAAATATCAACAAAATTATTTTGCAAGCTCATACATGTAAAAGTGAGTTTACCCAGCTTTGAGACAATTGTAAACTCTAAGTGTGTGTTTGGATGGGGTATTTCAAAATTCCAAGGAATTTGAAATACCCCATAAAATACCCCATAAAATCCCTTTATTTGTAAAATCCTTCATATTTAATATTCAAACAAAGTATTTTAGAGTGAAGTATTTTAATTACCCTCTTAAAATACTTCACCCTCTACAAATACCCCATCCAAACACACCAAAGGTTTATAAATAAAAATGGGCATTTGACTTGGATAGTGCAATTTCTCTTGTAAATTACCAAAATGGTTTAAGTTGAAAAGATATCACATGGGGTAAGTCATACATGATATATACGACTTCAAAGTCTTATATGCTGTGTACGACTTCACTTTTTGACTTTTATTATAAAATAATAAAATTCGTACTTGGTATGTACGACTTGTGTTTTTGGCTTTTCAGTTTTGCAACAGAAGTTGTACATACCAAGTACGACTTTTCACTACAACAGAAATGACTTTAGATAGCGTTTCTGGATACCTTTTAATAGCGTTTGTAACCGCTATCTATTCCACCGCTATTAAAACTCGTTAGCAAAGATAGCATTTAGGAAGTGCTATTAAAAGGTGACTTTAGATAGCGTTTCCGTGTACAAACGCTATCTAAAGTCAGACTTTAGATAGCGTTTGTACACGGAAACGCTATCTAAAGTCAGACTTTAGATAGCATTTGTAAAACAAACGCTATCTATTCCCCCTTTTTTTTTTAAATTTTACATATTTCTTAACTTTACCTCCATTCCTGCATATTGTTTATAAAAAACAGAAGGTGTAAACAAAGAAATGAAGCACAATCCATATGCATATATTGTTAGCTACTTTGACAATTCATACAGAAGGTGTAGTATACATTAGCGCATAAGATTCCATCATCACTGCAGTCAAAATAAACATCACTTCTTAAAAGAGACTCCTCCTTTATAAGAAAGTCACAGGATAACATAAAAAACAGAAAAATGTGATAGTTTTGTCACCGCATGCATAAATACATAACCTTGGTACGACTGGTGGTCTGACTAGATTTTATAAGTCTGGTCTTCAACAAATAGCTATAAAGGCTTACAGAAATATATTTGCTTAAATAGAAACAACAAACAAACTGGCAGCAATTGAATCTAGTTCTTTGGCCCAATATCCTTCAGAGCATTAATCCGTTCCTCACCCATAGCAGACATGACAGAAACAACAAGGTCCTTTCCCCCAGCAAATCCATCCTTTATCTGCAGAGACCAGTCAATTATATATGCCCAATTAGAGTAAATAGACAACCAACAAACAAATAAACAAAATAGAGTGTATACATCGATGGCGGAATTAAATAAGAGGAATGCAAGTAACAAATATATATAGTGGAGCACATAATTAATTTTGTGCCCCTCCCATATCATTCATGTCTATCATCAACACCTAATTACCTCAAAATAAAAAATTGAAAGAAGATGTTGGCTAGATTGTGATATTGTGATATCCACTACATTGTGACCAAATCCAAATCTAATAGGAGTCTGATTTCTAATACTGTAAAGTGACACCGAAAAACCTAGAAGTATGAAACAAGGACTTGGCCCCCTCAACTATTTTTCTGGCACCATCAAGATTAAGGTACTTGAGCTTAACCTCTAAAGCCTAAACAGCCAATGCACCCTTCTTCTGACTAAAGGCAAAGAATCAAAGTAGTAATTGCAAAAATATTATTCAATGCACCACTTAAACTTTAATATCATTACTCATTACTCAAACCATGACTTTCCAGCAATTCCACTTTTAGATGAAGTACTAAATACAAATGGACAACTAGGCAAAGAGTCAAGGATAAAAGGATCCTCAACACTCAAGCCATTTAATGCATAAAACTTCATTGTGATAAATTCCTGCACATAGCTCCAATCCTATTCTTGGATCATTTCAAATTAATTTCATCCTTGCCTACACTTATCATATAACCCAACTCTTCCATATTCCACCAAACAAGAAGAAGATTAAACACCAGAAACAAACTAGTAAAAGTATATCTAACTAAAGTAATAGAATCTAATAAGTTTCTTAGAAGCACATACAAATAAACAAAAAGGCCCTAACCTTGCTATGCTTACAAGAAAACCGTCAGAAACATACTGCACAGGTACACAAGTCAGTAACATGAAATTCAGATGGTTGACAAGGCTCTCAGCTAGAAAGGAGGAGGAGGGCGAGGTGGAGGTGCCCAGAAAACATCATGTGACATTTGACCATTGTGTACCAAATTTGGAGGCAAATTATACATTGGCATTGAAACTTGTTGATCACCCAAACCTTGAGAAACTGGAGTTACATCTGAATTCACTCCTGATTGCTGCTGTTGTTGTTCTTGCTCGCCGCTTGTTGTTCTTGCACTTGCATCTCCTCCTCAGCTTGTTCATCCTCCAATGGCAACCTCTCATAAGTAGCATTAGCAAAAGTAGCAGCAATCACCATCACCAAAAGCCATACACCACCTGCCATTGAGTTCTGATTAACTAAACTAAATTAAATGTCAGACAGAGTAACTAAATAAGATGGATCCAGAGGTGATGCTACCAAAATGATTCCTTCATAGACTTCATATCAAAGAGCAAAATACTTTATCCTCGACCATTAGTCTATTAACAACACAAAATGTTGATGTGGATCTCTAGTTAGAAATCTAAAGCATTATTCACATACCAATGAGTATTCTTTGCAACTCATCGTGATCAATTTGACATAATCAAATAAACTTTTCAACAATATAGCGACACCAATCTTCCTTGACTTGAGATAGTTGAGCAAATGGAGTATGTGGAGCATTTGAAGTAAGGGAAGATCTATGACATAAAAATTAAATAAATTAAGTTACAATTGCTAAAACATTTGAACAGTCACAGTTAAAAGCTAAGTAAACAACATACCGCCATTGGTATTTTAACTTGGTTCTGCAAGATAGTTTCCTTCATGAAATGCATTACATAGTACCCACAATCTGTATTGTTGGGTTGTCTTGGGCACTATAAAAAATAAAATAGTAAATCAATATAGTTTTTTTTATCTAATTGCGCATTAAGTTTTTGCAAATATACCTCTATCTGAATCCATTTAATGTTGGTTGCCTTTAAACGCGGCACCTTAACTCCGATATTTGCGCGATAAACTTGCAAAGAACTAATCACAAAATCAAACAGACTTCATTAAGAAACATATTTTCAATCATCACAAACACACGCATGCTTTATATTATTTTGAACCACAACAGCCACAACCCAGTATATGTCAATTCAACACAGTTATTCTAATGTCAAAAATCAAAAGCACATTAGGACCATGACAACTTGCAACATGTATCTACCATGGAAGCCATTCGACAGAATCATAGAAAATCAGAAATATAAAAGCATGCTTACTTATTGAACAGATTCTTTAATTCTGGGCAATTCCTAGGATCAAGATTCAAGGAATCCAGATAGTAAATAATCTCTTCAACAATATTTATCGCGCACAACACCCAATGATTCCTACAAAAATGTTGAGATAACAAATCCTAAGCACCTCCACTTTTATATAATTCATTATTGTGAATTAAGTCCTATAGGAGAAGTGACTCACCCAACATTGCACGGCGCTAAAAACAAGGGCCGATATTCTCTTTCTGTAGTTGCAAACCGGTCAGCTATATACGTTATCTGTGAATCCCTCCCGAAGTAGACGTATGTATTTGTTTGGTGTGGGGACAAGAACAGAAACCTCCTCGTTCTTTCCTTTGGAAGCAACAATTCTTCATACAAATACCTTCAATTAAAATATAAAAATGGATTACACCAATGACATCAATATTTAAATGGAAAGACTAAAAAAATATTGTACACTTTAAGCCTGATTTAGTACCTGATATATACAGAAATAACGGAGGCAGATACCCATTCATGATTTACAATTTCTCTCATATTTTCATTATTGATCATATCAATGATATGCTGACCAAAAATATTTTGTTCTATCTCTATGTCCAATTGGTCATCAATTTTCATATTCTTTCGTTCATGTATTTTAAGAAAATTGAAATATTCCAGAGAAATGTTAGTTGAACCAGCTGTAGGAGGGTTGGCCTCAGAGTTGCCTCCTTTATTTTCTGGGGTTGTAATTGACTCCTTTGTATATTCAGACACTCTGCCCTTGCCTTTAGATTTTGCAGGTGCCTGGAAATTTTGCATTTCAATATGCCAGTTAGTGATCAACTAATGTAATAAATATACGCCGTATATGAAAAGGTGGAAAAATGCAATTACATACCATATTAATTACAACCACGAGATCAATTGGCCATGCCACATAAGTACCTATTGCATCTCTTACTGTCATTACATCTGCACCATCGATAGGTACCGGCAATGGCGCATCCCCCTCAGTTGCAACATCAACTCCAACTTTCACATGGTTAAGGGGTACTGGTCCAGTGTGCAGTGTAACACCCGACTCATTGTATACTTTACCCATACCAACCATACGATAGTTTGGGGTTGATAAATATAGCTGACATGAGTTGACGCCCTAATCCAATGATAGATGAATAAGCTGTGAATTAAGGCATCCAATTGAATGTATTTAACTGCGAATGCAATACTAGTAAAAAAAAAGGCATGCATTACCTCTGGAAGCTTGATGGCAGATGGTAGAGTGCAACTATCTTTGACGCTTGCTGGGGCAGTGAAATTAGCCTGTCTCTCCTCATCCTCCTTTTTTGTTCAGCTTATCTTCCAAAATGTTCAATCTTTCTGAGAGTTGAGACACCAATGTCTCCCACCTTTTCGTTTCAGAGTTATGTTTTGCACGACCTTCAGGTGGGAAGTAGTCTTTTTGAGAGACGCCAAAACCCACACCCCTAACACGACCAGGGTTCTCTGGCACACCTAGGGCTTTAGCAAGAATATCATGGCGACCAAAATCTTGTATCTCTCCCTCTATTGCAGACTGTGACAATTCCTCCTGACACATAGTTATTGGTGAAATGCAAATGTTAAAATTATTATATATTGTCATAAGAAAATAACAAATGAAAATGTAAACGTTAGTCTACTAATACATTTATTCCACACGTTCTGCGTATTTTTGTTGTCAATTACACCCGCCTTGTTCTCGCGGGCTTTCCTCCACACAATATGGCGTTTAATTTTCTTAACTTCTGGCCCCGCCTCCTGTATCTGTATATTGAGATAATATATATTAACCAAACAGTTTAAAAGTCATATTTACCACACATGTAGTTTAACATATATATACATACCAATTCATCCTCAATGTCAGCATACCCCTTAAGTGATGCTTTGTAAGGGCATGCAGGATCTAACGCTCTGTTGCGATTTTCATTGCTTAATTTCTATTCAGACACATATAAGTAATATTAATACATGGTTAATGTCATATGTACGTATACATATAATTATAAGGACTAACGTGATATTAAACATACCAGGAATCGTGCATCTCCTGTGCGTATTGCTATAAAATCTATCCACTCATCCCTTGATATGTGTGGATATTGTGATGGAGGTTCCTCTATGATACTCCCGTTAGCATCTCTTAGAAATTTTTTTGTCAATCTAGTTCTGAATGCCCTATGTAGGTTACCAGCTTCCTGAAGTACAATTTTTTTCCGAGATTCATCAACATTAAAAGACATTTGCAAAACAATATAAACAACGTGTCAAAGTAAGTATGTTTACATAGTTTACAATATAATTCATAAATTTTAACAATTACCTGTACATCAGCCCATATGTTCTCTTTGAAAGCATCCAAAGCTTCATCCTTCCAATTAGAACAAATAATTGGGACCGTTTGCCGAACAACGGCCCCAATGTAACTCTTCAATATTTTTCCATTAGCACGAATTGGTTGGTCCAAATAAAAATAATAAAGTAATTAAATCTAGATATCAAACAACATTATGAAATCCTTAGATTAGTAAGTAAATTACCTCAAATTTTTGTCCTTTACTCCTAGCGCGGATGACCGCCTTCATAACAGTTGGCCCACGTCGCGTCACTTTGGCAGCACTA
Organism: Sophora flavescens; assembly: GCA_030762895.1. Taxonomy (NCBI): domain Eukaryota; kingdom Viridiplantae; phylum Streptophyta; class Magnoliopsida; order Fabales; family Fabaceae; genus Sophora; species Sophora flavescens. The sequence goes on along the minus strand of CM061068.1, from coordinate 96,524,319 downwards.
GAATTACTTGAAGATGCCATTTACCTACAAAAATATTAGACACAAGTAAAACATCAATGGACATTAATATAATATTAATTGATGCAAAATATAAAACAACAATTGATAACAAAATCAACACTAGCATTACCAGAAGATGCTAACTATAATATAAAAGGATCAGAAAGTTCATTTAAACACAAACACTACATACATGTTTAAGTCAACCTTTTTCTTTTCTTCATTGGATTGAGATTTGTTTGTCCTTTATTAGTACGAAATGGTGGATTGACCAAAAGCCCCTCATCATGATCATCTCTCATATACATACCATCATCCCTAGTTGGATCAATCTCAAATGACTGTAATGTCCCGACGAAAGGATCATCTTCAATATCAACATCTCCATGGTCTTAATCATCAATCTTAGTAATTATTTTGTTAGTCAAAAGAACAATGGACCTTTTCATATCAGCTGGATCAGTGACATAGAACACTTGTTGAGCTTGAGATGCTAATATAAAAGGCTCATTTTATACCCCACCCTATTAAGATCCACCTGCATGAACCCTGACTCATCAATCTGAACACCGTTATTATTGTCAACCCACTTACAACCAAACACACCAACCTTAAACTTTGTGTAATCCAACTCCCATATGCGTTCAATGACGCCGAAGTATGACATATTTGCATATATCGAGTTTCTGCTTTGGCACTTGAGATATGCATCGACTGAGCTACAAGAGTCACACCACTGTTTTGCATTGTACTCCAACCATCTTGTTCTTTTGTATAGAATGTGTACCCATTAATTTGATAACCGTGGTAAGAGAAGACATGCAAACTTTGACCTTTGGCTAACCATCTCAATCTATTTGAAACTGAAGTAGCATTTTCAGTCAACTCTGCAAAAATACGATCTCTTAGCCACGTTATAAAACAACGATTGTGTTCTCTAGTTAGCCAATTTTGATTCTTATTTGGATGCAAACTCTTAAGCATGTCCTTGTGTTTTTCAACATATGGCTCAACCTCATCGGCATTGTGTAGAACATATAAGTGTGCTTGCTCCCATTCTGTCCTTGATATAGTCACTATTTCAGTTCCAGTAATTCCTTGCCCCATCATTCTCCATGTGTGACGAGACTTTGGCAGCCCTATAGAATCAGCATTGGATAGGTATTCGGTACATAATTCAACAGCTTCTTCGACAATATACCGTTCAACAATACAACCTTCTGGTCGTGATCGGTTTTTCACATACCCTTTTAATATCTTCATATAACGCTCAATCGGGTACATCCATCTCATATAAGCTGGCCCACACAGTTGTGTCTCTCTAACAAGGTGAATGGTTAGATGAACCATTATGTCAAAGAATGAAGGTGGAAAGTACATCTCAAGCTCGCATAAAGTCACAACAATTTCTCTTTGCAATGATGGCAACTTCCCAGGGTCAATCACTTTGCTGCAAATTGCCTTGAAGAAGAAACAGAGTTTAGTTAAGGCCCCCCGCACTTTGTTAGGTAAAATAGACCGTATACCAATGGCTATCAACTGCTCCATGAGAACATGACAATCGTGGGACTTTAGACCTTTTAACCTGAGATCTTTCATCGATACGAGGTTCCTAATGTTTGAAGAGTACCCTTCCGGAACCTTAACTCCGTCAAGAAACTTACAAAAAACAGTTTTTTCTTTTCTAGATAGAGTGTAAGCAGCCGAAGGAAGATATGTACTTTTACCCTTCTTCGTCGGTCCCAATTCTCTTCTTATTCCCATACTAACCAAGTCCAACCTTGCATTGATGCCATCTTTAGTCTTCCCTAGCACATTGAGTAACGTACCAATGACACTATCACAGATATTTTTTTCAACGTGCATCACATCGAGGAAATGTCTTACATATAATGATTTCCAATATGGCAACTCAAAGAAAATTGACCTTTTCTTCCACCCTCTTGTGACAATATCTCTCGCAAAAGGTTTACCGAATTGGATATTCAAATCCTTTACCTTTTCAAAAAGTTGATCACCCGTCAACGGTGAAGGAGCTCTACCTTCTTCCGAGTTCCCATTGAACGCCTTTCTCCACCACCGGTAATGATGACTTGGATGCAAAAATCTATGATGCCCAAGAAAGACATTCTTCTTACAATGTTCTAACCGCATCCAATCCGTACCCTCTTCACATATAGGGCATGCACACTGACCCTTGATGCTATATCCTGACAGATTACCGTAGACTGGAAAATCATTAATTGTGCCAAACAACATAGCTCTCAAATTGAAACTTTCTTCCTTATACCCATCATACACCTCCACACCTGTCTCCCACAATTGTTTCAAGTCTTCAACCAAAGGAGTCAAATAGATGTCTATATCATTTCCTGGTTGTTTGGGCCCAGAAATTAACATAGATAACATAATAAATTTGCGCTTCATGCATAGCCATGGGGATAGGTTATAAATCACCAAAATCACAGGCCATGTACTGTGAGAGCTACTTTGAACACCATGCGGGTTAAATCCACAAGAGCCAATGCAAGTCGAGGTTTCTTGATTCTTGCCCAAAATCGGGATAATCATGATCAAATTTCTTCCATTGAGGAGAATCTGCGGGTGCCGCAGCTTGCCATCTTTGATCCTTTCATCCTCATGCCATGTCAAGTGCTTTGAATCTTCTGAACTACGGTACATGCGCCTAAATCTGGGTATTATGGGAAAATACCACACAACCTTCTCTAGATCTGATTCTTTCTTCTTATATCGTGAGGCATTACATTTAGGACACATCTTTAACGATGCATATTCATTCCGAAATAAAATGCAATCGTTAGGACAAGCATGTATCCTCTCGTAGCTCATGCCAATAGAGCGTAACATTTGTTTAGCCTCATATGTCCGACTAGGAAGCACATTATCCTCCGGCAACATGTCTTTCAATAGTGTGAGTAAGTCTGTAAAGCTCTTATCAGTCCATCCGTTGCCCGATTTCAAGTTATACAACTTTAACATCGCCGACAATCTTGTGAATTTAGTACAACCATCATACAATGGTTTCACTGCATCACTTACCAACCTCTCAAACATTTGAGGACAATCCCGAAGATCCTCTTCAACAGCATTTGCAATGTCTTCAAAACGATCGCCCTCATAAGTATTTGTGTCGGTATCGTATGATGAATATCTCACACGATTCCTCATTTCACTAGACTCAGCTCTTGTCTCACCATGTTTTGTCCAACATGTATAACTTTGATCGATTCCATTACACACTAAATGTTCTTCCAAATCGGCTGCACTAACTCGCCTTGCATAACAACAATCTAAACAAGGACATATGATTGTACTAGGGTTTTCCGCATGCCGAACTGCAAACCTAATGAACTCTTTCACCCCATCCTCATACTCCTTCGTTAAACGATTGGCAGACATCCATTTCCGATCCATGCTTTCCCGATCTACAAAAATATTTATTAAACATATTTACTATGAGTTTGGAGTGGTTGATGTCTACATGCAATGTATACAGGAAAGGATCAGTGTAGCAGTTTCAGGTCCCTTGAAGAAAAACAAAACTTCAGGCATTCAAGGAAAGGTTATTTATCTTTAAAAGGTTGGTACTCTTAATACTCATATAGGTTTTTCATTGCCGATTATTCTTTATCACACAAGATATTTGATATCATATTGCAAATAACCAAAGTATAGACAAGCATATGGCATAGACTAAAAAGATATAAGAAAGAAGAGAATTATAATAAACATAGTAAGTCTGCAAGAGAACTGAATGGTTCTCAACTTACATAAATTAAACTGCAATGCAAAAACAACTAAAATATTCAGCTAAAGAGGAACCGCCTAAACAAGGCACTGTGTTAGGACAGTGAACAATTCCAGTTTTAGGATTGGAAAACACAAAATATGACTGGATGATAAACACACTGACACTAAGAATCTGAGACAACTTGTTAGAGTATGGTGTACTATGCACGCCACTCACATCAGGTTAGGTAACTTAGATCCTTGCTGACTAAGCAAGATGGTTACAAACCGTTAAGGGTTTGTTAGAAGTGACAGGTGTAAGTAACAGCTTCACCAGTGTATCACATTTTTCAACTTACAATATTCGATTCAATATCAATTCTAGAGAACTCTCTCTCTCTCTTCTATTGTCTCACTTTGGATTTGGATTCTCTCCTTTTTCCTCTCACGTTAGAGACAAACACAAAATCAAATTTCCTTGTGTATAGGATCCACTAAAACTTGCTTTTTGTCTTTCTTGCTCATAATATGAGAGAAAAAGGAGAGAGCAAAAAGAGAGGATCCTAATCCTCTCACTTCTCAGTTCATAATACAACTAAAGAAACCAAACTAGGGAACCGAGATTATTGCTTCTATTTCTGCAGTTCTAGTAGCACCATGTCATTTAGGGTGGACCTGCCAAAATTAATACCTGGTTGAAATCTCACCTTCGAATAATTGAAACACCACACAATTTCTTGCAGAAATCAACACCAGTATAGACAGACCCTGCAATATAAATCTCATTTCAGTTAATTAGTGCTGCCAAACTAAACCTCCATTGATGTACTACTATTGCCTCTTTACCTCACATGTTGTAGTTCACAAAGCACAACTCTTGTTCCCAAAACAAGAGAAGCAATTATGATGAACATAAAAACTGACAGGACACAAAGACAGATGATTACCTGTTGGAGTAACCACTTGCTTTTCAGTGAATGGCAGATGACCTAGACCATGCTCAACAACCTAAAAACAACTAAGGCAGTTATGTTATGATGATGATGATGAGGTGAACAACCAAGACAAGCCAATTATAGAAGCTTTACTGACGAAATATGATGAGAGGAAGTTGAGGGAAAATTTCTTAGTTGGCCTTGTAATGTTGGATAGATTATTGCAGTGTTAGTCATCTTCATGTTGTTGGGATGTAGCAAATGTTGTATGAGTTTGGTGGTTAACATTCAGGGGTTATGCAGTGGGTTTGTTTTAGTCTGACATTCACTTGTTTCATCAATACCTGTTATCTTAAATTTTATTGAACCAGAAATAGATGCAATGAAGCAAACTAGTATATACAACTTTGACACATATATGATTTTGAAACTGAATTTTAACTTGTTATGGTGTGTTCTGAATCAAACACTGATATCAAAGCTTGAAAAAAACCCTGATATAAACAGTGTTTTGAACACTGATATGAACGATCAAAACATAATAAAAACACAAATAAGAACACATAAATTGAATACTCCACAGCTGATATATTCATGTCTTTACACTATTGGAAATTCATCATTGCCTAGGAAACTCACGCCACCCTTGTTATCCCTTCCTTTAGGTCATGTTGATGTCTCTGTTGGAAAAGTTGAACTGAATGGTCCTCCGAAAAGCACCAGCTCCGTTTCTTCACTAGAGACAATCACCGTGATTGCCACAACTGACGCGGCAAACAATGTAAATCGGCGATAACATCAAATAGTAAGTTATCCACACCGGCCAGAGTAGGTGGTATTTTCAAGTTGCTCATTACCTCTCATTGTTACCAAACTCGGACCAAGAACTCTCAGACCCAAGAACTACATTCATTTTCGTTCGCAATAGGGGAGAGGGACATAGAGAGCATACCTTGGTCGTAGGTGGTGTGGTGATGAGTGGCGGAGCAATGGGGGCGTGAGAGGGAGTCTGAGGCGTGAGAGCAACAGTGAGAGGGAGAAGGCGTGAGAGGGGACGAGCTCTGCGGAGATGGCAACCCTAGACTTGAACAGATGAGGTCAGTGGTACGCAGAAAGTGGGAATTGAAGGATGAAAGGATACGTGCGCGCGGGTATATCACCTAAGATAGAGTTTCCTTTAGGAAACGCTATCTTAGGTATCACCTAAGATAGCGTTTCCGTGTGGAACCGCTATCTTTTCCTGCAGTGGCACTTTTAATAGCGGTTCCTTAAGGAAACGCTATCTTAGGTGATACCTAAGATAGCGTTTCCTAAAGGAAACGCTATTAAAAGTCCCCCCATCACTTTTAATAGCATTTCCACACGGAAATGCTATAAAAGGTGTGTTATTAAAAGTCTAATCTGTTGTAGTGTTTATTATTTTATAATAAAAGCCAAAAAGTGAAGTCGTACACGGCATATTCGACTTTGAAGTCGTACATGTCATGTACGACTTACCTCAATCTGGTAATATTTTTTCAACTTACACCATTTTAGTAATTTTTATAATAAATTGCACTACCCAGATCAAAAAAGCCATAAAAATGTAATAGGTAGTTATAGATAGTTGATATGGTTACAATTTGTTAAATGGTTATATTTGTTTTTATTCTATCTGAACACACTTCTCTGGTCGGATCTCATGTTGTCTTGCTCAGACTACACTTGTTTCTAGATTTGATCCTACGTGAACGTTCGTCTAGCTAATCTAGCTCTGCTAGGCTTCTGGCTGCAAGTACTCGATGGGGGGTACTAGCAAAGTAACTATGATGCTTAAGTTAGACCAGGGGGATGAGAGTATTGAAGTATAAAGTGAATAATGAATAATATTTTTGTGTTACTCCCTAGTGCCTTTGGTATTTATAGGCTTCTGATATGTGGATTTGGCTCATGGGGAGTGACTTATGGTGGCACATCAATCATTTTACTCGACCACTAACTTGTATGTTGTGTTTGTTAAAGACGAAATAGGGATGACACTACTAAAAAACATGATATTACCAACGGAAAATTACCGATGGACTTCGTATCCATCGGTAGTTTGTGCGTTTCCGATGGATTTAACCGTCGGTAAGTTAGAATACTAAAAGTTGCAGAAATTACCGACGGAAAGCCCGCCGCTAACATTACTAACGGCTTTATCCATCGATAAATCCGTCGGAAGGGATGGCGGGAATGGCAAATTGTTGGCGGGAGAGTGTACTGACAAAATAGTCCGTCAGTAATTCTGAAATATAGGTATCGACGGATACAATCGTCGAAAATGTACCGACGGATTATTCCGTCGGTAATCTTTTTTTGAATTTCTGACGGAAAAAGTCATCGGAAGCTGTCGGTAACCTTTTAAATAACCTGGTCGTAACCCTTCTTCCCCCTCACTTCTCCCTCTTTACTTTCCCTCTCTGCTTTCTCTCTATGCCCTCTCTGCTTCCCTCACTGTGCACCACCATCGCCGCCATCGAACACCACCATCGTCGCCTCCGTTCGTGACTCGTGACCACCGCCACTGCCTCCACCCCTTTCTCCTCTCATTTCCTCATGTCCTTTTCTCTTCTCCTCCCTCTCCGGTTCCGTCTCAGCTGCTCCACCACCGCAGCAACCACCGCGAACCACCACTGGAAACCCACCTTCTCCTTGTTGTTTTGGCTTCACCGACTCGAGGGGGGTGAATTGAGTTTTCTTAAAATATTTCCCTCTAAAAAACTTTTCACAAAACTTTTCAAATAAGAGTTGCGGATTTGTGGCATCGGGATCTTTTACAAAATCAATGAAGGGTTTATATAAAATCTTGAATTGGAAGATGATGAAGATAAGAAAGATTAAATCAGAATAGGTTCGGGTTCAAAAAATCAGTTATAACAAGATACGGAAACCGATTAAGTTTTTAACGATTAAGAACAAGTTATGCAAGTTTCAGATACAAGCATTAACAATCAAGAACAAACTTGCAGGTTTCAGTTTCAGTAATTAGTTCAGTTTCAGTAATCAAGAATGGTTTTGATCAACTCAGTTTTGAACGCAGATAACACAATCTTGATTACAGTCGAACTCAGGTTTCAATACAGTTTATACAAATCAAGAACAGAAATTATATTGAACTTTAAACATCAAAATCACAGGTTCTTGATCATCAATAGAAAGTAAAGGAGTTTGAGTGTAGAGATACCACACAACCAGATTTATCCTGGTTCAGTCACCTCCACTGTGACCTTCATCCAGTCCCCACTCCACCTGTGGGATTTCACACACTAACACACAAGCTTTGCCAGGTAGCTTGAAAAACCTTTACATCACAGAGCACTTCTTCACCTCGAGATACCACACTCTTGTGAAGAGCCTCAATGTTCTTCCTTAGGGATACCTCACCCTAATCACTCAGAGAGACTCCCTCTCTCTTTACAATCCAAATGTAAAACAAAAAATTGATTCCTAACTCTCAATAGTCAAATAAACAAATTGAAGCACTTATGAGAACGAAACACTCTTTTCACAGTAAGCTCAAAAAAGATGATGAATGATATGTGTGTCGATATGATATTGTTATTCTTTTTTTCGTAAAAGTGTTCCTTTGATCCCTCTTTATATAGAAAACAAGTTATAGTCGTTGGGATCAATCAAAACAGATTTGGATCTGATTGACAGAATCTGTTTTCTTGATTCTAGTTCTTGAAATAAGATTTTGATAGTTCTTATATAATTCGCGTCCATCTTGAAAATAACCGCGTCCATCTAGCCATTAAGATTTTACATTTGGACGGGCTACTAGACGAGCTCCATATCCCACGTCATTGGACGGATACTCCTTTAGGAACTTAGTAAGTCCAAAGACATGTGTGGACGAACGCTTCTGTCACCTTAGTGGACGAGCACTTCTGTCACTTTAGTGGACGAGCGCTTGTATCACTTTAGTGGATGAGCACTTCTGTCACTTGTGTTGGACAAGCGCTTCTATCACTTGTGTTTGGGCGAGTGCTTGTATTACTTCAGTGTTGGACGAATCATCTAAGATTAACTCTAAATTTCTCCATTAAGCTTGGTCTTGATGATCATTTGATCTCTATCTTTGCTATTTGATTTCTTCAAGTTCTTCCTTGAATATTTTCCTTTAATTGCTCACTGAACTTGTTGATTACTGCTTGATACCTGTCTTTGCAATTTGATACTAAAACACTTGCATACACATTAAATTATATTTGTCATATATCAAAATCTCTAAGTCATCGAGTCTAACAAATTCCCCCTTTTTGATTATGATAAATATTTTAACAAATTATAAGATCAGAGTATAAGTGTAGCAGAAGCTAAGTGTTTTGACAGATTTATATCATGGTATCAGAGCAGTCAGATCAGAAGTATATTAGAGCAAAAAAAATATTAACAGAGCAGAATTTGATTTACTCCCCGTTAATCATGTAAGCTTATATAGCAGAATTTACTCCCCATTAATCATATAAGCTTATAAATTCGATTTACTCCCCATTAATCATGTAAGCTTATAAGCTCCCCCTCAACATATGCCTGTATAATTTGTTATTTTATCCTTTCTCTATGTCATACTTTTTCCTCCCCCTTTTGGCATTATAAAAAAGGTAAAGAAAAAAAACATTCAAAGCAATAGAAAAGGCAGGCATTTAAACATTCAAACATAGCATATAAAATTATTCATGATAGAGGGATAGGTGCAGGAAAATGAAAGCCCACTCCTGGGTTATCTTTGAGTTTATCAGACTAAAAATACAGGGGATCCATTCCTGATCAAATCTATTTCTTCTGAAACTCTCTTCTAATCATTCATAGATATTCCAAATCAAATCATACAAGAATCAAAGCATATTTACACAAAGATACAGTCATATAATCAGTTTCTTTAGAGATTAGATATAGGATTGGTCGATTATGCCCAATTCTCTTCTAATGAAAAAGAAGCTTTCCTTGTTCAAGGGCTTGGTAAAAATATCAGCAAGTTGTTTAGTTGTATCAACATATTCAATCTCAATTTCTCTACTTTGAATATGGTCTCTAATGAAATGATGTCTGATTTCTATGTGTTTAGTTCTAGAGTGCAGTATGGGATTCTTAGTTAAGTTAATTGCACTCGTATTGTCACATCTAATAGGAACTTGGTTTAGTTGCACACTGATGAGTGTGATTACACCTCATATTTGTTTATCATTTTGCATGCATTTTCATGTAGTTTATGCATTTTTTTAATTTGATTTTTGGTTAGTTTTTACCTTGGAACGGGTAAGGCGGTTTTGTGGTGTTGTTTTGTAGGAATTAAGGATAAAATGCTCATGATTAGCCATGATGGAGCTTGGAGGAAGATGGAGCTTTAAAAGTGAAGAAAATGAGCCAAACAGAGCCCATCACGGCCTAGACGTGATGACCATCACGGCCCTGATCGAGCAAAACTGAAAAGAAAGAAGGCAAAAGTCAGAACTGGTCACTGCCTAGCCGTGATGGTGGTCACAGCCATGACAGACCAAAAAGTGAAGAAGCGCCCAAGGCAGAATCCGTCACGGCCTGACCGTGATGGCCATCACGGTCGTGACGCGCATTACTGCGATCTGAAGTAACTGATTTGGATCTGATTTGGAGGGGACGGAGGCTGCTACTCTTAGGCTATAATTTAGGATCTCTCTTCTTATCCCTCTTCTCTTCTCTTCTTTTTATTTTCATGTTGTTGTTAACCAAGCTTGTCATCACCATGACAAGGCTTGAGTAGTAGTTTAATTTCTAGGGATTGTGGCTATGCCCAAGGTTTGATTATGTTGTTGAATTGATGTTTTATCTTTGTTAATTGCGATTTTGCTTTAGATCTGATTTCTAGTGTTTTAATTACTCGTAAATTCGGCTTATTTGCGTGACGTAGATATTCTAAGGAGGAACCTAGCGGTGAACTTAGATATCGGATCTATAGAATCAGACTTAGGACTAAAATCACGAGAGTTAGAAGCCTTCCTTCGAGGATTCACGAATTGTCACGAAACATAAAGGGTCCAATCTAAATTCGACTACCACGAGAGTAGGGGTTGGTTTAATTGGGCACGGTTTTTGTAACCCGAGAGGGAGCATTAACTATTTGAGGATAAATTCGCCTTCAAGGCAATTTTGATAATTAACAAGGGATAATCAATTTAGTAACATAAACAATCTTGTTGGTAACCCAATTCCTAGGAATCCATTTAGATCTGAAAAACCATAAATTGATTTACTATATGTTTTACTTGATTCTGATTTTGAGTTATCTCTTATTTCAAATATCAAAACCTTTTCAAAAATTCTTATTTTTATACAGTCCAGTTTTTTTGTTTAACAATTAGTTGCGATTTGAGATCACGGTCTCTGGGATCGATATCTTTTTATTACTTGGCGACTATCCGGTACACTTGCCAGAATCGCACGTGCGAACGCACGACATCAAGTTTTTGTCACCGTTGCCGGAGACTGTGCTTCCTCGAATCTCAATTTAATTTTTAAATTGATTTTTCTGGACTTTTTCTTTTTATTTAATTTTTATATTTCTTAAAAAAATTATTTCTCTTTTTCCTTCTAGAGTATCTATCTCTCTGTGTTGTTTTCTCTTTTATGCAAAGATCACTAAGTCTTGGAAACCTTAGTGAGGTCGACCCCGAAGTCGAAAGGACCTTTCATAGACGTAGTAGCCTACAAAGAGAGAAAGAGAGGTTGATTCCCATTCCACTAATGGCAAATCTACCGGATACAAAACCTCTGAAGGACTACGCAGCCCCAAATGCGAGGGGTTTGCGAACAGGGATTGCTAGGCCAGAGATTGAGGCGGAGAACTACACTATACCGCCTATGCTAATTAACATGATTAGGCAACATCAATTTGGAGGATTGCCCTCGGAGGACCCGACTGATCACGTGGAGACATTCTTGGAATTCACTGATGCAGTTAGAATTCAAGGCGCCCCCAGTTGATGCTATTCGTTTGAGTTTGTTCCCCGCCTCTCTTACTGGAAAGGCAAAAGCTTGGCTGAAGCAAGTGCCCGCTAATACCTTGATGACTTGGGACCAACTGGAGCAGGCATTCTTAGAGAAATTCTTCCCTCCCTCCAAGACGGCCTACCTACTAGCCCAGATCACCGGCTTCTTCCAAAAGGACGGAGAATGCTTATCCGAAGCTTGGGATCACTACAAGGGATTGCTGGAGTCTTGCCCACATCATGGACACGAGAGGTGGTTATTAGTGAACACCTTCTACAACGGATTGGATTACTCTTCGAAGGTGTCACTCGATTCCGTAGCTGGTGGAGCCTTTATGAATAGGCCTCTGACTGAGGCATTCAACATCATTGAAAACGTGGCCACCAACTACCACCAATGGGGTTCAGAAAGAGGTAATAACCCGAAAAAGATTTCGAGGGGTAATGTGAGTTCAATAGGTGCTACTAACATTGTTTGTGAGATTTGTGGAATGCAGGGACATGACATAATGGTGTGCCCACGTGGTATTGCTCATGGATCCGGCGTTTCGGGGGAACAAGTGAACTCTTGTCACAACTTCTACGACACGAACCCGAAGTTGCCAAATTATGCTCCCCCAAATCCCTACAACCAGAGGAAGAACAGCCCTTACCTCTCCTACGGGAACTACAGCAACACACTGAACCACGAGTTCCAAGAAGGCCAAGGTAATAGGAAACCCGCATCGGGGTATCCTCAGGTACAGAAGTCTAAACTCGAGTCTTTATTGGAAAGTTTTGTAGAAACTCAAACAAAACAAAATGAAGAGTTTAGACAACAAAATGAAGAGTTTTGCGACCGAAATGGCGACCGATTGTAGGATCTACATGAAGGACTGATTAGAGATAATACTGCGACCGAAATAGCGACCGAAATAGAGCGTAGCAGGGTTATCGGTCGCTATTTCCGTCGCTAAATAAAGGAACTTAAAAGTCAGTAATTTATGCCTTCTTAGCGACCGAAATAGCGACCGAATTAAATGAAACGGTTGAAAGTCAGAAATTTTATGTATTCTTAGCGACCGAAATAGCGACCAAATTAAATGCAATGGTTAAATTTTATTTACATTTGCGACCGATATTAATTCGGTCGCTAAACGGCGCGTAAAAAATTAAAATCGTGTGTGTTAGCGACCGATTTAAAACTCCGTCGCTAAATTTATAAATTCAAATTTCAAATTAACTCATCCCGCGACCGAATTTAGCGACCATTTTTTATTTAAGTACCCGGCGACCGATTTAGCGACCGATTATTTCGGTCGCCAAATTATAAATCCCTAAAATCGTGAAATCTTTCCCTTCTTCCTCATTTCTGCCATCTCTTCCTTCCTCACCCATCTTCTTCTCCCTCGCGTTCAGGCCGCCGGTACTGGTCACCGTCGCCACCACCGTGCAGTGTGCACCGCCACCACCGTCGTCTCCGGTAAGCCTCCGTCCTCCTCCTCCTCTTCTTCCATCTCTTCCCTCTTCCTCTCCTCTCTTCCTTTCCCCTCTTCCTGCTCTGTTTTTAATTCCCCCCCCCCCCCCTCCGTTTCAGGCCGCCAACCAATACTCTGGCTACCAACACGCAGCTCTCCGGTCACCACGTACGCGCAGAGCTCCTCCTACCCTCTTCTCTCCTCATTTTGTGCATTCCCTGCTCTGCCTTGAGGTAACCATGCATGGACTCTCTATGTATCATTTTTTATTTTGCTTCATTGTTTCATTTCAAAAATTTTGTGGATTGTATGTATTTCATTGCTTGCTTTATTGCTTACTACTGAGAAGAGCTACTTGTGTATTTCATGTGAGTTGTGAGTTGTGATGATCATTTGTTTTCATGTGTCATTATTTAATCACTCCTATTAGGATTAGGAAGCTCTCATTGAGAAAGCACGAGAAATCTGTTTTTGTAACTTTTTTTTGAATGCATTGAAATATCAAAAGTCAAGACTGTGAGATTAGAATTGATGTTTACTTGAGCCACAGAATGCCATTGCTGCCTGTGAGACTGCGAAACATAAACAGGTTTTGGTTTTTTGTTGATTATTGACGTACCAATTTAACGGGAAAATTTAATCTGAGAACCCTTCTGGTTTGCTTCTTGTTGAATTAGCTGTGAAATTACCTTCCATTTCAGCATCTTAGTCTTTGATTTAGATTCAGTTCTACTTTGTGAAATGCATCTAAATTGGTTAGTGAGGATGTGTGCTATGGATTTTCAATTTGTTTTGTGCTAGGTGTCTACAATTTCAAACATGGATAGTTCATGGCTATAGTTCAAACAAATGACCAATACTGAGGCAGTTGTTTGAAGACCAATCTAGTTTAACATGTCCAGTAACAAGATTGTCCCTGTGTTAATGATGTGTTTTCTATTAAATATGGAACTTGTAATTTCTGGTCTGTTTATCTTTCCATATCTTGGCTGAATTTATGTCTTTGAATATCTCACAATAGTATGATCTATAGCCTCTGTGATGCAGCTATTTACTTGCTGTGAATAATTTCATATCGTATTGTACGTGTATGCATTCCGATTGTATTGTCTTTTGATTCGGTTGGAATCCATGAATTTTTTGGTTCTTGTCTGAATCTGTTTCAAAAATTTCAAAAGAGGGTTTTAGGGATTTCAAGTTCTTGTTCACTTCTTTGTAAACAAAAAATATATTCTTTGTTGGAGTATGAAATTATCTAAAAACATTATTGTAGCCTGTAATTCCAAGAGAGCTTTTCACTCATTTTGAATCGGATTCATTTGGTAATTCTACTTATCTCTTTTCTGTTTGATGATGTAAATTTATTGAAGGCTGGTACTTATATCTGAGCATGTTCATACATTTGGATTGCTATGAAGAATAGTATATTCTCTTTAAAATAAAAATCTTTCAATAACAATGAATCAATGTAATTAGAATAATTTGATATGTATTTATTGATAACTTGTTTGGAAATGATTATGGAATCATATTTGTATATATTTACATTATAAGCATTGGAATGAATTGATAAAGTGTTATTAGTTCGTAAATGGCATGACTTTGTTGTTGTTAATATTCATTTACTAATTTAAAGTCCATGAGCTTAATTAGAAAGTCTCTTATTGAAGCCAACAAAAGTGAGTCTCTTAGATAATGAAGGATTAAGTATAGGGTTAGATAAAATGAAGGGCTAGGCACAGTTTGCCAGGCACATGCATGACGTGCCGTCATCATTAAAACATTATTCACATTAGAAAACAGCTTTGTACACAATATTATGAAAACAACTCTGGTTTTTTACTCATTTGTTTCACTAGGAAATGGAGCTTTCCAGAAATAGTTGTTGATGACCATCCTTACTAGGTTATCTAGGCACTTCCGGTAGGAAAAGTCCTCTCTATGACCATCCTTCAAAACGACGTAAAAGCATCTGCTTTCCTGAAAACTACTATGTTTGCTAATCTGTAAAGTTGCATGTGAAGTTGCATTTCTTTGTTCTATTTTAACATGCTAGTATGCTACATGGATCTTTCCATCTTTTCTTATTATCACTTGATGAAGTTTAGACATATGACTTGTTTTCCTTATCGTTTTATCAGAAAATGGACCCGACTAAATGTTTTGAGACAGCCATCCATATAGACCAGTGCATGATCTCATCAACTTAAGAATAACGATCGGATTCACGTAATGATGGTTAAGGCATAAACTAATCATTTACTAAATTGTTCTTGTGTATTTGCAGGATTTGATTTCAATCCCGCGATCATTCTACCGTCGTTGGGGACAACAAATACCGCGTGTTGTGACTATTGAAGACAAAAACGGAAATCTGTTCAATGGGAATATAGTAATCCATGAGGATCGCCCATATTTTGCAACAGATACAAATGGTATCAGGGAGTTGTATTTGTTGTCCACTGGTGCATTGGCAAAGTTTAAGTACCTTGGGGGTTCTCGTTTCTACATGTTCATCCCTTTGGAAGATTGATGAGTTTTGATATTTTGATTAGTACTTATTGACTGTGGTGTATTTTTATGTTTTGATCGTTAATTAGTACTTATTAAACTTTTTTTTATAAACCATTATTAAACTTGCGTTAATTAATGTATATGTTTTCTTGATCATATTGACTGTGGTGTTTTGGATACATCATATTTACGTTTTCTATTTATTTAAAAAAAATATTGGTGTATTTTGTTTATATCAGAAATTAAAAATCAATGGGGTAATAGTTGAAAAACTATATTTGGTCGGCAGGATTGTTACAGGAAAATTTAAAAAAAAAATCAAAATTTGCGACCGAAATAGCGACCGAATATCGGTCACCAAATTAGGCGAGCTAGGTATACGACCAACTATACGGCGACCGAAATATATACTTTTGCGACCGATAATTCGGTCGCAGATTTGTGATCGAAATATAAGTTCGATCGCTAAACATTTAGCGACCAGGGTTTCTGCTACCCCCTTAATTCGGTCGCTAATTCGGTCGCTATACAGTATAGCAACCGAATTATCATGTTTAGCGATCGAAATATTCGGTCGCTAAATAGGTTTTTTTTTGTAGTGAAGGTAGGGCAGTAAACGAGGCAATAAAAGATCTAGCATCTAAGGTAGATAACTTAGCCATCCATAATAAGATGCTAGAAACTCAGATTGCCCAACAAGCCAGCACATATTCTTGACCTAAGGGTACGTTTCCGAGACAACCCGAAGTAAATCCCAATGAACATTGTAATGCCATATACTTGAGGGATGATAAGCTTGGGGTAGCTGAAAAGGATGTGGAATGTGAGGAGGACATGAGCAAAGATGAAGAAGTAGAGCCAAAGTATGTCCCTCCACCACCTTACCAACCCCTAATACCTTTCCCACAAATGTTGGTCAAGAGAAAGCAAGTAGAAATAGAGACTAAGAGCTTAAATGAGGAGCACAATGTCATGATAAAAACTAATATGCCCCCTAAGCTGAAAGACCCAGGTAGTTTCTCTATCGCTTGCTCGATTGAAGAAGTGCAAATAGACCAAGCCTTATGTGACTTAGGGGCTAGTGCGAGCTTGATGCCGCTTTCTATCTTGGAAAGGTTGGGAACCAAGGAGTTGAGTCCATTCAATTTCTCTTTACAATTTGCGGATGGCTCAACTAAAACTCCTCTAGGCATACTAGAGAATGTTCCAGTAAAGGTAGGGAAATTTTTCATCCGTACCGATTTCCTGGTATTGGATATGAACGGGAATTCTAAATTCCCCATCCACTACTAGAAAATTGTTATTTTCGGACGGATTTACGGACGGATTTCAGACGGAATTTGGACACTTTTCCCACGGATTTGGGACGGACAATTAATTTCGGACGGATTTCAGACGGAACATCCCCCGTCCGAAAAAGCCCCGTTGAAATTGAAAATTCTGTCCGAAATTCCGTCCGAAATGAGTTCTAGACAGATTTCGGACAAACACAAAAATCTGAATTTTAGTTATATTGGGCTTAATTTCGGACGAATTTCAGACGGATTCAATATTGCTATTCATGCAAATTCTGGACGGATTTCAGACGAATGTTATGATATTATTTTGGACAGATTTCCCACGGATTAGATAATCATATTTAAATAATATTTTTTGATAAACAAATCATGTTTATTAATAAAAAAGGGCCAAACTTAAATAATTATGCATACCAAATTAGGTACCTGGACTTGGAATCTAATATAATATAATAAAAAATTATTATTATTAAGGTACCACTCCAAAATAGTATCAAGCTTCAAAATAAACAAAAACACAAAGTATCTTGAAATACAAGAATGATATATTAAGATTCAAAGCATTAGAATATCATTACAAACATCAAAGACATAAATTTATTCCTCATTGCTACTTTGATCACTAAACTCTTCATCTTCATCTAGCACATCATCCATCATCTCCTCCTCATCATCATATCATCGTCGTTGTCATCTAATCATCGTCGTCATTGATTAATTCGTGACCACCATCATAAACGAGAAGGATGTTACTATATTCAAATAAAAGATAGTGAGTCCTTCCGAGAAAGCATTCATCACACTGTACCAAGATAATAGACATTATAACTAATATAAATAACAAGATAGAAAATATGGATATTCAAACCATTTGGCTTGTACTCACATAATGGACACCATCACATTAAGATACTCTCTACTCTTTTTAGTGCGGTTTCTCATGGTCTTCTCCTCACATGGCTAAACTACATAACATAAGATTCTACCATATCTACCATAATAGGTGCTACCCCTACATTCTCTCTAATGCATTCGTTCTTAATTTTATCTTGTCTTGTATGTCCCCATGTCCAACACAACATCCTCATAGCTGCAGCATTGAGCTAATGCTCTTGTTGGCTTTTTAAAGCCACACAAAATCCATCATGAAATCCAAACTGGAAAACTTCAGATATATTAGACAGAACAGAAGGAAGAAAATTGCAGGAGTTGACTACTATAATGCTGCCTAGTTGAAACTGTTTATCCAGAACAAATATATGGTCCTTTAACTTTTCAGGTGCAAACAGGAGTGATAAAATGCCCGATTCCCTAGTATGAAATGTAGTGATTAACAATCTACACTCACTGCTATCCAGTAATCAATGTATAAATAAGGTATTAAATTACAGTGTCCTTATAAAGTAACTCTTCTAAGATACCGCTTCTGCACCATAACAGGAACCACAATAAGTCTCATTGTGCTCAAGCCTGCCTCCATGTCTTTGCAAGGGCTTTTCAATCTGTGCAAATGAACATTTATAAATAAAATGTTCTACAATGAGGCAAACGAGATAAAATTTCTTTAAACTATAATTTAAGAAGTAAACATAAATAAATCACTACAGGTGTAATCTTAAAAAAGATCCAACATTAGCACATAATTGAATTGATGTTGGACACACTTTGATGCATATCCTACTAAAGTCTAGAATGAAAGACCAACCCCATACAACTATGAAAAACCTGAACATGCCAATGATTGTAAACCAAATAGTTTCAATAGTCGACAATTTTCATGCTAATGAATTGAACATTCGATTATACACATTGCTTTCAAAAAATCATGTGGATCATTAAGAAGCAACATGGGTATTTATTAACTGCTAATGGCTGCAAAAAATGGAAATCCCTTTAGTGACACAACTTAATATTATTATTAGTATTAACAGCCTCTACAACAAAGTCACCAAACCAAATCAGTTGATCTTAGCTGAAGATTACATAGTTATTTGGTTAACTCATTGTCCTAGTAAAAAGTTTTTACAAACCAAATTCTAATAGTCGCATTTCTCAACTTGCTTTCAAACTTTAAATGCTTCTCATTAACCTTAAGGTATCTACACTTGCAATAGAAGTTTCGAACTAGTAAAATTGAACATACTTTTCTTTTCACGATTGAAGTTAGCAGTCAAAGAAAGAAAAACTTATATAATATACCACTTAAATAGTTATATTTTAATCATACCTAGAACAGGTTCAAATCCTGACTTGGAAAGAAACAAAAATGCATAAGTTGTAAGATATGCTGATACTGGACAGCAAATTATTGGATGGAAGACCTTCTTCACATTTGAAGGCAACCTGAAAACAGAAAATAGTAAGAATGATAAACTGCTAGTAAAGACATAAATTGCAAACTATAATGGTTTATAATAAAATTCTACTAGTATTAGCATGTGGCATTACCTTTTTTTTTGTGTTTATTTAAGTGAAATTTACTTTATAACCTTTGTTTCTATCTCTCTCAGTCACTTGAACAATTTGCAACAAAAAAAAAATGACAGTATCCATAACAAAACAAACTATGTTTGATACAACATAAGAAATCTGAATGATGAGTTGCGGATATGCCATCAACCTACAATAAGGGAAATTTTGATGCAAGAAGCAGCAGGAATATCTTTTCAAATTTTGATACCATTGTAATTAAATGGTGTGTCACCTAAACAGTGTTCCCAGTAATTCCTGTTCCGATTTTGTCCCAGAAAGTTGTCACAAATCAATTTGGGGAAAACTCAATATAACTAAAAAATGACAAAATTGGTTTAGGGAAATACGGATTCATTGTCCCAATTTCATAAAACAAGGTTTAACTTCAAGATTAAAATATGAAATCAAAGGGTTAGGGTTAGGGTTTCAAAATTAGTTTGGGGATTTTTCAACTAGAAGAGATTATAGGTTTACTTACCCAAGATGACTAGGAAGAGAGAAAGCGGCGGATGGGATGGCAGCCATGGCAGAGGACGGCGGTTCGTGGCGGTGGTTCGTTCTCTGTGACAACAAAAGAGAGAGAGATACATCAACTCAAGGAAGAAGAAGGAGCTTTAAAGGAACTCACATGGTGGATAACCACCATGAAGAGGTGGCACGGCCAACGCTTACCGCGGTGGAGCACGTTTCCCGCACGGCGGAGCTCGGTCAAACACAGCAGGGACGCGGCGATCTGAGGAGGCGGATCGGACGTGTGGGTCGTGCGGCTCCGGCGACGGTTCAGGCGGCGTGGTCACGGCTGGACAGGGGCGGTAGTCGCGGCCGCTAGAGGGGAGAAAGTAGGGAGGAGATGAAGTGATATGAGAAGGGGAAGAAGAAGAAAAATAAAGAAGAGAAAGAAGAAGAAGCAGAGAAAGTGAGGGGGAGGGGGAGGGGAGGGGGGTTTTACGGGTTTTTAAGAGAGAGAGGAGAGAGAATTTTAGTTTTTTTTTTGTATTAGTGGGTATAAAATGAGTGATAGATGTTAAGCCTAAAAATAAACATGTTTTTAATTTTTGGAATCTAAAAATAAAGATTGATAAATATATGATTTCGAAATTCAAATTAGAGTAAAGATTAATAGTTGAACTGATCAACTAAGAAAATACTCGGTCCAAAATTTAATGTCTGATTAATGTCAAACCAGTTTATTTTCAAATATAAAATTAAATAGAATGAAAATATGGAAATGTTTTTCTCTTAATCATATTATTTAAAATATTTTTCTGTACTGGTAATAATAGTGACAATAACGTAAATTATTGTCTAGTAAGAGTGCATTCACTGAAATAAGTCAGTGCTAACGCACCGAATAAAATAATTTAAAGAGAGTAATTTAATTACTCAAACTAAACCGGTACGGATTGCTTTAATAGGGACTGATTTCATTTTATTAGTCTAAATATGTTTTTTAATTTTTTTTTCATAAATCTTGTTTACTTTTAAATTTATTAAGATCAAATATTTTAATCATATTTATAAGATAAATTATTTAATCTTTTTTTAACGAAAATATAAAAAATAACAAATCCGTGTGAAATCCGTCTGAAATTTTCGGACGGATTTCAGACGGATGTAAGATAAATCAAAGAAAATATAAAAAATAACAAATCCGTGTGAAATCCGTTTGAAATTTTCGGACGGATTTAAGATGGATGTTAGATAAATCAAGGAAAATATAAACAATAACAAATCCATGTGAAATCCGTCTAAAATTTTCCGACGGATTTCAGACGGATGTAAGATAAATCACAAATCCGTGTGAAATCCGTCTGAAATTTTCGAACGGATTTCAGACGGATGTAAGATAAATCAAGGAAAATATAAAAAATAACAAATCCGTGTGAAATCCGTCTGAAATTTTCAGACGGATGTAAGATAAATCAAGGAAAATATAAAAAATAACAAATCCGTGTGAAATCCGTCTGAAATTTTTGGATGGATTTCAGACGGATGTAAGATAACAAATCCGTGTGAAATACGTCTGAAATTTTCGGACGGATTTCAGACGGATGTAAGATAAATCAAGGAAAATATAAAAAATAACAAATCCGTGTGAAATCCGTCTGAAATTTTCAGACGGGTGTAAGATAAATCAAGGAAAATATAAAAAATAACAAATCCGTGTGAAATCCGTCTGAAATTTTTGGATTGATTTCAGACGGATGTAAGATAACAAATCCGTGTGAAATACGTCTGAAATTTTCGGACGGATTTCAGACGGATGTAAGATAAATCAAGGAAAATATAAAAAATAACAAATCCGTGTGAAATCCGTCCGAAATTTTTGGACGGATTTCAGACGGATGTAACATAAATCAAGGCTTTCGGACGAATGTAAGATAAATCAAGGATTTTGGACGGATGTAAGATAAATTTTCGGATGGATTTCAGACAGATTTGTTATTTTTTATATTTTCCTTGATTTATCTTACATCCGTCTGAAAATCCGTCTGAAATTTTCGGAAAATTTCAGACGGATGTATTTCCGTCCGAAAATTCTGTCTGAAAATTCAAGTTTTCTAGTAGTGATCATTCTAGGAAGTCCATTCTTGGCCACAGCTGGAGCGATCATTAATGTAAAGAATGGGAAACTCTCTCTGAATGTAGAAGAAGGTAGGGTAGATTTTGATTTGACTAACTCATATAATAACCCTCCTTTTGAGAGTCGTGTGCAGGATCGATATAACGTCTCCAGTGGTGAAGGAAGAACCCAACATGGAAGCAACTCCAATGATTTGTATAACGAATGATGCACCCAGTGGTGATGAAGTTGCTCATCATGTGGAAACAAAACTTCCTCCGGGAGGGAGTAAGGCCATGAAGCTCAGAGTAAAAAGAGCGAAGCGGAAGCGCAATTGGCCATATGAGCAGAATCGGCTCTTTGAAGGACTCCCATGGAAGAGAAGTGTTCCTGCACTTCTACGCCCAGTCGACCCCGGTTGATTGAAGGAAGTATGGTCAAGCTTATGACCGTAAATAAGCGCTTCTTGGGAGGCAACCCAAGTTTTCTTTCCCTTTTCCATTTGTTTTTGAAATACGCTCTTGAATAATTTGAGAAGATCAAGAGGAAAAAAATCATAAATTAATAGATTTGTCAAGTGTTTTCAGGTTAAGAAGGAAGGAAGAGCAAAAAGGGCGGGGACAAATAAAGTCAGCAAGCATCACGCCCAGGTCGTGACGGTGGTCACGACCGTGATGAGCTAACCAAGAAGACCAGAAAGGATCACGGCCCAGCCGTGATAAGCATCACGGGCATGATGGGTAGGACCCTAAAGATCAAAATGCATCATGGTCTAGCCGTGATACATTTTCCAACAAGTTTTTGACTGGCATGTGAGCCAACACCCGCTACCACCTCGGTGAGTTGTTCCATTTTTCTCCTCTCTCCGACTTGATTATTTACATTGGGGACAATGTAAATCTTTAAGCTTGGGGTAGGGGTATTTTTGCAATTTTTTGTATTTTTCATGTTGCATTCATATATGCATAGTTTTGCATGATCACATGATTAGATTGTCCTCTTGCTTAGATTATGCATCCGATTGTGAGAACTTGGTGCCAAATAAATTGAGATAATGAATTTTTTAACCCAATTTTTTATTCTTGTGACAAGGCTAAAAATAAAAATGCTTGAGATAATCTTTTGATAGTTGATAATTAGCATGTGATTACTTAGATTTGTGTTTCTCACTGATTTTAAACTACTAAATGTGAGATTTTTGAGCCAAAGAGGGGTACTCACTAAACCTACCCCATTCTTTGTGATTGAGTGTCTTATTCCTCTTGGATTGTATTCTCTAGAACTTGGCTTGAAACCGTTTTGAAGCTTAAAATTTTTTGAAAACATATTTGAAAATGATTGAGGCACTAGGTATTTTTCTGGCCTTCTGAGCTTTGATTGATTAAATGCTACCCCTTAGTTGCCCAATTTTGAGCCTAAAAGAATAAAATACTTTTCTTGGTACCTTGAATTATTTTGATGAATGATGCTTGGTATGGCACCTTTTAAAGTATTGCAAAAAGGGTAAAAAGGTAGTTTGAAAAATAAATTGTGGGATGAAAAAATTAGAAAAATATTTCTCTTAAATTGAAAATCTCCCCATCTCCAAATAAATAAAATAAAATAAACAAAAAAAATGGAGAAGGGGATGACAAAAAGAAAGTGAGAAATAAAAATAAAAAGAAAGAAAGAAAGGTGGAAAAGTGAACCAGCCCAAAAATGTATTTTAGAATATGTCATGCTTTGCAATGTTTGATATTTTGTTTAGCCTTTTTGAAATTTCCTTTTCTTGATTTACCCACCTAACGATTAATCCCATGGCCTAATTACAACCAAAATGAAAGACCTCTTGATTCTTTTGTGTTTTCATTAATAAAGTAGAGATTTGGTTAATAGTCAAGCTTATGGTAGAATATTTTCCTTGAGGAAATTGAGCGAATTGTCATATATCCTTAAACACTTGAGTGAGGTGAGAAGAGTGCCCGAATCAGTGAGAATACGAATTTAGGAAACATAAGCTTCTAATTGGACTTGAAATGGATTGTCTCTTCGGTATTTATTGAATATGCATGTTGCTTGGATTAGTTACTTGAGTTTTTGGTTCACTATCCATGCTCTGATTATCTTGTCTGGCCTTGGTAATTGCTTGAGGACAAGCAAAGTCTTAAGCTTGGGGTGATTTGATGAGTGTGATTACACCTTATATTTGTTTATCATTTTGCATTCATTTTCATGTAGTTTATGCATTTTTTAATTCGATTTTTAGTTAGTTTTTACCTTGGAACGGGTAAGGCGGTTTTGTGGTGTTTTTTTGCAGGAATTAAGGATAAAATGCTCAGGATTAGCCATGATGGAGCTTGGAGGAAGATGGAGCTTGAAAAGTGAAGAAAATGAGTCAAACAGAGCCCATCACGGCCTAGCCATGATGACCATCACGACCATGATCGAGCAAAACTGAAAAGAAAGAAGGCAAAAGTCAGAACTGATCACGGCCTAGCCGTGATGTCCATCACGGTCGTGACCTGTCAGCTGAACCAGACCCTCACCAGGCAGAACTGATCATGGCCTAGCCGTGATGGTGGTCACGGCCGTGACAGACCAAAAAGTGAAGAAGCGCCCAAGGCAGAATCCGTCACGGCCTGGCCGTGATGGCCATCACGGCCGTGACGTGCATTACTTAGATCTGAAGCAACTGATTTGGATCTGATTTGAGTTTGATTAGGATTCAAACTTCCCTGTTACTTGGATTAGTTACTCGGGTTCTTGGTTCACTATCCATGTTTTGATTATTATTGATCTTCTGGCCTTAGTGATTGCTTGAGGACAAGCAATTGAATAAGCTTGGGGTGATTTGATAGTGTGATTTTACATCATGCTTCCCGTACACTTTTGCATGCATTTTTCATATAAATTAGGCATTCTTTTATATGATTTTAGTTAGTTTTTCCCTTGGAACGGGTGAAGCGGTTTCTTGGTGTTGTTTTGCAGGAATTTAAGGAAAAATGCTCAGAATTAGCCTTGATGGAGCTTGGATGAAATAGAGCTTGAAAAGTGAAGAAAATGAGCCGAGCAGAGCCTATAACGGCCTGGCCGTGATGACCATCACGGCCATGATCAAGAAAATTGAGAAGATTGAAGGCAAAAGTCAGAAGCTGTCACGGCCTAGCCGTGATAACGATCACGACCGTGACAGGCCAAGCAGAACCGATCACATCCGTGATGAGACTCACGGCCGTGATGCTCCAAATTTGAAAAACGCGCCCACCCCAGAACACGTCACGGCCTGGTCGTGACGGCCATCACGGCTGTGACGCGTGGCCTCTCTATAAATATGAGCGCAGAAGACAGAAGGAGCTGGATTCTGGAGGGAGGATTCTAGTGTCTCTGACACAGACTTTCCAGACCTAAAAAAAGAGACTTGGAGCTGCCAAATGGGGTTCCGACCCTAGAAGGGAGCCTCTGAGAGGGGCTGCTGTGACAACAGTGGAAAGCTTCAATGGAGTTTCTTCTCTCATCTTCTCCTATTTCTCTGGTTTTGGCTTTCTCTGTACTTATGAGTAGCTAATCCCCATTTATTGGGATTGGATGTAACTAAACTAAACTTCATGTATTTGCCTTGACTGATTAATCTATGTTTATGTTCCTCTATTAGTGATTGATTTCCTTCGCTTAATGCCTGTTGTGGCTAGCACCCCCATGACTTGATTAGTGTTTTGGTATGCAATTGGGAAATTCGTATCAGAACCAGAACTGGAATTAATCACCTAGTAATCCTTGCATCTAGGAATGGATTTTGGTTTACTAGTAATCGCGTAATCCCTAATCCTAATGCAAATTCATTAATCTAGGCCACCTAAGGAATTAGGGTCTATTAGTGGATTTAGGCTCTTGTCATCCGAGGAATCGGAGCTTGAGTAATTTAGTGGATTGATTTTAATATTTGAAGCATGAATGGGAGGTATCTAGTCCTGGTAGTGCATGAGGCAGAGGTTTGGTGAAGTCTAGTTCCAACATATCCTTTTCGCATTCCAAGTACTCGACAAAAATACAAAAAGATTTTATTCCTTTTGTTTTTTTTGTTTTGAATTCTCTTCATAGTCTAGATAGCTGCTGAATTTGTGAACTGGTAATTGACATCCAATCCTCGTGGGAACGATATCGGTCTCACCACCGTATTACTTGCACGACTGGGTATACTTGCCCAGATTCGTCAACAAGTTTTTGGCACCGTTGCCGGGGATTGGTTTTGCCAATATCATCAGTAACAAAGGGGGCAACTAATTTAGACATTTTTATCTTTTATTTTTCTGTATATATATTTGACATTTTCTCTGTACAAATTTGATTTTTTTTCTTTTGAGTGTTTGTTTGTGCAAGGTTGAGGAAACACATGGACTATCATTACCATCCAACTTGGGAATCTCAACTTGATTGGATCGTGTTTGATGGTATCACTGATAAGCTCGTGAATATTTACTCCAAGGAGGAATGGAAGTCCTATTTGTCATCCTTGTAACCACCACCACACTTCGAGCTGGATCCTGATCTGCTAGAGATTCTTGGGGATATAAATGCTTATCCTTTGAGCTTGAGCATAGAGCGTAGCCAGGAGGAAGTTGGTTCCATGATTCAGAGGGCTGAGATGCGAGCAGGGAAAAATGCTAGTAATATAGTAGCATCGCTAAGCGACATCTTTCAGAAGTTGGAAAAACGAGCTAGTGAATTCTCTAAATTGCTAGCAGAAAAGCCACATGGAATTCAAATTGAAGAGAATCTACTTGCTAGCACGGACATGAATGAAGATGAAGTGGTGGTGGTAGAAGAGCAACAAGAAGAGGAATGGGAATGGAAGGAGCAAACACCTTTGAAAGCTGTCCTAGAACAATATTCCCAAGAACTATCCATCTCTGAGGCCAAGGCAAGAGCCGGTTGTGACAGTATCGAAACTGTGAAGCAGAACTTCAAAACGCAAGTTGAGGAGATTTGCAAACAATTAGTACAAGAGTCAGATGAAGCACAATTTGAGCAAAATATGGTTTGGGGGATAGTTCAAAATGAGGATGAAGTGGTAGTGGACTCCACCATGCTTGATGAGTAATCTGATTTTGCTGCATTAAATAAATATGTTGGCTTGCATGCATGTGTGGACACTGGTAAGTTAGCCCCTTCCACTTGTCTGGCACACTTCCTCGTGAAAACACCGATTGACCCGAGAGGAAGTGAGTTCATAATTTCAGAGGTCAATGGAGTTTTCACACACTGGGTAGGTGGAATTGTGGATAGAGCCGTATTGCTTCTGCAATTGCCACTCCATAAACCATGGGATCCGGGTGGAGGATCTCACATCTTGAGCACCCCTTGGTCCTTATACCACAGGCTTTGGGATCCAGGTGGATGCTTTTCAATAAGTCAAGCTAGTGACGTTAAAGAAGCGCTTACTGGGAGGCAACCTAACTTTTCTTAACCCTTCTCTTTAGTTATTTTCATTTTCTTAGTAGTTTTTGTTTTTGATTTTAACTCTTGAATAATTTGAGAAGATCAAGAGGAAAAATAATAAATTGAGATTTGCCAAGTGATTTCAGGGAAAGAAGGAAGGGAGAGCAAGAAGACAAGGAAAAAAGCAAAGTCAGCGGCCATCACGCCCAGGCTGTGACACTGGTCACGGCCATGATGAGACAGAATTGAAGATCAGAAAGGATCACGGCTAACGGGCGTGATGTGAGGTCCCTGAAGATCAGAGAGTATCACGGCCTGGCCGTGATGCAGGTCACGGCCATGACAGGCTTTATCCTTTGGACCAGAATTGATCACGGCCTGCCTGTGATACAGATCACGGCCGTGACACATTTTCCAACAAGCTTTTGACTGGAATGTGAGCCAACACCCGCTACCGCCTCAGTGAGTCGTTCCAATTATTTTTCTCCTCTCTCTGACTTGATTGTTTACATTGGGGACAATGTAAATTCTTAATCTTGGGGTAGGGGTATTTTGCATTTGCATTTTGCATGTTGCATTCATCTAGGCATAGCTTTGCATGATCACATGATTAGATTGCCCCTTGCTTTGATTATGCATCCGATTGTGAAAACTGAGTGCCAATTTAATTGAGATAGTGAATTCTTGAACCCAATTTTTTATTCTTGTGATAAGTCTACAAATAAAAAAAATGCTTGAGATAATATTTGATAGTTGATAATTAGCATGTGGTTCCATAGATTTGTGTTTCTCATTGATTTTTGAACTACTAAAATGTGAGATTTTTGAGCCAAAAAGGGGTACTCACTAAATCTACCACATTCTTTGTGTTAGAGTGTTATTCCTCTTGGTCTGTATTCTCTAGAACTTGACTTGAAGCCGTTTTGAAGCTTAAAAATTCTTGAAAACATTTTTGAAAATGATTGAGGCACTAGGTATTTTTTTGGGACTTCTGAGCTTTGAATGACTAAATGCTACCCCTCAGTTGCCCAATTTTGAGCCTACATGAATAAAATACTTTTCTTGGTACCTTGAAATGCTTTGATGAATGATGATTGATGAGTGACCTTCTAAAGTATTACAAAAAAGGGTAAAAAGGTAGTTGAAAAGGTATGGGATGAGAAAATCAGAAAAAAGTTTCTCCTAAGCTGAAAAATCTCCCCTTCTCCAAATAAAAGAAAAAGAAAAAGAAAAAGAAAACAAAAATATAGAGAAGGGGATGACAAAAGAAATGAGAAATAAAAGAAAAAGAAAGAAACAAATGTGGAAAAAGGAATCGAAACCCAAAAAGGTATTTTAGAAGGTGTCATGTTTGCAATGCTTGATGTTTTGTTTAGCCTTTCGAAATTTCCTTTTCTTGA
Organism: Sophora flavescens; assembly: GCA_030762895.1. Lineage (NCBI taxonomy): Eukaryota > Viridiplantae > Streptophyta > Magnoliopsida > Fabales > Fabaceae > Sophora > Sophora flavescens. The sequence goes on along the minus strand of CM061068.1, from coordinate 96,495,526 downwards.
TTTCCCCACCTAACGATTAATCTCATGGCCCCGTTACAACCAAAGCAAAAGACATCTTGATTCTTAATTGTTTTCATTAATAAAGTAGAGATTTGGTTGATAGTCAAGCCTGTGGTAGAATTCATTCCTTGAGGAAATTGAGCGAAATGTCATATATCCCTAAACACTTGAGTGAGGCAAGAAAGAGTGCCAAGCAAATGAACAAGCTTGGGGTGATTTTCAGGTGAGAAAGAGTTCCCGAATCAGTGAGAATATGAGTCTAGGAAACCTAAGATTCTAATTGGACTTGAACTGATTGATTCTTGCCGAATTATTTGAAATGCCTGTTACTTGGATTAGTTACTCGGGTTCTTGGTTCACTATCCATGTTTTGATTATTATTGATCTTCTGGCCTTAGTGATTGCTTGAGGACAAGCAATTGAATAAGCTTGGGGTGATTTGATAGTGTGATTTTACATCATGTTTCCCGTACACTTTTGCATGCATTTTTCATATAAATTAGGCATTCTTTATTTGATTTTAGTTAGTTTTTCCCTTGGAACGGGTGAAGCGGTTTCTTGGTGTTGTTTTGCAGGAATTTAAGGAAAAATGCTCAGAATTAGCCTTGATGGAGCTTGGATGAAATAGAGCTTGAAAAGTGAAGAAAATAAGCCAAGCAGAGCCCATCACGGCCAAGCCGTGATGAGACTCAAGGACGTGATGCTCCAAATTTGAAAAGCGCGCCCATTCCAGAACATGTCAAGGCCTGGCCGTGACGACCATCACGGCCGTGACGCGTGGCCTCTCTATAAATATGAGCGCAGAAGACAGAAGGAGCTGGATTCTGGAGGGAGGATTCTGGTGTCTTTGACATAGACTTTCCAGACCTAAAAAAATAGACTTGGAGCTGCCAAAGGGGGTTCCGACCCTAGAAGGGAGCTGCTGAGAGGGGCTATTGTGACGACAGTGGAAAGCTTCAATGGAGTTTCTTCTCTCCTCTTCTCCTATTTCTCTGGTTTTGGCTTTCTCTGTACTTATGAGTAGCTAATCCCCGTTTGTTGGGATTAGATGTAACTAAACTAAACTTCATGTATTTGCCTTGACTGATTAATCTATGTTTATGTTCCTCTATTAGTGATTGATTTCCTTCGCTTAATGCCTGTTGTGGCTAGCACCCCCATGACTTGATTAGTGTTTTGGTATGCAATTGGGAAATTCGTATCAGAACCAGAACTGGAATTAATCACCTAGTAATCCTTGCATCTAGGAATGGAGTTTGGTTTACTAGTAATCGCGTAATCCCTAATCCTAATGCAAATTCATTAATCTAGGCCACCTAAGGAATTAGGGTCTATTAGTGGATTTAGGCTCTTGTCATCCGAGGAATCGGGGCTTGAGTAATTTAGTGGATTGATTTTAATATTTGAAGCATGAATGGGAGGTATCTAGTCCTGGTATTGCATGAGGTAGAGGTTTGGTGAAGTCTAATTCCAACATATCCTTTTCGCATTCCAAGTACTCGACAAAAATACAAAAAGATTTTATTCCTTTTGTTTTGTTTGTTTTGAATTCTCTTCATAGTCTAGATATCTGCTGAATTTGTGAACTGGTAATTGACATCCAATCCTCGTGGGAACGATATCGGTCTCACTACCGTATTACTTGCACGACTGGGTATACTTGCCCAGATTCGTCAACATTTACAACCAGCAAAATCAGAGTCTGAATAGCTAATTAACGTACATGTAGCTCCCTTGGGATACCATAATCCCATGTATTTTGTTCTTAACAGATACTTAATTATCCTTTTAATTGCTGTTAAGTGTGATTCTTTTGGATTTGCTTGATACCTAGCACACATGCATACACTAAACATGATATTTGGCCTACTAGCAGTAAGTTAAAGTAGTGAGCCTATCATACCTTTGAATTTAGAAACATCAACAGGTTTACCTTGATCATCTTTGTCCAGATAACAGGAGGTACTCATTGGAGTAACCATCTCCTTAGCATTTTCCATGCCAAACTTCTCGATCAACTCATTGCAGTACTTGGTTTGGCTAACAAAGATTCCATTTTCAGTTTGCTTTATTTGCAGTCCAAGGAAAACGTTCAGCTCACCCATCATTGACATTTCAAATTCACTCCCCTTTGCAATTTCACCAATGATGTTATCAATTGGATGATTTCTGACAGTCTTCCATTCCTTTGGTAGGTCAGGATGTTGTTCTGTTTGCTCATGCTGCAGCAATTCGTTCTTTTAGCTTTCATCTTCTTCATTGTCCTGTTTCTCTTCTAGGAGATTTTTCTCAATTGAATCTACAAGATCATCAATAACAGAATCTTTTCCCGACCTTTTGGGGTTAGACTCATCAAATGTCACATGCACAGATTCCTCAATAGTTTGTGTTCTCTTATTATATATTCTAAATGCTTTACTAGATAGAGAGTAACCTAGGAAAATTCCTTCATCAGCCTTTGCATCAAATTTTCCAAGATTATTCTTTCCATTGTTAAGAACAAAGCATTTGCAACCAAAAACATGTAAATGTGCTATATTTGGTTTTCTTCCTTTGTAAAGCTCATCAGGGGTTTTCTTTAAGATTGGTCTTATCAAGACTCTATTTAGCACATAGCAGGCTGTATTGATAGCACCTGCCCAAAAACATTTTGGCAAGCTAGAGTCGTTCAACATAGTGCTTGCTATCTCCTCTAATGATCTATTCTTTCTTTCCACTACTCCATTTTGTTGTGGAGTTCAAGGAGCAGAAAAATTATGTTGAATGCCATTCTCATCACAAAAGTTTTCAAACACTTCATTTTGAAATTCTCCCCCATGATCACTTCTTATAGAAACAATTTTTACGCCCTTTTCATTTTCCATAATTTTTGCCATTTTCTTAAATGCAGTAAATGAATCACTCTTATGAGATAGAAAATATGTCCATGTATATCTAGAGTAATCATCTACTATTACCAATGCATATGAGTTACCACCAAAGCTTTTGGTTCTTGATGGACCAAATAAATCCATGTGTAAAATTTGCAAGGGTCTAGTTGTTGAAACAATGTTCTTTGTTTTAAAAGAGACATTAACTTGCTTTCCTTTTTTACATGCATCACATAGTCCATCTTACACAAATTTCAGTTTAGGCAAGCCAACTACAAGATCTTTACGAATCAGTTTATTCAAGTGGGTCATGTGAATGTGTGCAATTCTTCTATGCCAAAGCCAATTCTCTTCTTCTTTTGAAATAAGACAGCATACAGTATTTGAAGAGATATTATCTAAATCAAGAATATAGATGTTATCTGTCCTATGTCCAATTAATTTCAAATTTTCGTCATGCTGATTTTCTATTAAGCAACTATTGGAATTGAATTTTACCTTGAAGCCTTTGTCACATAGTTGACTGATATTTAATAGGTTGTGTTTCAGTCCCTCAACATATAGTACATCCTCAATGATTGTTGTTGAGTCACTTCCAATGTTTCCAATGCCAAGTATTCCCCCTTTATTATTGTCTCCATAGGTAACACTACCACTTGACTTGGGGGTAAAGGAAATGAACTTGGTTTTGTCTCCAGTCATGTGCTTGGAACAACCACTGTCAAGATACCATTTCACATTCTTGGCTTTCCAACACACCTACAAAACAGAATCAAGTTTGTGTTTTAGGTACCCAAATCTGTTTGGGTCCTTTCGAGTTAGTTGCAGCAATAGTTCCTTTAGGAACCCATATATACTTAGATTTATTATAAGCAGATTTTCTGTAATGACATATAGAAGCAGTGTGACCTTTTCTAGCACAAAAATTGCATTTAACAAATGGTGTGTTTGATGTCTTAGGTGCGGCAAAAAATTTTGTGAAATATTTCTCATGTATCTTAGGTTTATAGCCTATTCCAGCCTTATCATAAACACATTTTTACTGTCCTAACAAAGCATTCAAGTTATCTCTACCATTTGTGAACTTGACTAAGTCATTTTTCAATTTTTCAACTTCTTTAGTCAATGTACAACACTTAGAACAATTAGAGAATATAGGTGGTTCCAAAACAGTAGCCAATCTTTCTTTTACAGCACAATTTTCTGTTTTTAATCCATCTAGCTCTTTGTTTAAAACAAAATTTTTCTCTTCTAGGCATGTGATGGTTTTCTTAGACTTATTTAGCAATCTAGCAAGTCTAATGGATTCTTTGTGAAGTTCTTCAAAAGCATTTTGCAATTCATCATAAGAAGATTGATGGTTAGAACTTACTTCACTCTCTGAATCACTGTTATTGCTAGCCATCAAGCACAAGTTTGCCTCCTCAGATTCATATTCTTCAGAGGATTCTAGATCATTATCATCCCAAGCAATGTAGGCCTTTCTTGGTTTTTTTCCACTTCTTGTCCTTTGAGTCAAACTTTTATGTTTTGTCCTTCTTTTGAAGCTTTGGACAGTCAAGCTTCATGTGGCCAATCTTACCACATTCATAGCATGTGATGTTGTTGGAAGAGTTGTTACCTTTGCTAAAATTTCTCCTTTGAAAAATGGATGACTTTCTTTTGAAGTTACCTTTCTTCTTTATGAATTTTTTGAATTTTCAAACTAGCATTCCTATCTCTTCTTCAGATTCTGCCTCTTGTGCTGAATCGTCATCATCACTGTCTTCTACTTCTTTGACTTGTGATTTCAAAGCCAATCCATTCTTTTTTTTTATCAGTTTCTTCACTCTCATTCAGTCTGTTCAACTCCAATTCATGCTCTTGCAGTTTTCCAAACAATGTGGCAATGGTCATTGATGAGAGGTCTCTAGATTCTGAGATTGCAATGACTTTAGGTTGCCATTCCCTGCTCAAGCATCTCATTACTTTGTTAATTTGATCCTCATTTGATATAGCTTTTCCAAGACCAGTCAATTGATTTACAATGTGTGTGAATCTCTTTTGCATTTCAGTCATAGGTTATCCTCAATTCATTCTGAACAGTTCATACTCATGTGTGAGGGCGTTCATTCTTAATCTTTTGACGTATGTGGTTCCTTCATGTGTTACTTGCAATGTATCCCACATCCCCTTTGCTGATTTGCAATTTTAAACCCTGAAAAACTCATCACGGCTTAAAGCAGATGTTATAATATTCTTAGGACGTGCATTATATTGAACTCTTTTCTTATCATCCTCATTCCATTCAGTTTTAGGCTTATTTCTTGGAGCACCATTAGCATCTACAGTAAAGAGGACAAATGGTCCATTTTCTACTGCATCCCATATGTCAACACCTGTTGTCTCAAGAAATATTACCATTCTTTCCTTCCAATAGATATACTCAGATCCATTGAAGGCAGGCAGGCGTACAAGGGAAGCCCCTTGATTTAAACAGTCATTGGAAGCCATACTCTTATAGCTGTTAAGCCAAACTTCAGAGTTTAGCTCTGATGCCAATTGTTGTTTTGGCTTCAATGACTTAAGAGGAGGGGTGAATTGAGTTTTCTTAAAATATTTCCCTCTAAAAAAAATTTCACAAAACTTTTCAAAACAGAGTTTCGGATTTGTGGCCTTAGGATCTTTTACAAAATCAATGAAGGGTTTATATAAAATCTTGAATTGGAAGATGATGAAGATAAGAAAGATTAATTCGGAATAGGTTCGGGTTCAAAAAATCAGTTATAACAAGATACGAAAACCGCTTAAGCTTTTAACGATTAAAAACAAGTTATGCAAGTTTCAGATACAAGCATTAACAATCAAGAACAAACTTGCAGATTTCAGTTTCAGTAATTAGTTTAGTTTCAGCAATCAAGAATGGTTTTGATCAACTCAATTTTGAACGCAGATAACACAGTCTTGATTACAATCGAACTCAGGTTTCAATATAGTTTATACAGATCAAGAACAGAAATTATATTGAACTTTAAACATCAAAATCACAGGTTCTTGATCATAAACAGAAAGTAAAGGAGTTTGAGTGTAGATATACCATACAACTAGATTTATCCTGGTTCAGTCACCTTCACTATGACCTATATCCAGTCCCCACTCCACCTGTGGGATTTCACACACTAACACATAAGCTTTTCCAGGTAGCTTGAAAAACCTTTACACCACAGAGCACTCCTTCACCTCGAGATACCACACTCTTGTGAATAGCCTCAATGTTCTTCCTTAGGGATACCTCACCCTAATCACTCAGAGAGACTCCCTCTCTCTTTACAATCCAAATGTAAAACAAAAAATTGATTCCTAACTCTTAATGGTCAAATAAACAAATTGAAGCACTTATGAGAACGAAACACTCTTTTCACAATAAGCTCAAGAAAGATGATGAATGATATGTGTGTCGATATGATATTGTTATTCTTTTTTTTTTTGTAAAAGTGTTCCTTTGATCCCTCTTTATATAGAAAACAAGTTATAGTCGTTGGATCATTCAAAATAGATTTGGATCTGATTAACAGAATCTATTTTCATGATTCTGGTTCTTGAAATAAGATTCTGATAGTTCTTATAGAATTCGCGTCCATCTTGAAAATAATCGCGTCCATCTAGCCATTAAGATTTTACATTCGGACGGGCTAGTAGACGAGCTCCATATCCCACGTCGTTGGACGGATGCTCCTTTAAGAACTAAGCAAGGCCAAAGACATTTGTGGATGAGCGCTTCTATCACCTTAGTGGACGAGCACTTCTGTCACTTTAGTGGACGAGCGCTTGTATCACTTTAGTGGACGAGCACTTCTGTCACTTGTGTTGGACAAGCGCTTCTATCACTTATGTTTGGACGAGCGCTTGTATTACTTCAGTGTTGGACGACCGCTTTGGACGAGCACTTCTTATTTTCAAAAATCATGTTCATTAACAAAATCTTATTCCTTTTAATCCAAGTTATGAAAAATGATTTTCTTCAATGATCTTTTTGATTGAGCTTCTTTGTGACTAAGAGATTACTTTCTCTTACAAATCATCTAAGACTTAACTATAAATTTCTCCGTTAAGCTTGGTCTTGATGATCCTTTGATCTCTGTCTTTGCTCTTTGATTTCTTCAAGTTCTTCCTTGAATATTTTCCTTTAATTGGTCACTGAACTTGTTGATTACTGCTTGATGCCTGTCTTTGCAATCTGACACTAAAACACTTGCATACACATTAAATTGTATTTGTCATATATCAAAATCTCTAAGTCATTGAGTCTAACACTTCTCCTCCACTCCATTCCCACCAGCAACCCACATTCCCTTGGAAAACCACCACCACCACCATTGAAACCACCATCACCATTGAAACCACCACCACCACCACCAGATTCACCACCTGCAGAACCACCACCACACTGTTTGGGTATCCTCCTAATTTTGTTCCTATTTAATTTTATTCCTATTTATTTAAAAAAATGGGTTTATTGATTAATTATTATTAATGTTGCTTAAAGTTATTTTTTTGTGTTTTGATGGCTTTGTGATGTCTGAAATTTGGTAAATCTAATTTATTTTGTTGTTGTTGTGCTCTTTGTTTTGAGGGCTACCAGAGGGTGAGACTAGCCACCGTCACCACCGTTGCATAGAGCAGTTTCCGGCCGTCGGACGTACTGGGGTTTTTCTATTTTGGAATATTAATTATAATTGTTCAATGAATGCTAAAGAAATTGTATAAATTTGATTTGTCTAATTTGTTGTAGTATATATCTGTTTAATTTGTATGGATGTATTATATATATATATATATATATATATATATATATATATATATATATATATAGTTGTAACAAAATTGTGTTTATTAGTTTTAAATTTAGTAAGCCGTTGTTTTTGCTAATTACATAAATTAATTAATGAATATATAATTAATGAATGTAGATTAATTAATTAATTAATTTACTCTAATATAAAATCATAAGCACAAGTACTGTTGATAGGACGAGACCTAGCTAATATTAGTTAGCCGGTAAAATCGTTTTCCTCCCACATATACTTGCAGCAGCAGATGGAGACATTCTCTACGGTCATGTCCGTTGTGCTCGATTTCCTCCCACCAGATAGGCGCAACGCTCTACAGGGGGTCCTTCATGCCACCCAGCCCTAGCCCCAACCCCAGCCCCAGCCCTCCACTACTACTATTGATCCACAACCACAGCCGCATGATGACGGTCTGTCTACTGAGCCGCAGCTTGATGGTCATGTGACGACGACAGACTCCCCCCGACAGGACGACGATGACGGTTATTATAGTGATGGGTATTAAGATAATTATATGTGTGGTAGAGTTTTGTAGATAGATGAATATTTTATTTATGGATTATATGTTGAGTTTGTTTTTATTTTAAATTAATTTTAATTTAGTTGCTTTTTAAATTTTATTTTTAATTTCAATTTTGTTTTGCAAAAGATAATATAATAATATTTAATTAAAATAAATATAATAATTAAATAATAATTAATTATAAGAAAATATAAATTAATAAATAAATTGTAATAATAATTAATTAATAAAATATAATTAATTAAAATAAAATATAGTAATAATTAATAAATAAAATATAATATTTAATATTGAATATATAAATTTTAATAAAAATAATTAATTATTAATATAAAACAAAATACATAAAAAATAATTTAAAAAATAGAAAAAACCTTGTTTCCGACAGATATTTCCGTCGGTAACTTCCACAGAGAGTTACCGATGGAATTTCCGTTGGTAATTAGGGTTTTTGTGTGGCAAGTTTTCCCACGGTTAAAGCCATCGGAAATTTCCGACGGACAAACAAGATCCGTCGGAAAGGCTTTCCTAGGCGCCTATTACCGACGGAATCGTGTCTGTCGAAAATTCCGTCGGTAATGTAGTTTTTCGACAGGTTTTTTTCGTCGGTAAGTCGTATTTTTTTTGTAGTGAGAGAGAGTTAGCGAAGAGAGATATAGCGAAGAAATTTTACATTTCTCCTTACCGTGTTTTTTTTGTAGTGCGAGAGAGTTAGCGAAGAGAGATATAACAAAGAAATTTTACATTTCTCCCGTTTGGTGCATGAGAGAGATAGCCAAGACAAAAAATATTGATGTGGACCCCACGCATTTTTTCTTCTTCCCAGACTTGCGAAGAAAGGGGTCGTGAAAGGGATCTAGAAGATTGAAACTTTTTTGTTCCTTCTATACTCCTTCACTGTATTTACTATATTTATTTTTCTTTTGCTATAATGCACTTATTTTATTTTAATTATTAGGGGTATTTTTATCCTTCAAATAATAATATCATTTCTTTTTCTTCTACTTCTTTCTTTTTTTTCTCATACCAAACAATACCCAAAATATACTCTTTTTCTCACTCTTTCTTTTTCTCCATTATCTTTCTCACCTCCTTCTTTTTTCTCACTTTCTTCTCCCAACCAAACACAGTCGTAAAGGGGGTGCATTGTCAATCTTATCACTTCTAGGTACATTTTGCAGTAATATGATGACAAACTTATGTGGCCTGGTAGAGGTAGGGCGGGAGGCCTACTCGAGTAGGGGAGGCAATGTACAAGGCCTGAGGTGCAAGTTAATTAGAACTAGGCAGTCACTCGATTCGTTATTGTTGGGCCACTACTCGACCCAATGTTGTCTTTGGATTTGAGTTATTGCCTCGTCCAATGCTATCTTTGTGGTTGGCTGTATCTAGCGATGAAGTGTTAGATTTATACTCATACAATAACTTCTCTTACAAATTAAGCAAAAAATGTAGCGAAACTGATTTTCGTTATGAAGTATTCATAAATGATGAGAAGATTAATTCAAAAAGGTTTTCCCTTTTGGGGTCACTTGTTTTTTTTTTTTTTGATAAGCAAAAAAATGTATTTATGTATTGAGCTCTAGGATATCCTGACCGTATACAAAATATATAAGATTACAAACTAAACCAGTATAGCTAAAGATATGACTACAACCAAAAGCCAAACTGAGAGCAATAAGACTGAGTTATATCTAAGGCGCCACCACAACATAAAAACCATAATACAAAACCCCCAAAAGAATACCCTGATTCTGCTATGACATAACACATGACAGGGGCTTCTATGAAACTCACTAAACAAATCTGGAACTGCATAAAATCATCACGCCAGCCAGCAAAAACAATACCGTAGCCAACTATCATCCCAATTCCTTGCATGAATTCACCTGCATACATACGAACTCCTGCTTCTCACCTGTTAATTCTTAGAACTTTCTTTGTTTCTCTCAACCAATATATCGCAAATGAGAGGCTCTCTCGCACAGCCAGCCACGGTCCACAACACCTGTAAAATGAAGGACGCATGAAACTTTGTTTGGTTGTGAGAAGAAAATGAGAAAAAAGAAAGAGATAAGAAAAAGTGTGAGAAGAGAGAAAACGATGAGAAATAGAATAGATTTGATATCTTATTTGGTATAAGATAAATAAAATAGAAATAGAGGAGAAAGAAATGTGTTCTCTATCTCCTCTTTGTTTGGTTGGATAGAAAGTGAGAATAGAAAAATGTAATTGTTTTTAAAAATAAAAAATACCCTTAATTAAAAAGTAAAGATACAGATATTTTGATTTTATTAATTAAGTTAATTTAAATAATCAAATAATTTAAATTAATTTAATTGATTTAAGTTATTTTAACTAATAAAATTTGTTAGTTTAATATAATTATTTTATTAAATTAAATTAAATAAATGATTGATTTTATTCAATTTATTTAAATTTATTAAATAATTAAATAAGAATCCAAAAACAATGGTACACAAGTCATTTTATATGAAACACTCTCTTCCTCTTCCATTTTCTTCTCACTTGAGAAGACAAAAATTTTTTAGATGGGTCCCACCAATTTTATCATCTCTTTCATATTCTCTCTTCCATCAAACAAGAGAAAAATATATTTTCTCCTCTTTTCTCTTTTTTCGTTTTCTCTCTTCTTATTTTCTACTATAACAAACAAAGTATTAGTGCGATATTAGTATCATACTCTTTATCATACGTCTCTTAATACACAATTTATTATTAAGTAAATTTTATATGGACCATATATTTTCATGGATCTCACCTGAAGATAATGTCAAAAAAGGGTGTAATAAAAAGTGTGATACATGCATTTTTCTAACACTTATAACTTGGTTACCCATGCTTATAAGGAACATCAGCATCTGACGCAAGCTACATTTCATAAAGTAGAAATTAACCAGTTTGGGGAATGCGCAATTGACTGGCTGGTCAAGTGAAACAAACCATGAGGATTGTGTCTAGAGTGGTCGAGAAGTAAAATTCAGTCATCGAGTTTGGATATATGATCCGATAAAGGTGAAAAAGATAAGATCTTGATATTATCTCAAATAACCTAATCTGATTAAAAGAGATAAATCCCACTAATTAAGGAAATCATATATCTCAAAAGAATATTTAAGAGATAAGAAGAGATAAATCCAAATCTCTAAAAGATAATGGGATCATATTATAAAAAGAGGAGAACCCTAAGAGAAGGACTCACTTTTCACTAACCTAGGTGAATCTCCCTTAAGTGTATTAGAGGAACCAACTTGACCAAGAGACTACCGAATAGTCCTTACACGCTGGTACTCATCAGATACAAGATTAAGGGATTGAGATCACCATATGACCAAGGGTTGAACGTAGAACTACGTCTGGCATTGATTCCTATTGGGATACGTAGGACCGGAATACAATATTATGTCAAGCCATAATCAAAAACAACCCCATTGTTCACTCTTGGTTTGACGTTCTACGACGAGATTCAGGCAAGTCGGATCTCGGTAGGAACATTTGGCGCCCACCGTGGGGCCGAGGAAATATTTTCCCCGGTTCCATAAGAAAGCTTGATGGTGACTACACGGAACGGACCGAGGGGAGTGGAGAACAGCGCGAACCATGTTGATCATGAGGCTTCAAATACGAGTCAGAACCATGACAATCCCCGCCCCCACCCCTCAATGAAGATAACCCTCAGCTGGGAGAGGTTATGGCACAGTTAAGGTAGTTGCGTCAGGAGAACGAGAGGATACGTGCTCAGAATCAAAGGCTGTTAATAGCTCGGAAAAGGGAAAGATCAGCAACACCTTCCGGGGAAGAGCAGTCCTCAACCGATGATAGTCAAAAGGACCCATCGTAATACCTTCTCATCATGATACAAGCCGGCCTTCCAAGACCAAACCTCGGCCGGAGGGTTCAGGAGTTAAACCTCGTGCAGAAGGCACTATTCAGAAAGAAAGGGTAACAGACTGACGCCCGAGGTTGCCCTTCACGGATGACATAGATAAGGTAATCATGCCTAGACATTTTAAGCCCCGTAACATTGATAAATTAAATGGCACCACTGACCCAACTGAGCATGTGGAATCTTTTATTTCTTCTGTCTTCTTGGTGATCGATTCGGAAGCTGTCATGTGCAAAAATTTTCCAATTACTCTACAAGGCCCTACCTTGACCTGGCTTGTGAATCTTCCACCTCGGTCAATGGATTCTTTTGATGTGCTTGTAACCAAGTTTACTGCACAATTCGCAGTGAGCCGAAAGCATAAAAGGCACTCGGTCTCCCTGGTGAATTTTAAACAAGAAAAGAATGAATCACTTAGAGATTACATGGCTCATTTTAATGCTAAACAAATTTTAATCTCCAATATGAGATCGGAACTCTGTCCCTATACCGTCATGGGCGGTTTGAAGCCGGGGTCTTTCTTTGAGTATTTATCTCGGAAACCACCAAGAGATTTTGAAGAATTGCAGGAAAAATCCATAGGTTTCATGAACTCGGAAGAGATGGTAGAATCCAAAAAAAGGGAAAGCGGTTTTGAGGACAACAACTCGGTCCGATCAAAGAAAGAGACAGAGGGGCCAATCCACAAAGGGTCAAAAAGAGCAATGACAGGGGGTTCTCAGAGAGGCAACCCAGGTACCAGTCCTATACACCGTTAAAAACTCTGGCCTCAGCCGACAAAAGTAAAGAGTGTAAGTGGCATCAAAACTATGATCACTCCACTGAAGACTGTAGAACAGCCCAGGAAAAAAATTGAGGACTTGGTACAAGCAGGCCGTCTTGACCAATTCGTTCGCCGAGATGATAATGGAGGCGGACGAGCTGGTCGACGACGAGGAAGACGAGGTTATGACAGTCGTAACCGAGAAGCGAACCAGCAAAGTAACAATCAGAGCTGAGACCGGGTACACAACCAGAGAGCTCCTAACGATGAAGCAGAGGGAGGAGTCAGAGGAGTCATTAATACTATTTCAGGAGGTTTCGCAGGAGGAGGTACAACGAGTTCAGCTCAAAGGCGTTATGTAAAAGCTATCCAATCTGTCAACTCGGTGTCTGGAAAACCTACAAGACCGAGACCTCCCATTACTTTCTCAGATGATGACTTTGAAGGGCTGGATCCTAATCAAGATGGCCTGATGGTGATAATGGTAGAATTAGCCAACTACTCGATCAAACGAACACTTGTTGATCAGGGTAGCTCGACTGACATTTTGTACTTGGTAACCTTAAAAAAGCTTGGAATTCCATAAAAGTTGATAAAAGAACAGGGGGACAAGCTAGTAGGGTTCGCCGGAGAGCAGGTAAAGACCCAAGGTTACATAGACCTCTTGACAACATTTGGTGAGGGCAAGCTCGCCCGCACCATATCAGTCAGGTATGTTATCCTGGATGCCAGCATATCGTACAACATCCTCATCGTAAGGCCAACTCTGAATGAACTCGGAGCAATTGTCTCAACCCCCCATCTCACCATGAAATTTCCAACTGATTCGGGAGAGATAGTTATCGTCCGAGCTGACCAGAGGATGGCTAGACAGTGTTATGCGGATAGCCTAAAGGTGGCCAGAGAGCCAGATATCACAAAAAATGCTAAAGATGATAAAACAAAAGTGGTAAATTCAGTCAGTTCAGTTAGCTCAGCAAGCTCAGTCAGTATGTTTGAATTGGATCCGAGGATGGAGATGTATGAGTCCAGAGCTGAACCAACAAAGTCCTTAGAGGAGTTCCAACTGGGAGCCCAAGCCGAACAGTGTACCAAGGTCGGCAGTCAGCTCGACCCCTTGCTCAAACAACAGATTCAAGTGGTTCTAAAAAAGAATGCCGACTTGTTTGCTTGGAAGACATCGGATATGCCTGGCATAGACCCCAATTTTGTGTCATAGGCTATCTATATGTCCTGAGGCCAAGCCTATAGCCCAGAGGAAAAGGAAGCTCGTCGAAGAAAGGCGCAAGGCAGTAATCGAGGAGACTACAAAGCTGATTAAAGCAAATTTCATCAGAGAGGTGAAATACACTACTTGGCTGGCTAACATGGTGTTAGTAAGAAAGGCCAACGGAAAGTGAAGAAAGTGCACCGACTACACCGATATCAACAAAGCATGTCCAAATGATTCTTATCATCTTCCCAACATTGACAGATTGGTGGACGAGGCTTTAAGTTACAGAATCTTGACCTTTTCGGATGCATATTCAAGTTATAAACAAATAAGGATGTATCCACCCGATGAAGAAAAAATGGCATTTATGACCGATGGGGCAAACTACTGCTACCGAGTAATGCCTTTCGGTTTAAAAAATGCTGGTGCAACATATCAAAGGCTTATAGACAAAGTGTTTGTCAATCAGATTGGAAAGAACTATGAAGTTTATGTTGATGATATGGTGGTAAAGTCTGATGATCCAAAACAACACCCAGCCGACCTCGAAGAAATTTTTGGCCAACTCAAAGTACAACATGAGGTTAAATCCAGAAAAATGCTCCTTTGGTGTACAAGGAGGGAAGTTCTTGGGATATATGCTAACATATAGAGGAATTGAGGCTAATCCTGATAAGTGCAAAGTTGTCATTGAAATGCGGAGCCCACAGAATGTGAAAGAGATACAGAGGCTAGATGGCCGATTAGCTTCTCTATCTCGCTTGCTCCCAAAATCTGCAGAAAAAGCAAGACCTTTCTTTCAGCTTCTGAAAAGACCAAAGGAGTTCGCTTGTACCGAGGAGTGTGAGAAGGCTTTTGAAGATCTGAAACTTTTTCTAGCCTCTCCCTCAATCCTAACTCGGCCACAGCTCGGCAAAGAGCTGTACTTGTATCTGTCCGTTAATGATTACACAATCAGTGCAGTAATCATCCAGGAGGAAGAGAAACAACAGATGCTGGTATATTACGTTAGTATAATTCTGAAAGATGCAGAAACACAGTATCAAGTAATTGAAAAGCTCGCCCTCACTTTAATGATGGCAGCTCAAAGGTTACAACCTTACTTCCAATCAAACCAACTTATAGTCAAAACAGATCATCCGATAAAGCAAGTGCTCAGAAAACCTGATCTCGCAGGACGAATGATAGCTTGGTCAGTGGAGTTCCAATACAGGGAAATTGAGAATTTGCGACAGACACTTTGCGGCGGTTTTAGGCCAACCGCCGCCGCTAATAATCTGCGGCGGTTATAGCGGCGGTTTATGCTAACCGCCCCTAACCGTAAAACATTGCGGCGGTTCTTATGTGTTTAACGGCGGTTTTAGAAAAAAATACAGGGTTTATGCTTTGCTCCACAAAACACTGTTCTCACTTCGTCCTCTCCGTCTCTCACTTCGTTCTCACTGTCGTTCTCACCCTCCCTCTCTCACTTTGTTCTCACCCAACGAAAATCACCCTACCGTCGTCCTCCCTCTCTCACCCAACGAAAATCACTCTACCGTCGTCCTTCTCACTTCGTCCTCCCTCTCTCACCTCGTTCTCACTGTCGTTCTCACCTCTCCTCTCTCACTTTGTTCTCACCCAACGAAAATCACCCTACCGTCGTCCTCCGCCCCATAGCCGGTCGCCGTCGCTACATCTCGTCACTGTTAAGCCGCTCACCGTCGCTACATCCCGTCACTGTTAAGCCGCTCACCGTCGCTGCATGTAAGCTTCCATTTTCTTCTCTCTTTTTTCGCCTTTTTTTTTGTCTTTCTATTTACTCTTGAATCTTGAGTTCTTCCAAATTTCATTCACTGTTGATTGCTTCCCAATTTTTCCCAATTTTAAAACCCTAGATTCTCTTCTCTATCATAACAAACCCGATTCTTTGACAATTTTGAAATAATAGCAATTGAGAAATAATAGCAATTGAGGATAATTTGTTATTTATGATAATTTGGTACCCTTGCATGCGACCCATCCCTTGCATGGCTTGACTTGGGGAAGCTCTGGTGTCAGTTTTGGAGAGTAAGAATCCTGGGAATGTGTTGGGTTTTCACCCATTCCCGCTAGCACCGATAATATCCGTAAATTGGATGGGATGTAGTTTAAATTGGACAATTGTTTCTCAATTTCCTGCATAAAAAGAAACATAGTGAGGAACAGTTGATTTAGATCACTACATGTATTGATGATTACTTGACTTACCGATTTACTACATTGATTTCTTCCAAGTTGAAGTATTTGGCCAATTTTAGGCGTAAGAGAGTCCTTCCATCGGACTTGAACCGACTAGCCTGAACCGGGTCTTGTGGGTTGAAGGATGATCTCCGAGTTATTTAGCGAGACCCGCTTCTGTTTATTATCACAAACCCTTCAATGTAATCAAATGAGTTTTCTGCTGATATTAATTTCTCTTGGTCTCTTGTGAATGCTGTGAAATCTGAATATAGCACTCTAATCCATTTTACCATGCCAGGTGCTGGTTCCAGTAAAATTCTTGCCCGGGTTATAATTCCAAACTGGCCAAGCCCCCAAGAACACTGTGAAAGAGTCCCCCATTCTCGCTCCTGGAACAGCTTGACCACCTCCCAGGTTCCTGCATTCATTCATTCACCATATTTTATATTTTTATATTCATCAAAAGAGAAAGCGTTTCTTTATTTGAAACTTAATTAAGTGCTTATTCTTTTCATAAGCTTTAGCTTATTGCATTAGACTAAAATGAGTTTATACGAAGATCATAAAGCTTAAGGAGAAAGAGATAAGGAGAAAGGGGGTCACCTTGTCTCAGCCCTCTTGAGGAATGGAAGGATTCAGTTTTTAGTCATTCCAATTTAGGCTTAAGCAAGATGTTGAAATGCATTGAAAGATCAAATTTCTTAAAGAAACAGGAATTTGCAAGATTTCAAGGGATTCCATAATAAAAGACCACTCTAGTCTATCATAAGCCTTTTCTAAGTCTAGTCTGATAACCATAAAACCTTTGTTGCCTTTTAAGAGATTAAAAGAATGAATGTTGACTGCATGACTAAAATATTGTCTACAGAAGACCTTCCTGCTATGAAGCTACATTGGTTGGGAGAAACCACATCAGACATAATAGATTTCAGTCTATTAGATATCACTTTAGAGATGATATTGTAACTTACATTGCATAAAGCAATGGGTCTAAGTTGAGAAACTCTAGAAGGGTCATCACACTTGGGAATCAGGGAGATGAGAGTTTGGTTGATGGCCCTAATTCTGCTTGGATCAGAAAAGCATTCCTGCACCATTCTAAAAATTGAGTTTCCTATGTTGTGCCACTGATTTTTGAAAAAAATTGGGTGAAACCCATCAGGCCCTGGGGAATTGTAACCTTCAATCCTTTTGAGAACCCACTTTAGTGTTTCCTGCTAAATATATTTCCAAAGACAGGACTTAAGGTTTGAGGTTAGTCTATTCATGTTGTCATTCCAAGAGCTTAACTGACTCCAAGAGGATTTTACTTAGTTTTCATAGTCATTGTGATCAAGACAAGCTCCCATAAATTTAAAATAGTTTCTCCTAGGTCTATCCATGCCATCCCCAATCTTGAGCCACAAACCACTATGATCTGAGGTGTTAAGATGGATGTGAGTCACAGAACTCGAAGGAAACATCATCTGCCAAGCATGGTTACACAGGACTCTATCAAGCCTTTGTCTCAAAGAGCCCCTGCTCCAAGTATAAGGGGATCCGGAGAACCCCATGTCCATGAGGCCACAGGCTTCAATGCAGTCCACAAAACCAGCACAGAGTCTAGGATTGAAATTTAAGTGTTCTTATGTTACAATTAAATTCTAGAACAGACTACTGAGCTCAAACATTATTTTGTATATTGTTGTCTTCTTTCCTGTTTAAGTGTTTATGTTTCAGACATGATGAACAGAAAACTTAATGCTTGTTTTTATCAATATCATTGTTTCTGAAAATCAAAGGGAAGATTGATCATGCACACTCTTGTGTGTATTCTAGTCCTTTCAAGTAATTGAGAGGCACTTCTCCATGCTTTTATAGTTTTGTTTGCTTTCATTGATGGGTGCAAAGACAGGTATGTTGTAGATGTCTTGATAGAGACAAGTGTTCCCATATCACGAAGTGAGTTACACGAGCTCTTGACGAAACCTTCTTTGAGTGGAATTCCTTTGCTTGTTCTTGGAAACAAAATTGACGAGTCAGAAGCTCTTTCGAAGCAAGCATTGGTAGATCAGCTGTGAGTTCAGAGAATATTATCATTTTTTTTTCACCGAAATTTCTCTTGATGACTTGTGTAACTAACTAAACCTTTGATTTTTCACCTTCGATGATTTCAGAGGACTTGAGTCAATTAAAGACAGAGAGGTCTGCTGCTATATAATCTCAGTGGTCCAACTCCAAAAATTTTAGCAAAAGGTTATAGGTGAGTTCTCTAATGGTATGAAATTTTGCCCTAATCAGAAACCAAGCCTTGCTTAATTAATTCATGAACTCAAACTGTTTCAACTGTGTCATAGTCTTATCTGCCGTAAAATTATTTGTCATGAATTACAAGTTGCAGAACTCAATTGGCTTTTAGTTTTGAATTAGAATATCACTAGGTTGTTAGTAATCTATATTTCACCTGATATTGGTTTTTTATAGCTTTGATATAATTAATACTCTTGGATAACAAATGAAGGTTGTGCTAGTGTATATATATAATGCTTATGAAATTTGGAATGACCATGACAATCTTGATTTACGTGTTGTTGAGTTATATTTTCAATTTATGAAGTGGTGTGTTATTTTTATTTCCAGATTTAATATTTTGAAGCAATGGATAAGTCATGGATAATGAAGCCACGAAACTCAGTTGAATATGAGCAAGGGGTTAGGGGATTTATTGATTTTGCCTTTGTACATCAATCAGTAAATGGCAAAACAATATGCCCTTGTAAACGATGTGGTTTCAAAAAATGGCAAAGTAGGCATGTGGTGTATGATCACTTAATCTGTACACCATTTCCTACAGGATACACTTTTTGGTCCTATCACGGCGAGTCCAGAACAATAGGAACTAGTAATATCTCACCTAGCAATATTCCAAATGTAGTTCAAGACCCCACTACTGTTGAGGATCCTATTCGGAACATGATCGACGATGCATTTGGAGTTGATAGGCACCTTGCAAATGAAGTACCCATTGCATCAAATGCGGAGATTGACCGGGATGCAAATGTGATGCCAAATACACCTCAAGAACAACATGTAGATGAAGAATTCTATGAATTAGCTAGAGATGTAGAACAACCCCTATACGAAGGGTGTACGAAGTATTCACGATTGTCTTTTTTGGTAAAGTTGTATCATATCAAATTCCTGTGTGGAATGAGCGATAAGGCCATGACAATGATTTTAGAACTACTGAAAGATGCATTTGAACATGCAAATATTCCAAGTTCATTCTACGAGGCCAAGAAAACGATCATCAAGCTTGGTTTGAACTATGAAAAGATACCTGTATGTCCGAATAATTGTATGCTCTATTGGGGTAATCCGAAAGATGAAGAGAGGGAGACATGTAAAATTTGTAACACTTCCAAATGGAAATCAAGGGCAAAAGCTAGTAAATTGGGTTGTTTATATAAATTATAGGCGGAGCGCTAAACAAATGGTAATCATCATAAGTTGCAGCCTTTGTTACTTCAACTACTATTTACTAACTCTTCATTATATTATTAATTAATGCAGGAGATAGCTGATCAAAATGCAGCAAATCGTGAAAAGTTAGTGATCCACCATACATTAGGCTCCAAGGGAATTGCAAGGACAAAAGATGAGTTGGTATGGTTCACTCATTTTTTTTAACCGTATAATTTATTTGTACTAGCACTTATTGTATGGTGCTTAATTTTAGGAATTACTAGAAGGACGAGAATTTAGCAAGGCAGAATTTTATCCTATTTCTCACAAAAGGAAGGATGGATCATTTGTCAGTGAAGAGGCTAGGGAAAAAAATGTAAGTACAATGTATTATTTATAACTTTTTATTGTCTTTATCCTTTAAGCACTTCACTACTTGTAAACATATAAAATATATAAATATACATATGAGATACAGAAAAATGATAATAAGGAGGAAAAGATAGACTTAAAATTCTCATAGACTTTCATGTGTTATCTTATGCATTAGTACTCTGTGTTTCACATCTTCATGACTTAATTTGCATCATGTTGTGGGCAATTAGGATTTTAAACTTTCATATGTCAGTTCCATCACTTAATTTGCATCATGTTGTGGGCAATTCTTTTTGTAGCTTTTGTTTCAACTTTCAAACTGGTAGCATCACTTCAATGATGAGGCCAAGTTGCCTCATCTCACCCTAGTGATGCAGATCAATCTGTTTTCACATTGGCAACAACTGTTATTCCATAGCTAATTTGAGGTAGAACACGAAGAAAAATGAAGGGATTTCAAGAAATCAGGTCCTGGAGCTTGCTCACGATGATACCATGACAAAACCATAGAACCCTAGAGACTGAGCTAGAGCAGAGAGCGTAGAGAGAATCTTGATAGAGAAAGAGATTGATATTTTCATTTCTGATTTTGCTATTACACAGTGCAAGGTTTATATACTTGCTAAGTACACAGTTGAGTTAGTTACACTTGTAACTAACTTCTGACTCTATTAACTGTAATCTAAACCGTAATGTATTATTACACTGATAGTGGGTGTGGTGCCTTCATGAACTTGGGGGATTTGTGCTCTGTTATGCTTCTGGGAATGAGGATTGCTGCTGCTGTTTTGTTGTTTTTCGTGTGCAGGTCTTCGGTGCACTTATTCTTACGATTTCATATTTTTTTTGTGAGTCTTGGTTGGTGGTGGTCTGTTATATGGTCTCAACTCTATAGGGTTATATTGCTTAGTTGGGGGTTTCATCATTTGGCTCTTGCTGCGGCAGTTTTGCTTCTATTTGTGCTTCTTGTTTTTGCAATGCCAATCAGTAGGTATTTTATGGTGCCAGGGGCTTTTATGTGTCAGCTGGTTTTTGGGTGTGGTTCTTTAGTTATTTTGCAACCTATTGGCTTTCCTTTTTTTGCTTTTGATTATTGTAATAGCTTTAGATGTTCTGTTTCTTTGTAATTGTGGTCCCTTTGTATTTGGTTTTGGATATATCTTGTAACTTGTTTAATTAATCCGTGGCTTATAAAAAAAAAAAGTTAAAAAGATCAAGTTGTAAATGATTGTCGTATATACGAATTTAATTCAAAAAAATTTGGTTCTTATAAATCCACCTGTCATCACATAAACACAAATGTTATTCCAAGTCGTATTTCATTGTTAATGGTGATCTTTAAGTAATTGTGTATGTCTTCAATATATGTAGGAACAACTGCAAAATGAAATTCATGAGGGATCAACAGAGAATGATGCTTATGTGAAAGTTTTTGGAAAGGACCACCCTGGATATGCCAAAGGAATGGGACTTGGGATAACACCATCTCAACTCACTGGATTTAGGTCTCACTCGAGAGGTTGGTATCTCCCTATGAGAAGATTGAAAAATTGGAAGTCAAGTCCTAGCGCTTAAGGAACAAGCTGCGAATTATGAAGTCTTGAAGGAACAAATTGCTTTCCTTATGCAGAATGTTAAGGGAAATCAGGTAAAATAATTGCTTTTAAATTTAGTTTTTAACTTTTGATAGTTCACTTGTTGAATTAGTGGTTGTTATCTAATTTTTGATTTTTTTGAATTACAGTTGGTGACGACTTAGAGTCACCAAGAGATATGAGACGTTCCTCCGAGTCTAGTCATATGCCTGAAGACCACGGAGCATCGTCTCGTAGGACCGTTTAGATAGTTGTAGTTTTCATTTTATGAACTTGATGGAGTTTAGTTGTATTACTTAATATTTGTGGAATTGTTGAACTCTATTTGGAATATATATATATCTTTTTGGTCGTAGTTTGTACGTAACTCAACATTTTATTTATGAATGAGTTTTACCTTTATTTGTTTTAAGAAAAAAATATATATATTTAATAAGCAGGTTTTGTAGACTCAAAACGATGTGCTAAAAAAAATTAATTACAAATTTTTTGCTATGTTTTGCGATGAGTTTTGAAACCGTCGTAAAATTAACTTCGGAGTGGGGACACAAATAGCGGCGGTTCACTAACCGTCGCTACTTGTATTGGCAATTTTGCGGTACTAATCTGCGGCGGTTACAAACCGTCGCAATAAATTTGCGGCGGTTGTGAAAAACCGCCTCAAATACTAATTTGCGGCGGTTTCTTATACAACCGCCGCAAATGCTAATTTGCGGCAGTTTGTGCGGCAGTTTTTATAACCGCCGCAAATGCTGCTCGCGACGCTCGACATTGCGACGGTTTTGGAACCGCCGCAAACACGAATCTGCGGCGCATAAAACCGTCGCAATTTAACCTAATAACCGTCGCAAAATAGCGCCTTTTTTGTAGTGTTCTCAGAGTTCGGTTTGTAATATGAGCCGAGAGGACCGATGAAAGCACAGTGTCTCTCCAACTTCATTGCCGAGCTCTCTTCAAAGTCAAATCTAGAATCTTTTATCTGGCTTCTATATGTTGATGGTTCATCCAACTTGAAAGGAAGCAGAGCTAGAATAATTGTTGAAGGTCCTGATGATCTAGTCATGGAGCAATCCATGAAGTTTGGGTTTACTGCTTCAAACAACCAAGCAGAATATGAAGCCCTTATTGCAGGACTGATGCTATCTAAAGAAGTTGGAGTCAAAGAGTTGAAATGCCGAAGTGACTCACAACTTGTAACAGGATAAGTCTTGGGTGACTATCAAACAAAGGATCTCTAATTAACCAGGTATCTTTGTAAAGTTTGTAGTTTAATATCGGAATTTGATAATTTTACTATTGAACATATACTTCGCGAGGAAAATACCTGGGCAGATCTATTGTCTAAGTTGGCCAGCACCAAAAAAGCTGGCCAGCTAAGAACTTTCATTCAGGAGAATCTCCCTGAGCCGAGCATAAAGAGTGCCGAGTTGGTGATGATCGAGCACTATGATCGGGGTTGGATGACACCGATTTGGAAATTTTTATCCTCGGACAAATTTCCTAATGATCTTAAAGAGGCAAGGAAAGTCCGTCTGAAATATTGACATTACACCATCCGAGATGGAGAGCTATACAGAAGAGGATTCTCCATGCCTTTACTAAAGTGCATAACAAACACTAGTGCAATAAGTGCTTTTTACGTCAGTTAAAATTGATTTTTTACGTCAGAATACTGATTGACGTAAATACAGCTGACGTTAATAGTTACTATTTTAACGTCAGTTGAGAACTGACGTTAAATATAACACTATTAACGTCAGTTCCTTAACAAAACCGACGTTAAAATAAAACTATTAACTTCAGTTCTTTAATACAACGGACGTTGATTTTGTTAAAACTAACGTCAGTTGTTTTGAAGAACTGACGTTAAAGTTTTAATTTTAACGTCAGTTGTAATAAACAACTGACGTTAATAGAGTTCTGTATATTTTATAAAATACTATTAACGTCAGTTGTTTGATACAACTGACGTTAATAAGTTTTTTTTTTTTAAATTCACTTTTAAAATATCACTCCCCTCAGCTATCCCTGCATTCAGTCCCAGTAACACAGAATATCACACACATTACAGAATTGCAAAGGAAAATTGAACAATGAGGGACTTAAAACCAAAACCCATGTATATATATAAATAAATTTTAGTTCCAATGTCTAAAAAACAAAACTATCTAAGGATATATATATACATGTTATTAATTAGTTTCTAAAGTCTAACAAAAAAACTATTTATCTAAGTAGTGCGGAGGTATGTTGGCAATTCCTTTTTCAGCCGCATACTTGAAGAAGAATTCGGCGAAGCGCATCCTCAAGTCTCTTAACTCATCTTGTTCAATAGGCGATTGGTCGATAAATGCCTAGACACGTTCAAATAATAACAATAACATCAATGCAAGTCATCTTCAAAACTATAATATATAATTTAACAAGTTGTTTAAATATTACCTTCTTCCATCCATCCGTAATAGATGCGGAGACTATGTTCAACATATGAAGCATCACATAATAGCCGCACGACCAACTGTCAGGTTGAAATCGAGACTACCAACAAAATTAATTTCAACGTCAGTTGAATATACACATAAATTAGTAATTATAATAATAATTATTTGATAAATAAACTACCAAACCTTGAGGATGTTCCATACAGGATTTGCTTTAGCCTTAGAAGTCCTACTTCTCCCGTTGGCGCAACTTATGCTACTCGCCTTCAGCGCGCTATCATAAACAAATAATCATGTCGATCAATTAACAAACTCATTTATCATGTGTGTAATAAACTAAAAACAACTGATATTAAAACTTAAATTAAATTTAAGATTAGTTACTTACATATTTACAGCTTCCACCACCTTCGGTGGCGGATCATGGTGGAGAGAGCAGAAGAATATGACAGTATGCCTAGACGGGTGAAGTACCAACAACTGCCAATGGTCATTCATACAGTAGGGAGCCAGATATAATTCTTTCGGATTGTCTCCCAACACCTTCCCTATGTATTTACTCAATGCATCGCCAGCAAAGAACTCGGGCAGAAGGATTGACGGATCTAAGAAACCGTAAACTGATGCAACGCCCTTATCAAGCTGAAGACGATGGAGATACCTAAGATATGAAAAGGGTGTGGATGTTAATTACATAATATATATATATATTGAAATTAAAATAAATTATTAAATGGAAAAATACCAAAAATAAATAAGTTATAAAATTAAAATTAACTTACGTGCACCAGAGACTGATGACATTGCTGTTCATCCAGACGTTATTTCTGCAGGCGTTCCTGAGATCGTCACCAACGAAGGAAAATATCCTCTGTTGATCTGGGCGTGCCACCCATCCATCGTGCTCCAATGGACATGCAAAAATCTCATACGCATAATCCTCACCAAGTGAGAACAAACGAGTGATACGTGACAGCGACACCGACGTCGACTTGGCCTTCAGTATAGGAAAATAAAATATATAAGTTTTTGATAATTAAAAAAAACACAAGTAATTATTTGACTATTTTGGACATTAATAATGAATAAATGCCTTTGCTAACATTTCGAGCTCACGTCGTTTGGAGTCCAACTCAAGCTCACGCCTTTTCATTTCCAACTCATGCTCATGGCGCTGGACTTCCAACTCCCGCTCCCTAGCTGCCAACTCATCGTCCTCCACATGTGCCATACTAAAACTCTCTTTTGTGCTCACATGTGAAGCGTTGGCAAGCCTTGCGGTGTCCTGGGATGTACCGACGGAGGAAAGCTCTCTGGCAAGCGCTTGCTTGAATTCTGGGTTGGCTATTAAGCCTTGCATCAGATGTGATGGAATATCTGGGTTATCAATGAGGTGCTGAGTAATGTCAGCCAAAATTGATGCTTCATTGACCACCCGCTTTCGTGAAGCAGACTTGCCATAATATTGTTTGATGGTCACGTTCCCAGGAACACCGAGAACCCGACCAGGATGGTCTTTCTTGCCTAGAGCAGTCATCAAGACGTCCTGCCGTCCAGAAGGGACGAATGCGCCCTGGGAGGATTTTGCTTTAAGATCCATCTACAATGAAAAAAAATGAAAAAACGTGCAAGTGAAAAGTGTTGCAAGTATCTATACAAATATCAATTGAAATCAAGTTAATTATTTACTTACAATCTTATTTGCCACTTCGCGAGTGGCATCAGCTTTAAAAGATCCCGGCTTTGTCATGCGGCCGGCTAACCAGACATCCTTGCGGTCGATGTCCGACGGAGGACTTGATGGTGTGCCCTCAGGCACCTCTCCTCTTTCAATCCTAGCAGAGTGCTCTTCCTGCTTCGCCTCGACCTATCCGCCATCATCTGCTTGGATCCGAGTATGGTACCCACCCCCGAGACATGGTGTGGCGGTGGACGTTCTTCGCCTGATTCTGCCGACCCTTATTTGCCTTAGCCTATTCAAACAAAAACACATAATTAAATATAGTTAAATGATCTATAATAAGCATACAAAATTAACTTAATCAACCAACCTGAAATTCTTCATCCCGTCGACTCCTGGCAAACATATCCCAAGTATCCTGATCAATCCAGGGATAATCCGAGAACATTTTATCAAGCCGCTTCTTCCCAGATAGATAGTACCTGGTAAGATCATGCTTGAACCCATTCCAACGCTTTGATGCCATTTTCATACATTTATGACGATGATCCTCATCATTTGGCACAGTCCAAGCTACCTACACATTAGATACATATATAACAACTGGATGGATTATAACTCGGATAATTATCTAATAATGTAAATCAAACGAATGTAAAGGTAAAATACCGTGATAGCCTCCCAAATCTGATCCTTAACGTTCTGTGGAACGTCATTCCGATGGTTGTAGTTGATGCTCACGTCTTCGCTTCACTTGTAGAAACACCCACTTATTAAATTCTTTAGCACGGGGTCCCCGGGCATTTAGATTAGCATCGAAGGACACCTCAAGCTTCGTCCGCTCTGCCCTGTCCTTCTCTAGTTTCTTCAACGAGGTGGCTCCTCTACCCCGTTTCCTATGAGCCCGTGATGTCCGTATGGACAAAAAAAAATGATAAAATAGAGGGTTGTAACTTTATAAACTTACATTAACAAGAAGGACTAAAGACAGTATATAACATGCATGTAAACTTACACTAGAATCAGCGAGCGTAGGCGTGATCGGGTCCTCGCGAAACCCCAATGGTGTCCTCCCGTGCATGTGGGCTATCCGACTGATCCATATGTATGCCTGTTCAAAAACAATATATATGTATTAACATAGGTTATAACTCAAAATAAATACAGAATTATAAATAAAAATAACTAGATAGGTCCTGTAGATATACAAAACATATATATATCCAATATAAGGACAATACGGGAGATTGAAAACTATAGTTTTTGAACATTGCCAAGCATGGTCACCACCGGCCGTGATGTCCATCACAGCGTAACGTGCCAACTGAATCGGACCCTCATAGGCGGAATCGATCACGGCCTAGCCGTGATGAGCATCACTACCGTGACAGATCAACCAAACAGAGCAACATGCACTCAAAACCAAAAATAGAGACATTCCAAACAACTCAAACTCACGGTTTAAAGTTACAACTACTGAGACTACAGTTTCAACATACACTCAAAACCAAAAATAGAGACATTCCAAACAACTCAAACTCACAGTTTCAAGTTTTAACTACTGAGACTACAGTTTGAAACCAGCAGAGCAACATCCATGCACTCAAAACCGTGAATAAAAAAATGTGCCCTAATTAAAGACTCACCAGAAATAGGCGCTCGCGTGGTGGTGGGGGGGAAGCTCGAGTGGTGGCCAACGTTCGATGTGGTTACTGAGAGCAGAGGGACAAGGAGAGTTAGTGCGCGGGAAGGCCAGGGGAAAGAGAGATGTCAAGTTATTGCAAAGAAGGAGCGGGAAAGACAGAGTTAGGGGTTAAGAGTGTACCTCACGGTGGTGGCGAAGAAGCCCTCGCGGTGGTTGCGGTGGAGATGAGCGCGCGATTAGGGCAGAGTGAGAGCGAGAGTGAGGGTTGAGCGTGATGAAAAGAGAAAAGACGTAGAGAAGTGGAGAAGGCGCGCGGGGTTAAACGTTATAATTAAAATAAAACAACATTTTACGCCGCTTTTGGTAAAACCACGACGTTGAAGATCATATATTTAACGTCGTTGTCTTAATAAATCGGCGTTAAAAACTCTCACACTTATTACGTCGGTTGTTAGTAATAATCGATGTTAAATGTCATATATTTAACGTAAGTTGTATTAAGAAACCGACGTTAAAAACACTCCACAACTTCTTACGTCAATTGTATTACACAACGGACGTTAAAGGTTTATTAGTTTCTGCAGAAACATTCATTCCCTTGACTACTGTGCTACTTACCCATTCACCTTTGTACCTAATCCTCTTAATGAGCATTAAGTTTATAGATAAGTTTTCAAGAAAATCGGAATAACTTAGTAACTTCATCCACTCGATCCTATAAATAGCTTCCTAGCTTCCATCTCCTTTTAATTAATTTTTCGCTTCACAATATGGCTCTGCCGTGGAGATTAACTTCATCACTCTTTCTTCCTATTCCTAGACTCAAAGGTCTTTGTCTTAATGCTCAAACAACTTCTGAGTTTGAGTAAATTACATTGCATGGATATTAAGGTTGGGTGAATCACGTAATGTGATTCTCTCACTTTATTTCATCCCGTCATCCCTTTCACTTTGCTTTGGAAGCAAGTGATTGTGGATTCAAGATGATGCATCAAGGAACTCCACTGAAGAAGAAAGATGCAAAGATCCATTTCACTTTGCTTTCTTTGCTAGTGACCGAGGATTTACTTTGCATCTTGGAATTCAAGTGAGGGAGGTGATGCATCCATTGGAGTTTCGATGTGGATCGAGAAGAAAATGATGTTGATGCAGAAACTTTTTTATATTTTAGGGCTATGTTGCAGAAATTTTTTACCTTTTAATCATGTAATTTTAACTTATGAATCGCTTCAATGTCATACGATTTGATTATACATATAACTTGTTTTATGTTAAGTATTTATTTATTTTAATTTGCACAATAATTTGTTTACTAATTCAAGCTAATTAATAAAAATTAAAAATAAACTTGTATAAAAAAAAGGTTTAGAAATAAACTGCAGTACTATATGGAGTGATCTGCGTTAAGAGGGACAACAGGGACATGACAACCAATGAAATGAGTTTCATAATTATTTACGTCAGTTATTTATAGAACTGACGCAAATAGTTTACCCACCACCTCATTTTTAACGTCAACTTATTTGATGACGGCCAAGTTGCCGTGTATAAATTACATTATATCCAATATTCATTCTGCACGTGTATAATATATAGGATTATTTACGTCAGCTATTTATTTAACTGAAGTAAAAATCAAACTTTTAACGTCATTTGTATAAAAACCTGACGTTAACAATTAATATTTTTTATTAAAAACACTTTTAACGCCGCTTTTTTAAAAACCGGCGTTAAAAGTGTATAGATATCTGCAAAAACATTCATTCCTTTTGACTGCATTGTGCTACTTACCCATGCACCTTGTAACTCAATCCTCTTAATGAGCATTAAGTTTATAGGTAAGTTTTCTTCAAAATCAGAATAGCTTAGTAACTTCATCCCCGCTCCTATAAATAGCTTCCTTCCATCCTTTTAATTTTTCGCTTCACAATATGGCTCTACCGTGGAGATTAACTTCATCACTCTTTCTTCCTATTCCTAGACTCAAAGGTCTTTGTCTTAATGGTCAAACAACTTCGAGTTTGAGTAAATTACATTGCATGGGTGATAAGTCTGAGTAAATTACATTGTGTGAGTTGCTCACCTTATCACCTTCCGAGAATCACCGGAGGGCTAATCAGTGCTCGGGGTCACAGTTCCAAAACCTCAGCTTTGGCAAAAGCAAGTGACCGTCTTGGAAGTCTCTGGAACCACCGCCTTTGCTTGAAACGGATCCGGTGCACCTGTTTTTGCCTCTCTCTTGAGCTCTCTCATGCCCCAGGTTTTCCGAGGTCTTCGGAGTATATATAGTTTTCCCTTTGGCATATTTCATAAAACTCTCTGATGGGATGTAGCTTTAATGTTTAGGATTTTAAACCCTTTCAATGTAACTTTTTATAGGATTTTAAACCCTTTCAATCTTCTGTATCGATCAGTCTGTATTACACTTCATGAATGAGATCCGGTTTGGGTTATTGATTCAACTTATACTTCGCACATATATTTTAGTTTTCAAAACATAAACACAAAACATCAAAGCAATGATCATGTGAAACTGAAACTTTGAGGAAGGCAATGCGGAAGGAATCGTATACTAGATAAAAAAAAATTATTAAAATAACTTTTAACGTCTGTTGATGTAGGGACTGACGTTAAAAGTGAAGAGACTTACTTATAACGTCAGTTCTTTATCGAACTGACGTTAAAATATTCACTTTTAACGTTAGTTCTTTATTGAACTGACGTTAAAAGTGAGTCACTTCACTTTTAACGTCAGTCATTAAAACAACTGACGTTAAAATTGAAATAATGAAGCCTGATATTTACAAAACTACCACCGCCTCCTTTTTAACGTCTAGCTTTTGGTTAACTGACGTAAACCTTTACCGTCTAATGTATATTTTCCACTAGTGAAAGGAGCATTCCGAGTACGCAATGGACGAGATGAATAGAGGAATCTGCGGAATGCATTCAGGTGGCAGATCTCTAGCAGCTCGGGTTCTGCGAGCAGGCTTTTACTGGCCGACCATGAGATCGGATTGTGCTGCTTGGACTAACAAGTGTGACCCTTGTCAGAGGTTGGCCCACATTGCACGAGTACCAGGTGAAGAGCTCCATTCCATGTTCTCGCCGTGGCCTTTCACTATGTGGGGGATGGACATCGTTGGTCCTTTCCCTGTTGCTAAAAGCCAAGTCAAGTTCTTGCTAGTAGAGGTAGATTACTTCACTAAGTGGATTGAGGCTGAACCATTGGCTACCATAACAGCTCAAAAGGTTCAGAGTTTCATGTGGAAAAGCATCATATGCAGACATGGCCTACCTCATGCAATTGTCACTGATAATGGAAAGCAATTCACTAATAATTGCCTTAAAGAGTTCTACTCCAACCTCGGAATCAAACATAAGGTGACCTCGGTTAAGCACCCACAGACAAACGGCCAAGCAGAAGCAGTCAACAAAGTCATTTTGAGCAAGCTCAAGAAAAGGTTAGGTCAAGCAAAATGGGCATGGGTTGAGAAATTACCAAGCATCCTCTGGGCTTACCCTTGCTCGCCACAGTCATCGACTGGTAAAACGCCATTCAAGCTGACCTATGGAACCGATGCAATGATTCCAGTTAAGCTCGGCAAGCTTTCTTTCCGAAGGCAACATCATGACCAAAGTAAGAATGAAGAAGATATCCGAGTTGAGCTTGACATGGTTGAAGAGGTCCGATATAAGGGAAAAATCAGGGAAGAACTATGCAAGCAGAAAGCAACTCGGAAGTACAACTCAACGCTGCAGCCAAGGGAATATGCGCAAGGTGACTTAGTAGTAAGACTAAAAAATGATGCAAGAAAAGACTCCAAAGAGGGTAAACTCATAACAAACCGGGCTAGCCCATTCAGAATAATTGAAAGTCTAGGAAATGGTGCTTATAGGCTGGAAGAGTTGTCAGGAAAGGTCGTTCCAAGAACTTGGAACACCTCCCACCTTAAATTTTATTTTAGTTAAAAGTTATGTAAGCAGGTGATGTACTTTCCTACCCCGGTCTTTTTCCCACGAGGTTTTGGCCGGGAAGGTTTTAATGAGGCACACCTGAGAAAATAAATAAATAAAGAAGAAAGAGGGCCAAATAAAAAAATGGAAGAAGTGGGAAGGGCGTACCTGGAAGGAAAAATAGAATGCAGAAAGCTTGGAGAAGAAGAGCTCGAAGAAGAAGGGTTTAAACAGAGAGGATGCAAGTGAACTCTTCAGCAAATTTGAACCAATTTATCCCAGAGACTTTGTCGCTTCAAAGTTTAACGTTACTTTCCAAAAAGTAATGATGAAAGATGCCATGTGAAGGAAGAGAGACTTCTCTTCAGAGCTGCCCAAGTTCAGCACACCAATAGCATAGCAACACGTGTCGAGTACATCGAAAAGCATCTGCGGCAGTTAAGGGCTTGAGTATGCAGCCTAAGAGTTGGTCTCGGAAAGGATGCCATGAAGGCCACGTGGCAACAACAAACCAGGCCTTAATCATAATAACCACATCTCTTTCCAACTTGGAGATTGAGAAACTGACATACTGGCACAGACCAAAAAGTCATTATCAGCCTACAGCTCGACATAGCTCGGTTCTTCTAGTAAAATTTTACGCTCTTTTGAGCCAAATATGGGCTAAGGTCGGTCAGCGAACGTACCGAGCTAAAAATTAATAGAGGACGAGGTATCAAGCTCGGGCCACGAGGAAATCAAAAATTCTAAAAGAAACGATTGATAGACCCACTTTCCAAAGCCGCTAAACTCGAATGTTAAGCCGATGTATAAAGATCGGTCATCGAACTGTGGCAAAAAAGGGAGGAGTCTTACTCAAAAAATCCTTAACTCATATAATTTTAAAGCCAAGCTCGGCTCTTGTCATGAAAACTTTTACGCTCTTTTGAGCTCAAAGCTTGGGGGACTTGTGTACTGGCCGAGGAGTAAAATTCGGCCACCTAGCTTGGATACACGATCCGATAAAGGCGGGAAAGATAAGATCTTGATATTATCTCAAATAACCTTATCTGGTTAAAAGAGATAAATCCCACCAATTAAGGAAATCATATATCTCAAAAGAAGATTTAAGAGATAAGAAGAGATAAATCCAAATCTCTAAAAGATAATGGGATCCTATTATAAAAAAGAGGAGAACCCTAAGAGAATGACTTACTTTTCACTAATCTAGGTGAATCTCCCTTAAGCATATTAGAGGAACCAACTTGACCAAGAGACTACCGAAGAGTCCTTGCACACTGGTACTCATCAGATATAAGATTAAGGGATTGAGATCACCATATGACCAAGGGTTGAACGTGGAACTACGTCTGGATTTGATTCCTATTGGGATACGTAGGACCGGAATACAATATTCTGTCAAGCTATAATCTAAAACAATCATATTGTTCACTCTTGGTTTGACATTCTATGACGAGATTCAGGCAAGTCAGATCTCGACGGGAACAGTGTCTCTATTTAGCAACTAGCAAAATGGATCATAAATGACTAATGGGAGATTGGGTCATCTTAATATCCCTTATTCCGTCAAAAAAATCTTAATATCGCTTACTACTCGGCATCATCAATCAGTAAAAAAAAAAAAAAGGATAATTATCACCAGCTGAATCTCAGTGAATCGTTTTGGTTTTATTTCACAGTACCGACATATTTGGTTTAGATTAGAGAAATAATTTTTTTAATGCCCTCTTAAAATGATTTTAATTATATTTTTTAACAAAGTTAATTACAAAAATTTGCTAAGGTTGTTCACGTCCACTTATTGCAACCGTATGGCTCGCAATAGGACTTAATTGAGTGTTCGAAAAGGAAATGTGAATTAATTCATGTTAGCACTACAAGGAGAACGATGATATTTTTTTTTATAAGCTTGAGGAGAACGATGATATGAAATGAACAAACCTAAAATTGGTTATTTTAAGGAGGAAAGTAACTTCAGATTATGCTATCAGCCCTTTTAGAACAGACAATCGGTATATAGCAAAACGATGAAAATATACTATACTCTCATAAGGAAAGGATCTCACTCTTTGGCTCTTTCTTTTTAGGTTAAAGTAATATTTTGATCGTATACTTGACACAAATTCTCGATTTGGTCCCTATATATAAAAAATATTAAAATGATCTATTTACGTACAAAAAGTACCCGTTTGGCCATTGCCGTACACCAGGTTAAGGATTGATTTAATAGTTTTTTGCTTTGTATAGGGATCAAATGGGTAATGCATAGAGACCAAACATGTACTTTTTGTCTCAAAATTCAGTTTGTGTAACATCCTAATGTTTTGAAGACCTTCTATAAAAAAAACCCTGTTTAGAACCAGAAACGCAGAAATGGGTTTTAGGGTTCCGAAAACACGATTTTTACAGAGAGAGTGGACGAAAATGAAGGGAAATGCATGGGAAATGAAGGGAAATCAAGGAAAAACATGAAGATAACAAGAATTGAAGCTAGAATCAAGTACTTGGAGGTTGAAGAACATGAAGGTTGAGGAGGAGGAGAAGAAGAAGATGAGGAGAAGTAAAGGGGTTCAAGGGTTCAAGATCTTTATAAGAGGTGAGGAATCACAATCTTTAAACCCCTCTATGCTTTAAGATGTTTATGTTACAAAATGCATGCATAAAGTTTTATGAAAGGTCTAAGGAAATTTTATGATTAAAGATGATGAGTTGCTATATATCTATGAAGTCTTACATCCACAAGTAGCTTATTGTAGAGAACATATTTTGAAGGAGGTTTTGAGGATTTTTTGATATTTATGAACAATAGACATTGAAAAGGGGTGTTTATGTTTAAAAGTTCTTCCTTTGTGAAAAAGTAGAAAATAGCCCTAAGGTGTTTGATGAAATGCTTGAACCAATATCTGGTTGCTTTTGAGTTATTTTCTAGATATTGGTAAAGTGTTATATATATCTATTTGAAATATTAGAAGTTGATGTTTGATGAAAGATATGTTCTAAGGAAAAACTTAATGTTAAAGTGTTTCAAAATGTTCATGGTTGTGGAGTTGATGTACAAAATGATGTTTTGATGAATAATCTCTTAAAAGTTATGAAAGTGATTATTGTGATTTTGATGATCATATGCATAACATTTTAATATGAGGTAAGGCAGTAGGACGCTATGCCAGGTAGTGAGCTCACGTACCAAAGAAGTTGAGGCTACTTTCTCCATTTGTTGAGATTGTAGATCCATTGGATGAAATAATAAATCCATCTGATGAGACATGCATGTGATGATGATATTTTATTGAAACTTAAGATGTTAAATGTCATTCGTGGCACTGCACTAAAGCTTTTAAGGTTATAAGATTACAACAAGATATTTTACACAAGATTCCTTATGATTTGAGGTCATTCATGATGTTTCTAAACCTATACTATGAGATTGTGAAGTTGTGATGTTAAATGGTATTCTTGATGTTTTACTAAAGTTTTTGATGTTATAATATTATGATATGGTATTTTATTTAAGTTTGAACTGCTTTAAGGATATTTATGAGCTTTCATTAAAATATCAAAAGTATGGTATGATAAAGTTTAATGTAAAAGTATAAAAGTATTTTATGATGAATTATACACTTTTCATACACATAGAATTGATGTTAGCTTGAGGGGATTTTCTGGAGTTCTCCGGCTGGTTGTACTGCTTTATAAAATGATTGTTATTCCTCATTAAGACGTAATCTCACCTTAGTAGTACAATCAGATGTGGATGCATGTTTTAGCAAGGACTAGCGTGAGGAAGTGGTGATGAAGATTGAAGATTAGAGTTTTTAGTTAGTTTTTCAGTGACATGTCAAAGTCATTAAGACTATGTATTTTAGTTTTGATGTAAAAAATGTAATTTATTAGAAGAAATGAGTTTGTATAAAGAGATTCGACAAAGTTTTCAAATTATGATTTAAAGACATGTATGAGATTTTGTTTATTCTGATACACATATAATAGTTAGATGTGTATAATTGTTATATGTAATGTAACCTAGTAGGGGTGTTACAGTTTGCACCTATAACCTGCATACATGTTGGTTTGATGCTGCAATCTAAAGGACAAACACACCATTCAGCATCCTATGCACATTAGTTTTGCCCATGTTGAACACCATTTCATTTCTTTCAAGCCAAATGGACCAAATCACTGTTAGCCATATTAACAAACCCCTTAGTTTTTTGTTCTTTCCCTTAAACAGACCACGATGAGAAAGGGACTCTTGTTATTGGGGCTGTGGTTTTGAGCTTCATCCTCTTATTTATAGTCAGCAGGTTTTTAGTTGGTTTTTTTACAGGGATCTTTGTTTTGTCTTGGGATGTCTTTTTGTTACCTATGCACTCTTCTATACATGTAAAAGCACCACTGGTGCTAAAAGTTATATAAATATAATATATTTGTTCATAAAAAAGAAAAATAAAAGGTATTTTTTGTACGTATAGGGACCAAATCGAGAATTCATGTGAAGTATAGGGACCAAAATATTATTTTAACCTTCTTTTAATAGATATATATTATGGAACTTTTTATTAGAAAAATATATACAGTTACGTACAATTTATAGTATCTTTGGGGAAGATTTTTTTCACACGAAAGTGGGTTTTTTGTTTTTTGCAAAAATATTTGATTTTAGATTTAATTTAATATGTTTGATAAATCTAATTAAAGTATAAAAAATGGTTTTTACAAGAAAAAATAAATTTTAGATAAGATAGAAGTTTGCAACTTATTGGGAAAAAAAATTGTTTGGTCATTTTGAAACCAATCATATCTTATAATTTCAACTCAACATAGCTAATTATCAAATAAATATTATTAATCTAAACAAATAAAAAAAATGACTTAGATATACTAACGTAAAGTAAACGGATCCTTCAACTTCTAACAAAATATATTATCTGAAAATCGTTTCCCAACAAACATACCATAACACGAAGTTAGCACATAGGAAAATCCTGTTAGAAAAATAGGGAAGAACAATAGAGTAAGGAAAGAATGATAGTTGTGCTGTGGTCGCACCACTGTTTTAAAAGTAAGATTTCGGTAGACCTCAAGTGCAATCTGACAGTCCGGTTTGCTCCCCAAGATTAACACAGCAACTATCTTGAACTTGTGCACTCAAGATCAAGAGTCATGGAATTTACACAATACAATTGCTCAGATTACTAATAGAATAGAGGGAGGAAATCACAAAATCAAGATTGAGATTAGAAAAAACCCTCTTCTGTTTTTCCAGTTTCATAGCTTCAAGAGCCATAGAGTTTACACAATAAAATTGCCCAAATTATCACTAAGAGAATAGAGGGAGGAAATCACAAAATAAAGATTGAGATTAGAAAAACCCTCCTGTTTTTCCAGTTCCATAGCTAATATATATCCAAGAACTTTTTCTTACGGAAAAAATGCACCAGGTCTTGTGCTATTAAGCATCTTAAAATGCCCATCAATATCCAATTGATTTGCTCATCAAGTCAAATATTCTATAACGTTTATTTACTTGAAAGAAAACGTTCTTACCCAATTAAAAGGTTTAACTTTTAATTTAAAACTATTTTAATATTCTTTAAAGTATTTAACTTGAATATAAATGCTAAAAATAATATTCACTTAATAAAAATAATGATAATAATATTTTAATATTAATTACTTGTTGTCATTATACCAACAAATTCTAACAAATGAAGAAAGAAGGAAGAGAGGTATGACTGCAGACAATTTGTGTCTAGGTGTAATCTATACCCTGAAACTGTAATGTACGTGTTAAGGGATTGTGAGGAAGTTCATAATTTATGGTCCTCTCGTATTAATCCTCGGTTGTGGACAAAGTTTTTCAGTTTGGGACAAAATGTTTGGATTGAATGGAACTTGTCGGATGCTAATATTGGTTTAAATCCGCGGAGATGGTCCATCATTTTTTGTGTTGCGATGTGGGCAATTTGGAGATATAAAAACTCTCGTCTTTGAGCAGAAATCTTCTATGGGTGAACAACTTTGGTTTCAGATTTGCAATAATGTGCATTTTATAGATTCTGAGTTGGATGATCCTCTTGCTTCTAGAGATGGAAATCGGGAGTTGGCCAGTGCTTGGACCAAACCATCTCAAGGCTACTTCAAACTAAATGTAGATGGATCCCACTGCTCAAGAATTGGAAGCTCTGCATGCGATGGAATTATTAGAGATGACACAGGTGCGTTCATCAAAGGGTTTTATTGCAAAATCACATCTGTAACATCATGTGGGCTGAACTTTGGGGTGTGCTCTCGGGTTTGAGGGTAGCTTGGGGTATGGCACTACCAATTAAAGGTATTTTGGAATGTGATTGGAAGGTTGTAGTGGATTTAGGCCTCGTTTGTTATAGATTAAAAAATAAGTAATTCTGACAATGAATAATTTAGAGATTATTTTTAGAGATTTTTAAAAAAACTAGAAGTTGTTTTGTATTTGTTTACAATCATAAGAATCACTTTTTTAAAGATGTGTAGTGATAAAAAAAATGATTTTTTCCAAAAGCTAATGAAAGTAACTTTTCATTTTAACCTTAAAAATGATTTTTTTTAAAAAAAATATTTTTAAGAAAAGCTTAAAACATAACCAAACTCTTAAAAATGATTTTTTTTTACTTAAAAAAGTGATTTTTGTCATCAAATAATCTATAACAAACACCCTCTTAATTTCAAGAGGGCATTCCCCTAATCCAGCTCTCTTTTTTTTGTTGGAAAAAATTAAAGCTTTCATTAGGAAGAAGGAGTGGTACATTACCATCCGTCATATTCATATATCAGCAAATTTTTGTGCTAATTCCTTAGCTCATAAAGGTCATTTTGGGTCTTATTTTTTGAATATTGTTGATAGGCCTAGTCAGTTACTTCAGATTCTTGTACTGGATAACCTTAGATGAGCTTGTTCCTCTAATGGTAATTTGATTTAATAAATTTTGTTTCTTATAAAAAAAATCATAACACATAAAATTGGTTTTATTATAATCAATTATTAATTAACTATACATATAATCAATAAAATTATTACTAAATGTATATGATATAGATTATTTATTACTTATTCTTAATAAGTTACATTAAATGCATTCGAGAAAGAATTAAATCACCTACCAACTGTAGTGAATAGCAATAAATGTTGGAACCAAAGTGGTTTTGGTTAAATAATCTTTTATATTTTGATGCTAATAAAAAGATTAAATTCGTATGGTAAAGTTATATTAAAAGCCGACTAACTCGTCTACTCTTGTGTGCAGGACTGTTTTTAGTATCGCTAGACGAGGGAACTAATTTAAAGTTCCTTATAATAGCTTAAGAAGCATATCAGGTCCAAATTTTACTCGCTAAACGAGTCTTCAAAATGATATGGTAAAATACTAAGTCCATAAGGTTATCGCTAGACGAGTCGCTAAAATATAGCTAAGTTAAAAGGCACTAGACGAGAGTCTAAGTGTACTTCAGAAGAGGCGCTAGATGAGCTATTAGAATCTATCAAGAAAAATAGCAAGTCCAAAGACTTGTAACTAGACGAATAGTTAACTGGACAAGCTGATAAAAACAGAACTAAGTTAGTCAACTAGACGCCAAGTCAGTAGACTACCCAGTTACTCTTCAAAGTTAATACATGCGCGTCCAAATGCATACTAAAATTTGAACCCGTCTAATAGAGTGAATTTATTTCAAATGATTGTTTATTTAATACGAAGGTATTTATGTCGTTTACTTGTGTTGTTTAAATTATTTATGACTTTGTTTCTTGGTAAGAGAAACATAGTACAATCGAAAACACAAAACTTTGTACTATGAGCCACAAGCTACTGTAAAGTTGAATATAGTACAAAGAAGGAAAGAGAAAGCAACCTTCGGTCAACAAGAGAAGTGATGACAGTACCACTTTGAGCATTTTACACTACTAGAAAACTTGAATTTTCGGACGGAATTTTCGGACGGAAATGTTTCCGTCTGAAATTTTCCGAAAATTTCGGACGGATTTCACACGGATTGTGTTATTTTTTATATTTTCCTTGATCCGTCTGAAATCCGTTCGAAATTTCGGACGGATTTCACACGGATTGTGTTATTTTTTATATTTTCCTTGATCAAATTCAAATCCGTCCGAAAATTTGGACGGGTTTTCACGGATTTGTTATTTTTTATATTTTCCTTGATTTATCTTACATCCGTCTGAAATCCGTCCGAAAATTTCGGACGGATTTCACACGGATTGTGTTATTTTTTATATTTCTTACATCCGTCTGAAATCCGTCCGAAAATTTCAGACGGATTTCACACGGAATTTGTTATTTTTTATATTTTCCTTGATTTATCTTACATCCGTCTGAAATCCGTCCAAAAATTTCGGACGGGTTTCACACGGATTTGTTATTGATTTATCTTACATCCGTCTGAAATCCGTCCGAAAATTTAGGAAGGATTTCACACGGATTTGTTATTTTTTATATTTCTTACATCCGTCTGAAATCCGTCCGAAAATTTCGGACGGATTTCACATGGAATTTGTTTTTTTTTATATTTTCCTTGATTTATCTTACATCCAATTTACACATATGATTAATTATTTTATTTGGATTTTTATGTTTATTTTGTTATGTGGTTTAGTTGCGTAATTAAATTGCTCTCTTCAAATTATTTTATCGGGTGCGTTAGCACTGACTTATTTCAGTGGATGCACGCTTACTAAACAATATATTACATTATTGTCAATATTATTACCAGTACAGAAAAGTGTTTTAAAATAATATGATTAAGAGAAAAGCATTTTCATATTTTCATCCTATTTAATTTTAGAGTTGAAAATAAACTGGTTTGACCTTAATTGGAGATTAAATTTTGGACCGAGTATTTTCGTAGTTGATCAGTTCAACTATTAATCTTTATTCTAATTTGAATTTTGAAATCATATATTTGTCAATCTTTATTTTTAGATTCAAAAACTAAAAAAATGTTTATTTTTAGGCTTAATATTTTATCACTCATTTTTGTACCTATCACTAAATGTTAAGTTTAAAACATAAAAACTCTCGCCTTCCCTCATCAGACCCGTAACCCCTCCCCCCTCTCTCTTTCTTTCTTTTTCTTCTTCTTTCTCCTTCTTTCTCTCTTCTTCTTCCACCCTCCAACTTCACCCTCTTCCTTCACTCCCAGTCAGCGTCGTCCCACCACCGCAGCCACCGTCCGGCCGCGCGCCGCGCCTCCTAGGGATGCCGTTCAGCCACTGCTCAACACAGAGAAGATGGCTATGCGACCCAGTCCTTTCCTGCGAGCGCCTGGCCGCTGCTTCGCCCTCCGCCGTCGTGAAACGACATCTCCACTACGGTAAGCTCCGGTTGCCGCCATTAATGGTGGTTTTCAACCTCTATGGGTTGTTACACCTCCTTTCCTCCTCCCCTAAAGCTTGATTATTGTCTTCATTTAGATCTTGGTGCTATCCAGAAGCGCATCGCCGTCCTCCGCTGCCACTGCCGCCGCGCCGGACAGCCAGACCGCCACCATCTCTTCTCCCTTACTTGTGGGTGAGTGATTCCTCACCTTACCTTGTTGGATTTCAAGAAATCCTCAAATTGATTTTGAAACCCTAACCCTAACCCTTTGATTTCAGATTTTACTCTTAAAATTAAATCTTGTTTTATAAAATTGGGACTGTGAATTAGTGTTTCCCTAAACCAATTTCATTATTCTTTAGTTAAAATGAGTTTTCCCCAAATTGCAAACCCTAACCCTAGCTCTTTGATTTCATACTGTGATTTGAAAAATGGATGCAAGCCGTAGCAACCGAGTTCAATATCTCAGAGACGTGCTATTTGAATCGGATTCCTGAGTTTGAGAGCTCTGATATCTCACTCAATGGAGCCTCAAATGCTCGTTTCCGCCTCAGATGGTTCACTCCTACTATAGAGGTGAAGGTTACCTACCACAAAATAAAACAATTCATTTTACTAAAAATTTTGACTTATAAGCATGTGATGTCTGCAAAAACAATAGACAGAACAATGCATGCCCAATGAGAATTTTTTTATTTATTTTTCACTAGTGCAATAAGTGCTTTTTACGTCAGTTAAAATTGATTTTTTCGAAGAATCGATCGACGTAAATACAGCTGACGTTAAAAGTTAAACGTTTAACGTCAGTTGAGAACTGACGTTAAATATAACACTATTAACGTCGGTTCTTTAACACAACCGACGTTAATTTTGTCAAAATTAACGCCAGTTCTTTAAAAAAACTGACGTTAATTTTGTTAAAACTAACGTCAATTGTTATCAAGAACTGACGTTAAATGTCTTAATGTTAACGTCAGTTGTAATAAACAACTGACGTTAATAGTGTACTGTATATTTTATAAAATACTATTAACGTCAGTTGTATGATAAAACTGACGTTAATAGTATTTTTTTTTAAATTCA
Source organism: Sophora flavescens (assembly GCA_030762895.1). Lineage (NCBI taxonomy): Eukaryota > Viridiplantae > Streptophyta > Magnoliopsida > Fabales > Fabaceae > Sophora > Sophora flavescens. The sequence goes on along the minus strand of CM061068.1, from coordinate 96,453,630 downwards.
ATTTTAAAATATCACTCCCCTCAGCCATCCCTGCATTCAGTAAATATCCCGGTAACACAGAATATCACAGAAATTACAGAATTGCAAAGGAAAAATGGAACAATGATCCATATGTATTCAGAAACAATATATATTTATTAACATAGGTTATAACTCAAAATAAATACATAAATATAAAAAAAAAATGTATACTAAGTTTAAACTACCTATATCAATATCCCTTTGTGATGATCATCACGAGTGGCATGTACATCGTCCACATGTGTCTCCTCGATTATAGTAGGCATGTTTGTTGAAAAAGAAGGAGTCTCAGGAATATCAAGATTTGAATCTTCATTTTCATCACTACCATTATACATGCTTTTTCCTTGGAGAACCACGGACAACCTTTTGTTAGAAGGATCAGTGATGTAGAACACTTGTTTTGCTTGGGAAGCCATTATGAAAGGCTCATTTATATGACCTAACTTGTTGAGGTCTACCAATGTGAACCCCAATTCGTCGGTTTGTACACCATCGTTACTATCAACCCACTTACATTTAAATACCGGCACCGTAAGCTTAGTGTAATCGAGCACCCAAATATCTTCAATATATCCAAAGTAAGGTCTCAAGTCTTTGAACGGGTTTTGCGTCCTTTGCACTAGAGAAGTGCATTGCTTCGGCCACGATCATAACCCCACTATTTTGCATGGTACTCTTGTTATCTTGTTCCTTTCTATAAAAGGAAAAGTTATTTATGTCGTATCCGCTCCAGCATATGACGTTGAAGTTAGGCCCACGTGCTAGCCATTTTACGTCATCGTAAAGCATTATCATCCTTAAGCATTTCTTCCTTGAACTATGGTAAGAAAGTCTTGTTATGCTTGTTCAACAACCACCTTTCGCTCATTCGAGGGTTTTCTTGATTGACTTTTCTTTTATGTTCAAATAAGAAAGGCTGAACACATTCGATGTTGTTCAATACATACAAATGTGCTTGAAGCACTTCCTCCCGATCCTTCCTATTAATTCTTAAGCCATGTGTACCCTTACCTTGACATCTGATCTCATCATGCCGAGGCTTAGGAACCCCTATAGGATCCGTGTTATGAAGGTAGTCCGAACAAAACTCAATAGCTTCTTCTGCAACATACCTTTGAACAATAGATGCTTCCGGACGATGAGGATTCTTCACGTACCCTTTCAAGATCTTCATGTAGTGCTCAATTGGGTAGATCCATCTTAGAAAAACCGGCCCACATAATCTAATCTCCTCACCAAATGAACAATTAAGTGAACCATTATGTCGAAAAAGGAAGGAGGAAAATACATCTCCAATTGGCACAAGATTGTAGCAGCCTCAACTTCCAAGTCATCCAACATACGAGGGTCAACGACTTTGCTACATATAGAATTGAAGAATGAGCACAACCGAGTAATGGCATGTCTCACATTTTTTGTAGCAATACCACGAATAGCAACGGGCAGAAGTTGTTGCATCAAGATGTGACAATCATGAGACTTCAAGCCAACCAATTTAAGATCACTAGAGACAAGCCTCTTCATATTTGAAGAGTAACCAAGTGGAACTTTGATGCCCTGAAGACACCCGCAAAAACTTTGTCTCTCTTTTTTTGACAAAGTATGACATGCTGGCGGCAAATAAGTCCGCTTACCATCCTCAACAACTGGAGCTAACTGCTCTCGTATACCCATAGCAACGAGGTCGAGACGAGCATTCACACTATCCTTTGTCTTGCCCTGAATGTTGAGAAGCGTCCCGATCACACTATCGCACACATTTTTCTCCACATGCATCACATCAATGCAGTGTCTGACGTCAAGCTTGCGCCAGTATGGAAGATCAAAGAATATCGACCTCTTCTTCCATATGTTTTTCTCAGCAGCTTTACCTTTCTTTTTGGACTTTCCGAATATAACATCGATGTCCTTTACCCTCTGATAAACCTGCTCTCCAATTAAGGCCGCCGGCGCTTCTTCTGTCTCTTGGCATCCATTAAAAGCTTTTTTCATCTTACGATATGGGTGATCACGTAAGAAATCTCCAATGCCCAAGGTAAACCGTCTTCTTTCCATGATGCAACTGAGTGTAGCATGTGCCTTCTTCACATATAGGGCATGCTTTATGCCCCTTGACACTGTACCCGGACAAGTTACCGTATGCTGGAAAGTCGTTGATGGTGCAAAATAACATGGCACGAAGCTTGAAAGTCTCATGAGAATACCCATCAACTACATCAACACCTTCCACCCACAGCGTTTTCAAGTCTTCAATCAAGGGACCTAGATAAACATCTAAGTCATTTCCCGGTTGCTTTGGGCCCGAAATCATCATAGACAACATCATGTATTTGCGCTTCATGCACAACCAAGGGGGCATGTTGTAAATTACCAACAGAACAGGACATGAACTATGAATACTACTCATGTTACCATAAGGATTCATTCCATCCGTAGCAAGTCCAAGCCTTAGGTTTCTTGGCTCATCGGCGAAATCCGGAAACATAGTATCGATATTCTTCCATTGAATAGAATCAGCAGGATGACGAACCTTTCCATCATGTTTCCTCTCATCATTATGCCATCTAAGATTCTTCGCATCTTTCGCATTGGCAAACAATCGCTTGAACCTTGGAATTATTGGAAGATACCACAACACCTTCGCAAGAGGACCCTTTTTTCTCACATCATCAAGATCATCATCATCATCACCACCCTTCACTTTGTATCGTGATAACCCACATTTTGGGCAATCGTGATTGTCTTCATGAACACCGGTGTACAATATGCAATCATTGGGGCATGCGTGTATCTTTTTATACTCCATACCCATAGGACACAATACCTTCTTGGCCTCATAGTTACGGTCAGGCAATGTGTTGTCCCCCGGAAGCAAGTCTTTCAACACTTCAAGCAATTCCGTGAAGCTTTTATCGGTCCAACCATTTCTCGCCTTCACACAAACCAATTTTAGCACCGCCGACAACCGTGTATGAGTAGTACACCCTGGATATAAAGGCTTATCCGCATCACCGCACAACCTATCATACACATGAGCTTGATGAAAAGATTCTTGTCCAATATCACGGATCATGTCCTCTACTCGATCATCCTCCATATCTACGTCAACGTCCTCACTTTGGGAGACACTCGCCGTACTACTCAACAACACATCACCATGCCATATCCATCTTGTATAACTCAAGCAAATCCCTTCACAAATCAAATGAGTACGTATATCCTTCACCGTACATTTCCTCGTATTCAAACATTTGACACAAGGACAACAGAACATTCCATTACTATTAGGAACATTCCTTTGAGAAAATTCTATAAATTCTCCCACCCCCTTCAAATACTCAGCACTAGTACGCTTACAAACCATCCAACTACGATCCATAACTAGATAGGTCCTGTAGACATATAAAACATATATCCAATATAAGGACAATACGGGAGATTGAAAACTATAGTTTTTGAAGATTGCCAAGCACTGGTCACGGTCTTGGAGTGATGTCCTTCACGGCCGTAACGTGCCAACTAAACCAGAACATGCCATCACAGGAAGAAATGATCACGGCCTAGCCGTGATGAGCATCACGGCCGTGACAGATCAACCAGCAGAGCAATAAGAACTCAAAACCAAAAATAGAGATGTACATTCCAAACAACTCAAACTCACGGTTTCAAGTTTCAACTACTAAGACTACAGTTTCAACATACACTCAAAACCAAAAATACAAAAATGTGCCCTAAATACTCACCAGAAATAGGTGCTCGCGTGGTGGTTGGGAGGAATTGCTCGAGTGGTGGCCAACGTTCGATGTGGTTACTGAGAGCAAAGGTACAAGGAGAGTTAGTGCGCGAGAAGGGGAAAGAGAGATGTCAAGTTATTGCAAAGAATGAATGGAAAGACAGAGTTAGAGTTAATAGTGTACCTCACGGTGGTGGCGAAGAAGCCCTCGCGGTGGTTGCGGTGGAGATGAGCTCGCGATTAGGGTTCTGTGCTGGGTGAGAGTGAGAGTGAGGGTTGAGAGTGATCTAGGGTTGAGCGTGATGAAAATAGAAAAGAGACGTACGTACAGAGCGAAGTGCAGAAGACGCGCGGGTGTAAACGTTATAATCAAAAAGCAAAAAATAAAACAACATTTAACGTCAGTTTTATTAAACAACTGACGTTAAAAGTAATTGTTTAACGTCAGTTGTATTAAACAACCGACGTTAAATATTAATATATTTTTTAAATACTTTTAACCTCTGTTGTTGAATTCAACTGACGTTAAAAGTGTTGTGTAAAAATCATTCTCTATATAAAGTACCATTATTCTGTATCAGTCTGTAATACTGCCTCTTCTTTTCCTCTATATTTCTATTCCTTCACAAAATGGCTCTGAGACCCGTGTTAAGAGTGACAACAGGGCATATAGGGACATAGGATTATTTTTACAGCTATTTATTTAATCAAGTAAAAATCACACTTTTAACGTCAATTGTATAAACAATCGACGTTAAAAATAAATATTTTTATTTTAAAACACTTTTAACGCCGTTTTATTCAACAACCGACGTTAAAAGTGTATAAGTTTCTGCAAAATTAATGCATTCATTCCTTTGACTACTCGATACTAAATTACCCATTATCTTCTTTGTGCTACTTACCCATGCACATTGTAACCTATAATCCTCTTTATGAGCACTAAGTTTATACCTAGCTAGACTTAAAGGTCTATTTCTTCCTATTCCTTCGGGCATTTTCTTTTTCTCGCACGTTTATAATATATGATTGCCAACTCCCAATGCGCCTTGGAACCTAATGCTCTTAATGATCAATTTAATTTTTTAGCAACTTACGACGCCTAGTAACTTCATCCCCTACTCCTATAAATAGCTTCCTTCCTTCCTTTAATTTTTCTCGCTTCACAATATGGCTCGCCATGGAGATTAACTTCATCACTCTTTCTTCCTATACCTAGACTTAAAGGTCTCTGTCTTAATGGTCAAACAACTTCTGAGTTTGAGTAAATCACATTACATGGGTGATAAGGGTGTGTAAATCGCATTATGTGAATTGCACACACCATCATCCTTCCGGAGAATCGCAGACTACAGTTCCAAAACCTCGCTTTGGAACCAAGTGGCTGTTCCAAGAATATTATCAAAACAGATTGAGTGCACCCTTCACTCGCTTTGGCTCCAAATTGATTGTGGATTCAGATGGAGCATCAAGGACTTCAAGTAATGGAGGAGATGCATTCAATATTGGAGTTTTCGAGGACAGATCGAGAAGAAAATGATGTTGAAACAGAAACTTTTTTATATTTTAGTGCTATCTTGTGGAAATTTTTTATCTTTTAATCATGTAATTGTAACTTATGAATCGCTTCAATGAGATACGATTTGATTATACATATATAACTTGTTTTATGTTAAGTGTTTATTTATTTTAATTTGCACAAGAATTTGTTTACTAATTCAAGCTAATTAATTAAGATTAAAAATAAACTTTTTAAAAAAAAGATTAGAAATAAACTGCACTATATATGGAGTGATGATCTGCGTTATGAGTGACAACAGGGAGATGACAACGAAAGAAAGATAGGAATGAGTTGATTATTTACGTCAGTTATTTATTTAACTGAAGTAAAAATCACACTTCTAACGTCAGTTTTATAAACAACTGACGTTAAAAGTGTTAATAATTCTTGCAAAACACTTTTAACGTCAGTTCATTAAACAACTGACGCAAATAGTGATTTAATATTTACAAAACTGCCACCGCCTCATTTTTAACGTCAAACATATGGTCAACTGACGTAAAACGTTCCCGTATATTACATTATTTCCACTAGTGTTTTATTACTTATTTAGTGTCCTTTAGTTAGGTGCAAGTTCATGTTCTTGGATCTACAAGTATTACATGCTTAACCATTAACAAAAGTACTTTTAGATTAAAATAAGAAGCATTGTTTTGTATAGTGTACTGCTCCCTTTGCCAAATGCTTGACTGGGAGTACTTGTAACTGTTTACATTATTTTTTGAGAAATTATTTTAAAGTCTACTACTCCACTAAGAACATTACATGAGGCACCAAATAAGCAAACATGTTGTTGCATTGAAAATAAAATACTATTAAATCAAATCTAGACCGTTACAAAGACTGCACTATGAGAGTATCTAATTATTTTTCACATTTTTGGTATACTTTTGTAGGTCAAGCTTTGCGGCCATGCCACATTAGCATCTGCACATATTCTCTTTTCATCCGGTTTGGTGAAATCCAATATTATTGAATTTCTGACTTTATCTGGAGTTCTAATCGCTAAAGGGTGACAGGCATCAATAGAACAGATGCCTCAAATGTTGAGATTTTCGTTGAATTGGATTTCCCTGCTGATACACTTACTGAATTCAATTGTGATGATATCTCACAAATTTCTGGCGCCTTGAATGGTGCCTCCATCATTGATATAAAGAGGACTACCATTGGAGATGGAGATGACCTCTTGGTAATTCTCAGTATCTGTCTCTCATTTATGTTCTGTTCTCTAGCATACATCGTTGCGAGAGCGATTATTTTCCTAGTATACAACATACTTTGGGTTTGGACTTTGGACCATAGTTACAAAGTTTTCTCAATAACCCTGCAAACCGTGTACTAGTTCCCACATAGCAATTCTTGATACTTCTCAGTGTAAAGACAGTCTTATCTTCTGTTAACCTTGTTGATATTAGGAAACAATATGTTGTAGTTGAATCATTCAAACTGCATATTCTGTGTGAGTGGTGAAGCTTATTATGTTTTGTAGGTTGAACTTGCCTCAGGAAAAGACGTTGCAGAACTAAAGCCGGATATTGCTGCAATAGCAAAATGCCCTGGCGGGGGCATACTTGCTTCTTGGACTGCTCCTCCATAATCTGGATTTGATTTTTATTGTCGATGCTTCTTTCCAAAATATGGAATCGATGAGGTAATATGTTAGTACCAGCTAATTTGTGCTGTTAGTACTTAGTACTAAAGAATTTCTAATGAGTGTATCGAAAAGGCTTTGTTGAGAAATATTGTAGCCACCTTAAAAAAATCTAGTATCGTGTCCATCATTTTGTAATGAATCATTGACAAAAGATTCATAAGAGGTGCGGTTAGATTTTAACATCAGTAGCATTTGATGCATTCATTTTGACGAATGAAGACTATCGAAGGCATACTACTAAAAACCGACAGCGACAGTTGGGGACTGCATAAGCACTCCACTTTACATTGCTAATTCTTTTTTTCTTTTATTTAGATATCTGCTGGATATGTGGGTTAGCAGGTAATATTGAGTCTAGTTTGATTATTAAGAAGTAGCGTTTACATGTTTAAATTGAAGCATTATCTGTTCTATTTAAAGGTTTAATGTAGATGGGAAGGTTTCTTTGAACTTTTTCTTCTATTGTAAAAAATTATGGAAATGCTAATCACTTGGTGATTCGCTCAGGATCTCTGAGAACTTGCAAGCATGGCTGCAAGAGAGCTGCTGAACTTTCAAACCGAGAGAACATGACAAGGCAAGACTCAAGTGGGTCACATAGTTCTTCCCGCAACTTTATTTTTTTTTGTTTGGTTCATTACATGACCTTCACAGTTCACAAATGGCTTGATCTTCCCGATAGTTTTTAAGTCATGACTTTTGGATTGCATGCAAGCAATTGGTATTTGATTTTAGAAGTTGTATGGTACCAAGGCTGTATTTTGTAACAATAGTCAAATTCATGATTTTGTGATTGAATGTGAAACTGCAAATGTTAGTGATCGGTGCCATATAATTCGCATAGATAGTGAAACTGTAATGTAATTGAAGTGATCTATCACGGTCGTGATGGGTATCGAAATTCGTCCGAACAATAACCAATAAAATCACAACATCCATCCCAAATCCGTTGGAAAACAAAAATAAATCTGTCCGAAATTCGTCCGAACAATAACCAATAAAATCACAACATCCGTCCCAAATCTGTTGGAAAACAAAAATAAATATGTCCGAAATTCGTCTGAACAATAGCCAAAATCTGGATTTGCACGTTGTCCATATTCCGTTCGCAATCCGATTGTAAATATTTTCGGACAGAATTTGGGACGGATTTTATAATTTCCAACGAGGCTTTTTCAGACGTGTGCCATTCCGTCGGAAATGAATTATCCATCCGAAATCCGTCCGAAATTTGTCCAATTTTCGTCCGAAATCCGTCTGTAAATCTGTCTGAAAAAGATGGATTTCTAGTAGTGTTATAACCAAGAGCTCATTTCGCAGAAAGCATATCAAGTTATCAAAACTCAACAGATCTCAGCATTAGATGCTATCTCCAAATGGATATGTGTGAAGACCGTTGAAGAAGATGAGAGCTCAAGTTGAAGACCCTCTATAAATACTGGACGACCCCAGTAAAGAATGTTACGAAAACTGAACAAGCTCAAAATTATTGAAAACTCATAACTCTGTCAAATCTTTGCTAGATTGCTTTGTAACATTGATCTTAAACTTTCATACCCTCACACATAGTGAGTTTCTTAGATCAAAACCTTATACCTCTAAGTTAGTGTGAGCCTGAAGAGGCTTGGTTGGAAAGAATACTTGTAAGCCTGAAGAGGTGTTGAATTAATACTTGTTGTTGTAAGCCTGAAGATGTGTTGAATACTTGTAAGCTATTGGATTATAGTGTAGAAAACCTTCAAGTAGAAGGGACTGGACGTAACTCTTGGTTGGAAGAGAGTGAACCAGGATAAATCACTTGTGTGAATCTTCTATCCCTATCTCTTTACAGCTTTTGATTATACTAACTTTGGGGATTTGGATTTGAGTTTGTTAACTCTTTGAAAAGTTTTTTTTTTATCTGTGTGTATATTTCTCTTCTTGCTTGCAAAAAGGTTTTAAGAAAAGGATTTTCGAAAATATCTGTTAAGAAACACAATTCAACCCATCTTCTTGTGTTTCCCTGTGTCAACTTCAATAAATTTATTGCCATATTAGTTTCTTTCAAAAATTAATTTTAATTATCACATGTAATGGCAAGAAAATATGATTGTGTGCCCATTTTGAAAAATATTATTAATTTATGCTTTCAATGGTATATAACGTTTTTTTTTTTTTTTGTAAAGATTGTATATAAAGTTTAATGCTAAGGAAAAAATGATTCTGTGCCTATTTTAGAAGATATTATTAATTCATTTGTATCATTGAGTTTTATTGCTGGCTTTGAATTAAATGTTGTTTTTCTCATAGGTTTACATATTGAAGAGAATTCAATAAAATTATTCCTAAATGTATATAGTATAGATGAATTCTAAAATTTGAATTTAAAAATATTTATTATTGATTTAATTGTGTTTGACGTTTTTTATTATTTATTACTGATTCTTAAGACAATTGTTGATTCTTAAAAGTTATATTAAATGCATTCGAGATAGAATTAAATCACCTACAACCTATAGTTAATAGCAATAAATTTATTGTCATATTAGTTTCTTTCAAAAATTAATTTCAATTATCATGTTTAATGGCAAGAAAAAAATTATTGTGTGCCAATTTTGAAAAATATTATTAATTTATGCTTTCAACTGTATATAACGTTCTTTTTTTGTAAAGATTGTATTGTATATAAAGTTTAATGCCAAGGAAAAAATGATTTTGTGCCCATTTTAGAAAATATTATTAATGGATTTTTGTCCTTGAGTATTATTCCTCATTTTGAATTAAATATTTTTTTTCTCAGATGTTGACACATGAAAGATAATTCAATGAGATTATTCCAAACTTATGTAATATAGATTTTGTAAAGATTGTATATAAATTTAATGCTAAGGACAAAATGGTTTTGTGCCCATTTTAGAAAACATTATTAATTGATTTTTGTCCTTGAGTTTTATTCTTGGCTTTGAATTAAATATTGTTTTTCTCAGAAGTTGACACATAAAATTCAACCAAATTATTCCTTAATATATATAGTACAAGTTAAATGTTATTTTTCTCCAATACTGACATATAAAAGAGAATTCAATCAAATTATTCCTAAATATATATATAGTATAGATTATTTATTACTTATTCTTATTACAATTGTTGATTCTTAAAAGTTATATTAAATGCATTCGAGAAAGAATTAAATCACCAACCACCCGCAGTTAATAGCAATAAACTTATTGCCATATTAGAATCAATCCAATCAAGTTGTACGAATAATATACTTTGGTTTAAATACCAGTAGTATGTGCTGCGGAATCACATCGACACAATTAATCCCAAGCTCTTTGTTGTTATTTGCAAATCCCATAATGGACGTTGTGCTACCTTACATATTTTCTCTTGCATTCCTTTATTCTATGTTCTTAAACCCTTGCCATGGCCTCCACCTCAATTTGTTTAATGCTTCCAAAATTCAGAATGACTATGGATGGCAAATAGCAAGAGCTACATGGTATGGACCGCCATATGGTGCTGGATCGGACGGTGAGTATTATTACTTGGCATATATGGATATTCATATTGATTTGTTAATTAATTTAGCCCAAGAAATTAATTTGAAGCTTTGATTTTCTTTGTTTAGGAGGTGCTTGTGGATATGGTGACAGTGTGGAGAGACCTCCACTCTCTAAATTTATATCAGCTGGGGGTCCTTCTCTTTTCATGAGGGGCAGCGGATGTGGTGCTTGTTATGAGGTGCATGCAACACATTTCATATTAACTCTGTGTGCAACCAAAAATACCTTTCTTTTTGTATCTTATTCTTATTATTCAAACCTCTAAATTTACATGTTATCTTATTTATATTTGTATATATAGTATGTTAATTCCAACTTTTTTTTCGATAAATAAAAATTTATTCATCATACGTCTAGCTAGAGCATCACATGATGAGAGTGGTATTGATCGACATTGTAAAAATAAACCTTTTCACTTTTCTATAAAGCATCAAAATGGTGTTATTAATTAATTAATAAAGAAAAGACAAAGCCATTATTATGTTTGTCAACTTCCTCTTAGAATTACTTTTGGCTTTCAAATTTCTTTCATGTTAAATATAAGAAGGCATCAATTTTCGCTTGAATATTATCTGACATTGAATGATTTATTTGGTCCTTTAAATTTCAGGTGAGATGCACAGAAAATGCTGCATGCTCAGGATACCCGGTGCACGTGACCATAGCTGATGAGTGCCCTGGTTGTACCTTAGAAGCAGTCCATTTCGATCTCAGTGGCACTGCTTTTGGTTCCATGGCAAAACAAGGCCAGGCAGATAATCTTCGAACCGCTGGAATCCTAAATGTTCAATACAGAAGGTATACATTACTTGAACTTTAGCCATAAATTAAATTATAATAGTAATCAAACATTATCATTTAGACGGAATTCATTGCATAAAATCATAAATCAATCTAAAACTTTACTTCGATCTGAAAAATATTTATTATATTTTTTTAAAAATTAATTTTTTTAGATAGTTTACATAGAAGTTTTCATAGAGCTTCCTCGAGTTATTTTAATTGACCTATTTTTATTTCATTTTATTCACTTTTACCAAAGAATGCTGCAACCATCAAGCAAATTCTTGAAACAAATCTGATTTTGTTTCCAAAACAATATATATTGCAATTATAACTAGTAATAATCATTTTGTCTTTATTACCTTTTTGGGCTTGCAGGATTGCATGCTACTTTGGGAGGTCTATAGCCTTCACCATTGATAATGGGGCCAACCCATTCTATTTTGCTACCGAAATAGAATACGAAAATGGGTATGGTGACCTTGCCCACGTTGAGTTGCAAATTAGTGGATCATACACATGGATTCCAATGCATCGCTTATGGGGTGCGAGATGGGCTCTGAACTCAGGTTCACAGTTGCAAGGTCCATTCTCTATTAGGCTCACAGAGACCACCAGCAGGACCATTGTGGCTAACAATGTCATTCCTCGTGGCTGGCAACCTGGCCAAGTTTATCGATCATTTGTCAATTTCTAGTCTTTATAAACATATAAAAGTAATACTAGTATATAAATAAGTTTATTCTGGCAGCAGTATCAGTTTTTATATATATATATATATATATATATATATATATATATCATAGAAATTTATTTACCAGTGTGTGTGATATGAATAAATTTAATAGAATCGGCTAACTAACAAACATAATTTTGTTGACTTCAAAAAAAAAATTTCAAACATAATTTTGTTTTGAAAATATGTATTATAAATATACCTTAATTTTAGCTTGCTTTTTCTTTAATTTAATGATTTAGATATGGACTTAATTGATATATATTGACATTGTAAAGTTTTTTTTACACTGTCAACCAATCAGAAATTTATATATCATTATAAATGCTTGATTCTTATCCTAACCACCTTAAAAGTCATCAATTCTATGATTTCTGAGTGATTATGACAATACATACAAATTAAACTCTTTAGATATACATAATGTTCAAATTTAAACATTATTATAACATATTAATTAAGTCGACTTGATTTTGACTTGGCTATTACCAAGTCATGACCAAATTGGTTCAAGTCCAAACAAATGGCTCAATCAAATATTGGGTTGTGCTAGTTAAAACCAAGTTAAATTTGTCGTGACTCGTCTTATGAACGTATCCAAACCATAGTTGCCCATCCCATCCTTCCTTGTAATATGTGGATTCCAAGTACTGACGTGTTGTGGGGTGACGTGGGTACAGGCTCGAAGTCAATTTATCTAGGATGGCAAATACTAACTCTTCTTCATCACCAAACCAACATATAATAGAGTCGTTACCAAGTGAAAATAGTTGTGATATAAACTAAAATAATTAAATTTGTGGCATAAATTTTTCACTTAACTATGGTATAAATTAAAATTAAAATAATATAATCAACTTCGCCGGATCGAACCCACGACCACGTGGTTAAAAACCCTCTGAGCTAATAAGGCTTGATAGCAATGTAATGCCCACCTATTTTATACATATGAAGTCATAAACTATAAGACGAGATTCTACCATGTTGTTGTGGTATAAAATTTTTCACTTAGCTACAGTATAAAATGATTTAATTTGTGACATAAAATTTTTCACTTAGCTATGATATTAAATAATATAATCAATTGGACATGTTCCATTAAGCACCTAAAAATGTTTGTTTTATCACCCACTTTTCTCCTCCCATTTTTCTTTTCTCAATTTCTCTTGAACCAAACCATTTGTTATGTTGGAAATGAATGTCCTTCAATAACATATTGTTTGTTTAGGGTGATTTTGGAGATAATTAAAGAACTAGGAGAGAAAGAAGTGTGATAGACAATGAACTTGTTAGGAAATACCAGTATAATTTTCCTCCTCGATGAACTCAAGAATAGGCACTAAGCGGAAGCATAAAAATAAGTGTAATAACACCGGACAATTTTTAGCGTTGAAAAACCTCCTCAATGTGAGCAAGGAAAAAACCACGGGACCCGTAGGCCGCTTAAACTTCCACTATAATAATAATGGGAATACAAAAATACAAGAATATTGTATCATCAATTTGTGGATAACACTATCACAAATTGGCTCACTATTTTTCTCTCTGAGAAAACTCTCTCTAAGGATCTCTCTATTTTTCTCTCACTCACTCTTGTGAGGATTGGTGTGATTAGTTAGCACCCCTTAACCTTCTTTATATAGGCTTAAGGGGGCTCTCCAAGTTAGCTCCCATACAATGTGGGACTTGCTTTGGCTGAAATTTCCAACAAATCTCCCCCTTCAGCCAAAGGGAAAATATCCTTGAATCAGTTTGTGGTTGATGCTAAGCCTGCAACTTCTTTACAGACTTCTATCTTCTCTTTCGGTAGAGCTTTTATCATCATATCCGCCCCGTTATCTTTTGTGTGTATTTTCTCAATCTGCAGCAGTTTACTTTCCAACACATCACGGATCCAGTGATACCTTATGTCGATGTGTTTCGACCTTGAATGAAATGTCGAGTTCTTGCTGAGATGGATTGTGCTTTGACTGTTGCAATAGAGAATATAACTTTCCTGATCCTGTCCTAACTCTTGTAGGAACTTCTTCATCCACAAGATCTCTTTGCAACCTTCGGTGATTGCGATGAATTCTGCTTTTGTAGTGCTTAAAGCGATGCACTTTTGTAGTCTTGACTGCCATGAGATAGCTCCCCCTGCAAAAGTAATTAGATATCCTGATGTAGACTTTCTTGAATCCACATCTCCTGCCATATCTGCATCTGAATACCCAAGAAGCTTTAAATTTCCATTGCCAAAACACAAGAAGCTTTTGGTAGTTCCTCTTAGATATCGTAGTATCCATTTCACTGCATTCCAGTGTTCCTTTCCTGGATTTGATAGGAATCTACTCACAACTCCGACAGCATAAGCAATGTCTGGTCTTGTACAGACCATTGCATACATAAGACTACCCACTGCAGAAGAATAGGGCACCTTGTTCATTTCTTCTTTTTCTTCTTCATTCCCTGGACATTGCGTCTTACTCAGTTTGAGATGACAAGGTAATGGAACATGCACAGGTTTGGCATTATGCATGTTGAACCTTTCAAGAACTTTCTGGATATAGTCTTCTTGTGACATCCACAGTATCCTTCTAGAATGATCTCTAGTTATCTTCATTCCAAGAATCTTCTTCACTGCACCCAGATCTTTCATGGCAAAAGACTTGCTCAATGCACTAGTGCAATAAGTGCTTTTTACGTCAGTTAAAATTGAGTTTTTACGTCAAAATACTGACTGACGTAAATACAACTGACGTTAAAAGTTAAACTTTTAACGTCAGTTGATAACTGACGTTAAATATATAACTATTAACGTCGGTTCTTTAACACAACTGACGTTAATGTTGTCAAAATTAACGTCAGTTCTTTAAAACAACTGACGTTAATTTTGTCTTTTCAGAACGGACGTTAATTTTGTTAAAACTAACGTCAGTTGTTATGAAGAACTGACGTTAAAGGTCTTAATTTTACCGTCAGTTGTAATAAACAACTGACGTTAATAGTGTACAGTATATTTTATAAAATATTATTAACGTCAGTTGTATCATACAACTGACGTTAATAGTATTTTTTTTTAAAATTCAGTTTTAAAATATCACTCCCCTCAGCTATCCATGCATTCAGTAAATATCCCAGTAACACAGAATATCACACACATTACAGAATTGCAAAGGAAAAATGGAACAATGATCCATATGTATGCCTGTTAAAAAACAATATATATTTATTAACATAGGTTATAACTCAAAATAAATACAGAAATATAAATAAAAATAAATGTATACTAAGTTTAAACTACCTATATCAATATTCCTTCGTGATGATAATCATGAGTGGCATGTACATCGTCCACCCGTGTCTCATCGATTATAGTAGGCATGTTTGTTGAAAAAGAAGGAGTCTCGGGAATATCAAGATTTGAATCTTCATTTTCATCACTACCATTATACATGTTTTTTCCTTGGAGAACCACGGACAACCTTTTGTTAGAAGGATCAGTGATGTAGAACACTTGTTTTGCTTGGGAAGCCATTATGAATGGCTCATTTATATGACCTAACTTGTTGAGGTCTACCAATGTGAACCCCAATTCATCGGTTTGTACACCACCGTTACTATCAACCCACTTACATTTAAATACCGGCACCGTAAGCTTAGTGTAACCGAGCACCCAAATATCTTTAATATATCCAAAGTAAGGTCTCGGTGCTTTAACGGGTTTTGTGTCCTTTGCACTAGAGAAGTGCATTGCTTCGGCCACGATCATAACCCCACTATTTTGCATGGTACTCTTGTTATCTTGTTCCTTTGTATAAAAGGAAAAGTTATTTATGTCGTATCCGCTCCAACATATGACGTTGAAACTAGGCCCACGTGCTAGCCATCTTACGTCATCAGAAGCAGTACTACCATCCTTAAGCATTTCTTCCTTGAACCATGGTAAGAAAGTCTTGTTATGCTTGTTCAACAACCACCTTTCGCACATTCGAGGGTTTTCTTGATTGACTTTTCTTTTATGTTCAAATAAGAAAGGCTGAACACATTCGATGTTGTTCAATACATACAAATGAGCTTGAAGCACTTCCTCCCGATCCTTCCTATTAATTCTTAAGCCATGTGTACCCTTACCTTGACATCTGATCTCATCATGCCGATGCTTAGGAACCCCTATAGGATCTGTGTTATGAAGGTAGTCCGAACAAAACTCAATAGCTTCTTCTGCAACATACCTTTGAACAATAGATGCTTCCGGACGATGAGGATTCTTCACGTACCCTTTCAAGATCTTCATGTAGCGCTCAACTGGGCACATCCATCTCAGAAAAACCGGCCCACATAATCCAATCTCCCTCACCAAATGAACAATTAAGTGAACCATTATGTCGAAAAAGGAAGGAGGAAAATACATCTCCAATTGGCACAAGATTGTAGCAGCCTCAACTTCCAAGTCATCCAACATACGGGGGTCAACGACTTTGCTACATATAGAATTGAAGAATGAGCACAACCGAGTAATGGCATGTCTCACATTTTTTGGAGCAATACCACGAATAGCAACGGGCAGAAGTTGTTGCATCAAGATGTGACAATCATGAGACTTCAAGCCAACCAATTTAAGATCACTAGAGACAAGCCTCTTCATATTTGAAGAGTAACCATGTGGAACTTTGATGCCCTGAAGACACCCGCAGAAACTTTGTCTCTTTTTTTTTTGACAAAGTATGACATGCTGGCGGCAAATAAGTCCGCTTACCATCCTCAACAACTGGAGCTAACTGCTCTCGTATACCCATAGCAACGAGGTCGAGACGAGCATTCACACCATCCTTTGTCTTGCCCTGAATGTTGAGAAGTCGCCCCGATCACACTATCACACACATTTTTCTCCACATGCATCACATCAATGCAGTGTCTGACATCAAGCTTGCGCCAGTATGGAAGATCAAAGAATATCGACCTCTTCTTCCATATGTTTTTCTCAGTAGCTTTACCTTTCTTTTTGGACTTGCCGAATATAACATCGATGTCCTTTACCCTCTCGATAAACCTGCTCTCCAATTAAGGCCGCGGCGCTTCTTCCGTCTCTTGGTATCCATTAAAAGCTTTTTTCATCTTACGATATGGGTGATCACGTCTAAGAAATCTCCGATGCCCAAGGTAAACCGTCTTCTTTCCATGATGCAACTGAGTGTAGCATGTGCCTTCTTCACATATAGGGCATGCTTTATGCCCCTTAACACCGCACCCGGACAAAGTTACCGTATGCTGGAAAGTCGTTGATGGTGCAAAATAACATGGCACGAAGCTTGAAAGTCTCATGAGAATACCCATCAACTACATCAACACCTTCCACCCACAGCGTTTTCAAGTCTTCAATCAAGGGACCTAGATAAACATCTAAGTCATTTCCCGGTTGCTTTGGGCCCGAAATCATCATAGACAACATCATGTATTTGCGCTTCATGCACAACCAAGGGGGCATGTTGTAAATTACCAATAGAACAGGTCATGAACTATGAATACTACTCATGTTACCATAAGGATTCATTCCATCCGTAGCAAGTCCAAGCCTTAGGTTTCTTGGCTCATCGGCGAAATCCGGAAACATAGTATCGATATTCTTCCATTGAATAGAATCAGCAGGATGACGAACCTTACCATCACGTTTCCTCTCATCATTATGCCATCTAAGATTCTTCGCATCTTTCGCATTGGCAAACAATCGCTTGAACCTTGGAATTATTGGAAGATACGACAACACCTTCACATGAGGACCCTTTTTTCTCACATCATCAAGATCATCATCATCATCACCACCCTTCACTTTGTATCGTGATAACCCACATTTGGGGCAATCGTGATTGTCTTCGTGAACACCGGTGTACAATATGCAATCATTGGGGCATGCGTGTATCTTCTTATACTCCATACCCATAGGACACAATACCTTCTTGGTCTCATAGTTACGGTCAGGCAATGTGTTGTCCTCTGGAAGCAAGTCTTTCAACACTTCAAGCAATTCAGTGAAGCTTTTATCGGTCCAACCATTTCTCGCCTTCACACAAACCAATTTTAGCACCGCCGACAACCGTGTATGAGTAGTACACCCTGGATATAAAGGCTTATCCGCATCACCGCACAACCTATCATACACATGAGCTCGATGAAAAGATTCTTGTCCAATATCACGGATCATGTCCTTTACTCGATCATCCTCCATATCTACGTCAACGTCCTCACTTTGGGAGACACTTGCCGTACTACTCAACAACACATCACCATGCCATATCCATCTTGTATAACTCAAGCAAATCCCTTCACAAATCAAATGAGTACGTATATCCTTCACCGTACATTTCCTTGTATTCAAACACTTGACACAAGGACAACAGAACATTCCATTACTATTAGGAACATTCCTTTGAGTAAATTCTATAAATTCTCCCACCCCCTTCAAATACTCAGCACTAGTACGCTTACAAACCATCCAACTACGATCCATAACTAGATAAGTCCTGTAGATATACAAAACATATATCCAATATAAGGACAATACGGGAGATTGAAAACTATAGTTTTTGAAGATTGCCAAGCACTGGTCACGGCCTGGCAGTGATGTCCATCACGGCCGTAACGCGTACAACCGAACCAGCACCATCACAGGCAGAACCGATCACGGCCTAGCCGTGATGAGCATCACGGCGCGTGATGATCAACCAGCAGAGCAACATGCACTCAAAACCAAAAATAGAGACGTACATTCCAAACAAATCAAACTCACGGTTTCAAGTTTCAACTACTGAGACTACAGTTTCAACATACACTCAAAACCAAAAATAAAAAAATGTGCCCTAAAGACTCACCAGAAATAGGTGCTCGCGTGGTGGTGGGGAGGGGAGCTCGAGTGGTGGCCAACGTTCGATGTGGTTACTGAGAGCAGAGGGACAAGGAGAGTTAGTGCGCGGGAAGGGGAAAGAGAGATGTAAAGTTATTGCAAAGAATGAATGGAAAGACAGAGTTAGGGTTAATAGTGTACCTCACGGTGGTGGCGAAGAAGCCCTCGTGGTGGTTGCGGTGGAGATGAGCTCGCGATTAGGGCAGAGTGAGAGTGAGAGTGCGGGTTGAGAGTGAGGGTTGAGCGTGATGAAAAGAGAAAAGAGACGTACAGAGCGAAGTGCAGAAGGCGTGCGGGTGTAAACCAAAATAAAACAACATTTGACGTCAGTTGTTTGTAAAGACTGACGTTAAAGGTCATATATTTAACTTCAGTTGTCTTAAGAAACTGACGTTAAAACATTAATTCCTTTGACTATTTATTTAATTGAAGTAAAAATAAAACTTTTAACGTCAGTTGTATAAAAAACTGACGTTAAAAATAAATATTTTTTATTTTAAAAGCACTTTTAACGCCAGTTTTTTGAAGACAACTGACGTTAAAAGTGTATATCTGCAAAAAAATTCATTCCTTTGACTACTGTGCTAACCCATGCACCTTGAAACTTAATCCTCTTAAGGAGCATTAAGTTTATAGATAAGTTTTCAAGAAAATCAGAGAGAGACTATTCTCTATATAAAGTGTCATTCTTCTGTATCAGTATGTAAATACACCCTCTTCTTTTCCTCTATATTTCGTGTGTTTTCTATTCCTGTACAATATGGTTCTATCACATTTAAGACTTTTGTTATTTATTCCTATACCTATACTTAAAGGTCTCTGTCTTAATGGTCAAAAAACTTCTGAGGTTGTGTAAATCACATAATATGACTCCCTCACTTTATTCCATCTCCTCCCCAAGCGACTGTGGATAAAGCACACATGGAGCATCAAGGACTTCAAATGAGCAGGGAGGGGATCGATGCACCATTGGAGTTTCTGAGTACAGAACTGAGAAGAAATTGATGTTGAAGCAGAAACTTCTTAATATTTTAGTGCTATGTTGCAGAATTTTTTTATCTTTTAATCATGTAATTGTAACTTGTGAATCACTTCAATGAGATACGATTTGATTATACATATAACACTTTTATGTTAAGTGTTTATTTATTTTAATTTTCACAAGAATATGTTTACTAATTCAAGCTAATTAATGTAGATTAAAAATAAACTTGTTTAATATTTACACAAGTTCTTTACACAACTGACGCAAATAGTGATTTAATATTTACAAATTGTCACCACCTCATTTTTAACGTCAACATAATTTATGACTGCCAAGTTCCCGTATATTACATTATTATCATTCTGCACGTTTATAATTTATAGGATTATTTACGTCAGCTATTTATTATACTGAAGTAAAAAACCACACTTTTAACGTCAGTTGTATAAAAAACTGACGTTAAAAATAAATATGACTGCCAATCAATTTCCACCACCTCATTTTTAACGTCAACTTAATTTATGACTGCCAAGTTCCCGTATATTACATTATTTCCAATATTCATTCTGCACGTTTATAATTTATAGGATTATTTATGTCAGTTATTTATTATATTGAAGTAAAAACCACACTTTTAACGTCAGTTGTATAAAAAACTAACGTTAAAAATAAATATTTTTTTTTAAAAACACCTTTAACGTCAATTGTATTAAACAACTGACGTTAAAGGTGTATAAGTTTCTGCAAGAATTCATTCCTTTGATTACTGTGCTACTTACCCATGCACCTTGTAACTTAATCCTCTTAATGAGCATTAAAGTTTATAGGTAAGTTTTCAAGAAAATCAGAATAGCTCAGTAACTTCATCCCCTGCTCCTATAAATAGCTTCCTTCCATCCTTTTAATTTTCTGCTTCACAATATGGCTCTGCCGTGGAGATTAACTTCATCACTCTTTCTTCCTATTCCTAGACTCAAAGGTCTTTGTCTTAATGGTCAAATAACTTCTGAGGTTGTGTAAATCACATAACATGGGTGATAAGGTTGTGTAAACCACATAGTGTGAGTTGCTCACCTTATCATCTTTCTGGAGAATCGGCAGCTAGCTACGCACTTAACGTCGCCTTTGGAAGCAAATGACTGTTCCAAGACCATTGCTGAAACAGATTGGGTGCACCCTTGCTCAGCCGTTCTGGAAAACTCGGTCGCTCGACTCTCCTCTCTTGCTCACCCGTGAAGGGAACGAAGCCCCTCAACAAAATGTTTAGGATTTTAAACCCTTTCAATGTAACTTTTTATAGGATTTTAAACCCTATCAATGTAACTTTTTATAGGATTTTGAACCCTATCAATGTAAATTTTTATAGGATTTTAAAGGATTTTAAACCCTTTCAATGAATGAGATCCGGTTTGGGTTATTGAATCAACTTATACTTCGCACATATATTTTAGTTTTCAAAACAGAAACACAAAACATCAAAGCAATTGTGAAACTGAAACTTTGAGGAAGGCAATGCGGAAGGGTACGTATAATAGATAAAAAAAATTATTAAAATAACCTTTAACGTCTGTTGATGAAAGAACAGAAGTTAAAAGTGAAGTGACGCATGACCGCGCTGTCGCCACGCGCCAAAAAGAACGAGTGATTATAAAATAATGCAGTATAGTGCGACAACTCGGATCGTCTCTCAAGGACTCTTTAGGTGTTGTTATTATTAACAGAAAATTAGTAAAAGTTAGAAATGGGGGTTTTGAGATTAAAACTAAATTAACAAAACAAATCAAAAACAGAGAAAAGAAACAAAGCAGTTTAAGAAACTAGCAAATAAACAAAAGCGATTAACCTACTGTTCTCAGTTTCCCACTATCATTGGTTCATGCAAATCCTAAGCAGATACTAGTCCCCTCCTGGTTGTAGCTACAATTAACAAACGAAAACCGCTACTACAGATGTATGTTCCTATTCCCGAAATAACAAACGGGGTTAAGCTCTCATGGACAAACGAACATGAATGAACACACGCGAAATAACAAACGCGATTATATATAGGCACATTACATCACCGAAATAAAACAATACCACACTATACATTCCTGAAATAACAAACAGAAACATACAGCATGGCATTGAAAAGAGAAAAGCAAATGAAAGAGGAATCACAGAACCTCAAGTGTTAACAGAAACCAATTACAGTAGATTAATCTAGGAGACTAAATTCTCCATTACAGAAATAAAACAAAAGAAGAGAAAATAAAGCTAAAACTAATTAACTACCAACTGAGACTTAGCCAAAACTGACTAGCCACCCTTTCATTCTGCCATAGAGCAGTTTATATACAACTTCTGAAATCCAAGTCCTCGCGAGGCGAAGCACTGCTCGCGAGGCGAATTATGCGAAAGGTCTGCAACTCTTGGTCTTCTCGCGAGGCGAGCATAAATTCGCGAGGCGAACGCTTCAAATTCCGAAACTGCAATGCCCGTGACCTTCCACACGGGCAAGCCGTGATCGTCTCTGACTTTTCATGGTTGGGTGACTCGCGAGGCGAGCTCTTCTTCGCGGGGCGAGACAGAAAGTTTGCAATTTTCAGGAACAGTCACCTTCTGGTTCGCGGGGCGAGCAGCCTTCTCGCGGGGTGAAAGCTACAGATTTATTCCTTTTTATTAACCTGAAAATAGAAAATAAAAGTAAATACTTTATTCATTCTAAATCAACTAAATTAACTTAAAAACAATTTACAGACTCAAAATACTACTTAAAGACAATCAAGTCTAATTTGGGTGAAAATGATATAAAATTAGCACAAAGCCAAGGTCTTTACTAGTTATAAAACCAGTCAAACATAGGCTCATCAAAATACCCCAAACTTAAACTTTGCTTGTCCCCAAGCAAACTATATTCAAAAACTCAAAAAGACTCAAGACCTGGCAAGCTCAAAAGATTCAATCAACTTTCGCACATATTTCAAGCATTTTTTTTCAAAATAATTTTTCCTCAATGTTCCCCCCTTTCAAATAAAGCAATCCCCACATTCATTCATTCTAAACAGTTGAGAATTTCATCATTCAAACAATCAGAAATCTAAGCAGGGGGTCAAAGTTACACAAAAAAGGGAGATCACCAAAATCAAACAACTGCCTTCCTCACAAGGGAAATTTATGTTCACTCATTCGCTCAGTTTGTGTCAGGCTATCACTCAGTTTCACTTTTAAGAGCACTTCCCATAAATTTGATTTTCATCTCCTAATGGTTCCCACAGAAAACATGCAAGCAACATCAAAAGGTCTTTTATGGGTTGTAATGGGGCCTGGCTAAGGGTAGGATATACAAAGGAACTAGGCTGAAGACCCTAGGAACTAAGAGAGCATGAACATTATTTACACTTTGAAATTCACTCAAGTTCCTTTTCTTATTTTTTTTTTCTTTATGCTTCTGGGTGGCTACAGCTTTTTTATTTCTTTTTGGCATTTTTGCACTTTCATTTTTTTTTTCTATTTATTTTCTTTTCTTTTTTTCTCTTTTTTTTTTTACATAAATTTTTTTCTCAATCCCAAACAACATATTACTCCTTGCAGCCACCCCAAACTTTAGTTTCTTGCACCCATTCTAAGATTACATGCTCTCCTAATCCTAAGATCGGGTTAACATGGTTTTCCAGATTTTTGGGCTTATAACATTAGGTTATCAAGAATTAACAGGCTAATAGGCTCAATGGGGCTAACTAGGGAACATGCATCAGGAATTGGTTATTTTAGGCTAAGTAGCTATTTACAAAGAAAATGCCTAAATCATTTGCTACACACATATAATCATGCAAACCAAAAAGAGATTCAATCAAATTCGGGAAAGTGCAATCAAAAGTGATTTTCACACAGTTTAAAACATGTTGGAGGCTCAAAACCTCACCTGGACATTTTTGCAAATTGCTTGACAGAGATTCTATCCCTAGTGTGTGCTTCCTATCACCCCAAACTTATCATAAATCATGCCATCATAACAAAATCCCAAAGTTCAGTTTTCAATCACATGGGGATCATATTTTCAAAAATTTCATATCCTAGGGGGAAAACAGTCAACACTATCATGCAATCAATCTATGCAAAATCAATAAAATCCATCAAACTTGCCCATACCAGACTCAACACAACTCCTGAGCTTCTCAAATTATTCAGGAGCTTTATTGGAAACAAAACAGAAATAAAGCAAAGAAAAAGAAAATTAAAAGAGATAAGGGTTAAGAAAAACTCATTGAGGGGCGGTTCCACCGGGATCCCATTGCTTGTAACATAAGTCCCACATGGTGGCCAAAGGGCGGAAGCTCATTCCATGCCTCCCTAACTTGCAGCTTTGATGCGGAGGTGAGCGTTTGACAATTATGGCAACCTCGCCGAGTGCGGCGGACTTCTCACTACCTCTCGGGTCACAGATGACCTCCTTCTCAATAAAGTCTCCCCAATAGAAGTGGGTTTCAACCTTTTGGACCGGCCATGGTGCAAAATCCAAGGGTTTAAACTCCATCACTGGTTCCTCAGGGGGAGGTGGCAAACAGTTAGTTGGGGTTACTGGTGCTGCTTCAACTTCTGCCTTTTCTTCATTCACTGCATTAACAAATTTTTCACCTGCAATACACGCAGAAATTTCAGCACACACCACACAAAGGTTAGAGTTAGTACATATATTACAAGAAAATGAATCAGAAAAAGTTAGAATGTCTGGGAATTCTTCACACAGTGCATCCACCCCATTACTTTCAACACATGCAATTGTTTTACTTGAATCATCTATTCCCAAAGGTTCTTCTTTATCTTCAGGCACGGGGGAGCAGATGTCCTCCTGATCCTCCTTCTCTATGTTTCCTGAAAAAAATAAACCTGCAAAACGATCTGCATTTTCTATTTTTCCTGAAAAGTATAAACCTGTAAAACATTCTACACACAATGCAGTTCCATCACAATAACAAGCATTAGGATCAGGGGATTCAACACATAATTCATCATCAACAGAAACATTATCAAAATCATTATCAGAAATATTTTCAAGAATGACTTGTGAATCTTTATGTTCTTCAATGGGCTGTGGAGTTAGCATTGCAGCTGAGTTGGCGGTAACTTGATCAATTTGAGCGGACAATTTCTGAGATTCAGCTTGGCTCCTATGGTATTCAGCCTCCATCTTCTGTTGAAATTCCTCTATCATCCGTTGAGTTTGCTCGGCCATTTGTTGCCTCATTCCTTCCATATGTGCACTTATCTCAGGCAAGTCATCCTGCTTGCACAGGTCCTCTAGGGAAGGTTCGGAAGGTGCAGAGGTGGTCACTTGGCTAGGATAGTATGGTGGTGGCTCACTAAAATTAGGATAATACATGCATGGTTGCTCATAATAAACATTAGGCACATAATTTCGCATATAATTATCCATGGGGCAAAATTCACAACCAGACAATGCAGACAAAACTAATTAGCAAAGAGATATTTTTTTTTCTTTTTTTTTTTTTTTAAATTTTATTTTCTGCTAATAACAACAAACCAGAGTCCCCGGCAACGGCGCCAATTTTTGACCGCGCTGTCGCCACGCGCCAAAAAGAACGTGCGATTATAAAATAATGCAGTATAGTGCGACAACTCGGATCGTCTCTCAAGGACTCTTTAGGTGTTGTTATTATTAACAGAAAATTAGTAAAAGTTAGAAATGGGGGTTTTGAGATTAAAACTAAATTAACAAAACAAATCAAAAACAGAGAAAAGAAACAAAGCAGTTTAAGAAACTAGCAAATAAACAAAAGCGATTAACCTACTATTCTCAGTTTCCCACTATCATTGGTTCATGCAAATCCTAAGCAGATACTAGTCCCCTCCCGGTTGTAGCAACAATTAACAAACGAAAACCGCTACTACAGATGTATGTTCCTATTCCCGAAATAACAAACGGGGTTAAGCTCTCATGAACAAATGAACATGAATGAACACACGCGAAATAACAAACGCGATTATATATAGGCACATTACATCACCGAAATAAAACAATACCACACTATACATTCCTGAAATAACAAACAGAAACATACAGCATGGCATTGAAAAGAGAAAAGCAAATGAAAGAGGAATCACAGAACCTCAAGTGTTAACAGAAACCAATTACAGTAGATTAATCTAGGAGACTAATTCTCCATTACAGAAATAAAACAAAAGAAGAGAAAATAAAGCTAAAACTAATTAACTACCAACTGAGACTTAGCCAAAACTGACTAGCCACCCTTTCATTCTGCCATAGAGCAGTTTATATACAAAAGTCCTCGCGAGGCGAAGCACTGTTCGCGAGGCGAATTATGCGAAAGGTCTGCAACTCTTGGTCTTCTCGCGAGGCGAGCATAAATTCGCGAGGCGAACGCTTCAAATTCCGAAACTGCAATGCCCGTGACCTTCCACACGGGCAAGCCGTGATCGTCTCTGACTTTTCATGGTTGGGTGACTCGCGAGGCGAGCTCTTCTTCGCGGGGCGAGACAGAAAGTTTGCAATTTTCAGGAACAGTCACCTTCTGGTTCGCGGGGCGAGCAGCCTTCTCGCGGGGCGAAAGCTCCAGATTTATTCCTTTTTATTAACCTGAAAATAGAAAATAAAAGTAAATACTTTATTCATTCTAAATCAACTAAATTAACTTAAAAACAATTTACAGACTCAAAATACTACTTAAAGACAATCAAGTCTAATTTGGGTGAAAATGATATAAAATTAGCACAAAGCCAAGGTCTTTACTAGTTATAAAACCAGTCAAACAGAGGCTCATCAACGCACTTTTAACGTCAGTTGTTTATTGAACTGACGTTAAAAGTGAGTCACTTCACTTTTAACGTCAGTCCTTAAAACAACTGACGTACAACTGACGTTAAAATTGAATTAATGAAGTCTGATATTTACAAAACTGTCACCGCCTCCTTTTTAAAGTCTAGCTTTTGGTTAACTGACGTAAACCTTTACCGTCTAATGTATATTTTCCACTAGTGATGCCTTCTTGAGAGTAGCTATTTTCGCCTTATCTTTCCCAATGATTAGCATATCATCAACATACAACAGAAGTATGATGGATTCACCATTCTCATAGTTCTTCACAAACACACAATGGTATGCGGAGGTCTTCTTGAAATTGTGTTGGGTCATGAAGAGATCAAACTTCTTGTACCATTGCCTTGGAGCTTGCTTCAGACCGTAGAGGCTTTTCTTCAGACGACGCACGAGGTGTTCCTTGCCTGGTTCTGCAAAACCTTATGGTTGCTCCATATAGATTTCCTCCTCTAGGTCTCCATGTAGGAATGCTGTTTTTACATCAAGTTGTTCAATAAGTCTAGTTTTGCAGCTAGACCGAGAATTGCTCTAATAGATGTCATCTTCACCACTGGTGAGAAGATTTCTTCGAAATCTATGCCTTTCTTATGGTTGCACCCATTTACAACAATTCTTGCTTTGTACCTGGGGTTTGGGTTGTTCTCTTCCGTCTTGAGCTTGAACACCCATTTGTTTTTCAATGCCTTTCGTCCATCTGGTAATCTCACCAGGTCATACGTCAGATTCTCTTTCAGGGACTGCATTTCTTCTTCCATGGCTTGCAACCATTTCTCCTTATCATTCGTCTCAATTGCTTCTATGAAGCTTTGAGGTTCTCCTTCATCAGTGAGATTGACATATTCATCTGAATAATATCTTCTTGATGGTTGTCTGACTCTTCTGGATCGTCTTACTTGAGATTCTTCTTCTGTCTCGTCAGTCTCCATCATCTGATCCTGACTTTGTTCTATCTGGTTAGGTTGTTCTGTCTGATCAGATTGTTCCTCTTGATCATGTTGATCATTCCTTTGAGGATTCTCTCCCCCTGAATTGTTTATCACAACAGGACTTGAATCAGAAATCACTTTGTGCTTTGGCTTCTCAGATTGCTTAATGTCTTGGATCGTTTGATCTTCAAAGAACACCACATCCCTGCTTCGAACAATCTTCTTGTGTGTAGGATCCCAAAATCTGAAACCAAGTTCATCTCTTGGTGAACCAAGGTATATGTATTCCTTCGTCTTTGCATCTAGCTTTGCTCTTTCATCTTTAGGAATACGTACAAATGCCCTACACCCAAAGACTCTCAAGTGACCATAAGAGGCTTTCTTTCCAGTCCATACTTCATCTGGAATCTCTCCATTTAAAGGTCTTGAAGGAGACAGATTTATCAGATCAACTGCAGTTTTCACTGCTTCGCCCCAAAATGATTTGGGAAGTTTTGCTTGAGAAAGCATGCTTCTGACTTTCTCTACGATCGTTCTGTTCATCCTTTCATCTACTCCATTCATCTGAGGTGTATTGGGAGGAACTTTATCATGTCTTATCCCATGAGGTTTGCAATATGTCTCAAACAGACCTATGTATTCTCCGCCATTATCACTTCTCAAGCATTTCAGTTTTCTTTCAGATGCTCGTTCTACAGAAGCATGAAACTCCTTGAAAGCTTGAAGAACTTGATCTTTCGTCTTCAATGGATACACCCACACCTTCCTAGAGTGATCATCAATGAAGGTAACAAAGTATTGAGCACCACCAACAGACCTTTCAGACGTTGAGCAAACATCTGAATGAACAAGATCCAGAATCTGCTTTCTTCTTCTTGCATCATCTGATCTTTTAAAAGATACTCTGTGTTGTTTGCCTGCTAGACAGTCTTCACAGGATTCAAGTGGCTGCCCTTTTATGTTTGGGAGATGATCTTTTGCAAGGATCTCCAGACCCTTCTCGCTCATGTGGCCCAGTCGTCTATGCCACAGTTCTTTGGTTGCGTCTTGAGCAACATTCGTCTCCTCCTTGCATATCTTTCCCTGCATAATGTACAGAGAGCCTTCCTTTCTGCCGCAAGCAATAATCATGCTTCCTCGGCTGAGTTTCCATCTGCCGCTACCAAATTGGTTTATCATCCCGGCTTCATCTATCTTTCCCACTGAGATAAGGTTCAGACGCATCTCGGGTACATGTCTGACCTCCTTCAGCACAAGCTTATTTCCATTCTCAGTCATCAAAGCTACTTCGCCAATACCGACGTTTTTACTTGTGACATGGTTTCCCATCTTCACCGTACCAAATTCTCCCTTTTGGTATGATGAGAAGTGACACGGACTCGGCAAGTGTACCGGTTCGTTGCAAGTAATAAAAACGGTAAGACCGGATATCGTTCTCAGGGATCGTGGACAATTACCACTTCGCAAATCTGACTACTATCTAGGCGATCGAATTTTGGATTGAAGGTTGTTTTAACATCTAGCAAACAAACAAGAAGAAAATATTTTTGTTCTTTTTGGATTTTTCTCAAACAGTTAATGTGAAAACAAAGAGATGAATAACAATGATATAAGATTGCTGGGGTTAAACTAAGCTAATCCTCCCTTGGTTGTTATGAAATGATAACTAACACAGTTCCTAGTTCTAATATGACAATCAAGTCTTTTCAGAGATACCCAAGCCTAATTCCTTAGGTGCATTGAGCCTAAAATCCCAAGTTAAACCCTAATTCCTTAGGTGGATTAACCTGAGATTTTGCATTAAGTAAAGACTTATAAGATTGCAAGCACCTCAAGACCTATTCCTAGGTTCATGAAATTCCCGGCGTTTGATTCATGAGCAAGCTCTAACACCAACCTTCCAGTTATCTATTAAAGCAACTAATCATTCATAGGGTGATCAAGCCTAAGAAAGCATTAAGCATGGGATCAAACACTCATAAAGAACAAGGAAACTGTATTGAAATCAAATCATTTTTACAACCAAATTCAGATAGCAATAGTCTAACCCCAACAAAAGGGGAGTTTAGCTACACATAATTGAAAGTAAAACAAAAGGAATAATTACAGAGATGAACAAAGGGGAGAGCTCCATGGAATGATGCACACAGCCACCAGCAGCAGAGGATTTTTCTTTAGGGTTTTCTGAATGCCTCTTCTTCTGTTCTGCTCAGTTTTTCTAGTACTCGTGGCCGGTCACGGCCGTGACAGCCATCACGGCCAGGCCGTGATGGTTTCTGACTTGGCACCGCTTCACTTTCTGATTCATCACGGCCGTGATACTCATCACGGCTAGGCCGTGATCCTTTTCGACTTTTCCAACAAACGAGTCACGGCCGTGATAGACATCACGGCCAGGCCGTGATAGTCTCGACTTTTCCAACTCGATTTATCACGGTAGTAATATCCATCACGGCTAGGCCGTGATCGTCTCGACTTTTGGAGATCCGGCACGGTGACGAGGTCACGGCCGTGATAGCCATCACGGCCAGGCCGTGATGTGACTTCCGACTTTTGGCTCAATTCTCTCTTCAGCTCTTTGCTCCCTCACGGTAGTGAGGCCATCACGGCTAGGCCGTGATACTCTCTGCTTGGCTCAATTTCTTATCTTTCAAAGCTCTAAGTCATCCAAGCTTCATGCTTGCTAATTCTTGGGCATTTAATCATGAATATCTGCAAAACAACACACAATACCACCTTATCTGTTCCAAAGGAAAAACTAAACAAAATAAACACTAAAATGGCCTAACTATATGCAAATGCATGCAGAAATGTACATGGAAAATGAGGTGAAATCACACTCATCAAGAAGAATTCTTCATGAGGTGTGACGTGTAAGGATGCTCCTGAGTCAATTATCCATATGCAATCATCTGATGCAACATTTAGATAATTTTGTTCTCCGACAAGAAATATATTCTCATCATTCGAGGCCACTGCAGTAGTTGTTCCATCTTCTTTCTTCTTCTTCGGGTCAATCTGGTCAAGGTGGACTGTTCCAGCTTGTTGGTTTCTTTTCAAGAATCTACACTCAGGTTTTACGTGTCCTGGTTTGCCACAGTAATAACAATTTAGTCTGGTTCAAGATTTGGACCTACCTTGTGATTTTCCACGACATCCTTTTCCACGATTCTTACTCCTTCCTCTATTTTCAACAACATTGGCTTCAAACTGATTGTTCAAACCTCTTCCCTCCGTCTTGACTCTTCATTTAACAAACAGCCTGTAACAGAATCCATGCTAAGCTTTCCGTCTGGAGCAGAGTTGCTGAGAGTGACAACTAGAGTGTCCCAAATCTCAGGTAGAGAACTGAGGAGTAGAAGAGTTTGCAACTCATCATCAACACTCATGCCTGCCTTTGTTAATTGATTAACAATGCCTTTGAAAATGTTCAGATGTTCGATCATATTTTGACCGTTCATGTACTCCAACTTTACCAATCGTCTGACAAGGTGGGCTTTGTTACTGGGCGTCTTCTTTTGAATCAAGGATTCAAGTTTTGTCCACAACTCATACGCATTGGTATAAGTTGATACATGCTCGAACAAGCTTCGATCAATATATTTCCGGATCATAGCCACTGCTTTCCGATTCTGAATCTCCCAATCTTTGTCAGTCTTCACATCCAGCATATCCTTCGCAATATCCTTCTGGGTAATTGGCAAATACAAATCTTTGCAGTATAGATGATCTTCCATCATCGGCTTCCAATAGGAGTAGTTATCTGCAGTTAGCTTGAACATGTCTCCATCATGAGTAATAGCTCCCTCCATCTTGAGTTACACAGGCCAATAGCTCCTCCAACCAAGTGGGTTTTGATAAAAATAACACTATACGTGAATAGTGTCGTATAGGTGACTTGTACCGAATACTGAAAATTACTGTAGTTTGTGAACAGTACGTATCGACGAAGTTCCCAGGAAAGAGAGGTGGGTCAATAGACACACTTAAATACCAAGTCTTTCCTAGCCAGAACTTTTCTAGGCATGCACTTTCACACTATCACACTTTATTTCCAGCAACAAGAATAATTCTTTTCTGATGTGGAAGATTAGACAATGCTGCAGCCACAGAGCATACTAAGAATTTTCTTATAAATCCGGCACCTCGAATTCCGGAGCTCTGATACCACTGTTGGGAAATACCAGCATAATTTCCCTTCTCTGTGAACTCAAGAATAGGCACTAAGCGGAAGCGTAAAAATAAGTGTAATAACGACGGACAATTTTTAGTGTGGAAAAACCTCCTCAATGTGAGCAAGGAAAAAACCACGGGACCCGTAGGCCACTTAAACTTCCACTATAACAATAATGGGAATACAAAAATACAAGAATATTGTATCGTCAATTTGTGGATAACACTCTCACAAATTGGCTTACTATTTTTCTCTATGAGAAAACTCTCTCTAAGGATCTCTCTATTTTTCTCTCACTCTCTCTTGTGAGGATTGGTGTGATTAGTTAGCACCCCTTAAGCTTCTTTATATAGGCTTAAGAAGGCTCTCCAAATTAGCTCTCATACAATGTAGGACTTGCTTTGGCTGAAATTTCCAACAGAACTTTCCCCTTATCTAGGAAGGGAAAGAAGTGGGAGAAGAGAGAAAAGTTTGGTGAGACCCACAATAAAATGTCTCCTAAAGTTATGATAGTTTGGTGGGAGAAGTAAAAAAAAAAAATTGTAGGACATATTAAATAAACAAAAATGATGTATCTATCCATTTGTATTAGAGGATGCAAATATGTTATTAGTGGCAAATATACATCTTTCCAAGAGAACTCAACCTTTTTTTTTTTTTATAACAAACTCAATTTTTTTTTCTTCTACTTCTCTCAATTAAAGCAACTTAAAAATCTATTCGTTTTCTATCCATTCTCTCTTATCTCCTACTTTTTTATTTTTCATATTACTTCTTTCTTTCCAAATTCTTTCATCATCCAAATAGAGCGTAAATCACTATTGTTTGGTATTTGTTAAAGATAGAATGACAATTGATTGATTAGTACTTTTAAATGGTTTGAAGCAAAACAAGATAGAATGACAATTGATTGATTAGAGAATATACCCACTGATCAATGCTTTCGCTTAAATAGGAATTTGCTATCAGATTGAATAAGTGAACTCAACTTAATCACTATTGTTTGGTATTTGTTAAAGATAGAATGACAATTGATTGATTAGTACTTTTAAATGGTTTGAAGCAAAACAAGATAGAATGACAATTGATTGATTAGAGAATATACCCACTGATCAATGCTTTCGCTTAAATAGGAATTTGCTATCAGATTGAATAAGTGAACTCAACTTCATGCCACTATACCTTTCAATCTCAAAATTACTTATTATTACAACCAATGAATGTATCAAGATTTTATTTATTGAATTTATTTTTTCAATACAATCATTTATTTATTTACCCATTTTTTTTAGGGAATGTGAAGAAAATGGAGTTGAGCAAAATTATCCTCACTCAATTTTAGGTCCCCGCTAATATTGGGGGATTTGGAGTGGATGAAATTTAAAATATTTTACGTGCATTAACAATTAAAACAAATAGCAAAACAAATTAAAACAGATGATGGTATCAGCTCTTTTACAACAGCCGTTGAACCAGTACTTGTAGCAAAACAAAACGATTAGAATATACTACAACTTTCAAAAGGGAAGGACCTCACTCTTTGGCTCTTTCTTTTTTATAGATACTATGTAACTTTTATTAGAAAAGATATAGTTACCATATGTTACCGATCACAAGATCAAAGAGATGAAGATTAGCTTCATAGGAAAAGTAGTTCTTGGAAGCATGAAAGCTTGCAAGTGAGAAAAATTTCTCATATGGAATCATATTGAAAAAAGATAAAGATTGTGTACATTAGTGTCTTATTTATAGGCTAGGCTAGATTAGGCTAACCATATGTAACTAACTCCTAACCAATTAACCATACTAACTATATATTATGTTACCCTCCCGCAAGCTGACAATGGTGGTAACCATAGGCAGCTTGAAGTGAAAAGAAAAATAAAATCCTTCCTATATTATAAAAGAGATCAATCTACAATAAAATGCATCAGTAAAAATAAGGCCAAAACAAAAAAGAAACCATTACAAACATGAGCCCAAACAAACAAACAGTAGCTAATGAAAGAGTAGGTCCAACAGTAGAGTAGGCCCAACAGTAATGGCCCAGCCAAACACTCCAGCCTCTCCACTCAGTGACTCAGCTGTTCCATGCTGGAACTTTCGAGAAGATCTGCCTCCACCAGGATCATGAGGCCGAGGTTCATGGCAGAGGAGCTCGCCGGAACCGTCTTCTCCACCTGCAGCACCGCCGACGGTTGTGTTCTTGGTTCTCCGGAGAATCGAATCCAGAACCGAGTGAAGATCGAACAAAATCTTCTTGAGGCAGAACCGAATCTTGCGATCTTGCACGAAGAAGATGAAGTCAATGGTTTTCGAATCGGAGAACAGAGGAACCTGTTGGCGGCGCCGTCGCAGGGAAGAAGCCGGAGAAGATGAACGATCTATGCCGGGATCGAAGACGAATCCTGAGCACGGAGATGAAACCAACGGCGAACGATGGTGGTTTCCACCTGGATCGAAGACAGCGGTGCAGACGTCGATGAGATCGGGGAGCCAAGTGCAGCTTCCTACGGCGAACGCGGTGGTCACGATCTGCCGCTCCAGTGCTTTGTCAAGAACATTGATCCCTTTTCTTGGCTTAGGTGATGAACCAGGAGCTAAAAGCTCGACCGTAATGGTGGTGCGGCCAAGAATACGGTGGGACCGAAGCCAAACATGACGAAACCAGACTCAAATTGCGCGGAGTCGACGAAGAAGAAGGAGATGACGCGACGATCGAAGATTGAAGAATCATCCGCATACACGAGTCACTAGTTCTGGACTCACCGGTTCTGGACTCACCAGATCGGCGACGGCAGAAGAGTTGCTCACATCGGCGGACTGAGGATCCAAGAACGGTGGTGCAGTATCACTGTTGTCTGAGAAGGTACATGTGATTTCTCCAAACTTGATCGCTGAACCTCTGATCTCTGGTTTGATTGGCTTCAATGGCTTGATCGGAACAGTGTTGAAGTGGAAACTTCCGAACTCCAAGAATCCAGATTCAAGAACAGAGGTGAGGCTTGCTTCTTCCTCTTCTAAAACTTCCTCCTCCGAATCAGAGTAGCCATAATCTTCGTCACTCTCGTCTGCGGCGGAAGCACGGTATCTCTCTGATACCATGTTACCGATCACAAGATCAAAGAGATGAAGATTAGCTTCATAGGAAAAGTAGTTCTTGGAAGCATGAAAGCTTGCAAGTGAGAAAATTTTCTCATAGGGAATCATATTGAAAAAAGATAAAGATTGTGTACATTAGTGTCTTATTTATAGGCTAGGCTAGATTAGGCTAACCATATGTAACTAACTCCTAACCAATTAACCATACTAACTATATATTATGTTATATATAGTATCTTTTGGGAAAGAATTTTTCCCACGAAAGTAGGTTTTCTGTTTTTTTTCAAAAACATTTGGGCATTACACACTGTGTATAGTTTAATTACTATACACTAACGGTGAAAAGCTCTTATATATAGACATTCAATCATATATTATCACATCAGCAAAATTTGTTGACTATTATTCTAACTACCTTAAAAGTTATTGATAATATGATTGATGATTGGTTGATAGTGTAAAAATTTACACTATCGATGTATAGCAATTAAACTCTTAACTTAGTGTGTGTTTGGTTTCACGTTGAAAACCTTCTGAATTGATTCCGCCCTCTGTCAAAACTTGATTTTAGTAAAAATGAGATATTTAATTATTGTCAGTTAAAATTGATTTTTCCTCCAGAAACGATTATGACTGTAAGCTACAAAAAGTAGATTTTGAGTTGAGTTAAAATATTTACACTAACATTTACATCAAACTTACTTTCAAAATAAAAACATCCAAACATAAATCACTTCACTTCAACCTCAATTCTAATCAAATCAATTTTACAAAATGAATTATATTCAAAATCACTTTTATTAAACATTCATCCAAACACACACTTAAAATGTTTGATAAATTTGATCAAAGTATAAAATACAACTTTTACAACAACAAGAAAAGTAATTTTTAGAGAAGATGGAAGTTTGAAACTTATTTCGAAACCAAACATATTTTATCATTTCAACCCAATAAAACTGACTATCAAATAAATATCGTTAATCTAAACAAATTTATGTGTTGAGTTTGTTATGTTATCTTATCTTTGGGATTCTGTTTTAAGGTTGTTTAGGAGTTTATCTATTTTCATTCAATTATCTCTTAGTCTTAGTATAGTTATCTCTAAGTATTTGGTTATCTCTTAGTATAGTTATCTCTAAGTTAGGCTTATCTTTCTGTTTTTTTGCTTCTGTTATATGCCTATTTAAAGGCTTGTTTATTATTCAATGAAGTTATTCATTCTTCAATTTTTTTAGACCTGTTTCTGATCTCTACAAATTGGTATCAGAGCTCCATCCTGGGGCCTGATATACAAAAAGCAACAACCTTTGAGTGATTCACAAAATGAGTGAGGATAAGAATTTCATGACACCCGCCATACCACGCTTTGATGGTCACTATGACCATTGGAGTTTGCTTATGGAAAATCTCTTGAGATCAAAGGGGTATTGGAGTTTGGTGGAGACTGGTTATACATAACCAACAAAAGGAGTAGAGTCGACTGAGGTGCAGAAAAAGGAGTTGGAGGATCTGATGATGAGAGACCTCAAAGTTAAGAATTACCTGTTTCAAGCCATTTACAGGACAATTCTTGAACAGATCCTAGAGAAACGCACAGCCAAACAGATATAAGACTCAATGAAGAAAAAGTTTGAGGGGAATGCAAGAGTGAAGCGCTCTACTCTACAAGCATTGAGGAGAGATTTTGAAGTACTGGAGATGAAAGTTGGTGAAACCATAACCGAGTACTTTGCTCGAGTTATGGCCATAGCCAACAAGATGAGGAGCAATGGAGAGGACATGAAGTAAGTCACCATCGTGGAAAAGGTCCTTAAAACCTTGACTGAGAAATTTAACTATGTTGTTGTCTCAATTGAAGAATCTAAGGACATTGATACACTATCTGTTGACGAACTACAAAGCTCTTTAGTGGTTCATGAACAAAAGTTTATCAAGCCAAGTGGAGAAGAGCAGGCACTGAAAGTGAGTTCAAAAAACTCATTTGGAACAAGGGGAAGAGGCAGAGGCAGAGGTGGAGGGAGAGGAAGAGGAAGGCAAAGCATCAATCGAGCCACGATTGAATGCTACAAATGCCACAAGCTAGGCCACTAACAGAATGAATGTCCACTATGGGACAAGGTGGTGAATTTATGCTGAGTTTGACGAAGGAGAAGAGATATTGCTCATGTCCTATGTTGATCTACCTCAAAATCATACAGAGAAGGATGAGGCTTGTTTTTTGGATTCGAGATGCTCAAATCATATGTGTGGAGATAAATCAAAGTTTAGTGAGATGGATGACGTTTTTAGGCATTCAGTGAAGCTTGGAAACAACACAAAGATGAATGTGCTTGGCAAAGGCAATGTGAAACTAAGCATAAATTGTGTCACTCATGTGATACAAGATGTTTTTTATGTACCTGAACTCAAGAACAATCTCTTGACTAATCATCATGACTAAGTCAGGAACATGCAGCATCTATCATCCACACAAGCGACTAATCCTACAGACCAATATGACTTCAACACTATCACACAGGATCTTCCTCATTTGTGGCATTGCAGGTTTGCTCACCTCAGTTACAAAGGTTTGAAACTACTTCAAACCTTGAACATGGTACGTGGATTACCTGAGCTTCCTGCCTCTACAATTGTATGTACTGATTGTGTCAAAGGCAAGCAGCACTGTGAGCCAATGCCTAAGAAAAGTAAGTGGAGAGCAAGCCAAAAGTTGCAGCTAGTTCATGCAAACATACGTGGTCCAATTACTCCAGCATCTAACAGCCAAAGGAGGTACTTCTTATGCTTCATAGATGATTATTCTAGAAAAGAATGGGTTTATTTTCTTTTGAAAAAATTAGAAGCTTTCTATCACTTCAAGTGTTTCAAAACACTTGTTGAGAAAGAAAGTGGTTTGCCTGTTACAAGTTTTCATACAGATAGAGGAGGAGAATTCACTTCTTCAGAGTTTAATGAATTCTGTGAGCTGAATGGGATAAAGAGACAGTTGACCACAGTCTGTACTCCACAAAAAAATGGAGTGGCTGAGCGCAAGAACAGGACTATGATGAATCTTGTGAGATCAATGCTATCAGAAAAAATTATTCCAAATACTTTTTGGCCTGAAGCTGTAAAGTGGACAGTATATGTTCAGAACAGATCTCCTACCTTGGCAATTAAAGGAATGACACTTGAAGAAGCATGGAGTGGTGAGAAACCTCCAGTTAAGCATTTTAGAGTATTTGGATGTGTGGGACATGCACACATTCCAGATGCTAAGAGAACAAAGCTGGAGAACAGGAGTGTTAGATGTGTTCTTCTTGGTGTCAGCGATGAATCTAAGGGGTACAAGTTGTATGATGCAGTTTCAAAGAAGGTACTAATAAGCCGAGATGTTATTTTTGAGGAAGATAAACAGTGGAGTTGGAGCACAAACAACAAAGAAGCTGTACAAGAGGACTTAGAATGGGAGGATAGTGAATTTGCAAACTTTGACAGTGAACAGATTGATACCAACATAAATAAAGAAGGAGAAAGAGGTGAAACTGATCAAGATGCAGCTCCAAATAACACAACTCAGAATAACACAAGTGGAGCAGGCAAAGTGAGACATGCTCCAAGCTGGATGGATGATTATGTTTCAGGAGAAGGGCTATCAGATGGTGAAGATTTCATTAACATGGCTCATATTGATAATTCTGATCCCATTTATTTTGAAGAGGCGGTAAAGAGTGCTAAGTGGAGACAAGCCATGGAGGTTGAAATCAAAGCAATAGAGAAGAATCACACCTAGGAATTGGTTGAGTTACCAAAGAAAGAAAATTGGAGTCAAATGGATCTATAAAACCAAACTGAATGAACATGGTGAGGTTGATAAATATAAAGCACGGCTGGTGGCTAAGGGATATTTACTAGAGCATGGAATTTACTACAATGAGGTTTTTTCTCTGGTTGCTAGAATGGACACAGTCGGAATGATTATAGCTCTTGCTGCACAAAGAGGATGGAAGATCTTTCAACTGGATGTAAAGTCTGCCTTCCTTCATGGAACCTTGAGTGAGGATGTTTATGTTGAACAACCAAAAGGGTATGAGAAGAAAGGAAGTGAGCATATGGTGTATAAACTACACAAGGCTTTATACGGCCTAAAGCAAGCACCATGAGCTTGGTTTAGCCGCATTGAGTCTTATTTTGTTGCTGCAGGTTTTCAGAAAAGTCGGAATAAGCAGACACTCTTTTTCAAATGTAGCAAACTTGGTAAAGTTCTCATCATTAGTGTTTATGTAGATGATCTCATATATACTGGAGATGATGAACTTATGATGGAAGACTTTAAGAAGTCTATGCATAGAGAGTTTGACATGACAAATTTGGGGATGATGAGGTTCTTCTTAGGAATTGAAGTGCTGCAGTGTTCAGATGGAATTTACATATGCCAAAAGAAATATGCTTTGGAGATTCTGAGGTGTTTTGGCATGGAAGAAAGCAATCCAGTATGCAATCCTATTGTGCCCAGTTACAAATTATGCAGAGATGGAGAAGGAATCAAGGTAAATGAAACTCAATTCAAACAAATGGTGGGCAGCTTGATGTATATTACAACCACTCGGCCATATTTGATGTTTGTGGTAAGCTTAATTAGCAGGTATATGTCTCACCAATGAAATGCATGCCAAAGTGGCTAAGAGGATTCTTAGGTACTTGAAAGGTATTGAGAATTATGGAATTCTATACAAAAGGGGAGGAACTGAAGATCTACTAGCCTACATTGATAGTGACTATGCTGGAGATTTGGAAGACAGGAAAAGCACCTCAGGATATGTATTTATAATGAGTGGAGGCTCAGTTGCTTGGTCATCTCGAAAGCAACCAATTGTTACTCTATCCACAACAGAAGTTGAGTTTATTACAGCAACAGGGTGTGCCTGTCAAGCAGTATGGATGGGAAGAGTTCTGAAGGAGCTGGGCTATAAGCAAGAAGGAAGCACGGTGATAAAGTGTGACAATTGCTCTACTATAAAGCTGTCCAAAAATCCAGTTATGCATGGGAGGAGTAAGCACATAGATGTGAGGTTTCACTTCCTTAGAGACCTTACTAAAGATAATGAAATTGAGCTTGTTCACTGTGGAACACAAGACCAAGTAGCTTATGTGGTGACCAAACCTTTGAAGTTGGACTCCTTTCAGAAACTTCGAGTGCAGCTTGGAGTGTGTGAAGTTCCAGAATTAAACAAATTGCATGACTGCAATTAGTTTAAGGGAGGATTTGTTGAGTTTGTTATGTTATCTTATCTTTGGGATTTTGTTTTAAGGTTGTTTAGCTTGTTCACTGTGAAACACAAGACCAAGTAGCTTATGTGATGACCAAACCTTTGAAGTTGGACTCCTTTCAGAAACTTCGAGTGCAGCTTGGAGTGTATGAAGTTCCAGAATTAAACAAATTGCATGACTGCAATTAGTTTAAGGGATGATTTGTTGAGTTTGTTATGTTATCTTATCTTTGGGATTTTGTTTTAAGGTTGTTTAGGAGTTTATCTATTTTCATTCAGTTATCTCTTAGTCTTAGTATAGTTATCTCTAAGTATTCAGTTATCTCTTAGTATAGTTATCTCTAAGTTAGGCTTATCTTTCTGTTTTTCTGCTTCTGTTATATGCCTATTTAAAGGCTTGTTTATTATTCAATGAATAGTTATTCATTCTTCAACTTGTTTAGACCTGTTTCTGATCTCTACGTTATGTACACGGGTGTAAACAGATCCCTCATATCATTTAACAAAATATATTAGAGTTTGATGATTTCTATAAACAGATAGTGTAAAGATTCTTTACACTGACAATCATATCTTAATAAATGAACGTTATTGTTATTTCTTTCTTTTAGTTATTAAAATAAAAGTACACACGTCAAAATGTTAGTGAATGTCAGTGTAAAACGTTTTACACTCACAATCCATATTACTTTAATTCATTAAAGGTACATATAATTATCATCGATTATGGAAATAAATTATTTTATTTTTTATGGGACTAATCCAATCACGCTGTAGGAATAATATACTTTGCTATAAATACCAGTAGTACGTGCGGCTGAATTACATCAACACAATTAATCCCAAGCTCTTTGTTGTTATTTGCAAATTCCATCATGGACGTTGTGCCTCGTTACATGTTTTCTCTTCTAGTCCTTTAGTCTATGTTCTTAAACTCTTGCTATGGCTTCGACCTCAAATTGTTTAATGCTTCCAAAGTTCAGAATGAGAATGAATGGCAAATAGCAAAAGCTACATGGTATGGGGCGCCAGATGGTGGCGGATCAGACGGTGAGTATATATAATTACTTGACATGTTCGCATTTTTTTTATAGACCAATATTAGTATATTAAATATTATGTTAGTTTTTTCTTCTGTTGGGGTTTGAATCCCGAACCCCTGCTTCTCAATACCTTGAGCTACCCATTCCCCCAACTTGACATGTTTGCATTAAAAATGATAAAAGATGGATATTCATATTATATATTGTAGAACCATCATTGATTTGTTAATTTGGCCAAAGATATATAAATTGAACCTTAATTTGCTTTGCTTGTGTAGTGGGTGCTTGTGGATATGGTGACAGTGTGGCGAAACCTCCACTCTCTAGAATGACATCAGAGGGGGGTCCTTCTCTTTTCATAAGCGGCAGTCGATGTGGTGCTTGTTATGAGGTGCATGCAACACATTTTATATTATCTATGTGCAACCAAAATATCTTTGTTTTTGTATCTTATTATTAAACTTAAACGCCTACATTTAGATGATATCTTATTTATATGATATACAATATTGGAGTTATAAGGCGGCTTGATGGTTTGCGGGGACTGATATGAGATTTGGAGTGATAAGATAGAGGTTATGAATTCAACTCCCCCATTAACATAACAAATACTAACAATCTAATATTTGTCTATAATAAAAAAATTATGATATACAATATTTGGAATGTAAAAAAATAAAAAAATTTGCTTTTCGATAAACCATAAGTGGATGTTTGGTTTCATGGTGGGAACAAGCAAACTCATTTTTATAATGATCAAATATGGGTTGAACCATTTTTTAAGATGGTTGACTCTTGGATGCATAAGCAATTTTAGATTCTAGAATCAATTCTGCCTGAAGCAGCTTGGAGTAGCTTTTGTTTCTGGATTGAAAAATTATACTAAATTTTATATCAAATTTGCTTTTAAAATAAAATCATCTAAAAATAAATCAATTTTCTTCAAACTCAGTTATATTAAAATCAATTCTTCAAAATCAATTCAAAATCACGTTTATCAAACGTTCGTCCAAACATATAATTGGTGTTATTAATAAAGAGAAAACAAACAAATAGAAAACTAAATTTCCCATTATGATTTGTTAACTTCCTCTTAGAATTACTTTTAGCTTTCAAACACTCAAATCTAATTAAATTATTTCTTTGGTCGTTCAAATTTCAGGTGAAATGCACAGAAAACGTTGAATGCACAGGAAACTCGTTTCATGTGATGATAACTGATAATTGCCCTGGTTGTACGTTAGAATCAGTCCATTCGATCTCAGTGGAACTGCGTTTGGTTCCATGGCAAACCCAGGCCAGGCAGATAATCTTCGCAAAGCTGGACTGCTAAATATTCAATATAGAAGGTATGGTGTAAACTAAGTCGAGCTAAATCGAGCACCTGAGCTTTAAGCTTGGTTTTGTGAAGAAAACAAAAAAAAAAGGTTACTCATACTTGACTCATTATTTGAATTAGTCTAACTAAAAGATCTTGACTTGTTAAGAAGAGTATAGTTTGATCTTGACTTGTTTAGCTCACTTATAACTTATTTTTATATTTATGAAAATTTTACTCAAATTATTTTTTAAGAGTATCAATTTAGTGTTTAATAAAATTTTTAATATTACATGATAATCTACAAACAAAAATGTGTGCTTAAAATATGGTATATGAAATTCAAAAATTATAGACTATTACCTTTTCAAAATTCCATAAATAAAAAATTCAATACTTCTTAACTACCGTAAAATGAAACTTCAAAATTAATTTTAACACTTTCAATAAAGTTTTACATATTTCGATATATATAGTAAAATCTTCATCATCAATTTAGGGATGGGACCAAATGATAGCGGCACCAAACCCTACCCTTGATTATGGTCTAATCCAAAATCTAAAATTAATTCACTTAAACCATAATTAAAGGGTAGGATTTGATTTGGTGTCAAAGCTTAACTTACA
The DNA here is from genome assembly GCA_030762895.1 of Sophora flavescens. Taxonomy (NCBI): domain Eukaryota; kingdom Viridiplantae; phylum Streptophyta; class Magnoliopsida; order Fabales; family Fabaceae; genus Sophora; species Sophora flavescens. Next base: position 96,410,446 of record CM061068.1, on the reverse strand, counting down.
CTTCATTTTTTCTTTATAAACAAAAATTATATTGAAAATAGTGCAAGAAATATTCTAACTCATGTACAAATACGAAATCAAAAATAACAGATAAACTGTAAAAATAATAGTATAAGTGAACTATGGAGTGATAGTATTACAATTGCCTATTCCCAGGAGATACATCAAGAACAGAAAAGTAAAAACCAGAACATAACCCTTTAATTTGTTCCAAGTCATGACTAAAAACAATACTCGACTGAGATAGGACCCAAGTAATCTGATGTCGGTCCTAAAAAATAGCAGTCCGAAATTGCAAATGATAAATCTGTAACCACTAAGTCCACAATCCAGCAGAGCCAAAAATAGTGAAAGATCAAAGTTACCCATCTGTGGTCACACAACTGCACCTCCACAACATTCCCAAAATCACCTGATGACAACAATTTTAAGCTTTAGTCAAAAAAAAAAAAAACAATTTTAAGCTAAAATAAATTAAATGATATAAAATAATTTTTTTAAAAAAGTTTTTTTTATAAATTTAAGTAAAATATCAAACATAATATTATCTATGAAATAACGTTTTAACTAAAAAACAATTAAAAAAAAAATCTTTCTCATACACACTCTACGTGACACAACTGCACCTCCACAACATTCCAAATTGATACTAATGCCACCACTGCAAATTAAAAGAACCTCCAAAACACTCCAAAATCTGACACATGATGCCACCATTACATACACAAGAAAACCACTCCCTGACGATTCTTGCACAAATCTACCACTTGTAGTCTTCTTCTAAACCACAAGGGCCACTTCAATCTTTTTGCACAAATCTACCACTTGTCGTGGTGTGTGTAGGATATAAAATATCTGGATAGTATGGGTAAGAAATTATAAAATATCTATATATAAAGTATTTAATAAATAAATATTACAATCTTAAAGGTAAGTTAACATTGTGAATTAAACAAATTAAAATAATCAGTTCAATATCAAACATAAATTAATTTTATCAAGTATTTAAAGAATCGAAACAAAATAATTTATGAATAGTTCAACTCATTTACACTCCCACATAAAACATATGTTTGAGGGTGAGAGTAGGCTATTCACGTTTACACATTCTTGGTCAAACAAACACTAGTGCAGAAAAGGGATTTTACATCGGAGTTTACACATCGGTTTTTGAGAAATCGATGTGTAAAACGAGGCGGTGGCATTTTTGAAATTAAAACCAAATTATTACACATCGGTTTTTAAATAACCGATGTAGAAAAGTATAAAAAAAAAAAGAAAATAAAATCTTACTTTTACACATCGGTTTCTATATAACCGATGTAGAAAAGTATAAAGAAAAAAAAAAGAAAAAAAAATCTTACTTTTACACATCAGTTTCTATATAACCGATGTAGAAAGAAAAAAAAAAAAGAAAATAAAATCTTACTTTTACACATCGGTTTCTTATAACCGATGTAGAAAATTATAAAGAAAAAAAAAAGAAAAAAAAATATTACTTTTACACATCGGTTTTTAGTAACCGATGTATAAAATTTAAAAGAAAAAAAATCAGATTTTAAAAGTTTAATGTTTACACATCGGTTTCTCTATAACCGATGTGTATAAGATGTTTAACACATCGGTTTTGCGTATATCCGATGTGTAATAGTCCCAATTTTTCCTTTTCCCTCCTTCGCTTCCGCGCATTATCCCATTCTTTCAGAAAACCCCATTCTTTCCTCCTCCGCGACCTAGTTCCCCTCCTCCCCCAAACATCAACTCACCACTACCACCATCTCTGCATCTGAACCACCGCGAGCACCACCACAACCCTAACTCCGACCTGCATTTTTCGTGCAGCCCTTTGCACCACCACCGTGTGTGCCTCTCTCATACCTTCATCGTCGCGACCATCATCTCTCAGTGAGTCTCTTCTCTTTCTACTCGATCTTCTCTCATCTATCTACTCTATCTTTGAAGCTTCAATGTCATTCTCTCCTTTCTCATTGAAGCTATCTCTGTCTCATTGAAGCTTCTACGCCACTTCTCTTCCCTTCTCCACTCCAGCTCGGTTGCGCAATAAGAACCCTAACCGCGTGAACCTTAACAGAGAGTAGTTGGCAACCCCTTCAACGTCTGTGCCCTCCTCTTCTCACAAGTCACCTTTAGCGGCCGCATCCTTTAGAGGTAGGTTTCTTTCCTTCACTGGTTATTGGTGGTTATTGCTGGTTAGTTCTATATTGCTAGTTATTTAGGAGAAAAATGCTAAGCATGTTGGACATCAATCAATGGAATGATGAATATTGTCTTTGGTTTCATTATAAAGTAGGCAAGTCATTAGAAACACTTGATGTGAGGATCATCTCCATTTGAGGTCCACATGGGTATAGTTTTTTGTTGGGGTTGGATTTCTAGTTTACTAGGTAATAGGCTTATTGTTGGCATTAAAATGATGATTAACATATATTAGGATGATGTTTTAGCCAATTACTCAATTAAGAAATATATGGTTGTTAGTTTTTCAAATACTAGTGCGCTTTTCCAATCTCCCCTTGCATTGGACTTGGGGATTGGAGTGTTTTATTATTTTTCTTAATGTTAATTATTTAGTAAAGCCTTAGTTTCCGTTTGAGATGCAATACTAATGAGCGTACGTGTACGTGTACGTGCTTAATGTACCGCTCATTGTGTTGGATCTTGAATTGTCCAAAGTTGGACAGTTTGGGAAAAAACTTTTTCTTAATTCAGTTATAATAGTTATTCATTGATTCTAATGTTATATACTTGATGAAAGTTCGGATTGATACCTTTCCTTTCGTTCTCCGGTGCATACTTTATCGTGGTGGATGTCATCGCGTTCAAGTAGTGTACGTCGGAGACCGCGGGGAAATGCTTTGCCAAATTTTGTTGTAGTATGAGCATGAGAGTTAAGGACTAACGTTAACCGAATGTTGAAAAAGTTTCTTCTCGAATGGGATAGGGCCATACCTGTCATAAGAAGTGGTTGATGAATATGTTGGACTAAGTACGAAGGTATTGGTTTAGTCATGGATCGCGGTTGGATGAATGCTAGACGGACAAGTGATGAGTATGAGAATGGAGTGGAAGATTTTCTACAGTTTGCAAAAACAAATGCTCCCGATAGTGGTAAATGAGAAGGTTTTATTGTCCTTGTGTTAACCTGTTTGAATGAGAGACGACTAGAAGCCGAGGAGATACGTGATCATCTTATTTGTGAGGGGATTTGCAAGAGTTATACAACATGGATATGCCATGGTGAATCGTTAGACAGCCGAGGGTGTCGGATAGAGAGGAAGTTGATGACGTGGAAATGGACGATGGACTAGAGGACATGATCCGTGATGTTGGGCAAGAGTCTTTTCAGGCGCGCATACATGTGTATGATACTTTGTGCAGTGATGCGCAAGTGGCTTTGTATCCGGGTGCACTAATTTCACACGGTTGTTGTCGGTGTTAAGATTGTTCAATGTGAAGGCGAGAAATGGGTGGAGCGATAAAAGCTTTACCGAATTGCTTGAGTTGTTGAAAGAAATGCTTCCAGAAGGCAACACATTGCCATCTCGAAACTATGAGGCGAAGAAGATATTGTGTCCGATGGGTATGGAGTATAAGAAAATACACACTTGCCCCAATGATTGCATATTGTACAGGAAAGAGTTTGAAGAGATGCACGAGTGCCCCAGGTGTGGGGTATCACGCTACAAAGTGAAGGATGGTGATTCTAGTTGTGATGTGGTCACCAAAGGTCCTCCTGCGAAGGTGATATGGTATCTTCCCGTGATTCCGCGGTTCAAGTGATTGTTTGCTAATGTAAATGACTCAAAGAACATTAGATGGCATGCAGATGAGAGGAAGTGTGATGGACAGCTTCGCCATCCGGCCGATTCTTTGCAATGGAAGAGAATTGATAGTTTGTTTTCGGATTTCGGCAATGAGCCCAGAAACCTCAGGCTTGGACTTGCTACCCATGGAATGAATCCATATGGAAACTTAAGTAGTATTCATAGTTCATGGCCTGTTCTCCTTGTAATTTACAACCTGTCTCCTTGGTTGTGCATGAAGCGCAAATACATTATGTTAAGTATGATGATTTCGGGTCCTAAACAGCCAGGAAATGATATTGATGTTTATCTGAGTCCCTTGATTGAAGACTTGAGAATGATTTCGGATGAAGGCTTTGATGTGATCGACTGGTATTGCCAAGAGACATTCTGATTGCGTGCCATGTTATTTTGCACCATCAATGACTTTCCAAAGATACGGGAACCTGTGTGGGTATAGTGTTAAGGGGCATAAAGCATGTCCAATATGTGAAGAAGGCACATGTTACCATCAACTGCAACATGGAAGGAAGACAGTCTACCTTGGGCATCGGAGATTTCTCCGACGTAATCATCCTTATCGTAGATTGAGGAAAGCTTTCAATGGACTTCCGGAGAATGAAATTGCTCCGGTGGCCTTGACTGAGAGCAAGTTTATGAAAGGGTGAACAACACTAATGTTATCTATGGGAAGACCAGAAGAAGGCTACGAGAGAAGAAAATGTGGAAGAAGAGGTCGATCTTCTTTGATCTTCCATCTTGGTGCAAGCTTGATGTAAGACATTGTATTGATGTGATGCATGTAGAGAAAAATGTGTGTGACAGTTTAATCGGAACGCTTCTCGACATTCAAGGCAAGACAAAGGATGGTGTGAATGCTCGTCTGGATCTAGTTGCGATGGGTATACGAGAGCATTTAGCTCCACTTAAAGTGGGGGATAAGAAGACTTATTTGCCCCCAGCATGTCATACTTTATCAAAAAAAGAGAAAAGAAGTTTTCGTGAATGTCTACGGGAGTCAAAGTGCCACAGTGGTTACTCTTCAAATATCAGAAGACTTGTCTCAATGAAAGATCTCAAATTAGTTGGCTTAAAGTCTCATGATTGTCATGTCTTGATGCAACAACTACTACCGGTGGCCATTCGTGACATATTGCCTAAAAAAGTCAGACATGCCATTACTAGGTTATGCTTATTCTTCAATGCTATATGTAGCAAGGTCATTGACACTAAAAATTTGGATGAGTTGGAAAATGAGGCAGCCATTGTATTGTGCCAATTGGAGATGTATTTTCCACCTTCATTTTTTGACATCATGGTTCATTTGATTGTTCATCTAGTGAGGGAGATTAGATTGTGCGGTCCCGTTTATTTAAGGTGGATGTACCCGGTTGAGCGATACATGAAGATCCTGAAAGGATATATGAAAAATCCACACCGTCCCGAAGCATCTATTGTTGAAAGGTATGTTGCAGAAGAAGCTATTGAGTTTTTTACAGACTACATGTCGAAGCGGAACCTCGTAGGGCTTCCAAGTCTCGTCACGAAGGAAGATATGATGGTAAGGGTACACGAGGTATCACTGTTAAGAGCATGGATCGGGAGGAAGTGCTTCAAGCACATTTGTATATATTGAATAACACTGATGAGGTTGAACCATACTTATGTGAGCATAAAAGCATCATCAATGAAACTTACCCTAGAATGAATGAAAAATGGTGTTTGAACAAGCATAACAAGACTTTCTTGAACTGGTTTAAAGAAAAATTGCAAAGGATGGTACTGCTTCTGATACATTAAAATGGCTAGCACAGGGGCCTAACTTTGATGTCATATGTTGGAGTGGGTACGATATCAATAAGTTTTCCTTCTATACAAAGTCCGAGGATGACAAAAGTACTATGCAAAACAGTGGGGTTATGGTCGTCGCTGAGTCCATGCATTTCTCTAGTTCGAAAGATAAAAACCCTGTTATGGCATCAGTTTCATACTTTGGAATCATTGAAGAGATATGGGAGGTTGATTACACGAAGTTTAGAGTACCTGTTTTTAAATGTCGGTGGGTCGACAAAGAACAATGGTGTGCAAACCGATGAGTTAGGATTCAAATTGGTGGACCTTAGTAAGGTAGGTAATAAAGAGGAACCTTTCATCATGGCATCCCAAGCAAAACAAGTGTTTTATATCCGTGATCCTTCTAACAAAAGGTGGTCAGTGGTTCTCCAGGGAAAAAACATGTATAACGGTAGTGAGGGAAATCACGATTCAACTCTTGATATTTCTGATACTCCTTCTTTCTCAACACGAGTGCCTAATTTCAATGAGGAAAATGAAGTGGATGATGTACATGCTACTCGTAATGATCACCAAGAAGGGTTATGGGAGAACTTTACTAATTGACCACAAAGTAAGTTTAGTTTGATATTACCATCAAGTTTGGCATATTATATGTTTACGTTGATATTTATAAGTTATGTTTATGTACGTTGATCGATATTTATAAGTTATGTTTGATATTTATCCTGACATACTAACAAGTTTTTTTTTTGTTTTTTTTTAAACAGGTATACATGGCTGATCATGAGGATACACCTCCTTCATGCAGCGGGTCAGAGACCCCGTCTACCGGTAGAAAGGGTAGACGTGCCACACGGATGAGGCATTTGACTGCCAACCGTGGGTCAAATCAGAGGATAAGAGTAGATTTTGATGATAACCTCAAACCTATTGGGCCAATGGAAGATCAGTTTACCAGTTTTGTGGCGACCCTTGCTAGGAACAGGCCTAGTATACTCATTGATAGGTGGAGAGATGTACCGGCGGACGTGAAGGAGCAGATATGGGAGAGTATTCTGGTATCTATACTTCTACGTCCTGTGTTTGTCTGTATCTACTTTATTTTTATCTTAATAATATCATACAGTAATTCGTTGATTCTTTTGGTCTTAATGTAGTTGACATTTGACATACCGGATACATACGCTATGAAGAAGCGTTTGCTGAAGTATGCTGGAGAGCGTTGGAGGGGTTTTAAGGCCGACCTGGGCAGATACTATATATTCGGTCCAAAAATTAAAAAGAACCCACTTGAGGTGTATCCGTTTCTTGACAAGGCGACGTGGGATCGCTTTGTTCAGAGCCGACGTGATCCCAGCTTTCAGGTTAACTTATTTGATTTGTCTCTAAATTTATGTAATTGCATTAATTTCATTTACTTATGTAATTTAATTGTCTTTTATTTATAACAGGAGAAGAGGAAAAAGGGGCAGGAAAACCAATGCAAGAATGTCTACCCCCATGTCATGTCTCGTGGGGGATATAAAAAGCTTGTTAAGAAAATGGTTGAAGAGGAAAAGAAAGCACGTCAACAGGCAGCATCTCAGGCGGATCCTAATGCTGAAAATCTTCCAGAGGTTGTTGATCCACCTCCACCCCCACGCCATCGTTCATGGAAGAGGGGCCGACAAAGAAAAACGGGACAATATACATCCGAGGAGGCCCGCCAAGTAGCTGAGAGGATTGTAAGTATAGTTTGTTGTAATTGTCATTTTAAGATTGTTACCGAATTGTAATGTGACCTGATATTTTTATGTGATAGGATGCCTTGGATGATCAGCTAACCCAAGGTGTAACGCCCTTCGTTACATTAGTGATCCCAAGATAAAATCAATAAAATATCCTTTGAAACATTTAATTAAAACATATATCTCATAAAGAAAAATTAAAAAAAAAACATTAAAGTCTGGAAATGTCTCATATTAAATAATATAGTATTGGATTATCCATGTAATGAATATAGAAATAAATAAATAAATAAATAAATAAAATAAATAAATCAAAAGCCTCAAAACCGGGCGTCTAACTACAATCCCAACGATAAATAATTGCGTCTAGCCACATACGGCTCATTATTTAAGAACAGACTAACCAAACTAGAAAGATTATCTAATGGTGTCCACTAAGTCTTCACGCCTCTTCAGCCTCAATGACGTCCTCCTCGTGCTCTGAAAACAATGCTTAATAATGAGATATAAAATCCCAGTGATCAACAATACAGTTTTATAAAAACATTTTCGAAAATAGCATTGTTCTCAATGGTCTTGATAAACTAGGAAAAACCGTCCATGGTACCCGCTAATTTTTCAAAATAATATATATAAAGAAAATACTTTTAACATTAATAACAAACTCGTCTCAATACATCACATTTCATATACCGGATAAATTCAAGTTTAATCCAAGCGGTCCAAGACCTCCTAATCAAATTGGCTCCTTCTTAGGCATGCCACATGTTCACACATCACAAGACAATGGCGTCCCATTGCCCACCCCTACTCACGAGGAGTGTTTCGATGTCACCCTCTGTCGGGGACATTTCCATTTCGATACCTCCCATGTGCACATGGTGGTATTTCTCCTTTTCGACACCCCAACTTGTGGCGGTGTTACTTTCGATACTCCTTTTTAGGTAGTATTACTTATTTTCGACATCCCAATTATATGTGGATGTTACTTTCGATACCCCATTACGGTGGTATTACTTTTCGATACCCCTATCATAGGTGGTATTGCGGCAAACATCATACAACACATTACAATTCAAATATGTCATGTCACATACATGTAACAAGCTATTTTTCACGAATTAAACAAATAAATTTCCCCAACAACAAACAATCACGAATATCACAATATATCACAATAAGCATCTTACAACATCATTTAAAACACATTCCCCTTTTTAGCAAAAACCCCCAATTTTAGAAATTAGGTTATTGGCGTATGCATCAAATCAATTAAAACCCCCAATTTCATGTAATAATTCATTGTCAACACAAACAATTATATATATATATATACCATGGAAAGGGTTCCGTAAAAAGTATTGTTACTCACCTCTCAAGACCTCCACTTTGTGCTCTAAAAATTATTCATGATAAGGATTTGCGCTTCCCTAAAAATTCTTCTCCCGTTAGGTGGCATTCTTGGATCTGTATTGTTACTGGTATGATCGGCAAGAAAGAGAAATATCTTTCTCTCACTACACTGTGCGGCGCTCCTCTCAAATACTCCCTGTACACGGCGCATCACTCACATTTGGCCATACTGCAGACATTACTTAGTGTGACCAATTAGGTTTTTAATATGTATATATATATATATGGCAGCGGCATTTTTTGTTTCTGTTTAAAATCTTCTTTAGTGGTTGCTTGGGCTTAACGCCCAAGTACCCTCCTTCCCTTTTTTTTTTTTTTTGACATATATATATATATATATATATATATATATATATATATATATATATATATATAATTTTGTATTCTCTATAATAGTTAATAAATTGCAATAAATCCTTATACCATCACTTCTTTACACTAAATCTCCCATTTATATTTTATTTGCACTACACTTTTTAATAACTTAATATTATTATTATTATTATTTATTTTATTTTATTTCAAATTAATTTTGTTAGAATTTTAGGATGTTACATTTTCTCCCCTCCTTAGAGAATTTCGTCCCCGAAATTCGCCTCACACTCACGCGCTTATTTTAACATGTGACATATTCAAGCGTAAAGGTTACCGTACCTTAGATAATAAAATCTGGGTATTGACGGACGATGTCCTCCTCCACCTCCCAAGTGGCTTCCTCAGGAGTCAGTCCGTTCCATAACACTTTCACCAATGGAATTGCCTTGTTCCTTAGAGCCTTAGTGCTCTTGTCCAAGATTTGACTAGGCTTTGGCTTGTGGATTAAATTATCCTTCAATTGTACAAACTCCTGGGAGCTATCACGCGAGATTCATCAGACACGTATTTTCTGAGTTGCGACACATGGAAAACATCATGAAGGTTTGCCAACTGTGGCGGAAGAGCCAATTGATAAGCAATAGGCCCGACTCTTTCAAGGATTTGGAAGGTTCCCATGAAACGAGGATTTAGCTTGCGGACATTCATCGACCTCCCTACCCCTGTCTTAGGAGTGACTCTCAAAAATACATGCTCACTTACCTGGAATTCTAGAGGCTTTCCCCTTTTGTCGGCGTGGCTCTTTTGTCTACTTTATGCCGTGCGCATCCTCTCCCTAATCATTTTGATTCTCTAAGGGTTCAGGTCCTATCAAGGTTTTCTCACCTACCTCACACCAACATAAAGGGGACCTACACTTCCTCCCATATAGGGCCTCATAGGGTGTCATGCCTATGCTGACGTGATGACTGTTGTTATAAGCAAATTCTATAAGAGGTAAAAATTTATCCCAACCCCCACCTTCATCTAAAACACATGCTCTAAGCATGACCTCAAGGGTTTGAATGGTCCTTTCGGACTGACCGTCCGTTTGGGGATGATAGGTTGTGCTAAAACTTAACTTAGAACCAAAAGCCTATTGGAAAGCCCCCCAGAATCTAGAGGTAAACTGTGGGTCCCTATCTGACACTATAGAAGTAGGTATGCCATGAAGCTTCACTATCTCCTTATTGTATAAGTCTGCTAACTTATTCAAACTATAGGTTTTCTTAATGGTCCTGATTTGTGCTGACTTGGTCAACCTATCCATAATTACCCATATGGCATCTAAGCCCAAACGCGTCTTAGGTAACCCCATCACAAAGTCCATAGAAATTTTTTTCCCACTTCCATTCTGGAATCTCCAAGGACTGCAACAACCCCGAAGGCTTCTGATGTTCTATCTTAACCTTTTGGCACACTAAACACCTAGCAAACGAAGCTAGCCACATCCTTTTTCATTCCCGGCCACCAATACATCCTCTTAAGGTCTTGGTACATCTTAGTTATTCCATGACGTATGGTAAACTTTCCCCATCGGCTTCCCCTAATATCTCTCTCTCTAAGGCTCCCCTCCTTAGGAACAACGATCCTATCCTTAAACTTCACTAGCTCATCAACAGACGACTCATAACCCTCTTGTCCCAACCGAGACAGCAACTCTTGGTCTAAAAGTTGTTCCCGCCTAACCTCATCTCTAAGGTCACTATTAATTTCCAACCTATCCAGCTTTCGAACTTAAGACAATTAATGACACATCCAACACCTCCGATTCATGTCCCCAAACTCTTCCATGAGGTTCAGCTCTTGCACCATTAAGCTCGACACGTGTAGGGACTTCCTACTCAAAGCATCCGCCACCACATTGGCTTTTCCCGGATGGTACTTCAACTCGAAGTCATAGTCATTAAGGAACTCCATCCACCTTCGTTGTCTCATGTTCAACTCCTTCCTGGTCGAACAGATATTTAAGGCTTTTATGGTCACTAAAAACTTCAAACTTTGCCCCATAAAGGTAATGCCTCCAAATTTTAAGGGCAAAAACCACAGCTTCTAGCTCTAGGTCATGGGTAGGTTAATTCCCCTCATGTGGCCTAAGCCGCCTAGAGGCATATGCTACCACCTTGCCCTCCTGCGCCAAGACACATCCCAAGCCATTCTTAGATGCGTCGCGGAATACCACTAAACTCACTAAGGGATCCCAGATAGTTAAGACCGGGTGATGACACCAATCTCCTCTTAAGCTATTAGAACCCGTCCTCACACTCCCCGGTCCCACACAAAAGGTTTCCCCTTCCTAGTCAACTGGGTCAAAGGTAAGACTAATCTAGAGAACCCTCTATGAACTTCCTATAGTAACCAACTAAGCCTAAGAAACTTCTCACTTCGGCCACTGTCTTAGGTTATTCCCATTCCAACACCGCATCAACTTTAGAGGAATCAACCGCTACACCATCCCTTGAGACGGCGTGTCCTAAAACTTTACCTCTTCTAGCCAAAACTCACACTTCTCTGGTTTGGCATAAAGACGCTCGTCCCTCAAGATCTGCAACACCAACCTTAAGTGTCCTCCATGTTCTTCTGGTGTCCTAGAGTATATTAAAATATCATCTATGAACACTACCACAAACCTGTCCAAAAAGGTCCTAAAGATCCGATTCATGTAGTCCATAAAAACGGCTGGGGCATTGGTCACTCCAAAGGGCATCACTACATACTCATAGTGCCCATACCTTGTCCTGAAGGCTGTCTTGGGGATGTCCTCGCTTCTAACTCTAATTTGATGGTATCCCGATCTTAGATCTATTTTGGAAAACACCGACGCTCCCCTTAACTGATCTAAGAGGTCATCTATCCTAGGCAAGGGATATTTGTTCTTGATGGTTACCTTATTCGATTGCCTATAATCAACACACAACCTCATGCTCCCATCCTTTTTCTTCACTAAAAGCACTGGTGCTCCCCAAGGTGACACACTAGGCCTAATGAACCCCTTTTGCAACATATCCTCTATCTGTTTCTTGAGCTCGCTCAACTCTAGAGGTGCCATCCTATAGGGTGCTACTGATACAGTCCACTCCCGTGTACTAGATCTATGGTAAACTCAATCTCTCTATCCTGGAGGTAAATCGGAGACATCCTTAGGAAACACATCCGGGAACTCACACACAATAGGCAACGCCGCTATATCACTCTCACCTCTATCTTAGCGAGAAAAGAGAAGTATATATCCTTGAGCTCCCTCAACTAAGCACTTATGACATGAGGCAGCAGAGATAAGACGTTCTGTCCTAGGAGAGTCAACAGACATGGACTGTGGAATGAAAGAAATAGTTCGACTAGCACAATCAATAACAGCATTATTACGAGACAACCAGTCCATGCCCAAAATAATATCCAGACCAGACATAGGTAAACATATCAAATCAACAATATAAGTCAGGTCTTGAAACAACAAGGAACATTGCGCATGTATGGAAGAAGTAATCAATCTATCTTTAGCAGGAGTAGAAACACACAAATCATATGACAGTTTAGTGACAGGTAACTCTAAGAATTGAGCACATTTAAATGAAATGAATGAATATGTTGCTCCCGAATCGAACAATAGAGTAACTTTTCTCCTGTACGAGTTGAAGAAATTCAGCCTCCTTCGGATCTAAACTGCCTTAGAATGATGGCGGGTTATTCTTCTTGAATTCGGAAAGTCCCACGTGCTAAGGGTCCTAGGTTGCCACCACTCCATTAGTAATTGGCCTCCATTCCCATTCAGTTGACGGAGAGTCTCCGCCTGCGCTTGCGTAACTCTGGCTATACAATCCAAAGCTGGTGCAAGTGCAACGTTCGTCCCCCGCCTATTAATCGCCATAAATCTGCTCACTACCAATGAAATACTGGGTTGATCAGGTCCAATATCCCAAAGAATAGCATGCAGCATTTATAACTCTAACAAGCATCCTATGCGCCCAAGTTTTGTTTTTAAAAAGCCCCACTACCACAGTCCGATTTAGAATCGAACTGCTCTGATACCATAAATGTAACGCCCTTCGTTACATTAGTGATCCCAAGATAAAATCAATAAAATATCCTTTGAAACATTTAATTAAAACATATATCTCATAAAGAAAAATTAAAAAAAAAACATTAAAGTCTGGAAATGTCTCATATTAAATAATATAGTATTGGATTATCCATGTAATGAATATAGAAATAAATAAATAAATAAATAAATAAAATAAATAAATCAAAAGCCTCAAAACCGGGCGTCTAACTACAATCCCAACGATAAATAATTGCGTCTAGCCACATACGGCTCATTATTTAAGAACAGACTAACCAAACTAGAAAGATTATCTAATGGTGTCCACTAAGTCTTCACGCCTCTTCAGCCTCAATGACGTCCTCCTCGTGCTCTGAAAACAATGCTTAATAATGAGATATAAAATCCCAGTGATCAACAATACAGTTTTATAAAAACATTTTCGAAAATAGCATTGTTCTCGTAGGAATGTAATAGGGAAAAACTGTCCATGGTACCCGCTAATTTTTCAAAATAATATATATAAAGAAAATACTTTTAACATTAATAACAAACTCGTCTCAATACATCACATTTCATATACCAGATAAATTCAAGTTTAATCCAAGCGGTCCGAAGACCTCCTAATCAAATTGGCTCCTTGCCGGCATGCCACATGTTCACACATCACAAGACAATGGCGTCCCATTGCCCACCCCTACTCACGAGGAGTGTTTCGATGTCACCCTCTGTGGGGACATTTCCATTTCGATACCTCCCATGTGCACATGGTGGTATTTCTCCTTTTTCGACACCCCAACTTGTGGCGGTGTTACTTTCGATACTCCTTTTTAGGTAGTATTACTTATTTTCGACATCCCAATTATATGTGGATGTTACTTTCGATACCCCATTACGGTGGTATTACTTTTCGATACCCCTATCATAGGTGGTATTGCGGCAAACATCATACAACACATTACAATTCAAATATGTCATGTCACATACATGTAACAAGCTATTTTTCACGAATTAAACAAATAAATTTCCCCCAACAACAAGCAATCACGAATATCACAATATATCACAATAAGCATCTTACAACATCATTTAAAACACATTCCCCTTTTTAGCAAAAACCCCCAATTTTAGAAATTAGGTTATTGGCAGTATGCATCAAATCAATTAAAACCCCCAATTTCATGTAATAATTCATTGTCAACACAAACAATTATATATATATATATATATACCATGGAAAGGGTTACGTAAAAGTATTGTTACTCACCTCTCGAAGTCCTCCACTGTGCTCTATAAATTATTCTTGATAAGGATTTGCGCTTCCCTAAAAATTCTTCTCGCGTGAGGTGGAATTCTTTGATCGGTATTGTTACGGATGTACAGGCAACAAAGTGAAATATCTTTCTCTCACTACACTGTGCGGCGCTCCTCTCAAATACTCCCTGTACACGGCGCATCACTCACATTTGGCCATACTGCAGACATTACTTAGTGTGACCAATTAGGTTTTTAATATGTATATATATATATATGGCAGGCGGCATTTTTTTGTTTCTGTTTAAAATCTTCTTTAGTGGTTGCTTGGGCTTAACGCCCAAGTACTTCGTTACATTTAGTGATCCCAAGATAAAATCAATAAAATATCCTTTGAAACATTTAATTAAAACATATATCTCATAAAGAAAAATTAAAAAAAAAACATTAAAGTCTGGAAATGTCTCATATTAAATAATATAGTATTGGATTATCCATGTAATGAATATAGAAATAAATAAATAAATAAATAAATAAAATAAATAAATCAAAAGCCTCAAAACCGGGCGTCTAACTACAATCCCAACGATAAATAATTGCGTCTAGCCACATACGGCTCATTATTTAAGAACAGACTAACCAAACTAGAAAGATTATCTAATGGTGTCCACTAAGTCTTCACGCCTCTTCAGCCTCAATGACGTCCTCCTCGTGCTCTGAAAACAATGCTTAATAATGAGATATAAAATCCCAGTGATCAACAATACAGTTTTATAAAAACATTTTCGAAAATAGCATTGTTCTCAGTAGGTGTGAAGAAGGAAAAACTGTCCATGGTACCCGCTAATTTTTCAAAATAATATATATAAAGAAAATACTTTTAACATTAATAACAAACTCGTCTCAATACATCACATTTCATATACCGGATAAATTCAAGTTTAATCCAAGCGGTCCGAAGACCTCCTAATCAAATTGGCTCCTTGCCGGCATGCCACATGTTCACACATCACAAGACAATGGCGTCCCATTGCCCACCCCCTACTCACGAGGAGTGTTTCGATGTCACCCTCCTGTCGGGGACATTTCCATTTCGATACCTCCCATGTGCACATGGTGGTATTTCTCCTTTTTCGACACCCCAACTTGTGGCGGTGTTACTTTCGATACTCCTTTTTAGGTAGTATTACTTATTTTCGACATCCCAATTATATGTGGATGTTACTTTCGATACCCCATTACGGTGGTATTACTTTTCGATACCCCTATCATAGGTGGTATTGCGGCAAACATCATACAACACATTACAATTCAAATATGTCATGTCACATACATGTAACAAGCTATTTTTCACGAATTAAACAAATAAATTTCCCCCAACAACAAACAATCACGAATATCACAATATATCACAATAAGCATCTTACAACATCATTTAAAACACATTCCCCTTTTAGCAAAAAACCCCCAATTTTAGAAATTAGGTTACTGGCAGTATGCATCAAATCAATTAAAACCCCCAATTTCATGTAATAATTCATTGTCAACACAAACAATTATATATATATATATACCATGGAAAGGGTTCGTAAAAAGTATTGTTACTCACCTCTCAAGACCTCCACTGTGCTCTAAAAATTATTCATGATAAGGATTTGCGCTTCCCTAAAAATTCTTCTCCCGTTAGGTGGCATTCTTGGATCTGTATTGTTACGGCTGTACTGGCAAGAAAGAGAAATATCTTTCTCTCACTACACTGTGCGGCGCTCCTCTCAAATACTCCCTGTACACGGCGCATCACTCACATTTGGCCATACTGCAGACATTACTTAGTGTGACCAATTAGGTTTTTAATATGTATATATATATATATGGCAGGCGGCATTTTTTTGTTTACGTTTAAAATCTTCTTTAGTGGTTGCTTGGGCTTAACGCCCAAGTACCCTCCTTCCTTTTTTTTTTTTGTCTATATATATATATATATATATATATATATATATATATATATATATATATATATAAAATTTTGTATTCTCTATAATAGTTAATAAATTGCAATAAATCCTTATACCATCACTTCTTTACACTAAATCTCCCATTTATATTTTATTTGCACTACACTTTTTAATAACTTAATATTATTATTATTATTATTTATTTTATTTTATTTCAAATTAATTTTGTTAGAATTTTAGGATGTTACACAAGGAACCTTTGTTCCTAGAGGACGCAATGATATCTTATCTACTGCCATCGGTAAACCAGACCACCCGGGCCGTGTCATTGGTGTTGGATGGGGAGTCGGCATTCGCCAATACCATGGTTCATCTTCACACCAATGCCACAGGGATTCGGTTGCAGATAGAGCACAACTAAAACAGGAGATTGCAGCTGAGCTTCGACAGGAGATGGCCGAGCAGTTTTCCCAGCAGATGGCAATATTTACTTCTTTGTCCCAGCGAGATGACAAATGCCGGTGTCCAACCCTCTGTCCAACCCTCTGTCCATGTGAGCACTAAGGGCTCATGTGATCCTCCTCATCATCCTGAAAATGATGATGATGGTGATGCTGCTGCTGCTGCTGATGATGATGATGATGATGATGATGATGATGATGATGACGACCCTGATAGGTGTGAGCTGTATGTTGATGATGATCATCATCATCGCCGCTTAGTGGCATTGGGTAGGGCATATAATAAGTTAGGTAATACCATACACCATCGGTTATTACCGGATGATCATCTGAGGGTGTCTGTTGAGATTATTCGAGATGCTGATGCTCGAGTCCCTGTGCCCACCGAGGAGGTTCAAACAGTGGGTCGGGCCCCAGAACTTCATCCTCTCGGCCAAGAAGACTGGTCAGCTTTCTTGTTGCATCTGAGGTATTCGGTTAGTTGTGTTTTTCTATATTCATAGTTGAAATATATTTATTATTGTTTAAAGATAATGCTTTATTTGTATTTGTTATAGGATGTTGGAAATGATATTGTGCCTAAAAGGTCGGATCTAGGAAGACCAGAGATGTCCGCTCCCTGTCAAGGTATTCATTTGACCATTTAGTTAATAACGAATTAAATAACTTAATTATCCGTGATTACTAATATATATCTATGTTGTTTAGGGGATCGACAAAGGGGCACCTGGCCATGGTGATGTTTTCAAAGTTCGGCTATACAAAGTTGTCACCATGGAGGATGATGCAGCCTTGGTAACGTTGGAACATGATGCCACCCTGGTGAATCTGTATATACCAAAGAAAGAACTTATGGAGATGGCACTCAATAAAGAAATGGCCAGTTCTGCACACATATCGTTTTGGTGCACGTAAGTACATTTTATTTATAAGTTAAGTACGTAATTAATTTTTAAATACAATGATAATTAACATGTTTTTCCAATATATTAGGTATCTGCATCGTATGTTAGTCGATCAGGGGTAACCTCGCCTTTATGGGTTCATTGACCCCATGTTCATTCAGGGTGATGTTCTCGTAGCATCGGAAGACCCGGTCACTACCATACGTGATATACTTGCCCGAGACGATCATCAATTCTATCTTGCGCCTTATCTCAATAAGTAAGTATCGGTTATTTAAGTATAACTATATATGACTTAGTCACTAACTGTTTCGCAAATTTACAGCCGGCATTGGCAACTGTTGCTCTTGTACCCAAGAATGAACGTCGTGGTCTTCTTACGCTCATTGGGAAATAAGCCGCGAATGAACTCGAAGACGATCATCAAACGTAAGCGTTAAAATACTTTATAATCAGTAATGCAGTTGTTTTAATTATCTGAAATCTATTATATATACTTTAATTAATGTTTTTGTCATGATAGGTCTATTAATGCATCCCACATGTTGCGTGGTGAAAGGCGTACTCGGGCTATCAGATGGATTATTCCCAGCGTAAGATATTTATTAGTTCAAATGCATCAAATGCAGTGGGTACAATAATTGATTTCTATTTTATTTAATTCCTCATATTCTAATTGGGTTTCATTTGTACGTAGTCACGTATACAACATGGGTCATGGGAATGTCGCTACTATGTGATGCAGTGGATGTTGGAAATTATCTCGTTTGGGATCACTGAAAGATGGAGTGAGGTAAATGTTAATTGACACAATTAGAAGTAATAGTATAGATTCGTTATATGTTTTATGTTAGTTTATTACTTAAAAGATATAATCTTTTGTCCAATTAAACTTGCAGATATTCAACAATCCAACTCCATTGTCTCATTCTGACATCAACATCATAAAGAGGCGTTGGGCAACTTTCTTTCTTGAAGTGTACCACCCATAGTTTGTATATATGTAGTTAGTTTAAAAACTTATCATATACTATCTATAGTGTACCTTTTGCTGATGATATGTATTAGCTATAGTTTAAAAACTTATAATATTGAATGAATTATGTTTTGATTTTGAATGATTGTGTCAAAACTGGTTTGGTGTTCTGTTGTTGTTTCTTGTTTGATCGAGGTACTGCTGGTTTGTTTATTGATCTGCAACCTTTGTGTCTCTGTCATTGGCATAAAATGATTCTTAATAATGTTTGATTCACTAAGGTAGTTCTCATGCTTCTTTTCTTTGGCTGGAAATTTTGAGATTATACATTAAATTGAACAGATTTTTAGCACTTCAATTCCGAGTATGGAGGAGCCGAGTCACTCTTGGTCATTCCTTTCATTTATACATCTTCTTTTATGCAATCATTTAGTTCTACCAACTGAAATGCTTTTTGTTGTAAGAGCTAATCAAGGTTTTGTTAATGCCCGGATGATGAGTGTAGAAGGGGGTTTGAAAAAAATTTGTATAGACTTGTAATTTGGAAAATTTTGTACGGACTTGTAATTGTTTACTGCACATGGAGCTTGAAGCATTTGATACATTTTTTAACCAATATTTTTAGTGAAACAGGGGAAAGGAATGATTGAAATGTAAATATGATTAAAAAAAGAAGAGATTTTACACATCGGTTCTCAATAACCGATGTGTATATTTAACTTTCTACATCGGTTTTCCTTAAAACCGATGTGTAATTTACACATCGGTTCTTTAAAAAACCGATGTAGAAAGTCAAATTTACACATCGGTTTAAAGAAAAACCGATGTAGAAAGTTAAATTTATAACTGCTTATTAATTGTTAAATTAATTTTCCACATCGGTTAATATAAAACCGATGTTTAAAATATACTTTACACATCGGTTTTATAACCGATGTGTAAAGTGGCAATAAACCACATCGGTCGTTTCCACATCAGTTTCAAAACCGATGTGGAAAGCCAAAAATAACCGACGTGGAATCCCTTTTCTGCACTAGTGAAAATTTTATATAAAATAAAGACCTAAAACAATGTAGGTTTTCTCTATATGTAAGATTCAGGGATCGAACCCATGACCACTTACTTAAGGGACTCAAATCAGTTACCACTCAAACCAATTACATGTACATGAACTTTAACCTTTGATTAAATTATATCTGTAATTTATTACAGTTAATCAATCATGGTCTTTTAGGTGGAATTTATTACATTAATCAATCTAAAATTTTACTACGATCTAAAAAATATTTGATGATGAGTATATACTCTCTAATATTCTTTTATGTACATATTCTTTTTTATTGATTAAAAACCCATCTGAGTCACATTAATTGATGTGGATTTTATTTGAATTTTGTATGATTCATATGAATTTCAATTAATAAGAAAAAGTGTGTTGGAAAGTGAGTGCATTGCTAACATTTTACAAAATATTTATAAATTTTTTGTAAAATTAATTTTAGATCATTTTATATTAAATTTTTATAGACCTTCTTCAACTTATTTTAATTGAACTATTTTAATTTCATTTTTTATTAACATTTGCCAAAGAAATCAATCAAATCATTAAAACAAAAGTGGGTAATGATCTTGACATATAATCTTCCTTAAATATCTTACTTGTAGATAACAAACAAAAGATACACAGTTCAACCTGAGTTATCATATACATCAAAAAGTTCTTATCTTTTTTATACTTTACTTATTTAGAAAATATAAAAAGAAAAGAATGGGTTGAATTTGTATTTCTCTTGTTCTATTATTTTAAAAAATATATATAAAAATAGTGTAACTTTATCTTTGAATAAATTATATATCATTTTCATTCCAACACACTAGAGGTGGCAAAACAGGTTAGGCCCGACAGCCAACTCGTTTAGCCCACCATTTTTGGCGGATTGGGTTGAGCTCCCTAATCCACCAAGCCATATGGAGTCGACCTGTCTAACCTGTCAAAAAAACGGGTTAGAGGCGAACCGGGACGAGTTGGCTTGCCAAACTGCTTTCTTTTTATTTTTTGAATTTTTTTTTATTTTTTTATGCTGTAATTATTTTTCAGTTTACCGATTCATAAGACCATCAGTTAGTTCATCTTGTTCAATAAATATTTTTATATATATTTATATTTTTTTAGTTTACAATTATTCATCCATTAGAACTATATATATTTGTATGTAGTCCATCTCATTTACTAATATATTTATATATTAGTAGCTTCAATTTTTTTTTTACTGACCAACCCGTTGCTAAACGGGGTAGGTTGGGACTTGGGAGGCTCAACCCATTTTAGAAAAACGGGTTAACCCGTCTCGTTTTCAGTTGGTCAATGTCGGACCGGGTTGGCTCATTTTATCAACTCTACAACACACTCTTTTTACTTTTTCGTTCCCTGAACAAGTATAAATACAAGGTGGCTTCTACGGTGAAGTCATTGAATTCCCTCTATATATACCGGTATACCCAAATGAAACTTTGGAGTGAAAAGTTATACTAACTAAATAATTGACGGTCTATATTTAAAAGAAAAAAAATTGAAAAATACTATTTTACCCTTTCCTCTCCCACCCTACCGATCATAGCCCAAAATCTCCTCCTCCTTCCAACCAGCGGCGCCGCCGCCGCCTGCACCACCTTCATCCCTACCTCCACCTCACCCCACCATAAGCAAGAACATGTTCATCCTCTTTCCACCGGAACCGAAAGTCCATCGCAAATCGCCACGGATGCCATTGGCCAACGTCATGGAGAAATGCCTTCTTCCTCCACCATCGTTGTCCCTACGCCGCAAGCCACTGCGCCGCTGTCCATGCCGACACCACCTCCAGCAACCGACCGGAACGCACAACCATGACCACCACTAGCCTTACCACACCAGATCTGTGGGGGATGGTTGGATGTGAGAGCAGATCTGAAAGCAACCATCCCCCACAGCCAAGTAACGATGGCACCCACCAAAAAGAAGCAGAAGACTGTGTGGTGGTGGCAGTGAGGTCGAACCTCTGCAACCCGGATCCGGGCGATGGCGTGGTGGTGGTGTTGGCCGAGTCTCCGATAGATGGGAGAGGGCATAATGCTAGGGATAGAGGTAGTGGATGATGTCTTCGCTGCTTTCGACGGCAGGCACGACGAATCCCGGCAGTCGAGCGTCCATGGCCGTCCAGAGGGGGTGTGGTGGTGGCAAAGAGTTGGGGTGTGGTGGTGGTAGCGGTGGTCGGTGGGTGGTAGTGAAGGATATGGAATATGATGATGAAGAGGGTAAATGGGAGATTTTACATGAAAAAATTTGTCACTCAATGGGTATACCGGTATACCCAGAAACATAACCTTCACCGTAGAAGTCATCATAAATACAATGTGATTGTTCACCAAAAACAAAATTACGATGTGATTTTAATCGTACAAATATGATTTCTCCTAAAGAAAATATATATTGCAATTATAACTAATAATAATCACGTAGCACAGAATCTTGTTTCATTATCATTTTGTCTTTATTCCATTTTTGGGCTTGCAGGGTTGCATGCAACTTTGGAAAGTCTATAGCCTTTACCATCGATTATGGGGCCAACCCACACTATTTTGCTACCGAAATTGAATACGAAAATGGGGATGGTGTTAACGAGGTTTTTTGGTTCTTGACCAAAATTCCTTCGTGACAAATAATTGAAGATCAAACGAGTGTGAGACCTACGAGTTATACGGTAATCTCGTCAGAAATGTGCTATTTTTGAAAGTAATGTCTGACAAGTACACATTTGACAATTTTAGTCAAATTGGGAATTACTGCCAAAGACTTAGTGCTAAGACAAGTATATAAGTTTGAAAAATGGTGTACAGATTATTGTCAATAATGAAACTTGACAATGAAACTTCTTGTATTTGAAAAGGTAAATTTGAAATTTAAAAGAAGAAAGTAGTTTCTATGTAGGAAATAACTTCCTGATTGAACTAAGCTTACAATGAAAAACAAACATAAGTCTGAAAAAAGAAAGTTAAGTAAAGTAGGATCTAAGTGATACAACTTGCAAGAAGTAAATGAATTTAAAAGAAGAACATAAAAGAAGTGCTGGAAATAAGTAAGAATAAACGAAGAACTTGAATAAAAGAGATGAAAATGGCATTGAATTTTACCATGGTATTGAAATAAGAAGGATGGAGGGAATACTTGAATGTAATCCGTCAATCTGTTGTGTGATCAAGATGTGTAGGATGTGTATCAAGTAACCGACCTAGATAATGGAAATAGTTTCTGAAATACAAAGTAATTAAGTATGAATACTTGACAGGAAGTAAAACTTAGATTTGAAATGTAAATACACTACAAATGAATTAATATAGAAAAGGTAGTTATTTATTAAAGTTGATGAAGAACAATTTCTGGAAAATTGAATAAAAACGAATGAAAATGTTAATTTAAGTAAAAAATGTCAAAAACTAGGAATTACTTATAATATTAGAGTCAAGGAAAACTTGATTAAACAAGTATGAAATGCATAAAAGTAACGAAAGTTACAGAAAAAGTATGAAGAACATGATGAATAAACTAGAAAGTGTTTGAAGAACTTGAAGGAAATGATCCAATATTGTATTGAAATTGAACATTGTATTGATGATAACAGGGTGGAAGGAATTTGAGTTAATCTGTTAGTCTGATGTGTGATCGAGACATGTAGGATGTTTCAAGTTTCCAACCTCATTTACATTGTGCTTACTAGTATTTATAGGCAAATAAAGTAACTACCTATTACTAACTTCCTATCTTATAATGACTGCCACGTATCTTGGCAGTTTTCTATACTTCAAACTTAAACTGCTTGTCAAACAACTCTGATAACTGCTCAATTTCTTGAACAGCTGAGCGTCAACTTGATTGTCTACGACAGTCTGGCTGCTTGACAGCTTGTCTTGCTAATGCTTTGTCAGTCTTGAGGACTTAGCCATTTTCACACTTCTCTGTACATTTGACAACTCTTCTTAATACTTTGGCAAAAATCTTGGTTGCCAATTTATCCTTTCTGTAGACCAGTATTTTCTTGTCAACTAAATATTTTCAACACTTAGAAATATCAGTCATTACTCTGATTCCTTCGTCAGCCTGTCGAAATGCATCCGTCAATAATCAGAAATTTCACCCCTAACAGATGGTGACTTGGTTGAGATTGAGTTGCATCAAACTAGTGTATCAGACACATGGATTCCAATGTATCGTTCTTGGGGTGCAATATGGGCTCTGAACTCAGGTTTACAGTTGCAAGCTCCATTCTCTATTAGGCTCACAGAGGTTGGCATTGGCAAGACCACCGGCAAGACCATTGTGCCTGACAATGTGATTCCTCGTGGCTGGCAACCTAGCCGAGTTTATGGATCATTTATCAATTTCTAGTCTTTATAAGCATGAGTTGTGTTATTTGAATAACAAAATGAAACATCAAAATCTGGCAACAATTTTCATGTTTAATGCAATTAAATAACGTGGTTAATGAAGTGTTGAGTTTGGTTAATGGATATATCAAAGTGTCACAACTCATTAACCATCAACTGAACTTTATTAACCGAGATTTTCAACGTCATTAACCACGATTCTTAGGTGTTCAAATATGATTACAATATGTATATTTGAACACCTGAGAATCATGGTTAACGATATTTAAAATCATGGTTAATGACATTAAGCATACTTATAGATTGGGGTCCTAAACCGTTCCGGATGCTAAATGTTTGGCGTGAGATTCCAGGATACGTCGAGTTTGTGAAGAATGAATGGAATGAAATGAGTATAGAAGGATGGGGTGCTTTTGTGTTAAAAGAGAAGCTGAAGTGTATAAAACAAAAGTTAAAGGAGTGGAGAAAAATTCATTGTGGGAATGTAGGCATGCGTCTCAAAGAAGCAAAATAGGAATTAGAAAGGTGGGATCTAAAAGGGGAACAACATAATTTAAATCTGACAGAGGTTGAGGAAAGAAGAGATTGTATGGCCAATGTTCGTAGGTTATCGCATATGAATTGTTCCATTATGTGGCAAAAGGCGAGGGTGAGATGGTTGAAGGACGGGGATGCAAATTCCAGGTACTTTCATGGTTGTATGAACATGAGTACAAGGAAGAATCATATTCTTTGCCTTAGCACTGAAGGAGGCAGAGTAGAAGGGGTTGAGCAAATAAAATTTGAAATTATGGGTCATTTTAGTAATCACTTTCAGCATAGAACGTGGGATAGGCCAGTGTTGGATAATGTGGTTTTTAAGTAAATTGATGAAGTTTCTAATTCTGAGTTGGTGGCACCTTTTCAGGAGGATGAAATTCGGGCAGCAGTTTGGGATTGTGAGAGTTCCAAGAGTCCAGGGCCTGATGGTGTTAACTTCGGGTTCATCAAGGAGTTTTGAGAATTAGTAAAAACAGATTTTATCACTTTTTTGACGGAGTTCCAGAATCATGGGAGATTGGTAAGAGGTTCAAATTTTTCTTTTATTGTTCTGATTCCTAAAAAAGATAATCCACATAAGATCAATGACTATAGGCCCATATCTCTAATTGGTTGTAGGTATAAGGTTCTGGCAAAATTACTGGCAAACAGGTTGAGAAAAGTCATGGACTTCTTGATATCAGATACGCAATCAGCATTTATAAAAGACAGGCAAATTTTGAATGGTGTTCTTATAGCTAATGAGTTGATAGATGAAGCTCAAAAATGTGGAAAGGAAGCAATTTTATTCAAGGTTGATTTCGAAAAGGCATATGACTCAATGGATTGGCAATATCTTCTCTTTGTCTTGGGTCGTATGGGTTTTTCAGATAAGTGGAGGACGTGGATACTAGAATGTTTGTCTACAGCTACTATGTCAGTTTTGGTGAATGGGTGTCCGACGAAGGAGTTCAAGGTTGGTAGAGGTTTGAGACAAGGGGATCCATTGTCACTGTTTCTATTTTTACTTGCGGTGGAAGGTTTTAGTGTCTTGGTAAATAAAGTTGTGATATCAAATTTGTTGGAGGGCTTTAAGTTTGGATCATCTGAACAAGAAATATCACATTTGCAATTTGCAGATGACACATTGGTGGTGTGTAAAAAATCCAAGGAAAATGTTTGGGCAATAAAGGCTTCTCTTCAGTTGTTTCAGGTTATTTATGGTCTGAAGGTAAATTTCCACAAGAGTCAATTGATAGGTGTGAATGTGGATGATGAATGGCTCAAGGAAGTAGCTGTTTTTCTTAATTGTAAAGTGGGAACCGTGCCGTTTACATATATTGGGCTCCCCATAGGTGCTAATCCGAGAAGGTTGTCAACTTGGACTCTCGTTGTGGAGAAAATTAAAAAAAGGTTGTCTGGATGAAGAAGTAAGTTCTTGTCCTTTGGTGGGCATGTTGTCGTATTAAAGTCAGTCCTGACATCGTTACCGATCTTCTATCTTTCTTTTTTCAAAGCTCCTACAAGTATCATTTCTAAAATTGAATCTATGTTCAGAACTTTTTTATGGGGCGGGGACAGTGAGAAAAAGAGAGTTTATTGGGTTGCTTGGGAGAACGTCTGTAAATAGCGTGAGTTGGGTGGGTTGGGTGTTAAGAATCTTCGGTTTTTTAATTTGGCTCTTTTGAGAAAGTGGTTATGGAGGGTGGGGTTAATGTAGGGTGTTTGTGGCATAGAGTTTTATCGGCAAAGTATGGGGAGAGTGGTGGGGTTGTGTGTGAGGGTGGTAGTAAGGGGTCGGTGTGGTGGAAAGATGTGTGCTCGATGGAAGGGGTGTTGGGTTCTTTTAAAAAGGTAGTAAGGAATGGGTTAGACTCTTTGTTTTGGAAGGACTTTTGGGTTGAGGGCGGGCCTCTGAATTTAAGGTTTCTTAGACTGTTTAACCTTGCAGTAAATAAAGAGGCCAAGGTTGCGGAGTTAGGTGATTGGTTTGAAGGGAGGTGGGGTTGGGCTTGGGTGTGGAGGAGGGAGTTGTTCTAATGGGAGTTAGAGTTAGTGAGGGAGTTAAACATGGTAATGGAGGAAGTTGTTATTAAAGAGGGTGTTGGAGATAAATAGGCGTGGAGTTTGGATGCTACAGGTGAGTACTCGGTTCAGGCGGCATAGAGGTTCTTAGCAGCTAGTCACCAAGATATAGGTGATGATTTTCTCAGCAGGTTATGGAATAAGTTGGTACCATAAAAAATCACAACGTTTGCTTGGAGACTTGCTCAAAATAGGATACCATCAAAGGAAAACTTAATGCACAGATATTTTGCAAAACTCCTTGATTAGGTGTGAAGGTTGCTTACAGGAAAATGACACTGTAAAACACTTATTTTTTGAATGTCAGCTTTTCTCAAAAGCATGGCGAGGTTGTTTATCTTGGTTAGGCTTCTTATCAGTTTTACACTAAAATTGCCAAAACCATTTTCTTCAATTCCAGGGGCTTGGTTGCATTTTTGGTATTAACAAAGAGGTTTGGTAAATGATATGGTATGCAACAATCTGGTGCATTTGATAAGCTAGAAATCATTTAATCTTTAAAAATAAGAAAGCAAATGGTGAGACAATTTTGGAATCTGTGAAAGTGATGTCTTGGCAGTGGCTTAGAGCAAGGAAGAGGGGCTTTTGCTACTCTTTATCCGATTGGTGTTCAAATCCCATTGCCTGTTTATCAGTGTGTGTGTCAGTGTGAAGAATAAATTTCGAGTCTATATAAACATATATAAAAGTAATAATATATAAATAAGTCTGTCCTGGCACTCGCAGCAGTGCCATTATATATATAGATCATAGAAATTTATTCAGCAATGTGTGTAAGTATGATGAATAAATTAAATAGAATGGACTAATAAAGAAAAATATTTTTTCAACTAACTGATAACTAGGAAAGAAACCCGTAAGTATTGTACATGAGAATAATTTATTTTCTATATATCTAAAAAGCATATATGATTATATCTATATATATCATCCGTATATAATTGTGGAGACTAATCCATCGAGGTACATGATTGATATCTCTCAATCAAATTTTCTCCATACACAAAAGCCAGTTATTGAATCTGTGACCAATTGTTTGAGGGGCCTGAACCCGTTACCACTCAGACCAATCACACGTTGGTAACTATATTAGTATGATTGTTATAAGTTATATTCAAATTAATATTAATATATAATAATAAGTAAAACTCTGTATCTGTAAAAAAAAAAAACTCTAGAACTTTCTTCCTTTAATCTGCTAGTGTTTTTATTTTGTGTATTTTTAAGTTTCACATATTGTCAAAAGAAAAATGACAGGCGGAACACTATGTGCATCATTACTGTAGGAAATACTGTAGGAAACATTTACCAGTTTTATATATAGTAATAGATAACAAAAAAAGATTGATTCCTCAACAAAGTTAAAAACGAAAAAAAGAAAAAAAGGAAATTTTAGTCAATATAGTCAAGTTATCAATATCAATAAAAAAATAATCAAGATTTTTAAGCATAAAATACGTTATCCGGAATTTGATAGTGCGACACCCCCTCTTGGGACATCACATGGTAACTCGTTGTGGAAGATAGGTTAGGGAATTTATTTTGTTTCAATCTCTTGGATTTAACAAACATAGGTATTAGAAAGATGAAATCAAGTGTCACTTTCTAAAAATTGAAACAAAATTCCTCCACCCTCTCAAACTAGGGTTTCGGTCATATGCACAAGAATATGAAGGAAAATTTATTTTGATTCATGCTCTTGAATGATGAACATAGAGATTATAATGAGTTCATACAAATTGGTTTCATAACAAATGGATTTTTCTATGATTTTCTAGAAATTTTTGAACATAAACTCTAGAATATGAAACATTATCATCATGGCTTGAAAAAAATGAAATCAATGAAGAAGATGATGTTTAATGATCAATGAGAGAAAGATATACATCTTGTATGTTGAAAAATTGAAAGGAATAGAGTAAGTTCTTCACAAAATTTAGTTATGGTGTTCTTGAGAGTTTGAGAGCAAATGGTGAAGATGATGAAACAAAGAGAGTAAATGAGTGAAAATGGCTAAAGTTTGGGGGGTTGGGGGCGTGTAGTGTAGGGACTAAAAGGTCCAAATTTTGTTCCTTAGGGACAAAGAGATAAAATCACTTAGGGACAATTTTGGCATTTCATAAATGGTTAAGGACTTAAAGGACTTTTCACTCTTAACATCATCATTACAAGGTGAGTCACACCATGACTCACCATGGTTACTGACCTACATGAGTTATCATGGGTGACTCATCTTCTCATCCTTTAGCAGGTCCCGGATATCCCGTATTCAGCTCCGTCGTTCACCAGATTTAATATTTCGCCCGGATAAAATATAATATTTCATTTTTGAGCGAAAAATTTCAAAATAACTAAAGTCGTTGGAAACGCGATATAAAACCTAACCATTTCGTTCTCGAGTCAAAATTAGGTTTTCTGATCAGTAAAATTTTACTGCCAGTGAAAACACAGACCAAGTTTCGTATGAATTTACAACCTAAAATTTAATCAGAATCTCTACGATAAAGCAAAGTACAAATATTACTTTGGTTTATCCAAAATCATTTTCTGAATCTCAGATAAAATATAAACATTTATGTATTTACTTACTGATATTAGAAAATAGTGAAAATCGGGGTGTTACATTACTACCTACTAAAAAACAATCATCCTAGAAATTATGCACCTGCAAAAAGATCAGGATATTGTAATCTCATCTTGTCCTCAGCTTCCCACCCATGTTGCTTCTCCGGTTGTCTCATCCCAAATAACTTTGACCAAGGAAATTTGTTTACCCTTGAGCTGCTTAATCATCTTATCCTCGATTCGTACAGGTGAAGTCTCATAAGACAAGTTTTCTTTTAATTGTACTACATCGGGTTCAATTACATGTGATGGATCAAGAATATACTTCCTCAGTTGTGAAACATGAAAAACAACATGAATATTTAAAAGAAAATGTGGTAAAGCAATTTGATAGGCTACTGGACTAATACGACGAAGAACTTAGTAAGGTCCAATGAATTTAGGAGTGAGTTTTCTGGACTTTATAACCCTACCTACCCAAGTCGTGGGTGTGACTCTCAGAAACACATGTTCACCTTCTTGAAATTCGAGAGGTCATCTTCTTCGATTTGAGTAACTCTTCTGCCTACTTTGTGAGGTTTTCATCTTTTCACGGATTTGTTTAACCTTCTCTGTTGTTTCTTGCATGATTTCGGGTCCTAAAATCATGCTTTCTCCATCTTGGTACCAATACAGAGGTGTTTGACATTTTCTCACACAAAGAGACTCATAGGGTGCCATCCCTATACTCGAATGAAAACTATTATTATATGTGAACTCGATAAGCGGCTAAAGATCATCCCAAATTCCATGATTGTCTAAGACACATGCTCTCAAAGAAGTCTTATAACGATCGAATCGTTTCTTTCCATTTATCCATCTATTTGTGGATGATATGCAGAACTTAACCTTAACTTGGTTCCTAGTGCTTGATGTAGACTTCCCCAAAAGCATGAAGTGAACTTCGAATCTTGTTCAGAAACAATGCTCGAAGGCACTCCATGAAGTCTAATCAATTCCTTGATATACACATCGGTTAACTTTTCTACCGTATAATTGATCTTAACAGGTAAGAAATGTGCTTATTTTGTTAACCTGACAACGATCACCCAAATTGAATCAAAACCTTTGGATGTTCGTGGTAAACTTACCACAGAATCCATAGATATACTATTCCATTTTCATTCAAGTACATCCAACGATGTAAGCATTCCTCCGGGTCTTTGATGTTCTGCCTTTGCTTTCTGACAAGTCAGACATGCTGCAACGTACTCCGTGACTTTCTTTTTCATGCCTGGCGACCAAAATCTTTGTTTTAGATCTTGATACATCTTAGTTGATCCAGGATGAATACTTAACTCATTCTTGTGTGATTCCTCAAGAATCATCTTTTTCATCTCAGGATTG
This sequence comes from Sophora flavescens, assembly GCA_030762895.1. Taxonomy (NCBI): domain Eukaryota; kingdom Viridiplantae; phylum Streptophyta; class Magnoliopsida; order Fabales; family Fabaceae; genus Sophora; species Sophora flavescens. The sequence goes on along the minus strand of CM061068.1, from coordinate 96,379,765 downwards.
TCAGGTACACAGACTCGTCCATTGCACCTTAAGATGTTATCTGATCCCAAGCTAAACTTTGTAGCTTTTCCTTATTCCATTAACTCTTTCCTCTCTTGAAGATACGCATCGGCAACTTGTTGTTCTCAGATCTCTTCCATCAATCCACTAGAGATTTTAATCATACCCAAACTGATTTTCTTTGGACTTATTTCCATAATCAAATTGAGATCACGGAACTTCTCAATTAGTTCTAGTTCTTTTACCATCATTTCTCAAACATGAATGGCTTTCCGGCTCAAAGCATCTGCTTCAACGTTCGCCTTTCCAGGATGGTATTGCAACTTGAAGTCATAGTCTTTCAAAAATTCCATCCATCGTCTTTGCCTCATGTTAAGCTCCTTCTGATCAAACAGATACTTCAGATTTTTGTGAACACTAAAGACATCAAACTTAGCCCCATACAGATGATGTCTCCATATCTTTAGTGCAAAAACCACCGCAGCTAACTCAAAATCATGCGTTGGGTAATTCCTCTCACGAGTCTTTAACAGACGTGATGCATACGCTACAACTTTTCGATGTTGCATTAATACACAGACTAAACCTTGATGCGAAGCATCACAATATACCTCATAAGGTTCATTTGGTTCAGGAAGTATTAACACTGGTGAAGTTGTCAAACGTTTCTTTATCTTTTGAAAACTTTCCTCGCATTTTACAGTCCACATAAAAGGTTGATCATTTCTCGTAAGTTGAGTCAACGGTGCTACTATCTTAGAAAAACCTTCGATAAACCTTCGGTAATATCCGGCTAGACCAACAAAACTTCAAATCTCCATCACTGTCTTTGGCCTTTCCCAAAAAAGTACTGCTTCTAGTTTTGCAGAATCGACAGCAATTCCTTCATTGGTAATCACATGTCCTAAGAATTTAACTTCTTCGAGCCAAAACTCGCTCTTAGACAGTTTTGCATACAACACCTTATCGCGTAGAATCTGTAGGACTTGTTGTAGATGTTCCTCATGTTCCTCATAACTCTTAGATTAAATGAGAATATCATCGACAAACACGACAACGAACTTATCGAGAAATGGACGAAAAATCCGATTCATGTAGTCCATGAAGATTGCAGGTGCATTCGTTACTCCAAACGGCATTACAAGATACTCATAATGTCCATAACGAGTTCGGAACACAGTCATTGGTATATCTTCAGTCTTTACTCCAATCTGATGATATCTCGTCCTCAAGTCAATCTTTGAGAAAAAAACAGCTCATCTCAGGTGATCCATTAGATCATCTATGCGTAGTAAAGGGTACTTATTCTTGAAAGTCACTTTGTTTAGTTGTCTAAAATCCATGCAGAGTCTCGAACCTCCGTCCTTCTTCCTCACTAAAAGAACTGGTGCTCCCCACAGAGAAACACTCGGTCTTATAAACTGTTCCGATAAAAGGTCCTCCGGTTGGGCTTTCAATTCAGCAAGCTTTGAAGGCGACATTCGATAAGGAGCGATAGAAATCGGACCTGTTCCTGGAATTGATGGAGAACTCAATATCTCTTACTGGCAACAACCCCGAAACATCATTCGGAAACACATCCGTAAATTCCCTCACAACAGGCATCTCACTCAAATCGATATCCCCCTCGACTTCTAAGTTAGATAAAAGCAAGTATCCCTGATCTCTTTCTTTCGAAAAAATTTCTTACTTGGTAGATAAAAATCCAGAAATCTCAGGATTAGGAAAAACTAAGGTTTTATGAGCGCAATCTAAAATAATATGATTGAAAGATAACCAATCTATGACTAAAATTATATCTAACTGTATTAAAGACAAGTAGATCAAATCAACAAGAAAATGCCTATCCTGAATAATAATAGGATAGTTCAAGCATATAGAATTTACGATAACTGGCTTAGCAATTGGGGTTGAAACAATTAAGTCATACGATAATGAAGAAACAAGCAATTTCAAAAGTTTCACACAATTCATCGAAATAAAAGAATGCGTTGCATCCGAATCGAAAAGTACAGTTAAGAAATTACCCATTATGTCGCAACTACCTTGTATGAGATCGTCAGATTTTGAAGCTTCAGTACCACTCATGGTGTAAACTCTCCCCTTAGTCGTCGGCTTATTGGTTCTTGCGGTGTTGGCAACTGGTCCAGACCTCGGTGCACCACAATCTCTTGCTATGTGCCCCACTTGACCACAAGTGAAACACTTCATTCCTCTTATTAGGCAAGTATAAGCCATGTGGCTTGGGTCTCCACACTTGTAACATCTCTTTCCTTGGCTTTAGTTTCTTTGGCCTCCACTACCTGATGCAGAAACAACTGGACGATATGGTTGCTGGTTCTGGTTATTTCCTGGTGGTCGGAAATATGGTTTTATCTGAATTTGCTTCCCCTTCTGATTCTGATTTTGAAGCTGGTTCTTGAACCGAGAGGGTCCTCCAACATTCCCTCTATTAGAGTCCTTTTCTTTTTTGTTCAACTTTCCTACACTTCTCAACTAGAGCTTGGAAATTTTTGATTTCCAGTGGCAGTACCGACTCCTTGATTTCAAAACGTAATCCTCCCTCGAATCTTTCCCACTTCCAGTCTTCATCCGGATTATTTTGGAAGAAACAAAAATACTTGGCAAGTGACTCAAATTTTCCTGCGTATTCCCCAACAGACATGTTCCTCTGATGCAGACGCAGAAATTCTTGCTCTTTTCAGCTCGAGCACTGAGGAAAATACTTGTTTAGAAACATGTTACGGAATATGTCCCAACTAATCTCCTGATTATCCACTTCCAGCAGTTGCTTAGTGCCCCTCCACCAATTTTCAGCATCTCCCAACAGTATAAAAGTAGCATAAGGTACCTTCACTGCTTCAGATGTGAATCACTCATAAATTTTCTCTAACTCCGAAATTCACAAATCAGCTTTAGCAGTGGTCAACATCTCCATGAAATGGTGGCGAATTCTCGACGTCGGAAAACAATCGACCTCGCCCTCGCACTGTTCCCACAAATTTGTTCCCGTTGGTTCTGGGTAGCCATAGTTGCAGTTTGTAATGCGATAGCAGCTGCAACATTCTCCATTGCTTGAGCTGCGTAATCCATTCCACCATCATAATTCTCATCAACATTACCACGGCCACCAATGGGACCACCTCTACAGCCACAAGCACGTCCACGTCCATGTCCACGTGCACCTTCTGGTTCCATAACTGACCTACAAGACAAAATCAGTTAAACATCAACCAGAAAATGAAATGTAAACTTACTAGTTACAATACATTACTTCTAAGAAGTAATTCAAACAAGTCTTAATCAGAGAACACACAACATCAACACAACAGACCTATTTCCCAAATATTCCCGAAAGACTCGACTAGCTCTGATACTACTAAATGCGACACCCCCTCTTGGGACATCACATGGTAACTCGTTGCAGAAAATAAAACTTTAGAAATTTCTGTTTACTTTCGGAAAAATAGTGCTTTCTAAGTCTTTATCATATTTTAAAAAATAGTGATAAACTTTTTCCTTTACTTCACCATACAAACAACATCATCTAACACACACACACACACACACACACACACACACACACACACACACACACATATATATATATGCATCATCAACTTTGTACATATTACATCATTACCCTTTTTACACAGGGCCTTTAGAAAGACAGGCCATTCTCAAAAGTAACAGAGTACAGAAAATAAAAACATATCTAGCACATAGCGATCGTCTAGAACCACATCTAAAAAATAATAGCTCTTAGTAGCCATAATAATAGACTATCAAATCACTATCTCAAAAAAAAAAAAAAACTCAACGTGCAGCTGGTCAATGCTAGTGATAGCCAATGGGGAGACCATGGTGGTCATCCCCACCCACAGGAGGAGTGTTCGGTGAAGACACCACAGCTCTCGTTCCCCCCTCAGGAGCAACATCATCATGATGAAGAGGGTGGTACTCGGGCTCCACCTCTAAGTCCTCCTCGAGATCCTCCTCCATCCCCTCATCAACCTCCGGAATATGTGTGATCGGTGCTGGAGGTGCCACTGGTGCTGCCTCCTGTAAAGGCTGAACTACTGGAGGGTGAAGCTCCAACTCTCCCTGATCTACCAGATACTGTAAGATAAGCTAGAGCGGAGGTAATGAATCCTCAATAGTCTCTACAGTATGAGTACGTCGTTGGGGTACCGCTACTAACGTGTCGGTAATAGTACGTACGGAGCCTGTGTAGGTGGCGTTGTGTGCCCCGGGATTAATCTCCCACGCACCACCATCAGCTGCATTCTCAAAAGTCAGGGACCGAGTCCCCGAATACGCCAGCTGTTGAAGTTGGCCCAGGGAAAAACAAGAAGGGGGGTTGAATTGTGTTTGTTAATTATTTTTACAAAAACCCTTTTGAACAACTTTTTCACAAGAAGAGGATAAAAAGATTAAGCACACAAGAAATCCTTTTTAAAATATCAACAAAAACAATATCAAAACCCCACAGTTAGTATAAGCAAATAAAACTGAAGAGTTTAGGGATAGAAAATTCACACAAGAGATTTTATCCTGGTTCACTCTCTTCCAACCAAGAGCTACGCCCAAATCCTTTCGACTTGAAGGATTTTTCCACTATTTCTCCAAATAGATTACACAGCAAGTATTCAACACCTCTTCAGGCTACAAGTATTCCTTTCTTACCAAGCCTCTTCAGGCTCTAACTCTATCACAGAGATTTAAAAGCTGATCTTCTTAACTCACTAAGTGTGAGAGTATGACAGCTTAAGATCAGTTGAATATTACAACAATATTCAAACTAAATGAATACAGACTTTTCCTTTTGAAAGAATAAAAGAATAAGAGCTTGTCTTCTGAAGAATTGTATTGGCAGAAGTTTGGCTAGCAAAAAGTTATTCTTCAGTATCTGAGGTCTTCTACTTATATAGTGACCTTCTTCTGATCTTGTAGTTCTTCAACGGTTACTTTGAATAATCTCGTTTAGAGATAACATTAAATGCATGATATCCGTTGAGACTGATAGCTTATTTTGGTGAGTTGAAAAGTATCATTGGTTATCAGAGAATCACAAAATGGAGGCTCACTGTTCTGAGCAGTTGTACCTTAAAAGCTTTCTTTCCTCCTTTGTGTATAACCCAGCTTTTGTTCAGCAATAAAGATGTCATCGTACATATTGTTTTGCAATTCCAATTATAATATATTGCTTTTTGTATTACCTTGATAGTACTATGAACTTTCTCATAAAGGAGCAAGATGTTAATAATAATAAAGAACATGTATTCCTTTGAAATAAATATCAATCATTTGAAATAAATTCATCGTGGACCAGATTGCATTAAATCATATTCAAGGTATTAAAGATATACAGCCGTCTTCTTAGTTTTAAGAACGCATCTATACAAGATTTTATTCTGCTCGTCCACTGAAGTGGTAGAAGCGCTCGTCCACTAAAGTGACAGAAGCGTTCGTCCACACAAGTGACAAAAGCGTTCGTCCACACAAGTCTTTGGACTTGCTAAGTCCTTAATGAGAAGCTTCGTCCAATGACGTGGCATATGGAGCTCGTCTACTAGGTTGCTTTCTGTTTTAATACTTCTGTCTGCTGATGTGGCAAGATGGACGCGCTTATTTTCAAGTCTTTGGACTTGCTATACCTAACAAGTTATTTAGGTATTCATTTATAGCATCGTCCACTTTACAAAACCAGTCTACTTTATCAATTAAATTATAAACAGTTTAAATAACCTTTGGATTAGTAATTCTTTGTACGAGTCCAAGCATTGTATACCTTATATTATTTTGAATATTCCTGCATAAACTGAACTCACTTGTTAGATCTCAACTAACACTTTGCCAAGCAAATTTAATCCTTTTGTTAACATCAAAACTTAGAGATTATTAAATCCAAAACCACTTTGGTTCCAACAGTTGTTCCTCTGGATCCATCTGTACTCATATATATATATATATCACACGGGAGAGAAAGCCAACAATAAACGCGCAAGGGTGAGATACCGACAAATGAGTTCTATCATGATAACCACATGCGCGACACACAAAACATCATATACATAGATATTCATAACATATAAAATTCTCAACATAAACACAATAGTTTATCAATGGGTTTCATACCCAACAGTCATCATCATTTATAAAAAAAAGTATGACACTTCAATATACAATGTCTAACTTTGAATTCTAATCTATGGAGTTCACAAATTCTTTCAAATGAGCAGATCAGGCTCAGAGGCACATTGTCCAAATAAAGGCTCAATGTTCAACTTTCAACTTTGCTATGTTACATTGTCCAACACAAGGCACAATTCACAACTTACATGGTTTTCATTGTCCATCAAGGCACAATGATCAACAACACTTGGTTCCTTGTCCATCGAATCACCGTGTTATACTCATGGCACGTCTGTCAAAAAGGCTCACGACCATCTCAACTTTAAACATTTAGTTTGTCTTTCATTTTCAGCAATAGGACACGAAGTCCGAATGTGCAATTTACGAAGCTCTAGATCGATGTACCAGTCTTAGGTTCGTAGATTATAGCGCACAAAAATCATCACCACTTTTATAGGACACACAGTCCACAACATATAACACAGATCAAAGGTTTATGTGTTTTTCTCACAGAACACTAGAATCCCAACGTCTCGACTACTAGGTTCACTTTTCATCTTTAATATCATTTTCGTTCTGTGAAACACAAATCCAAAACAAAACCTTCACAACTTATCCAAGTTGTTGGAAGTAATTTCACTGAGTAAAAACTCTTTTGTAGAAAATATTTTCCATTTGAAATTCATTTATAAATCGTCAAATCGCACAAAATCATTTTCCTCTTAAAATTCTTTTCCATAAAAACCTTAGTTCATGAAAAACAAGCCATTTAAGATTAAATTTTTGTTCAAATAAATAAAACTGTTTTTCAAAAACCTTACCGTAAATTCTTTTCGGAATTACTCGTTGTTTAGCAATTAAAATCATTTATAAGTCAAAATTTGACTCTTGCTCTTAAAATAATTTGTCAACATGGAAATTAAGTTATTTTTGAAAATTAACTTTTTATAATAACTTTTTATTTTATTTTAGAATTTCTTTTGTAAAAATTAACGTCACTAAATTTTTTTCACGGTTACGTCCTCACTATTACTCATAGATCATTCTTACACCGATAAATCATTAAAATAATTTTTTTCCACTTTTTATTAAAATTCCACAACTTCAATTATTTTAAATTCCCCCTCAAGCTTTTTGAAGCTTTTATCTTTAATTTTATTTCAACACTGACCACTGTCAGACTTCTCAATAAAAACAACCAACCAATCAACAGATTCATGCATCATCAGTTATAACAAATATTCACAGTTATAACATGCAAACACCGATAAACATACATCCCAAATAACACATACACTACAAACAAACATATGTCACGGATAATAATAAAATGCAGATAAAAAAACTACGTAAAATTAATTAACACCCTCGATGAAAACTCAAACAAATATACAGACCACTCACGGATAGCACGTGGCTATCAAAACCCCTCAGGTAAACTCCCCTTACCACTTGAGGTTTTCAGATTTCCTTATCGAAAATGTTTCGTCGAACTTCTGATACTTCTTGCAACGTACAACAACAAATTATCCTTCAACAAACGACAACAAAATTAATCAACATAAAACAACTAAAATCACCTAATTCCTATGTTGAAGTTTCGGCCATGGTTGATTTATTTGGCAAGATATTTCAAAAATTTACAAGCTCTTGGATTAGTGATCCTTAAGCATTTGAAAGACAAGATCAATGATTATAACTCAAAAATTAAAACCAAATCATCTAACTCATCATGAGCTAGGTTTTGGCCTTCACTAGAAAAATAGGCTAGGGAATTTATTTTGTTTCAATCTCTTGGATTTAACAAGCATAGGTATTAGAAAGATGAAATCAAGTGCCACTTTCTAAAAATTGAAACAAAATTCATCCACCCTCTCAAACTAGGGTTTCAGCCATATGAACAAGAATAGGAAGGAAATTTTATTTTGATTCATACTCTTGAATGATGGACATAGAGATTACAGTGAGTTCATACAAATTGGTTTCATAACAAATGGATTTTTCTATGATTTTATAGAAATTTTTGAACATAAACTCTAGAATATGAAACATGATCATCATGGCTTGAAACAAATGAAATCAATGAAGATGAATGTTAATGATCAAGGAGAGAAAGATATACCTGATGTATGTTGAAAAATTGAAAGGAATAGAGTAACTTCTTCACAAAATTTAGTTATGGTGTTCTTGAGAGTTTGAGAGCAAATGGTGAAGATGATGAAACAAAGAGTGTAAATGAGTGAAAATGGCTAAGTTTAGGGGGTTGGGGCCATGTAGTGTAGGGACTAAAAGGTCCAAAATTTGTTACTTAGGGACAAATGGGTAAAATCACTTACGGACAATTTTGGCATTTCATAAATGGTTAAGGACTTAAAGGACTTCTCTCTTAACATCATCATTACATGGTGAGTCACACCATAACTCACCATGGTGACTCACCTACACGAGTCATCATGGGTGACTCATGTTCTCATCCTTTATCGAGTCCCGTAAATTCCGTATTCAGCTTCGTCGTTCACCCGATTTAATATTTCGCCCGAATAAAATATAATATTTCATTTTTGAGCGAAAAATTTCCAAATAACTAAAGTCGTTGGAAACATGATTTAAAATATAACCATTTCGTTCTTGAGTAAAAATTAGGTTTTATGATCAGTAAAATTTTACTGTCAGTGAAAACACAGATCATGTTTCGTCTGAATTTCCAACCCAAAATTTAACCGCAACTCTCTGTGATAAAGTAGAGTACAAATATGACTTTGGTTTAACCAAAACCATTTTCTGAATCTCGAATAAAATATAAACATTTATGTATTTATATATCGATATTAAAAAACAGTGAAAATCGGGATGTTACCAATGGCCTTGAATTTCAACCCAAGTGGGGGTGTTTAAGACCTGACAATCTTACATGTCTTATTAGTTTTTTTTTTATAACAAATATGCGAATATTAAAAGGGATCTTTTATTAAAAAAACACCATTTTTTAAGTGAAAAAAACTGAAACAAAAGAATCCTCAGTTTATGGGTAAAAGCAAGTTCATCATCCATCAATAAATTTTTATTAAAAACTTGGAGAATGGTAAGAAGTATCTTTAGGATATTGTTTAAGGAATCAAAAATAAAAAAAATTATATGAGAAATAGTGAATTTAGCATTTCAAAGAATGTAATATTTAGAGCATCTTCAATACAAGTGAGTTAAGCAACTCACTTTAATTCCTTAAGTGAACACCATAATAGCATATCATATTTAAGCAACTCACTCATTTTTCACTCCAATGCTACATATAATAAGCAACCCACTTTTTATTTTTTTTATTTGCACTTGAATCTATTTTTGCTTAAAATATTATCTCATTTATTTTAATCAAATATATTAATAAATTACTTGAATTGATTATTACCGTTGATCTTTTTTTATTTTAAAAAAAAAGCACTCTGGCTCACGTTTTGTCCATAACCATCCACCTTTTTTTTTACCATTTGTCATTTAATCAAAAACTTCTCTTTCTCCCTCATCTCACACTAAGATCTCTTTCTCCATAGCTCCCTTTCAGCCTTCATCATCAAGATTTTCTCTCGTCTCCCTCCTTCATCTCAGACACGTCTCCCTCATCTCCCCTTCGTCCAGATGAAGTCAGATCGGCCGTTGGAGGTGCGTCCATGCGAGTGGAGCTCCGACCCGGCAGAGATACAACTATGACGGTGGTCCGACGACATGCATGAGCAGATCTGTATTTTTTTCATTTTTACATTTAAAGTTTTGATTTTTATGTGCTTTCCCTCCAGTTTGTTTTATTTTTAATTTTTTTTGAAAAATAATGATTTTGTATTATTATTCTTGGATCTGTACTCCATTTCTCCATCTCCATTCTGCGAATGTCGTTTCTTTGCCTCCATTTTCCTGGTTGATAGTGTGTTTTCTGGTTGATAAAAAGGAAGAAAAATATATTTTAATGTTAAGCAACTGTTGCTTATATATGATGCTTATTTTTAAGCAACCCAATTTTTAAGCAACTGCCGCCTAAGGAAGCTTAGTTGCTTAAGTTTAAGGACCCGTTAGTGTACCAGCATTGGAGTTGCTCTGAGTTTTTCGATACAAATTTTATTTTTATGAATTTCTTAATCAAGAAAACCTATTGATTTACTAAAACGCAGTAATTCAAGATTTTATTTTTCCGGCGGCTGATTGACCTCTTATATTGGAAGTTGAGGAATATTGGTCAAATGAACTAATCCACAACATTAATAATGAGCAAATATAAGTCTCGGGCCACAAAACCCAAACAATTGTTGAGTTACAATTTTCATGTGGCCCAATATTTCAAATTGAAGTCATTTAAAGCAGAACGGTCAACCCCACTATTTAATTTTTCTCCCCTCACGTTGGTCTAGCCTTTCTCGGATTTTGATTCTATCTTTGGATTCAATTATAAATAAAAATAATTAATTTTATATTTATTAAAAAAATTAATTAATTTAGTTTAATTATTTTGATTTATGTTAAAAATATAGTTATAATTGTTAAGCTATCATTTAATTTTCTCGAGAATATGTAATATTTTTAAAAAAGTAAAGCAATAATTTATTTGATTGGTTAATTTTCTTAATTTTTGGAATATTTATATTAAATAGAGTTAAGTTGGTTAAATTTTACTTATATCTGAATCCAAAAAATGTGTTTTTTTTCTTCTTATAATTAAGTCCCGTGGTAGTATTAGTTACACACACGTTTCAATTAGCTTCTATTCTAATATTATTTATTGGCCAAAAACAAAAAATAGCTAAATATATTGTTTGGGTGTGGATAAGGGGGGATGGAAGGGAAAGCTAATGTCTATGGCCTACCCCTAATGGGATGACTCTTAATGAGGGCCGGCTAAATAAGGGGAAGGAGGGGAATCAATCACCCCTAAAGCCCAAAAGTTGATCGGATCCCCTTTAAGTTGAAGATAAGGAAGGGGGATCATACACTTTTTTTTTTTTACATAAAATTTAGAATAAAGAGAGGAATTTTATTTTAGGGTTAGCTTAAACAACCAATCTAGTCGATCATCTAGAATTATAAAGATCTAAGATACATTTCATGTTGATACAACATGTATTTCATATGACTATCATACAACTTCTGTGTTTGTCAATAAAACTTGTGTCTGTCAAAAATAAAATCATACAACTTGTGTGTCTTTTTGATATATATATCAAAAGCAACTAGAGAAACTAAATGAGATTACATTATATAATTTCACTTGAGTCTTGTGTGAAATATAGAGTCCCTTTGGATGAGTTTTTTTTTTTTGGAAAAAAAATGCTAATTTTTGAAATAAAAGTACTTCTGAAAAAAATAAAGGTGTTTGAACATGCTTTTGAAAAAAAGTAAAAGCAGTCAAAAACACATTTTGGTTTTTTTTAAGAAGTTGCAATTTCTAACTTCTAAAAAAATGAGAAATAATAGAAGAGAGAGTGAAAATCAATGATTTTTTAATGGACAATAATGTCCTCGTAATAAATCTCTCAAAAGCCTTTTTTTTATAAAGCTCATCCAAACGCAAAATAGCTTCTGTTTCTAATAATAACTTATGTTTTTACTTTTATATCATAGAAACACTTTTTAAAAAAACCCATAAAAGTATTTTTGGTCAATTTTGATAAATTATTAGGTTTTGTAAAGGAAATTTTGAAAAATAAATTTTATCTATTTCATCTCCTTTGATCAACTCTCCATATATTTGTTTCTTTTCCATGACAAAAACTAGTAATTCTAGACCTCTAAATTCTTCTTAATACTCAAGGAAATATTGTAATATATAGTTGTGGCATAAATTAAAATAAGTTAATCTGTGGCGGCATAAAGTTTTTCACTTTGCTATGGTATAAAATAAGAAAATAATAAAATATAGACAAATTCGCCATCTGTGGGGATCAAACCCACGACCACATGGTTAAAAGCCATGCGCTCTACCACTGAGCTAAGATGGCATTATTATTAATAAAATGTCCACCTATTTTATAAATATCAAAATCATAGACTATAAAACGAGATTCTACCCATTATTCTACCGTGTATTTGTGTTATACTTTTTTTTTAACTTAGCTATGGTATAAAATAATTTAATTTGTGACATAAAATTTTCCAATTATTAGGTTTGTTGTCCTATTGAGCACCCAAAAAAAATAATGTAATCAAAATCGCCGTCTGTGGGGATCGAACTCACGACCACGTGTTTCTTTTTTGTTTTTTTTTAACAAGCAAAGTAACAAATTTCATTGAGTACAAGGGATACTCAAGGAACCCATTTACAAATGAGATATTACAAATAAAAGAGAGTTATACTTCAATCTCCTTAACCTGAACTACTCCCTATACTTGGAGCAACACACCAATCTGAAAATGAAGGGGGAGTAACCTTACCTCTAGCACAAATCCATTTCCATGAGCATACCTTAACCTTCTCTACCAATTGAAACATCACTGCATTTTCACTTGCAAAAATTATCCCACGTGGGTAAAAGCCATGCGCTCTACCTCTGAGCTAAGACTGCTTTGTTTGTATCTTTATGGAACTTTTTTCGTTTTCATATACATATGAGAATCATAAAATATAAATTGTGTATCCTATATTCCTCGTCTGCATTCTCTCAATGCAAGCCACGACCCGAGTACATGAAGAATGAAAGAAAGATTCCAAACCAGCAAGTATATCGGGAAGCTGGCACTATAAATTTGTATGAATGAAAGAAGATATACAATAAACTTTTAAAAAAACATATATATTCAACCTTAAGCCTTCTTATATTGCATTATTGCTTACAACCTTTTTGAATGTGTGGGTAATAATGCTTCATGAGTTACAATTCATCTATCAAATCTTCATATGATGTTCAACTTTACTTTTAGCAAAAAAGATTTTAGCAAATAAATTCTAAACGTCCAAGTAGTTACATGTATAGACCATTTAATTAGATAGGCTTTATCATTAGATGTCTCATATTTAAATTTATAATCACAAACCTTTTAAAGACAATTTGGTAAGTAAACTTACCTCGGAAATGAGTGCCCTTCGCTAAATCACTATCGATTGGTACTTCTTAAATCTTTGAACCAAAGCAAGATAAAAAGACAATTGATTGATTAGAGACCAAGGCTCTGTTGTCAGACCAACCATCAATTAATTTGATTTACTGATTTATTATAATAGTTAGAATCAAGGGAATTGTTTATTACTGTTGTAATTAGCTATGCTGTAATTATGCAGTGATTTTATCTATTATTTTATTCCATTGTATTGTACTATCTCTGTATAAATAAAGCTCCCCCTCATTGGTCAGTCAAGAGAGGGAATTACGTACCTTTGTGATATGGTATCTAGATCAGGTTGCGATTAGGACCTCTCATTTTTTTTTTCTGCAATAGTTTGTTTTCAATATGTCTCCCACAACACCAAATCAAACCCCAAACCCTAATACCACTTCTCAACCCATGTCTACATCTTCACCAGCCACCTCTACTACATTGAACCCCTTCCTCATACATTTACAGACTCTGTCCATCAACAAATTATTTGATATAGTCCCACCTTTTTCGTCATGTTCTATTTCCTTTTGACTTGGACTCTCACATTGACCCTCATGCTACCATCCCTCCTGATACCATAATCGATCCTACCACAAAGTAGACCAAATCCAATCCTGAGTTCCTTACTTGGCATCGCTATGGCCGTCTAGTCCTTACTTGGATTAATGCTACAGTCACTAAAGACCTTATTTCCCTCCTCTATAATTGCAAATGTGCCTCCACTGCTTGGACCACTCTTCATAACCACTACCTTGATCAATCTCTTGCCAAAGAACTAGATCTAAAGCTTAAACTTCACAACCTTCAGAAAGGATCCCTATCCATCTGCAAACACTTCAAAGAGATTTTGATGCTCTTGATGCTATTTCTCAACTTATATCTGATAGAGAACAAGTCATGTATCTCCTCAGAGGTTTGCCACCAACATATGACTTAGTGGTCACTTTTGCCTCTAATTTTCGCCCACCCCCTTCCTTTCATGATGTTTGGAATATCTTACTTACACAAGAAGCTCGACTTGATCAAATTGAACCACTCCTATGGATTCCTCCATCTCTGTCCAGCCCATTGTTCTGTTGCAATCTCAAAAGCCATCACCAATCTTAGCTCAATCCTCTCAGGTGCACTCTCCTCGTCCTTCATCCTTTACCCCTACACGAGGTGGACGTAGTAGTTTTCCTGGTCGTGGCCAAGGACGCGGTCGCGATGGTCGTGGCGGCCGCTTTTCCTATCAACCACAATTTTCACGACCCACCTATGGTAAGTATATTCCTCAATCCTTTCATCCTTCTCAGTCTACGGTCTCTAGTCCTGGCATTTTAGGGTCCTCGCCTTTTGCTGCAATTCAATGTCAACTCTGTGATCAAATAGGACATACTGCACATAATTTCTCTTCTCCCTCTCAATCGTTTCCTTCAACTGATAACAATTCTCAATTTGCAGGATTTTCTTTGAATGACTCTTGTTATGCAGAGATAAGAAGACAATGCATAGAGAAGCACACAGAAAAACACAGATTACACACACACACAAGAACACAACAATTTACGTGGGTGGTTCACCAACTTGGCTACATCCACCCACGGGCAGAAGGAGAAAACTGATTCACTATGATCTTGATATTTACAGAATGAACAAGTGGTTGTCACTACTCAACTAGCATACCTCCTATATCTATCTTAGGAATTCCCCTTTTTATTTATAGGAACCCTGATGCACTAAAAATAAGTATATACGAAACTGAGTTAGTTACATACTTGCCATAACTACCATAACAGAAAATGGTTTAACAGAATACAAGACCAAAACTGCAAATTTCTTCCTGTACTAGACTTTTAGACTAAGAGAGCTCAAGCCAATTTCTACAGTTCTCCACCTTGGATTGAAGCTCCTCTTTACTGATGATGTCTAGTACAAGTGTCTCCTTTTATACAGCCATTTCACTGTTGTTATTTCCAGCAATCAACATTGAGCAAATCCAAACAATGCATGAACTTGCTCTTAGGAACAGGTTTTGTGAATATATCTGCAGGGTTATCTCTTGTATCGATTTTCTGAATTTTGACCCTTGTCTCTGTACGAATGAAATGATACCTAACATCTATATGTTTGGTTCTTTCATGGTGTACCTGATCTTTGGCCAAACAGATTGCACTTAAGTCATTCGCAGAAAATGATAGCATGATCCCGAGGGAAGCCTAGATCAGCGATTAACCCTTTTAGCCATATGCCTTCCTTTCTTTGCCTCGTTAAAGCCATATATTCGATTCGATTGTAGATAAAGCAATCGTAGGTCAAGTGTAGCTTTCGACTAACTGGAGAATTGCCAACTGTGAAAGCATACCCTGTTGTTGATCTTCTTGTGTCCAGATCTGCAGCATAGTCTGCATCTGAATAACCAGAAAGAAAACTACCTGAATTTCCTCCATATATGAGACCTATATCAGTTGTTCCTTTCAGATATCTGAAAATGCGTTTTACAGCTTGCCAATGCTCCTTCCCTAGTTGGCTCATATACCTGCTCACCACACTAATTGCTTGTGCTAAGTCTGGCCTTGTGCATACCATAGTATACATGAGGCTTCCAACTGCACTTGCATAGGGAACTCTTGTCATATGTTCCTTTTCTGATTCAGATTGAGTTGAATGATCTTCAGAGATTCGGATGCTAGTTGTCAGTGGTGTGGATACAGGTTTTGCTGTTATCATACCAAACTTGCTTAGAATCTTATGAATGTAATCCTTTTGACACAAGAAAAGCTTCTTCTGATTTCTGTCCCTGTAGATCTCCATGCCTAAGATCTTTGCAGCAACTCCCATGTCTTTCATTTCAAACTCAGAACTGAGGAGAGACTTTAGCTTGAGGATTTCTGTTTTATTCTTGGATGCTATAAGCATATCATCCACATAAAGCAGTAGATATATATTGGAGTTGTCCTCCACCTTGCTATGATAAACACAGTAATCATAAGGGCTCCTATTGTATCCATGAGAGATCATGAATTGATCAAATCTCTTATACCATTGCCTAGGAGATTGTTTCAATCCATAGAGAGATCTCTTCAACAGACTAGTTCTTCCTTCCCTTGTACCTCAAATCCTTCTGGTTGTTTCATGAAAATGTCTTCTTCCAATTCTCCATGTAAGAAGGTTGTTTTTACATCAAGTTGTTCTAATTCCATATCTATATTTGCAACAAGAGCTAGGAGAACTTTAATTGAGGTGTGTCTAACTACTGGAGAAAAAATCTCATTGTAGTCAACACCTTCCTTTTGACTGAAACCTTTAGCCGCAAGTCTTGCCTTGTATCTAATGGCCTCATCTGATGAAAGTCCAGGTTTCTTCTTGAATATCCATTTACATCCAACCACTCTTCTATTTTCTGGTAGTTTGACCAAATGCCATGTATGATTCTTTTGTAAAGATTCCATCTCTTCATGCATAGCAGTGAACCACCGAGTTGATTCTGAACTATAAATAGCTTGCTGATAGGTGCTTGGCTCCTGTATGTCAATATCTTCAGCTACTTGCAAGGCATAGGATACCATGTCCTCAAAACCATATCTTTCAAGAGGCTTGATCTGCCTTTGTGACTTTCTTGTTGCTGGAATTTCAGGTTGTCTCAAAGGCCTTTGAATTGTTTCAGATACACCCTTTTGTTGCTGTTCAATCATATTTCTTGTTGTAGAATCAAACTCCACCTGTTTTGTGTCTTCTTTGGATTTACTTGGATCTGTTGATTCTGACTAGGATTGCAAGGTAGAGTTTTCATCAAAAATGACATCTCTACTTAGAATTACCTTTATTTCTGATGGAGACCAAATTCTGTATCCCTTCACTCCATGTCCATAGCCTACAAAAACACCCTTTTTAGCTCTAGGTTCTAGCTTGCCTTCATTTACATGATAGTAAGCTGGACACCCAAAGACTTTCAGTATTGAGTAATCAACTGGTCTATTGGACCAAATTTCAAAAGGAGTTTTGAAGTCTATGGCAGTGGATGGAGAACGGTTCACCAAATAGCACGTTGTACTCACTGCTTCTGCCCAAAAACTTCTGTTTAATCCAGCATTTGGTAGCAAACATCTAGCTTTTTCTAATAATGTTCTATTCATCCTTTCAGCTATCCCATTTTGTTGAGGAGTGTTCCAAATAGTGTGATGTCTAGCAATGCCTTCATTTTTACAGAATTCCTTAAATTCTTTCCGAGCAAAACTCCAAGCCATTATACTTTCCGAGCCTTTTAACTTTCTTTCCTATTTGATTTTCCACAAGGATCTTCCAATGCTTGAAGAATTTGAAAGCTTCAGACTTCTGCTTCATCATGAATACCCATGTCATCCTTGAGTAGTCATCTATGATGGACAGAAAATATCTTGCTCCCCCAAGAGATGGGACCTTAGAGGGACCCCAACAATCAGAATGAATGTTGTCCAGAGTGGACTTAGTAGAATTAATAACCGTAGGAAATTTCAACCTATGTTGTTTTCCATATATGCAGTGTTCACAAAATTTCAGAGGTATCACCTTATGGTTTCGAAGAAGTCCTTGTTTGTTGAGAATTTCCATTCCCCTTTCACTCATGTGGCCAAGGCGCATATGCCATAGAGAATTATCATCAGTAGCTTTAATTTCATATTATGTTGCTGCTGAGACTGAGCCTGTGACAGTGTCCCCTTGCAGCACATACAGATTTCCATGCTTCATGCCTTGCATCACAACAAATTTTCCTTTCTTGATTTGCATTACTCCACCTTCTACAAGACAGCTGAAACCTTTTGAATCCATGGCTCCCCACGGAAATAAGGTTTCTTTTTCACTCTGGGACATGTCTTACATTTGTCGAGTTCTAACAATTCCATCATGCATTTTGATTTGCACTTTGAACCAACACCTCTTGTCTCACATGGATTATTATTTCCCATTAAGACATTACCTCCAACCTTCTCTTCATAAGTCATGAACGAACTTTTGTGTGGACACATGTGGAAGGAACCTCCTGAGTCAAGGACCCATTGATCACTTTGTTGTTGATGTTGTTCCACAACGAGATAGCACTAACTCGATTTCGATATGGAATCTTCTTGAACTGTGGCTGCAACCAATTCTTTCTTTCTTTTCTTTGGACAATCGTTTTTCCAATGGCCAGGTTCTTTGCAGTAATTACAGATATCTTTTGGATCAGTCTTGAATCTTTTCTTGCCCTTTCCCTTTTTCTTGTTCTGACCTTTTGTAGAGTTTGTAACTACCAAGCCAGCAGCTCCACTACCATCACCATTACTAGAAGCTTTGAGTCGAAGTTCTCTAGAGTATAAATTGGACTTTACATCTTCTAGAGTGATAGAATCTTTACCAACAGTGAAAGAACTAACAAAGTTTTCATATGAAGGAGGTAAAGATGCTAACAGAATCATAGCTATGTCCTCATCATCCATCTTAACGTACATCAATATCTCTAAGTTCTAGTAAAATAGAATTTAATTCATCAAGATGGTCCTTAAGTTGTGTACCTTCCTTCATTCGAAGACCAAATAGCCTCCATTTAAGCAATAGCTTGCTGCACAAGGATTTTGTCATATATAATCTCTCCAATTTCAGCCATAATCCAACAGCTTTGGTTTCTTCAGAGACTTCATAGAGCACTTCATCAGACAAGGAAAGAAGGATCAGGGAATGAGCCTTGTCTTCTTGTTCCAAGGTGACAACTTTAGTAGACTTGCCACCTTCACCCGAAAGAGGAGCCCATGCTCCTTGTTCCTTCAGCAGAGCGCGTATTTTGATGCGTCAGAGATTAAAAATGTTTCTCCCATTAAACTTCTCAATCTTGATGGTGCTAGCCATCTTCTTGTTTGAATCTTGATCACCCGGCACGAGTTATCTTCGATTCCCCGATTTTGACGCGAAAAGACTGATCTAGTATAGCTCTAGATACCAGTTTGTTATGCAGAGATAAGAAGACAATGCATAGAGAAGCACACAGAAAAACACAGATTACTCTCACACACACAAGAACACAGCAACTTACGTGGTTGGTTCACCAACTTGGCTACATCCACCCACGGGCAAAAGGAGAAAACTGATTCACTATGATCTTGAGATTTTTTTACAGAATGAACAAGTGGTTGTCACTACTCAGCTAGCATACCTCCTATATCTATCTCAGGAATTCCCCTTTTTATTTATAGGAACCCTAATGCACTAAAAATAAGTATATGCGAAACTGAGTTAATTACATACTTGCCATAACTACCATAACATAAAATGGTTTAACAGAATACAAGACCAAAACTGAAAATTTCTTCCTGTACTAGACTTTTAGACTAAGAGAGCTCAAGCCAATTTCTACGACTCTTTTGATCCTACATGGTATCTAGACTCTGGTGCTACCTCTCATATGACAAATGACACAGGTAAATTCAAAACCATTTTTAAATACACTGGCAACGACTCTATTTCTTTTGGCAATGGTCAGAGTCTTCCAATTCTTCACACTGGTTCAACTTCTTTAACTACTCCATCCTCTACCTTTCAATTACATAATACTTTACACGTTCCTTCTCTAAATAAGAATTTAATTTCTATTAGACGATTTGTTTATGACAATAATTGTTCTCTTACCTTTTTTCCTTGGGGTTTTCATGTGAAGGATTTAAAGAGAGGGAAACTTCTTCATCAATGCCACAGTGACCACCCGCTCTATCCTTTCCACCCTAATTCCACATATGCTTCAACACCTTATGCTTTGTACGTTGTTCATGGTTCACCAAGTCTTTGGCATGCTCGTCTTGGTCATCCAAGTATTCAAGCAATCCGTCAACTTCAATCTTCTTGTAACATCTCACTCAACATATCTCCAACTCCATACTTTTATTGCACCTCTTGTCTTGTCTCTAAAGCAACTGCTCAACCTTTTGATTTAAGTTGTAATTCTTCTTTTAATATTTTGGATTTAGTTCACAGTGATGTTTGGACATCTCTAGTTCCATCTTTTACTGGTTATAAGTATTATGTTATTTTAATTGATGATTTTTCTAAGTTTACATGTTTTATCCTATGCGTAATATACATGAAAATCTCTTTTCTACAACTATTAAAGTTTTTCGATCTGACAATGGTGGCGAATTTACTAGCAAACAATTTCTCACTTTTCTTAACTCAGCCGGTATTTTTCATCAGCTGTCTTGTTCACACATGCCTCAACAGAATGGTGTCGCAGAGCATAAACATCGTCATATATCCACTATTGAGCGTACTCTTCTTCATCTCTCCATTCTACCTCCCATCTTTTGGGTTGAAGCCTTTCAAACTGCAGTTTTCTTAGTAAATCGCGTTCCTACTCCAACTCTCTCTAATCAAAATCCTTATCAAGTTCTTTTATCACAACCTCCTGATTATTCCATTCTTCGCGTATTTGGCTGTCTTTGTTTTCCTTAAATTCATCCTTATAACAACCACAAACTTCAAAATCGCTCCACACCATGCATTTTTCTTGGATATAGCTCTCAACATAAAGGATATCGTTGCATGTCTCTTGCTAATGGACGTGTTTACATTAGTCGTCATGTTTCTTTTGTTGAACATATTTTCCCCTCCTCTTCCCCAAACTCACCCACCTTTAATGATTCTAATGAAAATAGCATCAATACCATACGTGATAATTCTTTATCTCTTCTTTTATCTACACCTAATTCTTAATTTAATTCTCATGCCTCTCCTACTTCAACCAATAACTCACCAACTCCTACACCTACTACCTCTACCAATACTTCTCTTGATATTGACCCACTAAATAATGAACCTTCCACCTCGTCCCCAACTCTATCCCCACCTCCTCCCTCCCATCCAATGCAAACAAGAGCTAAAGCTTGTATCCGCAAACCCAATCCTAAATATTCTCTCCTTTCCACCAACACATCTATACCCTTAGAACCTTCATCTTTCACCCAAGTCATTAAAGATCCAAAATGGCAAAATGCAATGACTGATGAATTCAATGCTCTTCTTGCTAATCGCACATGGTCCTTGGTACCATATAACAAAGGTATGAATGTAGTTAATTGCATGTGGGTATAAAAAATTAAACAAAAATCTGATGGCACAATAGAACGCTGCAAGACTCGTCTAGTAGCCAAAGGTTACACTCAACAGCCTGGTCTTGATTATAATGATACTTTTAGTCCTGTTGTTCGTCGTGCTACTATTCGTCTTGTACTTGTTCATGCTCTTTTGCAGGGATGGTCAATCATACAATTAGATATCAAAAATGCATTTCTTCATGGATTCCTATTAGAGGAAGTATACATGGCACAACCACCTGATTTCAAAGATTCAAGATTTTCTACTCATGTTTGCAAACTGCATAAAGCCATCTATGGGCTCAAACAAGCTCCTCAGGCTTGGTTCGCTCGGTTCAACAATTTCTCAATCAAGCATCAATTTTCAAATAGCAGTAATGACCCCTCTATGTTTATTTACAAGTCCTCTCATGGTTGCATGATCATACTTCTATATGTGGATGATATAATTCTCAATGGTTCTTCGGACACTCTTCTTCATAATTTTCTGAAGCTTCTCCAAACAGATTTTGCACTTTCAGATTTGGGTCCTCTTCATTATTACCTTGGCATTCAAGTGCAACGAACATCTCAAGGATTTATTCTAACTCAATCCAAGTATGCCTCTGATCTTCTTCGTAAAGCCAACATGATTGCTTGCAAACCTGTTTCTACACCAATTGCAGGTACCAAATTGTCCAAAGCTCAAGGCACTTTACTTGCTGACCCAACAACTTATCGTCAACTTGTGGGCTCTCTTCAATAGCTAACAATTACTAGACCATATCTCTCATTCACTGTCAACAGTGTTTGTCAATTTCTTAGTCATCACTCATCCCACCACTACTCATATGCAAGCTGTCAAAAGAATATTACGCTATATTGATGGTACCGTGCATCATGGACTTCATTTTCAACCATCCTCTGATAAAAGCTTGATTGCCTTCTTCGATTCAGACTGGGTTGGCTGCCCAGACACTCAAAGATCCCCCACTGGCTTTGTTTTGCAGGTATACCAGTCTCTTGGGTTTCATGTAAACAACGCACGTAGAAACACTTTTTTAAAATGCCCATAAAAGTATTTTTGGTCAATTTTGATAAATTATTTCGATTTGTAAAGGAAATATTCAAAAATAAATTTTATCTATTCCATCTACTTTGATCAACTCTCCTCCATATATTTGTTTCTTTTCCGTGACAAAAAACTAGTAATTCTAGACCTCTAAATCTATACTAATATAAAGGTCGGGTTGGAAAAGTTAATGTACATTATACATGGCAAAATTTTTGTCATGTGAGTCACATTTTTGCGTGGGGCCTTCTTTATCTAATAATCAAACCATTTTTAAAATATTGTGGGGCATTTTTTTAATGGTCCATTTTTAAAAGACAGTAAAGTTACTATATTTTACTTTGTATTACTCATTTTTTTGAAAACCTTGTGTGGGGCCTTTTTTTTAATATAATGGAAAATAAATTTCAATTCCATTTTTTTTTAATTTTTCAGTTGCAATTTCGTTATTATATTTGTTGGTTTTTGGTGGATTTAACTTCTTTTTTGATGGAATGAACTGGTCCATTTTTACGTGGGTTGACAAACAACCTATGAAATAAATTGCTTTTATAATAAGAAAACTGTAAATTTTATATTGATATTGTAGTTATTAATATTATATCAATAAAAAGTTTTGTATAAGATAATATTAAAAAAAATTGTATAAGTGCCAAAAACATTAAGAGAGGCTACCAATATTGTAGTTATAAATATTATATGATTAAAAAAATAAAATTATAATCATATATTAATAAAGTTGAAAAACATTAATTAGGAGTTTATTATTCAAAAATTTTAAAAGTCCACTGACCACCTTAAAACTATTAAGATATAGATATATAAAAATTTAGTAAAAAAATTTAAATAACTTTAAATTAATTTATTCTATATTGACTATATTATTTGGCAAAAGTGAATCTTATAAAACAATTATTTAAAATATTACACATAAAATAAATTTAAAAAGATAAATAAGTAATTAAACAACTTTTTAAAACACATAAACCTTTTGAGAGAAGCAACCCTGTATTTTTTTTAATATTTAAATTAAATAAATAGTATAAAATATAAATTTAAAGATCTATATAATTATAATGTCTGATAGACTTTTTTAAAAAAAATTGTACATTGACGTGAAACATTACATTTTTTTGGGAAATTTTATTTTTTTTATTTGTTTTATGTTTTTATTGGCTATTTTTTATTTTCGTTGGTTTTACTTTTAAGAAAGAGAGATGCTAGCAACATATTCTCTAACACTCTCTCTTTTTAACACATTCCCTCCTATTGGTTGAAATGAGTGTAACCCACATGAATTAATGTGACACATTTCCAAAATAGTGGGACCCACATGAATTTTAACCATTAAGAATGAGTGTGTTACTAGCATTTCTCTTTAAGAAATTGTAATTTGCTTATTTTCTTTGTTGTTTGCTTCATCTGCAAGGTGTTTCATTGGCATTAACTTGCTTATTTATATTGAAGTTAATGTTTTAAATGTGAAGATAATAATTTAAATATTTACAATCCACAATTCCACCTATTTGTAATAAAATTTAATATTAATTTTTTTATTATATATACCTTCATTTTTGGTTGGATCATATCAACATGAGCTAGTAGGAAAAAAAAATGTTACAAAAACATATTTTAGTTGTCTGAATTTGAGAAAGACGTTAAAACACGTTGGGTTACAATTTATTGAAAAAAAGAGAACAAAATAACGATACGGGATGGAAAGGACACAACTCTTTGCTGGGAGAGCATTGAGTGAATTTGGGAAATTAAATGAATTGTATAAATACATTGAAAGAAACAAAAAAAAAAGGCATGGAAAGAACACAACTCTTGGGAATGATTGTTATTGTTCTCAAATGTGGTGCCAATAGTGGGAGTGCAAGTTTATCAATAAACTGTAGAATAGAATTTGGAATGATGAAAAACGCTATTAGTCAAAGTTTATTTTGTAAGTTTGTATAGGACCAACTAACCTCCAGTCGTGGACGATAAATATGTTATTTAAAAATGGTTAATTTGAACATGGAAAAGCCGAGAAATAAATAAAATAGCTTTTACATAGGGAAGGAAAATAATAATATGATAGATAAATATATTTTCTAAAAAAGATTGAATTGCACAGAATAAGGAGAGAAAGAAATCAAAATAGATTTTCAAGAAAGAAAAAAAATATGATAGACATATAATATATATATATATATATATATATATATATATATATATATATATATTTTAAAATAGTTAACTTGAAAGGGAAAAGAGAAGAAACAATTCAATAGATTTTTCAGGGGAGAAATGTTAGATAGTTTTTTTGTTATAACTTTCTTTCTGTCAGGTACATGGGTGTAGTACACAGATGTATTAATCAATTAGTCACATTGTGTTTAATACACAAGTTTTGTACATAGGTTTACGTTTAAGAGTAGTTTCTGTTAGTTTGTTAGAGTCTGCTAGTTCAGTTAGTTGGTTAGCGTGGTTTATAAGCTGTCTTTTGTAACTATAAAAGCATTTAGTCTCTCAATGAATAATTAGTGAAGTAATTCAGCAAGATTACTTTGTGTTAGTGTCTCTAATTCCTATCATTCTAGCATCAGAGCTCCTTTGGGGCCACGAGAAGAAAGTGTGAGTCACAACTTGAGAGTGAAAGAGAGAATGTCGAACACAAATGATGGCAGCTTTGTGCAACCAGCAATCCCTCACTTCGATGGTCATTATGATCATTGGAGTATGCTGATGGAGAATTTCCAAAGATCCAAAGAGTATTCGAGCCTGGTGGAAACGGGTGTTGCAGAACCAGAAAGAGGAAGTGTGGTGAATGAAGCTTAGTAGAAGAAAACTGATGAGCTGAAGCTGAAAGATTTGAAGGTCAAGACTACTTGTTTCAAGCCATCGACATAACTATCTTGGAGACAATCTTGCAAAAGAACACATCAAAGGAGATATGGGATTCGATGAAAAGAAAGTATGAAGGCAATGCAAGAGTAGAAAGGTCAATTCTTCAAGCCATGAGGAAAGAATTTGAGACCTTGGAGATGAAGGTTGGGGAGACTGTAACATATTACTTCTCTCAAGTTATGAGTGTGGCCAATAAGATGAGAACTCATGGAGAAAAGATGCAGGATGTAACCATTGTTGAGAAGATCCTTAGGTCCTTAACTAACAAATTTAATTACATAGTTTGTTTAATTGAGGAATCTAAGGACACTGGTAGTCTTTCTGTTGATGAACTTCAGAGTTTCTTGATTGTTCATGAGCAGAAATTCCACAAGAACCATGGAGAGGAGCAGGCTCTCAAAGTCAGCTTGAGATGAAAGAAACGATAATGGAGGCAGAGGTAGAGGCAGCAATAGAGGAAGAGGAAAAGGAAGAGGTAGGAAAAATCGAGCCACCGTTGAATGTTTCAAATGTCATAAACTTGGACATTACAAGTATGAATGTCCTGAATGGCATAAAGAAGCCAATTATGCAGCTTTCAATGAGGAAGAATAGCTTCTCTTGATGGCTCATGAGGAACTTCATGAGGTGTAAAGATCAGGGGCATGGTTCTTGTATTCATGTTGCTCAAACCACGTGTGTGGAAACAGGTCTTGGTTTAAAGAAGTTGATGATACTTTCAAGCAGTATGTGAAACTTGGCAAAAATACAAGAATGGAGGTGACTGGCAAAGGAAGTGTGAAGCTGAGCATTAAAGTAGTCATTCATGTCATTACAGATGTGTTCTTGGTACCTGAACTCAAGAACAAACTCTTAAGCATAGGGCAGCTACAAGAAAGAGGCCTAACAATGATGTTTCAGTCAGGAACATGCAAGATTTTCCATCCAGATAAAGGGTTGATTCGGGAAACCAGCATGACAACAAACAAGATGTTTATCTTGTTTGCTCAACCTACAATCAACAATGAGGCATGCTTTCACACCACTGTTCAAGATATGTCCTTATTGTGGCATTGCAGATATGCTCATCTTAGTCACAAAGGACTAAGAACTCTACAAAGCAAAGGAATGGTTAGAGGTTTCCCCTCATCACTGACTGCAACTGAAAAAGTGTGTGAAGAATGCATGAAAGGAAAGCAACACAGATCCAATTCCAAAGAAGAGCCAGTGGAGAGCAACTCAGAAGCTAGCGTTGATTCATGCAAATATTTGTGGTCATATCACTCCATCATTCAACAGTCAAAAGAGGTACTTTCTATGCTTTATAGATGATTATTCTAGAAAGGTATGGATATATTTCTTGATGAAAAAATCAGAAGCTTTTGACTATTTTCAATGCTTTAAGAAGTTAGTTGAAAGGGAATCTGGTTTGATGATCAAATGTCTCAGAACTGATAGGGGAGGAGAATTCACATCATTGGAATTCAATGAATTCTGTCAGAAGGCAGGAATTAGAAGGCAACTAACCACAGCCTACACTCCTCAGCAAAATGGTGTGGTTAATAGAAAGAATAGAACCATCATGAATTTGGTGAGAACTCTATTGACAGAAGAGAAGATTCCAAAGTCCTTTTGGCCAGAAGCAGTGAATTGGGTGACTTATGTGTTGAACAGATCACCTACATTGGCAGTTAAAAACCAAACACCAGAGGAATCATGGAGTGGTGTAAAGCCTTCAGTTGAGCATTTTAGAGTGTTTGGTTGTGTAGCTCATGTACACATTCCAGATGCCAAGAGGACAAAGCTAGAAGATAAAAGTTGCAAATGTGTGCTGTTGGGAATGAGTGAGGAGTCTAAAGGCTACAGACTCTATGATCCAACTACAAGAAAGATTGTGGTGAGTAGAGATGTATTCTTTGATGAAGGTACTCAATGGAATTGGAATCAAAGTTACAAGGAAGAGCTGATTGTAGACACCGAAAGTAATCGAAACTGAGATCAACAATGAGTTTGAAGAGGAAAGTGCAATTGACAGTGATTCAAGTGATGATGAAGAAGGAAATCAATCTCAACCTACAGAAATCGAAGATTTAAATGAAGGTGGAGGAAAAAATAGGCATCCACCTGGCTGGATGTGAGATTACGTAGCTGGAGAAGACCTCTCAAAATTAGAAAATGCAATTAATATGACTCAGATTGATTGCACAGATCCTATAAGATTTGAAGATGCAGTAAAAAGCTCCAAATGGAGACAATCCATGGATGCTGAAATCAACTCAATTGTGAAGAATGAAACATGGGAACTCACTGAATTGCCTGCTGGAGCAAAGAAGATAGGAGTTAAGTGGATTTACAAGACCAAACTCAATGAACTTGGTCAAGTAGACAAGCATAAGGCCAGGTTGGTAGCCAAGGGCTACTCTCAGCATTATGGAGTAGACTGTTTAAAAGTATTTGCCCCTGTGAGTAGAATGGATACTGTGAGAATGATCATTGCCATTGCAGCATGTAGAGGCTGGAAGTTGTATCAACTTGATGTAAAATCTGCTTTCTTGTATGGCACACTCTCTAAAGATGTTTATGTGGAACAACAAAAAGGTTGTGTGCAGAAAGGTTGTGAACACAAAGTCTACAAGCTCCACAAAGCTCCAAGAGCCTGGTTCAGTAGAGTTGAAGCTTACTTCATTAGTGTAGGTTTCAAAAGGAGCAGTCATGAGCAGACTTTGTTTTTGAAATACTCAGTAGAAGGAAAGATTCTCATTATCAGTGTATATGTTGATGACATTATATACATTGGTAATGATGAGTCCTTAACGAGTAATTTCAAGAGCTCAATGAAAGACGAATTCGATATTACCGATCTTGGAAGGATGAGATTCTTCCTTGGAATTGAAGTCTTACAAGAGGAGCATGGCATTTACATCTATCAGAGAAAGTATGCTTTGGAAGTTCTAAAAAGATTTGGAATGAATGATTGCAACTCAGTTGGTGTTCCCGTGGTGCCTGGTTCCAAACTGTGCAAAGATGAGTCTGGTTTGAAAGTAGATGAGACTCAGTATAAGTAATTGGTGGGAAGCCTCATGTGCATTACAGCTACAAGACCTGATATGATGTTCTCAGTTAGCCTAATCAGTAGGTTCATGAGCCAACCTACTCAAATGCATATGCAGGCTGCAAAAAGAGTTCTCAGGTATCTACAAGGTACTGTGAACCTTGGAATCTTATACAAGAAGGGAGGGAATGAGGAGCTATTAGCCTATACAGACAATGATTATGCAGGTGATTTGGAGGACAGGAAAAGAACTTATGGCTATGTTTTCATCATGAGAAGTGGAGCAGTGGCATGGTCATCCAAGAAACAGCCAATTATGACTCTCTCAACCACAGAAGCCGAGTTTGTGACTGTTGCAGCTTGTGCTTGTCAAGCTGTTTGGATGAGGAGGATCCTAAAGGAGTTGGGACACACTCAGAAGGGTTGCACTACTTTGATGTGTGACAATAGCTCAGCCATTAAGTTGTCAAAGAATCCAGTTATGCATGGAAGAAGCAAGCATGTTGATGTTCGATTTCACTTCCTAAGAAACTTGTCCAGAGATGGTTTGATAGAGATGATTCACTGTGGAACCAAGGAACAAGTTGCAGATTTGTTGACAAAGCCTTTGAAATTGGACTCCTTCTTCAAGCTTAGGGAGCAGCTAGGAGTTTGTCAAATTCCTAATTAAACTAGTTGTCTATGTGTTTTGTACAACTAGTTTAAAGGAGGGATTTGTTAGATAGTTTTTCTGTTATAGCTTTCTATCAGGTACATGGGTGTAGTACACAGATGTATTAATCAGTCAGTCACATTGTGTTTAATACACAGGTGTTGTACATAGGTGTATGTTTAAGAGTAGTTTTTGTTAGTTTTAGAGTCTGTTAGTTCAATTAGTTGGTTAGCATGGTTTATAACCTGTCTTTTGTAACTATAAAAACACTTAGTCTCTCAATGAATAATTAGTGAAGTAATTCAGCAAGATTACTTTGTGTTAGTGTCTCTAATTCCTAACAAGAAAAATAGTAATATGATAGATATAATAAAATGCAATTAATTGAGGTGACATTTGATATAAGATATATTTTCAAATTCTTGAAAAAGTGAGATGAGAATAAATAATTTGTTTTCATATTCTGTATAAGAGATAACAAATATTCTCTGACTTTGACATAAAACTTGCCCTGGAACAAATTTTGTGGATGAAGCCTCTAAGTTTTATTTACATGCTTGACAATGGGGAAAAATCCCCGAAAGGAGATTCTTGGAAATGTAGTTTACATGACAACATAAAAATTCCCAAAAGAAATTTATAAACCAACATTTAAATCTTAAAATACTATTGCTATTAGTGTAAATAGAATCGCTGGAAAACCAACTTTTTTTTTTTTTTTTTGTGTTTTTCTCAAAGAAGTCATAGTGTGAAACAAGTAAAAAAAAAAAGGTTTGATAAGGTGGACTTTATTTGGGATAAAGCAAAGGAAAAGGGTTTAGTATATATAGAGGCACAACTCAAATTATTAATGATTGCAAATGTTAAGTCTCTAAAATGTCTGATGTGCATTTTCCTAAGTTTTGATGAGAACTAAACATTGGTTAACGATTTAATTAACCTTCATATTGGTTGCTAACCTGTCTATCTAGTGTGCAGATTAAAACTATAAGAATCATACGTCCAACACAAGTGATAGAAGCACACGTCCAGCACAAGTGATAGAAGCACACATCCAACACTGAAGTAATTGAAGCGCACGTCCAACAATAGTAATTGAAACGCACGTCCAACACAAGTAATTGAAGCACACGTCCAACATAAAGTGATAAAAGTGGGTGTCCAACATAAGTGATAAAAGCGGGCATCCAATAAAGTGATGCAAGCACTCGTCCAATAAAGCAACAAAAGCGCTCGTCCACTGAAGTGACAGAAGTACTCGTCCACCAAAGTGACAGAAGCGCTCGTCCACTGAAGTGACAGAAGTGCTCGTCCACAAAAGTAATAGAAGTGCTCGTCTACTAAAGTGGCATATGGAGCTCGTCTACTAGCCCATCCGTAAGTAAAATCTTAAATGGCTAGATGGACGCGGTTATTTTCAAGATGGACGTGCTTATTTTATGAACGTGAATTCTATAAGAATTTTCAGTATCTTATTTCAAGAACTAGAATCAAGAAAAGTCAAAAGTTACTCTCTCAAGCAACCTCGGTTATCAGAACCAAAGACCAGTTAAAGAATGCTTCCAACATGCACCAAAGACCAGTTAAAGAATGCTTCCAACATGCTTTATTCCCTAGTACCTCCGGTCCTTACACGAAAAGGAAATTATACTCAGCAAAGTACAAAAAGCTCTCTGCACAACTCTGACATGGCTGTATCACGATGCATAAAGTCATGATCCTTCATGTTAGAGTACAACCAACGTTCCTATTGAATTAATGGCTGTCCAGAACGACTCTATTGCATTTAATGAAGTTCTGCTTGAAGCCAACATATGAGGGAATGTCTCTGATGGATCCTAAATGCTTGAAGACTATAAATACAAAAGTCATTGAAGATGAAGTATAGAGAATACACATAGCATTAAAGAGTCATTACTCCGTGCATTAATATCTTCATTCTTTCATTTTATATTCTTCAATCATTTGGAGTTATTACTCACACTTTTCTAAGCTTTACATTTAAACCACTCTTTGAGTGTTAGTGAAAGTTCTGTCTGTTTGAAGTTATATTTATTACAAACCAAATCTATCAAACAAACCTGAGTGAGCCTGAAAAGGCTAAGTGTGCAAAGAATACTTGTCTTCAGTCTGAAGAGGCTAGGTGTGCTAAGAATACTTGTCTTGGAGCCTGAAGAGGCTAGGTGTGCAAACAATTCTTAGAGTCTGTAACCTGATCAGTTATAGTGGATAAATCTTGGTGCTGCCAAGGACTGGACGTAGCTCTTTGCTATGAAGAGTGAACCAGGATAAATAACTGTGTCAATCTCTATTTCCTTATAACCTCTTTAATTGCTTTAGTTTTCTTATTCATTTATCAAGTGATGTGTTTGCCAAAGTCATTGGTAAAATTTCATCAGAAAGGTCACCCGTCTGTCTTGTATCTTTCCACTCGTCTGAACTAAGCCTCTGTATGCGAAAAGATTTCAACTTTGTTTAAATTATGATAAAAACAATTCAACCCCCTTATCGTGTTTATAGTTGTCTATTTCAGTTGGTATTAGAGCTCAGCCTCTTGGTTGAGCATCTAACGGTGTAGAGGTAAAAGGTTCTGAAGAATAGACATGACTGCTGGAGCTAGTTCAAGTGGAAGTCACCAGACTGAAGGAGCTTCCCTAACTAGACCTCCTTACTTTAATGGAGAAAACTACAAATATTGGAAAGATAGATTTCAATGGTTCATTCTATCTACAAACTCTGATCTTTAGGATGTCATTACAGATGGTCCATTCATTCCCAAGAATGATGATAACACTGACAAACCAAAAGCTCAGTGGACTACTACAGAAAAGACAAAATGAGAGTTGAACCACAAAGCTAGATATAACATCATTTGTGCTCTAAGTCCTGAGGAGTTTGAGAAGGTATGCGCTTGTGACTCTACCAAAGAAATATGGGACACTTTAGCTGTCACACATGAAGGAACAACCAAAGTCAAAGAGTCCAAGATTGCCATCCTTGTCAGAAAGTATGAACTGTTTGTTATGGAGGAAGGAGAATCTGTTGCTCAAATGATAGGAAGATTTCAAACTATAGTCAACAGTTTAAAATCTCTTGGCAAAGTCTATACCAATGCTGAGAAGGTTGGAAAGATTCCGAGAAGTCCACCTAAACAGTTGAGACCTTTGGTCACTGCTACCTCTCAAGCCAAGGATCTCACTACCTTGACTATGGATGAACTTCTTGGAACACTCACTGTTCATGATCAAGAACTTGGAGATGAAGTTGTACTAAAGAAGGGCAAGTCAATTGCTATGAAAGCTGATCAAAAGTCAGCAAAAGTTTCCAAGGCTTTAAAGGAAGATGAGTCATCCAGTGATGCTGACCTGTCTGAACACGAGGATTCTGAGAGTGATGAAGAATTGTCTCTCCTGACCAGGAATATAAAGCTTCTCCTATAGAAAAAGAAGTTCAAAAGGGATAAGCCATTCAGAAGGTTCAACAAGGACAAGAACTACAAAGAATCCACCTTAACAGACAAAAGTCCAATTGTTTGCTATGAGTGCAAGAAGCATGGTCACATCAAGGCTGAATGTCCTCAACTCAAGAAGGCCCCTTTTAATAAATTCTTCAAGAAGAAGAATAAAGGAATGATGACTACTTGGGAGGATCTGGAGTCAACGTCTTCTGATGAAGAAATAGAGGAAGAAGCCAATCTGTGTTTGATGGCCAACACTGACTCAGACTCATACGATGAGGTACATCCTGACTATGAGGAATTACTTGATGCCTGTGAAGAGTTGCTGGAGGAATCCAACTGCTTATCTAAGGCTTTCAAATCCCTCAAGAGAGAGTATTGATAAGCCTCTGGCTTATCTAGTTTTATGACTAGATAAACTAGGGTTTATGTGCCAATTAGTCGAGTTCACTCTTGTTTTCGCCCAAATTTGCCTTGTTTTGTTCCTAAGTTGGACTTTGACTCGTTTTGCGTCTTTTGTGTAGTTTTTAGCTTCTTTTGGATAGAATTACGCTTGTGGTTGCTTGTGTTGTTTTCAGGTCCATAAGTGAAGCTCTAAGAATTAAGGAAAGTCAAGAAATAGTGGAGATTGCCATTCTGGAGATTCTCGCCCCGCGAGAGGAATCTCGCCCCGCGAGAGTTTGAAGACTCGGGAAGACAGAGACCATCACGGCCTAACCGTGATTCACATCACGGGCCGTGAAAGGAAGGTTCGCGTCGCGAGACGTCCTTCGCGTCGCGAGTGTGTGAACTCCAGAAAAGTGCAGTCGAGACCATCACGGCCAGCCGTGATGTATATCACGGCCGTGACCTAAAAGTCACACAAGTCAGAGACCATCACGGCCTAGCCGTGATGTGTATCACGGCCGTGACCCAAAATCCACACAAGGCAGAGAACATCACGGCCTGGCCGTGATTCACATCACGGGCCGTGAAAGGATGGTTCGCGTCGCGAGACATCCTTCGCGTCGCGAGGGTTTAAATTCCAGGATTGCGCCAGAAACAGAAGCCGTCACGGCCTAGCCGTGATGGCCATCACGGCCGTGACGCGTGGCCTCCTTATAAATAGAGCAGATCAGAACAGAAAATCAGGACTTTTTGGATCGGAACTGATTTTAGATCTTTTGTAATCCTTATTCTGGGGCTGCGTCTCCTCTTCTCCTCTCTTAATTCTTAGGCTTAGGATGAATTCCGATTGTACGTGCGTCGTTGTTACGGACATGAGGAACTAATCCTCTTGTCTAAGGGATCGATGAAGCCACCTATGGCGGCATAGTGTTCATGTGATGTAACTCTTTCTCTCTTAATTCAATTATTGTTTTCCAATTCTGTTTTCATTGTGTTGGTTATATGCTAGCGTGATCGACTAGTTAAACGTGTTGAGGCCGAGAGGTGATTCGCGTTTTAGAACTTGAATTGGGAACATCGGTCGAGTGTTGCACGAGAGTGAGTAGGAGATCGGTGCAACCTATAGGGAACAAGAATTAATAGAATTCGAGATTAGGATTATGAGACCTAGTAAGTAATTAATCCAATCGTCGAATACGTCCTAATGAGCACGGAAGTGGATTTAGGAGAATTTAGGGGTCCCGGTTGACATTAAAATTGAACTTAGGGAGGAGAATATCATCACTTGGGTACTTTGCATGATTGGGTAGGTGGATTCGAAACCTTAGATGTTTTTAATTACAGATTTCATCACCATATCTTTAATTGATTCGATTGTTAATTTGAATTGTGATCCTAATTTCTTTCCAACCATTTTCTCCACTTAACCAGCTTATCGGATTTCTCGCGAAATTAGTCGAATTGGTAACCCAATCCTTGTGTTCGACCTCGGTAGACTCTTACCGTGTTTTATTACTTGCGACGACCCGGTACACTTGCCGGCGTCTCAACAAGTTTTTGGCGCCGTTGCCGGGGATTGGCACAACCAATTTTCCTAATTTTTAGGAAATTCGGCTGCTTGGTTAAGCTGATTTTTAGTTTTATTTTCTTTTATTTAATTGCCATTATTTTTCTCTGTTTCTTTGATTCCACTTGGTCTTTGCCTGTTTTTGTATGCGAGGTACTCTTCTACAAGAGGACTTGCTATTCGATTCAGAGATCACCAGGACCGAGAGGCAGTTAAGAAAAGAGGCCAGAGAAAGGAAGAGGTTGGAAGCAATTAAAATAGAAGGCATGGCTGAAGAAAATCCTCCTCCTCCTCCTCCTCGTTACAAGCCTCTCTTTGAGTACGATCTACCAAGCTTGGTAGATTGTGACTCTTCTATTGTGAGGGGCAACCTGAACACAGACTCTTTCAGAGTGGAAGCCTGTGTCACATACCAGATCCGGGAGAATCAGTTTGATGGGAGTGGCAAACAGGACCCGCATAGACATATCACTCGCTTCCTGGAAGCTTGTGACTTGCAGAAGACCAGGGGAGTCTCTCAGGATGAGTTTCGCTTGCGGCTTTTCCCTCTTTCTCTTAGGGATGTCGCTCGCGATTGGGTTGACAGTTTGGATAGGAACAGCATCAGAACTTGGGAGCAAATGGCACAGAAGTTCCTAACCAAATACTTTCCTCCTCAGAAGGCGGCACAAGCAAGAATAGCCGTCACTTCATTCAGGCAAACGGAGGATGAAACATATAATGAAGCTTGGGAGAGGTACAATGGTTTGTTGAGAAGATGTCCCTCTGCGTTCTTTGACCCCGTTTCCAAGGTACAATACTTCTTTAATGGGTTGAGGGGACGCTATCAGATGAACTGTGATGCCTTGGTGGCGGTTCTTTTGTATATTTATCGGTGAGGATGGATGGGCACTTGTTAGAGAAGATGTCATATAATGATTACAACCGTGGTAGGGAGACCTCGAGTGGAATCGGTTCGGGACAATGGAAGCCATTTTAGAGCAAAAGCGAGACTTTTGAAGATGCGAGAATGAGGCTTTGTCCAGGGAACAAGAGGTTAATGCTATACACGAGGAACGCCTCCCGGGTTGTGCAAATTGTAATGGAGATCATGACACTCAGATTTGCCGCTAAATTTCTCTCTCAGGAACATGTGGACTCATGCCACAACTTCTATGACACTGTGCCCCAGAACAATTATCAGAGGAACAATCAGAATCAGAATAGGGGCTACATGAGAAGAGACCATCCGGGATTTGCTTGGAGTGATGTTAATGGTGGTCTAGCCGGTCAACAACACCCTCAACAGAATTGCCAACAACCTCAACGAGGTGCGAGACCGAACATTGGAATTCAGAAAAGCAATACTCAGCGAGCTCCTCCGGGGCCTAATCGATTCAACCCATCGAGATAGTGGAAGACAACCTTGGGAGATGGATTTTGAGAAGTTGTCAACCTTTACAGGCACATCTTTTGAGAAGATGAATACAGCAATGGAGAAGTTGTCAATCGACACAAATACTGCCATTAACAAGTTGGCGACTCATACAGGTTCAGCAATTCAGAACCTTGAGACACAAATAAGCGCAGCTCGCGAAAGCAACTTAATGAGCGTCTTCCAGGCACTCTCCCAGGTAGTACCGAGAACAACCCCAAGGGACAATGCAACGTCATATCTACTAGAAGCGGAAGGGTGTTGGAACCTAGCAGGGATACCACTAGTTCTCAGGATGACAAGGGCCCGGAACAACTACCGATTGAGGAAGAGCAACCGGAGAGAAAGAAGGGTTGGCAAGTGACAAGGGACCGGAGCAAGGGGAAGGCTGAAACTTGTGGATGAAGAGTTAGAAGGAAGAAGTGGGTTGAACCCCAAGACCTCCCTCCTTACATGAAGGTACAGTATCACGAGCGATTGAAGAAGCCTCAACAGGATAAGCAATTCAATAAGTTCCTTGATGTCTTCCGAAAACTCCAGATTAACATTCCATTTGCGGAAGCCTTGGAACAAATGCCATCATATGCTCGGTTTATGAAGGAACTTCTCACTAAGAAGCGGAGGATTGTGGATGAAGCAACGGTTGCTTTGACCGAGGAGTGTAGTGCCATTCTTCAACGGAAACTGCCTCCGAAGTTGAAGGATCCCGGTTCCTTCTCGATACCATGCACCATTGGGGGAATGACCTTCGGAAAGGCATTATGTGATCTAGGGGCAAGCATCAACTTGATGCCCCTCTCGATGATGAAGAGGCTAGGGATCAAGGAAGTAAAGGATGCACGAATGTCACTCCAACTGGCTGATCGTTCTATCAAATATCCCTATGGAGTAGTTGAAGACTTGCTCGTGAAAGTTGACAAGTTCATATTCCCAGTGGACTTTGTGGTGCTCGATATGGATGAAGACGCTGAGATCCCTCTCATATTGGGTAGACCCTTCTTGGCCACCGGGGGTGCCTTGATAGATGTGCGGAAAGGGAAACTCACTTTAAGGGTGAATAATGATGAGGTGGTCTTCAATGTCTTTGAAGTGATTAAGCACCCGGAAGAGAAGTCAGCTGTGTATCGAGTGGATGTGGTGGACCCAACTGAAAAGGTAAAGGAAACTCGAGAAGACCATGATCCTTCACTTGCAACAGTATCGGTAGAATCTCATGAGGAAGACAGTGAGGAAAAAGGCCCTTCGGGGGATGAAGTCTACCTTGAGTGGCTACGAGACATGGAACCCATACCGAGTCTCCCAAGGGAAGAATGTGCAAGGAAAGAACTCAGCAGCAAGGGAATGAAAAAGAAGGGTAAAGCACCAAGGTTGAAGGGTGGCACAACCGTAGTGGTCAGTACATATAATGAATTGATCTCAAAAAGGATCACCACGGAGTGGAGAGTTCGTGCTGATTATAGAAGGATGCTGGACTTAAATGAGCTGTCCGGGAACAGCTTGCGAGTATATAAAAGTGCACAAACCTACAAAGAACGGGCCAAGGAATGGCATGGCAAGCAGGATCTTCCTCCGGATTAACCCTTAGGGGCGACTTGAGTCAGGCTCGGGACGTTAAACAAGCGCTACTTGGGAGGCAACCCAAGCTAGGTACTCTCTCTTTTCCTCACTCTTGTTTTTGTTTTTGTTTTTTTTTGTGTGTTTGTTTTGTTTTTGTTTGTCACTCTTGAATAATTTGAGAAGATCAAGAGTTTTTGTATGAAATGTCGTGTCGGCAAGCTTGTTGGATTTTCATTATATTGAGCATAGATGGATTGCTTGAATTATATTCACCATTGATGATTTCCCCTAGGTTCAAGTAATGGAAAAGTTGATCCCCACTTAAAATTGAAAATTGAACTTTGAGAATTATTATGATTGCTTGATTTATGATAAGTTTGGGGTGAGGGGGTGCACACACTAGGAATCGTATCTCGGTCAAACAATTTGCAAAATGTCCAGGTGAGGAATTTGAGCCTCCAACTCTGTTTTTGAATGTGAGAATCACTGTTAAGTTGCACTTTCCCGAATTTGCTTGAATCTCTATATGGTTTGCATGATTATGTGTTGCATCAAATGATTTAGGCAATTTTCTTTGAATAACTACTTGGCCTGAAAAGAACCATCCCTAATGCATGTTCCCTAGTTAGCCAAATTGAGCCCAATTGACCTATTGTTTCTTGATGACCCTACATTACGAGCCAAAATCTGAAAAACCATGTTAACCCAATCTTAGGATTAGGAGAGCATGGAAATGAGCAAGAGAAAGGTTGTGAGAAACTAAGTTTGGGGTGGCTACAAGGTATGTGTCATATTGGGATGAGAAAAAGAAAATAAAGGTTGACCCAAGGCAAAAAGAAAAGAAAAGAAAATAAGAAAACAAAAAAATTGCCAAAAGAAAAGGGGCAAAACAAAAATAATATCAAGGAAAAGGTTGTAGTCACCCGAGCCCAAATGAAAAATGGAAAGAAAGGAATTTGAGTGGAAAATGTGTTTAATGCTCATGCTCTCTTAGTTCCTAGGGACTTAAGCCTAAATATCCTTGATTATCCTACCCTCCGCCAGACCCCATTACAACCTTTAAAAGACCTTTTGATGTTGCATGCATGTTTTCGTGGGAACTATGTTTGAGATGAAAATCAAATTCATGGGAAGTGCTCTTGATAAGTGAAATTGAGTAAAAAAGTTGAAAGCCTAGACAAACTTGAGCGAATGAGTGAAATACTAAATGCCCTTTGTGAGGAAGGCGGTTGTTTGAAATTGGTGATCTTCCTTTTGTGTGTGACCCTGATCCTCAACTTAGATTAATGATTGCATGAATGATAATTTCTCAATTGTTTAAAGTAGATGAATGTGGGGATTACATTGATGAAAAAGGGGGGGAATCAAAGAAGAAAAATTGTTTTGTAAAGTCGCATGAAATTTGTGCGAAATTGATTAGATCTTTAGGCTTGCCAAGTCTTGAGTCGTTTTTGAGTTTTAAGCTTGCTTGGGGACAAGCAAGGTTTAAGTTTGGGGTATTTTGATAAGCCTCTGGCTTATCTAGTTTTATGACTAGATAAACTAGGGTTTATGTGCCAATTAGTCGAGTTCACTCTCGTTTTCGCCCAAATTTGCCTTGTTTTGTTCCTAAGTTGGACTTTGACTCGTTTTGCGTCTTTTGTGTAGTTTTTAGCTTCTTTTGGATAGAATTACGCTTGTGGTTGCTTGTGTTGTTTTCAGGTCCATAAGTGAAGCTCTAAGAATTAAGGAAAGTCAAGAAATAGTGGAGATTGCCATTCTGGAGATTCTCGCCCCGCGAGAGGAATCTCGCCCCGCGAGAGTTTGAAGACCCGGGAAGACAGAGACCATCACGGCCTAGCCGTGATTCACATCACGGGCCGTGAAAGGAAGGTTCGCGTCGCGAGACGTCCTTCGCGTCGCGAGTGTGTGAACTCCAGAAAAGTACCAGAGTCAGAGACCATCACGGCCTAGCCGTGATGTATATCACGGCCGTGACCTAAAAGTCACACAAGTCAGAGACCATCACGGCCTAGCCGTGATGTGTATCACGGCCGTGACCCAAAATCCACACAAGGCAGAGAACATCACGGCCTGGCCGTGATTCACATCACGGGCCGTGAAAGGATGGTTCGCGTCGCGAGGGTTTAAATTCCAGGATTGCGCCAGAAACAGAAGCCGTCACGGCCTAGCCGTGATGGCCATCACGGCCGTGACGCGTGGCCTCCTTATAAATAGAGCAGATCAGAACAGAAAATCAGGACTTTTTGGATCGGAACTGATTTTAGATCTTTTGTAATCCTTATTCTGGGGCTGCGTCTCCTCTTCTCCTCTCTTAATTCTTAGGCTTAGGATGAATTCCGATTGTACGTGCGTCGTTGTTACGGACATGAGGAACTAATCCTCTTGTCTAAGGGATCGATGAAGCCACCTATGGCGGCATAGTGTTCATGTGATGTAACTCTTTCTCTCTTAATTCAATTATTGTTTTCCAATTCTGTTTTCATTGTGTTGGTTATATGCTAGCGTGATCGACTAGTTAAACGTGTTGAGGCCGAGAGGCGATTCACGTTTTAGAACTTGAATTGGGAACATCGGTCGAGTGTTGCACGAGAGTGAGTAGGAGATCGGTGCAACCTATAGGGAACAAGAATTAATAGAATTCGAGATTAGGATTATGAGACCTAGTAAGTAATTAATCCAATCGTCGAATACGTCCTAATGAGCACGGAAGTGGATTTAGGAGAATTTAGGGGTCCCGGTTGACATTAAAATTGAACTTAGGGAGGAGAATATCATCACTTGGGTACTTTGCATGATTGGGTAGGTGGATTCGAAACCTTAGATGTTTTTAATTACAGATTTCATCACCATATCTTTAATTGATTCGATTGTTAATTTGAATTGTGATCCTAATTTCTTTCCAACCATTTTCTCCACTTAACCAGCTTATCGGATTTCTCGCGAAATTAGTCGAATTGGTAACCCAATCCTTGTGTTCGACCTCGGTAGACTCTTACCGTGTTTTATTACTTGCGACGACCCGGTACACTTGCCGGCGTCTCAACAAGTATGTAAAGCTCACCAGTGAGCATAAACAGAAATCTCAAGAGTGTGAGAAGCTGACTAAAGAGAACAGTGAGCTGAAGACTGAAAAGTCTAATGAAGCTAAGATCTCAAGTGAAACATCACCATTTGAAGAAGTTGAAAAACTTCAACAGAAAGTGGAAGAGCTCACTTCTGATCTTGCCAAATTTGTTAATGGTAGAGATAATCTGACTAAGCTACTTGGTTATTAGAAGCACTCTCTTAACAAAGAAGGTATTCGATATGTCCATCAGACACATCATAAAGTATCAACTAAAGCTTCTACAGTATCTATTAAGTCAACTGTAACCAAATCTACACCAGTCTGTAACTTCTATGGAAAAACTGGACATGTTATGTCTAAGTGTTTCCATAAGAAGAGAAGGAAGTCTTCACAGACTCCTAGAACTAACAGAAAAGGACCCAGAAAAATATGGGTGCCTAAAGATCAAATAATTTTTATTGCATATGTCCTCAACAGGACAAAGAAAACACCACTGCTGGTACCTGGACAGTGGCTGCTCGCGTCATATGACAGGAGAAAGGTCTATGTTCCTAGACCTCCAACTTAAGAAAGGAGGACACATTGCCTTCGGAGAGAATCGGAAAAGGAAAGTTATAGGAATTGGTAATATTGGTGGCAAACCCCCTCTTCCCTCCATATCTAATGTTCTTATGGTTAAATGATTAAGACACAATTTGCTTAGCATAAGTCAATTATGTGACAGTAGTTTTGATGTTTCCTTTACGAAGGATGTATGCATAGTTAAAGACTGTTGTGGCAAAACCCTTTTTTCAGCTAAAAGGCAACAAAATCTTTTTAAGAATGAACTGTCTGATCTCTCAGATCAAAGTGTAACCTGTCTGATGTCTAAAGAGGATGAGAGATGGTTATGGCATAAGAAACTAGGACATGATAGTATGAAACTAATTTCTGAATTGAAATGGAATAATCCTGTGAGAGGATTGCCTGATATTAGTTTTAAGAAAGATGTCTTATGTGATGCATGTCAGAGAGGTAAACGGATAAAATCAAGTTTCAAATCTAAAAACCAAGTATAAACCTCTAGACCTCTTCAGTTGTTACACATGAGGACCAGTTAGTGTTGCCAGCCTGACTGGAAGAAAATATGGATTTGTCATAGTTGATGACTATTCTAGATACACATGGGTACTCTTCCTAACACACAAGGATGAGTCTTTTAAGGATTTCTCAGTATTCTGCAAAAGAGTACAAAATGAGCAGGGTTTCTGTATTTCTACCCTTAGAAGTGATCATGGGGGAGAATTTGAAAATGAGCAGTTTAGACAATTCTGTGAGGAGAATGGAATCTCTCACAATTTCTCTGCACCTAGAACTCCACAGCAAAATGAAGTGGTTGAGAGAAAGAACAGATCTCTGCAAGAGATGGCTAGATCTATGCTCAATGAAAATAATCTCCCCATGTACTTCTGGGCAGAAGCTGTAAACACTGCTTGTTATGTACAAAACAGAATACTTATTAGGCCTTTTCTAAAAATGGACTCCTTATGAATTGTGGAAAGGAAAAAGCCCCAACATATCTTATTTTCATGCTTTTGGATGTGAATGTTTTATTCTGAATACTAGAGATAATCTTGGAAAGTTTGATTCTAAGGTAGATAAAGGTATTTTCGTAGGTTATTCTGAAATGTCTAAGGCTTTTAGAGTTTACAATTCAAGAACTTGTATTATTGAAGAATCTGTTCATGTTAAATTCAATGATGGATTAAAGACTGGTAAAGAACTATCAGATCTAGAAGATGATCTTGCAGGTCTTGATACAAACAAGCCAGAAAGTCAACAACCCGATCTAACCAAAACAGAATCAGTGCTTGAGGCTGATAGACAAGTGGAGCAGACGAGTCAAGATCTTCATGATGATCTCAAAAGGAATTGGAAGTTCAACATTCATAACCCTAAGGATCTTATTATTGGAAATCCTTTTGAAGGAGTAAGAACCAGATCCACATTTAGAGAATCAAGCATTGTGGCCTTTATTTCATATTTGGAGCCTAAACGCATTGAAGAAGCTCCTGAGGATGAAAGTTGGATTCTTCCTATGCAAGAACTTAACCAGTTCACCAGAAATGATGTCTGGACTCTTGTCTCTAAGCCTAAAAACAAGTCGGTCATTAGAACAAGATGGGTCTTCAGAAACAAATTGGATGAAGATGGTAAATTTGTCAGAAATAAGGTAAGGTTAGTAGCTCAAGGCTATAACCAACAAGAAGGTATTGATTATACTGAAACCTTTGCACCTGTAGCTAGAATAGAAGCCATACACATTTTAACGTCATATGTTGCACAACACCAAATTACCCTGTTTCAAATGGATGTAAAAAGTGTTTTTCTAAATGGTATAATTGAAGAAGAAGTGTATGTTAAACAACCCCCTGGTTTTGAGGATAATGATAAACCAGATCACCTTTTCAAACTTAAAAAGGCATTATATGGTTTGAAACAAGCACCTAGAGCATGGTATGATAGACTCAGTTCTTTTCTCGTGCATAATGGTTTTACTAGAGGACAAGTAGACACTACTCTGTTCAAGAAATGCTCTAAAAAGGACTTTATTATAGTTCAAATATATGTTGATGATATTATTTTTGGAGCAACTAATGAAAAGCTGTGCAAGGAATTTTCAAATCTAATGCAAGCTGAATTTGAGATGAGCATGATGGGAGAATTGAAGTTCTTCGTTGGATTACAAATCAAGCAGACAAGTGATGGAATTTACATTCATCAACAAAAAAAATACCAAGGAGATACTCAAGAAATACAAAATGGAAAATGCAAAGCTCATGAAAACCCATATGCAACCCAATGCAAAACTAAGAAAAGATGATGAAGGTAAAAAGGTAGATCAAGCTGTCTACAGAGGTATGATTGGCTCTCTACTGTACTTAACTTCAAGCAGACCTGATATTCAATTTAGTGTCTGTATGTGTACTAGATTCCAATCTGATCCTAGAGAATCTCATCTTAAGGTTGTTAAAAGAATATTTAGATATTTGCTTGGAACTACTAATCTTGGTTTGCTGTATTTAAGATCAAAAGAATACAGATTAGTTGGGTATTATGATGTTGATTTTGCTGGAGACAGAATAGAAAGAAAAAGCACCAGTGGAGGATGTCACTTCATTGGAGCAAGTTTAGTCTCATGGTTAAGCAAGAGGCAAACAACCATTGCCCTGTCTACTACTGAAGCACAATACATCTCTGCTGCTAGTTGCTGCTCTCAACTCTTATGGGTAAAACATCAACTTTAGGATTACTCTA
Organism: Sophora flavescens; assembly: GCA_030762895.1. Taxonomy (NCBI): domain Eukaryota; kingdom Viridiplantae; phylum Streptophyta; class Magnoliopsida; order Fabales; family Fabaceae; genus Sophora; species Sophora flavescens. The sequence continues at coordinate 96,336,100 of CM061068.1, read as the reverse complement.
TTTATGAATATAACATATCTGTATGGTGTGATAATTCCAGTGCTATATGCTTAACTAAAAATCCAATTCAGCATTCTAAGGCTAAGCATATTGAAATCAAACATCATTTTATTAGGGATTATGTTCAGAAAGGCATCTATGATATTAAGTTTGTTAAAACTGAAAATCAATGGGCTGATATTTTCACTAAACCCCTCGCAGAAGAAAGGTTTTTATTTATTAGAGATGATCTAAACATGTATTGCATTATTGAATGACATGTTTGAATGTTAACCTATTTGTGCTTTATCACCTGTCTTTGCTAAATCCGTCTTTACTCCTATATACATGTTCTTTTAATTAAGCATCAGTTCAGGGGGAGTGAGGATACAATAGTTTAAGTGGAGTATGTCTCATATGCTTGCTGCATTACTATGATTTTATTAACATGTTATCTTGCCCTTAACATATCTCATAAATAAAACTTGATAACCCTTTTTGATGTTGACAAAAGGGGGAGAAATGAGAAGTGAGAAATGTGATAGAAATGTGTTATAGAAGAATGGGATAATACATGGACATGAGTATGCTCTGATAGTTGCTATAATTGCTCAGATAAATCTTAATTAAGATTGCTCCGATAATAATTTCAAAGTAAAACAAGTCAAACTTATGTGTGACTAAGTTAAACGGATTATATGATTAATCTTAATGTCTGATCTAGCATCTGCATGACCTGTCCGCTTAAGAAAATTTCAACCTATATAAAATATGCTATTTTCTTTGTTGATATTTTCTGAGGTTCATTAAATCATCTCAATGTTTGTCATCATCAAAAAGGGGGAGATTGTTAAGTCTCTAAAATATCTGATGTGCATTTCCCTAAGTTTTGATGAGAACTAAACATTGGTTAATGATTTAATTAACCTTCATATTGGTTGCTAACCTGTCTATCTAGTGTCCCGATTAAAACTATAAAAATCATACGTCCAACACAAGTGATAGAAGCGCATGTCCAGCACAAGTGATAGAAGCGCACGTCCAGCACAAGTGATAGAAGCGCACGTCCAACACAAGTAATTGAAGCGCATGTCCAACACAAGTAATTGAAACCCACGTCCAACATAAAGTGATAAAAGCGAGCGTCCAATAAAAGTGATAAAAGCGGGCGTCCAATAAAGTGATGCAAGCGCTTGTCCAATAAACCAACAGAAGCGCTCGCCACTAAAGTGACATAAGTGCTCGTCCACTAAAGTGACAGAAGCGCTCGTCCACTGAAGTGACAGAAGTGCTCGTCCACTGAAGTGACAGAAGTGCTCATCCACTAAAGTAACAGAAGCGCTCGTCAACTAAAGTGGCATATGGAGCTCGTCTACTAGCCCGTCCGTATGTAAAATCTTAAATGGCTAGATGGACGCGGTTATTTTCAAGATGGGCGCTTATTTTATGAACGTGAATTCTATAAGAATTTTTAGTATCTTATTGCAAGAACCGGAATCAAGAAAAGTCAGAAGTTACTCTTTCAAGCAACCTCGGTTATCAGAACCAAAGACTAGTTAAAGAATGCTTCCAACATGCTTTATTCCCTAGTACCTCTGGTCCTTACACAAAAAGGGAATTATACTCAGCAAAGTACACAAAGCTCTCTGCACAACTCTGATATGGCTGTATCACGATGCATAAAGCCATGATCCTTCATGTTAGAGTACAACCAACGTTCTTATTGCATTAATGACTATCCAGTACGACTATATTGTATTTAATTAAGTTCTGCTTGAAGCTAAAATCTGAGGGAATGTCTCTAACGGATCCTAAATGCTTGAAGACTATAAATACAGAAGTCATTGAAGATGAAGTATAGAGAATACATATAGCATTAAAGAGCCATTAATATGTGCATTAATATCTTCATTCTTTCATTCTGTATTCTTCAATCATTTGAATTTATTACGCACACTTTCCTAAGCTTTACATTTAAACCACTCTCTGAGTGTTAGTGAAAGTTCTGTCTGTTTGAAGTTGTATTTATTACAAACCAAATCTCGCAAACAAACCTGAGCGAGCCTGAAGAGGCTAAGTGTGCAAAGAATACTTGTCTTGAACCTGAAGGGGATAGGTGTGCAAACAATACTTAGAGTCTATAACCTGATCAGTTATAGTGGATAAATCTTGATGCTGCCAAGGACTGGACGTAGCTCTTTTCTTTGAAGAGTGAATCAGGATAAATAACTATGTCAATCTCTCTTTCCTTATAACCTCTTTAATGGCTTTAGTTTTCTTATTCGTTTATCAAGTGGTGTGTTTGCCAAAGTCACTGTTAAAATTTCATTAGAAAGGTCACCTGTCTGTCCTGTATCTTTCCACTCGTCTGAACTAAGCCTCTGTATACGAAAAGATTTCAACTTTGTTTAAATTCTGATAAACATAATTCAACCCCCCTTCTCGTGTTTATAGTTGTCTATTTCAGCATATTCTTATTTGAAACATTTTACACGGGGTTGAAAATCTTATATTAAAACATACTTATATGTATATCTAGATGTATATAATTATGTATTATGTATAATCTGTAATATTTTATATTGAAGTTGAAATTTTAAATAGTTATATAATAATTTAAATATTTATGTTCCTTCCAAATATCTCGGATGAGAGATACTCGGTCGAACTAGGTTTAGTGGGGTGTTTTTGGATTGTGCTTGACAGAATGTGGATTCTGCTCCTACGAATCCAAATGGGAATCAAAGCAAACGTAGTTCTGAATGAGGGGGTAAGCCCCCTATTTATAGAGATCTCTTAGGATCAAGCTCCGAGATAAGCGGAGAAATATTAGGATCGGGTCCCTGATTCTGCGGAGTGATATTCGGATCAGTCATTTATGACCGATCCGCGAGGGACCGAGATGTCCTTCCCTGGCGGGGCGAGTCCAGGTACTTATCTTCGGCTGACCCGGTGTGCTGATATGTCCTCGGCCCTGGAGGAGTTTGGGCTAAGGCCCATAGCCGGGGTAAGCTCGGTCAACCCGAGGTATAGGCAAGTCCTCGGGATTACATTCTCGGCCAGTACACAAGCCCCCCGAGCTCCGAGCTTGAATAAGCGAAGGAGCTGATAAGTATGAAACCGAGCTTATTCTTCGGCCACACAAACTTTGTTCTTTCTTGATATTCGTATTTGATTTCAATAATTTCGCGGCTCAAACTTGGCCTTAATAACTCGATAGCTCGAACTCGGCTAATAGGCTCAAACTTGGCCTAAATAACTAAAACGGCTCGAATCTCGGCCAGGAGGCTCAGACTTGGCCTTTAGAGTTTAACGGCTCGTTTCTGTAGCCGAGGGTTAACGGAGACCGAGAGGAAGTCCCAGCAGTTGGAATCTGAATTTGCTGCAATTGAGAGGCTGAAGGGGGATCTCACCCGGATTTCCTCTGAGCGCGAGGAGTTGGCCCGGGGCAACGAACACCTGACTGCCACCCTTACCGAGATTAATACTCGGAACTCCGAGCTGGATTCTCGAGCAAAATCGGCTGAGGAAGGCAAAGCTCGGGTTGAAGAGGACAAGGCCCGTGCTGAGGAAAAGCTCAAAGAGGCTCAGGCTGAAATTGAGCGACTTAAGGCTGCCTTGGAGGCTGAGACCAAGGCTAGGATGGAGCTCCAGGAGGATGTAAAGGAGGCCACCAGCTGTATTATCATCGAGCATCGAAAAGGTTTTGACAAGGCCATTGCCCAAGTTGAGGTTCTAGCCCCTGGCGTTGATCTTTCGGGAGCCGACGTAAATAAGGAGGTGGTGAATGGGGAACTTGTCCCCATCATTCCTGAGGAGGAAGAAGAGGTAGACGTGGTGGGGGATTCTCCCGAAGGTCACATTGAGGCCGAGGAGAATCCTAGGGGCGAGTGACTTAGCGTTTTGTTTTTCTTTATCCCTTGTACTGGGCTTGTGCCCCTGTAACTTGGCTTTACTTAATGAAAGTTGTTACCGTTCTGATGACTTTCCGTTGTCTTGTAGCATCTTGTTTGGCCGAGATACACTCGTGTTTGGCCCGTTTAAGCAAATCCTTGGTTAGGACCGAGGTAATCAACCGTTTATGTTAAAAATGGACGGTGGTGAAACACATGTTTCACACCTTATGCATGCGTTCATGCATTATACGTTTTGGAAAACTCACGCATTTACTGCTTCTTGTAGAGTTCCAAGATTTATGCTTTTCAATGTGTCATTTTCCGATGAATATTCGTTTTTTCCATACGTCTATTCCCCGCGCACCGTTACTCCTTTCACCGTCCTTTCCTTCTTGTAAATAGGACTGCTCATTTGTTTCCCTTCTTCATTATTCATCCTCTTGATCTACTAAGCTCGTTCTTGTGTGACCCGAGTAACCCTCACCCCGAATACTTCCACAATGCCGCCAGGGGTTTACGTTCCTATCTCCCAGGGTTACTCGGTTTCCCTAATAAAATAATGGCTCGTACTCGGCCTTTGTATTCGGACTTTGATTATTTGAACTCGGTTTGTAACAATTTAACGGCTCGAACTCGGCCTTCAGGCTCAAACTTGGCCTTAGAAATTTAACGGCTCGTACTCGGCCACCAGGCTCAAACTTGGCCTTTGAAATTTAACTGGCTCGTACTCGGCCACCAGGCTCAAACTTGGCCTTTAAAACTTTAATGGCTCGAACTCGGCCACCAGGCTCAAACTTGGCCTTTAGAAATTTAAGGGCTCGAACTCGGCCACTAGGCTCAAACTTGGCCTTTGAAATTTAACTGGCTCGTACTCGGCCACCAGGCTCAAACTTGGCCTTTAAAACTTTAATGGCTCGAACTCGGCCACCAGGCTCAAACTTGGCCTTTAGAAATTTAATGGCTCGAACTCGGCCACCAGGCTCAAACTTGGCCTTTAGAAATTTAAGGGCTCGAACTCGGCCACCAGACTCAAACTTGGCCTTTGAAATTTAACTGGCTCGTACTCGGCCACCAGGCTCAAACTTGGCCTTTAAAAATTTAATGGCTCGAACTCGGCCACCAGGCTCAAACTTGGCCTTTAGAAATTTAATGGCTCGAACTCGGCCACCAGGCTCAAACTTGGCCTTTGAAAATTAATTGGCTCGTACTCGGCCACCAGGCTCAAACTTGGCCTTTAGAATTTAACGGCTCGAACTCGGCCTTCAGGCTCAAACTTGGCCTTTAAAAATTTAACTGGCTCGTACTCAGCCACCAGGCTCAAACTTGGCCTTTGAAATTTAACTGGCTCGTACTCGGCCACCAGGCTCAAACTTGGCCTTTAGAAATTTAAGGGCGAACTCGGCCACCAGGCTCAAACTTGGCCTTTAGAAATTTAAGGGCTCGAACTCGACCACCAAGCTCAAACTTGGCCTTTAAAAATTGAATGGCTCGAACTCGGCCTTCAGGCTCAAACTTGGCCTTAGGAATTTAACTGGCTCGTACTCGGCCATCAGGCTCAAACTTGGCCTTTAAAAATTTAATCGGCTCGAACTCGGCCATCAGGCTCAAACTTGGCCTTAGGAATTTAACTGGCTCGAACTCGGCCTTCAGGCTCAAACTTGGCCTTAGGAATTTAACTGGCTCGTACTCGGCCATCAGGCTCAAACTTGGCCTTTAAAAATTTAATCGGCTCGAACTCGGCCATCAGGCTCAAACTTGGCCTTTAAAAATTTAATCGGCTCGAACTCGGCCTTCAAGCTCAAACTTGGCCTTTAAAAATTGAATGGCTCGAACTCGGCCTTCAGGCTCAAACTTGGCCTTTAACAATTTAACCGGCTCGAACTCGGCCTTCAGGCTTAAACTTGGCCTTTAAAAATTTAATCGGCTCGAACTCGGCCTTCAGGCTCAAACTTGGCCTTTAAAAATTGAATGGCTCGAACTCGGCCTTCAGGCTCAAACTTGGCCTTTAACATTTTAATGGCTCGTACTCGGCCAGGAGGCTCAGACTTGGCCTTTAACATTTTAATGGCTCGTACTCGGCCGGGAGGCTCGAACTCGGCCTTTAACATTTTAATGGCTCGTACTCGGCCAGGAGGCTCAGACTTTTCTTCAGCATCACCCCAAGGGATTTGTTATGGACGTAAACCCATGCATGGGGATTTCATGCAACATTGAACTATCCCCTATCTCTCTTCTGCGTTTCAAAGCTGGGGCATTATTATTCAAAACCTCCTCCAAGCCATTTAATCGTTGACTTAAGTGTGTGACCCAGCATATTTTTAAACTTCACGCTATCCTGCTCAGCCAAACCCGAAATCCCCTCCTTGCCTCTCTCTATCATGTATGATTTGGTGCACCATTAAAAATGGGATATGGATTTTCATTAATCATGCTTGTAACAGAAAGAAGTATTTGGACCTACACTTGAATGATTATGCGCCATATTAGGGGTAGTTACTCCACCTCCATTATTTACGGGATTCATATTAACTCCCCCATTAACTACATTTTCATTTGAATTTGAACTTACACCACCACCCCCGTTAGGGTTGAGCCGTGTAGTCCTTTCCTCCCTCGGCCACCTACTGCCACTGCCACCCCCTTGATTTCCGTAACAACAGGAACTAATCCCGAGTTGCATGAGATATTGATATGTCCCTGATTTTCTCCGCTTCCTTCGCCCCTAGTTGTGCTCCCCGTAGGGTTTACTGATTCCCTGGGTTGCTCAACTGGGCCACCGCCTCCATGCCCGCACGACCCCCGGCTCCTACCACCACCGCTCTGCCTCCTGTTATCCACCCTGAGCTCTGCGCTCCAGCCTCTCTGACCATCATCAGCCTCCATGGTAAAACGTTTTTTCACAGAAATTTTCGCTATGGCCAAGTAAACCACACAGAAAACAAAAAAACTCCAAATCGTTCATACTTAAAACTGACGGTGTTCCAGTCACCACCCTGCATCTTCACCTTCCATTCCTTCTTCAGAGGCACCCTGACATCAACAAGCACTATAATCCTCATGTACCTCCTCCATAGATTATCGATTTATTGTTGTTAGACTTGTCATAATCCATGAAGGAGCCAATGTAGTTACCAAGGTAAGTCCCCACTGCTTGTGTCATGAATCCAGAGGTGGATTGTGAACCTGAATCCAAAAAGCAACATGGAAAAGAGGAATATTTGTCAAACCGAGCCTTTATTGTTCCCTATCCAACGCAGAAACATGTTTCTTTCTCTCCCATTTCATCAACAATCTCCCCCAACTCCTCTTCTATCTCTGTGGCCCCTCCTGCTTCGATCTGTTTGTTTTTGGTATGGGCAAGTTTTTGCTTCGATTCCCACAGACGACGCCAAATGTTCCTTCCAAATATCTCGGATGAGAGATACTCGGCCGAACTAGGTTTAGTGGGGTGTTTTTGGATTGTGCTTGACAGAATGTGGATTCTGCTCCTACGTATCCAAATGGGAATCAAAGCAAACGTAGTTCTGAATGAGGGGGTAAGCCCCCTATTTATAGAGATCTCTTAGGATCAAGCTCCGAGATAAGCGGAGAAATATTAGGATCAGGTCCCTGATTCTGCGGAGTGATATTCGGATCGGTCATTTATGACCGATCCGCGAGGGACCGAGATGTCCTTCCCTGGCGGGGCGAGTCCGAGTACTTATCTTCGGCTGGCCCGGTGTGCTGATATGTCCTCGGCCCTGGAGGAGTTTGGGCTAAGGCCCATAGCCGGGGTAAGCTCGGTCAACCCGAGGTATAGGCAAGTCCTCGGGATTACATTCTCGGCCAGTACAATTTACAAAGTTAAATTTCTAAATGAGTAGATATTAGTTTACATAGTTATACGGCATCAGAGTAAAATTTTAAATTAAAACATGAAAACAATTAAATATAGCTTAATTATTGTAAAAATAGTTAGGCTTAATTATATTTTTGGTCCCCCTATTTTAGTGTTTGTGCGATTTTGATCCCCCAGTTTTTTTTCGCTTGATTTTAGTCCCATCATTTTAAAATGTGCAATTTTGGTCCACATTTATGTTAACAACCAATAGTTAATGGTGTATCTAACACGGTTTATGATATTCTAACATGATTTATGCTTTCCAATGTCATAAATAAATGATGATTTGGAATGTTAATTATTAGATGTTAACTTAATGAATGGACCAAAATTACACATTTTCAAAATACGAGGACTAAAAGCTAGCAAAAAAAAATCGGGGGACCAAAGTCGCCCAAACACTAAAATAGGGGGACCAAAAGTGTAATTAAGCCAAATAGTTAATTGATCTTCTTTTCGAAATATGTGTTATATTAGTTATTATTATCAATCAACATTTTTTTGGTACTTTTAAATTTGCACTCTTTTAATTTTTTTTATAAGTTGGAACAGACAAAAAAACTATTATAAAAACATATTTTAGTTGTGTGAATTTGAGAAATATGTTTAAATACGTTGGGTTCCAATGCATTTATAAAAAGCAACAAAATAAAGATAGAGAATAAGATGGACACAACTCTTGCTTAGGAGAGCATTAAGTGAATTTAAAAAATTAAGTGAATTGTCACAATATATTGGAAGCAACTGGGAAAAAAAATAAAGTGAATGAAAAGAACATAACTCTTAGGAATGACTATTAATGTTATCAAACATGGCACTCAAAGCTAGAGCCTAAAGGTCCTAATGGAAGGAAAGTTATGTGAAAAGTTTTGAATTGAGGGAAGAGAAAAAGGATGTTAAATTTGGAAGAAGCTGAAAGAAATTCTTTCTTAATAACATTATTACTATTACTAAAACATATTTTAGTTGTGTGAATTTGAGAAAGGTGTTTAAACACACTAGGTTCCAATGCATTGAAAAAAGCAAAAATAAATAAATAATAACAATAGGGAATTGAAAGGACACAACTCTTCATTGGGAGAGCATTAAGTGAATTTGAAAATTTAAATGAATCGTCTAAATACATTGGAAGAAACAAAAAAAAATACATAAAGGGCATGGAAAGAACACAACTCTTAGGAATGGTTGTTAATGTTCTCAAATGTGACACTCAAAGGTAGAACCCAAAGGCCCTAATGAAAACAAAGTTATGTGAAAATAATTAAAATTTGTGTTATGACTTCTATCTATCAATATATAAAGACAGAATCCCTTTTGCTGCTGTAGATGACGAGTAAATAGGGAGGTAGCAAGCTGTGGGAATTTCGGGGCTTTTCTTAATTAATTTTTAAAACTCTTTTTGAATTAATTATGTGCATCTAATAGATATACAGTTTCTTCTTCATCTATCCATAATCTTCAATTTCCGAAAACTATTTCTTCCTAAATTCCTCTTTCTTTGTTTTAATTTCCCTCTCCATTCTAATCGTAGTTCCTAAAAATTCTGTCATTCTTAATATGTATTTTCATGTTGATTATGAATTTATTTGCTCATCTTGAGTAAGTTTTCCCGCATCAAACTCTTATGATAGCTATAGGTACTTTAGTCATCGTTTTCCAAAACTAAAATATTTGATAATCATACTTAGTTTCCCTATTCCACTCCATCATATTGATGGAAAGGAGGATATGTGGATTAGTTAGATGATTTAAGAGGATTAATTGATCATTGGAAATAATCAAAGAGAAACGTTTAATACATATTGTTACATTATGTGTTGTGATATAATTTTAAAATAATAAAAAACAATCAATTTTTGTACTCAAATTATAGACAATATTGTTTCAAGGCTTTTGCTGATCACTTCTGTCTATAAAGAAAAACCTTGGAGACGAATAGGTACTTGCAATGTGGATGGGAGGCAATGTTTTAAAAACCGGACTGAACCGGACGATTCAACCGGTTCAACAGTGAACTATCCAGTTCGACGGTCCGGTCAAGCCATATTGAACCGTGGTCAGGTTGAACTGCCCGAAAACCGGTTGAACCGGATTGAACCGGGTTGGACCACTTTGAACCGCTAGTTGAACCGGGTTGAGCCGTTCAAAATGATTTTAATATTTATTTTTTTAACTTTTCCCCCCAATTTAGTATTTTTATTTTTTTATTAATTTATTATCATCCGGTTGAACCATGGGTTGAACCGGTTGAACCATGACCCGGATGACTCGCCGGTTCAATCTCCGGTCCGATTTTTAAAACATTGGTGGGAAGGAAAATTTGAAGCCAAATCATGAAACAAGTAAAGAAAGAATTTGATACATTTGACTTAATTTGGGATAAAGCAAAAAAAAAAAAGGTTTGATAGATGTAGATGCACAATTCAAGTTATTAATAATAATAATACCATCAATAATAATAATAATTGATGTCCCGTGCATCGCACGGGTGCAAAAAACTAGTTCTTAATACTCAAGGCAATATTGTACTATATAGTTATGGTATAAATTAAAATAATTTAATCTGTGGCGACATAAAGTTTTTCACTTCACTATGGTATAAAATAATAAAATATAGACGAATTCGTCATCCGTGGGGATCAAACCCACGACCACGTGGTTAAAAGTCATGCGCTCTACCACTAAGCTAAGATGGCATTGTTATTAATATAATGTCCACCTAGTTTATAAATATCACAATCATAGACTATAAAACGAGATTCTACCCATTAATCTACAGTGTAATTTTTTGTATAAATTATTTTACTTAGCTATGGTTTAAAATAATTTAATTTGTGACATAAATTTTTCCAATTATTAGGTATGTTGTCCTATTGAGCACCCAAAAAAATAATGTAATCAAAACCGCCGCCTGTGGGGATCGAACCCACAACCACGTGGTTTTTTTTTTTTGAAAAAGCAAAGTAAAAAATTTCATTAAGTTGAGTACAAGAGGTACTCAAGAAACCCATTTACAAACAAGCAATTACAAATAAAAGAGAGTTATACTTAAATTTCGTTAACCTAAAGTACTCCCTATTTTTCAATACAGCTACTTGGAGCAACACACCATTTTGAAAAGGAAGGGGGAGTAACCTTAGCTCTAGCACAAATCCATTTCCATGAGCATACCGTAACCTTCTCTACCAATTGAGACATAACTGCTTTTTCATTTGCAAAAATTATCCCAAGCGGGTAAAACCCACGTTCTCTACCTCTGAGTTAAGACAGCTTTGTTTGTATCTTTATGGAACTTTTTTCTTTTCCATATACATATTTAAATCATAAACTATAAATTGTGTATCCTATATTCCTCATCTTCACATTCTCTCAATGCAAGCCTAGGCCCAAGTACATGAAGAATGAAAGAAAGATTCCAAATCAGCAAATATATCAGGAAGCTGACACTATAAATTTGTATGAATGAAAGAAGATATACTATATATATATATATATATATATATATATATATATTCAACCTTAAGCTTTCTTATATTGCATTATATTGCTTACAACCTTTTTGAATGTATGGGTAATAATGCTTCATGCGTTACAATTCATCTATCAAATCTTCATATGATGTTCAACTTTACTTTTAGAAAAAAGATTTTAGCAAATAAATTCTAAACGTCCAAGTAGTTACATGTATGGACCATTTAATTAGATGGGTTTTATCATTAGATGTCTCATTATTAAATTTATAATCACAAACCTTTTAAAGACAATTTGGTAAGTAAACTTACCTCGGAAATGAGTGTCCTTCACTAAATCACTATCGATTGGTACTTCTTAAATCTTTGAACCAAAGCAAGATACAAAGACAATTGATTGACTAGAGACCAAGGCTCTGATGTCAGACTAGCCATCAATTAATTTGATTTACTAATTTATTGTAATAGCTAGAATCAAGGGATTTGTTTATTACTGTTGTAATTAGCTATGCTGCAATTATATGCATTGATTTTCTGTATTGTTTTATTCCATTGTATTGTACTATCTCTATATAAATAAAGCTCCCCCTCATTGGTCAGTCAAGAGAGGGAATTACGTACCTTTGTGATATGGTATCTAGATCAGGTTGTGATTAGGACCTCTCATTTTTTTTTTTTCTGCAATAGTTTGTTTTCAATATGTCTCCCACAACACCAAATCAAACCCCAAACCCTAATACCACTTCTCAACCCATGTCTACATCTTCACCAGCCACTTCTACTACATTGAACCCCTTCCTCATACATTTACAGACTCTGTCCATCAACAAATTATTTGATATAGTCCCACCTTTTTCGTCATGTTCTATTTCCTTTTGACTTGGACTCTCACATTGACCCTCATGCTACCATCCCTCCTGATACCATAATCGATCCTACCACAAAGTAGACCAAATCCAATCCTGAGTTCCTTACTTGGAATCGCTATGGCCGTCTAGTCCTTACTTGGATTAATGCTACAGTCACTAAAGACCTTATTCCCCTCCTCTATAATTGCAAATGTGCCTCCACTGCTTGGACCACTCTTCATAACCACTACCTTGATCAATCTCTTGCCAAAGAACTAGATCTAAAGCTTAAACTTCACAACCTTCAGAAAGGATCCCTATCCATCTGCAAACACTTCAAAGAGATTTTGATGCTCTTGATGCTATTTCTCAACTTATATCTGATAGAGAACAAGTCATGTATCTCCTCAAAGGTCTGCCACCAACATATGACTTAGTGGTCACTTTTGCCTCTAATCTTCGCCCACCCCCTTCCTTTCATGATGTTTGTTGGAATATCTTACTTACACAAGAAGCTCGACTTGATCAAATTGAACCACTCCTATGGATTCCTCCATCTCTGTCCAGCCCATTGTTCTGTTGTAATCTCAAAAGCCATCACCAATCTTAGCTCAATCCTCTCAGGTGCACTCTCCTCGTCCTTCATCCTTTACCCCTACACGAGGTGGACGTAGTAGTTTTCGTGGTCGTGGCCAAGGACGCGGTCGCGGCGGTCGTGGCGGCCGCTTTTCCTTTCAACCACAATTTTCACGACCCACCTATGGTAAGTATAATCCTCAATCCTTTCATCCTTCTCAGTCTACGGTCTCTAGTCCTGGCATTTTAGGGTCCTCACCTTTTGCTGCAATTCAATGTCAACTCTGTGATCAAATAGGACATCCTGCATAGAATTGCTCTTCTCCCTCTCAATCGTTTCCTTCAACGGATAACAATTCTCAATTTTCTGGATTTTCTATGAATGACTCTTTTCATCCTACATGGTATCTAGACTCCGGTGGTACCTCTCATATGACAAATGACACAGGTAAATTCAAAACCATTTTTAAATACACTGGCAACGACTCTTTTTCTTTTGGCAATGGTCAGAGTCTTCCAATTCTTCACACTGGTTCAACTTCTTTAACTACTCCATCCTCTACCTTTCAATTACATAACACTTTACATGTTCCTTCTCTAAATAAGAATTTAATTTCTATTAGACGATTTGTTTATGACAATAATTGTTCTCTTACCTTTTTTCCTTGGGGTTTTCATGCGAAGGATTTAAAGACAGGGAAACTTCTTCATCAATGCCACAGTGACCACCCGCTCTATCCTTTCCACCCTAATTCCACATATGCTTCAACACCTTATGCTTTGTACGTTGTTCATGGTTCACCAAGTCTTTGGCATGCTCGTCTTGGTCATCCAAGTATTCAAGCAATCCGTCAACTTCAATCTTCTTCTAACATCTCACTCAACATATCTCCAACTCCATACTTTTACTGCACCTCCTGTCTTGTCTCTAAAGCAACTGCTCAACCTTTTGATTTAAGTTGTAATTCTTCTTTTAATATTTTGGATTTAGTTCACAGTGATGTTTGGACATCTCCAGTTCCATCTTTTACTGGTTATAAGTATTATGTTATTTTAGTTGATGATTTTTCTAAGTTTACATGTTTTATCCTATGCGTAATATACATGAAGTTTTTACTTGGGTTAAATTGTGTGAATAAATTTTGGGCCTTAAAACTTAAGTCTGAAATGGCCCAATTCATCACAAAAATACTTGTCACACCATAAGGAAATAGAAGTATGGGCCATAAGCCCATAAAGATGTAACTAATGAAAACCCTAATAAACACTAACCCTAACACTCAGACTGAAGAGGCACTGGTGCCGCCATCACCACCGCTTGCTATCGTCGCCGTCGCTTGCTTCTTTATGCGTTCTATACTTCTATCCTCATTCTTTGTTTTGTTTGCATATATAAATGGTAAGGAGCAGTTGAAACAACCAGCATTGGCAGCTATAAAAATAAGCTAAAAAACAAATATGTGGTCTGGAACATCCGCCTCAACCCACCCGAGTGACCCGCAACCCGCCGACCTCCGACCCGCCAAATCCAAGACAGCAAACGGGCGAAAATGGGATTGGTTATTCTCTCCTTGGTTTGGGTTGGGTTGACAATTTTGGGCCCAAACCCGCCCGCTGTCGACCCCTACTCGCAGTTGAGTTATAAGTATTCTAACAGGAAATTTACCTAAAAGAATGTGTCAGATGTACAATAAGACCGCAAGTAGCATCACAATTGATTTAGAAAACAAATGGACTTAAAATGAGAAAATCATCTTCCAAACCTCAAATAGATCCTAATTCTTCGGGCATTTTCCTCCTTTGTCATTTATAGTTTATGTTGACACATATGCACGGATTTTCACAAAACAGGAAGTCACAATTTGCTATCTATGTGGACATAGAAATAGAACAAAATGGACTCATTCAATATCTGCTTATAGTATATTTCTCGTACCAATTGTACATGTACGTATATAACAACCATTTTTAAAGAGAAGGTAAAATCAATAGAATAAACGAGGTAACCATGTTAAATTTTAAATAAAATGTTGGAAATCCAGTCAAAAGTATGGACCAAAACTAGCATGATTACAAATGGTAATTACTATAAAGATGAAACATGATATATTTGTGGTGGAAAGGAAAAATAAACCAACCGACGGTCAAGGAGAAGCATAGGATAATTTTCTTGGTTTGGAAATTGAAGGGATTTGAATAAATATTGTAGTTAAAACCACTTTCTTCTCCTTCCACTCACTTCCTAAAAGACACAAAACACAAAATGAGAGACAAAAACACATTGTTTCTCTCTCTCTTTCTCAAACAAACACACTAAACGAAACTCCTTTGGTACCTTTGCCTAGGCGGCGACACTACCACAAAGTCATAGAAAAAGTCTCTCACCCTCTCACCCTCCCTCCACTTGTCATCACACTCTCATGTTGTCAAAGAACTCTTACATTTATCTCTCATCCATAGATCAAATCCAACCAATACTACAACTAAAAAGTAGGACTAATACCCCTTAATTTTCACCATACAACTATCACTACAAGAACAAACTCCACCCTTTCATTCTTAACCACTTCCTTCTCCCATCTACCTGTCTCTCTCTCTCTCTCTCTCCTCTTCCTCCTCTTCTTCTCTTTCCTTTTTTTTATTTTTTTTTTATTTTTCCTTTCTATTTTTCACATTCTTCTAATTTTTATGGCTTTGATTGTGGATCAACAATCAAACTTCAAGCACTTCTGTAAAATTTGCAAGAAAGGTTTTGGTTGTGGAAGAGCTCTAGGAGGACACATGAGGGCGCACGGCATCGGTGACGAAACCGGGCACATCGACGACGATGACCCTGAAAGTGATTGGGAAGACAGGCTCGGCGGCAACGTGCCACCAAGCAACAAACGCATGTATGCCCTAAGAACAAACCCTAATAGGTTAAAGAGCTGCAGGGTATGTGAGAATTGTGGCAAAGAGTTTTTGTCTTGGAAATCTTTCCTTGAACATGGAAAGTGCACCTCCGAAGATGCCGAGTCTCTAGTCTCTTCTCCCGGTTCCGACCCCGATGATGGCGGCGGTGGCCAAAGAGGTTGTGGTTGGTCCAAAAGAAAAAGATCATTCAGAGCCAAAGTTGGTAGCTTCAATAATAACTATAATTGCCCTTCAAGCGAGGAAGAAGATCTTGCTAACTGTTTGATGATGTTATCCAATGCCATTGTTGATCCTCTCATGGCTGAGCCAGAAGAGTCTTGTGCCTCAGCAAGCAAAGACGAGGAACGAAGAAACCCCATGAACTTCATTGCACCATTGTCATGCAGAGTTCCCATTGATAACAAGGCTAAAGGGGTTGTTGCAAAAGGGTTGTTTGAATGCAAAGCATGCAAGAAGGTGTTCAATTCTCATCAAGCATTGGGTGGTCACAGAGCTAGCCACAAGAAGGTTAAAGGTTGTTTCGCTGCAAGACTAGACAACCTTGATGATAGTTTAGCCGAGGATGATGTCATGACACATGAAGAGTTTTTCCCTACAAAATCAAACTCTACCCTTCAATTTGATCATGGCTCCACGTTAGCCTCATCTTCCAAGAGGAAATCCAAAGTGCATGAATGTTCCATTTGTCATAGGAGTTTCTCTTCGGGACAAGCATTGGGGGGTCACAAGAGGTGCCATTGGATCACATCAAATGCACCGGATACTTCTACATTGGCTAGATTTCAACAATTTCAGGACCACATGGATCAAATACCAAAGTTTGATAGCTCTTCTGAGCCACTTGATCTCAAGCTAGACCTCAACCTTCCTGCTTCAGCCAATGACCTTGCACATAGGAATGTATCCACAGATATTTTCTTGCAGCCATGGGTTGAAACAAAGGATATTAAAGATGATGATGATAATAATAATAATAATAATAGTCAATGTCAGAGTCACCACAGCCATAACCAAATTGACAATGACAATAACGATAATAACACCAGCAATGCTTTGATGCAAAATGATGTTGATAACGAAGGTGATAGTAAGATCAAGTTAGCAAAACTAAGTGAGCTAAAGGACATGAACATTTGTGGGAGTTCTTCACCATGGTTGCAGGTGGGAATCGGTTCAACAACTGATCAAGTTATCACTGATACATAAGTATTTGCCAGAGCATTGTAAGGATCACACTTAGTAATTGCTTTGAAGTTTTTTTTTTCTTCTTCTCTTTAAACTAAGAAGCTGTAATTATTTATACAAACATCATCATAATTCAATGTGTTAATCATAACTTTCAGTTATTTTTTCGACTTTGTACACTTTTATGATTTGAAGTTATATTATGAATAAATTAAAGGATTAATTTTTGCATAACCTTCTTGTTGTTCATTTTTGGTTTTATTAGATTCAGAAGTAGTGAGTAGTGACAGGAAGTGCTTTACCAATTTGTGGTCATTAATTAGAGAGAACCATCTTCGTTTCGTGACAAATGCTACTCACGAAATTTATACGGCACAAGTGATATATATATATATATATATATATATATATATATATATATATATATATATATATATATATATATGAGATTTGTTAATGTATACCCACCCATTTTTTAGAAGGTATACGTTAGCAAGTTATAACTAAAAAAATATAAACTACACCATGAACATGTAGCTACACCTTCTAAAAAATGGGTGGATGTGCGTTAGCAAATCCTTATGGGTTTGCTAACGCACACCCGCCCATTTTTTAGAAGGTATAGGTTAGCAAGTTATAACTAAATAGGTTAATTACTCTATTGGTCTCTAAATTTTTGAAAAATTTTAAATAGGTTATTAACTTTAAAAATTTGTAATTGGGTCACTAAAGTTATAAAAAATTGTAATTGGATCTCTCATACACTCATCCGTTAAGTGATTAATCTACTTGTGCATTTGTGAGTTACTGAACCTTTTGGAAAAATTCATATAGGTATCCCTATACTTTTTGGAATCCCAAGGTAGATATGTATAAGAGAGACTCAATTATAAATTTTTATAAGTTCAAGATTCCAATTACAATCTTTTAAAGCTTAGGGACCTACTGAATTTTTTTCAAGAAATTTAGGATCGACAGAGTATTAAACTCAGTTTAAGGCTATGTTTAGAAAATCTAATAAGCTAGCTAGCTTATAACTTATTTGATTAGGTTATAAACTTGTTTGACCAAAGGTAGGTGTTTGATAAACAAGTTTATCTTATTAGCTTATAACTTTTTTTTTCATGAGCTATTTTATAATTAGCTTGTAGTTTATAGTTTGTTAATTTTTCTCTTATTTTTTTATTTAGAATTTTAAAAGAGTTCATATATAAATCATATAATACATGTCCTTTTATGTTATTTTATATTTGTAAGTTAATTCAACAACTAATTTTATCAGACGCTTCAAAATTAATTTGCTATTTTTCGAACTATCAAATACTAGTTATAAACTTTCAACTAAAAATTCATTTTAAGCTTATCTATGTTCAGGACTCTTTTGTACATGGTTTAGAGCATCTATTGTATTTTTTCTTAATGCTACTATCTTTTGCTTTAGAAAAAGAAAACTTTCAACTAAAAGTTAGTTTACCAATTATAAGCTTGTTTATCATTTATTTTTTTGAACCAGTATCTAAATAAAACCCTTGAATATACAGGTAAACCATCATTATGCAATTTTTATTGAGATAGTTGTGAACAGATTTTTTTTTATCTTAAATTCTTACACAAAATAATTGTCAATTGGTAAAAACGTTGACATAGTCAGAGTGATGCATGGAGAATTGGAATGTAATCACATATTTCACGCCTTACCATGATTTGTTATTTCCTCATACGTCCTTGGCTCATACTTGAGTTGACCTTCCAAGAGAAATGTAGACCAATAGTTTATGTGGCGCCAGTTACCAACTGTTTTTTATTTTTTCTCTCCAAAGGAAGGGCTATAGTACGGCTTACATAGGAAAGAGGGAGAGAGAAGGAAATGAGAATGGGGTGAGTGCATTATGGGGGTTTGACCATTTGAATTCATGTCTCATAATTTAACCAACTAAGTCGACTCAAGAGGATACCAACTGTTTAATTTTGATAGGCAAATGTATAACCGTTGATTAAGAAATTAAAGGATATAAAAAATTTGGGAAATCGTAACTTCTAAATTTTTAATATATTAAAGAAGAATAATAACAAGTATTTTATAAGAATTGATTAAGAAATTAATAATTATAAAAATATCATATTATTTTTATTTTATTTTTATGTTGTCAAAAAATTATACGGAAAATAACTGGAGCAACATTTTGTTTTCCTGTAGAAATATTTAAAAACATGAAATGAAATTAGGAACATGAAAATAAAATAAACTAACCCTAAGTTTTTATGATAAAATGATATATTTATTATTAAAAAATAATAAATTCAAGTTTTTCATAAAACTTTTTTTAAAAAAATTTCTTAATCAGTATCAAGCAAACGCATTAGAATGAGTATTTGAACAAACACACATCTGATTTCATCTATTGATCCTAGCTCATTTTAAATAGACATTTTCCTTAAAATTTTACCTAGACTCCACATATAACCAATGGAAGATCTTGACTAAATTTCTTATGGGAGACACTAATTACTAATTAAAATAAAATATATAAAACTAGTAAAGTAACATATGATTGAGTCAAAACTATCAAAGTGACAAAGTTTCAAAATAACATATTAACACAAAATAACAATAAAACATATAAACAAAAACTACATGTATTTAAAGTGCTACTCTTCGTTTTGTTAAAGACTTGAAGTCGCCAATGATTTAATTAGAACTCGAAGTTTCAGCTATTTTTTTCAATATAAATTATCATATTGTCTGCAAGCAATTCATCCTCCATCATATTACGCAATCTTGTCTTGTTTATCTTCTTTGACGAATAAGATCATTCTGTAGTAGATGTAAAAATCGGAAGAGTTAAGATTAGGTGAACTACCAGATCATTCAACTAATATGTATTTGTCTTCCCTATTTTTGTCAAAGCTTCACACAATTCAGAAATAATTAACATATTATTCAATAACAGTGTCAATAATAAATTGTTGAAGTTGAAAATCTCAAATTAATCTTCTGTTGCTCACTGAAATCCATATGATAGAATTTGTTCACAAGAGCACATACACCATCCATATTAGATGCTTTATAAACATCCTTAGGAACTAAACTAGTGCTTAGAGTTAAGAACTCCATTGCTTCCTCATTGAACATGTGATTCAATTCTTGCAATATCCCTATCAATTGTAACTAACACTACTAGAAAACTTGAATTTTCGGACGGAATTGTTTCCGTCCGAAAATTTCGGACGGATTTCACACGGATTGTGTTATTTTTTATATTTTCCTTGATCCGTCTGAAATCCGTCCGAAATTTCGGACGAATTTCACATGGATTGTGTTATTTTTTATATTCTCCTTGATTTATCTTACATCCGTCTGAAATCCGTTCGAAAATTTCGGACGGATTTCACACGGATTGTGTTATTTTTTTATATTTCTTACATCTGTCTGAAATCCGTCCGAAAATTTCGGACGGATTTCACACGGAATTTGTTATTTTTTATATTTTCCTTGATTTATCTTACATCCGTCTGAAATCCGTCGAAAATTTCGGACGGATTTCACACGGATTGTGTTATTTTTTATATTTCTTACATCCGTCTCAAACCGCATTACGAAAATTTCGACGGATTTTCACTAATTTGTTATTTTTTATATTTTCCTTGATTTATCTTACATCCGTATGAAATCCGTCCGAAAATTTCTGACGGATTTCACACAGATTGTGTTATTTTTTATATTTTCCTTGATCCGTCTGAAATCCGTCCGAAATTTCGGACGGATTTCACACGGATTGTGTTATTTTTTATATTTTCCTTGATTTATCTTACATCCGTCTGAAATCCGTCCTAAAATTTCGGACGGATTTCACACAGATTGTGTTATGAAAAAAAATTAAAAAACATATTTAGACTAATAAAATGAAATCAGTCCCTATTAAAGCAATCCGTACCGGTTTAGTTTGATTAATTAAATTACTCTCTTCAAATTATTTTATTGGGTGCATTAGCACTGACTTATTTCAGTGAATGCACGCTTACTAGACAATAAGTTACGTTATTGTCACTATTATTACCAGTACATAAAAATGTTTTAAATAATATGATTAAGAGAAAAGCATTTTCATATATTTATTCAATTTAATTTTAGAGTTAAAAATATTTTGGTTTGACATTAATCGGAGATTAATTTTGGACCGAGTATTTTCTTAGTTGATCAATCCAACTATCAATCTCTATTTTATTTCAAATTTTGAAAATGGATATTTGTCATCCTTTATTTTTAGATTCAAAAACTGAAAACGTGTTTATTTTTAGGCTTGATATTTATCACTCATTTTTGTACCTACTCACTAGGCAAATAAAAATTTGTTTTTTTTATCTCTCTTCTCTCCCTCACACTCGACGATACCCACTCCTTTTATTTTTTTCTCTGCTTTCTTCTTCTTCTTCTTCACACATAAGACACACCCACCTCTCTTCCTACAACTTCATCTCCCCCTCCTCAACACCAGCCGCACACCACCGCTCACTACAAAAAAAAGGTCATTTAGCGACCGAAAATAGTGACCGAATTTTTAGGTTCCTTTTTGCGACCGAAATAGAGACCGATTGTAGGATCTACATGAAACAATGGTTAGAGTTGATTCTGCGACCGAAATAGCGACCGAAATAGAGCGTAGCAGAGATATCGGTCACTACTTCGGTCGCTAAACAAAGGAAAGTAAAAGTCAGAAATTTATGAATTGTTAGCGACCGAAATGGTGACCGAATTAAATGCAACGGTCAAACTGTGTTTATATTAGTGACTGATTTATAAATCCGTCGCTAAATTTATGAATTCACACTTTAAACTTTATTTATATTTACGACCGATATTAATTCGGTCGCTAAATGGCGCGTTGAAAAAATAAAATTGCGCGTGTTAGCGACCGAAATTTAATTCGGTCGCTAAAATTACAAATTCAAATTAAGACTAACCATATTAGCCACCGAATTAGCGACCGAATTAATTCGGTCGCTAAAACTGAAATCCCTAAATTCGACAAAACCTCCTTCTTCCTCATTTTTTCCGGCGTTTTCTCTCTCCCACCCACTGTTTCTCTCTTCTACGGCACGTGCTCTGGCCACCTCAACACCCCAAGACACCTCCGGTCGTCGTCACCACCGTCATCTCCCCTATGCTCAGGTAAGCTCTCCTCTACTCCATCTCTCTGTCTCATTGTCTCACTATGTCACTGTCTATCATTTCCCCCCTCATTTCAGGGCTCATTCTGGTCACATTGCTCACACCACCACCACCACAACGCCCTCCCTCACACTGACCGAGGTAATTGCTTCTCTCGTTGTCTTTCTCTACATTGTTGTTTCTGTTGTGTGTACATTGGTGTTGTGTGTGTGTTTGTTGTGTTGTGTGTGTGTGTTTTGTGAGTGTGTGTTTGTTGTGTGTTCTGTGTACTAAAGTTTGTGTGTTCAATTGGATTGTAATCATAAGGTAGGTGTGTGTGTGCTCTGTGTGTGTGTCTGTTTGGGATGTTTGTGTGTGTGTGTGTGCAGAGATGTGTGTTTAGTGTATGTGTGTGTGTCTGTTTGGGATGTTTGTGTGTGTGTGGTGTGTGTGTGCAAAGATGTGTGTTTAGTGTATGTGTGTGTGTCTGTTTGGGATGTTTGTGTGTGTGTGTGTGTGTGTGTGTGTGCAGAGATGTGTGTTTAGTGCATGTGTGTGTGTCTGTTTGGGATGTTTGTGTGTGTGTGTGTGTGTGTGTGTGTGTGTGCAGAGATGTGTGTTTAGTGTATGTGTGTGTGTCTGTTTGGGATGTTTGTGTGTGTGTGTGTGTGCACAGAGATGTGTGTTTAGTGTATGTGTGTGTGTTTAGTGTATGTGTGTGAGTTTAGGGATGTGTGTTTTTGTTACTCATCATTTTCATTTTTTCATCCAACACATTTCTCTCTTTTCTCTTAGTTTCTCAAGGTGTCTTGATTTCTTACTCAAGGATCATCACTTAGAGGTAATTTTCCTCCAACCTTTCTTCATTACAATTGATGTTGAGTTGATTAGCTTCATGCTTGTTCTTAATTTTGTTCAAAAAGAATTAAGCTTGAAAATGGTAGAAAAATCATAACTCTTTGTACCCATTGATTTAAGTCTTGAAACTTAATATTGGTGCTTCTTCATGCTTGCCAAATGATTTGATGAACAAAAATTTCTCCCCTATTTTCCCCCACTTGGCCGAACCATACCCTTTTATTTTACTCTTGGATTTCAAAAATTTGTAACTCTTTGCATAAAGGGAAACAAATCTCCAAATTTGATATCTGTGCTTGTCTAGTGATCAATGATCATCCTTCCTTTCTCTTCATGTTTTTCATTCAAATCACTAAGTTGCTACAACTTTCCATATTCCTTGATTTTTATGATTTAAATTCTAGAAAATCATAGAAATGGAATTTGTGAGTTATGACAATTTTTCCCTACTAACTAAGACCCTAACATCTTGTCTATCTAGGATGGACTATTAGATCATATAATTAATATAGTTAATTAGTGGTTAGTTACAAATCAGTTGCTTTATCTTACATATAATATAAGTCACTTTTATATATGACTTGATGTAATAAACTTTCTCATTCAATCAATTACACCTTTCAGTTTTCTCTCTATTATTTTCTATTTTAATGGGCACTGTCATGTTTACTAACATGAACATTGAACAACATGGAAAATCTTCTCTTTGATAGAAAGAAATTCTAGCATTATCCACATTTTTTTATGGTACTGGATATGTAATATATTGATTCGATTTGTGTTAATGATTAGGCCCGATTTAAGGATAATTTTTAAAAAAAAGTCGAAATCAAAATAAATTGACCTTCACTCTCCAATCTTATTATTTTTTATGCTTCATTGATTATTTTTTCGTGAGCACATGCTTTAACACTAGATATTCATGAGATAAATTATTTAGGTATAACAATTTAACATAATAGAATAGTGATTTGATTTGAAATGAATAATTTCATTTATGCACGATAGGTCCTTGTTGTCATATTCTTCTACCGGCTCCTCCACTTATCCTTGCTCAGTTGTGTTTTCTCTCTCAGGTCAGTTCTCTGAACACTCAGTGTAATGTATTATGTGAATTATCGTCTTGTTTGGTAGTGGAGAGCTGAGCTCAATAGGATGTGATTTTGTCTGATTGTATGCTGATAATTAATTTAATGTTTATGCATGTGTTTGTCAATATGTGTTGTTTGTTAGTGGAGAGCGGAGCTCAATAGGATGTGATCTTGTCTGATTGTATGCTGATAATTTAATGTTTATGCATGTGTTTGTCAATATGTGTTGTTTGTTAGTGGAGAGCGGAGCTGAATAGGATGTGATCCTGTCCGAAAGGCGGGATGCTGGTTGTGTGCTGATAATTTAGAAATTATGCATGTGTTTGACAATTAATTGCTACTTGTTAGTGGAGAGCGGAGCTCAATAGGATGTTTGCTACAATATTTAATCTAAGTTTGTATTGATTTACGCTGCAATTTATATAAACTCAACAATGTTGCAATATTTATAGGTTAATGGTTTTATTTTCTGTTAGAGTTAATAATTAATTTACGAAAGCCTTAGTTTCCTAGATTCAATATTAATGAGCATGCGTAACTTATCAAGGTATGCATGCTCATTGTATTGAATCTTGAATTGTCCAAGTGGGACAGTTTGGGAAAAAACCTTTTTCACACTCGTACAATAGTCATTTCAATGTTCAAATGCCTTATATACTTGTTGAAATCTCGGTCTGATGCATTTCCTTTTGTTCTCCTGGTGCATACTTTATCGCGGTGATTCTGACCGTGCTCGAGTCGTGTAACTTGGAGACCGATGGGAAATGCTGCCGAAATTTTGTCAAGTATAAGGTATTTGAATATGGGAATAACTATTAGTAGCCAAGTGTGACAAAGGTTTCTTCTCGAATGGGATAGGTTCATACCTTGTCATAAGAACGAGATTGATGGAGTTATTGGAATGCACCGTAATATATAAGTGTTATTGTAGGATTGGTCAGGCTATTTAATTGCCAGCAATGGATATTCCGGAGAATCGAAAATGGATGTATCGTAGGTTGGATCGGAATAAACGTCTTAGGGAAGAGTATAGAGTTGGAGTGGGTGAGTTTATAGAGTTTGTTGTTAGCCAGGAGAGATTTATACGGCTGGGCGGTGATCAATTGAGGTGTCCTTGCAAAAGATGCAAGTGTCAATCTTTCAAAAGTGTGGATGGAGTTGTAGCCGATCTTTATGAGAAGGGTTTCATGCCTGATTACTATTGGTGGAGTAACCATGGTGAGACGTTGTCTGACTTAAACCCGATTGTGGCTGAAGGTTCGTACTATGGAAGTGGTGACGGGAGGGAAGAATTGAATCCATTACGAGCAGATGATAATGGATCATGCTGGACCATCGGTTGGTGTTGTACTAGAAGAAGATGGGGGAGAAGATGGTGGAATGGGTTCCCAATACATAGAGGAGAATCCGAATCCCGAAGCTCAAAGATTCTATGATATGCTGAGTGCTGCACGATCTCCATTGTGGGAAGGATGTCAGGAGTACACGGAGTTGTCGATGTGCATGGAATGGTTGAGTATCAAATCTGACTACAATATGCAAGAAGGCTATTTTAATCGCCTCAGCAGGTCAGTGTCCAAGGCGTTACCAGAAGGCAATCGGATGCCTACAAGTTTTTATCATGCTAAGAAGTCCGTGGAAAATTTGGGTCTGGGGTGTTTGAAAATTGATTGTTGCCCGAATGGATGTATGTTGTACTATAAGGATGATTCAGCGGAAAGCATAACGTGTTGTCGATTTTTTGGTGCGGATCGGTATAAGACAACCACTAGGATGGGCATTGAGAAGAAGAGGTCGCTAAAAAAGATGTGGTACTTTCCGCTCGTGCCAAGACTTACAAGATTGTACTCTTCGATGGCCACTGCAGCTCACATGAGGTGGCATAGTGAGCATGAGAGGGAGCAAGATATCTTGTGTCATCCATCTGATGGAGAAGCTTGGAAGCATTTTGATAGGGTTCGTATGGCATTTTCGCAGGACCCTCGCAATGTCCGATTGGGGTTATCTGCTGATGGATTTAATCCTTTTAGGCAGTCTGGAAAAGCATACTCTTGTTGGCCGGTTATCCTGACTCCGTACAATCTTCCCCCGGGGATGTGTATGAAGTGGGAGTTTATGTTCCTAACAGTCATAATTCCGGGTCCGTCTAATCCAAAAGGTAAGATTGATGTGTACTTGCAGCCACTGATAGATGAGTTGACAATGCTGTGGAATGATGGTGTGTTGACATATGACGTATCTTTGAGGCAGAATTTCATCATGAAAGCAGCTTTAATGTGGACGATCAACGACTTTCCTGCTTATGGGATGATGTCGGGTTGGATGACCGCGGGGAAGCTTGGATGCCCAATATGTATGGAGCGATCGAAGGCATTCACGCTTAAAAACAGTCGAAAGATCTCATATTTTGATTGTCATCGTCAATTCCTTCCTGAAGATCATCCTTATAGTCGGAACAAGAATGCATTCAAGAAGCGTTGTGCGGAGAGAACACCGCCTCCACCACGTTTGACTGGTCCTAATGTATGGCGCAGAGTACAGTACTTACCGCTCGTCCATGAAACCCAAGGAGAACATATTCCTGATTATGGCGTCAACCATAATTGGACAAAACAAAGTATATTTTGGAGGTTGCCGTATTGGAGGATGCAACTACTCCGTCACAACATTGATGTCATGCATACTGAGAGGAATGTGTTTTTGAATGTGTTTGACACTGTGATGGACATCAAGGGGAGGACAAAGGATACAAATAAAGCCCGATTGGACCTGGCTGACATTTGTAATCGGAAGAAGCTTGAGTTGCAAGACGGTGGTCGTGGCAGACTTATCAAACCGAAGGCAAGTTATACACTAAGCAAAGCACAGAAATTGGCCGTCTGTAAGTGGGTTAAAGAACTAAAGTTACCAGATGGGTATGCTTCCAATCTGGGTAGATGTGTTGACATTAAGGAAGCAAAGTTACATGGAATGAAGAGTCATGATTGCCACGTGTTCATGCAACGGTTGCTTCCAATTGCGTTCGACGCATTACTGAAGCAAATTTGGAACCCACTTGTTGAGCTTAGCCACTTTTTCAGGGAGCTTACATCGACAATACTAAATGTGAATCAATTAAAGGATATGGAAGTCAAGATACCCGTTTTGTTATGTAAGCTGGAGCAAATCTTCCCGCCGAGTTTCTTTGATTCCATGGAACACCTGCCAGTTCATCTACCTTACGAAGCAAGAGTTGGTGGCCCAGTCCAATACCGCTGGATGTATCCATTTGAGAGGTAAACAACATCAACTATTTTACTTAATACATATGAAATTCACGAACACGAGAGCAGTAGTTTAGCTTTCCCTAAAACTAGTAATTATTTGTATGTATCCATCTTTAATAGGTTCCTGCACTCCCTTAAACACAAAGTCAAGAACAAGGCACGAGTGGAGGGTTCCATTTGTGAAGCATACTTAGTAGAGGAGACTTCCACTTTTGCCTCTTATTACTATCCGAACGAAGTTAACACGAGAAGGACAAGGATGCCTAGAAACGTTGATTCGGGCGAAGGATGTTCAACTAGTCCTCCTATATCAATATTCAATTATCCGGGCAGATTTAGTGACAAATCAAAAGGATATTTCTTGGAGCAGCGTGACATTAATGCTGCTCATCTGTATATCCTTGAAAATTGTGAAGAGGTGGCGCCATATTTAGAGTAAGTTTCTACAACGTCTTTAATAAGTTCAATTGACATTTATTATTATTAATCGTCCTGCTGTTAATCTCCCATATGTAGGATGTACGGCAATTTTCTAAGGGGTCTCCAACCTGACATTTCAAATGATCAGGTTGATCGAGAAATTACTTCTCACTTTGCTACGTGGTTCAGTAAATATGTAGGTTAAGCATCTTCATTTTTTGAAGCATACATTTTATCTCCTTAAATATATAGCATGTATAAGAATAATATAATATTTGATTGTTTAGGTACTAGATCCAGAAAACAATGTTCAAAATCCATTGTTGACAAATTTGGCATGGGGGCCTATCAGCTGGGTTACATCATGGACTACTTATATTGTAAATGGATATAAATTTAACACAAAAACATGGAATGAAGGAATGCAGACGTGTAACTATGGTGTTTGTGTGCGAGCCACTGATGGCAATGTAGAGGATGATTTCTATAGGGTTCTAACTGACATCCTTGAACTCGATTATACCGGTTTCCCCGTGATGAAATTAGTTATCTTCAAGTGTGATTGGTTTGATCCTACTCTTGACGTAGGGACAAAAATAGATAAAAATTATGGTATTGTTCAAGTTAGGCTGTCTCGAAGGTATAATAAGGCGTACGACCCATTCATTTTTTCACAACAGGCAGAACAGGTTTATTACTCGCCATATCCCGAAGGACATCATGGCTGGTTGGGTGTTATTAAGATAAAGGCTCGCAATATAATTACTGATAATGTAATCAACCAGCCTGAAAAAGATGCTCCGTACCAAGATGATGAGTTTTCAAGACCCCACGTACCGTTGCAAATTACGCCGGACATTATTAATTCTTTGGCGGACATTTCCGAAAATGGGGAAGAAGTTGAAAGAGAGTTAATGGATCAATCCGAGTTGGACGCATCTAGCGAATGTACATTCCGATCAAGTGATACTGATGAGACTGAGGGTGAATTTAGTGACGGAGATTCTACTTAGGTAATTTATTTATGTCATAATTCATTGTGTGAATGTCATTCTACTTATTAGGTAATTTATTTTTGTATTATTTACACTGTTGTGTAATCATATTTTCATTTTTTTCACAGATGGCAGATTCCTCTAGAGGTAGGGGTCGTCGTGGAAGTCATCGTGGAGGTCGTGCTGCGAGAGTCCCTTCGCCGGCCGACCCACAGCCTTCAGATCGAGACCATCCTACCAGCACCTCTGTTGACGGGACACCTCAGGGTGATGGAGTTGCACCCCCCACCCATCCTCATATGGTCGGGACACAGGCTGCACCCTCATCATCCACACCTACGACGATAGGACCATCATCATCATCGGGACAGGAGAGTCGTGGTCCATCCAACATGAGGATTCTTCTTATCCCCAGGGGGGATAACGAGTATGCTAATTTAATTTTTTAATATATATAAAGTATCGTTAATTTCTATTTACTTGTTTTTAAAATTTAATTATAACATTTATTAATGCTCTAATTTTGCTGCAGCTTTCTGCCCGTGAAGGGCCCTTCTGATTCGATCTCGAAGATCCTGCGACGCAAGTTTGATGGTCCATGGCCTACATGGAAGGCCATCCCACTGGGCCATAGGGATCAGTTGTTTCTAGAGTTTAAGGTAACAGTTTATTAAGTTTTTTAAATTAAATTTACATTATATATATGTACACACGAATTTCCTAACAACTGTAAGTTGCAGAAAGAGTATAGGTGGGACTTAGCTTTAGAGGCTCTCGTCAGGGACATATTTGAGCATAAAGGCTCACTGGTTATGAAGAATCTGATGAACAAGCTGAGGAAGGGGCAGAATAAGGGGAGGTGGGTGGATCCTGAGATCAAGAGGCAGCTGGACCAGTACTGGGCTACTGAGAAGTTCCAGGAGATCCAGGCCACAGCTCGGCGTAATCGAGCTTCTGATGGTGGCGCATGTTGTTGTGACGCCGGCAAGTGTACCGGGTCGTCGCAAGTAATAAAAGAAACACGGTAAGTAATTACCAAGGTCGAACTCAGGGATTGGGCTACCAATTCGTCTAATCCGCGGGAAATCCGATACGTTGGTCAAGTTACAGAAGGTGGTTGAGGGAGAGAGAGATTAATATCAAAAATTCAATTAACGAATCTAATAAACTAATTAACTAAAAATCTGAAATTAAAATTGTCCAAGGTCACAAATCCACCTACCCAATATGCATTCCCAAGTGATAATGAATTCCTCCCTAAGTTCAATTACAATGTCAACCGGGACCCCCAAATTCTCCTAAATCCACTTTCGTGCTCATTAGGACGTATTCGACGATTGGATTAATTACTTGCTAGGTCTCATAATCCTAATCTCGAATTTGATTAATTCTTGTTCCCTACAAGGTTGCACTAATCTCCTACTCACTCTCGTGCAATATTCGATTAGTGATCCCAATTCAAGCACTAAACGCGAATCGCTGACTAAGCCTCATCAACGTTAACAAGTCAATCACGCAATACATATGATGAACGCAATCAAATCACAATTGGAAAACATTTATTGAGAGAAGGGAAAGAAACATACATCACATCGGATCTACACCGCCATGGGTGGCTTCATTGTTTCCTCGGACGAGGGGATTAGTTCCTCATGCTCATAGACAAACAATCGGAAATAACCACCATGATAAAATAAAAAGAAAAGGGAGACGTGATGTGCGCTGCGGCGCGCGCGTGCGATTCCGGCAAGTGTACCGGACTGCCTTCTAGTAATAAAAGATATCGAACCCACAGAGACTGTGTTCTCGAATCGCAATCGGTTTTCGAATCGATTAGATCTGGATTGTATGAAAGGGTTTTATTGTTTTGAGTGAAAAGGATTTTGAATTCGAAATTAAAAGATAAAGGAGCAGAAAACAAATGTTTTTGGGATTTTCGATTTAAACGGATTCCTAGGGATTTGGGTTACCTTTGAGGCTGTTTATGTTGCTAATCTGATTTACCTTTGTTGATTAACGAAATTGCCTTGAAGGCGAGTTTATCCTCTAATAGCTTAAGCTCCCTCTCGGGTTACAAAAGCCGTGCCCAATTGACCCGACCCCTACTCTCGTGGTAGTTGATCCCAGATTAGACCCTTTGCGCTTCGTGACAACTCGTTGCTCCTCGAGGGACGGCTTCTAACTCTCATGATTTCAGTCCCAAGTCTGACTTCTATAGGTCCGACACCTAAGTTCACCGCTAGGTTCCTCCTTATAATGTCTAAGTCATGCAAATAACCTAAGTTCACCGCTAGGTTCCTCCTTAGATCATCCACATCTCACAAACCAGTGGCCGCCGGGCTTTACGAGTGAAACACCCTAGAAATCCTAAGTTCACCGCTAGGTTCCTCCTTAGAACATCTACGTCACGCAAATAAGCGGTTGCCGAAATTTATGAGTGATTAACACACTAGAAATCAGATCTAAAACAATAATGAAATCAACAACGATTTTACATCAAATCAACAACATTTACAAAACTCGGGCAGAGCCCTAGTCCCTAGAAACTAAGCTACTACTCCAGTCTTGCCATGGGGACGACAAGCTGGGTTGACAACATAGTGAAAATCAGAAAAGAGAAGAGAGGAGAAGAGGAGAAGAGAGATCTATGCCTAGAGTCCTAGTTGTTATGGATCTCCTCCAATGTGTCCCTGATGTGATCTGCCTGGTCCTTATTTATAGATGTGGGAAGTTAGAGTCCCAATCTAACTCAAATTCTGATCCAAATTCGGTTTCTTTAGGTCCAAGTAATGCGCGTCACGGCCGTGATGGCCATCACCACGGCGGCCGTGATGGTCTCTCGCTTCTGGTACTTTTACAAAATCCAGCATTCTCGCGACGCGAAAATGTTTCTCGACGCGAGCCTTCCTTTCATGGCCCGTGATGAATTTCACGGCTGGGCCGTGATGTGCTCCGACTTGTGGTGGTTTTGGGTCACGGCCGTGATGGCTATCACGGCCAGGCCGTGATGACTCGACTTGACCTTTGTTCTTTTTCAGTTTTGCTCGATCATGGCCGTGATGGGCATCACGGCTAGGCCGTGATGGGCTCTGTTTGACTCATTTTCTGCACTTTTAAAGCCCTATCTTCATCCAAACTTCATCATGGTTGATCTTGAGCATTTTACCCTTGATATCTGCAAAACAACACACGAAAACCGCCTTACCCGTTCCAAAGGAAAATTAACCTAAAATCTAATTAAAAATGCCTAAACTACATGAAAAATGCATGCAAAATGATAGACAAAGATGAGGTGAAATCACACTCATCAAATCACCCCAAGCTTGAAACTTTGCTTGTCCTCAAGCAATTACTCAGGCCATAAGATATAAATCATTCAAAGCATGGATAGTGAACCAAAAACCCTAGAAGCTAATCCAAGTGATAGGCACATTCAATAAGCACTCAAGAGATAATCAAGTTCAAGTCCAATTAGAAGCTTAGGTTCTTCAAGTTCATATTCTCACTGATTTGGGCACTCATCTCACCTCACTCAAGTGTTTTAGGGTATATGACAATTCACTCCATTTCCTCAAGGAAAGTATTCTACCATAGGCTTGACTATTAACCAAATCTCTTCTTTATTTATGAAAACACTTAAGAATCAAGAGGTCTTTTCCTTTGGTTGTAATGTGGCCATGGGATTTATTGTTAGGTGGGAAAATCAAGGAAAGGGAATTTCAAGAAGGCTAGACAGATTATCAAACATTACAAAGTATGACACCTTCTAAAATACCTTTTGGGGGCTTTGATTTACTTTTTCCACCTTTCTCTTTTTTTTTTCTCACTTTCTTTCGTCATCCCCTTCTCCATTTTTTTTTTGTGTTTATTTCATTTTTATTGGTTTGGAGAAGGGGAGATTTATAGCTCAAAAGAAATTACTTTCTAACTTTTTTCATCCCATACTTTTTCCAACTACCAATTACCCTTTTGTAATACTTTAAAAGGTGCCATACTTAGCATTATTTATCAAAGTAATTCAAGGTACCAAGAAAAGTATTTTATATTTAGGCTCAAAATTGGGCAACTAAGGGGTAGCATTTATCATTCAAGGCTCGGGAGGCCGGAAAAATACATAGTGCCTCAATCATTTCCAAAAAATGTTTTCAAAAATTTTTAAGTTTCGAAATGGTTTCAAGTCAAGTTCTAGAAAATACAGTCCAAGAGGAATTACAACACTCTATCACAAGAAATGGGGTAGATTTAGTGGATACCCCCTTTTTGGCTCAAAATCTTACATTTAATAGTTCAAAAATCAGTGAGGTATACAAACTTAAGGAACCACATGCCAATTATCAACTATCAAATGACCATCTCAAGAATTTTTATTTTTTAGCCATGTCACAAGAATAATGAAAAATTGGGTTCAAAATTCACTATCTCAATTCATTTGGCACCAAGTTCTTACATTTGGATGCATGTTCTAAGTGAGGGGCAATCTAAAGAATGTGATCATACCAATCTATGCCTATGTGAATACCATATGAATGCAACAATGCAAATTCAAAAATACCTCTACCCCAAGCTTGATTACTTACATTGTCTCCAATGTAAATAATCAAGTCGGAGAGAGGAGAAAAATTGGAACAACTTACCGTATCGGTAGCGGGTGTTGGCTTCACATTCCAGTCAAAACTTGGGTGGACATTGTATCACGGCCGTGAGGCTCATCACGGCTAGGCCGTGATCGTTTCTGGTCCTCAGGAGTTGCCCTGTCACGACCGTGATCTACATCATGGCTAGGCCGTGATGCTCTCTGATCTTGGCATCCTACTCATCACGCCCGTGATGTGTATCACGGCTAGGCCATGATCCTTTCTGTGTTCTTGTTTAGTTCATCACGGCCGTGACCACTGTCACGGCCAGGGCGTGATGGCCTCTGACTTAATTTTTCTCTGCTCTTCTTCCCTTTCTCAACCTGAAAACACTAGACAAACTTATTAATGATATTTTTGCCTCTTGATCTTCTCAAATTATTCAAGAGGTGAATTCAAAAACAAAAGGAAAAAGGGAAAGAAAACTTGGGTTGCCTCCCAAGAAGCGCTTATTTATGGTCTTAAGCTTGACCATACTTCCTTAAATCAACCGGGGTCGGCTGGGCGTAGAAGTGCAGGAACACTTCTCTTCCAAGGAATCCCTTCAAAAAGCCGTTTCTGCTCATACGGCCAATAATGCTTCCGCTTCGCTCTTTTCTCTCGGAGCTTCCTAGCCTTCCTTCCTTCCGGCGGAAGTTTTGTTTTTGCATGGACAGCAACTCCAATTCCATCACTGCTGGGTGCATCATCAACCATGCATATCTTTGGGGTTGCTTCCATGCTAATTTCTTTCTCTACCGCTGGAGACGTTGTATCAATTCTGCACACATGGCTTTCAAAAGGAGGGTTGTTATAAGAGTTAGTCAACTGAAAATTTACCCTACCTTCCTCTACATTTAGAGAGAGTTTACCATTCCTTACGTCTATCACTGCCCCAAATGTTGCCAAAAATGGCCTTCCTAAAATGATGGGGAATTCGGAATTCCCTTTCATGTCCAACACCAGGAAGTCGGTAGGGATGAGAATTTTCCCTACCTTTACAGGAACATTCTCTAGTATGCCTAGAGGAGTCCTAGTTGAGCCATCCGCAAATTGTAAGGAGAATTTGAATGGTCTCAACTCTTTACTTTCCAACCTTTCCATGATAGTGAGAGGCATCAAGCTTGCACTAGCCCCTAAGTCACACAAGGCTCGGTCTATTTCCACTTTTTCAATCGAGCAAGCGATAGAGAAACTACCTGGGTCCTTCAGTTTAGTAGGCATTTTAGTCTCTACATCTACTTGCTTTTTCCTGACCAACCTTTGTGGGAAAGGTATCGGGGGTTGGTACGGTGGTGGAGGGACGTATTTCGGTTCTGGCTCTTCTTTTTCGCTCATGTCCTCCTCCGGTTCCACCTCCATTTCAGCTACCCCCACCCCAAGCTTATCATCCCTTAAGTGTATGACATTGCAATGCTCATTGGGATTTGCTTCGGGTTGCCCCGGGAATGCACCCTTAGGTCTCGAGTACGTACTGGCTTGTTGGGCAATCTGGGTTTCTAGCATCTTGTTATGAGTTGCTAAGTTGTCTACCTTAGATGCTAGCTCCTTTATTGCTTCACTCACTGCCCTTCCTTATTGTCTAAACTCCTCATTCTGTTTTGTCTGAGTTTCAACAAAACTTTCAAATAAAGTCTCGAGTTTAGATCTTTGTACCTGAGGATACCCCGGTGCTGCTCTCTTATTACCTTGACCCTCTTGGAACTCATGGTTGAGCGTGTTGCTGTAGTTGCCGTAGGAGAGGTAAGGGTTGTTCCTTCTTTGGTTGTAGGGATTTGGGGGAGCATAGTTGGGCAGCTTCGGGTTCGTGTCATAGAAGTTGTGACAAGAGTTCACTTGCTCACCCGAAGCGCCGGATCCATGAGCGATACCACGAGGGCATTCCATCATGTCATGTCCCTGCATTCCACAAATCTCACAAACAAGGTTAGTAGCACCTAATGCACTCACATTAGCTCTTTCAAGCCGATCAAAACGTTTGTTAAGTGAGTCTATTTTTGACATAATAAGATCTGTGCTATTTACCTCAAACTTACCCCCCGAAATCTTGTTCGGGTTATTACCTCTTTCGGATCCCCATTGGTGGTAGTTGGTGGCGACATTCTCAATGATGTTGAATGCCTCAGTCAGAGGCCTATTCATAAACGCTCCACCGGCTGCAGAATCTAGTGACACCTTCGAAGAGTAGTCCAATCCGTTATAGAAGGTATGCACTATTAACCACCTCTCAAGTCCGTGATGTGGGCACGACTCCAGCAGTCCCTTGTATCGATCCCAAGCTTCTGATAATGATTCTCCGTCTTTCTGGAAGAAGCCGGTGATCTGGGTCCTTATGTAGGTCGTCTTGGATGGAGGGAAGAATTTCTCCAAGAACGCCTGCTCCAGTTGGTCCCAAGTAGTCAAGGTGTTAGCGGGGATTTGCGTTAGCCAGGCCTTCGCCTTTCCAGTGAGAGATGAGGGGAACAATCTCAAACGTACAACATCGACTGAGGCTCCATTAATCCTGATTGCATCGGTGAACTCTAAGAATGTCTCTATATGATCGGTCGGGTCCTCCGAAGGCAATCCTCCGAATTGATGTTGCCTAATCATGTTGATTAGCATGGGCGGTATAGTGTAGTTCTCCGCCTCAATCTCTGGCCTTGCAATCCCAGTTCGCAAGCCTCTCGCATTTGGGGCTGCGTAGTCCTTCAAAGGTTTTGTATCCGGTTGATTCGCCATGAGTGGAACGGGACTCAACCTTTCTCCCTCTCTTTGTAGTCTTCTACGTCTGTGGAAGGTCCTCTCGATCTCCGGATCAATCTCACTAAGGCTCCCAAGACTTAGGGATCTTTGCATATAACACACAGAGAGATGGATACAATAGAAGGAAAAGAATTTTTTTTTATTTTTGATTTTTTTTTATTTTTTTATTTCAGAAATAAAAATCAAATAAAAAGAAAAGGTCCAGAAAAATCAATTCAAAATTTGAATTGAGATTCGAAAAGGCACAGTCCCCGGCAACGGCGCCAAAAACTTGATGTCTGTGACTGGCTGCGGCGTGCGATTCCGGCAAGTGTACCGGACTGCCGTCTAGTAATAAAAGATATCGAACCCACAGAGACAGTGTTCTCGAATCACAATCGGTTTTCGAATCGATTAGATCTGGATTGTATGAAAGGGTTTTATTGTTTTGAGTGAAAAGGATTTTGAATTCGAAATTAAAAGATAAAGGAGCAGAAAACAAATGTTTTTGGGATTTTCGATTTAAACGGATTCCTAGGGATTTGGGTTACCTTTGAGGCTGTTTATGTTGCTAATCTGATTTACCTTTGTTGATTAACGAAATTGCCTTGAAGGCGAGTTTATCCTCTAATAGCTTAAGCTCCCTCTCGGGTTACAAAAGTCGTGCCCAATTGACCCGACCCCTACTCTCGTGGTAGTTGATCCCAGATTAGACCCTTTGCGCTTCGTGACAACTCGTTGCTCCTCGAGGGACGGCTTCTAACTCTCGTGATTTCAGTCCCAAGTCTGACTTCTATAGGTCCGACACCTAAGTTCACCGCTAGGTTCCTCCTTATAATGTCTAAGTCATGCAAATAACCTAAGTTCACCGCTAGGTTCCTCCTTAGATCATCCACATCTCACAAACCAGTGGCCGCCGGGCTTTACGAGTGAAACACCCTAGAAATCCTAAGTTCACCGCTAGGTTCCTCCTTAGAACGTCTACGTCACACAAATAAGCGGTTGCCGAAATTTATGAGTGATTAACACACTAGAAATCAGATCTAAAACAATAATGAAATCAACAAGGATTTTACATCAAATCAACAACATTTACAAAACTCGGGCAGAGCCCTAGTCCCTAGAAACTAAGCTACTACTCCAGTCTTGCCATGGGGACGACAAGCTGGGTTGACAACATAGTGAAAATCAGAAAAGAGAAGAGAGGAGAAGAGGAGAAGAGAGATCTATGCCTAGAGTCCTAGTTGTTATGGATCTCCTCCAATGTGTCCCTGATGTGATCTGCCTGGTCCTTATTTATAGATGTGGGAAGTTAGAGTCCCAATCTAACTCAAATTCTGATCCAAATTCGGTTTCTTTAGGTCCAAGTAATGCGCGTCACGGCCGTGATGGCCATCACGGCCAGGCCGTGACGGTCTCTGCTTCTGGTACTTTTACAAAATCCAGCATTCTCGCGACGCGAAATGTTTCTCGCGACGCGAGCCTTCCTTTCATGGCCCGTGATGAATTTCACGGCTGGGCCGTGATGTGCTCTGACTTGTGGTAGTTTTGGGTCACGGCCGTGATGGCTATCACGGCCAGGCCGTGACAGACTCTGACTTCAGCCTTTGTTCTTTTTCAGTTTTGCTCGATCATGGTCGTGATGGGCATCACGGCTAGGCCGTGATGGGCTCTGTTTGGCTCATTTTCTGCACTTTTAAAGCCCTATCTTCATCCAAACTTCATCATGGTTGATCTTGAGCATTTTACCCTTGATATCTGCAAAACAACACACGAAAACCGCCTTACCCGTTCCAAAGGAAAATTAACCTAAAATCTAATTAAAAATGCCTAAACTACATGAAAAATGCATGCAAAATGATAGACAAAGATGAGGTGAAATCACACTCATCAAGATGCAGCTCCAAAGAGACAAGAAACTACCCTAAACGCTACTCTAAACAGTGGAAAAACTACTAGGATTCGCGGCCCTCCAAAGAGCTCTCCAGCCTCCTCAATCCGATACTGAAACAGCAATATATAGGATTCCTGATCTGCGCTCGCTAGCGAGGCGAGCATCCTCTCGCGAGGCGAGAATTAAAATTGGCGCGCTTTCAATTTGAACTCTCGCGAGGCGAAAGTATGTTCGCGGGGCGAATCTTCAAACCTTCCTCTGTCACAACCGTGACCTTCATCACGGCTAGGCCGTGATGGTCTCTGTCTTCCAGGGTCTTCAGAATCTCGCGAGGCGAGAATACTCTCGATGGGCGAGACATAATTGATGACTTTGCTGTCTTGCTGATCTTCAGGCTCGCGGGGCGAGCATCCACTCGCGAGGCGAATGTCTCCAGAAGTGTTTTTTCCACTGCTTCTTGACTTTCCTTGACTCTCAGAGCTTCATTTATTGACCTGAAATAACAAAAGCAAACAAAAGCGTAATTCTATTCAAAATAACCTAAAAACTACACAAAATCCACAAAACGAGTCAAAGTCTAACTTAGGAACAAAACAAGGCAAATTTGGGCGAAATCGAGAGTGAACTCGAATAAATTGCATGAAAACCACAGTCCATCTAGTTATAAAACTAGATAAGCCAGAGGCTTATCAAAACACCCCAAACTTAAACCTTGCTTGTCCCCAAGCAAGCTAAAACTCAAAAACGACTCAAGACTTGGCAAGCTTAAGGGAACCAATCGATTTCGCACAAATTTCATGCACTCAAAACAGTTTTTCTCCAATGATTGCCCCCCCCCCCCCTTGCATCAACGTAATCCCCACATTCATTTACTTTAAACAATTGAGAACTCATCATTCATGCAATCATTAATCTAAGTTGAGGATCAAAGCTACACACACAAAGGAAGATCACCTATTTCAAACAATTGCCTTCCTCACAAGGGCATTTAGTATTTCACTCATTCGCTCAAGTTTGTCTAGGCTATCAACTTTTTCACTCAATTTCACATATCAAGAGCACTTCCCATGAATTTGATTTTCATCTCAACAATAGTCCCCACGAAAACATGCATGCAACATCAGAAGGTCTTTTAAAGGTTGTAATGAGGCCTGACTCAAGGTAAGATATTCAAAGGATAGAGGCTAAGTCCCTAGGATCAATGAGAGCATGAAACTAATATCACAACAATTGAATTCACTCTCATATTATTCTCTTCCTTCCAATTGGTGGCTACACACCTCTTCCTTTTTATATTTATTTTTCTTTGCCCTTTTTGGCACATATTCAATGCTTTTCATCACCCCATTTTTTTTTTCTTTTTTTTTTCCTTTTTTCGCAAGCCTTCGGCCCTTACTTCCATTTTTATTTTTCTCAACTATGATTCATGAACTTGTAGCCACCCCAAACTTAGTTCCACAACAACACTCACAAAGCTAAAATTCCATACTCTCCTAAATCCTAGGATAGGGGAAAATCATGGTTTTTCTGAGTTAATGGCTTGTAATGTAAGGTCATCAAGAACAATAGACTTCAAGGCTCAATGTGGCTAACTAGGGATCATTCATCAAGGTTGGTTCAATTTATGGCCAAGTAGTTAATTCAAAGAAAATTGCCTAAATCATTTGATGCAACACATAAACATGTAAACCATGAAGAGATTCAAGCAAATTCGGGAAAGTGCAACTTAAAAGTGATTCACACATTCAAAAAAAAAAACAGAGTTGGAGGCTCAAATCCTCACCTGGACATTTTGCAAATTGTTTGACCGAGATACAATTCCTAGTGTGTGCACCCCCTCACCCCAAACTTATCATAAATCAAGTAATCACAATAAAATTCTCAAAGTTCAATTTTCAATTTTTAAGTGGGGATCAATTTTCTAATTTCAGAACCTAGGGGAAATCATCAATGGTCAAATAATTCATGCAATCAATCTATGCTCAATTTAATCAAAATCCAACAAGCTTGCCGACACGACATTCATACAACAACTCTTGATCTTCTCAAATTATTCAAGAGTGACAAACAAAACAAAAACATAAACAAAACAAAACAAAAGTTAGGAGAAGAGAGGGATACCTAGCTTGGGTTGCCTCCCAAGTAGCGCTTGTTTAACGTCCCGAGCCTGACTTATTAAGAAGCATCCACCTGGATCCCATAGTCTATGGTACAAAGGCCAAGAGATGCTCACCATGTGAAATCTTCCACCCGGATCAAATGGTAATTGGAGTGGAGATTGTAGCAGCAGTATGACTTTATCATCAACTCCACCCAGCCAGTGTGTGAAAACTCCATTGACCTTTGTAATTATGAATTCACTTCCTCTCGGGTCAAATGGTGTTTTCTCGAGGAAGTGTGCCGGGGCAGTGGGAGGGTCTAACTTACCCATGTCCACACATGCATGTAAGCCAACATAGTTATCCAATGCAGAAATTTTCGGTTGCTTGGCAAGCAGGGTGGGATCCACTACCACTTCGTCTTCATTTTGATCTATCCCCAAAACCATATTTTCTTCAAATTGGGCTTCATGTGACTCTTGTACTAACTGCTTGCAAATCTCCTCGACTTGCGTTTTGAAATTCTGCATCACAGTTTCGATCATCGTCATCAAGTTGGCTCTTGCCTTGGCCTCAGAGGTGGATAGCTCCTGGGAATATTGTTCTAGAGCAGCTTTCAACGGTGTTTGCTCCTTCCATTCCCATTCCTCCTCATGCTTCATGATTACACTATAAGCTTATGCATGAGGGCAATTACGTCCCAGCGCCGGTGATCTCCCGGGGGTTATATTAGGCCCAAAGTCATATTTTGTAACACCGTCCAAGGCTGGAAAATAAATAGTCTCCATGATTTGCAATCCACCTTGAAAGGGTACCTCGCATACAAAACAGGGCCAAGACCAAGTGGGATCAAGAAATAGAGAATAATAATAGAAATTAAAAATAAAAATAAAAATAAAAATAACTTAACCAAATAATCAAACTTCCCTAAAATTAGGAAAATTGGTTGTGCCAATCCCCGGCAACGGCGCCAAAAACTTGTTGTGACGCCGGCAAGTGTACCGGGTCGTCGCAAGTAATAAAAGAAACACGGTAAGTAATTACTGAGGTCGAACTCAGGGATTGGGCTACCAATTCGTCTAATCCGCGGGAAATCCGATACGTTGGTCAAGTTACAGAAGGTGGTTGAGGGAGAGAGAGATTAATATCAAAAATTCAATTAACGAATCTAATAAACTAATTAACTAAAAATCTGAAATTAAAATTGTCCAAGGTCACAAATCCACCTACCCAATATGCATTCCCAAGTGATAATGAATTCCTCCCTAAGTTCAATTACAATGTCAACCGGGACCCCCAAATTCTCCTAAATCCACTTTCGTGCTCATTAGGACGTATTGGACGATTGGATTAATTACTTGCCAGGTCTCATAATCCTAATCTCGAATTTGATTAATTCTTGTTCCCTACAAGGTTGCACTAATCTCCTACTCACTCTCGTGCAATATTCGATTAGTGATCCCAATTCAAGTTCTAAACGCGAATCGCTGACTAAGCCTCATCAACGTTAACAAGTCAATCACGCAATACATATGATGAACGCAATCAAATCAGAATTGGAAAACATTTATTGAGAGAAGGGAAAGAAACATACATCACATCGGATCTACACCGCCATGGGTGGCTTCATTGTTTCCTCGGACGAGGGGATTAGTTCCTCATGCTCATAGACAAACAATCGGAAATAACCACCATGATAAAATAAAAAGAAAAGGGAGACGCAGCTCCAAAGAGACAAGAAACTACCCTAAACGTTACTCTAAACAGTGGAAAAACTACTAGGATTCGCGGCCCTCCAAAGAGCTCTCCAGCCTCCTCAATCTGATACTGAAACAGCAATATATAGGATTCCTGATCTGCGCTCGCTAGCGAGGCGAGCATCCTCTCGCGAGGCGAGAATTAAAATTGGCGCGCTTTCAATTTGAACTCTCGCGAGGCGAAAGTATGTTCGCGGGGCGAATCTTCAAACCTTCCTCTGTCACAGCCGTGAGCTTCATCACGGCTAGGCCGTGATGGTCTCTGTCTTCCAGGGTCTTCAGAATCTCGCGAGGCGAGAATACTCTCGCGGGGCGAGACAGAATTGATGACTTTGCTGTCTTGCTGATCTTCAGGCTCGCGGGGCGAGCATCCACTCGCGAGGCGAATGTCTCCAGAAGTGCTTTTTCCACTGCTTCTTGACTTTCCTTGACTCTCAGAGCTTCACTTATTGACCTGAAACAACAAAAGCAAACAAAAGCGTAATTCTATTCAAAATAACCTAAAAACTACACAAAATCCACAAAACGAGTCAAAGTCTAACTTAGGAACAAAACAAGGCAAATTTGGGCGAAATCGAGAGTGAACTCGAATAAATTGCATGAAAACCACAGTCCATCTAGTTATAAAACTAGATAAGCCAGAGGCTTATCACATGTGCTTGGATCGGTGGGTCTAAATCAGCCTCCGCCCACTACGACGAGCTGGTAATACATTAAACTTTTGACTTAATATACTATTTAATTAATTAGTTTTCATTTTTAATTATTCTTATGAATTTAATATTCTATTATTCTGTGCAGAAAGCACAGAAACAGCGGGCCCCGACTGCTATGGAGTTGGTGGAGAGGACGAAGAAGTTGAAGTCGGGGACATGGGTCAATGACAAGGCCCGTAACTATGCTGTAAGCAAAAAAATAATTTAGTGTTTACTTGTAATTTATTATAAATGATTTGTTAATATTGGATATAATTATTTTAACTAAATCTATTCAACTTTGTAGGCGGGCTTCAACAAGAAGAAGGACGATGCCATATCACGTGCCTCATAGTCACAAGATGAGGCTTTGACTGGTGATGGCTGCTCTCCTGTCTCCGTCGACAATAATGCCATTTATTTGGAGGT
The DNA here is from genome assembly GCA_030762895.1 of Sophora flavescens. Lineage (NCBI taxonomy): Eukaryota > Viridiplantae > Streptophyta > Magnoliopsida > Fabales > Fabaceae > Sophora > Sophora flavescens. The sequence goes on along the minus strand of CM061068.1, from coordinate 96,293,363 downwards.
CGTCGGGGGCAGGAACAAGGAGGGGCACGTGTATGGCCTCGGACACCTGGGAGCCGAGTTCATCGCTTCATCGTCCGGCACGCCTGCTCCTTGTTGCGCCGATACCGTCCCTCAGGAGCAGTTCCACCAAATGCAGGACACCATCACGCAATTAACGCGGAGCTTCGGGAGAAGAGCGAGAGAGAGAAGCAGATGGCAAACCAGATTGCACTGATTGACTCGGGCACACCAAGCGGTGATGCAAAGGAGCATCGAGCAGGGCCGGACATCGCTGGGTGTTGGAGCATATGAGGATCCAGACTCGATTGCTCGGAGATGATGCTCGACGGCGGCGCCGCCGCCGCTCCTCCGCTCCCGCCTCCGCCCATCGATGCTCATCGCAGAGGACGATCGGCCTAGCGAGACGCGGTGGTAGACGGACGCTGAGGATGATTGGATTCCTCCATCTCCCCCTCATCATGACTGATTTTTTCTCTCCATATTTTTGACTTTAAACGATTCTTGTACGACATTTTTTATTATTCTTTTTAAATATATTTATTATTTTTTATGATTGTATATTTCATAAGTTATTTGGTGTGTTTTATTAGTAATTTTTTTAACGTTTAAAGAAAATCAGAAAAAAAATTATTATAAAAATTAAAATTAAATTTTTTTTTAATAATAACCAGTTTAACGACCGAATTAGAAACCAATTATTCGGTCGCTAAACTTTATTTAAGATTTACAGATGATGTATAGCGACCGAAAATCCGTCGCTAATATAGGTTAACAGTAACCAAAATTAGCGACCGAATTAGCAACCGATTATCGGTCACTAAAAATGGTTACCCAAAAAATGCGACCAACCTAATAGCGACCGATTATTATTATATAGCGACCGAATTTACGGTCGCTAATTAGCGACCGAAATAATAATTCGGTAGCTAAAACCTTAGCGACCAGGTATTCAGCTACCATCATAAATCGGTCTCTGATTCGGTCGCTAAAACAAATAGCGACTGATTTACATGGTTTAGCGACTGAAACTTACGGTCGCTAAACAATTGTTTTTTTGTAGTGGCTAGGGATGACCTTCCACCGTCGTGCGTCGCCTTGGAGCACGGCTCGTCGTGCCACTCGCCGCTGGGTTGGGGAAGACCACCGCGTCACTGTCCCTATCTGTTGCAACGCGCCTCTGCCGTGGGTGAGCTTCCCGTCGTCGTGTAGCATCGTCCGGCTACCGTTCGAAGGGGAGATACTGATTATACCTCTAGGCTCGCAGATCTTTATGTTTTGGGTTCCATGAGAGTTTGTGTGGCCATTGTACCGCCGCCTGCCGCCGTCCCTCCAAGGTCGTCGCCGTTCTGCCCCCATAACACCACCATAAGCCCATCTTCTTCCTTGGGTGAGTAAAAACCTCTCGTGTCTCAGATTCAAAATCCCCAATTTGATTTTGAAACCCTAACCCTAAGATTTTGATTTCAGTTGTTAAGCATGAAATTAATTATGTTTGTAATCAATTGAGCTGTTGAATTAGTGATTTCTTGAACCGATTTCATGATTCTTTAATTAGAATGAATTTTTCCCAATTTAGGTTATGAACCCTAAAGCCCCAATTTGATTTTTATGGAAAATGGTTATGATTGGTAAAATTAACTATGCAATCATGAAATTAGGACTGTTAATTTAAGTTTTGACAAATAAATTTCACGTTTCTGTGATTAAATCTCATTTTCCCCAATTTCAATTAAAACCCCATACTTCCCGAATTCCTAGAGAACTCTAAAACCCCAATCATTTTAAATGAAAAACCAATATTGTTTACTTAGTTGAATTAATTATTTAAGTGGTACAAACTTATGTTTTGTGATGATAAGTTTTTGATTTTGGTTGTGCTTGCTACTGGCTATGTTGACGGCCAATTTCCATCTATGTGGATGGTACGGTTATGGTTGAAGGAGAAGAGGGAAAGTGGTTGGAGCTATCTCGAAGTTGTTATAAGCGTTTGAGGAGCGTTAGAGGAATCCAGAATGAACGATCTTATTCTTGTCTTCAAAGGTAAGGGGAGTAAGCTTCGAGGAGTTTTTAGTCATTATATATTTAATGTTATAGACTGCTTGTGATGATTTATAATATGTTGATTGACGCTGAATATATATATATATATATATATATATATATATATATATATATATATATATATATATATATATATATATATATATATATATATATATATGGTATATGGTATATGGTGTTGAGAATTGAAACAGTTTGGTTATCTGAGGAATATATATATATATATATATGTATGTATGTATGTATGTATGTATGTATGTATGTATGTATGTATGTGTGTGTGTGTGTGTCTGTGTGTGTGTGTGTGTGTGTGATTTATCTATATTATTAAACTATTGAGACTGGTTGAGGCATGACATTCGTCATAGCTTATGTTTTGGAAAACTATTTTACTGAAAACATATGAACACAGAAAAGTGATTTTTGGCTTTCTTTGGAAAGTGGAAAGGAAACAGAAAAGGACTAGATTTCTGTGCTGAGGTTTCAAACGGTGCACTTGATACGGTAGCAAAGACCCTCATTAAGAACCTCAACTAATCATGTAGCTTGCTAGTGGCACCTTGCATTCATAATGATTTTAGGTACTGACTTGCAGAATTGTATCTGTTTTATTGTTGACATCATGTCTAAATCGGTATTCTATGTATGTCATTTATGTAAATATGTTGGATGCACATGCTTGTCTCTATATTTTATCACATGCTTTGACTTTACTTGTGTGTCACTGTGTCCAGGCGATTTACGCATGAGGTTTTTCTTTCCGGAACTATTAATTTGCAAATATACAACTTTGTTCATTAAGATTGTGCATTCTCATTGAATTGACCATGTTATCTTTTCTTTCTCCCCCCCCCCCCCGTTTTGGAAACTGCCCCAACGATTTGGAGGAAGCAATTTCAAGTGTAGTACTTACTTCTCCAAGATGTTCGGATGAGAGAATGCAAGTGGTGCCTCTAGAAAGGCCGGTGGCAATCGACCAAGCGGCATCAGGGGTGTCAAATCTAGAAACTAGACCTTCAGGTAAATTTTTGAAGACAGTAATTGCAAATGAATTTGGTGCTTTTGTTCTTTCTATTGCCTGAATATTTGGGATTCTTTCTTACAGGAACTGGAAGATAAGAAATGGATTTTAGAGATTCGAGTTCTGAAAATAGGAGTGCCTTTCCTATGGGTAAGCAGAATAGGAACATGGAATTCAAAGATGCTGCCTCTGCTGCAGAATCTGCAGAACTTGCAAGCATGGTTGCAAGAGCAGCTGCTGAACTTTCAAACCGAGAGAACATGACAAGGCAGTACTCAAGTGGGTCACATAGTTCTTCTGGCAACTTTATTTATTTTTTTTGTTTGGTTCATTACATGACCTTCACAGTTCACAGTGGCTTGATCTTCTGATAGTTTTTAAGTCATGACTTTTGGATTGTATGCAGCAATTGGTATTTGATTTTTAGAAGTTGTATGGTACCAAGGCTGTGATTGAATGTGAAACTGCAAATGTTAGTGATCGGTGCCATATAATTCGCATAGATAGTGAAACTGTAATGTAAGTGAAGTGATCTGTCACGGCCATGATGGGCATCACGGCCTGGCCGTGATAGCTTCTGCCTTGAATGTTGCTACACTAAATGATCTGTCACGGCCGTGATGGGTGTGGCCGTGACAGATTCTGCCTAGAAGGGGTCTGGCTCAGTTGACATGTCACGGCCGTGATGGGCATCACGGCCTGGCCGTGACAGCTTCTGGCTTGAACGCTTCGCTAAATGGTCTGTCCGAAATTCGTCCGAACAATAACCAATAAAATCACAACATCCGTCCCAAATCCGTTGGAAAACAAAAATAAATCTGTCCGAAATTCGTTCGAACAATAACCAATAAAATCACAACATTCGTCCCAAATCCAAAGGAAAACAAAAATAAATCTGTCCGAAATTCGTCCGAACAATAACCAAAATCCGGATTTGCACGTTGTCCATATTCCATCCACAATCCGTTTGTAAATATTTTCGGACAGAATTTGGGACGGATTTTATAATTTCCCACGAGGCTTTTTCAGACGGGTGCCATTCCGTACGAAATGAATTATCCGTACGAAATCTGTCCAATTTTCATCCGAAATCCGTCCAATTTTCATCCGAAATCCGTCTGTAAATCTGTCCGAAAATGATGGATTTCTAGTAGTGTAAAAAGATGTTCACCCTAAAATGATGTTCCATCGTGATGTGATCCTTTTGATGACAAAAGCGCCCTTGCGTGCAATATAAGCAACATTAAAATTAGAAGGATCGGTATCATGTTGTTCACAATACAATGTCACAGACTTCAATAAATCATGCCACCCATCGTCTCTCAACTTCTGAATCGATACTTTTGTAGTGTGGACTAGTTGTATTGTATTAAGTATATCTTGGGACTTTTGTTGTAAAACTTGACAAAGACAATCTATAGTTCCCATAATCTCTTTCATCAAGTGTAAAATCAATATGAACTCAAATGAAGTCATGATATAATAAGCATCATAAGCATCCCCATGTTCACAATAAGTCGATCCATTAACTTTAATTTTTTTAATAACTACACAAGTTGCATCATACATATTTATCATACTACAAATAGAAGAGGAAAAAATGTGAGCTCCAACAAGTATCTTGTTGGTTCCAAGACTCATATGGAAGCCATAAAGTCCCTGAACACAAAATAAATACACTAAGGAAGCAACAGCCACACAGGAAATACAACAAACACTTGGTAGGCACATAAAATTTTCTTAAATAACAAACAAGAAAGGGATAGAAGAATTGCACACACAAGATTTAGCGTGGTTCGATCAATGTGATCTACGTCCACTTGAGAGAGCAGCAGCATTAAAAATCAATGATCACAATTTTACAATAGAGAACACCTTGAATTTGTCACTCCCCTATTCACAAGAACATGACCAAACCCCAAGCTTATCTCTCTATTTTCACACAAACCCTAGATCAATAATCATGTCTTGATTTTCTCTCAATCTCAATGAATTAAATACAATGAATATCTCTTCAAAGTTGTGGACAAACTTCGAGCTCCAAGAACCCTTGAATCTTACACTCAAAAATCACAAAACTGATCTTATGCAGAAAATGAACGTAACAACTTTTGTAGTCGTACCATAATCGATTATTTAATTGTCATAATCGATTATACCTCCTCTGTCAGTGCTCCACGTTTCTGGAATTCCACATAATCTATTATGCCTCTTCTGTCTGCATTCCATGTTTCCGGAAATGCACATAATCAATTATACTAATCGAGTACAAGTTCTCTGCGAGTCACATAATCGATTATACAACTCATAATCGACTATCCCTGCTGAAAACTCCACATTGCTGATTTCGTCGGAAATGTTAAAAAGCTGTCGATAATCATTGTTTTCGACAGACAGGTATCCGTCGGTAATAAGCACGTAGGAAAGGGTTTCCGACGGATCTGGGTCGTCCATCGGAAATTTCCAACGATCTCATCCGTCGGAAAATGGGTCACACGGAGTCCTTGTCAGTACAAATTACCGATGGTCATATCCGTCGGAAACTCTAATCTACACTTACCGACTGATATGTCCGTCGGAAACGAGGTGTGTTTTTTTTTATATTAAATATTTTTAATTTTATTTTAATTATTTTTTTATATTAATATTAATTATTATTATTATTTTATTAAAATTTAAGTTTTTATATTTTAAATATTAATTATTATTTTATTTTAATTAATTATTATTATATTATTAATTAAAAAACAAAATTGAAATTACAAATAAAATTAAAAAAACATTTAAATTAAACTTAAATTAAAATAAAAACAAATTCAACATATAATTCATACATAAAATACCCGTCTAGCTACAAAACACTACTACATCTATAACTATCCTAATACTCATCACCATAATAACCATCATTGTCGTCCTGGCGGGGAGAGTTCACCGGTGTCAGATGACCATTAGGCTGCGGCTCAGAAGACACACCGGCATCATGCGGCAGCGGTGGTGGATTGGTAGAAGTAGTGGAGGGCTGGCCGGCATGGAGGACCCCCTGCAGAGCGCTGCGCCTCTCTGGTGGCAGCAAATCGAGCACAACGGTCATCACCGTAGACCATGTCTCCATCTGCTGTATCATGCGCTCGTTCGCCTGCCTCTGCTCCTGCCTCAGTTGCTGCACCTCCTCTGTATCCTATGAGCAGGAGGATGTAGGCTCCCGAATGGTCAAGCTCGGCGTCGACCCCTGACAGATGGACTTGGCTAGGGTCGCAGTACCGTAAATCCGCCTCCTCTTCTTCCCGCCCGCCATATCCATCCAGACCTGGGTCTGTAGTGGCTCAACCTCGACGGGGTCCAGCTAGGAAGGATTCGAGGCACCGGAGCAGGAGGTAGCCTCAGATGCTACCTGACTAAACCTATTATTGAACTCCTTCTGCGATCAATACATCACAAACATTATATTATTAAACTATAATAATAATATATAACATATAATTTAAATGTAAAAAGACACTTTAACGCACCACGGTCAACCTCGACCTCTCATCAACAAATAACTCGTTGTCCGCATGAATATGCATCTTCTCAAAGATCGTAGGGACATTAACGGACCGGGCAAGCTCTCCTGCGTGCAACCGACACACGAATAAAATCAATTAGTTATAAAATAAATTTTTAATAAAAATATACAGTTTATAAATAAAATTATTTATATATGCATACCATGTTAATGGCATGCTGCATGTGGCTAATCAAACCACCAGTGTGCATGCTCCCACCCTTCGCGAAAGCCTGATTCCTCTTCGCCTGCTGACACTTCAGCTTGTAAGCTGGAGTGTCCCAGTACGCATATAGCTGGGCCCAGATATTGGGCCCGATGTAATCCAGACGTATCTGACTCTCCCTACGCTCCCGGAGCATATCCCTTAGTCTCGCAGCTGCTCGGTCGTCAAAGATAGCACGTATCTGTGAGGCATGCTCCGGTAACCAACGCACAAGCTCCTGTTAACAAAGAAAAATATTAATAACATTATACATATATATATATATATATATATATATATATATATATATATATATAATGCGTGAAAAATAAAGGAAAAATTACAGAAAATAATAAATAACAACTTACCCTGAATCGTCTGAAGATACGATCCTGGTCGTCCTTCGATATCACCCCCCATGATGGCCAGAAACGATGATACTGCTCCTTGATGGCGTATTTAACGTGCTTCAATCTCACTTTCGACTGGATGAAGCTGAAAAATTTATAATTTAATTTGTTCAACAATACGACAGCCAACAAATATATACTTATTGAATAGTAACTAAAATAGTCAAAGTTAAAAAACATTAAATTAAATAAAATTTACGATCCAGAAACAGGTCGGACCCATGGTCGATCCTCAGGTGCGGGAATCCTGGCCTACTCAGGCATGTCCTCCGCCGCGACCGACTGTTGCACAGACATTGAGGATGGAATGGTCGTGTCGTGATCGTATGCGAGCGTGGATGATGATGATGGAATGGCCGTGTCCGACTGTGGCAGCATTCCAGGAGTCGACATAAATGATAATCACGCTGGCTGTGTAGCCGGCGTAGTCGATGATGGTGGTGGTGCTGGGTGTGGGTGTGGGTCCAGTAGGGGGCGACAAGTAGCCGGCTAGTGCGCGTCGTGGCGCAAAGCGAGTTGAGGTTTGCACATGGGTGGAGGATGGGGTAGTGTGGGTAGAGGATGGTGTAGTATGGGTCGGAGATGGTGTAGAATGGGTGGGGGAGGCTCCTGTAGGTGCCGCTAGGGTAGGTGCCGAAGGGATGGGGGTGGGTGCAGTGGGTATGGAGGGACCTGCAGCAAAATGAGCAAGCATCTGGGACTTGACGATGTATCATCCCCGCTTAGCCTTCCCCTTCCCCTTATCACCGCTAGGCGGTGGGGGGCGGGGCAACTGTCCTCCTGATGCTGACATATCAAACAATAAATCAATTGACATCTAACAGACTAATCTAAACAAATATTTAAAATACAACATATTTGTCAAGTCTTACATTTAATTGCATAAGCAAATATTTAAAATACAATAGAAATAACTTAACAGTAAAATTCCTATTCAAACTCGGTATCGTCATCTGATTGTAAGTCCGACTCTTCTTCTTCTTGCATTGAGTCATCACTTTGGAATTCTTCCTCTAATGAGGCATGCATCGATGACTGATTACCAATGACCATTTCTTCCTCATCATTTGCAGATCCCAACATGACAGTAATACACTCTACCTCAATTACTTCATTGACATGTGACGATTCATCCGCCTAGAAGGGCGTCTCATCCTCTGCATCATCGATTTCTATGCGACCCCTAGGCTTGGTAGTGATAGCAACACACCAACCTCGTTTGTCCATAGGGATATAATAAACTTGTTTTGCATTCCTAGCAATTATAAACGGATCAAACTGTTGATATCTTCTATCCATGCGAATGTCCACAGTTTCATACTTGGGATCCACATTTGTGTCTGTCATCGATGGATCAAACCAGTTACATTAAAATAAGACTACTTTTTTAGGATAAGTAGTAGTATTGTATTGTAACTTGTGTATGTGTTTTATGACCCCATAAAAATCACCAGTACCTTCACCCTGTACGACAACCCCGCTATTAATTATCTTTTTGCCCATGTTCCATTCATCTTTGGGGAATTTGTTCCCATTAACTATGTAGGCCATGATCTAACACTGCTACAGGGCTCATACGCTAAATCTCTCAAGTGTTGATTAGTCACGCTTAATGGTTGCTGATGCACCTACGAATAGGTAAGTCATATTAAATAATTACCTTTTCAATTAGAAATTAAGCTTAATATATTGTTTGCTAAGTTATATGACACTTACTTGTTGCTTGAACCATTCAGGAAAATCAGCATGTGTACGAGCAGAAGCATCTTGTTCACTTAATTGATTAATTTGCAGGAACACACTAACAAACAAAATGTGTACGATGTGTTAAAAGAGAAATTGATATAACATTATTTCAAAGATAGGTCGTTGATACTTACTCATGGTATGATTTCACCTCTGTGCAATTTATCAAGACATGAACATGGGCCGATGCATACTGCTCGTCACTTAACAAGTAAGTACGCTCCTTGCCAGCATGATTGCCATGAAGATTAAATACCGATAGCATATAAGTATACCCTGCACTATAAGCATCTACCTTGTTCCTAATATTTCTTGGGGCCAACATGAAGTTGAAATAGTGGGAATATAAATGGGTTGTCTCACGGTGTAAGTAAGACGCACAGATTGATCCTTCCACCATAGCCTTGTTTTTAACTGATCGTTTAGAGTTGCCCATGAATCTAAGTAATAAAAAACATTAGTGTCAAGGAATTATTCAAGGGAAGCTAATTATTTAAATGTGAAAATATAATAAAATTACCTTTCAAACGGATACATCCACCTATATTGTACTGATCCACCAAGACTCGCTTCAAATGCAAGATGGATAGGGAGATGTTCCATTGAGTCAAAAAAATCGTGAGGGAAATACCCTCTCCATCTTGCACAGAATTATTGGAATGTTTTTTCCATCCTCTTCAGACCATCCGCTCTTAAAGTTGCAGAGCGTAGATCTTTGAAGAAATGACTGATTTCTGTAAGCGGTTCGATACATGAGGGGGCAACGAGCCGAAAGCAATAGAAAGCAAACACTCCATGAATACATGACAATCATGACTTTTCATCTCACGAAGCCTCCCCGTTCTTACATCAGCACATCGTGCCAAATTAGAGGAATAACCATCAGGCGTCCTAAGGTCTTTTAACCATCGACAAATTGACTTCGCTTCATCAGCAGTTAGAGTGTAACAAGCTTTTGGTTTGACCATTTTTCCATTAGGTTGCGGCTTCAGCTCCAAATCCTTTCGTCTACAGTAAAGAGCTATGTCCATCCTTGCCTTCTCATTGTCCTTCGTCTTTCCAGACACATTCATAACCGTGTTAAAAATGTTGTCAAAGAAATTTTTCTCAATATGCATCACATCAAGGTTATGTCTTAACAGATTATCCTTCCAATACGGTAGTTCCAAAAAAATACCTTGTTTTGTCCAGTTATGCCATTCTCCATACCCCGGTAATTTTGTCGCACCGGCTTCAGTGACTTTAGGAAGATCCCTAACCTGACCCCGGTAATTTAGGGTAAAAGCCTTTCCATGTTCCATACAATACGGGCACACCAATTTACCGTAGGTCCCCCAATCGGAGTGCATGCCATATTCAGGAAAATCATTGATAGTCCACATCAGTGTTGCCCTCATCATAAAGTTTTGCTTGTTTGAAACATCATACGTCAACACACCATCCCACAACTTCTTCAGATCATCGATCAAAGGCTGCAAATATACATCTATCCCAGCTTTCGGATTAGATGGTCCTGGAATGAGACAAGTCAAACATATACAGTTGTGACATGCACATCCAGGGAGGAAGATTGCACGGTGTAACAATCACTGGCTAACATGAATATGATGAGGCTGACGCCCGAATGTACGGGGTAAAACCATCTGAGCACAGCCCAAGTCGTACATTGCGAGGATCTGATACAAAATCAGGGTGTACCCAATCAAAGTGCTTCCAGGCTTCACCATCAGAAGGGTGGCGTATAACGCTAGTACTTCTCTTTTCATAATGCCACCTCATCTGTCCCGCAGTTTGCATTGATGCAAATAGTCTCTGCAACCTTGGAATTATTGGTAGATAGAACATTATCTTCGCAGGAACTGGTTTGTTCTTACTACGGTCACTATTTTGAACGTGGTACCTGGGTGTCTGACAAAATTTACATTCTTCTAGCGTGCTGTCATTTGTGCCCGAAGCACTGTCATAATATAGCATGCACCCACTCGGATAACAATCAATCCTCTTAGCCCCCAAACTTAGTTTCGACACCAACCGCTTCGCATTATAATAACTTTTTGGCAACAACTCTTTGAAAGGTGACACATCTTGAAGCATTTTACAAAAAAACTCTAAACACTGCTAGGGGACATTCCAATTGGACTTGCAAGCTAGAAGCCTAACACAAATTGATAATTTTGAACCTGACGCCCCTTCAAACAATGGCTTATTTGTTTCTAACTAAATTGTAGAATCTCTGCGCCGATTCATTAGGAGGTTCTTCCATGTCATCAAACACATTCGACTCAAAATTCCCATGTTGCCCAAGGCAATCATCCACCATCATATGCATTGACTGGAGTTATTCGACATAGTCGTCATGTAAGCCACTGCCTGATGTACCCATGTCAAGATCGTCACCACCGACTTCATTTAGATCAATATCCGGTAACTCCTCACCATGATCATTCCATATCCAATAATTAGGCTTGAACCCACGTCGGTATAGGTGTAACTTCACGTCATCATCACTCAAAACCGTCATAAAATTGCACTTTATACACGAACATCTAATCCCCCATCTCCGGCATAATCACAATGTTGCTTGGCTTTCGATATAAACTCCTCAACTCCATCTACAAATGATTGTTTCAGAAGTCGTCTCCCAGACACATTCCTATCATAAACCCAACTACGACTCGAGGGATAATATTCCATCCTTCTGCATTTTCAGATAAATTGACGTATTTTTAAACAAGATATTATAACCCCAAATCGCTCTATTTCCTTAAAAGGTGTGGCCCTATCCCATTCGAGGAAAAACTTTTTCACCACTGTATTGTATCAGTTACTCATTACTTCTCATGTCTTATAGTTGGCTTTGGGATGCATTTCCCCATAGTCTCCAAGTACACGACTTGACCGCAGTAAGATACCACAATCGAAATTTCATCAACTATTTAACAAATGAGAATCAACGGGTAATTAGTATAACAGTGGAGACAGAGTTTCTTCCCAAACTGTCCCAATTAAACAATTCAAGATTCAATAAAATGAGCGATACCATGACCACGAGTACACATGCTCAATAATATTAAACCTCGAACGGGAAACTACGGTTTTTCTCAAGTACGTATTAATTATACTATAAAATATAATAAAATAAAACTTTTAGTAGCATAGACATTTTATATAAAGTTTGACATTGTTAGCAAACAATGAAAACACATAAGCAACTATCAAACACAAAGTATTCGTCTAAAAAATAAATCGCATAATTATTCATCTAACTTTATATTAAATCATTTATTTTTAAATTAATTTAATTATTAAATCAATTTATTTAATTAGTTAATTACTTATGTTTGTTTACTTGACTGTTTAAAATTCATGTTTTGAAATGTATTATTAGTATATTAGTAAACTGATTGCTTAATTAATTACTAAGAAATTAGTTAGTTACATATTTTTTTTATTCTTCCCACTTATTACGTTAATTGACTATTTAAAGTCCTATATCAAGACTTCAAACTTATTATTAATATATTAGTTAATTACTTAAATAATAATTAATAATTCTTCCCATAAGATTGATTTAATCAAATATTTACATTTTTTAAATAAAATTGAAATTATTTTTAACTATTTTAATTTGGTATTCAAATTTTTTAAATCTCTTGCTTCTTTAGTTCCACACTCGATTTCGCGCATGCTTCCTGAAGCGTCATGAGCTATCATTGTAACTATTGCCTCTCAACCTAGGTAAGTTATATCCGGATGCAAAGTGATTCATCTTTAAAACTAATCTTTCTTTCGATACCAACTATTGTGATTTTTTTTAATCAATAAATTATTTAATCATTGAAAATTGTTAAAATTTAAAATTCCCCATCTATTAAATTAACGATCTCCAAATGATCAGAACAACAACAACAACGACGACGAACAAAGATATGAACATATATTGGGCAAACAAACAGAACATAAAATAAAATATAAAAAAAAAAGATCACATATGAACAAATTAAATAGAACACAAGCAAGCAAAGCATGCATACATATACAAAATAAGCATATGCAAATATACAATATACAATAATTGAATAAATTGAAAATTCCAGAACTCATACTTGTCGCCGAATAGAGAGACACGATGATGATATAGCTCGGGCAGAGGATTGGTGGCTGCACAACACAGAGACAAACAATAAGCAAAATAAATAAGTAAAAACACACAAATTGAAAATTAAAAATTGTATAAACATAATGGGTAGTGTGGAGCAAATGAACAGATTAAATCTCATATTATACAGATTCTAGGCTATAGGGACATCTAAGCAAATCAACTCAAATGGGCATGACACTTTTCATATAGCACACCAGCTAACTCCAACCAAAAATACTCCCTAATGTACAAACCTCTCTAATGTACAAACCAACTAATGAGCAACTATCCAATAACGTACAAACCAACTAATTTCCTAATGTAGCACACCAACTATCAGTAACAATGGCATATTGCAAATTCCAATCCAGAAAAATTCTCAGTTAAGATATTGAAGGAAAATGTACAAACCTGAGGTGCACAGTGGTGGCTCCCTTTGTGGTGTCCTCTGCATGGTGGTCGACCGGTTGAGACATGGTGGTAGGCGGTGGAGGCGGGTGGTGACAGTGAGGGAAGAAAAAGGATAGAGAGGGGAAGGTGGTGAGGAGAAGCAGAGAGAGAGGAATGGGGTGAGGGCGCCGGAGGTGGTGCGGTGGGGGGCGAGAGAGCTCTGAAAGTGAGGACCTTATGCGGTCGTCTCATTATAGGGATTATTAGATGCTTATTGTTTTATGTTGTTGAGGACTTCTAGATTGGTTAAACTTCTAAGATATTGTTATTTGACTTTTTTATGTGCTGATTATGATTACAATTTTAGTTTTAATTGTTGTATTTATTTTGTTTATATTAAAATTAACTAGTATACTTATAAAAATATGATAAATTTATTAATTTTATAATATAATTTAATATATAAATATAATAAAATAATTATAATATATTTGAAGGGGAAATAAAATAATAATTTAAATATTAAAAGAATTTAAAAATACATCACTGACGGCCTAAATGACGGTTTAGCCGTCGGTAACTAAAGACAAAAAAATAATTAATTATAATATTAATAAAATAAACTGGATACCGACGACAAGATCTTATTTACCTAGGACTAGGCCCTCGGTAATTACCTACAGCTAAGACCGTTGATAATTACCTACGGGTGAGGCCGTCGGTAATTACCGAGGCCCTTGCTAATTACCGACGATTTTTTCAAAAGTCCGTCGATAATAGTTTCCAACACCTGTTTTTTCTATCGACTTAGGTCCGTCGGTAATTTTGAATTACCGATGACTTTTGACCCTTGGTAATATATTTTTTTCTTGTAGTGTGGGTCCTGAATGATGCAGTGATATAATATATGACATAATATAATTACATACCATAAGCTACTCGGACTAAGCTCATTGGTAGCGTGAAGATTTTGGTAAAATATACCTTCAATAGGATAATGATAAATATTTTCAGGAGTCCATTTGTCAATTCTATAACTCATTTACCATGAAAAATTCTTGATCGATCTACTAGCTCACCAAATTGTAGTTTTTTTTTTTTAAAAATAAAATATTTTGACCTTCTATTAAGTTCTCCATGCGACCATGCCCAACTTAAATTGTATAATTAATTAAGAGCAATAATTTGTAGGTACTAGGAGTAACGAAGACATAGAAGAGAAAACTATATATTAGGCAGACTTTTTCACTTCGTTTGTGGTATGGTACACAAAAATGATTTCATACTTTGTGTATGAGTAATTTTAGTCATAAACAACTGTACTCATAAGTCATATCACTTTATTTTTTTTATATAATTTTAATTATTTAATTCTATCTCATGTTTTCCACCTATATTTATTCTAATTATGTCACATAAAACTATTTTACCCAACTAAAACCAGAGATAAGAGGTTTCGGTTTTGCTACTCCCCGTTATACTCCATTTTCATATGCAAAGGAATGCAATCAGATCTCAAAATGTCAAAAAAAAAAAAAAAAATTTGTTTTCCTCCACTCACTGGGAAAGGCGCCTCATTTTGGAATAAGGATTGATTTAGTAGTTACTTATCCAACTTTTGTTTAGATACAATAATTTCTCTAGCTTTTTTTTAGGCAATAATTTCTCTAGCTATAAATTCTTTTTTTATTATTAACACGCAATACTAAAGGTTGACTGTTACACATAGAGGTATATATCCGGTCAAAACGAGTTTAGTTTAGTTCGAAACTGAGTTAGTCTTCGTTTGATTTAGATTCTAAAGAGTCCAAAATCACGTCTCCTTGCCGTGAAAGCGATTTTGAGATTCTGAACATGCTTATATTATATTTAGCTTCCAATAAAATCAATTATGAGTTTAATAGAATTGATTTTAAAGTGAATCAAGAATTTTTATTTTGTTGGATGAGTAGAATTGATTATAGTGTGAGTCTCACAATATTCTATTCTTTATATTTACATTTCAAAAGTAATTTTATTTTATTATAAAAAAATCAATTCTTCTAAACTCATTTTTAAAATATCGTTAACAAATACAAATCAATTTTTTTAAAACTCAATTCTTTTGAAATCAATTCCCTCAAAATCAATTATGTAAACTAAACCGACCCTTAATATGTTAATCAGATCGTTTGTAATTTTTTTTTTGGACAAAGTCGGATCTTTTGTAATTGTTTGTACTCGAACCTGACTTTTTTATTATTCGATAATAATTATGCTGGAACTTGGAACTATACGTCGGTTAGGTATCAATGTGATGTGTAAATTTCGGATTTCTTGGATTTAGACAAATTTTAAGGATGTTTTTCTCTTTATAACTTTAGAGAAATTTAGAGATTCCTAAATATAAAGAATCTAATCCATATATTTCAACGGTATTTATAGTTTTTTTTTGGACTGAGAGTATCTATAATTAAATTTCAAATTTAAAGTATAGTACATTAAAATTAAATTATTATTTTTTTGCTAAAAAATTTTTTATGATGAGGGGATGGTGCCACAAAGGAATTTACATTTACCTCATCCCAAAAGAATTAATGGGGGCTCGAACCTACAACCTGTCAAATACGAGAACCTGTCAAGCTCCACTAAACCAACACCTTAGGATTAAATTAAAATATATTTTATAATATATTTCAAGATAAATATCATAAAAAGGCTATTTATATCAAAGTCAATAAATCTTAATATATTAAATAATAAAAATATCTATATAAATTTAAAAAGAATGCGCGACATTTAGGATGACAAGAAATGTAATTTAAATCTAACTAAAACACATTATCAAAAAAAAAATCTAACTAAAACATTTGGACCCTATCCTATGGGTATCCGCAAAAAATATCCACAATGGGTAGGGTAATTACCCGCTTTATGGGTATGAGTCCGGGTATGTGTGCAAACAAGAAAGGGTATGCATACAGGTACTCTAATACCCACCCCGTCCCGCATCCTCATATATATATATATATATATATATATATAATTACATATCAATTTTTAATAATAAAATTAATATAAAAGTTCTAAACTTATTTAGTTTAATATTTTGATTTGTAATGTTTCATGAGTAGATTTGAAAGATCTTTGAACGGTTTTTAATTGAGTTAAAATATTCTTTATGCTATTTATTGCTTTTTCTTAGTTAAAGTACTGATAACGGATGCGAGTGTGGGTACTTAGGTACCCAGAGGATACGAGGAAACTATACTAAAGTTGCTACCCATGTAAGTATGAGTCCAGGCAGGGATAATTTTTTCAAACACGAATATAGAAACGAATATTATAGTACCCTACCCATTTCCTATCCATTATCATCGAATCCATGGCACATGGATCTGGAACACCGTTATTTATTTAGTGATTTCCCGTAACCAGTAGCTTTACTAAAATTTAAAATGAAAATGACAATTGTTTCTTTGCTAGATTTAACGAAAATAAACAAAAATTGAAAAAGTATTTTTTTTATATATAGTAAGAGCCCAACATAAATTTCAAGTATGGTTTAAACCTTAGGCCCAATTTACTCGACAGCCTAATCCAGTGACCCGAACTTTAAATTCTATCAACTGGATAGGTTCATTGCATTTCATGTTTTATGTTATATGTTACTTTTTTTTTTTGTTGACAAAATGTATATGTTGCTAGATCCTCTGCTTTGATGCTTCGCCAATAATGATAATCACTTTTTTTTGACAAGTATCACTTAGGATGTGCTTAAAATTAGTAAAGAATAGAAATAATTGGTACCGGAGCACCCAAAAAAAAGGAATAATTGGTACCCAAAAAATAAGAAATATTTAATTTTATTTAAATTACATTGATTATATTTTGGAATTCATTATAAAAAGTGGATTTTAAATTAATTCTCGAAACTCATAACATATTTATTCACATCACAAGTCAAATTATATATTGAGTTTGTATAAAAAAAATTATATATTGAGTTGAATTGAATTGGTATGTACCGACAATACAAAGACTTTTACATTAACAATTAATCACAAATCATGATATCTGGGATGACCATGAGATGCTTCAAAAAAGGGATGACCATGAGATTTTAGGTGTCCTGTATGAAACTAAGAAATTGATGTCCTCGTAATCATTTGAATATTATTCTCATTGTATTTTTTGCTGCAAAATCATTAATAAATCATTCATAATCACGTGTCTCATTGACTTATATGAAAATCATTAATTTCTTGTGTCAAAGAAGTAAAGGAACATAATAATAATAATAATAAAAATAAAAATAAAAATAAAAATAAAAATAAAAATAAAAAATAATAATAATAATAATAATAATAATATTATTATTATTATTATTATTATTATTATTATTATTATTATTATTATGGGGTGATGAGGGACTGAAGACCAAAGATTCAAGAACATGCAATACCGGATTTTTGAGTACTATTTAGTGTCTCTCCTCAAATGGGGCCCATGCGGTCGCCCTAACCAATTTACACAGTAGAAATTGTAAATATCATATAACAGTACTCCCAAGCAAGAAAACAGAGTCATCGACTTAACGGACCCAAACTAACGGGTGGTTGACGGAGGGACTAACATGTCTTTTGTGACACCCAGGGCTGACGAGAACAGGGAGTGGTCGCCGGTGCAAGAAGACACAGACAAGGAGCGGCTCCTGGCAGGCTTCTAGGTGGAGGGTTGCATGAATAAACCGATTACACACCGGAATAAGAGGGATCTTGAGACTGTGTAGGTATGAGACTATACAGTTGAGGATGATTTAAATGAATTGATAGATACTACCTATACCAACAAGATGCATATTCTTTTCGGGAGTCCGTCAATTAAGAACTTCACAATGAAGCGTGATTGACATGGAAGCAATTTTGGGATGGCTGACCTCCTGTGAAAGTTTTCCTAAGAAGCGTGTGAGTGAGGACAAAGCACAATGAAAATACCCGTGTTGGTTTGTGGGACAATCGTCAATCCATAGAGCAGTCAGAGATGTTACAAATGGTATCAAAGCGGCACCTCTCCTAGTACGGTGTGGTTCGGGGACGAACCAAGTGGAAGTTGGTGGGTGTAACACCCCGTTTTTCGTATAAAGTCTCCTAAGTGTTTATATGTATGTTTTATATGGTTAAGTTACCTTAGAGATGTTATAAGAGGGCTAAGTGGGGCTTTCGAAGTGAAAATCCCCTTTCTAGTGCATGAGCACGGCCATGCTCAAGGGGAGCACGATCGTGTCGGAAACGCTCTTCGTGTGACGTGAAAATTGTCTACACGTGCTTAAACGAGCACGACTCCGTGCTCGGATCTGAGGCTATAAAAACAAGTCAGTCTGCGAGGGTTACGAGTGTTAACCCTCAATTTGGCACTTTAGGCAATCCTAGTGTGACAGAAACCTCTCCCCTTTCCCTTCCCCTGAACCCTTCGAAGTTCTTGGTGTTGTTGCTCTTGTTTGGGAGAGACGTCACACGTGCTAGTAGGGGTGGGAATAGGCCTGGCCAGGCTAGGCTTTGCTTAAATAGGCCTGACTTGTTTTAAATATTGAAAGCCTAAGCCTGGCCTGTTACCTGATAATGACTTTATTTTTAGCCTGGCCTACCCTTTTTAAAAGCCTGATCTGACCTATTAGCCTTTTTAAAAGCCTATTTCATATCAAGGCCTTCAAATAGGCCGTTTGGCCTATCTCTAAATAGGCCGATAGGCCAATAGGTCGTAGGCCAAGTTCTCCATCTACGGCCTACTTAAAATTGCCTTGTTAAAAAAATTGGCCTACTAAAATAATGAAATGCTGCTAAGCTTCAAGCTACCAAAACAATGTATTCGGGCTAATGTAATTAAAGCATCCATTCTTTAATAATTTGAATGCTACTAAACTGTAAGTTCCCAAAACAATGTAATCACAACACGCATCAGAAATCATAGACAACGGGTTAGAGCACGGACTGAATATTTCCATTTAATATTATAATAGAGTAGAAAATAAACATAAGAAACAGAGCAATCTGATACTGAAAAATAACTTCATTAATAATTTTCAAGCATAAACAATCAGAAAGGTTTCCTAAAAGAATAACAGAATTAAAGGTTTTATCTACAAGTTGATCAAAACGAGTCTTGAAACCCTCCAAAACTCTCACAACCTCAAACCTAGCCGCATTCTACCATTTGCAAAGAAAAACGAGATACCTCTCCCTCTCTGCCATGACAGCCGCAACCTAGTATCACCATAGCCTCTCATCCTCTTCTCACACGCAAAAACCATCACACCATAGCCTTTTCTCTCTGCCGCACGCCGCTTCTTTAACACTGACTCATGCCGCTTCTGCTTCACACCATGGTATCACAAAAAGACAATCGGACCACATCACAAATAATAAGGAAGAGGACAAAATATACCTGTATGTTTGTATGTCTGATGAACAGGTAAGAGGACAAACAAGGCCATGTACAAATATTTTGCGTTTTCTTCTCAGACCACTACAACGGACCACGGCGTGGGGCAGCGAGCGGACCGCGGCGAGCGAACCGCAACGAGCAGCGAGAAAACCACCACAGCGAGCAGCGAGCGGACTGGAACCAAGGCAAGCAGCGGACAAACCGCACAACGAGCGGCGACTGGCGGAGTCCACGGAGTAGGAGCGACGGCTGTAGGAAATGAGCAAAAGTCACACGTTATGATTTAGGGCTTTAGAAGGAGTCACATTCTGATCCCCGTATAAGGCTTCTAAAATGAGAGACTAAGAGTTCAATTTTAAATATCAATTTTATTTTAATATTAATATATATAAAAATAAATATTCTTAATATATATATAAACAGACCGACCTGACAGGTCAGAAAGGCTTTTCAATAGGCCTGAACCTTTAAAAAGGCTTTTTAAAAAGCCTGAACCTGGTCTTTTTGCTAAACATGCCAGGTCAGGCCTTAAGTATGTCAGGCCGCAGGCCCCCGTCGGGCGGCCTGGCATATTCTCACCCCTACGTGTTAGTGTTAAATAACAGGTAACGTAGTTATCCCTCTTTAATCCCCTTTTTCCCTTTTTCTTAAATTGGAGATTAATTGGTTAATCCTCTTGTGTTTGGCCAAGGCTTGAAGAGTTCGTCGAGCTGCTCGAGAAAACAAGAGTAGTTTTGTTTACGCTTAGCAAATGGGCTTAGATCTTCATACCAGGTATGGGGAAAAGGGATAGTATAAACATATAGGCATTTGGGGTGGCGTAAGATGAAGGGTTAATCCATGACCACCCTATTGTGGTTGTTTGATTTATTGCTATCATGTTTATGATTATACATGTTTAATTGTTATTGGTATGCCTATTGTTATCAAGAGTTATATTTGATGATGTCATATTTGTATTTGATGATGCCATGAATGATGTTTGGTTGTTTATGCTATTCATGACTTTGGATGAATGCATGTTGAGTTTATGATGTTAATGTTTATAAGACATTAAAAGACGTTAATAAAGATGATTGAAGGTAAGGGATAATTCCCAATTGTTCATAATACTTGAACTGTAGTAAAGAGTGAGATTATTGCTCAAAGGCTTAGTTAAGACCCTAGGATTGATTCTTGAGTGTTTTAGGGACATTAATAATGAAACTGGAATTAAAGGAATAATTCCCCAATAAGTATAAAATATGGAGATTAATTAAGAGTAATGAAACTGATGTTGATGGTTAGTAAAAGCCAGTAGGATTGATCCTTGAATGCCCTAGGGAGCTTAACAAGGGTTCTTCAACCTTTCTGCTCAAACAACACATCCATGCTTAAGCGAGCATGATCGTGCTCAACAGTCAGCACGACCATGCTCCCCTGTTCAGAACAGAAACGCGGAAACAAAATAGGGGTGTTTTACCCCAATTGTTCCCAATGATGATAATAAGACACCAAACACAGTAAAGATAAGTTAGATAACTTAATAAAGACTTAACAAGGATAATTAAACACAAACATAAAGATGGCTAAGTTGGTAACGATGTTTATTGCACATTGTTGTACCTTGGAAGCCAAGTGGCCAAGGGGGCCTTGATGCTTAATGGTCAAGGTGTTGTTGATGTTGAACATTGGTAGCCTAGTGGCCAAAGGGGCCTCGATGTCAAGTGGTCGAGGTGCTGACGATTTTAAACTTGGGTAGCCTAATGGCCCAAGCGGAGGTGGTGTTTGTTTGATTGTGTGTGGTTGTTCCTCACGCATTCATGCGTCGGAGATGTTCAACACATGGGAGATCGTCTGAGAGTAAGGTGATCTGGCCGTCCGCAGCGATTCATGTGAATATGTACACCCGTGGTGGCACATCCGAGAGTAAGGTGCGTCGGCTATCCAAGGGGTTCACCCATGGTTTGGTGAACTGCCAGCGTTGGTGCTTAATGGCCAATGTGGATATGTAACTCCGAAATTGACTTCCTGAGGTAGATTGGATCCAAGTGTGTAGCGGAGTAGTGGAGTAGAGTTACATCGCATTGCATTGCATACTTGTTTGAGATGATGTGAATGATATTACTATGCTGAAATGTTATTATGTTTTGAAATGATATTTGTATATGTGATGCATGCTCATCTTGCTAACTGTTTCCATGCCATTATGTATATATATATACAAGTTTCTTATTCCTCATCTTTCTGTTGTTGTTTGCATGTACCTTATCTTTATGCAGAGGATGGTGAGTGACTCCGAGGAGCCACTTACTCGTAGTTAGGGTTTATTTCCAGTTTTAGTTTGTTATCCGTGATGTTTCCGGATTTTGATTATACCAGCTCTGTAATGTGACATCGGGGTTGGGTTTATCTTTCATGTTATGATTTGTTTTATTTCCTCATTGTTTATGTTTTGTTACAATGTGGTATTTTCTACTGGTTGGTTTTTATTTTATAATAAATGATATGCATATTTTTATCTTATTTTCAAAATTAAATATTTTCTTCTATGTTATTACTTTATAAATACATGCGGGGTAGAGGGTGTCAAAGTGGGCATGTGACACCCGAGGCTGATGAGGGTGGGGAGTGGTCACTGGTGCAAGAAGGCACAGACAAGGAGCGGCTCCTGGCAAGCTTCTAGGTGGAGGGACACATGAATAAACCGATTACACACCGGAATGAGATGGCTCTTGAGACTGTGTAGGTATGAGACTATACAGTTGAGGATTACTTAAATGAATTGATAGGTACTACCTATACCAACAATATGCATCTTCTTTTCGGAAACCCACCAGTTAAGCGTGCCTGACTTGAAAGCAATTATGGGATGGATGACCTCCTAGGAAGTTTTCCTAGGAAACGTGTAAGTAAGGACAAAGCACACTGAAAAGACCAGTTTTGGTTTGTAGGGACGGTCATCAATCCATAGAGTATTCATGAATGTTACATCTATAATATAAAATTGTGAGGGACTAATTTGATACTTTAGTTTTGTTATGGACTAAAATGGATCTCGGTATTTTTTTAGAGACCAAAATAAGCTCTCTATTTTTGAGTTTGACCCATTGTATGGAAAACAAGTTAAGCT
Source organism: Sophora flavescens (assembly GCA_030762895.1). Lineage (NCBI taxonomy): Eukaryota > Viridiplantae > Streptophyta > Magnoliopsida > Fabales > Fabaceae > Sophora > Sophora flavescens. The sequence continues at coordinate 96,270,307 of CM061068.1, read as the reverse complement.
TAAACATCTAAAACCCAAACTTCAAACCTCGTTCAGTCATTATAATCTCTTCTCCAAACTTAGACGGGCTACACTAGTGCAGAAAAGGGATTCTACATCGGAGTTTACACATCGGTTTAGTATAAACCGATGTGTAAAACGAGGCGGTGGCATTTTTGAAATTAAAACGAAAGTATTACACATCGGTTTAGAGAATAACCGATGTGTAAAACTTTTCCACATCGGTTATTTATAACCGATGTGTAAAATTAAAATAAAAAAAATTAAAACTCGGAATTTTTAACATTCAACATCGGTTCTTTTTAAACCGATGTGTAAAATGGTGAGTAACCACATCGGTTTTTAAATAACCCATGTATAAAATTATAAAGAAAAAAAAATAGAAATTTAGATTTTACTTTTACACATCGGTTTTTATTAACCGATGTATAAAATTTAAAATAAAAAATCAGAATTTAAAAGTTTAATGTTTACACATCGGTTTTGTCATAACCGATGTGTATAAGATGTTTAACACATCGGTTTTCCTTATAACCGATGTGTAATAGTCCCAATTTTTCTATTTCCCTCCTTGTGTTTTGCGCCCTCATTCTTCGTTTCGAACGCACCCTAAAACACAACACTCCCTCCCTCTCGCTAACGCGCGGCTTGTTTCGTTCGCGTTGTCACCGCTTTTCCATCTCTCTCACCGCACTCACATCCGCGAGCTACCCCTCGTGTATGCGTCTCTCTCTCTCTCATTCTCATTCTCTCTCTGCATTTCCTTCTTCTCATTTCTCTCTCTCTGCATTTCCTTCTTCTCATTCTCTCTCTTTCTTTCTCTTTCTCTCTCTCGCTCCCTTCTTCACGTCCTTTTTCCCTTTTCAATCGTAGACAAAGAAGACCACTGCGATCGCGAGCCTTCATTTTCTGCTTCAGAAGAGAACCACTGAGAACGATCATCCGCGAGCTACCCTCGTTTGCGTGAAGAGCGCCATTTTTGCTCGTCCCTCAGGTATATATTTGTTTCTTGTTTAGAAAAGTTATGAACTTTGACTCGAAATGGTTGGATAATATACTTGCATGTGTTGTTCTGTTGCTCCAAGACTGGATTTTTCCAGTGGTGGTATCACCCGTCACGGCCGTCTTCTGTCATCACGGCTAGGCCGTGACGGATTCGCGCTTGGAGGTTGCTTCACTGGTTGTTCTGTCACGCGCGTGACCACCATCACGGCAAGGCCGTGATCGCTTACTGTGAGGGTGGTTCGATTGGCATGTCACGCAGCGTGATGGCCATCACGGCCAGGCCGTGATAGGTTCTGCCTTGGAGGTTGCTTCACTGGTTGGTCTGTCACGCGGCGTGACCACCATCACGGCCAGGCCGTGATCGATTCCGCCTGTGAGGGTCTGGTTCGATTGGCATGTCACGGCCGTGATGGCCATCACGGCCGGCCGTGATAGGGTTCCCGCCTTGGAGGTTGCTTCACTGGTTGGTCGTCACGGCGTGACCACCATCACGGCTAGGCCGTGATCGATTCTGCCTGTGAGGGTCTGGTCAATACTGACATGTCACGGCCGTGATGGGCATCACGGGATGGCCGTGACCAGTTCTGACTTTTCCATTCTTTCTTTTAAGCTATACTCGATCACGGCCGTGATGGCTTTCAAGGCTAGGCCGTGAAGGGCTCTGTTTGGCTAATTTTCTTCACTTTTCAAGCCCCATCTTCATGCAAGCTACATAAATAGTAAAGCCTTAGTTTCCCGTTTGAGATGCAATACTAATGAGCGTACGTGTACGTGCTTAATGTACCGCTCATTGTGTTGGATCTTGAATTGTCCAAAGTTGGACAGTTTGGGAAAAAACTTTTTCTTAATTCAGTTAAAATAGTTATTCATTGGTTCTAATGTTATATACTTGATGAAAGTTCGGATTGATACATTTCCTTTCGTTCTCCGGGTGCATACTTTTAAAGATACAGTGGGGTTATGGTCGTCGCTGAGTCCATGCATTTCTCTAGTTCGAAAGATAAAAACCCTGTTATGGCATCAGTTTCATACTTTGGAATCATTGAAGAGACATGGGAGGTTGATTACACGAAGTTTAGAGTACCTGTTTTTAAATGTCAGTGGGTCGACAGTAACAATGGTGTGCAAACCGATGAGTTAGGATTCAAATTGGTGGACCTTAGTAAGGTAGGTAATAAAGAGGAACCTTTCATCATGGCATCCCAATCAAAACAAGTGTTTTATATCCGTGATCCTTCTAACAAAAGGTGGTCAGTGGTTCTCCAGGGAAAAAACATGTATAACGGTAGTGAGGGAAATCACGATTCAACTCTTGATATTTCTGATACTCCTTCTTTCTCAACACGAGTGCCTAATTTCAATGAGGAAAATGAAGTGGATGATGTACATGCTACTCGTAATGATCACCAAGAAGGGTTATGGGAGAACTTTACTAATTGACCACAAAGTAAGTTTAGTTTGATATTACCATCAAGTTTGGCATATTATGTGTTTACGTTGATATTTAGAAGTTATGTTTATGTACGTTGATCGATATTTATAAGTTATGTTTGATATTTATCCTGACATACTAACAAGTTTTTTTTTTGTTTTGTGTTTAAACAGTATACATGGCTGATCATGAGGATACACCTCCTTCATGCAATGGGTCGGAGACCCCGTCTACCAGGTAGAAAGGGTAGACGTGCCACACGGATGAGGCATTTGACTGCCAACCGTGGGTCAAATCGGGAGGATAAGAGTAGATTTTGATGATAACCTCAAACCTATTGGGCCAATGGAAGATCGGTTTACCAGTTTTGTGGCGACCCTTGCTAGGAACAGGCCTAGTATACTCATTGATAGGTGGAGAGATGTACCGGCGGACGTGAAGGAGCGAGATATGGGAGAGTATTCTGGTATCTATACTTCTACGTCCTGTGTTTGTCTGTATCTACTTTATTTTTATCTTAATAATATCATACAGTAATTCGTTGATTCTTTTGGTCTTAATGTAGTTGACATTTGACATACCGGATACATACGCTATGAAGAAGCGTTTCTTCAAGATATCTTTGGAGAGCGTTGGAGGGGTTTTAAGGCCGACATGGGCAGATACTATATATTCGGTCCAAAAAGTAAAAAGAACCCACTTGAGGTGTATCCGTTTCTTGACAAGGCGACGTAGGATCGCTTTGTTCAGAGCCGACGTGATCCCAGCTTTCAAGTTAACTTATTTAATTTGTCTCTAAATTTATGTAATTGCATTAATTTCATTTACTTATGTAATTTAATTGTCTTTTATTTATAACGGAGAAGAGGAAAAAGGGGCAGGAAAACCAAAGCAAGAATGTCTACCCCCATGTCATGTCTCGTGGGGGATATAAAAAGCTTGTTAAGAAAATGGTTGAAGAGGAAAAGAAAGCACGTCGGGCAAAAGCATCTCAAAGGCGGATCCTAATGCTGAAAATCTTCCAGAGGTTGTTGATCCACCTCCACCCCCACGCCATCGTTCATGGAAGAGGGACCGACAAAGAAAATTGGGACAATATACATCCGAGGAGGCCCGCCAAGTAGCTGAGAGGATTGTAAGTATAGTTTGTTGTAATTTTCATTTTAAGATTGTTACCGAATTGTAATGTGACCTGATATTTTTATGTGATAGGATGCCTTGGATGATCACTAACCCAAGGAACCTTTGTTCCTAGAGGACGCAATGATATCTTATCTATCGCCATCAGAAACCGGACCACCCGGCCGTGTCATTGGTGTTGGATGGGGAGTCGGCATTCGCCAATACCATGGTTCATCTTCACACCAATGCCACGGGGATTGATTTGCGAGATAGAGCACAACTAAAACAGGAGATTGCAGGTGAGCTTCGACGGAGATGAACGAGCGGTTTGCCCACAGATGGCAATATTTACTTCTTTGTCCCAAAGAGATGACAAGTAGGTGTCCAACCCTCTCGTCCAACCCTCTGTCCATGTGAGCACTAAGGGCTCATGTGATCCTCCTCATCATCCCGAAAATGATGATGATGTCTGCCGATGATGATGATGATGATGATGATGATGATGATGATGACGACCCGATAGGTGTGAGCTGTATGTTGATGATCATCATCATCATCGCCGCTAGTGGCATTGGGTAGGGCATATAATAAGTTAGGTAATACCATACACCATCGGTTATTACCGGACGATCATCCGAGGGTGTCTGTTGAGATTATTCGAGATGCTGATGCTCGAGTCCCCTGTGCCCACCGAGGAGGTTCAAACAGTGGGTCGGGCCCCGAGAACTTCATCCTCCGGCCAAGAAGACCGGTCGACTTTCTTGTTGCATCCGAGGTATTCGGTTAATTGTGTTTTTCTATATTCATAGTTGAAATATATTTATTATTGTTTAAAGATAATGCTTTATTTGTATTTGTTATAGGATGTTGGAAATGATATTGTGCCTAAAAGGTCGGATCTAGGAAGACCGAGAGATGTCGCGCTCCTGTCAAGGTATTCATTTGACCATTTAGTTCATAACGAATTAAATAACTTAATTATCCGTGATTACTAATATATATCTATGTTGTTTAGGGGATCGACAAAGGGGCACCTGGCCATGGTGATGTTTTCAAAGATCTTGCTATACTGAGTTGTCACCATGGAGGATGATGCAGCATTGGTAACGTTGGAACATGATGCCAGCCCTGGTGAATCTGTATATACCAAAGAAAGAACTTATGGAGATGGCACTCAATAAAGAAATGGCCAGTTCGCACACATATCGTTTTGGTGCACGTAAGTACATTTTATTTATAAGTTAAATACGTAATTAATTTTTAAATACAATGATAATTAACATGTTTTTCCAATATATTAGGTATCTACATCGTATGTTAGTCGATCAGGGTAACCTCGCCCTTTATGGGTTCATTGACCCCATGTTCATTCAGGGTGATGTTCTCGTAGCATCGGAAGACCCGGTCACTACCATACGTGATATACTTGCCCGAGACGATCATCAATTCTATCTTGCGCCTTATCTCAATAAGTAAGTACCTGGTTATTAATTTAAGTATAACTATATATGACTTACGAGTCACTAATTGTTCCACAAATACAGAGAAGCATTGGCAACTGTTGCTCTTGTACCCAAGAATGAACGTCGTGGTCTTCTTACGCTCATTGGGACATAAGCCGCGAATCAACCGAAGACGATCATCGAAACGTAAGCGTTAAAATACTTTATAATCAGTAATGCAGTTGTTTTAAGTATCTGAAATCTATTATATATACTTTAATTAATGTTTTTGTCATGATAGGTCTATTAATGCATCCCACATGCAGCGTTGTGAAAGGCGTACTCGGGCTATCAGATGGATTATTCCCAGCGTAAGATATTTATTAGTTCAAATGCATCAAATGCAGTGGGTACAATAATTGATTTCTATTTTATTTAATTCCTCATATTCTAATTGGGTTTCATTTGTACGTAGTCACGTATACAACGTGGGTCATGGGAATGTGGCTACTATGTGATGCAGTGGATGTTGGAAATTATCTCCTCCGGGATCACTGAAAGATGGAGTGAGGTAAATGTTAATTGACACAATTAGAAGTAATAGTATAGATTCGTTATATGTTTTATGTTAGTTTATTACTTAAAAGATATAATCTTTTGTCCAATTAAACTTGCAGATATTCAACAATCCATCTCCATTGTCTGATTCTGACATCAACATCATAAAGAGGCGTTGGACAACTTTCTTTCTTGAAGTGTACCACCCATAGTTTGTATATATGTAGTTAGTTTAAAAACTTATCATATACTAGCTATAGTGTACGTACCTTTGACTGATGATATGTATTAGTGCTCATGTCGGGTTCAATTCTTCTTCTCTCGTGTTTTGATGTAGCTTTGATAAAGTGTTGTTTTCATTCATTCGAAATTAATTAGGCCTGATGCCCATTTGTTTTGGATTCTCGTGCTCACTAGTCATTTGATGAAATGTCAGTATTTTTAACCATATGTGTAAGAGCTAATTGGTGTGCTAAGAAAATTGAATGAAGTATGTTTTGCTTTTGAATGATTGTGTCAAAACTGGTTTGGTGTTTCGTTGTTGTTTCTTGTTTGATCAGTGGTACTCTTTGGTTTGTTTATTGATCCGCATTAGTGAAACAGAATGATTGAAATGTAAATAATAGATTAAAAAAATGAGATATTACACATCGGTTCTCAATATCCGATGTGTATATTTAACTTTATACATCGGTTTTGCTTAAAACCGATGTGTAAATATAACTTTACACATCGGTTCTTTAGAAAACCGATGTAGAAAGTCAATTTTACACATCGGTTTTAAGCAAAACCGATGTAGAAAGTTAAATTTAAAACTGCTTAACAATTGCTAAATTAATTTTACACATCGGTTAGTATAAAACCGATGTTTAAAATATACTTTAAACATCGGTTTTAAAACCGATGTGTAAAGTGGCAATAAACCACATCGGTCGTTTCCACATCAGTTTCAAAACCGATGTGGAAAGCCAAAAATAACCGACGTGGAATCCCTTTTGTGCACTAGTGCTAGAGTGGCCATGACGTGAGTTATTAATAAACATTTTTTTTTTTGAAAGGAGTTATTAATAAACTTGGTAGAGGAGTTTTTTTTTTTGGGGGTCTTTTTTCATTCTTTTCTGTTTCTAAAAGAGGCAAGAGAGAGTCACGAGATGGAGGTGTTACTTTAGCTTAGGTGGGATTTTATCATTTTACTGTATATCCTTAAGTCCTTTTTTTTTTGTAGATATATCCTTAAGTCATTAATTTAATGATTTATGTAATTTTGAGTCTATTTTTTCTTATTTATTTCATAATATATTATTAGAATACAAAAATCATGATGTTGATGACTTTTAAGATGGTATACACTGCCAGTATATAACAATTAAATACTTATTAGAATCTTATAATCCGTATTATGATTTTATGTTTTATACTTTTATGTGTCTCTCTCCCCCTTCTAATCCTTCTTAGGATCTTAATTTTGACAACCTTAATGGCACCTACTGCATTATTCCCTTGAAAATCATAAAAAATAGAAATCCAAGATTTAGGATCTACTTACATTATAGGCTACTCAACATTTTAAGGATTAGACCAATTCATTTGGACATTTTACAGAATACATTAACCAATTCAGAACCTATAAAACCAAGAATGATCTCTAGGTTGCATCTAAAGGAAATAAATTATAAATATAAGTTGTTAAAGTTTTATTATAGGTGCATTAGGTGCCTAGTTCAATGTTGCTTTCTACTTCATCTTAGACCTAGCAACGGGTCGTCAGTATGCCTAACCAAAAATGGAGATTCTTCTCTTTCTTTTTAGAATAGAAGCAAAAACCAACATATCTCATATTAGTTACTTAAAAACAAACTGCAGAATCTCCGTCGCTATCAAGCCAAGCTTATAGCTTCTCATGAAACAAGGTTTAGGTTGAGTAGATCCAAATTAATTTATTATGGCTCCATATATATTAATATATATTTTCTTGATCTTATCATTAATTCCATAATGTTCGTGCTATGAGCATGTATATCTTTTCATATCTACCACTTATTCATTTTTTTCACACATAATTAATTCGAAACTAAATTATTGCACTAGGAGTTTATGAGAATGAATGGAATAATGTGACCATATTTTCCCCTTCCTCCCTTTGATATTCCCCATCCACGGGTGTGTAGCCTAAGTGCAGGGTAGTTAACAATTCGGCTGTGGTCCAACTGAACTGGCAAAGGCTCACTTCTATCAAATAATTAAAATATATATCCAGACAAAAAAAAACTAAATAGTTAAAAGAAAAATGTTAACTTCAAATAATTTATGTTAATATAAATGTAATTTTCCCTAACACTCACCCCTGTACCTAAGGTATGGTATAAAGCATATCAAGTTCCAACTTTCTATTATCATCCATATTACAAAAAGGGTCAAATATGTACTTTCACTAAATGCTTCTCTATTATTCCCATAGTCCCATATTACTTGAAGTGCTCTCAAGTGCTAGCAAGCATTTGATAACACTTAAATTACAATTTTGAAAGAATAGTTTTTATACTTAAAAATATTTATCAAAAATACTTTTTTTGGATTGGTTTGGATGGGAGTTTTAAAAAATCAATCGATTTCCACTACAAGGAAAAAGGGTTTTAGCGACCAACGGTCGCAATATAAGGAATTTCGGTCGCTAAATTAGTTAGCGAACGGATTAGTGACCAACTAACATCGGTTGCTAAAATCATGTTTGCTAAATTATATAACGACCAAAAATTTCAGTCGTTGAATGGTCATAAATTCGTCGCTAAAAATGGTCACCTGATCATTAAAGGGATCAAATTTAGCGACCGAACATTTAAATTTAGCGACCGATATTTTCAATCGCTAAGTTCTCTAACGGTCATATTTTAGAGACGGATTAATTTCGGGTACTTATTTTTTTTCATAATTTAAATTCAACAAAATAAAATAAAGTTCAATTAAATTAAACAAAATTAAATAAAAGTAAATTGATTGAAATTCATATTAAAGCATTTAATTCAATAAAAATTCAAATAAAAAATATAAATAAAAATGGACAAGTACGTATTAGTTGTACAATTTTCAGGTTATCAAGTAAAATATGATAAAGAAGTAGAACTCTTCTTACATAGTGGAGAACCAGCAATGACGGATGACGGGTTAGAGCTAAATTGGGTTGAGCAAAGCGAGCAGTGACGAGGAATTTAGCTGCAATGAAATCAAGGAAATCATTTACTGTTGAAGGTAAAGTAACCTACAAATAAACTTGTCATTGTAATTTTTTTTTTTTTTTGCGAGAAATAAATACTTTAATTACCATAAACAAAATCAACGCATCATCCTTTACTAAACATAAGGAGGGAGACAAAAAAAGAAATGCCACCTTCATCTATGTTTCCTATCAAGCCTCAATGTCACCAAAACCATCAAAACACCTATCATAGATTCATAACGTTACTAATAACTCAGTTCAAATCCTAATACTACCAGTTCGAACACTCTGATTGCAAGCTCTCTTTTCAACAGTTTCAACACTAAAAATTGTTTCTTCAAGTCTCTTCTATTCTTTCCTAAACCCCAAAATAATACTCTGCCATTTTTCGTTACCATGAAAAGCATATCAAAAACCCCCTCCCATTTTACTCCAGAAACCAAGAATAGAAATAAAAAAAAATTAAAAACAAAGAAAACCCTTACCAGAGAAAGAGAGGGAGTTGGAAGATCGTGGCCTCTCAGGTGGTAGCCTCGCGGTGGTGGCCTCGCCAATGGTTGCCTCTGATGGAGACAGAGATACAAAGAGAGGAGGTGATGATATTAGAGATGCGAAGAGGGTTTTGGAATGCTAAGAGGACGGGGAAGAGGAAGATAGAGGGGGTGGTGGTTCCGATGTGACTCACTATGGTGTTCGGTCACAAGGGGGCAGAGGGTCGTGAGGGAGTGAGTGGCTGAGAGGGGAGGGAAATGGCTTCTGTGTTTAGGGAAATGGGGTTCATGGTGGTGGGGGCTACACGATGGAGGGGAGGTGATCTTCATGGTGGTGAGGAGTGAAATAACCAAAGTTAACACATGAAGGAGGTTGAATTATTTTTACCAACTTTTTTAGGAAACTTTGAAAATTATTTTCGCAAGCACAACAAGCAAAAATAAAACTACAGAAAATGAGACGGATGACTCGTCTAATTTTAAGACAGAACACACACGCACACAGAGAAGGTTAAAACAGAGTTTGATATTCACAATATTAACTTCCCAAAGTTAATAGCTTAAACAAATTAAAGAGATAAGGGAAGAGGAATATCACTCAAGAGTTTTATACTGGTTCACCCCAAAATCGACAAGGCTAGTTCAGTTCTTGGCAGCACTAAGTTTCCACTATAACTGATCAAATTACAGTACAAATATTCTTTGCACACCTAGCCTCTCCAGGCTCAACACTCAAACACGTATTCTTTTCTCACCTAGCCTCTTCAGGCTCAACACAGTAAGGAGTAAAGGTTTTGTGTAATTAATACAACTTGCAAATCTTTCAGATAACACCCAGAGAGTGAAATAAATATGAAGGTATGAAAGACTGCGAATTAATATCAAATGATTGAAGAGCTATTCAATGAAGGAATGAAGAAGTAAATGAAGAGAGTAAATGCTTCTTGAGTATTTTCACAAAGCTCTTAATGTTATTCTATTCCTTGTCTTCATCTTCATGGTTTGGTTTATATAAAGGCTTCAAGCAATTAATCCGTTAGGGACAGCTTCAGAAAGTGCGCTCCTTTGATTTGAGCTTATGGGGTGCCACTAATGCCAAAGAGTTGTTATGTATAAACATTAAATGTTTAGGGACGTTGGACTTTGACATATGAAACCAAGAGTACACTTTGCTACGAGCGGTTGTTGTTTTCGAGTTGCGAGATGAGACTTCTTGTACTTGCAGCAGAGAGCTTTCCTCTTTCAATGCAACACTTAGTTCACTTTCTGGAAAACACTTTACTTTGTACTAAAACAGCTAAAAGCTACTGACTTGGTGCAGAGGTTGCGTGTTTATTCCTTAAACACTGGAAACAATGAATTCTTTATTCTTTGTCCTTGGTGCTATTGTCCAGAAGTCTTCGAGATCCTTAAGGAATGCATCTTTTACAAATAAGGTTGACTTGGACTTCCTTCTGACAGACTGACACTTTAACTAGTGTAGCGGTGTTTGAAAATTAGACGGGTGCTGTGTAGTCCAAAATTAGACAGGTGATGTGAGCCCAAAACTTAGATGAGTGATCGACTCAATTTTAGACGGGTGATCTACTGAAACTTCTTCAGACTTATGATTCTTGCCACGTCATTAACTAAATCAGAACCTTGACTGAAAGTTGACTTGGTCTATATCTGAGTTGACTATCTTTTCAGACGGGTGAGTTTTTAGACGAGTCTAAAAACTGCGTTGTACTGAAACTTAGACGGGTCAGATTTTAGACAAGTGATCTTAAGTCTATTTTCCTGCACACTTAACAATCTTATCATTATTTTCATATGGTTCAATATTACCATACTTAATCAATTTGGAATCATCAAAATTTAGAGAATTTACACATTGAATGTTTTTCAGACTTATGAGGTCTCAACATTGTCCCCCTTTTTATGATGACAAATAATTTTCTATTTTTATTGAACATAAAAATGTAGTAGCAGAAATTTACAATCAGATATAAGTATGAAATTATGATATGCTCCCCCTTAGTTTATGCAACATATATAAGCAAGTATCAGAACTTATCAGAGTTCAAACAGATATTTATTAGAGCAAAAACATTTTTCAGAGCAACTTATATTAATGTTAAGTTATAATTTCTATTACTTTTATGTCCTCCCCCTTTTGACATCAATCAAAAAGATATAACAGATATATAAAAAGCCAAAAATGATACCAAAACTTTATCTCATTTCATTAAGAGTAAAAAATATTACAAGTGATAGGGACATCTTTGACAGTACATTGCATGACTCAGAAGAAATAGAAACTAAGTCCTTTGACCTAAGAACTAGGACCTCCTTGACTTTTGAAGAAAGCTTCCATCATCATTTGCATGGCTGCTTGCTGAGCTAACATCTGGGCTTGAAATGAAGCTTGTTGTTCCAAAGCTGCAGGATCACATGCAACCACTGGAGCAATAGAGTCTGATGTAGCCAGGGTAGTTGCAAATGCAGAAGGAGCAGGGGTAGGAGGAAGCTCTTCAACTAGAATGTCATCCTCAGGCTGAGGATCCGTAAAGACATTTGTTGAGAGTGTGGTGACAGAATCATTATTGGGGTAGAAAGTGTTAGAACCAAAGTGGTTTTGACTTAAATAATCTTTTAAGTTTTGATGTTAACAAAGAGGTTAAATTTGTATGGCAAAGTATTGTCAAAGATCTAACTTGGTTGTTCAAGCTTGCAGGATTATTAAAAGTATTGCTAGTTGAGAAAACCTATATCTAGTTGCAGTATCGGGTCCAAATTCTCAATCGCTAGACGAGCCTTCAAAAACTTGGTGAAATTCTGAGTCTATAAGGTTATCGCTAGACGAAGTTTTAAAAATTGGCTAAGATAAAAGATACTAGACGAGTGTCTAAGTCTATGTGTAAAAATGAGTAGTAGACGAGTCAATAAATAACTTCAAGAAAAACACCAAGTCCAAAGACTTGAATCTAGACAAGAAGTTAAACTAGACACCATGTCAACTTCAGCTGGTATCAGAGCTCAGGCTCGAAAGGGTTGAGCATCTAACAAGTGCTGAGGGAATACGATCCAACAAGCATGGATACATAAGGACAAGCAATCAACAGACCTCCTCTCTTTGACGGTAGTGATTATGACTACTGGAAAAAGAGAATGATGGCTTTTCTTGATGCATAAAAGGGGGATATCTGGGAGCTGATTGAAAGTGGCTACACTGAGCCAAGAGGTGATGCTGGAGCTGATATTCCTAGAGCTCAATGAACTCCAGAGCAGAAAACTCAACATCAACTCAACCTTAAATCTAAGCACTACTTGATGTGTGCTATCACCAGATCTGAGCATGATAAAGTCCATAGCTGTAACACATCTAAGGAAATATGGGATACTCTTGCTCTAGCTCATGAAGGGTCGTCCCAAGTCAATGAGTCAAAAATAAGCATGCTGGTTCACCGGTATGAGTTATTCAAAATGGCTGAACATGAAACCATAGATCAAATGTTTGGAAGATTCCAAACTATCACTAACAACCTTATATCTCTTGGAAAGACCTATGAGAACAGAGATCATGTCAGAAAAATCTTAAGAAGCTTACACAAACAGTGGAAACCTAAGGTCACTGCTATACAGGAGGCAAAGAATCTGAATACTCTCACTCTAGAAGAGCTTCTTGGATCTCTCAAAGTCCATGAGCTTGAACTCAATGAGGAAGAGAGTACCATAAAAGGAAAGTCTATTGCCCTAAAGGCAAAAAAGGCTAGCTCATCCAAAGTTCTCAAAGCTTAGGAATCCTTGGATGAAGCAATCCCTTCTGACATTGATGAAGGATCTGATGAGGATGAACTGTCTTTCATCTCCAGAAAGATTCAACATATGTAGAGAAAGAAAGGTGGTTTCAGAAGAAATCAGTTCAACAAAAATTTTTCCAGAGAAAAATCAGACTCTAAGGAAAAAGGTCTACCTCTGTGCTTCAAGTGCAAAAAGCCTGGTCACTTCAAAGCCGATTGCCCGAAACTGAAGGACAAAAAGTTATTCAAAAAGAAGAAGGGTTTAATGGCTACTTAGGAAGATCTTGATCTCTCATCATCAAAAGAAGAAGATGAAGCTGAGGAAGAGGCAAACATCTATCTCATGGCTGGCACTTCTTCAGAAAGTGAATACACTGATGCTGAGGTAATGGAATCTGATTCATTCATTTTACAAGAAGCATTTGATGAATTGTTACACAACTCGTCCATTCTGTCTCATGAATATAAAAATCTCAAAAAGAAATTTTCAAGGTTGACTAATGATGAGTGTGACTTCACCTCATATTTCATTGACATTTTGCATGCATTTTCATATAGCTTAGGCATGTTTAATTTGATATTTGTTAGATTTTACTTTGGAACGGGTAAGGCGGTTTTATGGTGTTGTTGTGCAGGAATTAAGGATTAAATGCTCAGGATCAACCATGATGGAGCTTGCATGAAGATGGAGCTTGAAAAGTAAGGAAAATAAGCCAAACAAAGCCCATCACGGCCTAGTCATGATGACCATCACGGCCTAACCGTGATGACCATCACGGCCATGATTGAGTAGAGCTGAAAAGAAAGAAGGCTAAAGTCAGAAATGGTCACGGCCGTGACATGCCAACTGAACCAGACCCTCACAGGCAGAACTGATCACGGCCTAGCCGTGATGGTGGTCACGGCCGTGACAGACCAACCAGTGAAGCAACCTCCAAGGCAGAATCCATCACGGTCATGATTCGTGATATATGGATCTTTAGAAACTGATTTGATCTGAAATTGTGGTTGCTTGGGATCCAAGTTACCTTAATCTATAAATAGAGCACTTAGGCTCGAAAATATGGGACACTTAGAGGCTTTTTGGGGCTGCTACTCTTAGGCAAAATTAGGATTTCTCTTCTCCTTCTCCTTCTCTTCTCTTAGGTTTTCATTTATGTTTATGTTAATCAAGCTTGCTATCACCATGGCCAAGCTTGAGTAGTAGCTTTATTTCTAGGGATTGGGGCTATGCCCAAGATTTGATTTATGTTATGAATTGATGTTTTCCATTTGTTAATTTCGCTTTCGATTTGATTCCTCTCGCATGAATTACTTGTGAATCTGGTGCGCACTTATTTGCATGTCATAGATACTCTAAGGAGGAACCTAGCGGTGAACTTAGGTATCGGATCTATATAAATCAGACTTAGGACTTAAATCACGAGAGTTAGAAGCGGTCCTTCGAGGGTTCACGAATTGTCACAAAACTTAAAGGGTTCAATCTAAATTCAACTACCACGAGAGTAGGGGTTGGTTTAATTGGGCACGGTTTTTGTAACCTGAGAGGGAGCATTAACTTATTTAGGATAAATTCGCCTTCAAAACAATTTTGATAATTAACAAGGGGTAGTCAATTTAGTAACATGAACAATCTTGTTGGTAACCCAAATTCCTAGGAATCCCTTTTGATCTGAAAACCCCAAATTGATTTAATTTCCTATTTTGTTTAATTGCAATTTTAAATTTGATTGTTACTTGATTCTTATTTCAAAAATCAAAACCTTTTCAAAATCCCTTTTTTTATATATAGTCCAGTTTAATTGATTTGACAGTTAGTTGTGATTTGAGATCACGGTCTCTGTGGGATCGATCTTTTTATTACTTGGCGACGAATCCGGTACACTTGCCAGAGTCAATCCACCCCATCAAGTTTTTGAAATGAATAGCACTAATCTAATTATGTCTAAAATTGACTCACTGAATAAACGCTTTGATAAGCTTGAAAAGGCTAATGTGAGTTCAATAGGTGCTACTAATATTATTTGTGAGATTTGTGGAATGCAGGGACATGACATAATGGAGTGCCCACGTGGTATTGCTCCTGGATCTGGTGCTTCGGGGGAACAAGTGAACTCTTGTCACAACTTCTATGACACGAACCCGAAGCTTCCAAACTATGTTCCCCCAAATTCTTACAACCAAGGAAGAAATAAAAGCCCTTACCTCTCCTACGGGAACTACAACAACACATGGAACCACGAATTCCAGGAAGGCCAAGGTAATAGGAAACCCGCATCGGGGTATCCTCAGGTACAAACGTCTAAACTTGAGTCTCTTCTGGAGAATTTTGTTGAAACTCAAACAAAACAAAATGAAGAGTTTAGGCAACAAGGTAAGGCAGTCAATGAGGCAATAAAAGAGTTAGCATCTAAGGTAGATAACTTAGCCATCCATAATAAGATGTTAGAAACTCATATTGCCCAACAAGCTAGTACATATACCAGAACCAAGGGTACGTTTCCAGGATAACCCGAAGTTAATCCCAATGAGCACTGTAATGCTATATACTTGAGGGATGATAAGCTTGGGGTGGTTGAAAAGGATGTGGAATGTGAGGAGGACATGAGTGAACATAAAGAGATAGAGCCAAAGTATGTCCCTCCACCACCGTACCAACCCCCAATACCTTTCCCACAAAGGTTGGTCAAGAAAAAGCAAGTAGAAATAGAAACTAAGAGCTTAATTGAGGAGCATAATGCCATGATAAGAACTAATATGCCTCCTAAACTAAAATATCTGGGAAGTTTCTCTATTGCTTGCTCAATCGGAGAAGTGAAAATAGACCAAGCCTTATGCGACTTAGGGGGAAAAAGTAGTTTGATGCCGCTTACTATCTTTGAGAGGTTAGGGACCAAGAAATTGAGTCCATCCGATTCCTCTTTACAATTTGCGGATGGCTCAACTAAAACTCCTCTAGGCATACTAGAGAATGTTCCCATAAAGGTAGGGAAAATTTTCATTCCTACCGATTTCATGGTGTTGGATATGAACGGGAATTCTAAATTCCCTATCATTCTTGGAAGGTCATTCTTGGTCACAGCTGGAGAAATAATGGATGTAAAGAATGGCAAGCTCTCCTTAAATGTAGAGGAAGGTAGGGTAGATTTTGATTTGACTAACTCATATAACAACCCTCCTTTTGAGGGTCATGTGTGCAAAATCGAGATAATGTCTCCGGAGGTGAAGGAAGATCCTAATATGGAAGCAACTCCCAAACTTAGCATGACGAATGATGCACCTAATGGTGATGAAGTTGGAGATGCTCATCATGTGGAGTTAAAACTTCCGCCGGAAGGAAGTAAGGCTATGAAACTCAGAGTTAAAAGAGCAAAACGAAAGCGCAATTGGCCATATGAACAAAATAGGCTCTTTGAAGGACTTCCATGGAAGAGTGGTGGTCTTTCACCTCCATGCCCAGCTGACACCGGTTGATTGAAAGAAGTATGGTCAAGCTTAAGACCGTAAATAAGCGCTCTTGGGAGGCAACCTAAGTTTCCTTTCCCTTTTCCATTTGTTTTTGAATTTTGTTTTCGAATAATTTGAAGAGATTAAGAGAAGAAAGATCATTAATTGACGTTTTACCAAGTATTTTTCATGTTATGAAAGCAGTAAGAGCAAAAAGGCAAGAAAAAATAAAGTCAGAAGTCATCACACCCAGGTCGTGACGGTGGTCACAGCCGTGATTAGATAACCAAAGAAGATCAGAAAGGATCACGGCCCAGCCATGATATACATCACGGGCGTGATAAGAAGGACCCTGAAGATCAGAATGTATCACGGCCTAGCCGTGATGGAACTCACGGTCGTGACATGCCAGCTCCTATAGACCAGAATTGATCACGGCCGTGACACATTCTCCAGCAGCTCTTTGACTGGCATTTGAGCCAGCACCCTCTACCACCTCGGTAAGTTGTTCCATTTTTCTCCTCTCTCCGACTCGATTAGTTACATTGGGGACAATGTAAGTTTTTAAGCTTGAGGTAGGGGTATTTTTGCATTTTTCATGTTGCATTCATATAGGCATAGTTTTGCATGATCACATTATTAGATTACCCCTTTGCTTAGATTATGCATCCAATTGTGAGAACTTGGTGCCAAATAAATTGAGACAGTGAATTTTTTAATCCAATTTTTGTATTCTTGTGATAGGCTAAAAATAAAAATGCTTGAGATGATCTTTTGATAGTTGATAATTAGCATGTGGTTCCTTATATTTGTGTTTCTCATTGATTTTAAACTACTAAATGTGAGATTTTTGAGCCTAAAAAGGGTACTCACGAAATCTACCCCATTCTTTGTGATTGAGTGTTTTATTCCTCTTGGATTGTATTCTCTAGAACTTGACTTGAAACCGTTTTGAAACTTAAAATTTTTTGAAAACATATTTGAAAATGATTGAGGCACTAGGTAGTTTTCTGGACTTCTGAGCTTTGATTGATTAAATGCTACCCCTCAGTTGCCCAATTTTGAGCCTAAAAGAATAAAATACTTTTCTTGGTACCTTGACTTGTTTTGACGAATAATGCTTGGTATGACACCTTTTAAAGTATTGCAAAAAGGGTAAAAAGGTAGTTTGAAAAATAAATTGTGGGATGAGAAAGTTAGAAAATATTTCTCTTGAGTTGAAAATCTCCCCTTCTCCAAATAAATGAAATAAAGTAAACACAAAAAAAATAAATGGAGAAGGGGATGAGAAAAAGAAAGTGAGAAATAAAATAAAATAGAAAAAAAAAAAGAAAGAAAGGTGGAAAAGTGAACTAAAGCCCAAAAAGGTATTTTAGAAGATTGTCATTCTTTGTATTGTTTGATATTTTGTTAGCCTTCTTGAATTCCCCCTTTCTTGATTTCCCCACCTAAAAATTAGTCCCATGGCCCTATTACAACCAAAATAAAAGACCTCTTGATTCCTATGTGTTTTCATTAATAAAGTAGAGATTTGGTTAATAGTCAAGCTTATGGTAGAATACCTTCCTTGAGGAAATTGAGCGAATTGTCATATACCCTTAAACACTTGTGTGAGGTGAGAAGAGTGCCCGAATCAGTGAGAGATATGAACTTAGGGAACCTAAGCTTCTAATTGGACTTGAAATTGATTGTCTCTTGGGTACTTATTTGAATATGCCTGTCACTTGGATTAGTTACTCGGGTTCTTGGTTCACTATCCATGCTATGACTGTTTATCTTGTCCGGTCTTAGTGATTGCTTGAGGACAAGCAAAATCTTAAGCTTGGGGTAGTTTGATGAGCGTGACTTCACCTAATATTTCATGGACATTTTGCATGCATTTTCGTATAGCTTAGGCATGTTTAATTTGATATTTGTTAGTTTTTACCTTGGAACTGGTAAGGCGGTTTTGTGGTGTTGTTGTGCAGGAATTAAGGATTAAATGCTCGGGATCAACCATGATGGAGCTTGCATGAAGACGGAGCTTGAAAAGTAAGGAAAATAAGCCAAACAGAGCCCATCATGGCCATGATCGAGTAGAGCTGAAAAGAAAGAAGGCTAAAGTCAGAACTGGTCACGGCCTGGCCGTGATGTCCATCACGGCCGTGACATGCCAACTGAACTAGACCCTCATAGGCAGAACTGATCACGGCCTAGCCGTGATGGTGGTCACGACCGTGACAGACCAACCAGTGAAGCAACCTCTAAGGCAGAATCTGTCACGGCCGTGGCGCGTGATATATGGATCTTTAGAAACTGATTTGATCTGAAATTGTGGTTGCTTGGGATTCAAGTTACCCTAATCTATAAATAGAGCACATAGGCTCGAAAATAAGGGACACTTAGAGGCTTTTTGGGGCTGCTACTCTTAGGCAAAATTAGGATTTCTCTTCTCCTTCTCCTTCTCTTCTCTTAGGTTTTCATTTATGTTTATGTTAATCAAGTTTGCCATCACCATGGCCAAACTTGAGTAGTAGCTTTATTTCTAGGGATTGGGGCTATGCCCAAGATTTGATTTATGTTATGAATTGATGTTTTCCATTTGTTAATTTCGATTTCACTTTCGATTTGATTCCTATCGTATGAATTACTTGTGAATCTGGTGCGCACTTATTTGCATGTCATAGATACTCTAAGGAGGAACCTAGCGGTGAACTTAGGTATTGGATCTATAGAAATCAGACTTAGGACTTAAATCACGAGAGTTAGAAGCGGTCCTTCAAGGGTTCACGGATTGTCACAAAACTTAAAGGGTTCAATCTAAATTCAACTACCACGAGAGTAGGGGTTGGTTTAATTGGGCACGGTTTTTGTAACCCGAGAGGGAGCATTGTCTTATTTAGGATAAATTCGCCTTCAAAGCAATTTCGATAATTAACAAGGGGTAGTCAATTTAGTAACATGAACAGTCTTGTTGGTAACCTAAATTCCTAGGAATCCCTTTTGATCTGAAAAACCCCAAATTGATTTACTTTCTTATTTTGTTTAATTGCAATTTTAAATTTGATTGTTACTTGATTCTTATTTCAAAAATCAAAACCTTTTCAAAATCCCTTTTTTTTATATAGTCCAGTTTAATTGATTTGACAGTTAGTTGTGATTTGAGATCACGGTCTCTGTGGGATCGATCTTTTTATTACTTGGTGATGAATCTGGTACACTTGCCTTAGTCAATCCACCCCATCAACTAAGGAATATGATAATGTTTTCATGGAAAGGCAAGCTCTTGAATATGAAAACAAGAAGCTTGAGTTAGAGAATGTCAGTCTAACTGACAAACTCAAAGTTAAGCCTGATGTCCCTTGTGAAGTTGCAAAACTGAAGCAAGATGTGATATATCTGACAGACACCTTATCTAAATTTGTAGGTGGCTCAAAAAAGTTAAGCTTGATACTGAGGTACTCTAGGTCACCTCATGATAAACCTGGCTTAGGCTATGACAAAGAGAAGCATGAAGCACCTCACAAAGTATCAAAGTCTCATGCACATCACAAAATTCCTAGAACTAAAGCACATCATGTTAAAATAAAATCTAGCTCGTCCAACACCTACTGTAAAGTATGTGAAAAAAGTGGGCATATAACATTTAGTTGCATACATCATAAGCATATCAAACATGCTCGTCCAGTGACTACTAACAAGAAAGGACCCAAGTCAATCTGGGTATAAGATTATACCTGTTGCAGATTTGCTTTAACAACAGGAAAGAAACACACATCTTGGTACTTGGACAGTGGTTGCTCACGTCACATGACGGGAGAAAGGTGTTGTTCCAAGACCTTAGACATAAAGATGGTGGCTGGGTTACCTTTGGAGGTAATTAGAAAGGAAAGATCACTGGAGTATACAAAATTGGTAAACATCTTTTTCCCTCCATTGATAATGTTCTTTTAGTTAATGGCTTAAAACACAATCCGCTGAGCATAAGTCAATTATGTGATAGTGGGTTTGTCATTTCTTTTGACAAGAACATGCGTAATGTCAAGAAGGCTAATGGATGACTCTTATTCACTGCCAAGAGGTAAAACAATCTATATAAGATTGACTTGGAGGACCTCACAAATCATAGTGTCTCATGTCTAGTGTCCATTGAGGATGAGCGATGGATTTGGCACAAAAGGCTAGGTCATGCAAGCTTGAAATTAATTTCAAAGCTAAATAAGCATAATCTCGTGAGAGGCTTACCAAACCTGAAGTTCAAATTTAATGCTTTCTGTGATGCATGTCAAAAGGGAAAACAATTCAAACGTTCCTTTGAATCTAAGAATGTTGTTAGTACCAATAGACCACTAGAGTTGCTACACCTTGATCTGTTTGGACCAACAAGGACTGCCTCTGTCAGTGGGAATAAATATGGTCTAGTCATAGTAGACGACTACACTAGATGGACATGGGTTATGTTCCTAGCTCACAAGGATGAGTCATTCAGGGTCTTCTCTGTATTCTACAAACAGGTACAGAATGAAAAAGGCATGTGTATCACTTCGATCAGAAGTGACCATGGGGGAGAGTTTGAAAATTAGCTATTTCAAAAGTTCTGTGAAGAAAGTGGTATACTTCATAACTTCTCAATACCTAGAACACCACAGCAAAATGGTGTGGTAGAGAGAAAGAACAGATCTCTTCAAGAGATGGCTAGAACTATGCTCAATGACAACTCTGTCCCTAGACACTTCTGGGCTGAAGCTGTTAATACTGCCTGCTACATTCAAAACAGAATATACATAAGACCAATCTTGAATAAGACTCCTTATGAATTGTGGAAAGGACGAAAACCCAACATATCTTACTTTCATCATTTTGGTTGTAAATGCTTTATACTAAATACTAAAGATCAACTTGGTAAGTTTGATGCTAAAGTAGATAATGGAATTCTGTCAGGCTATTCTAAATCATCTAAAGGATTTTGGGTTTACAATTCTAGAACCTTAGTAGTAGAGGAATGTATACATGTTAAATTTGATGATAAGCAGCTTGATGAAGCTTTTACATATTTGAATCTCAAGGATTCTAAAAGCCAAGTAGACATCAAGTCTGATGATCAAGTAGACGATCAACAACAACCTGAGTTAGAGACTTCATAATAAGAAAATGTTCAGAGATCATGGTACTTCAAGAATTACCATCCTTAAGATCAAATCATTGGAAGCCCCAGTGATAGGCTAAGAACCAGATCTACATTCAGAGAGCAAGAGGATTCTACTTTAGTCTGAGTTAGAACCAAAGACAGTAGACGAGGGCTGGATTATGGCAATGCAGGAAGAACTGAACCAGTTTGAAATAAGTGAAGTGTGGACTCTTGTGTCTTTACCAAAGGATAAATCAGTTATTGGAACCAAATGGGTTTATAGAAACAAGCTTGATGAAAATGGTAAAGTGGTAAAAAATAAAGCAAGACTTGTCACACAAGGTTACTCACAGGAAGAATGTATAGACTATACTGAAACTTTTGCACCAAATGCTAGACTAGAAGTTATTCGCATATTACTATCCTTTACTGTATATCATAACATCATGCTATATCAAATGGATGTAAAGAGTGCATTTTTAAATGGCTTTATTAATGAGGAAGTATATGTTATGCAACCTCCGGGTTTCGAAAGTGAAACCCAACCAGAACATGTATGTAAGCTAAAGAAAGCTTTATATGGCCTTAAACAAGCTCCTAGAGCTTGTATGAAAGGTTAAGTTCATTCTTAATGGACAATGGATTCAGTAGATGAAAGGTTGATGCAACCTTGTTTAGAAAATCTAGTAACTGCAGTATTATTGTTCAAATATATGTTGATGACATAATCTTTGGTGCTACTAATGAATCTCTATGTGAGTTGTTTTCTAAGCTAATGCAGAAAGTGTTTGAAATGAGCATGATGGAAGAACTCAAGTTCTTCCTTGGACTTCAAGTTAAACAAACAATGGACGAGGTGTACATCCATCAAACTAAGTATACAAAGGAACTTTTAAAGAAATTCAAGTTGGATGATTGCAAACCAATGAACACTCCTATGCATCCCATGTCCATATTGAACAAAGATGATAAAGATAAAAATGTAGACCAAAAGGTATATAGAGGTATGATAGGATCTCTTCTATATCTTACTGCGTCTAGACCTGATATTATGTTCAATGTATGTTTATGTACTCGCTTTCAATCTAATCCTAGAGAATCTCACTTATCAGCAGTTAAGAGAGTATTTAGATATCTGAAAGGTACTACTAATCTGGGTTTGTGCTTTAAGAAAAATGATGATTACAGATTAGTTGGTTTTTGTGATGCTGACTATGCTGGAGATAGACCTGAAAGAAAAAGTACCAGTGGAGGATGTCATTTCATTGGATATAATCTAGTCTCATGGTCAAGCAAAAATCAAAGTACCATTGCATTATCAACTGCTGAAGCTGAGTACATTTCAGCTGCAAGTTGTTGCTCACAACTTTTATGGATCAAACACCAATTGGAGGACTACAATGTATTTGTAAGTAGTATTCCACTCATGTGTGATAATACTGCTGCAATAAATCTTTCTAAGAATCAAATCTTGCATTCTAGAGCTAAGCATATAGAGATTAAACATCATTTTATTAGAGATTATGTGCAAAAAGGTGTCATTGATATAATATTTATAGATACTGACCATCAATTGGCAGATATCTTTACTAAACCTCTTGCTGAGGACAGATTTATTTTTACTAGAAAGCATCTTAACATGATCTGTGTGGATTAAGTATGCGTCTATTATTTATTGCATCTATTGCATGCACGTCTAATGCTTATCGCGTCCAGTGTATGATAAATGTGCATCCAGTACATTCCACGTCCATTGACTATCTGCATATCTGACTCGTCTATGCTATGTTTTATTGATTACATTTACTATGTTTAAGACATATTTATTTCAATATTCTCTTTACTGAGTCAGTTATATCCATCATTTCTTAACTTGCTTTTTACAGTTTTGAAAAACCTGCACCGTGTCAGCATTTAATGCAAGTCTCATCACACGTCTTTCATTCATTTTCTTTTTGAATTATTTTCTAAGAGAAACTCTTCATATTCGAAACCTTTTTAAGTAAATTTTTTTCCTTCTGAAAAACTTTCACAACCTTTGATTTTGAAACCTTTGAACTCTCTATTTCTCTTGCTTCCAAACCCTAACCTTCAACCTTCAACCTTCAACCATGGCTTCCTCTTCTGATGTTTCAACATACAACATGAACAAGCTGAATATTGGAATTGAGTATCACTTTGATTTTGGGATTCTTAAGGACTATGATGTTGATGTAAGCAAGTACATCACAACCGCTGGCTGGGATGGTCTATTCGTTGAGAAGGTCGCCTTTTATCCATACTTGATCAGGGCATTCTGGAGGAAAACCGATGTGTCTGAAACTGAAATTTCTGCTGAAGTCTTACGAAAAAGAGTAGTTGTGTCTGAGACAATCATCTCTGCTGCTATTCACTGTGCCCAGGAAGGGGTTGTTATCACTGAGAGTTAGGAGGAAGACCTAGGAGGATCAAAGGTCATTGCCGCCTTTCTGATGAGGCAAGACACAGTAAGGAATCATTCATGGAAGTCTGTGGAGATGAAGGGTGAGGTTCGTATCCTTCATCAGATATTGAACAAAACTGTTCTCCACAAGGCCGGATAGAAGGATAATCTCTTTGCCTTGTATAAGTTCTGTCTCTTCCATTTGGTCACAAAGACCAAGATCAACTTGCCTCATATGTTGTTTGGGAGATTCAGGGAATATATGGTGAAGAGAGAAAAGGCTACTGCAATTCCCTTCTTCCATCTACTCTCTAAAATCTTCAATGTTCAACAAGTCTATGATGTTTTGGCTGCCAAATCTCTTGAAGAACAAGCTGAAATTCTCAAGGAGAAGGGCATATCTGCCCTAGTTTTTGGCAAGGTCAACCCGTCAAATATGAGACTGAGTACTGTTACTCAGGCTGACCTAGAAAAGAAAGAGGAAATGCTGAAGATAAAAGAATAACAGATAAAGCTCAACAATGCTGAGACTCTTAGGATGAAGAGGAAAACTCTTGGAAGAAAGACTACTAGAGCCAAGAAACCTGCTGCCAAGAAACCCGCTGCTGCTGCTGGTATTGTCATCCAGGAACCCAGTGCTGATGCACCTCAACCTGTTCCAACACAAAAGAACTATGAAGATAGTCCTATCTCACAATGATGATGACGATGATGAGGACAATGTCCCCATCAAGTCTGTGTTGAAGAAATAGAAGCTTGCTGTTGCTGCTGCCCCAACAAAGTCAAGGCAACAACCTCAAAGAAGAGCTAAGTTTGTTATGACTTCTGAGGTAATCATCCCTGCTAATGACCCTGTCCAATTAGCAGTAGATGCCTTAGTTGAAAGATTTTATGCAAATGATAATGCATCTGCACCATCACTGTTACCACCATCATAATCAACACCTCACCCTGACACATATGTACAAACACTTCCACCACAACCTATAATTGCATCACAACCCTCACCCCAACATACAGCCTCACCACAATACTCTCATGTCCACTTGTCTATCCAAACCTACCTAGCAAGACCTCAATTTCAACCTATAATTCGAGCAGATAATCCATGGTTCAACCAATCAGATAATGTAGGGATCAATCCTGGTGCACCCTTTCCTAAAATCCCCAAGGTCACATTTCCTTACATTGACCCTTCGGTCCTATATGATGGCAAAGCTGAAAGCTTAGCCAACGTTAAAAGGGACTGGAGAATCCGCAACCATACTCACCAACCTGAACCTGAATCAACCAGACCATTCTATCCTTTACCAGAATATGAGTATGAACCTGAACCCACATACTATCCATGGCATGTACCTATCCCTTATGAAGGAGATAGTCCCCTTCCATCTGCTCTATATAATGCCAATGGACCCTTGCTTACTCACTTGCCACAAAAGAAATTTCCACCCAGAAAAATATATCCTAACCTCATCAAATTTCCACCCTTCAAACCACACATAGATGGTGTAGACAGATATATCATTCATGTATGGTGGACAAATCCACTCAAGGCTGCTTCTCAATATATTGAGTACCGGAGATCAAGAACTTATGGGAGAGAAAAGTTCATCATGGATAGTAACACCAAGTGGAAGAACTTTGTGTATCCAAGGGAGTATGGTAGTGCTGCTGATGTGGTAGATCACATCAGGTACGCACATCTGAATGCAGAAATTGAACTGCCAAGGTACATCAGAGCTGCTAACTTTGTTCCACCTACCCAGCTGTACCACCCCTCCAAGGAAACTCGAATTGGAGTGACACCTCCCAGAATCTATCCCAGATTAAATATGATTGATCTGAATAAGGACAAGGATGCCAAGTATAGAAGAAAGATAGAAAATGCTTGCTGATAGCTCCTGTCTGCTTGAAACCAGTTCTGACCCTTTGATTGTTGAAGAAATGATGAAGTTTTTGCTTGAAGAAAATGAGAATGAGGATAAGAGGACAAATTTTGATACTAGAGGCTTCTAGGCTTGTCACATACAGATCTGGAGTAGGGAAGCATCCTCCTCTGGACTCAATGAAGATGACAACAGAACCACTCCAACTATAAGAGGGAAGTTTGGTTTCTCTAATGTCAGGTACTATATTCATGAGGACACTATTGGAATACCCCTGATCAGTCCTGTATTTGAGGAAGATCCAATCCATTGGGCTCCAGACTTGCCTACCCCTGCACCCTCTCCACAAGTTTCTGAAGCATCTTCTAAGAAAATTGAAGAAATTATTGTTGAAGGTCCAGATATGAATACAGAAGCTGTCCAATCTAAAGCTGTGAATGAAGAAGTTGCTGAGTCTGCAAGCAGACGAGGTACTTATGGAAAGCATTCATCACAACCTTTGGCTTTGGCAGCCATACATCCTCATGACCAACCTCAACAATCATAAGCTCTGAGCATTCAAGTCCAAGGCAATCTGCATGCTACTGCTGAAAGCTCTATATCTTCTCTGCCACCAGACTTGGATGAAATTTTAGAAAAGAAGATTGAAGCTCAATTAGCGAAGCAACTGAAGCCTACAAATGCTCTTCTCAGTCAAATGATTCAATTGTTCACCAGTTACCAACAGAATCAAGGTCAAGCTGCTCCACCTTCACCACCTCCAAATCTGAACCCTCCTCCACCTCCTACACCATCTTCTTAGTTATTCTTATTTTCTTCTAACTGACAATGATGGGCCACTCCTGTTTCCTTTTTGTCTGATGACAAAAAAGGGGAGAAAGGAAGAGAATATTAAATTTTCTTTTATAAAGTGAGTTGTTATCTAAGTATTTTCTGCATATGCATATCTGTTTAAACTGCTATTTATCTGATATGATGCATGTTTTTATGACTTTATAATGATATGTTTAGTTTGATGCTGTGTTTTAGTACTTATTTAAGGTTAAATTTTTATGGCAAAGTATTGTCAAAGATCTAACTTGGTTGTTCAAGCTTGTAGGATTATTAAAAGTATTGCTAGTTGAGGAAACCTATATCTACTTGCAGTATCGGGTCTAAATTCTCAATCGCTAGACGAGCCTTCAAAAACTTGGTAAAATTCTAAGTCTATAAGATTATCGCTAGATGAGGTTTTAAAAATTGACTAAGTTAAAAGACACTAGACGAGTGTTTAAGTCTATGTGTAAAAATGAGTAGTAGACGAGCCAATAAATAACTTCCAGAAAAACACCAAGTCCAAAGACTTGAATCTAGGCAAGAAGTTAAACTAGACGACACGTCAGTAGACGAGCTATTAAGAATTAGTCAGGAAAATAGCAAGTCTAAAGACTTGGAACTAGATGAGAGTCATATAGACGCAGTATCAGTAGACGACCTCATTTGTTTATCTGATCAAGTTTGCACGTCCAATCTCTAGTGCGTCCACAAAGACATATTTGCTAAGCCCGTCTAGTCAATGCATATTTACTTCAAATGATTGAATATTTAATTCGAAGGAATGTATGTCTCTTTCCCTTTCTGCTTCAATTGTTTACTCTTTGTTTCTTGAGATTAGAAACATAGTACCATCGAGAACATAAACCTTTGTACTCTGTCACCTATATTGCTTTAAAGTTAAACCAAGTACAAAGAAGGAAAGTCAGAAAGCAACCTTGATGACAACAGAAAGTGATGACTCTACTTTGAGCATTTCTCTGATAACTAAGAGCACTTCTCCATGAAGTATATCAAGCTATCAGTCTCAACGGATCTCAGCATTAAATTATATCTCTAAATGAATATTTACTCAAGACCGTTGAAGAAAAGATGAAGATGTCTATATATAGTAGACAACACCAAGAGAAGAAACAACTTGGTGCTGTGAAATTTTCAAAGTGTCAAATCTATGATCAAATTTCATTTGAATATTTTTAGCTGTATTCTTCCTGATCTTAAACTTTCATATTCTCACACATAGTGAGTTCATATATCAAAATCTGTAAATCTCTTTGTTAGAGTTAGAGCCTGAAAAGGCTTGGTAGAGAAATTATACTTGTAGCCTGAAGAGGTGTTGAATGCTTGTAATCTATTTGAAGAATAGTGGAGAAAAACCTTCAGGTAGAAGGGACTGGACGTAGCTCTTGGTTGGAAGAGAGTGAACCAGTATAAATCACTCGTGTGAATTTTCTATCCCTATCTTTTACAGTCTTTGTTTATACTAACTATGGGGATTTGGATATGAGTTTGTTAACTCTTTAAAAATGTTATCTTGTTTGTTTGTACTTATATTGTTTTACTTGCAAAAAGGTTTGAGAAAAAGGCTTTTTCGAAAAACTGTTAAGAAACACAATTCAAACCCCCTTCTTGTGTTTCCCTGTGTCAACTTCAGAAATTATCCAGGAACCCATGGATCCTTTCATGATGAAGGGGTGAGCCAACAACAGAAATAAGAAATTCATAAGATCTCCTAATGAGATTTATGGGATTAATTGGGGTAATTGCAGGGAAATTTAGAAGAAAGAAAGGGAAGACCGTAAAGAAAGGAGGCAAAGTATAAATGGAGGGGGGAAAGGGATAAAGGGCATAAGCTTGGCTACCACTAGTAGGGATGGTTTTATTTTATTCTTCTGATAGTCCAGAGTTGGAGCCACATCTGTAGTAAATGTCTCTGACTTTCAGAAACTCGTGGGAAGTTTCAGTTGTGACCAACCTTCTCCTAAATTTGCACTTATTATCTTTCATCTTGATAAGGCAGGATTTTTGATCAAGAGACAAGTTAATGACCTTATGCTTGCCTTTGAGAGAAATAGAGTCAGGCATCACCCTAATCTCTGTAAAAGGTTTCATGAAGACATGGGGATTAGGCATTCACCTTCCTGAAGTCTCCTGCTTCCTGGCCAGCCTCACAAGCTGCCTTTATGCCTCCAGTGAGGCAATGAGATCAAGATCCTT
Organism: Sophora flavescens; assembly: GCA_030762895.1. NCBI lineage: Eukaryota > Viridiplantae > Streptophyta > Magnoliopsida > Fabales > Fabaceae > Sophora > Sophora flavescens. The sequence goes on along the minus strand of CM061068.1, from coordinate 96,241,366 downwards.
GCCAAATATAAAAAGGTGAAACAGAGTCGTCTGAGAGAATGGAGTGGTTCTGGAAGATAAGTGATAAGGGGGTAGAGTGGCATTTGGAAGTGGGTTATGTTTATTTTTAGAGAATAAGTCAGGGAAGACTACTCTCAAAGGGACTTGGCATTTGTTTTTAATGTGGTCAGATGTGGGTGGTTGATAAGCCTCTGGCTTATCTAGTTTTATGACTAGATGAACTAGGGTTTTTGTGCAAATTATTCGAGTTCAATCTCGTTTTCTCCCAAATTTGCCTTGTTTTGTTCCTAAGTTGGACTTTGACTCATTTTGCGTATTTTGTGTAGTTTTTAGGTTATTTTGAACAGAATTACGCTTGTGGGTGCTTTTGTTGTTTCAGGTTAAATAAGTGAAGCTCTGGGAGTCAAGGAAAGTCAAAAAGCAGTGGAAATTGCAAGTCTGGAGACAATCGCCTCGCGAGTGTATGCTCACCCCGCGAGCCTGAAAGTCAACAAAGCAGCAAAAGTCATCACTCCAGTCTAGCCACGCGAGAGGTGTCTCACCCCGCGAATAATGAAGACCTGCAAGACAGAGACCATCACGTCCAAGCCGTGATGAAGACCACGCCCGTGAACAGTTTAAGGTTAGAAGTCTCGCCCCGCGAGAGTTTGAAGACCCTGGAAGTCAGAGACCATCACGGCCCAGCCGTGATGAAGGTCACAGCCTAGAATTGAAGACTCGCCCCGCGAACAAACTTTCGCCTCGCGAGAGTTCAATTTGAGAGCGCGCCAATTTTAATTCTCGCCTCGCGAAAGGCTGCTCGCCTCGCGAACGAGCGCAGATCAGGAATCCTATTTAAAGGCTGTTGTAGATCAGATTGGGGATCCATCTTGAGGAGGCTGTAGGGCTTTTGGAGGGCCGCGAATCCTAGTAGTTTTCCACTGTTTAGAGTAGCGTTTAGGGTAATTTCTTTTCTCTTTGGAGCTGCGTCTCCCTTTTTCTTATGGAGATTATGTCCGATTGTTTGTCTATGAGCATGAGGAACTAATCCCCTCGTCCGAGGGAACGATGAAGCCACCCATGGCGATGTAAATCCGAGATGATGTATGTCTTTCTCCTTTAATTCAATTCTTGTTTTCCAATTCTGATTTGATTGCATTGATCATATGTGTTGCGTGATTGATTTGTTAAACGTGTTTGAGGCCGAACGGCGATTCGCATTTTAGAACTTGAATTGGGATCACTAATCGAATATTGCACGAGAGTGAGTAGGAGATTAGTGCAACCGTATAGGGAACAAGAATTAACCAAATTCGAGATTAGGATTATGAGACCTAGTAAGTAATTAATCCAATCGTCGAATACGTCCTAATGAGCACGAGAGTGGATTTAGGAGAATTTAGGGGTCTCGGTTGACATTGTAATTGAACTTAGGGAGGAATTCATCATCACTTGGGTATACATGTTGGGTAGGTGGATTTGTGACCTTGGACATTTTAATTTCTGATTTTTAGTTAATTAGTTTATTAGATTTGTTAATTGAATTTTAGATATTAATCTCTTTCTCTCAACCACCTTCTGTGACTTAACCAAACGTATCGGATTTCCCGCGGATTAGTCGAATTGGTAACCCAATCCCTGAGTTCGACCTCGGTAATTACTTACCGTGTTTATTTTATTACTTGCGACGACCCGGTACACTTGCCGGCGTCCCAACAGTGGTCTAGGTGGAGGTGTAGGTGTGGTAGGGTTGTCAAAAAAGTCAAAGTCATTGATATCATTATGATGAGTCTCAGAAGGGTGAGAGGAGTGTGGTGTGGAAGGTTTAGACAAGTGAGGTTCAGTTTCAGACACTTGTGGTTTCAGAAACGGTAGGGTGAGGTTCAGAAATTTGTGGTTCATCAATTTATGGTTCAGCAATTTATGGTTTAGAAATAGAAGGGTTAGGTGAAGGTTCATGGATAGGTGATGGTTGTGGTGGGGTTTTCTGTGGAGATGTAACTTCAGTTTCCGGTGGTGGTGAAGTATGTGGTGGTGTTGGGGCTCTTTGTGGTGAGAGCACTGGTAAGGGTGATGGAGGTGGTGGAGTAGGAATCTTGGTGGGTGTTGGTTGTTTTGTTGGTGAAGGTGAGGGTGATGGTGAGGGTGTTGGAAGCAAAACCAATTTCCTTTTGGTTGTAGGAGGTTGTTGCAGAGGCTCAAAAGCCTTTCTTTTTGTGACAGTGGTTCTCTTCTTCTTAGGGATCACAGTCTCATTAGGTTGAGACTCCCCCTCAGCTTCCATAGCTCTCTTCCTTTTGAATACCTTTGTAACACTGGGGATATTTGGAACAGAAGTAGATGCAGCATGGTCACCAGTAGCAACTAGTTCAACAACCATAGCAGGTTCAACAGAAGTCTGAAAAGAAGGTTTGGGAATCCTTTTCCTTCTTAGCAGCAATTGAGGCATTTCTTCCTCAATTGGTTCAACAAAAGGCTCAGCCTTGACACCAGGAACAGTGAGTTCCTCTTCTACTTGAACAGTTCCAGTAAGAACTGATGATGAGGCTTCAACAGTGGGTTCAGTAATAGGTGTCATCTTTATCTTCACCAGAGACAGAGCCTTTGTTGTGATTTCTGTGCAAAGGTCTGCATGACAAGCTTTCCTCAAATACTTCAGCTTGTTGGCCCTAAATATCCTTGTCATTTTCATTCCATAAGGATGATCCTTATCCTTTCCTTTGACAGTCTTCTCCATGTGCCTAATCCTGATTTTCTGGACTGGGTGGTAGATAGCAAACTTCTCTATCTTACTCACATGATTCCTAGATCCAGTCCTAGGCATAATACAATTGATTGTAAGAACGTGGAGAAATCTTGCCTTTGCTGTAAGAAATTTGGAGTCTAGATTTTTAGGTTTTGGAACCCCATAGAGAACTATGTTCACATTCTGCTCTCCTAGAGTCTTCAACCAATCCTTGTCAAACCCAGCACCTTCCCGAGGGCATTTGGTCACTTCAACGAGTTACTCGTGAGTGATAATGACATGGTCATCACCCACATCTCCAGAGATCATGGAGGTCATGTCATCCTTGATGATCTTTGTAGTTCTCCAGAACTCCCTAACCCGAGAATGAAAGACGTCTTCCTGGAGTTGATAGAAGGGTGACCGCATAGCATGAGCAAGTTCTGGTTGAATGTCTAAACCCTTGTTTCTCAGTTCTTCAAAATTAGGGACCCTTCCAGGGTACACCTTCTTCAGTTCAGATACAGAAATCTTAGCCTTCTCAGCCAAGGTTTCCATAAGGCTTTTGGGTTCCATTGATTCAGAAAAGAAGTTTTAGGGTTTGGAGATGAAAGGTTTTGAGAGGTTGAGGATGAAGAGAATCAGAGAGATAGCAAAGATCGTTAGTGGGGAAATTTTGAAACGGCACGAGTTACTTTTGTTAAACACTTGAGTGTTTTTTGTGCTGGGAATAAGGAGAGAGGTTATTATCATAAACAGCAATAACTTTTGAAATGATAGTTGTGAGAAGATGGAACGTTTTTAAGAAAAATGAGGGAAATTTTGCAATGTTCAAGTGTCTCAGTCAGGGTTAGTGCCTTTAGCCACGTCATCAGATGATTGGCTAAAGTAGACGAGTGAAGCATAAAGAAAATAGACAAGTCAAGCATAAATTTTTAGACATATCAGCATACACTCATTCAGACACGTTATGCATATTAAGATTCCCTCTAATAAAAACAAATCTATCTTCACTTAAAGGTTTAGTAAAGATGTTTGCCCACTGATACTCGGTGTTCACAAACTTAATTTCAAAAACACCCTTTTGAACATAATCTCTAATAAAATGATGTTTTATTTCTATATGCTTTGCTCTAGAATGCTGTATGGGATTTTTAGACAAGTTAATAGCACTGGTGTTATCACACCAAACATGTATATTATGCTCAAACATTGAATAATCCTCAAGTTGATATTTTACCCATAGCACTTGTGAACAACAACTGGCCGCAGATATATATTCAGCTTCGGTAGTTGAGAGAGCAATAGTGCTTTGCCTTTTGCTTGACCCGGAGATCATGTTTGCTCAAATGAAGTGACATCCTCCACTGGTACTTTTTCTATCAATTCTACCTCCAGTAAAATCAGCATCACAGAATCCAGCTAACATGAAATCTTCAAATTTCTTATATAATAGACCAAGGTTAGTGGTTCCAATTAAATATCTGAAAATTCTTTTATCAGCCTTATGATGAGATTCTTTGGGATCTGATTGAAATCTAGCATATAGACAAACACTGAATTGAATATCGGGTCTGCTAGCAGTTAAGTATAGAAGAGATCCAATCATACATCGGTAGACAGTTTGATATACCTTTTTACCTTCCTTATCCTTGTTAAAATTATTGATGGATGCATAGGAGTACTCATAGGCTTTGAATTTTCCATCTTATACTTTTTCATAAGTTCCTTGGTGTATTTTTGCTGATGGATATAGATTCTGTTTCATTTGCATACCAAGAAAGGTCTTCATTTCTCTCATCATGCTCATCTCAAACTCATTTTGCATCAACTAAGAGAACTCTTTACAGAGCTTTTCATTAGTAGCACCAAACATAATATCATCCACATAAATTTGTACTATAATGAAATCTTTCTTTGAGCATTTCTTGAAAAGTGTAGTGTCTACTTTTCCTCTAATGAAATTATTTTCCATTAGATATGTGCTTAACCCATCATACCAAGCTCTAGGAGCTTGTTTGAGTCCATATAAAGCTTTCTTAAGCTTATAGACATGGTGAGGATTTTCATAATCCTCAAACCCACGAGATTGCTTGACATAAACTTCCTCCTCAATTATCCCATTTAGAAATGCACTTTTAACATCCATTTGATAAAGAGTTATATCATGTTGTGCAGCATAAGACATAAGAATTCTAATTGCTTCTAATCTAGCTACAGGTGCAAAGGTTTCAGTGAAATCAACACCTACCTGTTGATTATACCCTTGAGCAACTAGTCTTGCCTTGTTCCTTACCATTTTTCCATCTTCATCCAGTTTGTTTCTAAATACCCATCTGGTTCTAATGATAGATTTATCTTTGGGTTTAGAAACTAGAGCCCACACATCATTCCTTTTGAACTGATTCAGTTCTTCATGCATGGCTAGAGTCCAGTTTTCATCCTGTAAGACTTCTTCAATCTTTTTGGGCTCCAAGTCTAATATGAAGGCCATGTTGTTGTTTTCATTGAAAGCAAATCTGGTTCTAACTCCTTGAGATGGACTTCCAATGATGAGATCCTCTGGATGATAAGTCTTCAATTTCCAGTCTATTTTCTCTTTTTTTTTCCAGATGTTTCAGCACTTATCAGATTTTCTGAAATTTCAGACATGTCTACATTTGCCTTATCTGAAGATTTTTCCACTGCAGGATTAAGATCAATACCTGCAATATCATCTTCTAGACCTGATAGTTCTCTATCAGTCTTCAAACCATCATTAAACTTTATATGAACTGATTCTTCTACAACAGAGTTTCTAGAATTAAATATTCTAAAAGGTTTAGACAGTTCAGAATATCCAATGAATATTCATTTATCTACTTTAGAGTCAAATTTACCCAGATGATCTTTCGTATTTAGAATATAACATTCACATCCAAATGCATGAAAATATGGTATGTTGGGTTTTCTACCTTTCCACAATTCATAAGGAGCCTTGTTTAGGATAGATCTAACCATAATTCTGTTTTACACATAACAAGCAGTGTTAATGGCTTCTACCCAGAAGTACTTAGGGGGATTATTTTCATTGAGCATTGTTCTACTCATCTCTTGAAGAGATCTGTTCTTTCTCTCAACCACTCCATTTTGTTGTGGAGTTCTAGGTGGAGAGAAATTGTGAAAAATACCATTTTCCTCACAGAACAGTTTAAACTGCTCATTTTCAAATTCTCCCCCATGGTCACTTCCGATAGCAGAGATACAAAAACCCTGCTCATTTTGTACTCTTTTACTAAATACTATAAAGACCTTATAAGACTCGTCCTTATGGGTTAAGAAGAGTACCAATGTAAATCTAGAATAGTCATCAACTATGACAAAACCATATATTTCTTTCTACCTAGGCTAGCTACACTGACTGGTCCAAACAGATCCATGTGTAACAGTTGCAAAGGTCTAGAGGATGTGACTTCTTTCTTAGATTTGAAACTTGATTTTACTTGTTTACCTCTCTGACATACGTCACACAAAACATCTTTCTTAAAAGAAATATCAGGAAATCCTCTCACAAGGTTATGCTTTTTCAATTTAGAAATTTGTTTCATATTAACATGTCCTAGTTTCTTATGCCATAGCCACTTCTCATCCTCTTTATACATAAAGCATGTTACACTTTGATCTGAAAGTTCAGACAGGTCAATCTTATACAAATTATGCTGCATTTTAGCAGAAAAGATGGACTTTCCATTTTGTCATTGACTATGCATGCATCCTTAGAAAAAGATACATAAAATCCACTATCACACAATTGACTTATGCTAAGCAGATTATGTCTTAACCCTTTGACATATAAAACAGCACAAATGATAGGTAAGGGAGGTTTACCACCAATTTTACCTATACCAACAACTTTTCCTTTTTGGTTCCCACCAAAGGTTACACGTCCACCTTTCTTAGGTTGGAGGTCTAGGAACATAGACCTTTCTCCTGTCATACGTCGCTAGCATCCACTGTCCAGGTACCATGATAGGTGTTTGCTTTGTCCTGTTAAGCATGTCTGCAACAGGAATGATCATGGACTTAGGTACCCATATTTTCTTGGTCCTTTTTTGTTAGTGTGAGGAGTCTGTGAAGACTTCCTTCTCTTTTTGTGGATACACTAGGACGTGATATGTCCAGCCTTTCCATAGTAGGTACATATAGGTTTATTTGAACTAACTGACACATATTTGACAGTTATTTTTGAGAACTTTGTTGATCCTTTATGATGTTCTTGACTAGAATAACATATACCTTCTTTGTTAAGGGAGTGCCTCTGACTTCCCAAAAGTTTAGTCAGATTATCTCTACCATTAACAAATTTGGCAAGATCTGAGGTGAGTTCTTCTACTTTATGTTGAAGTTTAACCACTTCTTCAGAATGTAGAGTTTCAAATGAGATCTTAGCTTTAGACTTTTCAGTCTTAAGCCTACTGTTCTCTTCAGCTAACTTCTCACACTCTTGAGATTTTTGTGTATACTCATTTGAGAGTTTAACATACTATCTCTTAAGGGATTTGAAAGTTTTAGATATACAGTTGGATTCCTCCAATAGTTCATTATAAGCATCACTCAATTTCTCAAGTTCAGATTGTACCCCAGTTTCTGATTCTGAATCAGTATTTGCCATAAGACAGAGATTTGCTTCAAGCTCCTCTCTTTCACTTTCAGTGGAGCTTTCATCAAGCTCTTCCCAAGTAGCCATCATTCCCTTCTTCTTTTTGTTGAAGAACTTCTTGGGAGGTTGCTTCTTGAGTTGAGGACATCCTACCTTGATATGACCAGGCTTTTTGCATACATAACACACAATGACATTTTTGTCATTTGATCCACCATCTTTGTTGTATTTTTCTTTGTTGAAGCTCCTGAAAGGTTTGTCCTTTATGAAGTTTTTTTTTTCTTCCAGAGCTTTTTCATTTTTCTGGTAAGAAGAGAAAGTTCATCATCTACATCATCAGCGTCATCCTCATTTGATTCCTCAGATTCTTCTGAAGATTCATCAACTTTGAGAGCTTTTGACGTATATCCCTTAGATGATTTCTTGTCAGCGTTGAGAACAATGGATTTGCTCTTCTTTCCATTGTTTTCTTCAATCAGCTCATGTTCATGGATCTGAAGAGTGCCAAGAAGCTCATCTAGCTTCATTGTTGATAGATCTTTGGCCTGAGACACAACAGTTACAAGATGTCTCCATTCTTTTGGAAGACTTCTGAGAATATTTTGAATATGTTCCTCAGTCTTGTAAACTTTTCCCAGAGATTTCAACCCATTGGTTATAGTTTGAAATCTCCCATACATTTGGCCAATAGTTTCTCCTTCCTCCATTTTGAACATTTCATATTTCCTGACCAACACACTGACTTTGGTCTCCTTTACTTTGATGGTTCCTTCATGAGCAACAACTAGTGAATCCCACATTTCTTTTGCAGATTCACAAGCACGGACTTTTTCAAACTCTTCTTTACTCAAAGCACTCATGATTGCATATCTAGCTTTGGCATTTAACTGCCATTTTGTTCTTTAATCAGGGGTCATGTTAGCTTTAGGAACTTCTGCTCCTTTGTCATCTTTAGGAACAAAGGGACCTTCTTCAATGATATCCCAAAGATCGGAGTTGGTGGATTGTAAAAACCACTTCATCTTTTCTTTCCAGTAGATGTAGTCCTCTCCATTGAAGTATGGAGGTCTCGACATTGAGGATCCTTCTCCTACATGATTCTTGCTTGTGCTGGTTTCTCCTGCCATTTCCAAGATCTTTTCCTCTACACTGTTAAGTGCTCGACCCAGAGGCTGAGCTCTGATACCAACTGAAATAACCAAAGTTAACATAAGAAGGGGGGTTGAATTGTATTTACCAACTTTTTTTAGGAAACTTTGGAAATTATTTTCACAAGCACAATGAGCAAAAATAAAACTACAGAAAATAGATGGGTGACTCGTCTAATTTTAAGACAAAACACACGCGCACACAGAGAAGGTTAAAACAAAGTTTGATATTCACAATATTAACTCCCCAAATTAAAAGCTTAAACAAATTACTCTTAAACAAATTAAAAAGATAAGGGAAGAGGAATATCACTCAAGAGTTTTATATTGGTTCACCCCAAAATCTACAGGGCTACGTCCAGTTCTTGGTAGCACCAAGTTTCCACTATAACTTATCAGATTACAATACAGGTATTCTTTGTACACCTAGCCTCTCCAAGCTCAACACTCAAACAAGTATTATTTTCTCACTTAGCCTCTCCAGGCTCAACATAGTAAGGAGTAAAGGTTTTGTGTAATTAATACAACTTGCAAATCTTTCAGATAACACTCAGTGAAATAAATATGAAGGTATGAAAGACTGAATTAATATCAAATGATTGACGAGCTATTCAATGAAGGAATGAAAAAGTAAATGAAGAGAGTAAATGCTTCTTGAGTATGTTCACAGAGCTCTTAATGTTGTTCTACTTCTTATCTTCATCTTCATGGTTTGGTCTATATAAAGGCTTCAAGCAATTAATCCGTTAGGCACAGCTTCGAAAATTGTGCTCCTTTGATTTGAGCTTCTGGGGTGCCATTAATGCCAAAGAGTCGTTCTGTATAAGCATTAAATGTTTAGGGACGTTGGACTTTGACATATGAAACCAAGAGTACACTTTGCTTCTGAGCAGTTGTTGTTTCAGAGTTGCAGTAGCAGACTTCTTGTACTTGCAGTAGAGAGCTTTCATCTTTCAGTGCAACACTCAGTTCACTTTCTGGAAAGTACTTTTACTATGTACTAAAATAGCTAAAAGCTGCTGACTTGGTGCAGAGGTTGCGTGTTTATTCCTTAAACACTGGAAACAATGAATTCTTTATTCTTTGTCCTTGGTGCTATTGTCTAGAGGTCTTCGAGATCCTTATGGAAGGCATATTTTACAAATAAGGTTCACTTGGACTTCCTTCTGACAGACTGACACTTTAACTAGTGTAGTAGTGTTTGAAAATCAGACGGGTGCTGTGTAGTCCAAAATTAGACGGGTGATGTGAGCCCAAAACTTAGTCAAGTGATCGAGTCAATTTTAGGCGGGTGATCCACTGAAACTTCTTCAGACTTATGATTCTTGCCATGTCATTAACTAGATCAGAACCTTGACTGAGAGTTGACTTGGTCTATGTCTGAGTTGACTATCTTTTCAGCCGGGTGAGTTTTTAGACGTTGTACTGAAACTTAGACGGGTCAGATTTTAGACGAGTGACCTTAAGTCTATTTTCCTGCACACTTAATAGTCTTATCAGTATTTTCATATGGTTGAATATTATCATACTTAATCTATTTGGAATCATCAAAACTTAGAGAATTTACACATTGAATGTGTTTCAGACTTATGAGGTCTCAACAGGGAGCACCGGACGGCGGCCTGAAATCGCCGGGAGATGAGGAGAGTTTGAGAGAGGGAGTTCAGTGAAAGTGAAGAAGAAATGTGGGGAAAGAGGCCGCGTCTGTGATTTTAGGGATTTTGTTTAGCGACCGATTCATTAAAGTATCACTTCAGCGACCGAAATAAATTGGGTCGCTAAATTTTGCACATAATTTGTCGCTAATTCGCTCACAAAGTAAGTTAAAAGGTTTGACTTTTTAAACTCTGACTTAGCGATCAAATTTTTTGCAAAAAAACAAATCAGTCGCTAATTCAGTCGCTGAATGTAAACTAGTGACCAAATCCAGTAAAAATAAAATTAGTCGCAAATTCGGCCTCTGATAGCGACCGACACAAATCGGTCGCAATAATTGGTCGCTAAAATCCTTTTTTCTAGTAGTGTTGATTGGGTATTGAAATTCATTTTCTAAAACAAATCTAAACCAAATCAAACCGAAGTTGTTATACATATATCTTTTTGTTTTTGAAATTACACAAATATGTAAGCTAAGGATGATAATTTCCAACTGTACACGTGGAACCCCACAGGGACTGCCCTGTTCGGGGAACCCACGGGGACAGAGACAGGGGAGCAAGTTCCCTCGAAGGCAATTTGGGGACGGGGACGGGGACCATACCCCCCGCCCCAGGGGTCCCTATCACCAATAACCTTACAAAAATATCCTTAATATATGTATGTGTGTATATATATTATTTTATTTTACTAAATAAATAAAATAAACTTAAAGTATATTCCTTCACATATGGGATGTTGCACCTCAAACATTGTGACCAAACCTGTCACTATATTAAATTAAAACTCTTTACAGATTATTTGCAAATTCATGAAAGCAAATGCATATTGGGGGTTTTGGAATCCAAAAGCAAGTGAAGAAAGGGGTATCGAACGCCTCCCATGATGCTGGAAACAGCAAGGTGAGGTTGAGTGGATTTAATGAAATCTAAAAGGAAATTGTAATGAAGAAAAGATAGGTACTGGCAACAAGGAAGTTAGGGTTTGAGTTTGCACCAGTTACCTTTTTGGCATCCCCACGGGGAGGTGGGGAATAGGGACGAGGTAGAAATACTCCTTGTGGCAGGAATTAGGGATGGAGACGAGGTGGGAAATTGGGGGTGGGGATGTGAGGGTACTCCCCACCCCTGCCCCGTCCTATCGACATCCCTAATGCAAACATCACTCACACATTAGTAAGTTTCTTGCCCATTCTTCTTTCTTTGTAGTTACTATGGTATTAGTCTTTCTTTTATTTTTCTATTGTTACTGTTACTTTGATAAGATATATCAACGTGTTTTAATTCAAGTGGAGAGGTTTAGGTATCTTAAGCACTTGGTCTTCGGCTAGGTCATTGAATTCATGTGTTTAAAAAAAATACTTATTGAGAGTGGTCCCCGCTTAGGCACCTAACGTTGTCCCGAGAGATTATCTCTCACATATTGTGTGAGAGGATACTCTAGAAAGCAAGGAAAAAAAGATAATATATTTTGTAAACTCAAGTGACCATCTAATGTTGTTTGAAATAGTTGTATGACCTTATTACTGATCTAGAAATTGGTGTGTGTGTTTTTTGTTACAATTTGGAATTTGGAATTTGGAATTTGGAATTTCAATGATATTTTTTTTACTATCTTTTTGTTGTCATTTAGGCTTGCAACTCAATTATTTTCTTGTTCAAAAATTGACTTATTCAATCCAATCTAAATCTGATTAGTTTAAAAATTGGAACCAATCCAAACCAAAGGTAATTATCTTGTTTGGATTTGGTATTTTTTTTTAAAATCTTTCTTTATAATGTCTATTGTTCCTGCCGAGATCCGGCTTACCGGAATCTCGCCGTAGAACGTTAAATCAAGAGTGAAGAATGAGGGTTGTTTTATATTATGGCTTGACAGAATATCGGATTCCGGTCCTACGTATCCTGATGGGAATCAAAGCCAGACGTAGTTCTAGGTTCAACCCTTGATCATACGGTGATCTCGATCCCCTAATCTTGTATCCGATGGATACCAGCGAGCAAGGACTCTTTGATAGTCTCTTGATCGAGCTAGTTCCTCTAATACGCTTAAGGGAGAGTTACCGGGATTCAGTGAAAAGTGAGTTTCTCTCGTGGGTTCTCCTCCTTTTATAATAGGATTCCCATATCTTTTAGAAATCTGGATTTATCTCCTTTTATCTCTTAAATCTCTTTTGAGATGTGATTTCCTTAATTTAAGGGATATTATCTCTTTTAACCGGATACGGTTATTTCAGATAATATCAGGATTTATTTAAGGATAATATCAATATCATATCCCTTAATTTAAGGGATGTTATCTCTTTTAACCGGATACGGTCATTTCAGATAATATCAGGATAATTAAAGATGATATTAACTTCTTATCCTTAATTTCCGGATTGGGCCGGATATTCAAGCTCGGTGGCCGGGTTTTACTCTTCGGCCAGTACATCTATCGAAACACTATTCTGTTTTATTTTAAACTGTGTACTTAAGAAAATGCATTTTTTTTTATTTCTTAGATAATAAGATCTGCTTAAGTATCTGTCAAAAAAGAAAAGTCTACTTAAGTAAACAATTACCTAAGTTGTTTTATCCAAACATAAAAACAAAACATAAAAACAAAACATATTGAAAAATATAGGAGAGGTCGGACACAATACATACGGCACCCCTCACCCCCCATGACTCGTGACCAAGGTGCATTTTCTTTCTTAAAACTAGTTGCATTTGGTTGAAGCCAAAAAAGAGAAGGACCGCGTCCTTTGGTAGAAATAAAAAGAAAGTAAAGGTTTGTGTGAGTGTGAGTGAGTGTGTGTATGTGGGAGCACTAGGAAATAGAGTTAAGAGTAGCATGAAGGACTTGGTCTACCAAACCCTAATAAAACGGCATTTACTCCCCAGTCCCCTACAATACTCCATTCTCAATGGTAGGGCAGTTAGTTTCCTACCTATTTCTCCACCCTTCATTCCCATCACACATTTCAACCAAGATCCAAAATTAAAGGGAAAACCATTATCAATCCTTCACCCCACACCACCTCAAATCTTTAACAATTAAAATAAAAACACTCCACTAAACTTTTCACAATTTAATTAGACTTCTAAACTTTAGGTTTGTGATTTATCAAAAATAAAAATAAAAATTTGATCCACCAAAGTATTCTTTAGCCAGTAACAAGGGGCTAATCCCTTTCGAGACTTAGAGATCGCTGAATTTTACCTCGATCAAATTTAGCTTTAATAATACAAAAGTTTTTACATAATTAACCAATTACATGTTGCCACGTCATTACAAATATTTAATTGTGATAATAACTATATTAAAAGTCACATATATGATAGTCGATAATCAATCGATAGAGTAAAAAAATTTAAATTGATAATGCTTCAAATTAAATTCTAATTTATTCTGATTTAAAACATAAGATGTGATATGCTAAATGTTACATTAAGATTAACAGCATTATCATATCAGTTATATATATGAGACTTGATCATGATCAAATCTCAGTTTAATTTTTTTTTTCCCACATTATCTTCTGCCAATAAGTTTTTTGTTACAAAACTGAGTAATGTGCCAGCCGGCATGCTAAATCTACCTCGCTGCCAATTGGCTCTCCCATCACCGCCACAAAAGTTACAGGCTGCAGAATCAAAAACTGAGAAAATTAATTAATTAAATTAAAACACGGATTCTGTTTTTGGTTTAAAGGTCAATTTTCTTGATAAACCGTGCCATTAACAAATTATGGTTGCTAGTGAAAAGACAGGTGGGTGATGATAATTACGTGTAACGCATTAATTTGATGGTTATGTTTTGTCTGAGATTTACATCACAGCCAGGTGATGTTAACCATCAGTTTGTGCCACGTAGGACACCCCTACCTTTCACACTCTGCTATTTTATTAGCTTCGTCGTTACAACAAACCGAAGCAGTTTTCTTTCCTTGACTTGGACAAGCAATCCACCGGTTTATGCTGCAAAACCACTGCGAATTTCTATAAATGCCCTTTCCTTTATTTTAATTTTTCCACATTCAATTATAGTATTTTCAACAAATATAAGAGAAAATTTTCAAATCCAAGATTTCACCCATCTTTAAATATCCGATTCTATCTTTTTTTCTTTTTTGAAAAAGCAGCATCTCAATTTATATCTTGAAATGGAACAAAAGGGTATTTGGGGATATGTAAAAAAGATAAGAGATTGACTGAAATAAATAAAAATATAAATAAAGTCAAAGAAAACGGGTAAGTCTTGCATGTTACATGTCTTACAATAAATTAAAAATCTTCAATTAATTTGGCGTTTTTGTGAAAAGGTAACAAAGTTAAATTACTTTAAAAAAATAAAATAAAATCCAACATTAATTTTTTCTCTTTTTTGCAAAAAATTGTGATTTTATGTGCCCTTTGTGTATATCTCTTAGGTGGATGGAGGAATGCTTTGCACTTACTCATTATATAGCTTTGCAAATTTCACACACACACTTGAGAGAATGCCAAGGTCACTCACTAGTTTATTTATATACAAAACAATAGCATCATCAACAATAACAGGTTAAACTAACACAACCCTTCTCTGTTTTTTCATAAGGCTCTGTTTGGTTTGCTCTGTTTTTTTCAATGGAGAAGCACAAGTGCAAGCTCTGTTTCAGGCACTTTTCCAATGGAAGAGCCTTAGGGGGTCACATGAGGTCTCACATGATGAACCTACAGGTTCCACCAAAACCAAACGAGTCGCCACCACCACCGCCACCGTCGCCGCCGACGATTCAACTCAGCTTCGAAGCCGAGTCAGCTTCATCTCCACACTCATCTTCCTCCGATAAGGGTCTCTGCTATGGCCTCAGAGAGAACCCAAAGAGAAGCTTTCGCCTTTCGGATCCTGAGTTTGCTGACACAGGTTCCGTGATCCTTCAAGACAGAGAGAGCGAGACCGAGTCATCGAAGAACCCAACTCGGAAACGATCCAAAAGGGCATGGAAACTCAGTGCCTTTGATCAACCAGAGCAGAAAACAATGAAGAAGATCGAGATTGGCATACCCAGTAACAACAAGAACGAATCTTTGAGTTCTGTTTCCGACACAACAACAGAGGAAGATGTCGCTTTTTGCCTCATGATGCTGTCACGTGACAAGTGGAAGAGACAGCACGAGTTGCTGGAAGAACACAAGTACGAGGAACAAGAAGAACAAGAATACGAAGAAGAAGAAGATGCTGATGACGATGATGAAGATGATGATGATGATGGTGATGAGAGTGATGAATCCGAGGAAGAGATGAAATCATTGAAGATAACAACAACTAAGGTACGAGGAAAATACAAATGTGAAACGTGCAACAAGGTGTTTCGGTCTTATCAAGCATTGGGTGGACACAGAGCGAGTCACAAGAAGACCAAGGTCATAGCGGAGGAACAACAACCACAATTGGAGCATAAACACAATAATGATAACAATGGAGCTAAGAAAATCCATGAATGCCCTGTTTGTTTTCGGGTTTTCGCTTCGGGTCAAGCCCTCGGTGGACATAAGAGAACACATGTTATCGGGGCAGCACCAGCACCAACAACAACCGCAACTGAGACTGCAACCGCAATTGAAACCGCGACCCCGGCTCGGAGTTTCGCAAATTTTGGAGATAGTTTGATAGATCTTAACCTCCCTGCTCCGATGGATGATGTAGATGTTAGCCAATTTGAGGACTCTGCAGTTTCTGATGCAGAATTTGTCAAATCTCATTAGGCTATGAAAATTTTCTTCAACTCTTTTTTCTCTTGTTTTTGGGTGGATGGACTAGTTGGTTGGTGATCCAAAGGTACAAAATTTTGGTTCAGTTTTTCAGTACAATTTTAGATTTGTTCAGTTAAGCCAAATGGCTAATATGGTTACTATATAGATATTATTTATATAATAATCTTATTATTATTCTCTGCTTCTAACTGTAATTCAGTTCTTCTGGATTGTAATGACTTTGAGTTAGAGGATCCTTTAATGAAGGAACTGAATTTTTTAGCTTGTTCTGTTATTCATGTTTGAATTCTGTTGCATATATTTTTTATTTAAAAAATAATTTACTTGTAGAATTGCTGGATTTTTTTCTTGTGTTTCTTTCTCTTTGTGTGTTATGGAGTTATGCAGAAGAATGGGCAAGCATGCGTGTCATAGTGGGCTCTGTTTCAGCTTCCAAGCAAATCCCAAGTAACTGTTCTACCATTCATTGCTTGTAAGATGTGAATATTAAATAACAATGTCATTCACTCATTCTCATAGGAAGTTGATCGACCTGCATATTTTATTAATTGAAAAGTAACTTCCACTTCTGACTACTGCCATTGTACATTTCATGAAGAGGAATATGTTTTCTCCGTGTTTCTCCTTTTTTTTTTTCTTTTTTTTCCCCAACACAATTAAGAGGTTTCATATCTTTCATCCTTGAAAAACAATTTTTTTTTTAATGTCTGAGATTGGCAGTGTGTAACTGAATATTGAAATATTTTGTATTTTAAGATGAAATAAATATAGCATATATTATATACAAATTTGAGTGTGGTTGAATGTTTATTTTAATTGTATTAATAAGAAATTTGGGTGTGAGTTCGTGTTTGAATGTTGATTTTAATTGTACAAATAGTAAATTTAGTATGAGTGTTGCTTGAATGTTGATTTTTTTATTGGATATTCCTACACTCAACTTTCTAGATGGTTGGTTAAAGATCTCTCAAAAGTGACCACTCTTGATTCGAATCTAAAATTCGTCTGGAGATGCAATCAACATTCACTGCGACCAACAGTTGCTTGAATGTTGATTTTAATGTATTAATAAGAAATTTGAGTGTTAGTCGTGTTTGAATGTTGATTTTAATTGTACAAATAGTAAATTTAGTGAGTGTTGCTTGAATGTTGATTTTTTTTATCGGATAGTCCTACACACTCAACTCTCTAGATGATTAGTTAAAGATCTCTCAAAAATGATGACTCTAGATTCGAATCCAAAATTCGTCTAGAGATACAATCAACATTCACTGCAACCAACAGTTGCTTGAATGTTGATTTTAATTATGCTTATGATGAAGATGTTTATACTTTATACTTTTTTATTTTTATTTACCAGAAAGAAAACTTCCGTCTCTCGCCATATTTTTCTTTTTCTTTTAGGTAAATATTAGTGTGTTAATGTTGGTATTTTGTCAGTGGGTGGGGTCTGAACCCTCAATCTTCTTATCACTCCACTCCTTAACTCCCATACCCCAATCTTGTGGTTTTGTTTGAGGCTGTTTCCAGCTTTTTCACACAGATTAGTATAGATAGGGTTTGGTGAATTACAAAATTTTAATGGCTGCAATAGCCTGGTGATAGAATCTGATTATCATTAAATTTTCATTTCCAATTTTGGTAAATCTGTAAAAGTAATGTTGATAAAATAAAAAAGCTAGCAGATCCCTTATTTTACTCTTTGTTGATAGATTAATTTGGCGTAGTTGGGCGTGACTCAAGGTATCTTAGCTGAGGCAGGCCTTTTGGTTCTTTATAGAAAACTTTCAGTCACCCTCATCAATTTTGTAATAAATGACATATGATCCATTGCATGCACTTGTTATATTTTTATTTGATTGTATTTTATTGGGGTTTGGTCAATTAGTAGATAATAGATGCCACTATTATTATTTAGACTTTATCAGCTATAGAATAGAATGCTGAGATTTCACTTGAATAAATCTGACTGGTTAACAACTAAACCAAAATTGGAAAAGAAACTATAAAGTGAAAGGTTGTGTGCTTAGATGGATCTGTAATGATATTTGGATAAAAAATATATACAATATCATATAAAAAATATTAATTTCTACTTATTTATTGTTTTCTTCTCTCTCATTATGTATTTCATCATTACCAAAACATTCATAAGTTTTAAGGTGTTTATACAAGATGTCCAAATCATGTGTTTAAATATATTTACTCACTGAGTAATTGCTTTTTTATAAAGTAGGACACTAGCTACTAGATACCTCTATCATGACACTTCTTTGAGCATGGTACTATCATAGATGCACTTCTCATACTGTTTCTTTAAACCAATCGGAAAATACTTGAATTTCATTTTCTTTTGATTGATTCTGGTCACTCACACTCCTTACACTCTTAAGATTAGGTTCAATTTCAAAGATAATCAACTTGGATATGTATTTGTAGTTAAAAGTACTACTACATAAAGAGAGTTTCACAATTGGTCGTATTTCGAACAAATATTTGGTTGATTTTGAAAGAGTATAATTTTTGTGCAACCATTTAGGGTCCGTTTGTTTTAGATTTTGATAGAATTGATTTTGGTAGAATTTTGATTTTGGAAGAATCAAGAAAAAATTGATTTGTGTTTGGTAACAATATTTTAAAAATAGGTTTGGAAGAATTGATTTTGTTTGGATGATAAAGTAAAATAACTTTTGAAGTGTAAATATGTAGAATTTTGTGGATCCTACATCTAGAATCAATTATTTTCAACGGAAAAGCTAAAAAAAATTCCTTCTACAAAACTCAGTTTTGCCCACCAGGAGTCAATTATTTTCAACTCAATTTAACTCCCAAACACTCGAGTTACTGTAGCAACTGGAGTTTGGGAGCCCAAACTCCGTTTTGGGTGCTAACCAAACAAGCACTTATTAGCCGACCAACGTGAGTTTTTTATGCAACAAGGGGTCGGTTTGACAAGGTCAATCACTAGCTTATAGCAGATAGCTTATAACGGATGGAATTGTAACCCTTTTTGGTAAATGTTTTTCTATCTAAATTAAAACCTTTTTTACTAGCTTATAGTGTTTCTTTCGGCATACGCTAATTAATGTAGCGTTTGAGCTTATAGGTTATGGGTGTGTTTGACCATGTCAATCCGCTAGCTTGTAGCAGATATCTTATAGCGAATAAAAAAGTAACCGTATTTGGTAACCGTTTTCCTAACTAGCTTATAACATTTTTTCACTTGCTTGTAACAAATGATAATAAATGATTTAAAATAAATTAAAGTATTAAAAGTGATAATTATTTTAAAATAAATAATATATATATACATAAATAAAGTTTATATAAAAAAATATAAACATGTCATTTTATTTTTATCAGTTAGTTCAACCTCTAATGTTATCAAATATTTTTAATCCAATCCGTCAGCTTATCTATTATCCGCTATCAACTAATTTATCTGTTATCTACTATAAGCTCATTCGCTTTCAGCTAGCTTATCCACTAACTGCGAGTATAAAAAAAAGGTAACGAAATTATGACTACTTTTTTTACACATCTTTTTACCCATATTTGTGACTATTTATTTTCTATCCAGTATTATTTTAAAAGTAAATTTTTTTTTTGTTACAAAGAAGGGGCAAAGTAAACTTTTTTCAATGGCTATAAAGTACCAAGTGTAAAAAATAGTATAAGAAAAAAGAATGAGAATTTCATTTATTTTATTTTTTAAAAAAAAAACAGAGACACAAAAGATCTTAAATAAGGCCTTGTAAATTTGACTGTCCTATTGTTTATGGTCTTCTTTGTTTATCTTTCTCTTCTTATAATTCTTTCAATTAAAAGATTTATATAAGAAAATGCATTATCATTCTACTCAAATACAAAAGGCTAAGTTATTTTATTATAGAAATTACACTTATACAGAAAGAATAGTAAAAATATATTTAGAATATAACATATGCTTTAGAGCATTGTGTCAAATGTGAGCATGGCTCATATTTTTGGCATACCATATGTCAAAAGGTAAGTACAAAAATATTTAAATATAATATTTATAAATGCTAGTAAAATATCATTTAAGTATCATATTTTGACTATGAATTAACAAAACTTAAAAAGTAAATTTAAATATTATTTGATTAGTATCAAATGTTAATTACTACAAAAAATTTACACTATCAATCAATCATAAATTTTACATCATTAAAAATATTTGATTTGATTCTTATCATAATCATAATTATCTTAAAAGTCACGCATTATATGAGTTGCGATTGAGTGACAGTGTAACAAATTCACACTGACGGTGTATCAGAATTAAACTCAAGAAAAAGTAACTGGTCACATATTTTAAACTGGGTTTTAATTTGTATGCAGTATCACTGTAAAGTTTTTACATAGACAATCAATTGCAAATCATCATATGTATGACTTTTAATATAGAATATAATAAAAGTCAAATGGTTTTAATGATTTGACATATATAATTGGTTGATAATATAAAAAAATTTACACTAAAAGTGCAACCAATTAGTTAAATCTTTTTTTATCAAATTAATTAATAATTTAATTTATATGTACTGTCAATATAAAGGTTTTTTACATTGTCAATCAATAATAATTTGACATATTATTGAAAATCTTTGATTCTTATCCAAATCACCTTAAAAGTCATTCATTTCATGATTTGTGATAGATTGACAGTGTAAAAAACTTTATACTGAGAATGTATATCAATTAAACTCATTAATTAAATCCTTTAAACTTTGAAGAAAAATACTCGTAAAAGTGTCAAAAAAATTTCCCATTTGTGCGGTTTTTGCCTTTTTGGTGTTACTTGCTTTTGCGCAAATAATACAACTCGCTTTATATTTATCCATACATGGAATGTGCTTTAGAATATTATTAATTGATCGCCTCTCGGACGCAAATTGTGGGGGGAAAAAAAAGAAGAAAAAAAAAAAAAAGGAGAAAACCCTAGGCAATTTAAAGCAAAAAGATATGGTCAAAACCCAAGTATGAATGATCATTAAGGAAGATGACAAAATTGTGTCATGCCAAGATATCCCTATAAATTTTATTTATCTACGGAAAATATGTTAATTTTTTATGATTTTATTTTTAAATATGTATTTGTTAATTTCATGTTTTTTTGTTTAAAATTTTTATGGGGAATTATATAACAAAAATCATTAAAAAATTATTTTATCTGAACCGTCGATCACAGAGTTTAACAGATAATGATTTTTAAGTGTAAATATTAAATACATACTATCTACTGTACAATTTTAGTATTAAAAATATACTTTAAATATAAAATATGTATAAAGAATATATAAAAAAGCATAATATTTGAAAATAGACATTAAAGTTTTATTGTGAATCTATTTTTTCTTTCAAAGAAAATTATAAATTAACACTAACCAATTATTCTCTCGGTATCTTAGTATCATACTTTTCTGAACATTTAAAAGTAAATATATATTTTTTAAGTAACAACTGCATTTCAATCTGATTAATCATTTCTCGGTGTAAATACTAACTCAGTGTAAATACTAAATATGTCCCAATGATCTTCTTAATGATATGAATTTTTAGAAAAAAATATTTATCTATCATATTATTCTCTTTCTTCTATCTTAAAATTTCCTTTTATTTAGTTGTCATCTTTTCTCGTACAAGTCAACCATTTTTTATAAATATATTTATCTATCATATTAATTTTTTTCTTCTTTATTAAAAATCTATTTGACTTATTTTCCCTCTTTTTATCGTGCAAACTAACCATTTATAGAAAATATATATAATTATCTATCATATTAATCTTCTTATTCTCTCTTGAAAATCAACTTGTTTTATTTCTTCTCTTTACATCGTGTAAGTTAATAATTTTTATAAAATATATTTATCTATCAAAACATTTTTTTTCTTCTCTCTTAAAAATTTATTTAATTTATTTATCATTTTTTTTCCGTACAAGTTAACAATTTTTAGAAAAATATATTTATCTATCATATTATTTTTCTTATTCTCTCGAAAATCTATTTGATTTATTTCTTCTATTTGTCCGGTGCAGGTTAACATTTTTATAGAAAATTTATTTATCTATCATATTTTTTCAACCCTCTTGAAAATATTTTTGATTTATTTCTCCACTTTTTCCATGTAAGCTAATGGAATTGATTCTCATATTGGATTTGCACTTGGATTCTCCTGTGTTGAAATCCACATTGTTAAAACATCCATCTCCCCCTTTTATATTTTGAAGTTTCTCTCTCTTCTTTATAATTGATGGCTCAGATTTAACTGAACTCTCATGTCACGAGAGAGCGTTCGTTCCTGCAAAGTAACCATATTTAGAAAATATATTTATCTATCGTATTATCTTTTCTGCTCTCTTAAAAATCTATTTGAGTTAATTCTCATATTTTCCCCATGCAAATGAATAATTTTTAGAAAATATATTTATCTGCCATGTTATTATTTTTCTTATCTCTTAAAAATCTATTTTATTTGTTTATCATTTTTTCCCATGCAAGTAAACCATATAAAATATGTTTATCTATCATGTTATTTTTCTCTTGTTTCTTGAAAATCCATTTGATTTATTTCTCCTATTTTTCTGCGCAAGTTAACAATTTGTAGAAAATATATTTACCTATCATATTACTTTTATTCTCCTCTCTTGAAAATATTGTTTGATTTATTTCTCCTTCTTTTTAATATAAGTTAACCATTTTTATAATATATAACCATCTTCCATATTATTTTTCTCCTTCTCCCTTGAAAATACTGTTATTTTAATGATTTAACGGTGTAAGAGTGAATTATGAGTCACAGTGAGGACGTAACCGTGAAAATATTTTAGTACTGCAATTTTTTACGTAAGTAATTGCAAAATATTAGAAAATGTTTTTATAAAAAGTTAAGTTTAAAAAATAATTTAATTATGGTGTTGAGAAAATTATTTTACTAGAAAAGTCAAATTTTGACTCAAAATGTTTTTAAAATGCTAAATCACGGTTAATTCCGAAAATATTTATTGAAAGCATTCTTAAAAACAGCAGTATTTGTTTAAACAGAGATTTTATCTCAAATGATATTTTCAGAACTAAAGATTCAAATAAAGATTTTCAGAGGAAGATGATTTTTTGGGTGATTTGATGATTTTATAAACGAATTTCCAACGAAAAAGGATTTTCTGTAAATTAGTTTTATACAATGGTGCTATTTCTGATAACTTGGATAAGTTGCGGAAGTTTTGTTTTTGATTTGTGTTTCACATAATGAAAATGATTTTAAAATTGAAAAACGAACCTAGTGGCCGAGACGTCGGTGTTCTAGTGTTCTATGGTATGGACAGTGTAACAATCAGATTTTTTTTAATACCTAGAATGCCCTATGTATTTAATTAGCTATCTTTCGGCATAAAAAAAATAGAAAAAAAAGGGAGAGACACTAAGCTTTGCTGTTTGGGATAAGTGGGGGAGCCTATTTCATTTCTTTTACCCCTTGACCCTCTCTCTATTCATTTTTTGGTACCAACTCATTTCCTTCTTCCTCATAACCTTCTTACCCTCATTACCCATTTTCCTCTAACAACTCCACAATTTCTCCATAGCTTAGCTTGCATGTTGGCTAAATTGGATTCTCCTCATGATTCTCTATCATTCCCCTCAAGTAATTGAAGGTTAAGAAGACAGTTATGCAAGGAATTGAAGAACAAAGCTTTGAGTTAGTGGGCAACAAGGATTCTTCAAGCAAGTTTGGAATCTCTTCAAGATTTTGGGGATCTAGGAATTTCACCCACTTTCAGGTAGCTAGCATTCCTTAAATCATGTTAGTTAACCAATTAATATACATATATGATGGATTGCTGTTATGGGTGTTTCAATGGTGGTGTTATGAGTAGGAGAGAGATGGAAGATGCTTGCATGTTGAGAAACTGTGAATCTGGAAAATTCTAGGTAAAACAGTCTTAGTGTGTGAATTATTGCGATTTATTGGATTGGAGTTTTAGAGTGATACCAATTTTAAATTGATTACGTATGTGTTGGCTATTACTAGAAAAAAAATTCATAAATTTCCTGTTTCATTTTCCTGTTATAAAAATTCCAAAACCATTGGACTGTTTAGGGCTCTGTTTTGAGTAATATACTATTAGAACAGCTTCAATACGTGAATTTTCATGATTTATTGCCCTCGAATGTTTGAGTGAAACCAATTTTGTATTGTTTAATGGTATGTTGGCTATATCCAGTAAAAGTTTCAGAATTTTTAGATGATTTTTGAATTTTCTAAAAATTTGTGGATTTCAGACTTTGTTGAGTGAATAATTATGATTGTTGTTATGTTTACAGTTTTACAAAATTGTGAAATTCTTGTTCTGAGTTTTAATCCTATAGATACTTGTTATTGAGTGTTTAAATTATGATTTAAGTATCTGGAAAGTTGAGTTTTGGTATTGTAATGGTCTATCTTAAGAAGACACAATAAAGAAAAGTAAATATATGTTCATAAGTATGCATCATTGTTCTTAGTGTTCTTGTTGAACCTTGATGAAACATAGTTCTTGATGCTTGACTTTAGAAAATTAGAGGCATATGGCATGTTAGTCACTAATGCTATAAGTCATGATTTAGTTCTTTGCCTTCCATAGTTGTACAAAGAAGTATTTCATTGAGAAATATAGTTAACTGAATGAGGTCAAGGGGATAAGTTGTATGGTGTCCCATGGTTTGTTCAATGAAAGGATAAGTTGATGCTGCCCTAAGCCAAAGTAAATTGAGGGATAAGTTTTATGATGTCCCATGGTTTGTGCAATGAAATGGTAAGTTGCTGTAACGCCCTTCGTTACATTAGTAACCCAAAACAAATTGTATAAAAATCCTTTAATACATTAAATTAAAATATGTTAGTCATAAAAATTTTATCAATTATATAAGTCTGGAAAATGTCTCTTATTAAATAAAATAGTAATAATGTAGCAAAGTAATAATTAATAAATTCGTTACATTAGTAACCCAAAACAAATTGTATAAAAATCCTTTAATACATTAAATTAAAATATGTTAGTCATAAAAATTTTATCAATTATATAAGTCTGGAAAATGTCTCTTATTAAATAAAATAGTAATAATGTAGCAAAGTAATAATTAATAAATCCATACGTCCAAATAAAAATCCCAAGCCTCAAAATCGGGCGTCTACTAATAAACCCAACGATAAATAAAAAAATAAAATAAATATGTCTAGCCACAAACGGCTCCTTATTCAAAATAAAATACTAACAAGCTAGATAACAAATAAGTAGATTCGCTATGTCTTCAATCCTCTCCAGCTTTAGTGATATCGTCCTCGTGCTCTGAAAACAACACTTTTAATGAGATATAATCCCAGTGAATAAAAATATTTAATAAAAAGGTTCGCAAATAGTGTTGTTTTCGGCCGGCGCGGTAACCAGAAAAACATTCATGGTACCCGCTAATTTTTAAAATATTGAATATAATAAACCTCCAAAATAATGATATATATAAATGAAATTAATGTCAACCATTTAAAGCACAAACTCATAAACTCAGCAACGGTCACATCTCATTGCATTTAATCACATTCACCATGCAAACTCTACACAATGCAACTCCACTAACATGACTCGGTGATTCCCAGAATCACTTAACTTGACTCTTTGGTTCCCAGAACCGGTGTGAATCCCAGATCCACTAAGGTCTATGAGCTCATATCCATGCAATGGCGTCCCACTGCCTTCCCCATCCCAGATGGAGGTATCTAATATTCCATCCCAGATGTGAATATTTTCAATAAATTGATATCCCATCCCAGATGGTGATATCTCTCATCCTATTCCGGAATAGAATGTACAACCGTCACCCCTTCCTCCGGAAGGTGATGACCAACTCATATGTACCATGCAACATGTCATCCCGGATGATCTCAAATGTCATCCCGAGATGACTACCAAATATTTCCTCAAACTCCATGCAAGCAATTACATAGACACTATAACAGGATTTAAAATACAAACACAACCATAACATATAAGTCCTTAATAGAATTTATGCTTGTTATAGTACATGTATTCACTCACAAGGGCATGGCATATATGTATCAATAGAAATCATCTAATATCAAACATAAATAATGTTATGCCACTGCTATAAGGTTACGCATGCACACGAAATTTGGGCGTCTATTTAGCTATTTATTTTCTTTATCATTATCATTTTATTGCATCAAACATTAATAGAATAACAAGAAAATTACACTCACTAAACCAATTCATCAGGTGACTTGAAAATATTTCAAAATTCCAAATAAAAATCATGCACTCTAAAATCTTAATTTTTGTAATTAAACAAATCTATATAACAAAGCTTCAAATCAATTGTACCATGAAAGTGTGAGAAAAAGTATTTTTACTCACCTTTTGCAGACCTCCAATGTGCTCTAAAAATTACGTACGATAAGGATTTGTACTTCCCTAAAAATTCTTCTCCCGTTTGGTGGCGTTCTTGGATCTATGTTGTTACGATTGCACTAGCAAGGTGAACAAGAACCGACGAAAACGCTAAAAAAAAACTCCCCCGCGCGGCGCTCCTTTCCTTTTGTTTCTAACCCTTTCTGTGCGTCCCGCAGCAGAGGCCAGCAGCATTATCCCCTCACTAGCGCAGTCACTTAGAAGGTATATATATATATTTATATATGGCCTGAGGCGTTTTTTTGTTAAAGTTAATTGGTTGCTTGGGCTTAATGCCCAAGTACCTGCTTTTTTTTTTTTTTTCTTCCTTTTTTTTTTCTCTCTCATATATATATATATATATATAATATAATATAATATAATATAATATAAATTTCAACAAATCATTATACCATTACTTCTTTACACTAAATCTCCCATTTATATTTTATTTGCATTACACTTTTTGATAACTTAATATTATTATTATTTATTTATTTATTTTCAAATTAATTATGTTAGAATTTTAGGATGTTACATTTTCTCCCCTCCTTAATGAATTTCGTCCCCGAAATTCTCACGTTTCACCCAAACTACACAACATTAACGGTAATGCAATACTAAGTTATGTACATGTGCCGAGAAGATCTGGATGATGTTGTCTAACATCTTCCTCAAGTTCTCAGGTAGCTTCCTCTGGAGTCATCCCTTCCCAAATCACTTTCACCAATGGGATCATCTTGTTCCTCGGAGTTTTTGTGCTCTTGTCAATGATCTGAATAGGCCTGGGCTTAAAGATCAAGTTATTCTTCAATTGTATTGACTCAGGAGCTATCACGCGTGAAATATCTGGTACGTGCTTCCGGAGTTGAGACACATGGAAGACGTCATGGAGATTCGACAACTGTGGTGGAAGAGCCAATTGGTAAGCAACATACCCGACTCTTTTTAGGATTTGAAACGGACCCATGAAACGAGGGTTGAGCTTTTTGACTTTCATTGACCTCCCAACCCTAGTCTTAGGAGTGACTCTCAAGAATACATGTTCCTCTTCCTGAAATTCTAAAGGCTTCTTTCTCTTGTCGGCATAACTCTTTTGCCTACTCTGTGTAGTGCGCATCCTTTCCCTAATGAGTTTAATCCTCTCGATGGTCTCCTGGACTAACTCTGGTCCTAGCAGGGTCTTCTCTCCCATCTCACACCAACATAAAGGAGACCTACACTTCCTCCCATAAAGAGCTTCATAGGGTGCCATGCCGATGCTAGTGTGATAACTGTTGTTATAAGCAAACTCTATAAGAGGTAGAAATTTATCCCAACCCCCACCTTCATCTAAAACACATGCTCTAAGCATGTCCTCAAGGGTCTGAATGGTCCTCTCCGACTGACTGTCCGTTTGGGGATGATAGGTTGTGCTAAAACTCAACTTAGATCCAAAAGCCTGTTGGAAAGCTCTCCAAAATCTAGAGGTAAACCGTGGGTCTCTATCTGACACTATAGAGGTAGGTATACCATGAAGCTTCACTATCCCCTTAATGTATAAGTCTGCTAGCTTATTCAAACTATAGGTTGCTTTAATTGGCAAGAAGTGAGCAGACTTGATCAACCTATCACAATTACCCATATGGCATCTAAACCCAAACGAGTCCTAGGTAGCCCCATCACAAAATCCATAGAAATCCTCTCCCACTTCCATTGAGGAATTTCTAAGGGCTGCAACAAACCTGAAGGTTTCTGATGTTATACCTTAACCTTTTGACATACTAAACACTTGGCTACAAAGCTAGCCACATCCCGTTTCATTCCTGGACACCAATACATCTTCTTTAGATCTTGATACATTTTGGTTATCCCTGGATGTATGGTAAACTTTCCCTTATGCGCTTCCTCTAAAACTTTCTCTCTAAGGCTCCCCTCCTTAGGAACAATGATCCTATTCTTAAACTTCACTAGCCCATCAACTGGCAACTCATAACCCTCCTGTCCTAACCGAGACTGCCACTCCTGACCTAAAAGTTGTTCCCGCCTAACCTCATCTCTAAGGTCACTATTAATTTCCAACCTGTTCAACTTCAAGCTTAAGACACTTAAGGACACATCCAACACATCCAGATTCTAAACTCTTCCATGAGGTTCAGCTCTTGCACCATCAAGCTCGACACGTGTAGGGACTTCCTACTCAAAGCATCTGCCATCATATTGGCCTTTCCCGGATGGTACTTCAACTCGAAGTCATAGTCCTTAAGTAACTCCATCCACCTTCGTTGTCTCATGTTCAACTCCTTCTGGTCGAACAGATATTTAAGGCTTTTATGGTTACTAAAAACTTCAAACTTTGCCCCGTAAAGGTAATGCCCCAAATCCTAAGAGCAAAAACCACGGCTGCTAGCTCTAAGTCATGGGTAGGGTAATCCCTTTCATTTGGTCTAAGCTGCCTAGAGGCATATGCTACCACCTTGCCCTCCTGCCTTAAGACACATCCCAAGCCATTCTTAGATGCGTCACAGTATACCACAGAACTCACTAAGGGATCCGGTATAGTTAAGACTGGTGATGACACCAATCTCCTCTTAAGCTCTTGGAACCCGTCCTCACACTCCGGGTACCACACAAAAGGTTTCCATTTCCTTGTCAATTGGGTCAAAGGTAAGGCTAGTCTAGAGAGTCTCTCTATGAACTTCCTATAGTAACCAGCTAAGCCTAAGAAACTTCTTACTTCGGTTATCGTCTTAGGTTGTTCCCATCCCAACACCGCATCAACTTTAGAGGAATCAACCACTACACCATCCTTTGAGATTGTGTGTCCTAAAAACTTTACCTCTTCTAGCCAAAACTCACACTTCTCCGGTTTAGCATAAAGGCGCTCGTCCCTCAAGATCCGCAACACCAACCTTAAGTGTTCTCCATGTTCTTCTGGTGTCTTAGAGTGTATTAGAATATCATCTATGAACATCACCACAATCCTGTCCAAAAAAAAAAAAAAGGTCCTAAAGATCCGATTCATGTAGTCCATGAAAACAGTTGGGGCATTGGTCACACCAAAGGGCATCACTACATACTCATAGTGCCCATACCTTGTCCTAAAGGCTGTCTTAGGAATGTCCTCATTCTTAACTCTAATTTGATGGTATCCCGACCTTAGATCTATTTTGGAAAACACCGACGCTCCCCTCAGCTGGTCTAAGAGGTCATCTATCCTAGGCAAAGGGTATTTATTCTTGATGGTCACTTTGTTCAACTGCCTATAGTCAACACATAGCCTCATGCTCCCATCCTTCTTTTTCACCAGTAGGACAGGTGCTCCCCAAGGTGACACACTAGGCCTAATAAACCCCTTCCCTAGCATCTCCTCTAACTGTTTCTTAAGCTCGCTCAACTTTAAAGGTGCCATCCTATCAGGCGCTACCGATACTGGTCCACTCCCTGGCACTAGATCTATGTTAAACTCAACTTCCCTATTCGGAGGCAAACTAGAGACATCCTTAGGGAAAACATCCCGGAATCCACACACCACATGTATAGCCGTCACATCATTGTCAGCCTCTATCTTAGCAGAGAATAAGAGTACACATCCTTGAGCTCCCTCGACTAAGCACTTATGACAAGCAACAGTAGAAACAATAGAACTGGATACGGGGAAAATCATTAGACATTGGATGTGAAGAGATAAGGATATTTTTGTCAGAATGCTTATGGCAATGAGTCTAGATGCCAATAAGTCAACACCAAGAATAACATACAATACATAGACAACAATAAGTTTGACGTCATAAGGAGTGTCTTGATGCACAAGGAAACAATTTAAACAACCAATGGAAGAACAAGAATATCCCTATAGGAGTAGAAACCTATGAACCAAAGGACAAATGAAAGATTGGCATCTCCAAATTTTCACACATGAAGGATGTATCAAGGGATGCGTTGCTCCTGAATCAGACAATATAATAAAATTTTTTTTTATAACGAGTAGAAGAAATTCAGCCCCCTTCGGATCTAAGCTGCCTCAAAATGATGACGGATTGTTCTTCTTGAATTCGAAAAGCCCCACGTGTTAAGGGTCCTAGGTTGCCACCACTTCATTAGTGACTGGCCTCCATTCCCTTTCAGTTGACGGCGAGTCTCCGTCTGCCCTTGCATAACCTTGGCCATACAATCCAAAGCTGCTGCAAGTGCAACATTCGTCCCTCGCCTATTAGTCACCATAAATCTGCTCACTACCAATGAAATACTGGGTTGATCAGGTCCAATATCCCAAAGAATAGCATGCAGCATCTATAACTCTAACAAGCATCCTATGCGCCCAAGTTTTATTTTAGAAAAAGCCCCATTACCACAGTCCGATTTAGAATCGAACTGCTCTGATACCATAAATGTAACGCCCTTCGTTACATTAGTAACCCAAAACAAATTGTATAAAAATCCTTTAATACATTAAATTAAAATATGTTAGTCATAAAAATTTTATCAATTATATAAGTCTGGAAAATGTCTCTTATTAAATAAAATAGTAATAATGTAGCAAAGTAATAATTAATAAATTCGTTACATTAGTAACCCAAAACAAATTGTATAAAAATCCTTTAATACATTAAATTAAAATATGTTAGTCATAAAAATTTTATCAATTATATAAGTCTGGAAAATGTCTCTTATTAAATAAAATAGTAATAATGTAGCAAAGTAATAATTAATAAATCCATACGTCCAAATAAAAATCCCAAGCCTCAAAATCGGGCGTCTACTAATAAACCCAACGATAAATAAAAAAATAAAATAAATATGTCTAGCCACAAACGGCTCCTTATTCAAAATAAAATACTAACAAGCTAGATAACAAATAAGTAGATTCGCTATGTCTTCAATCCTCTCCAGCTTTAGTGATATCGTCCTCGTGCTCTGAAAACAACACTTTTAATGAGATATAATCCCAGTGAATAAAAATATTTAATAAAAAGGTTCGCAAATAGTGTTGTTTTCGGCCGGCGCGGTAACCGGAAAAACATTCATGGTACCCGCTAATTTTTAAAATATTGAATATAATAAACCTCCAAAATAATGATATATATAAATGAAATTAATGTCAACCATTTAAAGCACAAACTCATAAACTCAGCAACGGTCACATCTCATTGCATTTAATCACATTCACCATGCAAACTCTACACAATGCAACTCCACTAACATGACTCGGTGATTCCCGTAATCACTTAACTTGACTCTTTGGTTCCCGTAACCAGGTGTGAATCCCGGATCCACTAAGGTCTATGAGCTCATATCCATGCAATGGCGTCCCCATCGCCTTCCCCATCCCGGATGGAGGTATCTAATATTCCATCCCAGATGTGAATATTTTCAATAAATTGATATCCCATCCCGGATGGTGATATCTCTCATCCTATTCCCTAATAGAATGTACAACCGTCACCCTTCCCTGAAGGTGATGACCAACTCATATGTACCATGCAACATGTCATCCCGGATGATCACAAATGTCATCCCAGATGACTACCAAATATTTCCTCAAACTCCATGCAGCAATTACATAGACACTATAACAGGATTTAAAATACAAACACAACCATAACATATAAGTCCTTAATAGAATTTATGCTTGTTATAGTACATGTATTCACTCACAGGGGCATGGCATATATGTATCAATAGAAATCATCTAATATCAAACATAAATAATGTTATGCCACTGCTATAAGGTTACGCACGGTACGAAATTTGGGCGTCTATTTAGCTATTTATTTTCTTTATCATTATCATTTTATTGCATCAAACATTAATAGAATAACAAGAAAATTACACTCACTAAACCAATTCATCAGGTGACTTGAAAATATTTCAAAATTCCAAATAAAAATCATGCACTCTAAAATCTTAATTTTTGTAATTAAACAAATCTATATAACAAAGCTTCAAATCAATTGTACCATGAAAGTGTGAGAAAAAGTATTTTTACTCACCTTTTGCAGACCTCCAATGTGCTCTAAAAATTACGTACGATAAGGATTTGTACTTCCCTAAAAATTCTTCTCCCGTTTGGTGGCGTTCTTGGATCTATGTTGTTACGATTGCACTAGCAAGGTGAACAAGAACCGACGAAAACGCTAAAAAAAACTCCCCCGCGCGGCGCTCCTTTCCTTTTGTTTCTAACCCTTTCTGTGCGTCCCGCAGCAGAGGCCAGCAACATTATCCCCTCACTAGCGCAGTCACTTAGAAGGTATATATATATATTTATATATGGCCTGAGGCGTTTTTTTGTTAAAGTTAATTGGTTGCTTGGGCTTAATGCCCAAGTACCTGCTTTTTTTTTTTTTTTCTTCATTTTTTTTTTCTCTCTCATATATATATATATATATAATATAATATAATATAATATAATATAAATTTCAACAAATCATTATACCATTACTTCTTTACACTAAATCTCCCATTTATATTTTATTTGCATTACACTTTTTGATAACTTAATATTATTATTATTTATTTATTTATTTTCAAATTAATTATGTTAGAATTTTAGGATGTTACAGTTGCCCTATGCCAAAGTAAATTGATGGATAAGTTGTATGATGTCCCATTGTTTGTGCAATGAAAGGGTAAGTTGATGCTGCCCTAAGCCAAAGTAAATTGAGGGATACGTTGTATGTTGTCCAATGGTTTGTGCAATGAAAGGGTAAGTTGATGCTGCCATAAAGCAAAGTAAATTGATGGATATGTTGTCCCATGGTTTGTGCAATGAAAAGTAATGAAGGGTAAGCTGATGCTGCCCTAAGCCGTAGTAAATTTATGGGTAAGTTGAATGCTGCCCAGGGGAAAGTCGTATGCTGTCCCATATAAGAATGAATTAATTAAGTATGATGTGATTCTGAAATTGTTGATTATGAGTTTCAGTTTATGTGAAATATTTACTTATATTAATTAATATGATTTAAGGACTGGAATGTCAAAACTATTTTGTGAACTTATGCTAGCTATTGAGATGTATTTCTCACATTGTTTCTTTTTATGTAACCAGTCCAGGTGCAGGTGTTAATAGTTCCAAGCCAAGTGGACAGTGCGACACCCTAAAATCGGAATCACATGGTTACCCGTTGCAGAAAAGAAACTTATTTAAAACGATGGTCGCCTTCGGAAAAATAACCTTTTATATAGGGTTACTGAAAAAGGGTACTCAATCTTTTTTTGTTAAAAGAAGTTAAGAAAAGGTGTGAACACTCAGAACATGAAATAAACATCATGCATATAAATATAACTGTCCCACTTGGGATCTTAGGTTTGATTACAAAACAGGCCTTGTCGAACCAGTCAACATACACTAAAACAGCTACTGAAGAAATAGGTAAAACAAGAAACATCAAACCGGGGATAGGGAACTGGGTACAAGACTCAAAAGATGGCTCTAAAAGCCTAGGGACTATCGAGACAACTCCAAGAGCCGACGAACGATCTACCAATGCCTCCTGCATGTAGAGTGATCACAGACGCTACCCTCAGACGAGATATCAGATGCCAGATCGATAACGTCGCCACCATCGTCGATAGGGATGTCGTCATCTCCTGGATCCTGCAGATGGTGTAACACCCCAATTTTTCCGCTTTCTAAGATCGGTATAAATATAAACAAACGTTTATATTTTTATCGGAAACTTAGAAAATTAATTTGGGAAAACCAAAGTCATATTCATATCGTACTTATTTTTATAAGTATATGGTGAAATTTTTGGTTGAAAATTCAGACGGAACCCGGTCTGCGTTTTCGTTGACAATAAGATTTTACTGCTCAAGTGACCTAATTTTGACTCGTGAACGAAACACTTCAGGTTTTTATGAAGTTTCCAACTTCTTTGGCTATTTTAAAATTTTTCACTTAAAAAGTGAAATAATATATATTATGCGGGTGTTATACGAAATCGGGTAAACGATAGAGCTGAAAACGGGATTTGCGGGACCCGCTAACGGATAAATAGGATGTCAAATCATGATGAGTCACAAGGGGTGAGTCATGGGATGGCTCCTCATGGTCATGATTACTTTTTAGGGGAAATGACCATTATGCCCTTATGGTTGATTTTAATTACAAATTAACCTAAAGCAAGATTACACCTTTGTCCTTGGATTTTTGGCATATTGACCCTTTTGCCCTTGAAACCCACGGCCTCAAATCTTCCAAGAGGCCCAACTTCACACCTATTTAAGGAGCGCTTCATCTTCTTCATCAACTTTGCCATTTTCCATTAAAACTCCTAAGTTACATAGCTTGATTTTGTGAAGCAAGTCCTTGGGTCCTCACTTGTTTTTGATCTTGAAGAGGTGAATCCTATTCTCCTTCCCTAGTCATGTCTATGTTCTTCAATAAGTTTCATGATTCAAAGTCTATTTCATCTATGTTCATCACTTTTAAGTTTCTAGATCTAGAACTTTGAAAAATCACCATAAATCATAGAAAAATCCTAAAAATATGAAAGTAATTTCTATAATCCTATTATTACCTCTATATTCTAGATCTAGAAGCTTGCATCAAAAAAAAAAAATCGAACCTATTTAACCTAAGGAGGCAGAACCTATGGTTGTGTGTGTGTGTGGGGTGGGGGGGAGGATTTTGTTCATTTTCTTTACAAGATTCAATCTTATAAGATATATAGGTATTAGATCTATGTTGTTTGGGTTAAATTAGAGTCTCTAAACCATTTTAATGGTCATGGCCGAAAATCATTTGTTGAAGGATTGGAAGATTTAATTTCAATCTTTATGTCATGATCATTGATTTAGGGTTTTAAGTGATTATAAATTCCTAATCCAAGAGTTTATAAATTTTAAGGATTTTGAACCCCAAAGTCAGCCCTTGGCCGAAACCAACATGGAGGATTTTAGGCTTGATTTAGTTGTTTGTTTGTTGATTGAGTGTTATGTTTAATGAAGGATAGGCTAAGTTATCGGCTACGCGCGTTATCGGAGTTACTTGGATTTCCAACGATCTGTTTCTCAGAGATACTGTGTTTTTGAGGTAAGGGGAGTACCTGAGGGATTTTTCTGATAGCCATGTGTAATTGTTATTGATTGTGTTAGTTATTGAGTCTATGTAAAATTTCAATTAGTTAGCATTACTTGCTTATGTTATCATTTGTTGTTAATTATTTGTGCTGTTTGTATTCAATTATTTGTTTTATTTGACTATGTGTTTTAATTTCTAATTGATGTAATCTTAGCATGATAGTATTATTTAATGTGGATTGTGAATTTGAAAGCCTGACAGTGGTCAGAGCTCAATTAAATAAGAGTTAAAAGCTTTTTTTTTTTTATGAATTAATGAGTTTAATTCAATGGAAATAGTAATATAATATTACCTAGTTATTTATTTAATGAAAAATGGGAAAAGTGAAAAATAATATTATTTTAATCATAACAGCGAAATAGCGTTTTATGAGCCATAGTGAGGACGTAACCGTGAAAATATTTTAGCACTACTAATTTTCACCTGAGTAATTTATAAATATTAGAAAATAAAATTTTAAGCAAAAAAGTTTTGAAAATAATTTTATTACAGTGTTGGAAAAATTAATTTATGACAAAGAGTCATATTTTTACCTAAATGCGTCTTAAAACAGCAAACGACGGACAATTCCGTCAATATTTACCAAAGTGTTTTTAAAGAGGGTATTATTGAGAATTTGTCTCAAATAAGGTTTTACAGTTCAAATTATTGATTTTTGAACAAAAATAAGTTTTAAGGAATTTTGTTAAGTTTACAAAACGAATTTCCAACGAAAAAGGATTTTCGGTAAACCTAGAGTTATTTCCATCAACTTGGATAGGTTGAGGAAACTTTGATTTTGTTTTGTTTTTCACAGAACAAAAATGGTTTAAACGAACCTAGCAACCGAGACGTCGGGTCTAGAGTTCTAAGATATGGGCCTGGGGTCCGAAGAGGAAATTATGGACTATAATGTCCTATAAACCGTATATTTGGTTTTGTGCACTAAAATCTACGCGTCCAAGACTGGTGCATCGATCTGGATTTCGTGATTTGCACACCTTTTGACTTGGAGTCAGTTATTTTGGAAAGAGGTATTAAACTTGAAAGTTTAAATTGGTAATTTAGTCGTGAGACTTTTAGCTCCGACACGTAAAGATTGATCACAAATAAAACAACGAGAACAAAATGTTTTACATGCATTACAGGGCAGACGTGCCTTTGCATAGGACTTGAATGCTTGTTGGCAAGTATTCATGCAGTTTGCGTCACTGTGCCTTGATGGATATACGACCAAGTAGACCATGTGCTATATGTAGTCACCACTTTGCCTTGAGTTGGACTGTGGAATGGTCAATAGAACTTTGCCATATCGGGCATTGATTCTGCCTTTATTGGCAACTAGAGCCTGGTCAGCTCATTCACTTGTTGGTTGGAGCTCCGGAGATTAGGTCTCAAAGTTAGTTGTTGAATATTGAAGTGTCATGGTTTTTTTTCTTTAAAACGGTTACGACTGTCGGGTATGAAACCCTTTGATAAATATATATTGTTTATCTATGAATATTCATGTTAATTGGTATTTGAGAGTCGTGCATATGGTTATCGTTTTAAAATCCACATATTGGAACTCACCCGTGCATATACAGGTTCTTCTGTCTTTGCTATCGTACCTTGGTACACGAATGCAGATATTGCAGAAGAGTTCCTTAAGTCAGTTGGAGACTTAAGTCTGGATTGCGAAAAGAGGTGTGTGATCATAGGGATGATCACGAGGTTTTATCAGTGAGTGTCTTGTAGAGCGACCAGCTTAGGATTTCTTTGGGATAGTATGATTTGAGAAAGTTTGTGTAGGTATTTTGAAAACCTTTACATTGTTTAAAATTCTGTTGTGAATATTATTTTTTTTACTATTGAGATAAGTAGTTACGTACTACCCTATTCAAAGGAAATTGTTTTACACCCAGATTTTCTGACTCCAAGTAAATCAAATTTTTCCGAAAGCACCCAGAAAAATTATTTTTAATTTATTTCCGCACGTGTTAGTATAGTAATGCCCAAGGGGTGTATTGCAGATGGCACTCTGGCTCATCCTCCTCCTCGTCCTCGACCTCTATCAGCTCAAGAGGTTCTTCCTCAGGATCCTCTTCGGGATCCTCCTCCACTGGATCCTCCGCAAGCGGTTCAACTGGATCAAAATGCTCATGAAGGAGACTGGTGACTTGTAGCGTATGAAGGTAGTACCATGGAGGTGGAAGCACCATAGTCCTCGTCTCGACAATATGAATCCTTCGTACGAGCACTCCGTTAGCATTCGTATCCGTAGTCATGACTGGTCCTCGATACGTCGCAGTTGTCGCACCCTCCTGTATAGTCCAGTTCCCTGCCATCCCAGCATGATCAAACACTTCGCTCCCCAAGCTCGATTGTGCCAAGGGAACGTTCGGATCCATCTAAAAGCACGTGCATACCCGATACAAGAAGAAAAGAACATAACATACAGATGTGCAAGAGTGAGATACCGTCATAAGATATATCCCACAACAGCCATATACATGATACATACATCACATAATCATATAAGCAGTTAAATCATGCATATACATAACATAACAGTGTTATATCAAAGAGTCTCAAACCCGCACAGTCAATCTTTGAAAATATGCATGGCACTTCAATATCAGGCTCTAACTTAATCTCATGAGATATCAACACCGTTTTCCACTGGAGAAGAATTAGAGTTGGTCAATATCTAGCCTACCAGGTAATTGCCTCCATACCCTCATGCATTTAAGGTTTCAGGACGAGGAACGTCACATGTGCCTCTAAACCGGTCACATGGACTGACTCCTAGATACCACCTTGTATCCGATATGTAAGAAAGCACGTCTGGCTGGGGAAATGCACATGAGAAAATATTTTATTTTCAAAGGTTTTCTTTATGTTCATTCTTTTTCGCTGTCGCAGCTCAAAGCTAACGACTTAATCATCATTTCCCCATCACTTGAAAACTTAGAAACATAGGACACACAGTTTGAATGTTCAATCACAACGCCTGAGACCGATGCTGCAGTCAAGGGTTGTGGTCGTAGAAAACAACATTCACTTTTTACAACGTTCATCACAACGTGGTTAGGACACACAGTCCACAACAACGTGATTAGGACACACAATCTACAACAATGAAATCAAAACGCACTGTCCTCGATTTCGAGAATTGGACTCTCAGTCCAGAACATCATGAATAGGACTCATGGCCCTGAATTAACACTGATCTAAGATCACGTGCGTATAACTGAATACTAGAGGTGATGTCTTGCGTACTAGATTCTCTTTCTTAAGTACTTATTTTTCGTTCAGTGAAAATCAAATTCAAAACCGAATCCTCGATAACCTATCCAGGCTATCGGAGAGTTTCTAAAACATTTAGGAGAAAACCTTTTCTTTGAAAATATTTTATAAAGCATCTTTGAAATACTTTTGTCTTTGAAAATACCCAATAGGATATTGCCAAATAATCTTGAAAGTTTTCACTTGAAGACACATAGTTCGAAAAGGATTTTTCTCTTGTATAACAATAGTTCACCAAAATCATTTCAACATTTAAAACAAGTACTTTAAGTTAATGAGCTTTTGGAAAAGAACACCAATCCCTTCATCTTCAAAGCTTATTAAGGTTATTAATCCTTATAACAGTTGAGCACAAACACAAGTCTGGCTTAGCAAACTTTCAATCAACAGCAGTATATAATCTCAGTTCAATGCTAATATCACAGTTGAAAGTAGTTCATCAAAGATATGCATTATAACATTTAGAACAAGCACAGTTCAACATCAGATAATAGCATAACAGTTCAAGTACATTAGATAACCAAGTAAGCTCAATCAACATATAAATATCTAGTTAAACACATACACACATGCATACAGTTATTGAATATCTTTTGGAAATCCCCTCTTACCTCACGTCGGAGTTAAGAGTTTTAGATTTGAAAAGAAGGTTCACGAACGTCCGATGGAAGTCTAAGGTTACCAACATAAAATCATGAGTTAAAAAAAGAAATAAACTTGAGAACACTAACCACAAGGTATAGGTTCGGTTCATACAATAAACTAGGATTAGGGGTTTTCGAAATTTATGCGACTCTTGGATTTATGATCCTTAAGTGCTAGAAGTTCATAAACAACAATCTTTTAACAAAGTTGAATTAAAAATCCCACTAAGTACTTGACTTAGGGTTTCGTCCAAGCATAGGTAAATAGGCTAGGAATTTCTAAACTTTCCAATCTCTTTAGGTTAGCATCCATACATAGTAAGGAGCTTGAAACCATGATCATTTCGGAAAATGGAAAAATCAAATGTCTTAGACCATGAACTCTTAGGTTAGGCCTTAACTAGTTTGTGAGGTTAGAGATCTTTAAATCATCCAATCTTTTGGACATAGCATCCTTTAACATGAAGGAGCTTTAATCCATAATCATCTTGGAAAACAAAATAAAATAACACATCCTAGGTCAAATGTTACATTCGGCCATCATAGGAAAATAAATCAAGAAAATATTTTAAACTTTCCAATCACTTAGACATAGCATCCTTTAACATAAGGAGTTTTTTAGTCCATGATCACTCTAGAAAACAAAACTCAACATCTTTGCCATAACCATTTAAGGTTTCGGCCTTTTCAAGAAATAGGGGTTAGAAATCTTCAAACTTTCCAATCTCTTGGACTTAGCATCCTTCTATATCAAGGAGTCTTAATCCATGATCATTTTGGAAAACAAAACTTAAACACCATTGCCTTAAAACTCATTGGTTTTGGTCTTTACATAAAAATACGGTAAAAATCTTTAAACTTTCCAATCACTTAGACATAGCATCCTTTAACATAAGGGAGCCTTGGTCCATGATCATCTCAGAAATGAAACTCAAATACAAACTCATACATGTAAAAGTTGAAACAAGATTCACCTAAACCATATACATGGTTTCGGCCTCCTTAGGAAGAAGAGGTTAGGAAACTTTGTTATACACAACCTTTTAGTATGTGATAGTATGAGTAAATACAAGATTATAGAAAGTGATTTCAACTCAAAAGGAGTTTTCTACCATTTTTTAGAGGTTTTAGAAGTTAAAAGCACATGAAGGACATATGAAGAAAACTTTGAAATAAAAGATGAAACTTTGAAAAAGAACTACATAGAAGTATTACCCTTAACAAGATGAACAACTTTGATGAAGAACTCTAAGAGAAAAGCTTGATAAAAATGTAAACTTTGTAAGAGAGAAGAAGAAGAAGAAATGTAGTAAAGTGTAGATGTGAGAAATGGAGGAAAGTGATGAAGTGTGGAAATGAAGAGTGTTTATAGAGAGTGAGAGAGAGAGGTAACGGTTTGGGAGGAAGAAAGAAGAGAAGAAAGAAGGTGGGTTGCTTGTAGAGAAGATAAGGAGTTAAGGTGATGTGATGTGATTGGAGAGAGAAAGATGAAAAAATGAGATTTTTGAAAAAAGTCAAGATTCACCTTTTGAGGTGTGTCATAACCTTCACATCAAGTCACTTCATGTCACTTCATTCTCTTGATGCTCTACTCCATTGCGTATTAGATGACTTCCCCGATCGTATTTCCCGACGATTTCACCCGGGAAATACCTAAGATTTGGTCCCGAACAAGATTTTAAAAAAAACTCCAAACCCACACAAAACATCATAAAAACACTAAACGTCTCGTTCACGAATTTAAATTTGGTCTCTAGCTCGGTAAACTTGTACTGGCAGTGAGAACCCAGATCGATTTTCGTCTGAATTTTCGACCGAAAATTTTACTGTGACTTCATACGATAAAACAACACAAGAAAATGATTTTATTTTAAATAAAATCATCCTATGGATTTTATCAAAAATAAACACATTAAAGCATATATTTACTGATAAAGATGCATACGAAAAACATGGTGTTACAGACAGAGTTGATCCCATAACTTGTCTCTTATATGAATTTTGCTCATGTGTATTTATTCTTGGGATGATCTAGTCTTAAGTTACTGATGTGAAGTAATGAACTAGCTTAATGTTCTATCTTTCCGACTTGTGTACATAGGGAAGGACTATCTTGGAAGCTTAGTATAAAAGTCTAGAACTTATATTTTGAAATGTAATGTTTGAATGTTGTATAGAAGTATCATTTTCATCCGTGCTCTCTTAAAAATGCTCAAGGTTCTTTCCAGTTTAGTGGATAAATACTTTGAGATATATATTTTTTTTTAACCGATCTTAATTGAGAGCATGTTTTGGAAAGTTGTGTTTATTTGAGGCATAGTTAATGTAATTTTAGTGTTTTTTTTAGTATATTGAGGACTTTTCAACTGTTAATTCTGCAGTTAGTTAGTTGTCATGGCAGATGAAAGGATTTCGGGAGATGCTTTGAAGGAAATCTCATCAAATATGGAGGCTCTTGTAGCAAGACTTGAGGGGCAAGCTGCAGCTCAGGTAGCGACAGCCCAAATTCTACAACAAGTGCAAGAAGATCTCCATCAAGCGACCCAAAGAAATACTAATGAAGGAAATCTAGAGGTAAACAATCCTAGCCAGCTCAACACACTCTTGAACTAGTTTAGAAAGGCCAACCCGCCATCTTTCCTGGGTGAGTATGATCCTGCAATAGCTGAGAGGTGGGTGAGGCAGATCGAAAATATATTTGGGGTTCTGGAGTGCACCTCAGAGCAGGAGCATCCCTAACCACATTTATGTTAGAGGGAGAGGCTGAGTTTTGGTGGAAAGGAGCCAAAAGATTTCAAGAGTCCAAGGGACTTCCCATTACTCGGGAAGTGTTTGTTGAAACATTTTATGACAAATATTTCCCGGAGAATGTGAAGAACCAAAAAGAAGCAGAGTTTCTTAGTTTGAAACAAGAAAGCATGTCAGTAGCCCAATACGAGGCTAAGTTTGAAGAATTGTCTAAATTCTCTTCCTACCTAAAACACACTCATGATGATACTTGGAAAGCAGTGAATTTTGAGAGAGGTTTGAGGCTAGAGATCAGAGATAGGGTAGCAACCTTAGAGATTAGAGATTTTGCTAAGCTAGATGGCAAAGCTAAGATAGCAGAGGAGAGCCTTAAAGCCTTCACAATTGAAAAGAGAAACTATAGTGAACCTTTCAAGGAAAAAGGGAAACCCCTGAATAAGAAATTCAAAAGTGAAAATGTACAGGGGAAGAAAAATCATTCCTCTAGCAACCAAGCTTCTAGCCGACCTATTTGTAAACAGTGTGGAAAGAATCATGGTGGAATTTGCAGGGCTGATCAGAATGTTTACTTTATATGTGGGAAACCTGGTCATTTTGCTTGGCATTGTAAGTCAAGGAAGGAATCTGCATCTAACTCCAAACCATAGAATCAAGGGCATGTTTTGCTCTTTCTCAGCAAGAGGCTAGTAAGTCCCCTAATTTAATCAAAGGTGCGTTAAGGATCAAAGATAAATTTGTAAATGCATTGTTTGATTCGGGTGCCACACACTCTTTCATTTCATATGACTGTGTTAGGAGTCTGGGATTGGAAATTGATTCTTTGCCATATGACTTGTCCGTTTCTACTCCTACTGGAACTCATATGCTTACCTTTGATGGTTATGTGAAGTGTATTGTTCAATTTGATAAGAAAAGTACCACCCTTGACCTTATTTGTCTTCCTATGCAAGATCTGGATTTAGTGATTGGTATGGATTGGTTATCTGCTAATAACGTTATTCTTGATTGTGATAAAAAGATTGTTTCCTTACCTGCTTGCATGTTTGAGTCAAAGCCATATGATGAATGTCCATGTTTGACCGCCACCCAAGTTGTGAGAAGCCTTAGGAAGGGTTGCCAAGGGTTTTTGGTCTTCTTTTCTCTACAGACTAATGTAGAAGAGGGAATAGATAAAATACCAGTTGTAAAAGATTTTCCAGAGATATTCCCTAAAGAGTTTAGTGGTCTCCCACCTGATAGAGAAGTAGAGTTTTCGATTGACCTTGTTCCTGGGTCTGGTCCCGTATCTAAAGCTCCTTATAGGATGGCTCCAGTAGAGCTAGCAGAGCTTAAAAAGCAAATAGAAGAGTTGCTAGAGAAA
Source organism: Sophora flavescens (assembly GCA_030762895.1). NCBI lineage: Eukaryota > Viridiplantae > Streptophyta > Magnoliopsida > Fabales > Fabaceae > Sophora > Sophora flavescens. The sequence continues at coordinate 96,197,933 of CM061068.1, read as the reverse complement.
GGGTTCATTCGACCCAGTGTGTCTCCTTGGGGTGCACCAATCTTGTTTGTCAAAAAGAAATATGGTAGTCTTAGACTATGCATAGACTATAGACAGTTGAACAAAATAACCATTAAGAATAAGTATCCCTTACCTAGGATTGATGATCTCTTGGATCAATTAAATGGAGCCTCAGTTTTCTCTAAGATAGATTTGAGATCAGGTTACCATCAATTGAGAGTGAGAGAGGTAGATATTCCAAAAACAACCTTTAGGACCAGGTATGGGCATTATGAGTTCTTGGTGATGCCATTTGGCTTAACCAATGCTCCAGCTATATTCACGGACTACATGAATAGGATTTTTAGACCCTACCTAGACAAGTTTGTTGTGGTTTTCATAGATGATATTCTGATATATTCCAGAAGTCATCGGGAGCATGAGAATCATTTGAGAATAGTCTTGGAGATCCTGAGAGATAAGAAGTTATATGGTAAGTTGAGTAAATGTGAGTTTTGGTTGTCTGAGGTCAAATTTCTAGGACATGTGGTATCTAAAGATGGTATATCTGTAGATCCTAGCAAAGTAGAAGCTGTGACTTCTTGGGAGAGGCCTAAGACTATAACTGAGATTCGAAGTTTCCTAAATCTAGCTGGTTACTATAGAAGATTCATTCAAGGATTCTCTCAAATAGCACTGCCCTTAACCCGATTGACTAGGAAGAATCAACCTTTTGTATGGGATGATAGATGTGAGAGTAATTTTTAAGAGTTAAAGTCTAGACTTACCTCTACTCTAGTGTTAGTAATCCCTAATCCTAATGATCCCTTTGTGATTTACAGTGATGCTTCAAAGAGGGGATTAGGTTGTGTTTTAATGCAACAAGGTAGAGTAGTAGCTTATACTTCTAGACAGCTTAGACCTCATGAAGAGAATTATCCCACACATGATCTAGAGCTAGCTGCTGTAGTCTTTGCCCTTAAAATTTGGAGACATTATCTATATGGTGCTCGATTTGAGGTTTTTAATGATCATAAGAGTTTGAAATATTTGTTTGATCAAAAGGAATTGAATTTGAGGCAAAGAAGATGGGTTGAATTTCTCAAGGATTATGATTTTCTTCTTAAGTATCACCCAGGAAAAGTAAATGTAGTTGCTGATTCTTTAAGTAAGAAGTTAATCCACATGTCTATTTTGATGATTAAGGAATAAAATTTGATAGAGGACTTGAGAGACTCAATCTCTTCTGTATCTGTGAAGCCAGGTAGTCTCCTAATGAGTGAATTGAGGATCCAAATTGATCTTAAGGATAGAATTCGAGCTTCTCAGGATAATGATCCATATTTGCGTAAGATTAGGGAGCAAATTGCTCAAGGGAAGTTGAAGGAATTTAATATCTCTGAGGATGGATTTGTTAGATACCATGATAGGTTGTGTGTGCCTGAAGTCTCTGAGCTTAGAGGGTATATCTTAGAGGAAGCCCATAAGAGTAAGTACACCTTGCATCCTGGAGCAATTAAAATGTACCAAGATTTAACGAAAAATTTCTACTGGCCTGGTATGAAATCTGATGGCTCTAGATATGTGTCTAAGTGCCTAACTTGTCAAAGAGTAAAAATAGAACACCAGAAACCAGCTAGGTTGCTTCAACCATTAGATATTCCTAAGTGGAAATGGGATAGCGTTTATATGTATTTTATTATGGGTTTTCCTAAGACATCCTCAGGTCATGATACCATTTGGGTTGTTGTGGGTAGACTAACTAAGTCTGCCCACTTCTTAGCCATTAGATCTACCTATAATCTAGAAAAATTAGCTCAGGTGTACATCAATGAGATTGTTAGATTGCATAGAGTACCTAGTAGCATTGTATCTGATCATGATCTTAGATTTACTTCTAAATTATTGAGATCATTGCAAAATGCTTTAGGTACTAAGTTGAGGTTTAGTACTGCCTATCACCCTCAGTCTGATGGACAGACTGAGAGGACAATCCAAACCTTAGAGGATATGCTTAGAGCATGTGTGCTAGAAATGAAGGGAAATTGGAATATGTATCTGCCTTTAACTGAGTTTACTTATAACAATAGTTACCATTCTAGTATCCAGATGACCCCATTTGAGGCTCTATATGGGAGAAGATGTAGGTCACCCTTGTGTTGGGTGGAGCTAGGGGAGAGAAATCTCCTAGGACCAGATTTGGTTGATCAAACCTCTAGGGACATAAAACTCATCAGGGAGAGACTGCTAACAGCTAAAAGTAGACAAAAGAGCTATGCAGATAAGAGAAGACGAACCTTAGAGTTTGAGATCGGCGACCATGTGTTACTTAAGGTAAATCCAGTTAAGGGTGTGGTGCGATGAATGAAATCCAAAAAGCTAAACCCCAGATACATTGGTCCTTTCCAAATCCTTGATCGAGTTAGACCTGTTGCTTATAAACTAACTCTTCCTCCAAATCTATCTTAGCTTCATAATATTTTCCATGTATCTCAATTAAAGAAATACTTCCTAGACCCTAAACATGTCATTGAACATGAATCAATGCATTTGCAAGACAATTTATCTTATGCAGTTGAACCAGAGCGTATCATGGATGCTCAAGAAAAGAAATTGAGAAACAAGAGCATACCCCTAGTCAAAGTGGTCTGGAAAGGATTATCTAAAGAAGAAGCTACTTGGGAAATGGAGGAAGACATGAGGGATCAATATCCTCAACTCTTTATATAAGGTATGTTTAATTTTGAGGACAAAATTCTTTTAAGGGGAGTGGAATCGTAACAATCAAATTTTTTTTAATACCTAGAATGCCCTATGTATTTAATTAGCTATCTTTCGGCATTAAAAAAATAGAAAAAAAAGGGAGAGACACTAAGCTTTGCTGTTTTGGATAAGTGGGGGAGCCTATTTCATTTCTTTTACCCCTTGACCCTCTCTCTCTATTCATTTTCTGGTACCAACTCATTTCCTTCTTCCTCATAACCTTCTTACCCTCACTACCCATTTTTCTCTAACAATTCCACAATTTCTCCATAGCTTAGCTTGCATGTTGGCTAAATTGGATTCTCCTCATGATTCTCTATCATTACCCTCAAGTTATTGAAGGTTAAGAAGATAGTGATGCAAGGAATTGAAGAACAAAGCTTTGAGTTAGTGGGCAACAAGGATTCTTCAAGCAAGTTTGGAATCTCTTCAAGATTTTGGGGATCTAGGAACTTCACCCACTTTCAGGTAGCTAGCATTCCTTAAATCATGTTAGTTAACCAATTAATATACATATATGATGGATTGTTGTTATGGGTGTTTCAATGGTGGTGTTGTGAGTAGGAAAGAGATGAAAGATGCTTGCATGTTGAGAAACTGTGAATCTAGAAAATTCTGGGTAAAACAGCCTTAGTGTGTGAATTATTGCGATTTATTGGATTGGAGTTTTCGAGTGAAAACAATTTTAAATTGATTATGTATGTGTTGGATATTACTAGAAAAAAAAAATCATAAATTTCCTGTTTCATTTACCTGTTAGAAAAATTCCAAAACTATTGGACTGTTTAGGACTTTGTTTTGAGTAATACACTGTCAGAACAGCTTCAATGCGTGAATTTTCATGATTTATTGCCTTCGAATGTTTGAGTGAGACCAATTTTGTATTGTTTAGTGGTATGTTGGCTATATCCAGTAAAAGTTTCAGAATTTTTGGATGATGTCGGAATTTTCTAAAAATTCGTGGATTTCAGACTGTGTTGAGTGAATAATTATGATTGTGGTTATGTTTATAGATTTACAAAATTGTGAAATTCTTGTTCTGAGTTTTAATCCTATAGATACTTGTTATTGAGTGTTTAAATTATGATTTAAGTCTCTGGAAAGTTGAGTTTTGGTATTGTAATGGTCTATCTTAAGAAGACAATAAAGAAAAGTAAATATATGTTCATAAGAATGCATCATTGTTCTTAGTGTTCTTGTTGAACCTTGATGAAACATAGTTCTTGATGCATGACTTTAGAAAATTAGAGGCATATGGCATGTTAGTCACTAATGCTATAAGTCATGATTTAGTTCTTTGCCTTCCATAGTTGTACAAAGAAGTATTTCATTGAGAAATATAGTTAACTGAATGAGGTCAAGGGGATAAGTTGTATGTTGTCCCATGGTTAGTGCAATGAAAGGGTAAGTTGATGCTGCCCTAAGCCAAAGTAAATTGAGGGATAAGTTGTATGCTGTCCCATGGTTTGTGCAATGAAATGGTAAGTTTCCCTATGCCAAAGTAAATTGATGGATAAGTTGTATGATGTCCCATGGTTTGTGCAATGAAAGGGAAAGTTGATCCTGCCCTAAGCCAAAGTAAATTGAAGGATAAGTTGTATGCTATCCCATGGTTTGTGCAATGAAAGGGTTGATGCTGCCCTAAGCCAAAGTAAATTGATGGATAAGTTGTATGATGTCCCATGGTTTGTGTAATGAAACGGAATGAAGGGTAAGCTGATGCTTCCCTAAGGGGTAGTAAATTTATGGGTAAGTTGAATGCTGCCCAGGGGATAGTTGTATGCTGCCCCATATAAGAATGAATTAATCAAGTGGGATGTGATTCTTAAATTGTTGATTATGAGTTTCAGTTTATGTGAAATATTTACTTATATCAATTAATATGATTTAAGGACTGGAATGACAAAACTATTTTGTGAACTTATGCTAGCTATTGAGATGTATTTCTCACATTGTTTCTTTTTATGTAACCATTCCAGGTGCAGATGTTAATAGTTCCAAGTCAAGTGGACAGAGTTGATCCTGCAACTTGTCTCTTATATGAATTTTGCTAATGCGTATTTAGTCTTGGGATGATCTAGTCTTACGTTAGTGATGTGAAGTAATGAACTAGTTTAATGTCTATCTTTCTGACTTGTGTACATAGGGAATGACTATCTTGGAAGCTTAGTATAAAAGTCTAGAACTTATATTTTGAAATGTAATGTTTGAATGTTGTATAGAAGTTTCTTTTTCCATCTGTGCTCTCTTAAAAATGCTCAAGGTTCTTTCCAGTTTAGTGGATAAATACTTTGAGAGATATTTTTTTTTAACCGGTCTTAATGCCTTAAAAATGAAGCAAATCAAAAGATTTATTCTTTTGAGTAATCAAGAGACAAATAAAAGTAGGCATTACAGGCAGTATGTCCTAAAGGTGAAGTTATGGACTATTTTGTCCTATAAAGATTGTGTAAGTTTTGTGCTTTATAATCTACGAATCTAAGACTGCATACATCGGCCTAGACCTCCGTGATTTGCACACTCAGACTTTGCGTCCTATTGTTGAAATTAAAAGACAAACTTAAATGTTTAAAAGTTGAGAAGGTTGTAAGCTTTTGAGATCCGACAAGGAAAGAATGAACGAAAAAGAAAAGTGACGAAAACAAAATGTTTTACATGCATTAATTGGTAGACGTGCCGGTATTGATCATTGTACCTTAATGGACAAATGTTCCATTTATCGCGATGATCATTGTGCCTTGACGGACAATGCGTCATGTAAATTTGATCATTGTACCTTAACGGACAATGTGTTTTTATGGACAAAATGTTCCATTTATCGTGATGTCCATTGTACCATGAGTTTGTTGGGAAATACCAGCATAATTTCCCTCCTCTGTGAACTCAAAATTAGGCACTAAGCGGAAGCGTAAAAATAAGTGTAATAACACCGGACAATTTTTAGCGTGGAAAAACCTCCTCAATGTGAGCAAGGAAAAACCACGGGACCCGTAGGCCGCTTAAACTTCCACTATAACAATAATGGGAATACAAAAATACAAGAGTATTGTATCCTCAATTTGTGGATAACACTCTCACAAATTGGCTCACTATTTTTCTCTCTGAGAAAACTCTCTCTAAGAATCTCTCTATTTTTCTCTCACTCTCTCTTGTGAGGCTCTCTCTCAATTATATCTCACTCTTCTTAGTGAGGATTGGTGTATTTAGTTAGCACCCCTTAAGCTTCTTTATATAGGCTCAAGGGGGCTCTCCAAGTTAGCTCCCATACAATGTGGGACTTGCTTTGGCTGAAATTTCCAACAAATCTCCCCCTTCAGCCAAAGGGAAAATATCCTTGAATCAGTTTGGGGTTGATGCTAAGCCTGCAACTTCTTTATAGACTTCTATCTTCTCTTTCGGTAGAGCTTTTGTCATCATATCTGCCCCGTTATCTTTTGTGTGTATTTTCTCAATCTGCAGCAGTTTACTTTCTAACACCACGGATCCAGTGATACCTTACGTCGATGTGTTTCGACCTTGAATGAAATGTCGATTTATTACTGAGATGAATTGCGCTCTGACTGTCGCAATAGAGAATATAACTTTCCTGATCCTATCCTAACTCTTGTAGGAACTTCTTCATCCACAAGATCTCTTTGCAACCTTCGGTGATTGTGATGAATTATGCTTCTGTAGTGCTTAAAGCAATGCACTTTTATAGTCTTGACTGCCATGAGATAGCTCCCCCTGCAAAAGTAATTAGATATCCTGATGTAGACTTTCTTGAATCCATATCTCCTGCCATATCTGCATCTGAATACCCAAGAAGCTTTAAATTTTCATTGCCAAAACACAAGCAGCTTTTGGCAGTTCCTCTCAGATATCCCATTTCACTGCATTCCAGTGTTCCTTTCCTGGATTTGATAGGAATCTACTCACAACTCCGACAATATAAGCAATGTCTGGTCTTGTACAGACCATTGCATACATAAGGCTACCCACTGCAGAAGAATAGGGCACCTTGTTCATTTCTTCTTTTTCTTCTTCATTCCCTGGACATTGCGTCTTACTCAGTTTGAGATGACCAGGTAATGGAACATGCACAGGTTCAGCATTATGCATGTTGAACCTTTCAAGAACTTTCTGGATATAGTCTTCCTGTGACATCCACAGCATCCTTCTAGAACAATCTCTAGTTATTTTCATTCCAAGAATCTTCTTCACTGCACCCAGATCTTTCATGGCAAAAGACTTGCTCAATGCCTTCTTAAGAGCAGCTATTTTCGCCTTATCTTTCCCAATAATTAGCATATCATCAACATACAACAGAAGTATGATGGATTCACCATTCTCATAGTTCTTCACAAACACACAATGGTCTACGGAGGTCTTATTGAAATTGTGTTGGGTCATGAAGAGATCAAACTTCTTGTACCATTTCCTTGGAACTTGCTTCAGACCGTAGAGGCTTTTCTTCAGACGACACACTAGGTGTTCCTTGCCTGGTTCTGTAAAACCTTCTGGTTGCTCTATATAGATTTCCTCCTCTAGGTCTCCATGTAGGAATGTTGTTTTTACATCAAGTTGTTCAATCTCCAAGTCTAGTTTTGCAGCTAGACCGATAATTGCTCTAATAGATGTCATCTTCACCACTGGTGAGAAGATTTCTTCGAAAGCTATGACTTTCTTCTGGTTGCACCCCTTTACAACAATTCTTGCTTTGTACCTGGGGTTTGGGTTGTTCTCTTCCGTCTTGAGCTTGAACACCCATTTGTTTTTCAACGCCTTTCGTCCATCTGGTAATCTCACCAGGTCATACGTCTGATTCTCTTTCAGGGTCTGCATTTCTTCTTCCATGGCTTGCAACCATTTCCCCTTATCATTCGTCTCAATTTCTTCTATGAAGCTTTGAGGTTCTCCTTCATTAGTGAGATTGACATATTCATCTGAATAATATCTTCTTGATGGTTGTCTGACTCTTATGGATCATCTTACTTGAGATTCTTCTTCTGTCTCATCAGTCTCCATCATCTGATCCTGACTTTGTTCTATCTGGTCAGGTTTTTCTGTCTGATCAGATTGTTCCTCCTGATCATGTTCATCATTCCTTTGAGGATTCTCTCCCCCAGAATTGTTTATCACAATAGGACTTGAATCAGAAATCACTTTGTGCTTTGGCTTCTCAGATTGCTTAATGTCTTGGATCGTTTGATCTTCAAAGAATACCACATCCCTGCTTCGAACAATCTTCTTGTGTGCAGGATCCCATAATCTGAAACCAAGTTCATCTTTTGGTGAACCAAGGTATATGCATTCCTTCGTCTTTGCATCTAGGTTTGCTCTTTCATCTTTAGGAATGTGGACAAATGCCCTACACCCAAAGACTCTCAAGTGACCATAAGAGGCTTTCTTTCCAGTCCATACTTTATCTGGAATCTCTCCATTTAAAGGTCTTGAAGGAGACAGATTTATCAGATCAACTGCAGTTTTCACTGCTTCGCCCCAAAATGATTTGGGAAGTTTTACTTGAGAAAGCATGCTTCTGACTTTCTCTGCGATCGTTCTGTTCATCCTTTCAGCTACTCCATTCATCTGAGGTGTCTTGGGAGGAACTTTCTCATGTCTTATCCCATGAGTTTTGCAATATGTCTCAAATAGACCTATGTATTCACCGCCATTATCACTTCTCAAGCATTTCAGTTTTCTTTCAGATGCTCGTTCTACAGAAGCATGAAACTCCTTGAAAGCTTGAAGAACTTGGTCTTTCGTCTTCAATGGATACACCCACACCTTCCTAGAGTGATCATCAATGAAGGTAACAAAGTATTGAGCACCACCAACAGACCTTTCAGACGTTGAGCAAACATCTGAATGAACAAGATCCAGAATATGCTTTCTTCTTCTTGCATCATCTGATCTTTTAAAAGATACTCTATGTTATTTGCCTGCTAGACAGTTTTCACAGGATTCAAGCGACTGCCCTTTTATGTTTGGGAGATGATCTTTTGCAAGGATCTCCAGACCCTTCTCGCTCATGTGGCCCAGTCGTCTATGCCACAGTTCTTTGGTTGCGTCTTGAGCAACATTCGTCTCCCCCTTGCATATCTTTCCCTGCATAATGTACAGAGAGCCTTCATTTCTGCCGCGAGCAATAATCATGCTTCCTTGGCTGAGTTTCCATCTGCGGCTACCAAATTGGTTTATCATCCTAGCTTCATCTAGCTTTCCCGCTGAGATAAGGTTCAGACGCATCTCGGCTACATGTCTGACCTCCTTCAGCACAAGCTTATTTCCATTCTCAGTCATCAAAGTTACTTCACCAATACCGACGATTTTACTTGTGACCTGGTTTCCCATCTTCACCGTACCAAATTCCCCTTTTTGGTATGATGGGAAGAATTCTTCATGAGGTGTGACGTGGAAGGATGCTCCTGAGTCAATTATCCATATGCAATCATCTGATGCAACATTTAGATAATTTTCTTCTCCGACAAGAAATATATTCTCATCATTCGAGGCCACTGTAGTAGTTGTTCCATCTTCTTTCTTCTTCTTCGGGTCAATCTGGTCAGGGTGGACTGTTCCAGCTGGTTGGTCTCTTTTCAAGAATCTACACTCAGGCTTTACGTGTCCTAGTTTGCCACAGTAATAACAATTTAGTCTGGTTCGAGATTTGGACCTACCTTATGATTTTCCACGACATCCTTTTCAACGATTCTTACTCCTTCCCCTATTTTCAACAACATTGGCTTCAAACTGAATGTTCAAACCTCTTTCCCTCCGTCTTGACTCTTCATTCAGCAAACAGTCTGTAACAGAATCCATGCTAAGCTTTCCGTCCGGAGCAGAGTTGCTGAGAGTGACAACTAGAGTGTCCCAACTCATAGGTAGAGAACTGAGGAGTAGAAGAGTTTGCAACTCATCATCAACACTCATGCCTGCCTTTGTTAATTGATTAACAATGCCTTTGAAAGTGTTCAAATGTTCGATCATATTTTGACCGTTCATGTACTCCAACTTTACCAATCGTCTGACAAGATGGGCTTTGTTCCTGGGCGTCTTCTTTTGAATCAAGGATTCAAGTTTTGTCCACAACTCATACGCATTGGTATAAGTTGATACATGCTCGAACAAGCTTCGATCAATATATTTCCGGATCATAGCCACTGCTTTCCGATTCTGAAGCTCCCAATCTTTGTCAGTCTTCACATCCGGCATATCCTTCGGCATATCCTTCTGAATAATTGGCAAATACAAATCTTTGCAGTATAGATGATCTTCCATCATCGGCTTCCAATAGGAGTAGTTATCTCCAGTTAGCTTGAACATGTCTCCATCATGAGTGACAGCTCCCTCCATCTTGAGTTACACAGGCCAATAGCTCCTTCAACTAGGTGGATTTTGATAAAAATAACACTATACGTGAATAGTGTCGTATAGGTGACTTGTACCGAATGCTGAAAATTAATGTAGTTTGTGAACAGTACGTATCGAGGAAGTTCCCAGGAAAGAGAGGTGGGTCAATAGACACACTTAAATACCAAGTCTTTCCTAGCCAGAACTTTTCTAGGCATGCGCTTTCACACTACCACACTTTATTTCCAGCAACAAGAATAATTCTTTTCTGATGTGGAAGATCAGACGATGCTGCAGCCACAGAGCATACTAAGAATTTTCTTATAAATCCGGCACCTAGTATTCCAGAGCTCTGATACCACTGTTGGGAAATACCAGCATAATTTCCCTCCTCTGTGAACTCAAAATTAGGCACTAAGCGGAAGTGTAAAAATTAGTGTAATAACACCGGACAATTTTTAGCGTGGAAAAACCTCCTCAATGTGAGCAAGGAAAAACCACGGGACCCATAGGCCGCTTAAACTTCCACTATAACAATAATGGGAATACAAAAATACAAGAGTATTGTATCCTCAATTTGTGGATAACACTCTCACAAATTGGCTCACTATTTTTCTCTCTGAGAAAACTCTCTCTAAGAATCTCTCTATTTTTCTCCCGCTCTCTCTTGTGAGGCTCTCTCTCTATTATCTCTCACTCTTCTTAGTGAGGATTGGTGTGTTTAATTAGCACCCCTTAAGCTTCTTTATATAGGCCCAAGAGGGCTCTCCAAGTTAGCTCCCATTCAATGTGGGACTTGCTTTGGCTGAAATTTCCAACAGAGTTTTGGACGATGCGCCATGTTCCGTGTTGGCCATCGCGCCAGGAGTTTTGGACGATGCGCCATGTTTCTTGATGACCATTGTGCCAGGAGTTTGGACAATGCGCCATGAAAGAGCCTGATCCGGTCAATTGAAAAGAAGTTTGGAATCTCCGGAGATTAGGTATAAAAGTTAGGTGTTGAACCTTGAAATGCCGTGCATTTTTGCAAATGATGATGATTGTCGGGTATGAGACCCCTCGATAAACTATCTTGTTTATTTCTGATAATTTTATGTGGTTGTGAATATATATGTGTATATGCCATTTTGTGTGTATCACGCATGTAGTTATCGTTTTAAAATCCATACATTGGTTCTCACCCTTGCATATACTTGTTCTTCTGGTTTTGCTGTTGTACCTTGGTACATGAGTACAGATGTTGCAGAGGAGTTCTTTAAGTCACCTGGAGACTTAAGTCCAGATTGCGGGAAGAGGTGTGTGATCATAGGGATGATCACGGGGGTCTTATCAGTGAGTGTCTTGTAGAGCTAGCGACAAGCTTAGGTTTGTGTTTGAGGATGTATGTTTTAAGACGTTTAGTATATGTGTGATATCAAGTATGGGATGAATGTAATATTTTGTTGTTTGTATCACATTCTTCCGAAGGGTTAAGGAGAGAAATTTTTTTTACACCCATATTTTTTTTTTGACTTACAAGTAAAACAATTTCCGAAAGCAACCAGTAAATTTCTTTTTAATTTATTTCTGCAAGTGTTACAAAGTAATGCCCAATAGAGGTGTTACACAAGTGGGCAGTCCATTGTGGGTGACTAATATACATTGAAAAGGAAATGGCTGAAAAATTTTGTATAGATTTAATCATATATGATTTTCGTGACATGTAGGAGAGATGTTCTTTGTTTTCATAGATTATTAATATAATTAGTTTTTTAAAACATTTATTTATGAATATTTTGCATGAAATTTGATACATACATATATGTTGGATGAACTTTAGATTTTTTAATTGCCCCTTATCATCCAAGTCTAGCTCCTCCCCTACAATCACATATATCAACTAATTACTTCTATCCCATGATTATCATATAAACATTAAAGTTAAAATTATGCTCAATTTCCATGCATTGCATGGGTTAAACTAACTAATTATTTGAAGTTGATCATGCATAAGGCACAAGAAAAGCGTAAATATTGCATGCATGCTCCTAGAGGATATAGGTTTAATTTTGATATACTATTATAAATCATGCTATGCCAAACTTTTAAGGCGATTGTTTTTTAGGGTCAAACAGTTTCAATAACAGGACAATCATGATTGTTGATAGTGTAAAAAATCACTATACTAACAATATATAACAATTAAATCTTATATTTATTATATGTTATAAAAAATATCTTTACCATTAATTTATGTTAGTAACCTAAAATTTATGTAAATTTATCAATAGTAAACATCCTCCTCGATAGCTTAATGACAAAATGTAATCTTAACTCTTAATATCTTACTCAGTTACTTACCCTACAACTTCAGTGCAAGTGCGTCACCCATGAGTGCCAAAAGTTACCGTAGTTATCTGATTCTTAGGTTACCATATTTTGGTTAATTTGCATAGAGGGCGGTGAAGCAAGTCTGATTGGCGAAGATATAGTTTCGATCGTCGATGGTTCTGGGTGTGACGCACGGGTTACCTGAGAAGGCAAGGAACCGTGGCGGAGCTCGCGACTAGGAGCGGAGGTGCGAGTACGAAGAAGGATGAACCTTTGACAGATGACGACCACCTGAACGACAACAACAGGGAGCGTATGTGAGGTGTTGCAGAAGTGGCTCGAAACAGTGACACTTGAGGATAGCTGTAGCCGTGACTAGAAGCTCTGCAAACGACGGTGAGGCGCGCGACTGGGCGGATTAATTGTACGACGCAGTTCTGATCAGTGGTGCAAGGGCGATGGACAACATTCCGAGAATGAAACGTGACGGAGCAGGGGGGACTAGCAGACACGCGGCTAGGACCGTTGGACGACGAACTAAGAATACCTGTTGCATCGGTATTAGGTTTGTTTTATTTTATTGGGGGAATCAATCTGCACCGTCTGATAAAATATCAACCAATCGTACACCTGCAAAGTGTGCTTCATCACTGATATAATCAGTCTTTTTAATAAAAAAATATTATTTTAATATGTGTTAAATTTACGAATATAAAAAGTACATATACTATACTACAATATATTGTATTCATATATTTGACTACAATATAATACAATTAGAAAGTTTGAAATTTTGACCAACCTATGTGACAATTTGATTGACCCAAAATTTGTCATATGAGTGATGTAATGAGTGATATAAAATGTGGGTGATGCATCATAGCCCAACCATTGAAACATATATGTTGTGGTGAAATTATTGTCAAACAAGAGTGAATTAAGAATTAGGATTGAAAATATATCCACCGTAAAAAAAGCTTTGAAGTATAAAACAACCCACCTTGCTTCATACTTTTGCACATATTTACTCATCTCAACCAAGCTAGATAGCTATATCTAAAGTTGTTACTTGTTAGTTGTTACTCCAACAAAACAAATTTGCTATAGATTAAGCTCTTTGCAAAAGCTTATCTAGAAGTTTAAAACAGTTATACAACATGAGAATTTTTTTTATTATATAATTTTAAGAGTTTAATTTGTATGTACTGTTTTTACACTGACAATCAATCTAAAATCATAAAATTGATGACTTTTAAGATGATCATGATAAGAATCAAACATTTATAATGATATATCAATTTCTAATTGATTGATAATATAAAAAAACTTTACATTATTAGTATATATTAATTAAATCATAATTTTAAATTTTTGAGTCTAGCTCGTGGTCGCGGCCCTGCCATTCCCCTTGACTCCGTCCTTGATCAGGCAGATACTTTGATGCACCTACGAATGAGCCAATGTTGTTAATTAAGTCTCAATTTTTATTTTTATTTTGACAGTTGTTAAGTCTCAACCTGATGGTATCAATCAATACCAAATAATTACGAGTTAATTATTAATACCAGTTGCTTTTTATTTTGGAGGTCCGGTGGAAATTCTTCATGATATATTACTAAATAGTAAATATTCTCCCTTAAAAAAATAGTAAATATTCTTCACTACACGTAATCGTCTGCTTATGGAAATAAAATGCTTATTAGCTTGTGGGTTTGTTTAGTTAGCGCTTTAATTTACAATGAGTTAGTGAAAATATTTCAAATCATTTCATTCTAGAGATTTTTCAAACTATGTTTAATTTTTTTTTATAACTATGTTTAATTTTGATATACGGCAAGTATAAATTTTTTATGGTATACCAATAATAAAAAAAATTATAATAAATTATACATGAGCAAACACAAATTTTGGAGATTTATATACCAAAATCATTCGGCCTTTGGGAAGTCATTCTTCTCTACCAACTTTTCACTTGTTATTATTTTTTTTTTTGGTACAAGAGAAGTCAATTTTTTACAAATTGACTTTTCAACGGATTAAAAAAAAATTGTTTCCGCTGAGTGACGAGCATTAATTATTATTCTTCTCTTATGTCAACCATGAACTTTTTGCTACGTTTTGTTGAAATTATGATACAAATATTCTCTGTTGTCTGTAGAATGCCAATATATATTCCTGTATCAGTTTTAAGAACGACTCACAAAGAGTTGAGCTAAAAAAAATATGTCGATGGATGATTCGAATTTAATTAACTTTTGGAGGACCAACATAATTTCTTTTTTCCTTTTTTTTTTCCTCCTTCTACTTTATGTTTCTAAACATCGCAATTACTTGAAAAAGAAGATGCAGCAGTGCACGATACAAAATAAGTTCAGAATCTTTCAGGTCAAAAGTAGCGTAAAAATTTATATTGTTCACGATTAATTGTTAGAGTAATAATAAAATAAAATAGATAAATTTGAAGGGCGATTTTTTTTAAATGATAATAATAGGATAATGAAATATGAAATTGTTCTAAAAAATTAATGATTTATAACAAAATATCAAGAGATTAAGTTGAGTAAAATATTTATCAATTGAAATAATATTAAAATAATAAACAAATAGACATAACAGCTAAAAATATTATTAAGCAATATTGAAATAACTTAAGATAAACCTTAATAGAAAATTTAACATTTTGAAATAATAACAAAATATCAGAAGATGAAATTGAAAAAAAAATGTTTTAAATGAAAATTAAATTGGTAAAAGATGAAACTTACTACAGAAAGTCATTATTTAAAATAATTTATATTTATCATGAAACATTATTTAAAATAATTTATATTTAATAACCTATCTATCCTGCCTTTGTGTATAGAGAAAATCTTGTTGGGAGGGGAGAACTCACCTTGTGTGCCCAACAGATTTCCCGATGGAGATTATTCACTACCAACAAGGTGGTGGATACATCATACCTGTAACATGGTTACCAAAAAAAAAATTATTTAAATTATAATATTATAACAAGATATGAATCCGAGTAAAAAATTTCAATATTTAACAGAACAACAAAATAAATAAGAATATAATTTAGCAAGCAAAGTTACCATTTGAAATAATAAATAAAATAAAGATTTAATAGATAAGCATTGTGAGTGTAAAGTTTTTTACACAATCAACTAATCAGAAATTAATAAATCATTACTCCCTCTGGTCCGCAATATAAGAAACAAATGAGTCCCTATTTTTGTCCAAAATATAAGAAACAATCATCAAATTTCACACATATTAAATTGTATTTTCCAATATTACCCTTATTAATTATTGTCATTAATTCTAGGCCATCAGAATATTAATTACAACAATTAGAAGGCCTATTTTTGAAAATTTATATGAGTATTAATTACAATTAACAAATTTCAATACATTTTCTTGGTCTGTGTGTTTTTGGGTTTTGTTTCTTATATTGTGTACCGGAGGGAGTAAAAATGATTGACTCTAATCCTAATTAGCTTAAAAGTAACTAATACAGTGATTTTTGATTGGTTGATAACGTAAAAAACTTACTACCAATTAAACTCATAAAATAATAGAAGAAGAATCCGACCAAGATAATCTAATTTTTGAAATAATAATAAAATAAAAAATGAAATATTTGAATTAATAATAAATTAATGGGAGTTAAAACTTAACGAGAAAGGTTACTATTAGCGTTAATAAAATTTAGTGGGAAATAATACAATTTTTTCCTAATAATGAAATTTAGGAAAAAGTCATTACTTTAAAAAAATGAGCGAGAATTTCACTAATTGAAAATATTTGTGTACAGATTTTTTATTCTGTCAACAAATTATAAATTTTTATATCATTAAAGATGAGTGACTCTTATTTGACTATCATATACCAAGTGAAGAGTTAAAATATGTACAACAATATTGTGATAATCATTCTTAATGATCCAATTTCAATTAGTGATATTTCTCACTCATCTTTTTTTTTTAAGTAATGACTTTTCCCTAAATTTTATTATTAGGGAAAAATTATATTATTTCCCACTATATTTTATTAATGTTAATAGTAACCTTTCTAGTTAAGTTTTAGAGTGTGTTTGGTTTGCCAAATCCGCTAGTGTATAGCGGATAGCTTATAGCGAATGAAAAAATAATCCCGTTTTATAATTGTTTTTAAAATTAACGTATGTCGATTTTTCCAGATGCTACTTGAAGTAGCGTTTGAGCTTATATCGTATAGCTTATCATTTTTTTTTTCATTTTTATCCCTACAATATTAATTAAATTCCTCACTTATCCTTAGCTAATAAAATAAAATACTAATCATTTAACATAGTATATTAATAAGAATTAATTTCACTATTTAAATTTATATTTAAGATAAAAAATAAAAAATATATTTTTATCTATAACAAATAAATTTATATAAAAATCATATCAATATATAATTTTATTTTTATTATTCCATTTTATTTAAAAATAATAATTAAAACTAAATTGATACTAAAATTTAAAATTATTTTTTAAATGATAAATAATTTAAAATAATTTAAAGTGTTAAATTTGAGAATTATTTTAAAATAAATAATATAAATATTAATAATAAATATTTATATATATATACACATATAATTTATATAAAAAACATGCAAACATATCATTTTATGTCATTTTACATTTATCAGCTAGTACAACTATTAGTTTTACCAAACACTTCAAATCCAATTCGCTAGCTAATCCGCTAGCTTTTACCAAACATAGCCTTAACTGGTTAAGGAATATAGTTAATATAGACATATCCATAGTCTGAATTAATTATAGATTAAATTATTTAAAAATTACTTATGTTTTTTTCTAAATTACTCTTTAAATTAACGGAAAGAACAAAAAATATGAGCTAACGTTTACAAGATAGGGGACCAAAACGGAACAAAAAATAAGTGAGTGACCAAAATGAAACCTAAAATAAAGATAAAGGATCAAAAGAGTAAATTAGCTTATGTTTTTCTAACCAAGTTTTTATATATACTTATGTTGGGTTTTCATGAGATAATCCTCTTTTCACATCATATCTCAAGGCGGAAGAAAACCATTACCATGGATCCCGCATTACAAACATGAATCACAAAAAGACTGTTGTGTTTACCTCTTGAACCGTGCTTTCCTTTTTTTTTTTTTTGGCTCACTAGTGCCACGATGGAGCGGCACCTCTACTCAGTCCAAGCGAGCAAATGGGCGTCAGAGCTATGCATCATGTGCTAGCTAACAGCTCAGGGAGGCATGGTTAGCAAGACTTAGTTTAGAGGGAGAATAATAGTCTATTTATAAGTCACAAACTCATCTTGACCTAACTTCTCACTTATTGGGCACTGTACGCTACAAGTCCAATAACCTTTAAATTAATTAAATCATATTTAATTAATTGACCCGCTCCGCATTTGCTCTATGTGTGTGACCCTGTAGGCTCCCACTAAGTTGGCAATACTAGTAAATATTACAATAATATAAAATATATATTATAATATTAAATTAAATATTATAAATAATGAGCGGCATCTAGCAATGCATCATCACTACCCAATTAGCAAGAGTATCGGTGATCCGATTTTAGCCTTACCGCGACCAAAATTTACCGTGCAGTAAATGTCCCTTCGTCCACATGTCTTAATTGAACACAAGGCATAAGAGTGTCATCCTTGTTATGTTCAATTATTTATCCCTCGACCCCCGAGTAGACGTGTAATTACAAATGGGCCCAATATCACATATTGGTCCACTTCCGCGTGGCCACGCATATTTCACGTCTTACTCTATCGAGGGGTCCAAGACATTACCCCTGTTATGTAGGAGGGACGAATCCTGTCTACATCACTCACACTCCTCAACATGATTTATTGCAAGCCCAATAACTACCTTTATGATCATCATGTTACGCGTGACGTTTGATAGTATTAAAGCCTACAACTCCTTATGTAGGAATCGTAATGACTTCAAGTCGAAGGACTACTCCACTATGGTCGCCATGAGAATACTCATGACACTTGCATAAATATTATGAAGTATTCTCATAGTGAGTCATCCGGTATAAATATTACTCCTAATATTTATACATGTGTCCCGACTTGATATCACATATCCATGACCCATGAGATTTGGTCATCAGTCTACTCACACAATAGTCTATATATATTATTGTCGTCCTAATTAACAATAACTATGGATATTTAAGAATAGTGTTATATTATTCAATGAGGTCTCATTGTGACACCCTTTTCCCGAGTATCACATTAATTACTACGTGTTACAATTAATCATATTATTAACAATATGTCGATTTTCTTTCAGAGAAAAAAATAATTCATTATGGATGTTTCCCATCTTGGGATATCATAAAACTTTTATCATAAACATCTTTGATATAAATAACTAGTAAAATAGTACCATGAATACACATAACACCTTCTTATATAAACAAAAAAGCATTCTTGGTGACAGACCACGTGACAGAAGTACATAGAGTGAATACAACATAGTTCTTCATAGTAACTGAGTTAATTATTAACAAACTTGCAAAAAGTTAAACTAGATTGGAGGGACATAGTCAGATACAAAATAGAACTACAACTTGGGACACTACTACCACAAAAGACAACTCTCTGACTGGTCCAGTCCTAGTGGTATCCGTTCGGGAGATCACTACGGTTATCTCCACCCTGTGGAGACATAACTGGTGAAGGACCTCACCTCCCTCGTCAGGATCATCGTCCTCATCGTCATCAAGGGGGTGATACTGAGGGACCTCGTCTATATCCTCTGTTCCTGCCGAGATCCGACTTGGCGGAATCTCGCCGTAGAACGTTAAACCAAGAGTGAACAATGGGGGTTGTTTTAGACTTTGGCTTAACAGAATGTTGTATTCCGGTCCTACGTATCCCAATGGGAATCAAAGCCAGACGTAGTTCTAGCCTTCTAGGTTCAACCCTTGGTGGTTCGGTGAACGCGCTGTCGCGCACGCGCCAAAAAGAACGAGCGGTTTATAAAAATGTAGTTAGGGCGACAACTCGGATATCGTCTCACAAGGACTCTTGGGTTGTTGTTATTAACACAAAATCAGTTTTGGGGGGTTTGGATTGAATGCAAGTAAGAAAACAAAACAGAAAACAGAGCAATAAAAACAAAGCAGTTAAAGAGATTATCAAATAAACTAAAGACGATTAACCTACTGTTCTCGGTTTCCCACTATCATTGGTTCATGTAAATTCCAAGCCCTAAGCAGATTCTAATCCCCTCCCGGTTATAGCAACAATTTACAAGCGAAATCACTACTACAGATATATGTTCATATTCCCGAATTAAGCAAACGGGGTTAATCCCTTCGTGAACTAAGCGAACACGAATTGAACACACGCGAATTAAGCAAACGCGATTATATATAGGAACATAACATCACCGAAACAAATCAACACAACACTACACACTCCTGAATTAAGCAAACAGAAACATATAGCATCGCATTGAAAAGAGAAAAGCAAACAAAACAGGAATTACAAGAACCTCAAGTGTGGTAATGGAAACCAATCGCAGTAGATTAATCAAGGAGACTAGTTCTCCATTACAAAAGGGACACAAAAGAAAAGAAAAGAAAATAAACTACTGAAACTACTACTACTGACTAACTAGCCTCAGTTCTGCCTTCAAACAGGATTAAATACAACTTCTGGTTTCAGCTATCTCGCGAGGTGAACACTGTCTCGCGACGCGAATCTCATGAACAGTCTGCAACGTTTGGTCTTCTCGCGAGGCGAAGCACGGCTCGCGTGGCGAGGAATGGAAAAGTCATGGCTTCTGGTCTTCAGTCTCGCGAGGCGAGTAATGGATTCGCGGGGCGAAACAGAAAGGTTGCATTTTCTGGAACAGTCACCTTCAGGTTCACGGGGCGAAGGCCTTTTCGCGTGGCGAAAGATCCAGAATTATTTCTTTTTACTAACCTGAAAACAAGAAATAGCATAAGTGTTTTATTTGACTCTAAATCAACTAAATTAGCCTAAAAAAACTTTAACGACTCAAAATGCTGCTTAAGGACAATCTAGTCTAATTTGGGCGAAAATGATATATAATTAGCACAAAGCCAAGGTTTTTCTAGTTATAAAACTAGACTAGCCAGAGGCTGATCAAAATACCCCAAACTTAAACTTTGCTTGTCCCCAAGCAAACTAAAACTTAAAAACTTAAAAAGACTCAAGACATGGCAAAATTAAGAGGTTCAATCAACTTTGCACAGATTTCAAGCAATTCATCAAAATAATTCTTCCTTCAATGTCCCCCCCCCCCCTTTCAAACAAAGCAATCCCCACAATCATTTATTCTAAACAATTGAGAATTGCATCATTCAAGCAATCATTAATCTAAGCAGGGGATCCAAGTTACACACAAGAGGGAGATCACCAAATTCAAACAACTGCCTTCCTCACAAGGGCATTTAGTGTTCACTCAACCGCTCAGTTTGTCTAGGCTATCAACAATTCACTCAATTTCACTTTTAAGAGCACTTCCCATGAATTTGATTTTCATCTCAAAATGGTTCCCACAGAAAACATGCATGCAACATCAAAAGGTCTTTTATGGTTGTAATGGGGCCTGGCTAAGGGTAGGATATACAAAGGTACTGGGCTGAAGTCCCTAGGAACTAAGAGAGCATGAACATTTGATACATTGAAATTCCACTCAAGTTCCTTTTCCATTTTTTTCCTTTTTTGCCTTGGGTGACTACAGCCATTTCTTCTAATACTTTTTTTTTTTTTTTTTACATTTTTACACTTTTTTTTTCTTCTTTTTTTTTTTCTTCTTCTTCTTCTTCTTTTTTTTTGGCTCCAACCTTTTTATTATATATTTTTTTTCTTTTTCTCAATCCCAGAATGACATGTCACAACCTTGTAGCCACCCCAAACTTAGTTTCTTGCAACCAATCTCTTACTAAGATTCCATGCTCTCCTAATCCTAAGATCGGGTTAACATGGTTTTTTTTTTCTGATTTTAGCTTGTAACATAGGGTTATCAAGAATTAACAGGCTAATCAGGCTCAATGGGGCTAACTAGGAAACATGCATTAGGGATGATTATTTTAGGCTAAGTAGTTATTTACAAAGAAAATGCCTAAATCATTTGGAGCAAACACATAAGCATGCAAACCATAAAGAGATTCAAGCAAATTCGGGGAAGTGCAATCCAAAAGTGATTCTCACAATTAAAAACATGTTGGAGGCTCAAATCCTCACCTGGACATTTTTGCAAATTTTTTGACTGAGATTGTATCCCTAGTGTGTGCTTCCTATCACCCCAAACTTATCATAAATCATGCCATCACAACAAAATATCTCAAAGTTCAGTTTTCAATATTTCAAGTGGGGATCAAATTTTCAATATTTTCAAAACCTAGGGGGAATCATCAACATAAATCACATATCATGCAATCCATCTGTGCAAAATCAATCAAAACCAATCAAGCTCACCGACCAAAGACTCAACACAACTCCTGAGCTTCTCAAATTATTCAGGAGCTAAAAGAAAACAAAAACAAAAATAAAGCAAGCATAATCAAAAGGAAAAGGTTTAGAGAAACTCATTGGGGCGGTTCCACTAGGATCCCACTGTCTGTGATACAGTGGCCACGGAATGCCCAAATTGCAGTACGATCCTCCCGGATCCCATGGCCTACAGCATAAGTATGAGAATGGGCGCCTGATAATCATGGTACCTCCGCCAAGTGCGGCGGACTTCTCACTCCCTCTCAGGTCACAATTGACCTCTTTGTCAACCTTGTCAATAAAGTCCTCCCAATAAAAGTGGGGTTCAACCTCTTGGGCTGGCCATGGTGCAAAATCCAGAGGCTTGAACTCCATCACCGGTTGTTCCACAGGGGGAGATGGCAAACAGGTAGAGAGTGTTTCTGGTGCTGCTTCAACTTCTGCATGATCTTCATTCACTGCACTGATAAATCCGTCACCTGCTAAACCTGCAGAAATCTCAGCACACACCACAGAAAGGTTAGAGTTAGTACAGTCAGTAGATATGTTACAATAAACTGAATCGGTAAGAGTCTGAATGTCTGGAAGTGGCTTGAGCTCTAAGGAGGGTGGCTGTTCAATGGATGGTGTATTTGGAGTAGCCATGATGTCAAGAACTTCGGCTGAACAGGCAGCTTCACTCACACTATCACCCTGCAAAATTGAATCAAGAAACTCAGCACAAACAGCACACGGGTTAGTGTCAGTACAGTCAGTACATGTAGTAAAAGAAACTGAATTAGTAAAGGTCTGATTGTCTGGACTTTCTGCACACAGTTCATCCACCCCATTACTTTCAACACATGCATCTAAGACCAAAGGTTCTTCATTATCCTCAAGCATGGTGAAGCAGATGTCCTCCTGATCCTCATTTTCTGTGTGAATAGGACCCTCAACCTCATATGTCTCCAGTTCCATATGGAGGTTTTGCTCTTCATACCTTTCAAAACATGCTACACACGAAGCAAATTCATTACAATCAGCACATGCAGTATAATAGCTAGAATCAGGGGAGGTATGAATATCTGGAGATTCAACACACAGTTCATCATCAGAAGTATTCTTGACATCATCATCAAAATTATCCTCAGAAGTATTGTCTAGAATAACTACTTGTGAATCTGTATGTTCTTCAAGGGGATGTGGAGTTTGCAGTTTAGTATTTTGAGTGGCAAAGTCCTGACAACTTGCCTCCATCATCTGTTGAAATTTGAGATTTTGTTCTGCCATCCGTTGATTGTTCTCGGCCATCCGTTGCACCAATTCTTCCAGACTGAGCTGGGCTAGTGTAGGGTCAGGCTGATATTTCTGGCTTACTGCCATTTGATGCACTAAAGAGGCAATCTCATCCAAGCTGCTGCGTTCTCCTCCATGTTGGCTATGATAAAAAGGTTGCTCCTCATTCACTCCAATCATGTCAAAACCACTGCTAAACTCATAACTTCCAGCAAAGTTAGGATAATATATGCATGGTGGTGGATTATAATCAACATTAGGCATATAACCATACATGTAATTATCCATGGGGCGTACTAAAATTCACAACCAGACAAAGCAGACAAAACTAATTCAGAAAAGAGATTTTTTTTTAACTGTTAATAACAACAAGAGTCCCCGGCAACGGCGCCAATTTTATTTTTGAACGCGCTGTCGCGCACGCGCCAAAAAGAACGAGCGGTTTAAAAAAATGTAGTTAGGGCGACAACTCGGATATCATCTCACAAGGACTCTTGGGTTGTTGTTATTAACACAAAATCAGTTTTGGGGGGTTTGGATTGAATGCAAGTAAGAAAACAAAACAGAAAACAGAGCAATAAAAACAAAGCAGTTAAAGAGATTATCAAATAAACTAAAGACGATTAACCTACTGTTCTCGGTTTCCCACTATCATTGGTTCATGTAAATTCCAAGCCCTAAGCAGATTCTAATCCCCTCCCGGTTATAGCAACAATTTACAAGCGAAATCACTACTACAGATATATGTTCCTATTCCCGAATTAAGCAAACGGGGTTAATCCCTTCGTGAACTAAGCGAACACGAATTGAACACACACGAATTAAGCAAACGCGATTATATATAGGAACATAACATCACCGAAACAAATCAACACAACACTACACACTCCTGAATTAAGCAAACAGAAACATATAGCATCACATTGAAAAGAGAAAAGTAAACAAAACAGGAATTACAAGAACCTCAAGTGTGGTAATGGAAACCAATCGCAGTAGATTAATCAAGGAGACTAGTTCTCCATTACAAAAGGGACACAAAAGAAAAGAAAAGAAAATAAACTACTGAAACTACTACTACTGATTAACTAGCCTCAGTTCTGCCTTCAAACAGGCTTAAATACAACTTCTGGTTTCAGCTATCTCGCGAGGCGAACACTGTCTCGCGACGCGAATCTCATGAACAGTCTGCAACGTTTGGTCTTCTCGCGAGGCGAAGCACGGCTCGCGTGGCGGGGAATGGAAAAGTCATGGCTTCTGGTCTTCAGTCTCGCGAGGCGAGTAATGGATTCGCAGGGGCGAAACAGAAAGGTTGCATTTTCTGGAACAGTCACCTTCAGGTTCGCGGGGCGAAGGCCTTTTCGCGTGGCGAAAGATCCAGAATTATTTCTTTTTATTAACCTGAAAACAAGAAATAGCATAAGTGCTTTATTTGACTCTAAATCAACTAAATTAGCCTAAAAAAACTTTAACGACTCAAAATGCTGCTTAAGGACAATCTAGTCTAATTTGGGCGAAAATGATATATAATTAGCACAAAGACAAGGTTTTTCTAGTTATAAAACTAGAATAGCCAGAGGCTGATCATTCGGTGATCTCGATCCCCTAATCTTGTATCCGATGGATACCAGCGAGCAAGGACTTTCTGATAGTCTCTTGGTCGGGCTAGTACCTCTAATACGCTTAAGGGAGAGTTATCGGGATTCAGTGAAAAGTGAGTTTCTATCATGGGTACTCCTCCTTTTATAATAGGATTCCCCTATCTCTTAGAGACCTGATTTATCTCCTTTTATCTCTTAAATCTCTTTTGAGATTTGATTCCTTAATTTAAGGGATATTATCTCTTTTAACCAGATAAGGTTATTTCAGATAATATCAGGATTTAATTAAGGATAATATCCTATCCCTTAATTAGGTGATCTTTAATTTATTATCTTTAACTTCCGGACTGGGCCGGGCATTCGAGCTCGGTGGCCGGGTTTCACTCTTCGGCCAGTACACAAGCCCCCCAACCTTTGAGCTCATAAAGCGTAAAAGCTTTCATGATGTTAGCTGAGCTCGGGAACTCGGTTTTATCTTTTTGTCTTTAGGCTCGGCTAGGTGATTGGTCGAGCTTCATACTTTATAAATATATATACATCCTCCAACTCGGTGAGCAGCTCGGGTGACCGAGCTTGATGCTTTCGGGGTGCCGAACTCTATATCTCGGCTCATACACAAGCCCCCCAAGCTTTGAGCCGATGGCGTGGAAGCTTTTTCATGGGAGCCGAGGCAAGCCGAGGTGGAGGTGATTGCTTGTTTTGTGCTGAGGCCATACTTTCTTGGTTCCCGAGATGGAAAAGAAACGTTACTCTGTGTGACGCGTGGACTTCACGGCATCATTTCCAAGACTTGCGCTGTAGTTGCGTGCTCAAATAATAAGTCGAGAGCCGGAGCTCAATCGAGTAGTCGGGAGCCGGAGCTCAACCGAGTGGGGAGATGGAGCTCAACCGAGTGGTCGGGAGCCGTAGATCAACCATGTGGGGAGCCGGGGCTCAACGAGTAGTCGGGAGCCGGAGCTCAATCGAGTGGTCGGGAGCCGAAGCTCAACCGAGTGGGGAGCCGGGGCTCAACCGAGTGGGGAGCCGGGGCTCAACCCAGTAGTCGGGAGCTGGAGCTCAACCGAGTGGGGAGCCGGGGCTCGACCGAGTAGGGAGCCTGAGCTTCTCGTTTCAAGTTGTCGAGCTTCACATTTCGGCCAATTCTTAAGTTCAGCGGACTCGGTGGGCGAGTCTAGTAATCATTTCCCTTTGATTGTTTGGGTTTGGAGATCTAGTTTTACTTCTCGTCCAACATTTTAGTTTGGTGGGCTCAGTGGCCGAGTTTAACATCTCGATCAGTATATAAGCTCCCCAAGCTTTGAGCTCCGAATAAGCGAAAGAGTTTTATGAATGAAGCTGAGCTTATCCTTGGTGTTGATAAAGTACTGGATTTGCATAGATCCTCTTACTTCGACTAATACCTCTCGGGCAATACTCGAGTTTAGTGGTTGAGGTTCACATCTCGTCCAGTAACATGTTCTGAACATAAGATACTTCAATCTTACCTATGTTTAAGACAAGTTAGAAGCTGGTAACTGAGATTCGACTTATCAATGATTCAGGCTCGAACCAATCTTTTGAAGAGTCAAGTTCAAACTCGGTTATTAGGAATTTACCTTGGTGCTTGCATTTAATTTTTGATGCTTTCAAGATGCTTATCTTGAGAGTTTGAACTTGACTCACCTTTTTCCGAATGAAGCTCGGTCTTTGAAGTTCTTGAGAGCTCTTGACATTTTCTTCGAGTAGATCATAACCCTTTTGGTGGATTTTGAAATACCCACTAACTTAGAAACTTGACCTTGAATTATTTTTCCCGATCTTGAAGGTGTGTCTCATAATAGACTTTTCCTAATATCTTTTGTATGAGAAAATAGTTTTCATACAAGTTCTTCGAGCTGTAGGCTAAGGGATATCCTTTCTCCGTAATTTTTGAGAATATCCTTCCTTTATGCCCATTAACCCCCCAAGCTCCGAGCTTGAAATAAGTGAAAGAGCTTAAATGTCAACCCGCATGTCTTAATACGCTTTTTGGTGCCGAGGACTTTGGACTATGATTCGTGGGAAATCTGTTTTTTGTAGAACCAAACCTTTCTTGGGTTATCGTCTTGCTTGGCCGAGCATTGCTCGGATTTTTGTGCGGAGCCCAGTCTTGGGATTCCGGCTTATTTGGTTGAACACTACCAGGATTTCCTTCGAATCCTGGGTCTCTAACATGCATGATCTGCTGTGGACTTTATCTTGGTGCGAAGATGTTGTGCTTGGCCTAGGATTTTTATTGCGAGGAAGGAAACATTGCTCGACCTCGACTTTTTCCGGTGCGTAGTGTGAGGGACCATAGCTCGACCTCGGCTTTTTGGTGCGAGGGAGCAATGCTTGACCTCTGCTTTCTGGGCTTCTGCCCTTTGTTCTTAGCTAGACAATTTTAACTCTGACCCTTTAGCGGGTTCCCAAGTTATTAAGCCAGCATATGCTCGGCTTTTACTAGAATTGGGCCATGATGCGAGCAGGAAAGCTGCTGTCGCTTATGCTCTTCTGAGTCTCCTCCATTACCTGTTTTTCGATCCATGGTGGGGGATGAGCTTGAAAAAGCCATGGCAAAGTGTGAAGAGCAAGCTCGGCTAATTGGGCAATTGAAAGCCCAAAAGGTAGAGCTGGAAAAAGGCAATACCACCCTTATGGTCGAGCTGGAAATGGAAAGAACCGACCGGCTCAACCTTCCGAAGGTCTTGGAAGGGCTTCAAGCCAAGAAGGAAGCCAGTCTTGAGTTGCGGAAGTTGCTGGAATCCGAGAAGGAGGAGAATCTGAGGCTCCGTTCTGATCTGACTGAAGCCGAGGCTTCTATCATGAGGGAGCGTGTTAATGGCCTTTCCCGAGCCGTGAAGCAGCTTCAGTATTTCAATCCGAATGCCGACTTCTCCTGTGCTGACATGGACAAGGATTTTAACCGAGATGGAATCCTAGTTCCATTGTCCGAGCTGGAGGATGAGGAGGCCATATCTCAAGGGGAAGAGGGCGAGGGGAAAGCGGTCGAGGAGGGACCCAAAGATGAAGGTGAAGTGGGCCTACCTAGTCAGTCTGCTACCCTCCCTCCAAATGCCGAGGATGACCTTAACTCATGAATTTGTATTAGTAGGTTAGGAAACACGTTGTTTTTGGGCGATGCCCTTTTGATTTTGAAATCTTATGTATTCTGGGCTTGGCCCATGGTTATTGATGGACCGACATGCACCTTACTTTTTGCAACTATTTTTCTAAGTTGGTACTTGTTTAGTTTCAGCGTGTTACGCGATTTAGTCGAAATAGTCAAAATTTTGATATACCTGTAGGTTCTTACCCACCTTCTTAGGCCTTGAAATACCTTTTCAAGCGTTAAGGTGTTATTACCGTTGTAGGCTTGGCATTTCGACCTCAACTCGGTCAACTTCAACTTGGCCAGTCTCTTTAGGTAGTAAGTTATTTTTTACCTTTATAGGCTCGACATTTCGACCTCAACTGGGTCGACTTTAGCTCGGTCAGCCTCTTTAGGCACTTGCCTCTTTAGGTCCGGCGTCTCGACGGCAGCTCGGTCGATTTTAGCTCGGTCACCTCTTTAGGCACTTGCCTCTTTAGGTCCAGCGTCTCGACAGCAGCTCGGTCGATTTTAGCTCGATCACCTCTTTAGGATTTATGCACCTTTATAGGCTCGGTACTTCGACCCTGATCGGTCGATTCTGGCTCGGTCAACCTCTTTAGGATTTATGCACCTTTATAGGCTCGGGACGGCCTCTTTAGGATTTAAGCACCTTTATAGGCTCGGGACGAACTCTTTAGGATTTAAGCACCTTTATAGGCTCGGCACTTCGACCCTGGTTGGTCGATTGCTCGGTCTTTCGGGAGCCGGAGCTGAACTGAGAGTTTTTAAGGGAGCAAAGCTCGACCTGGTGGAAAGGGAAGCACAGAGCTTTGACCTGTTATTTTCAAGGGAGCCGGAGCTCAACCACTTTGTAGTCGCAAATTTTGTGACTCTGGGAGTGGTATCATCCGAACATTACTTTGCTCAAATATATAAATAATATGACATGATGCTACATAACACAACATTAAATGCGTGGAGTGATCAGCCGCTGGCTAGTCTAGTTTTATAACTAGAAAGACCGTGGTTTTGTGCTAATTTTATATCATTTTCGCCCAAATTAGACTTGATTGTCTTTAAGCAGTATTTTGAGTCCATAAAGTATTTTTAGGTTAATTTAGTTGATTTAGAGTTAAATAAAGTACTTATGCTATTTTCTGTTTTCAGGTTAATAAAAAGAAATAAATCTGGAGCTTTCGCCCCGCGAACCAGAAGCGTGACTGTGCAAGAAAATGCATTCCTTTCTGTCTCGCCACGCGAAGACATGACTCGCCTCGCGAGTAATCCAACCCTAGAAGACCAGAAGCCATCACGGCTCATCCATGTTAAAGGTCACGGGCGTTACAGTTTGGAATCTGAAGAGTCTCGCCTCGCGAATATATGCTCGCCTCGCGAGAGAACCCAAAAGCTGAAGACTGTTCACATTATTCGCCTCGCGAATGTACGTTCGCCTCGCGAGTCAGCGAATTCCAGAAGTTGTATTTAAGCCTGTTTGAAGGCAGAACTTGGGAGAGCTAGTGAGTCAGAGCTAGTTAGAGTTAGCTAGTTTTTAGTCAGTAGTTAGTCTTTTGTTTTCTCTTTATTGTTTGCCTTTGTAATGGAGAACTAGTCTCCTAGATTAATCTACTGTGATTGGTTTCCATTTACATTTGAGGTTCTGTAATTCCTGTTTTTATTGCTTTTCTCTTTTCAATACTATGCTATATATTTCTGTTTGCTTAATTCAGGAGTGTGTAGTGTTGTGTTGATTTATTTCAGTGATTTTATGTTCCTATATATAATCGCATTTGCTTAATTCGCATATGTTCATTCATGTTCGCTTAGTTCATGAGGGCTTAACCCCGTTTGCTTAATTCGGGAATAGGGACATATATCCGTAGTAGTGGTTTCTCTTGTAAATTGTTGCTACAACCGGGAGGGGATTAGAATCTGCTTAGGGCTTGGAATTTGCATGAACCAATGATAGTGGGAAACCGAGAATAGTAGGTTAATCGCTTTAGTTTATTTGTTAATCTCTTTTTACTGCTCTGCTTTATTGCTCTGTTTTCTGTTTTGTTTCTTATTTGCATTCACTCCAATCCCCCAAAACTGATTTTTTGTTAATAATAGCAACCTAAGAGTCTTTGTGAGACGACATCCGAGTTGTCGCTTCCCTATCTACATTATTTTGTAAACGCTCGTTCTTTTTCGCGCGTGGCGACAGCGCGACCAAAAATTGGCGCCGTTGCCGGGGACTCTTGTTGTTGTTATTAGCAGAAAATAAAATTTAAAAAAAAAAAAAACTCTTTGCTGAATTAGTTTTGTCTGGTTGTGAATTTTAGTACTGCCATGGAGAATTACATGTGTGGGTACATGCCTAATGTTTACTATGAACCACCACCATGCATATCTTATCCTGATTTTGCTGGTTTAAGGCACTGGTTGCCAAGGTTTAGTGGTCTTGCAGGTGAAAATCCGCAGGCGCATCTGAAGGAATTCCAGGCTGTTTGTTCTATAATGTTGAGACCTGAAGAACTAAAAGAAGATCACATCAAGATGGGAGCTTTCCGTCTCTCACTTGAAGGCGCTGCAAGGGATTGGTTGTATAATCTTGAGGCGAATTCCATCTTCAGCTGGGTTGATTTGAAGAGAGTCTTCCTATTGAGCTGGGGAAACCATCCAAACCCTTGGTATGGGGACTCACAACTGATGTTACCACTGGCACCACCCCAGAATCCTAGCCAAGTGACCACCTCTGCACCTTCCGAACCTTCACTAGAGGACCTGTTCAAACAGATGACTGCACAAATGGAAGAAATGATAAAACAAATGGAAGAGAACAATCAACGGATGGCACAACAAAATCTTGAATTCCAACAGAGGATGGAGGCAAGTAATCTTGAATACCAGAGGGGAGAAGCTGAATCTCAGAAGTTGTCCATTCTAATTGATCAAATAGTCGCCAACTCAGCCGCACTGCTAACTCCACACCCCCTTGAAGAACATATAGAGTCACAAGTTATTCTTGAAAATACCTCTGAGGATGATTTTGATAATATTTTTGTTGATGAACTGTGTGTTGAATCTCCAGCCAGTCAGACCCTTGCTGATTCATTTTATTGTCCCCTGTCTACTGACTGTACTTACACTAACCTCTGTGTGGTGTGTGCTAAGATTTTTTCAGGTTTAACAGATGATGAAGAACCTTTGGAAGTAGATGATTCAATTAAATCAAATGCATGTGTTGAGAGTGATGGGGTGGATGAACTAATTGCCGAATTTCCAGACATTTAGAATTTTACTGATTCAGTTTATTGTGATATATGTATTGACTCTACTAACACTAACCTTTGTGTGGTGTGTGCTGAGATTTCTGCATGTATAGCAGGTGATGAATTTGTTAGTGCAGTAAATGAAGAACGTGCAGAAAATGAAGCAGCACCAGTAACCCCAACTAACTGTTTACCACCTCCCCCCGAGGAGCCACCAGTGATGGAGTTCAAGCCTCTGGATCTTGCACCATGGCCAGTCCAAGGGGTTGAACCCCAATTTTATTGGGAGGATTTTGTTGAGAAAGCGGTCATCTTTGACCCAAGAGGGAGTGAGAAGTCCGCCGCACTGGAAGGAGTCACCGTAATTGTCAAGCACTCACTCCCATATCAAGGCTACAAGTTAGGGGACCATGGAACAAGCTTCAGTCCCTTGTCTATCATTTGGGCTTTATGCTGCATGCCATGGGATCCGGGAGGATTATGTTACAATTTGAGCATTCCGTGGCCCCTGTATCACAGACAGTGGGATCCTGGTGGAAGCACCTCAATGAGTTTTTCTAAACCCTTTTTTTTTCTTTTAATTTTCTTTTCCTTACTTTATTTCTGTTTTGTTTCAATAAAGCTCCTGAATAATTTGAGAAGCTCAGGAGTTGTGTTGAGTCTTTTGTTGGCAAGTTTATTGGATTTGATTGAATTTGCATAGATTGATTGCATGTTATTTGTTGACTGTTCCCCCTAGGATTTGAAAATTTTTTTGAAAATCTGATCCCCATGTGATTGAAAACTGAACTTTGAGATTTTGTTATGATGGCATGATTTATGATAAGTTTGGGGTGATAGGAAGCACACACTAGGGATAGAATCTCTGTCAAACAATTTGCAAAATTGTCCAGGTGAGGTTTTGAGCCTCCAACATGTTTTTGACTGTGTGAAATCACTTTCCAGTTGTACTTTCCTGAATTTGCTTGAATCTCTTTATGGTTTGCATGATTATGTGTTTGCTTCAGATGATTTAGGCATTTTCTTTGTAAATAAATACTTAGCCTAAAATAACCATTCCTAATGCATGTTCCCTAGTTAGCCCCATTGAGCCTAATTAGCTTATTATTCTTGATAACCTAATGTTATGAGCCTAAAATCTGAAAAACCATGTTAACCCGATCTTAGGATTAGGAGAGCATGGAATCTTAGAAAGAGAATGGGTGCAAGAAACTAAGTTTGGGGTGGCTACAAGGTGTGATATGTGTTATTTGGGATTGAAAAAGAAAAAAAAAAGAAAAAAAAAAGAAAGAAAAAAAAAGAGGCTGTAGTCACCCAAGGCATAAAGAAAAATGAGAAAAGGAACCTGAGTGGAATTTCAATGTTTTGAAGTGTTTCATGCTCTCTTAGTTCCTAGGGTCCTCAGCCTAGTTCCTGTGTATATCCTACCCTTAGCCAGGCCCCATTACAACCCATAAAAGACCTTTTGATGTTGCTTGCATGTTTTCTGTGGGAATCATTTGGAGATGAAAATCAAATTTATGGGAAGTGCTTCTGAAAGGTGAATTGAGTGAATTGTTGATTGCCTGACAAAAACTGAGCGATTGAGTGAACACTAAATGCCCTTGTGAGGAAGGCAGTTGTTTGAATTTGGTGATCTCCCTCTTGTGTGTAACTTGGATCCCCTGCTTAGACTAATGATTGTTTGAATGATGAAATTCTCAATTGTTTGGAATAAATGATTGTGGGGATTACTTTGTTTGAAGGGGGGAACATTGAAGGAAAAATTGTTTTGATGAATTGCTTGAAATTTGTGTGAAAGTTGATTGAATCCTTGAGCTTGCCATGTCTTGAGTCTTTTTAAGTTTTTGAGTTGTAGTTTGCTTGGGGACAAGCAAAGTTTAAGTTTGGGGTATTTTGATCAGCCGCTGGCTAGTCTAGTTTTATAACTAGAAAGACCGTGGTTTTGTGCTAATTTTATATCATTTTCGCCCAAATTAGACTTGATTGTCTTTAAGCAGTATTTTGAGTCCATAAAGTATTTTTAGGTTAATTTAGTTGATTTAGAGTTAAATAAAGTACTTATGCTATTTTCTGTTTTCAGGTTAATAAAAAGAAATAAATCTGGAGCTTTCGCCCCGCGAGAATATCATTCGCCCCGCGAACCAGAAGCTTGACTGTGCAAGAAAATGCATTCCTTTCTGTCTCGCCACCCGAAGACATGACTCGCCTCGCGAGTAATCCAACCCTGGAAGACCAGAAGCCATCACGGCTCATCCATGTTAAAGGTCACGGGCGTTACAGTTTGGAATCTGAAGAGTCTCGCCTCGCGAATATATGCTCGCCTCGCGAGAGAACCCAAAAGCTGAAGACTGTTCACATTATTCGCCTCGCGAATGTGCGTTCGCCTCGCGAGTCAGCGAATTCCAGAAGTTGTATTTAAGCCTGTTTGAAGGCAGAACTTGGGAGAGCTAGTGAGTCAGAGCTAGTTAGAGTTAGCTAGTTTTTAGTCAGTAGTTAGTCTTTTGTTTTCTCTTTATTGTTTGCCTTTGTAATGGAGAACAAGTCTCCTAGATTAATCTACTGTGATTGGTTTCCATTTACATTTGAGGTTCTGTAATTCCTGTTTTTATTGCTTTTCTCTTTTCAATACTATGCTATATATTTTTGTTTGCTTAATTCAGGAGTGTGTAGTGTTGTGTTGATTTATTTCGGTGATGTTATGTTCCTATATATAATCGCGTTTGCTTAATTCGCGTGTGTTCATTCATGTTCGCTTAGTTCATGAGGGCTTAACCCCGTTTGCTTAATTCGGGAATAAGGACATATATCCGTAGTAGTGGTTTCGCTTGTAAATTGTTGCTACAACCGGGAGGGGATTAGAATCTTCTTAGGGTTTGGAATTTGCATGAACCAATGATAGTGGGAAACGAGAACAGTAGGTTAATCGCTTTAGTTTATTTGTTAATCTCTTTTTACTGCTCTGCTTTATTGCTCTGTTTTCTGTTTTGTTTCTTATTTGCATTCACTCCAATCCCCCAAAACTGATTTTCTGTTAATAATAGCAACCTAAGAGTCCTTGTGAGACGACATCCGAGTTGTCGCTTCCCTATCTACATTATTTTGTAAACGCTCATTCTTTTTGGCGCGTGGCGACAGCGCGACCATGGAGCAAAACATATCAAATCATATTAGATTTAAACCAGATTTAAAGAACAATATCACCTGAGCATTTCGCGGCCTCTGATTTGGGCATTCCCTCAAGTCCATATGGTCGAGCTCTTCTAGACCGAGCTGTGCTGGCCGAGCTCTGTAAGATATCTTCTTCAGCTCTCCGAGATATCTTCCTCAGATCTCCGAGGCCGAGCTGCAATGGCCGAGCTCTGTAAGATATCTTCTTCAGTTCTCCGATATAAATAATGAGATTGGATGGCCCTCCTATGGTCCATTGACCCTCTTCGCCATATTTGGCATCTGGCACACCAAAGGCAAAGGCCTGAGCAATGTCTGGATGCAAAAGGAGGACAGTATCCACTTCTATTGGTGATATTTTTTCTCCTCCACGGTTTATGAGCTCCTTGATCCGACCCACGAGATGCAAGTACCCATCCGAATCAAAGTACCCAATATCACCCATATGAAACCAACCAAACAGAAACGCCGCCGTATTAGCCTCCTGGTTATTCTTATACCCTTTTGTCACATTGAGTCCTCTGATACAAACCTCTCCCTTCACCTCAGCCTCCAGAACCCGACCCGTCTCATCCAATATCGCCATCTCTTGACCCACGGGTTTCCCAACCGACCCGACCTTGTGGGGCCCATCCTCCGGCAACGGGTTCGAAGCCATCAGATGAGACGCTTCGGTCATCGCATAAGCCTCCAAAACCGGAGCCCCGAACGCTTCCTCCAACCGACTCAAAATCGCCAGTGCCAACGACGCGGCCTTGTGGTGCCGGAGGTGTGGAGGAAGAGTGCCACGTCGGATGGATCGTTGTTAGTGAGTCCGGAAATCGAGTTGGGATCCGATTCGATCTGGTTCAGCGAGAGGTTCAGCTCCGGTTCTTTTTCATCAGTTCGAGTGAGCGAAACCGTTACCAGGGGGATGTTGAGCTTCGAGGCCGCGACTTGAGCCGATTTGTTTCCTTCTGATGATGTTAATAGAAGCTTCGATTCCGAGTCAGTAAAGTGTAACTAACAGCGAAAACTCAGACCGTAAATATCTGAAATTCAATACCGAAAATTCAACTATACATTACAAATATAAAATAAGTTAAAATAATGAAATTTGGTTTATCAAAATAATTCTTCTTAAATTTTTACTAATGAACACTTAATTATTCACATAAACAGAGATCACAGACAAGCAGAAAATTCGGGGTGTTACACTCACGATTAAGTCAAGTACTTAATATCTCATTGAGTGAACTGCATATTCTAAGGACTTTATTATGCTATAAACTAATAACATAATATATGAATGCCTTATTCATATATCAAATATATGATTAAGTTCATGATACAAATGATGCTCTATTCAAAATAGATTGACCTCTAGGGTTTACACCAACAACTTATATCTCAATAATTTTCAATGATTAGTATACCTCTAAAGTTTTTTAATAAGACCCTACTAACTAATATCATTAAACTATATATATGGCTAAAATTTTTGTTTTGTTTTTTGTATAATTTAACATTAATAAGTATTATCATATTGTTTAAAAAAAATGTGTACTATCATATTAAGAAATAATTTAAAGTAATCATTGTTTTATATTAAATGTTTGTTCAAATGTTTTATAAAAGTTTTTTATATTAATCTGAGATTTTTTTCCAATTTTTATTCAAATATTTATATTAAATGTAGTTTTCTAGGAAATGAAAAATAATAATTACAATGGCATGAATAATATTGAATAGTGACAAGGGTCACTATTCACATCAAGGAAAATAATTTCCAAACCTGGAAAAAATCAGACTTAATTATTTTGGGTTCGTTCCGGTACCGATTATTACGTAACTGTAAAAACCGATCGTATTTTTATTCGTAAAATTTACCCGAAAAATTCATATAAAATAAATAATTTATAAAATCATAAAAATAAATATAAATGGGATAGAAAAATAAAATTTTCGAATTTTCGAATTTTTTTAAATTTTTTTTCGGGTCAGTAGAGTCTAACTGACAACAAAAACTCAGACCGTAAATGTTTGAAATTCAATACCGAAATTCAACTACACATTACAAATATAAAATAAATTAAAATAATGAAATTTGTTTTATCAAAATAATTCTTCTTAAATTTTTACTAATGAACACTTAATTATTCACATAAACAGAGATCACAGACAAGCAGAAAAATCGAGGTGTTACACTCACGATTAAGTCAAGTACTTAATATCTCATTGAGTGGACTGCATATTCTAAGGACTTTATTATTCTATAAACCAATAAAAATAATAAATTAATGCCTTATTTATATATCAAATATATGATTAAATTCATGATACAAATAATGATCTATTCAAAATAGATTGACCTCTACGGTTTACACCAACAACTTATATCTCAATAATTTTCAATGATTAGTATACCTCTAAAGTTTTTTAATAAGACCCTACTAACTAATATCATTAAACTATATATATGGCTAAAATTTTTGTTTTTTTATTTATAATTTAACATTAATAAATATTATCATATTGTTTAAAAAAAATGTGTACTATCATATTAAGAAATAATTTAAAGTAATCATTGTTTTATATATATTTTTTAATTAATTTAATGTCTTCAATTACTTTTTTATAACATAAAATTTTAATAATTATTTTACATTTAATTATTTTATCTCATTTATATTTATATAATATGCAAAATAAATTATTAAGCCTGTGGGATGCACTGTTGCAAGAATATAGTAATTTTTAATCAAATTTATTTGACAATTTACTAAAAGAATTATCTTTATATGATTTTTCTATATATGCTTTACTTGAAATACATACTTTTCAATATATAGATATATAGATTCCCTTGCACCAGAAAAAAAATATGTTTTATAGATTTCCTCATTTAAACTAAATTAACAATGATTGATTGATATAATTGATAAGGATAGACCGCGTCAACTCAGTTGGCAGAAATTCAATTCCAATCAGGAATTGTCATGTTTTAAGTACCTAGATAAAGTATAAACCATAGTTGAACATAAAGCCTGCTTTAACTCGACTCTAAGATGAGATTGTTACCATTAACTTAAAATTTTAGATGATAAAAAGTAAGGATTCAGACGTCAGGAACAGTTTAAAGTCATTATCATGAAACTGTTTAAAAAAAGTTATTATCCTGAAGTATTTTTTTTTATAATTAAAATTTAGGGTGAGTGTCACAATCAGGAAAAATCTTCGAATTCTATGAGCATTTATAAAGGGATTTATATTTACCTTCTCCTAAGTAGACTAGTGGGATCTCGAAACTACAACCTATCAGATACGAGACTCTATCATGCTCCACTAAACCAACCCCTTGTATAACACCCCTCTTGGGCATTACCTCGTGAACAAGTGCGGAAATAAAATTTAAAATAAAACGGCCGGTGACTTTCGGAAAATTTATTTACTTTAAGTCAAAAAAAACTTGGGTGTCAAATTGTTCTCTTGAATACTTTGAAAAACGTGATGGACACATCATAATAGTACAACTATGTTATACTTGTCAACATCCATAAACTGATTTTATTCATAATCAAACCATCACCACAACGCGTAAGTTTTCCTGAAACTTTTTCTTTATTCACAACTGTATTTAACACAATATAAAGGTTTTCAATAACCACATATATCGACTTTTTCAAAAACACATAACCCAAAGAAAATCTTAAGCTGGTCACTCTACAAGACATCCACTGGAAAGACCCCATGGTCATCCTCACAATCTAACACTTCTACAAATCTCAGGCTCTATGTCCCCGAGTGGATTAGGGAACTATTCTGCAACATCTGTATTCACATACCAAGGTACACCAGCAAAACAAATA
The DNA here is from genome assembly GCA_030762895.1 of Sophora flavescens. Lineage (NCBI taxonomy): Eukaryota > Viridiplantae > Streptophyta > Magnoliopsida > Fabales > Fabaceae > Sophora > Sophora flavescens. The sequence continues at coordinate 96,159,792 of CM061068.1, read as the reverse complement.
TATTACAAGGGTGAGATACTAATATCTGAGTCTATCATGATAACCACATGCGCGACACACAAACAACAACATATACATACATCAAACAACATGAAAATTCTCAAGATCATAAACATAATAGTTTATCAATGGGATTCATACCCGACAATCATCGCAATTTATAACAATTGCATAACACCTGAACGTCAACCATCAAATTTTGATATTTATCCTCTTTACTTTTCTTTTTCGTTCATTCTTTCTTTGTCGATGCTTAGAACTCACAACTATTCTGAATTAGGCATTAAGGCCATTCATTCTCAACGTGGTACACACAGTCCGAAAATTCGATCACGAAAAACACTAGGTTGATTTCACCGGTCCTAGGTTTACCGATATATGACATGAAGTCAAATGTGCTCACTGGGAATTTAACCCACGACACACAGAATATGTAAACCAATATGCAATCTAGGATTCTAACTCGCGACATATCGAACATCACCATCAAGTATGCCAACTGGGACTCTAACCCGTGACATACCGAACACCATCATCATTATGCCAACTGGGACTCTAACCCGTGACATATTGGAATCTCTGCAATCAAATATGCCAACTGAGACTCTAACCCGTGACATAACGAATACAATGTCATCAATATGTCAATCGGGACTCTAACCCGTGGCATATTGGAATCACCAAAATCAGATATACCAACTGGGACTCTAACCCGTTACATACTGATATCTCCACACATCAAATATGCCAACTGAGACTCTAACCTGTGACATATTGAATCACCAAAATTAACTGTATCAACCGGGACTCTAACCCGTGACACATATGACACAAAGTCCTCAACATTTTTTTACAGGACATAAAGTCCAAAACATCGTTTTCAGGACATAAAGTCCACAACAACTAACACGGATCAATGTTCTACGTGTTTTTATCACAGAACACTTGAATTCCGACATCTCGGTTACTAGGTTCACATTTCAACTTTAACATCATTGAGTACAAACTCTTTTGCAGAAAATCTTTTCCGTTTGAAATCCATTTATAAACGTCAAAACGTAGAGAAATTCATCTTTCTAAAAATCTTTTCATCTTTAAATATTTTCACGAAAAACATCAATTCTTGAAAAGAACTCATTCATAACCCATTACTGTCCAAAGAAATGAAATTATTTTCAAAACCTTGCCGTAAAATCATCTTCCAATTTACTCGTCGTTTAGCATTAATATCCTTCACAAGTAAAAAATTTACTCTTTTCTCTTACAAATAACTTTCAACATAAGATCACCATTTCCCCGTAAAATCATTAAAATAATATTATTTTCGATTTTTTCTTAAAATTCCACAACTTAAATCACTTAACAACATTTTCTTCAACATTTTCAACATTTCCAAGCTTTTAACTTTAAGCTTAATTTAGCACTGAGCACTGTCAGGCTTTTCAAGCAATCACTCAACAACAGTGAAATCACACATCATAGTTATAACAAATATCACAGTTATAACATACATTCACCGATAAACATAAATCACATATAAGCATACATCACAGATAAATAATAAACTCATATAAACAACAACGTAAAATAAATTGAACAACCACAATGAAACCACAAATAATCATACATACCACTCACGGATAGCACGTGGCTATCAAAACCCCTCAGGTAACCTCCCATTACCTCTTGAAGTTACAGTTTGCCTCTTTGAAATTTACTTTCGGAATTTCTGATCCTCCACACAACTTCACACAACAATCAACAACTAATCCTTCACAACAAATCACAACACAAATTAACAAAATAAAACAACAAAATCCTCCTAATCATTCATGATGAGGTTTCGGCCTACATGGATTAATTAGGCTAGGGATGTCAAAATTTCACAAACTTTGGGATTAATGATCCTTAAGCATTAGAAATATGTTGCTTCCGTAGACGTGATGTGCAAGTGTACACAGTCAAACAAGTAATAAAGTGTGAGTAAAGATCATTCCCACGAGGATTTAAATGAATTGAATACAAATTCTAGTTTTAACTTTGTCTACTTAGCTCAATAAAATAAAAATAATTTTGAAGCATGTAAAGTAAATGGAGTCATTGGGTATCAGAACAGTACGTAATAAATGCAAGGAATTAATAAAAGCAATAATTGGGTGTTTTAAAAACAGATATGGAAACAGCTAGGATTCTAATCCTTTGTAATCTTAACTTCAGGGTAATCGATGCTTTAGGATTCTACAACATTTAGTCCAGGGAATGAAGTTGCCTTCCAGCAGTAAAACTGAGTTCATTAAAAGCTTCTTTTTCCTAAGTTCATATTAATTTCCCTCAGCTGTCAGATAATTGCGTCCAGTTACTTGAACACTTGAAGGCTATTCCTAGCTCATTCAATACAATTAATTTTCCAATTAATTGTTCTATCTTTATCTTCAATTCAAGTCCACTAACTTGGTTTTTCCAAACTAGTTAGCTAATAATTCAGCTCAGTTGATCAGGCTAAATAGAATTTAACGTTAAATCATAAGAGAAGAAAATGAATAACATCCATAACATTGATTAACCGTTCAGCACAATTACAAGTTCATAGAATCCTAACTAAAGGAAATTAGCTCATAATGAGCTTGCAAACAGAACAAATAAAAGAAATGGAAAATAAAGGCATAATGAGAAAACGGGATTACAGAGAGGACAAGGAAGCTGACGACTGGTACAGTACGAGCTTAACCTAAAAGGAGGCTAACTCTCACTATATGTACTAGTGTCCCCCAAATATGGTTAGCATCTTCTCTCTCATGCCTCCTTTTTGGGCTTTTACAAAATTCAAAATACTAAAATATTCCTGGGCCCAATTCCCAAGTACACACAGCTGCTGCATTGCATTCTCTCTCTTCCTTTTTGCACAGTGCAGCAGGTATATTGTCTTCTAGTGGGCAATAGCTGAGCTGGAAATGATTTAATCTTGTAATAATATGCTTCCTCGAAGCTACAGCAGTCCAAAGCATCCCAGAGCAAATTCTTCAGTAATTACACCTTTAAAACCTGCTCAAAACTAAATCAAACCTTCAGTAATAACATATCATAATTTACAGCTTTTCGTAAATTAATCATATTAACACAGATATTTACTCAATCAAACCAAACTTGAAGTTCTTTTCCAAAATTGATCAAAACAAGAACAATGATTACGTTAAAAGGATAGTCATAACTCTTATTTCTAAGAGTTATCACACCCCCAAACTTGAACTATTGCTTGTCCTCAAGTAATGACATTCAACAAGCATTATCAAAACAAAATCAGAACGGCATAAGCAAAATCCATGGCAGTCCTCAGATGCATTTATTTTTATTTTTATTTTTTAGAAACATGCTCAACTCAAATACCCTTTTCTTAATCACTTTCCATAGGGTGTGTGTGCTTTCCTTAAGCTTTCAACTCAGTTTAGCAAGGAACTCCAACCAAACCACCTCTCAACAGAGTCTTAGGTGCATTTCCCCAATATCCTTTGGATGCATGGGTGAAGACTCACTAGATTATCTTCCTAAGAAAAATGGCTTAAACATACTTTTGGATTTGTCACATCACTCTTTTCACACTCTTTATGATCTTGTTGGTGTTTCCCTCAATCATCATTCACATGCCACTCTATCATAGGCTTGACAAATTTCTAACAAACAAAAGCACAAACACAAATTGCACACAACAAGACGACTTTACTGGGTTGTAATGAGGCTATGGTTCAGGTGTGGAATTTTTGGAAAGTAGTTAACTTAGGTGGAGTTCAAGATCTCTTGTCAAAATCACCTACCCTTAAACTTAGACATTTCTATATTCATGCCCATATTCCTTGATGATATGCTCTTTCTTCCTTTTTACTGCATAAGCACCCCCCCAAACTTATACTGATGGTTATCCTCAACCATTGTGGTCGGGACCCATATGTAGATGACAACTTAGAAACAATCTCAGACTCCACCTAAATAGGGTAGTACATTGTTTTGCAGGGAATTTAAGCTTGTAATATGGCTTAATATCAATAAGAAAGGTTTAGGCTCAAAGGGGTTCACTAAGGATAATACTTGAGGGTTGACCTTTTAAGTCACAGTAGGTAAAATCAATAAACATGCCTCAAGCTATTTTGTGTACAACAGCGAAATATAAAATTAATCACAGAAATAAGTCAAGTTTTGCAGAGAAAACACATGAATGGAATGCATGATGAACAAAAATATGTTGAAGCCCAAAAGCTCACAGGATTGATGCTATAGAGTGCTACATCATCTCATTTAATCTCACACACCCCCAAACTTAGGTTGACATCTAGTGCAGATCTCACCCTCTCTTCCTTGGATAAGGGTCCTTGCAACCCAATTCCCCCCGATTGATGGTGATTTTGAATGAAGTCATTCTTCTAAGTTCATTTTAAGCTAGGGATTTTGTGTTGAGAAAGGATTAGTTCGGGGTATTCATGTATTTTACATGAATTACAACACACACAAACAAAGGGTCTTCTTTAGATGCACATGGACAACTAAACCATTCATTCATTCATTTATTTTTTCTTTCAAAAAGGCCCCCACTTTCCATTAATCACAATTCTTTTTGAAAGAGTGGGGGCATGCAAACCTCAAACTAACTACACAAACAAGCAACTACTTCTAATAACAGAAACTAATAACAAAAGCAAATAAAACTAAAGAGAAATTTGAAAAGGGTCCTGGTCATCTGGTGCTGCAGCAAGCTGCAACACCTTGGAGTGGAACTTTTGCTCAAGGCCGAGCTAATCTTGCATTGCTCCTGGTGCCTCCTCCTATGGCCATCTGCTTCATGGTAGGCCTGCTGGTCGCTGGATTTCCCTTTGTAATAGCCACCTCCGGGCTCACATCCCCTGCTACCTTCACCATATCCCCTCCACCGGTTTGAGCTTTAGGGTTTGCAGTCTTGAAGGATTTGAGGTTCTCCATTTTTTTGTCTTAGGGGCATATCATCCTCAGAATCCTCACTGGTGTCAACACCAGCCTTTTCAACTTCTCTCTTAGCTTCTCTTTCAGCTTCCTTCTTAGCCTTTGTTTTTCTGCGCATGGGAGGGTTGTGTGCTTGATTCTCCCTTTCTTTGGTGGAGGGGGAGCAACATGTTCAGGTTTAGCTTCAGTCATCTTCCTCTTTCCTTTGTCCATGCCACTAGGTTGTGTTGGAGGTGGAGTAGGATCCCTTGGTGGTGGTGTCCAGTCAAAGCTCACTTCATTATTGTTCACAGACCGCTCACTGGTAATGGGATTCACAGGAGGGATTTTAAGGTTTTGTTCTGGTGCAGGGGGTTAGCAGGTGCAGTTTCCTTTGTAGGTTCAATTTGTTTCTTGGGTTCAGGGGGAGAGTACTGGAATGGTTCAAAGAGCGCTTCAAGGAACAGGGGAGGGGAGCTGCCTTGCCTCAGCTTATTGACTCCAAGGGTCCTTTGTTCCCAGAGGTGCCGCTCTTTAGAAAACTCCCAGAAAAGCTGCTGTTGTTTCAAACTATGCTGCAACATTTGGCATCATAGGTCGATTTTCTTCTCCAAACCTTCTGGGTGATCCTGCTGCCCAGAAGGTGGTTCTTATGCACCCACCTTTGAAGTTGACCCTGTAAACCGCTTAATTGCAAGCCAATCAACAACTCCCTTATTTGTTACTACCTCCTCCCCTGGCTTTGTCTTCACTCCACTTTTTAAAAATAGTGATGTGATCAGTGATGGAAAGAACAGAAGTCCCTTTGGTTTCAAGGCACATGCAATGATCTCCTTCTCTGTTAGCTTTCCCAGATTGATCTTCTTTCCCTTTAAGATGCAGTAGAGGAGAACAAGCCTCTCCTTGTTCACTGTCTCCAAGTGTGCAGTAGGGAGTATTTTTTTGCCTTATAATGTGATACCAGACTTTCGCTAATGGGGTGAGGTCAGGCCTAGCAATCTTCCAATTATCATCTTGCTTAATCCATTTGTCGCCTTCCACTGTGACCTCCTTTATCATATCTTTGAGAGTGGTTTCTTCAACTACTGCTAACTTTGTGTTGTACTCATCTTCAACTTCCTTAAAGCCCCAGTGTCTGTTTAGAGTGGGAGCAGAGAACGAGACTTTGGACCCCCTCACCATAACATGTTTCTGTTGGGGTGAAGTGAGGTTTGCGTAGAACTCACTCACAAACGGAGCAATGGGGTCCCTAGGGTGAGCAGCTAATTTCTTCCATTGATGGGTGTCAACCAAAGTGGCCACCTCTTCAGTAAGGCCGTAATGGTCAATGTCAAGAAGGAAGAAGCCTTTTTCCAGATGGAACCTCCTTTTAACCACTTCTTTTTCGTATTTCAGTCTGCTCTCCTCATCCACAAATGTCTGGTCCACATCTTCAGAGGACGAGGATGGAATGACAGTTGCGTGTTTCTTGGAAACTCGCGTATTGGATTTCCCCATGGTATTTCAAGTAGGAAGGGGTAGGGTAAGCTGATATTGATAGAAAGGGATGGTTATCACACAAACAGAGAGTGGTAGGGTCGATTGTGGGGTTAGGGCAGAAAAGGTTAAGTCTTTAATAGGGAAGAATGGGCTGAGGTGAGAGGTTGAGGATGGATGTGAGTGGTGGAGAGAGAGGGTGGTAATTAATGGGTGGTTAATGACAAAATGTACTCCCCATGTTTTCCTGTACTTCTGCCCCCCCCCCCCCCCCCAAAACCCTTCATCTTTTTGAATTAGAATTTCAAAATTCTTGCAGTTGAACTTGGACCTTGGAGCTATCCAAACTGACACAAACCCCAACACCTGAACAATGGGCTTGAACTGATTTGATCCAACTCCCAGCACAACCCAACGACTATACTGGTACAGCCTGTAGTTACAGGGGTTAACATCATATATTTATTTAAAATTAAACTAACTAAGTAAAACTAAAAGCTAAAATAAACTAACTAATTAAAGGATATAAAACTGGGTTGCCTCCCAGGAGCGATTGGTTTACTGTCCTTCATCCTGACTCCACACTGATGGCTAAGGGTCGAAAAGATGAATGGTGGCCTTCATTCTTGAACCTGGCTCACCCCAGTATTTCTTCACCCTTTGGCCATTTACTTTGAATTCCCTTCCAGAACCTTCATCTAACAAATCCACAGCTCCATGAGGGTACACCTTGACCAATTTGAAAGGTCCAGACCATCAAGACTTCAACTTCCCAGGGAACAGTTTCAGTCTGGAATTGAACAAGAGCACTTGAATGCCTTCAACTAGTCCCCTAGGTTGAATTTTATGATCATACCAGGCCTTGACCTTGATCATGTATGCTTCAGCATTTTCATAGGCAAAGAGCCTAAACTCTTCAAGTTCATTCAGCTACAACATTCTCGCTTCTCCAGCTGCTTGTGCATCAAAATTCAACTTCTTTATGGCCCAGAATGACTTGTGTTTCAACTCAATTGGTAAATGGCAAGCCTTGCCGTAAACCAATCTATAAGGGGACATGCCAATAGGAGTCTTGAATGCTGTCCGATAGGCCCAGAGAGCATCATCTAGGTGCAAAGACCAATCCTTCCTGGAAGGATTTACCATTTTTTCAAGAATTATTTTGATCTCTCTGATGGACACTTCAGCTTGCCCACTTGTCTGAGGGTGATACGCAATAGCCACTTTGTATTTCACTCCATATTTTGCAAGCAAGTTAGCAAACAGCTTGTTACAAAAATGTGTCCCTTCATCACTGATTATAGCTTGAGGAGTGCCAAATCTGGTAAATATGTTCAAGAACTTTGTGACTACTCTAGCATCATTAGAGGGCAAGGCTACCGCTTCTACCCATTTGGAGACATAGTCTACTGTAACTAAGATGTAGGCATTCCCATAAGAGACAGGAAATGGCCCCATAAAATCTATTCCTCGTACATCAAACAATTGAATCTCCAAAATGGTGTTGAGTGGCAACTCTTGTCTGTTGGAAACATTCCCTACCCTCTGACATCTATCACAATTCTTAGCATACTCTTGAGCATCTATGAATAAGGTGGGCCAAAAGTATCCTGATTGCAGGACCTTTGCAACTGTTCTTTTTCCTCCAAAGTGACCACCATAGGGAGCAAAGTGGCAATCACCAAGGATATCTTGCATTTCTTCCTTAGCAGCACATCTCCTCATGATCTGGTCTTGGCATCTTTTGTACAGAAAGGGTTCATCCCAGTAAAAGTGTTTAACATGATGCAGAAACCTCCTTTTCTGTTGAGAATTCATCTCCACTTGAATTACCCCACTGACCAGAAAATTCACAATGTCTGCGTACCAGGGTGCTGCAGCATCTTCAAGCATTAGCAGGTGTTCATTAGGAAAATTTTCTTTGATTTCTCCTTGAGACTCGGGTTCCCCTCCTTCAACAATTCTGGAGAGATGATCAGCTACCTGATTTTCAATACCCTTCTTATCTTTGATTTCCAAATCAAATTCTTGAAGTAAAAGTACCCATCTGACAAGCCTTGGCTTTGCATCCTTCTTGGTAATGAGATACTTAATGGTTGCATGATCTGTATATACCACTACTTTGGTTCCCACCAGATAGAGTCTGAACTTGTCAAAAGCAAACACCACAGCCAACAATTCTTCTTTTGTAGTAGTGTAATTGATCTGAGCATCAATGAGAGTCTTGCTAGCATAATAGATGGTATGGAAGATTTTGTTATAACTTTGGCCTAGCACAACTCCTGCTACAAAATCTCTGTCATCACACATCAACTCAAATGGTCTTTCCCGGTCAGGAGCTACTATTACAGGTGTAGTAATCATAGTATTCTTCAGCAGTTTAAATGCTGATAAACACTCCTCTGTGAAGTCAAATGCACTATCATGCTCCAGCAATTTACACAGTGGCTTGGAAATTTTTGAGAAATCTTTGATGAATCTTCTATAGAAACCAGCATGTCCCAGAAAACTTATGATGCCCTTGACAGAGATAGGTTGGGGAAGTCCTTCAATCACCTCAATCTTAGCTTTGTCCACCTCAAGGCCTTTCTTTGACACTTTATGGCCTAACACTATGCATTCCTTGACTATGAAATGACACTTTTCCCAATTCAAGACCAAGTTGGTTTCTTCACATCTGTCCAACGCCTGCTCTAGATTGTTCAAGTACCCCATGAATGAATCTCCAAAAACCGAGAAATCATCCATGAAAATCTCCATGGTTTTCTTAATGAAATATGAAAAGATAGCCATCATGAACCTCTGGAAAGTTTCTGGAGCATTGCAAAGCCCAAAAGGCATCCTTCTGAAAGTAAATGTACCATATGGACAGGTGAAAGTGGTATTCTGCTGATCTTCAAGTGCCACTGCTATTTGATTGTAACCTGAATAGCCATCTAAGAAACAGTAGAATTCTCTCCCAGATAACCTATCAAGCATTTGATCAATGAATTGTAATGGAAAATGATCTTTCCTTGTGGCTTTGTTCAGATTTCTGTAGTCCATACATATCCTCCAACATGTGACTGCCCTTGTAGGATTCAGCTCATTCTTCTCATTTTTCACCACAGTGACTCCTCCTTTCTTTGGAACGCATTGCATAGGACTAACCCACACACTATCTGAGATGGGGTAAATAATTCCTGCATCAAGCCATTTGATGATTTCTTTCTTCACAACTTTTTTCATTATTGGGCTCAATCTTCTCTGGCCTTCAATATTGTTCTTAGCGTCTTCCTCTAACAGAATTCTGTGCATACAGAGACTAGGACCGATTCCTCTAATATCTATCATTTGCCATCCAATAGCCTTCTTGTGCCTTTTCAAAACTGAGATAAGACTACCTCCTTGATCGGAAGTTAAGAAAGAAAAGATGATGATTGGAAGAGTTTCCTTTCCTCCAAGATAAGCATATTTCAGGTGAGAAAGAAGTTGCTTTAATTCAATGGTGAGAGGTCTTTCAATAGAGGGTACATTCTCCTTGAAGGTGTCTGCAGATACATCTAAGGACTCATATTTTATGATCCAAGACATGTGTGCCAAACTCTCTCCAACTAGCTGTTTCAACTCTTCAATTCCAGATTCAGTTTCCTTGTTTTGTTCACACTCACGCTCCAAATCTTGCCCTGATGCTATCAATTGCTCTTGCACCAGAGATTCAATACTGGTAATAATAGAACAGCTTCCCATCTCTTCATCAGGATAGTGTAATGCATTAAAAACATTGGAAGTCACTTGTTGATCATTCACCCTCATAGTGAGTTCTCCTTTCTGCACATCTATCAATGTTCTTCCCGTTGCAAGAAAGGGTCTTCCAAGGATAATTGGGACTTCTTTGTCTGGCTCAAAATCAAGAATAATGAAATCCACTGGAAATACAAATCTGTCTACCTTAATCAGAACATCCTCAATCTTTCCTTCTGGATAAGCAATGGATCTGTCAGCAAGTTTCAAAGTGACAGTGGTAGGTATGGCTTCTCCAATCTTCAATTGCTTGAAAATGGACATTGGCATCAAATTAATGCTAGCTCCAAGATCACACAAGGTCTTTCCACAGTAAGTATTCCCTATAGAGCAAGGAATTGTAAAACTGCCCAGGTCTTTCATTTTCTGAGGAACCTTGTTCTGCAACAGCTGACTACACTCCTTTGTCATTGCCACTGTCTCAAATTCCCCCAATCTCTTCCTCTTGGTAAGAATGTCTTTCATGAATTTGGTGTAGTTAGGCATCTGCTGCAGAGATTCAACCAGAGGTATGTTGATGTGCAATTGCTTCGGAATTTCCAGAAATTTGCTAAACTATTTCTCTTGAGTTGTTTTCCTTAACCATTGTGGAAATGGAGGAGGTGGCCTTTCTGGAATCAATTTACCCTCTTTTTGCTTGGGAATCTCCTGCACTGGTTATGCATTTGCTGGAATTACTGTAGGAATTTCCTGTTCTGACTCAGCTGTATCAGTCTTCCCTGTTGTTGTCTGCTTAAGTGCTACAACATCCTGTAGCTCTTTGCCACTTCTCAGATTTATAGCTTTAACTTGCTCCTTCCCTTTATCAGTAGAAGTTGATGGACTTTCTGCAGATGTAGGTAGGGTTCCATTTGGTCTATTTGTGATAGCAGTGGCCAACTGGCCTACCTGATTCTCCAAGTTCCTCATAGCTACCCCTTGGTTCTGAATTTGGGCCCTGGTTTCAGTCATGAAGGCTTTCACAATGGCTTCTAGAGAATGTTCCTTAGCTGGGCCTTAGTTTTGCTGCTGCTGACTGTTCTGTCCCTGTTGTTGGTGTTTTTGTGGAGCATTTCCAGTCGAAGAATTCAACGTGTTGTTACAATTCTTGTAGTTGAAATCCGGGTGTTGCTTCCAACCCAGATTATAAGTATTGGAGTATGCATTATTCCCTCTATTACCCACATAATTCACTGATACTGGATTGTTGGGGCATTCTTCAAATAGATGCTCCCCTCCACAGAAAACACATGAAAGAGAGCTCAGTTGAGCAACCACAGGTTCAACCATAGCAGGTTCTTTACTAGTAGCAGTCACGTTTTTCAGCATGTTAGTGATGGAAGCAAGCTGAGCAGATAGGACATTTACTTCTTTTACTTCAAGCATCCCAGCAGGGGTTTTAGCAGAATTGGCCCTCACAGTTGGCCATTGATAGCTATTAGCAGCTATGCTTTCAACCAATGCATAAGCTTCATTTTATGATTTTGTCGAGAATGTACCTCCAGATGAAGCATCTAACATCAATCTTGAAGGAGGCAGGAGTCCATTGTAGAAGGTCTCCATCTGGATGCATACATGGATGTTGTGATGAGGACATCTTCTCAACAACTCCTCGAACCTTTCCCACGAGTCATACAGTGATTCATCATCATTTTGCCTGAATGAAGTTATATCACTCCTCAGTCTGGCATTTTTATTATGAGGAAAGTACCTAGTCAAGAACTTTTCAGCTAGGCCATTCCATGAAGTAATGGAGTTGGATTCCAAAGAGTTCAACCAAGTCTTGGCTCTATCCCTCGGAGAATAAGGAAAGGGCCTTAGCTTGAAAGCGTCATCACTTACTCCAGGAATCTTGAAATTCCTTGCCACTTCCAGAAATTGCCTCAGATGTAAGTGTGGATTTTCAGTAGGGGCACCACTAAACTGCCCAATAGTTTGAAGCATTTGGAACATCATTGGTTTGAACTCAAACTGCTGGGTAGTTATTTCTGGTCTCACAATCCCAATGTTCATGGTTTGGGGATCAAAGACAGCATAGTCCCTGATGGACCTATCCCTATCATTTGCCAATTCAATCATCCCAGGCTGATCTTCATCCTCATTGTCCAGAAGGTGAGCCATGGTGCCTAAGTCAGAGTTCTGATCTCTAGCTCTTTGTTCTTCAGTTCTCTTCCTTAGCCTCTTTGTGGTTTTCTCTATCTCCAAGTCTATTGGAAACTCGGGTGTACCCTTGCTACACATGCAGATGTTACCCTGTTGCTAAGCAAAGTGCACACAGTGTTCAGAACTAGCTAAATTTAATAAAAGAATTTAAATATTCAACACCATTGTCAATCCCCGGTAACGGTGCCAAAAACTTGTTGCTTCCGTAGATGTGATGTGCAAGTGTACACAGTCAAACAAGTAATAAAGTGTGAGTAATGATTGTTCCCACGAGGATTTAAATGAATTGAATAGAAATTCTATTTTTAACTTTGTCTACTTAGCTCAATAAAATAAAAGTAATTTTGAAGCATGTAAAGTAAATGGAGTAATTCGGTATCAGAACAGTACGTAATAAATGCAAGGAATTAATAAAAGCAATAATTGGGTGTTTTAAAAACAGAGATGGAAACAGCTAGGATTCTAATCCTTTGTAATCTTAACTTCAGGGTAATCGATGCTTTAGGATGCTACATCATTTAGTCCAGGAAATGAAGCTGCTTTCCCGCAGTAAAACTAAGTTCATTAAAAGCTTCTTATTCCTAAGTTCATATTAATTTCCCTCAGCTGTCAGATAATTGCGTCCAGCTACTTGAAGACATGAAGGCTATTCCTAGCTCATTCAATACAATTAATTTTCTAATTAATTGTTCTATCTTTATCTTCAATTCAAGTCCATTAAATTGGTTTTTCCAAACTAGTTAGCTAATAATTCAGCTCAGTTGATCAGGCTAAATAGAATTTATCATTAAATCAAAAGAGAAGAAAATGAATAACATCCATAACATTGATTAACCCTTCAGCACAATTACAATTTCATAGAATCCTAACTAAAGGAAATTAGCTCCTAATGATCTTGCAAACAGAACAAATAAAAGAAATGGAAAATAAAGGCATAATGAGAAAACGGGATTACAGAGAGGACAAGGAAGCTGACAGCTGCTACAGTATGAGCTTACCCTAAAAGGAGGCTAACTCTCACTATATGTACCAGTGTCCCCCAAATAGGGTTAACATCTTCTCTCTCATGCCTCCTTTTTGGGCTTTTACAAAATTCAAAATACTAAAATATTCCTGGGCCCAATTCCCAAGTACACACAGCTGCTGCATTGCATTCTCTCTCTTCCTTTTTGCACAGCGCAGCAGGTATATTGTCTTCTAGTGGGCAATAGCTGAGCTGGAAATGATTTAATCTTGTAATAGTATGTTTCCCCGAAGCTGCAATAGTCCAAAGCATCCCAGAGCAAATTCTTTAGCAATTACAGTTTTAAAACCTGCTCAAAACTATATCAAACCTTCAGTAATAACAGATAAGAATTTACAGCTTTTCGCAAATTAATCATATTAACATAGATATTTACTCAATCAAACCAAACTTGAAGTTCTTTTCCAAAATTGATCAAAACAAGAACAATGATTACGTTAAAAGGATAGTCATAACTCTTATTTCTAAGAGTTATCAAAATACATAATCAATTGTCACTTGACAGAGATTGAATCAAAAACTCATCTAACCCATATAATTAGGGTATCGGCCTTGACAAATAAATTAGGCTAGGCAATTTATTTGATTTCAATCTCTTGGATTCAACAAGTATAGGTATTAGAGAGATTGAATCAAGTGTTCTATTTCAAAAATTGAAACAAAACTCATCAAATCCCTCTAGAACATAGGTTCAGCCAACTTAAGAAAAGTAGGAATGAAATTTTGTTTTTCTTGATGCTCTTGGATAATCAACATAGAGATCATAAAGAGTTCATAGAAATTGGTTTCACATCAAAAGGATTTTTCTATGATTTTCTAGAAATTTTTGAAGAACTAGATCTAGGAATTCAAATTTGAGAAATAGTTGATCAAAATGGAAATTTATGGATGATTAATGAAGCTAGGATGATAAGAAAGAGATTCCTCACCTTAGAATGAAGAGATTTGATGAAGAACTTATCAAGAACATCTATGCTGTTCTTTGTGCTTTTGTGAAGAGAAGCTTAGAATGAAAAATATGGAAATTTTGTCTAAGTGTGGGGAGTGTGGGCTGCGCCCATATTGATGGAGTGAAAGGGGTAATTTGGTCCAAAACTAATTTGGGACAAGCTTGGCATTTCCATAAAGACTAGGGGTATAATAGTCATTTCCTCTTAGAAAGTCATCATGACAAATGAGTGGTGATGGTGTGTAGGAGTTGTGGTTGAATTGTGCACCATGAGAAGGATGGAGAAGCAAATTTGATGATGTCTTGTCTTAACCATGATTGTCATTTAACTAGGATAAATTAGGTTATAGACATTTTAGTCTTTTCACATACAAAATATCTTAACCATCATTACTTGTCAAAAATGCTTCATAAATGCTTGACGAGTCATAGTGGTGACTCACATCATGACTCAGCTCCTCCGATATCCGGTTTTGTCTTTGCACATCCGTTCTCAACTCCGTCGATTACCCGTTTGTTGATAATGTGTCCGAATCTATACTAATAAAAAATAATATCTTTTTACTTTTAAAAAAAAAAATTTACGTTTATTTTTTAAATTTTTTTTAAAATTTTAAAAAAATTGTTTACTTTTTTTAGAGTTTTTATTTTAATTATTTTTTATGTTTTCGTTAATTTTTCAAAAAAAAAATCTAATAAATTTTTTCCTAATACTTTTTTTCTTTGAATTTATTTGTATACACTGACAGTGTAAAGTTTTTTTACACTGTCAACCAATCATAAATTGGCAAACAGTAAAAATAGTTGTCATGCTCTTGATATTTTAATTCTTATATACTTATATTTTAAATTTTTAAAAATTTTGTTTACTTTTTTTTTTTACGTTTTCCTTAATTTTTTTTAAAAATTTTCTAATAATTTTTTTTCCTAATACTCTTTTCTTTGAATTTATTTGTATACACTGAGTCAACCAATCATAAATTGACAAACAGTAAAAGTAAATTGGTCATGTTCTTGATGTTTTAATTTTTATATACTTATATTTTATTGTATATATAATTTAATAGTTTAAATTTTAAAACTTTTATATATATATATATATATATATATATATATATATATATACATATATATTAATATTTTTCGATTCGAACCGAATCATACCAAACCAATAATAAATCTATATATATACTAATTGATAAGAGAAAATTATGATTTTAGTGAAGCACAATGGTGCAAGCCACGTATCAAGTTATGGAATATTTTAATTATTATTTTATTTATTTTCTAAAATGTATATATTTTTTGTTTTAAAATATTTAAAAACCGGTAAAGGTACATTATTTATTTTATATATTTTTTATTTAAATATATATATTTATATATTAATATTTTCCGGTTCGAACGGAATCAAACCAAACCAATAATAAATCTATATCTATACTAATTGATAAGGGGAAATTCTGATTTTAGTATAGCACAATGGTTCAAGTCACGTGTCAAGTTATGTAATATTTTTATTATTATTTTATTTATTTTCTAAAATTTATATATTTTTTGTTTTAAAATATTTACAAACTGGTAAAGGTACATTGTTTTGGGAGTCAAACATGGCAATCTTTGTATTGACATAAATAGAGGAGAGTTATTCATATTTTGTATTATTTTTTTTTGGCTACATCCTTGCCTTTGTTTTTTCTATTTTAAATAATAAACATATATCTATACTAATTAATAAGGGAAGATACTGATTTTAGTGTAGCACAATGGTACAAGTCACATGTCAAGTGATGAAGTTTTTTTATTATTTTTTTTATTTTCTAAAATTTTATATTTTTTTGTTTTAGAATATTTACAAACCGGTAAAGGTACAATATTTTGGGAGTCAAACACAACAATCTCTGAATTAACATAAATAGAGGTAGAGCTATTCATATTTTATAATCTATTTTTTCTACATCATTGCCTTTGTTTTTTTCTATTTTAAATAATAAATCTATATCTATACTAATTAATAAGGGGAATTTCTGATTTTCTAATAAAGGGACACGTGTCAGCACCACATGATTTAAGAGGATTAGTTGATCATTAGTAATAATCAAAGAGGAACACTTAACACATAGTATTACATTACGTATTGTAATATCATTTTAAAATAAAAATAATATTTAATTCTTTGCGCTCAAATTATAGATAAAATTGTTTCAAGGTTTTTGTTGATCACTTTTGTCTATAAATAAAAAGCCTTGGAGATGAATGAGTACCGCTATTATGGGTGGGAAGGAAATATTGAAAGCAAAGTGTGAAATAAGTAAATAAAATGTTTGACATGGTGGACTTAATTTGGGATAAAACAAAAAAAAAAGTTTGGTAGATATAGAGGCACAATTCAAGTTATTAATGATAACAATGTTATCAATAATACTAGTAATTGATGCACGGGTGAAAAAATTCTAGTAAGTATAATAACTTATTTATTTTGAAAATTTTCAAAATAACCAATATCATTGGAAATGGGATATAAAATCTAACCATTTTGTTCTCGAGTCAAAATTAGGTTTTCTAATCAGTAAAATTTTACTGGTGAAAACACAAACCGGGTTTCATCTGAATTTTCAATCCAAAATTTAACCGTAACTCTCCTCGATAACATAGAGTATAAATATGATTTTGGTTTATACAAAATCATTTTCTAGGTCTCATATAAAAATATAAATATATATATATATATATATATATATATATATATATATATATTTACCGTTATGGGAAAGCAGTAAAAATCGGGGTGTTACACCTTGGGTTTATTATGAAGTATTTTATTTCTATAAAAATGAAAATTACAAAATAATTTGTTAACCTTGGTCTATGAAGATTTGCAGATATGAAGCAATTTATCAACTTAAAATTTGTGGGTTGAATAATATTTTATTTCTAATAATTATATAAAATATGGCAAATTGCACATTGTGTTATCAAATTTTCAATTTTTTTTTATAGGAAGGAAGTTTATAGGGGGAGAAAGTTATCTCATGTTAAGGCTAGGGCATACCTAAAGTCTTAACAAAAATTGCAATTATATTAATAAGCGATTTATTGACAAAAGTCTATTAACAAGTAATCAAATTTTAAAATTTATAGAGTCATGAACTTGATGAATGTTTTACTTAACTATCACATTTGACACAAAATTAGTGAGTAATTAATCACAGACCTAACAACCTATGAAGTAATGGTATCACTGGAGGTTGATTTAATGGTCTATGGGCCACTATAGATAGCAAGTAATGTAAACGATTGCATGGATAAAAATTATCTGTTCCATTTACATGTCTCATTTCCTATTCCATGACCAATAGAAGTTATAAACTTTTAATTAGGAGTGTTCATTGGTTCAGATCGACCCGGCCAACCCAACGACTTGAACCGAGCCAATTAAATTGGTTCAGATATTTTATGTGTTTGGGTCATATCCGAACCGAACCAATGAGGAACCAATGATGTTTTGTTCGGTCTTCAAATTTAGAGATTTTAAATCTGAACCGAACGGAACTATATATAATATTTTATATTTTATTTTATTTCCTATTTCCTAAACTAAACTTAGTAAGTGTTACCTCTTGTATGTCCCTGACCCACGCCACACGTACGAGAGACTAGATCTAGGGTTCCTCAGTTCTTCCCTTCTTCTTCCTCACCTGTCGTCGTTCCGTCCACCACCAGGCTTCGACTTTGATTCTTCTTCCAAAGCAACCATCGCAGCATCACGTTCCTGTTCATGACGTTCCTTCTTCCAACTCAGCCGTGCGAGACTCTGTTCTTCGTGCATAGCAACGCGAAACCCATCGTGGGCCGCCGATCGCCATTCTGCAACCTTCTTTCTCTTATTTCTTCTTATTGTGTGTTTCCATTCTATTTATTTGGGGTTTGTTGGTCTGAATTGTGAATCTGCTCTTCAAACTATGTTCTTCTTATTGTGAATCCATAAGTGTTGGGGTTTATTTGTGATTATTGTGATTATTTATTTATCTATTTGGGGTTTGTTGGTCTGAATTTGAATCCATAAGTGCTGGGATTTGCTGATCTAAATTTGAACAATTATGCAATTGTGTACCAGATTTTTTTTCATTTCTTTTTTTATTGGATTTAATATGAACCAAACCAAACCAATCCATTTTTGAATTGGTTGGTTTCGTTCGGGTTTCATGAGTAAAAACATGCATGCCCAACCGAACCGAACTGATCAAATTTGATTGGTTCGGATTCATTTTTTATGTAAATCTGAACCAAACCGACTCGTGAAAACCCCTACTTTTAATGTAATTGTTTTTTTAAAAATAATTTAAAAAATGATATGTATTTATCATATTTTAATTGAATGGGATAGGATTTGGCACATGAATTGGGGACAGAGAATCTCTATCTGTGAAGAAAGCATCAAAGTAAGTTTTTATTATGAGGTGATATATTTAATAGATTGAATATTTAATTGTTTAAGGAAAACTTAATTTTTATTAATATCTTAATCAGTTAAGAATACTAATTAACAAGACCTTTAATCATATCATTATTTATGATAAACTATGATAATTAATAAATAATTTATTATAAGAGTTTAATTTTGATATATTGTTGGTGTAAAAATTTTTACACTCCAGGTTTATCTAAAATGTTTCATGTAAACTGATAAAGTATAAAATGTTAGGCATGCCAAAGAATTTAATTTGTCTTTCCCTTCCCTTCTTTAAATCATGTCATACACCTTATATATTTTTTAATATATAAAAAACAAAATATGTGGATTAGTCCTGTACGTTTTTTATTTTTTACTTTGGTATTATATGTTCTTTTTTTTTTCTATACATTATATACATTATGTTCTATCATCACGTTGGTCCTAAAATTGATGTCGTTAAGAAGGAATTGACGAAAAGGACTAATATAGAAGACAAAACATAACATATAGGACAAAAATATAAAATAAAATGTATGTTCTATGTCATTACTCCTCCATTTAGTCTTATATGTTGTGTTATATTTTTCATGTTGGTCGTAAAACTGATCTCATCGTATACAGATTGACGGAAAGGACTAACCAGTCAATGGGACATAACATATAGGACCTATTTAAAATAAAATAAATTTTGTGGGACCAATGTGAAATATATATATATATATATATATATATATATAGAGAGAGAGAGAGAGAGTTTAATTTGTATGGACTGTCGGTGTAAAGATTTTTACACTGACAACCAATCAGAAATAATGGAATTGATGACTTTTAAAGTGATTATGATAAAAATCAAGCATTTATAATGATATATCAATTTTTGATTGATTGACAATATTAAAAAACTTTACATTATCAATATATATCAATTTTACAATAGGTGCTACCCAACTTTTCCTCTTATGTGCATTGCTAATATCTTATTTAGCACATTCATTCATTCAATGGAATATATTAATCTTATATCCTGTGCATAGCAAGATATATGAGTTTGACTTTAAAAAAGATTGTGTTTTACAATTACTTTGTGTAGCAAATGCCTACTCCACTTGATTAGTATGCTTTTATAAATTTGCGGACATGCATCTGACAGGAGTCAAACATATATATATATATAACATAAATCATAGAGAATTTTTTACTTTTTTTATCTATCATATAATTCTAAAATCAATTAACAACGATGATTATAATTTACTTATCCACCGTTTAGCACAAGGATCAAGAAGTCATGGATCAAGTCAATATATAATCAATATTTATTTTTAAATATAAACATTTGAATATAATAAATATTAAGTAATAATATATATATGTATATATATATATAAAAATACTAAAATATAGTAATTAAAATTCTTGAACCGGATAACCGAACCAATCATCATTGGGTTTGGTTCAGACCCGGACACAAAAAAAAAATACAAACCAATTTAATTGGATCGGTTCGCTTGGTTTTGGTTTGGACTCAAAAATATTAAAATATATATATATATATAAAATAAAATATATATCAAAATATAAAATTATTAACTATAATAAATATTAAGTATTAATATGTATATATGTATATATATATATAAATACTAAAATATAGTAATTATTCCGGATCAAAAATTCTTGAACCTGATAAACGAACCGATTACCATTGGATTTGGTACCTTTCCTGACTAAAAACATTTAAAAATAGAAAATTTGTAAACTTTAAAAATTAACAATAAAATAATATAAAAAATTTGAATCAATAAAAAATGGTTCTGTTCGGTTGGCAACTCCTTCTACTGTTACAGGAACAGTAGAAGAAAAGTTGTCAATTGATAAAGCGATATAGATATTGAATATTAAAATATATAAATATAAAACCAATTTAATTGGATCGGTTCACTGAATTATTCATTCGATTTTACGTCGCTAAACTTTCCGAAGAACACAGTAGTTTGCTACCTTTCATGGCTAAAAATATTTAAAAACAAAAAAAAATTGTACACTTTAAAAACTTAATAATAAAATAATATAAAAAATACGAACCAATCAAAATTGGTTCAGTTGAGGTGGGTTTGGTTTGGACCCGAAAATATTAAAATATATATATAAAATTAAAATATAAAATTATTAAATATAATAAATATTAAGTATTAATATATGTATATATATATATATATATAATAAAATATAGTAATTAGTTCAGTTACAAAATTCTTGAACCTGATAATCGAACCGATGATCATTGGGTTAGGTACATTTCCTGGAAAAAAATATTTAAAAACAAAAAAATAGTAAACTTTAAAAATTAATAATAAAATAATATAAAAAATGCGAACCAATCAAAATTGGTTCGGTTTGGTTGGCAACTCATTCTAATGTTACATGAACAGTAGAAGAAAAGTTGTTAATTGATAAAGTAATATAGATATTGAATATTAAAATATATTAATTGGTTCGGTTCCAAAATAACCGAACTAATGACCATTGTGCTTGGTTCAATTCGGAGCCGAACACAAAAAAAAAGAATCAATTTAATTGGTTGGTTCGGATTTTCAAATTCATTGAATTATTGGTTCGAGTCTTACGATCCTAAACTTTTTCGAAGAACACGGTAGCTAAAACCAACAAAATATATGTTTAAAAAATAAATTAATAAATTAAAATACACCACGGTTGACAACTACTTCTACAGTCAAAGGAACAGTAGTAGAAAAGTTGTCAATTGGTAAAGTGATATACATATTGAATATTAAAATATAGTAATTGGTTCGGTTCCAAAATAACCGAACTAATGACCATTGTGTTTGGTTCAATTCGGAGCCGAACACAAAAAAAAACCAATTTAATTGGTTGGTTCGGATTTTCAAATTCGTTGAATTATTGATTCAAGTCTTATGACCCTAAACTTTTTCGAAGAACACTGTAGCTAAAACCAACAAAATATATGTTTAAAAAATAAATAAATTAATTAAAATAATTCAAAATAATCCACCGGTTGACAACTCCTTCTACTGTTTAGGGTTTAGGGTCCTTCTAATGTTAGAGGAACGGTACAAGAAAAGTTGTCAATTGATAAAGTGATATACATATTGAATATTAATATATATATATATATATATATATATATATATATATATATATATAAATATAGTAATTGATTCGGTTCTAAAATAACCGAACTAATGACCATTCGATTTGGTTTAATTTGGAGCCGAACACAACAAAGAAAAAAAAAACAAATTAATTGGTTGGTTCGGATTTTCAAATTCATCGAATTATTTGTTCAAGTCTTACGATCCTAAACTTTTTCGAAGAACACAGTAGCTTTGCTATCTTTCATGGCTAAAAATATTTTAAAACGAAAAAAATTATAAACTTTAAAAAGTCAATAATAATATCCGAACTAAATAAATTGGTTTGGTTTGATTCGGTTCAAACAGAAAATATATAAAAATATATATAAATAAAAATATAAAAAATATTAAATTTTAAACTATTAAATTATATATACATTAAAATATAAATATATAAAAATTGAAACATCAAGAACATGACAACCCTACTTTTACTGTTTGTCAATTTATGAATTGTCGACAATCTAAAAAAACTTTACACCGTCAGTGTATACAAATTAAATTAAAAAAAATTATTAGCAAAAAATAATTATTAGGAAAAAATGTATAAAACAATGTTATTAAAAAAAATTAAGCAAAACTTAAAAAATTTTATAAATAAAAGGAAAACGTAAAAAAAAAAAGGTAAGGAAAAAAAATTATTAGAAAACTTTATTAAAATTAAAAGGAAAACGTAAAAAAAATTATGAAAAAAAGCTAAACGTAAATTTTTTTTTATAAAAAACATAATATTACTTTTTTTATAAAAAAAGTAAAAATTATTGGTTCGAGTCTTACGAACCTTAACTTTTTCGAAGAACGCGATAGCTTTGCTACCTTTTCTGGTTAAAAATATTTAAAGACAAAAGAAATTATAAACTTTAAAAAATCAATAACAATATCCGAACCAATTAAAATTGGTTTGGTTTGATTCGATTCGAACTGAAAAATACTTAAAAATATATATAAAAATAAAAAATATAAAAAATATTAAATTTAAACTATTAAATTATATATAAATATATAAAAATTACAATATCAATAACATGACAACTATATTTTTACTGTTTGTCAATTTATGATTGATCGACGATGTAAAAGAAACCTTATACTGTGAGTGTATACAAATTAAATTGAAAAAAAAAAGTATTAGAAAAAAATAATTATTAGAAAAAAATATTTATAAAAAAATGTTATTAAAAAAATTAAGGAAAATGTAACAAAAATGTATAAAAAAAAGGAAAACGTAAAAAAAAATTAAATCAAAAAGTAAAACAAAATTAAATTTTTTTTATTAAAATCTAAAGGAAAAATTAAAAAATTTATAAAAAAAAGTAAAACGTAAAAAATTTTATAAAAAAATTATTATTACAAATTTTTTTTAAAAATAAAATAAAAATCAATGGTTCGAGTCTGTCGTAACCGTCCCATCCGGGAGCCGCGAAAAGAAAGATAAAAAAAATAGAGGAGTCGCCACTAAAATTTTTATTGGGAAAATCTTAGAAAATCCATTTATTTAAAGGTAAACTGGTCGAAAAAAAGAGAGAGAAATGAGTCCGGGAGTCGGTTACGAGTAGGGAAGGTGTTAGCACCCCCCATCGTCCGTTTAAAAAAACGGTACCTCAAGTTAATTATGCAAAAACATTTTAGTAACCTTTTAAATATTTATTTTATCGCAAAAATTATTTACAAGAAAGAATTATTTTTAATTTTCAATATTTTAAATTTTTATTAATTTTTATATTTTTTAATTTTTGTTTATAAAGACTAAATGAGGTTGAACATGGCACATGAGTCCACAAGGTTACCTCAAATCTAAGGGACGGGATATGACATCGTGTCCATAAAGCATCCCTAAAAATAGAAAAGTTTAATTATTTTGATTAATTATTTTAACATAAAAAGAGACACAAAAAGGAAAATTTAGTTTTGATTTTGACAAGATGATTTATCTTGCTCTTACGTATTCCCGGGTGCGATGGGAAACTCAAAGCCACGTAGTTCTTTTAGAAAAAAAGTTTGATTGGTTTATTGATTTTATATTTTTGATAAAGATTTGATTTATTTATTTTATTTTAAAAAGATTTTATTTCAGAAATAATTCACTCTTACACAGAGTCTAAGATAGCGATGCTATATGATAAACCCTTACAATTCATATGGCACTTGAGGATGAAAAATCATACATCAACGTCGTAGATTGTTGCGTGAATTAAAAAAGGGATTTTTTCACCTTATAAATTTTGATAAAATCTTGTAAAAGAGTAAATTGGAAACATTTTATTATTTTTTAACACAAGAAATTCACCCTTGCACAGGGTTAGAGATAGCGGAGCTATACGATGAACCCTTACAATTCATATGACACTTGAGGATGAAAAATCATACATCAACGTCGTAGATTGTTGCGTGAAAATAAATTTTTATTTTAACATCATAAATTGTTGCGGGAATTCAAATAAATTTTATTTTAAAAAGTCGAATAAAATTTTGTTACAACGAGTAAATTGAAAACATTTATTATTTTATACAAAAGGAATTCACCCTTGCACAGGGTTAAAGATTGCGGAGCTATACAATGAACCCTTACAATTCATATGACACTTGAGGATGATAAATCATACATCAACGTCATAAATTGTTGCGTGAACCCAAAAGGAGATTTTTATTTGAAACGAGGGATTGAAAATATTTTATTAACCATTTTTGGTTCATGTTATTTTTTAAAAACAAGATGAGCTAGAACCCCCTCCTTTTTCATATGATTGGGCCCAAAGCAAGAAATAGACCCAACTTCAGTTTTTATTGTCAAATATATTTCCTAAATAAAAAGGGGAATGAAAGTTTGCCAGCTGGCCCAAAACCCATGCCTTGATACTTAAAAAAAAAAGAAGAAGGGGGGGCGGGGGGCGGGGGGGGAGCAATCAGTAGGGAGAAAGAAAGGAACGAGACTTTACTCCCTCACCACTGAAACGTAGGAGACAGAGGAGCAACAGGTGTAGCGGCGGTGAGGCTCGAACGACGGTGGGGCCGTGGTGGCAGGAAAGGGAACGCACGACAGCTTGCACGGAGCGGATCTGGACGATGCGGAGACTCCCGCGGCGACGGTGATGGCCCTTGGACGGCTTCGGGTTAGAGCAGCAGCGGCGACGGCTTCGGGTTGGAGCAGCAGCGGCGACGGATTCGGGTCGGGGTAGTAGCGGCGGATTCGAAGCAACAGAGGTGACGATCTGAGCAGATTCGCGTTGAGACGGCGAGGCTGATGACCGTGCGGCTGCATCTGGCACGGTGGCTGGATCTGCATGCGGCAGCGCGTCCAGATGTGGCGGAGACGACGGAACAATTGGGCGCTGTTTGGTAGGTAGGGGTAAGGGTCAATTGTTGTTATTAAAGGTGATGTTGTTAGGAGGAAGATGAAGATGATGGTTATGGTATTTGGTTATGGAGGGAGGTTGGCTATGTTGAGATGTTGAAGGTGAATGGTGAAAATGGTCCTGTTTTGGATTGTTGAAGGAAGAAGATGGCTTTCTCTGTTACCCTCCCCCCCCCCCCTCTTCTCCTTCTGCTCTCTATCTCTGTTCATTTATACTGATAGCAAGATTCAAAAAAAAAGGAAACCCAGTGATCCTCTGCTTTGATTACATTGGATAGTCTTTTTCTCAATTCCAATCTGGTTGATTTTGTATCTGATATGTCTTGCTTTGTGCTGCCATTTTCCTTTCTTGTATTTAGTCTATTTTGGCCCTTTGACTGTTATTGACCTTGTTGATGCTGCATGAGAGATAAGGAGTTGCAGGATGATATTTTCCCTTTTCATGCTTGGATTTCTAATTCTCATCCTTTGCAAATTTAACAAAGCTTAACTTAGCCTTTGGTTCAGAGACAAAATTAAAATTTTTTGTCTCTTACCCATTGTCCCACTATTGCAGCAGGAACTCTCTCTCTCTCTTTTTTATCTATTTATTATTCTTTATTTTTATTTTTTTTATATTTTGTTAATGATAGGAAGCATATATCTATCTGTTATTTTTCTTTTCTTTTTTCTTTTTTTTACTGGGCTTTGGGCTAAAGAACATGGGATAGGAAGATGGATTTAAAAAGGACTTGCAACCAAAAAGAAATCAGGCCATGAGCATGAACAAAATAATTTTTGGTTTTCTTGCAAATTTGTACTTTTTTTCCTTTTATTTTCAAATATATTAATTAAAATGATAAAATACCCGGACAAAATTAGGTGTTCACAGCTGCCCTTCTTTACTTGTTTCTTATTAGATAATAGGTGTCACCATAGTTAACCTATTATCGTTATGAGCAACGAGTAAAGACAGGAACTCCAATTTTGTTCGGGGTACACTGACAAACAAAAGGACCTATGACTAGAATGCCATTTCCTGTAAAGAAACCCATAGGTTGGATCGCCCACTGAGGTTTACACATAAAAGCTTGCAAGATGGATTCACTTGCTGAGCTTAAAAAACGAAGATAAAGAGCTTACGGGGTAGATTGCCCGTGAGAAGCTGGAAAAGAAAGATAAAAGAGCTCACGGAGTGGATTGCCCGTCAGAAGCTCGAACAGAAAGATAAAAGAGCTTACGGGGTGGATTGCCCGTCAGAAGCTCGAACATAAAGATAAAAGAGCTTACAGGGTGGATTGCCCGTCAGAAGCTCGAATAAAAAGATAAAAGAGCTTACGGGGTGGATTGCCCGTCAGAAGCTCGAATAAAAAGATACAAGAGTAAGGCCCTATAGCCAAATGCAATATGAAAGTGGACTTTGCTCATTGATAGAATGATAATGCAATAGATGCCTTTCATTGATGAATGCTAATGGAGAAACCCTTATTATTTTTGGCACAACGCAAAAGATACTTTTGATGAAATTATTTCCTTTTTGCTGCGTCTTTTCGTTATTGGCTCCTTGACCCCTTAAAAGCATGGATCACAGTTAGTCTTGAGGATGAACTAAAACAAGTCCCATATTATCAGAAAAGATATCATGCACTTTTATCTTCTGATGATAGACGTTCTTGATGATAATTATCTCGATGGTTGATTCTCAATATTCCTTCCTTTCTTCAGTGCCCTTTATAGGGGAAGCATCGTGCCCCCCATGACCTTTTTGAGGCTTTTCAAGGAATTCTAACTACTTAAAAACACCAATACTTGTTTCACATTTCAGTATAGACTTATCAGGATGAATGCACACACACAAATGGCAAAAGTTAAGAGAAAGGGACCAAGGTAGAGAAATAAAATAAAGGAAGCCAATGTCATTATATTTGGATTGAAAAAGGTGTACAAAGCATAAATGGCAAAACATTGCGGAGTAGAATCGCATCTCCTCAGGTGATGTCTCTCTCAATGACTAATGTTAGTATCCCTCATACAATCTTGACTGCTCATTAATTGGCTTCAGAGATGTTGTTTGCCCCAGTCTTCATACATTCAACCTACTGACTGCCCCAATTTATCGGCTTGACGACACTTCCATTGTTATGTTTTTTTATTTTTTTTGAACCCTAACTTTTGCTTAGACCGCCTTTTCAGGTTTTCAGCCTAGCGGGTTGCTCAAACTTTTGCCTAGACTGTCTTTTCAGATTTTCAGTCTAGCGAGTTTTTCTTTTTTCATTTTTCACTTTTCTTTTCTTTTCTTCTTCTTCTTGGGAAGTGTGTTCAAGCATAATACTTTTTGATTGCATCTGAGTTTACAGGGAGTGGAAGATCTTCACCATCCATCCTGGTGAGAATTAAAGCCCCTCCAGAGAAGGCCTTTTTTACAACGTAAGGTCCTTCGTAGTTGGGAGTCCATTTCCCTTGATGATCCTTTTGGATTGGTAGAATCTTTTTAAGCACCAGGTCACTCTCCCGAAACTGCCGGGGGCGTACTTTCTTCTCGTAAGCTCTCATCAACCTTTTCTGGTACAATTGACTGTGACACGGTGCTGTTAATCTCTTCTCTTCGATGAGGTTCAATTGGTGTAGTCGATCCTGAACCCACTCAGCTTCTTCCAATTCTGCTTCTTTCAGTGCCCTTAACGAGGGGATCTCTACTTCAATCGGGAGCACTGCCTCCATCCCATACACTAAAGAATGTGACGTTGCCCCTGTCGAGGTGCGAATAGAGGTACGATAGCCGTGCAAAGCAAAAGGTAACATCTCGTGCCAATCTTTATACGTCACTACCATCTTTTGGACAATCTTCTTGATATTTTTATTAGCGGCCTCAACCGCCCCGTTCATCTTTGGGTGGTACGGGGAGGAACTGTGATGCTTTATCTTGAAATTTTTGCACATATCCTTCATCATCTTGTTGTCCAAGTTGGTCGCATTATCAGTGATAATCTCACTCGGCAACCCATAACGACAAATTAATTCTCTTTTTACGAACTAGATCACGACATTCCTGGTCACATTGGGATATGATGCAGCCTCAACCCACTTTGTGAAGTAATCAATGGCAACAAGAATGAAGCGATGCCCATTTGAGACTTTTGGTTCGATTGACCCGATCACATCCATTCCCCACATTGAGAACGGCTAGGGTGCCGACATGACATTCAAGGGAGCTGGTGGCGCATGAACCCTATCAGCATATATTTGACACTTATAGCACTTCTTCGCATAATTAAAGCAATCAGCCTCCATTGTCAACCAATATTGGCCAGCCCTCAAGATTTTCCGTGCCATTGCATGACCGCTCACGTGTGTTCCAAAAGATCCTTCATGTACCTCCTCAATTATCCATTTAGCTTCTTTTGTGTCAACGCACCTCAACAACACCACATCATGATTTCTTTTGTAGAGAATACCTCCATCTAAATAGAAACCCATTGCAAGTCTTCTTAGAGTTCTTTTGTTATTCTCTAAAGCACTTGGGGGGTATTCCCTTCTTTGCAAGAAATGTTTGATGTCATGGTACCACGGCTCTTGATCGGGCTCCTCCTCTACCACTTGACAATATGCAGGATGATCACGACTTTCCATTTTGATGAGTGGCAGATTTCTTTCATCACTCACTTTGAACATCGAGGACAGGGTAGACAGCGCATCGGCTAATTGGTTATCTTCTCGGGGAATATGATGAAATGTGACTTCATCAAACTGCTCAATCAAACCCTTTATGTAATCACGATACGGGATTAACTTGACATCTAGGGTTTCCCATTCCCCTTTTAGCTGGTGGATGACTAATGCAGAGTCCCCATATACCTCCAATATCCTTGCTTTTGACTCTATTGCTGCCAGGATCCCTAGTGCACAAGCTTCGTATTCGGCTATATTGTTTGTAAAATCGAAGCAGAGTCTTACAGTGACAGGGAAATAATCATTTTCTGGTGAGATTAAGATTGCCCCGATTCCGTGTCCCAATGCATTAGAAGCTCCATCAAATAACAAGACCCACTTTTCTTTTCCGGGTGATTGTTCGCGATCAAACAAAGCCATTATATCTTCATCTGGGAAATCACATTGCATCGATCCATAATCTTCTACTGGCTGATTGGCTAGATATTATGCAAGAGCGCTACCTTTCACTGCTTTCTGGGTGACATAGACTATGTCGTATTCTGATAGCAGGACTTGCCAATGGGTAATTCTTCCAGTCAGAGCTGGCTTATCGAAGATATACTTGATTGGATCCATTTTGGATACCAACCAGGTAGTATAACACAACATGTAATGCCTCAAACGGCGAGCCGTCCATGCCAATGCACAGCAAGTGCGTTCTAGCAGTGAGTAGTTGGATTCACAAGTGGTGAACTTCTTACTTAGATAATAGATGGCATGTTCCTTTCTTCCTGATTCATCGTGCTGCCCGAGTACGCAACCCATAGATTCATCTAGCACAGTCAAATACATGATGAGAGGTCTTCCAGGCACTGGGGGAACCAAGACTGGAGGCTCTTGTAGGTACTGTTTGTTCTTCTCAAAAGCCTTTTGACAATCTTCATTCCATGTAACTGCCTAATTTTTGAGCAGCAGTTTAAAGATTGGTTCACATGTCGCTGTTAATTGGGAGATGAACCTGGCAATGTAGTTCAATCTTCCTAAAAAACCACAAACTTCTTTCTCTGTTCGAGGTGCCGGCATATCAATGATTGAACAAACTTTTTCGGGATCAACCTCTATTCCTCTTTGACTAACTATGAAGCCCAGAAGCTTGCCTGATTTCACTCCAAAAGTGCATTTGGCTGGATTCAGTCGGAGCTTAAACTTCCTTAACCGCTCAAAAAGTTTCTGCAGATTATCAACATGTTCATTTTCGGATCTGGACTTGGCGATCATATCATCTACATAAACTTCTGTCTCCTTGTGCATCATGTCATGGAACAAAGCCACCATAGCTCGTTGATATGTTGCTCCAGCATTTTTCAAGCCAAAGGGCATAACCTTGTAGCAAAAGGTTCCCCATAAAGTGACAAATGTGGTCTTCTCCATATCTTCGGGAGCCATCTTGATCTGATTATATCCCGAGAATCCATCCATGAAAGAGAATAATGCATGTTGAGCAGTATTGTCTACAAGAACATCAATGTGTGGCAAAGAAAAGTCATCTTTCGGGCTGGCTCTGTTCAGATCTCGATAGTCAACACACATCCGAGCCTTTCCATCTTTCTTAGGAACAGGGACAATATTGGCAACCCATTGAGGGTACTTTACGACTTCTAGGAAACCTGCATCCAGTTGCCTCTTGACCTCATCCTTGATCTTTAAGGACATTTCTGCTTTCATCCTTCGCAGCTTCTGTTTTACTAGAGGGCATTCCGGCTTTAATGGTAGCCTGTGTTCTGCTACACTAGGGTCTAACCCTGGCATATCTTGGTATGACCATGTGAAAACATCTTTATATTCCATCAACAACTTGATCAACCTACTTTGCTCCTTTTCTTTCAGGGAAACGCCAATCTTGACCTCTTTTTTGTCATCTTCGGTTCCCAAATTGATTAATTCACTCAGCTCTTCCTGGGGTCGAATTTCCCTGGCTTCTTGTTCTACCAATCTCAATAGTTCAGGGGGAACTTCCCCGTCATCATCAACAACCTCCTCAGCATGATCAACGGAATAGTCAAAATTGTATGATGAGTTACTAACACTGTCATTTTCAAGGGAGTCACTTTTAGATCTGCATTTTGGTAATTATCATGGAAAGATGAATGAATGAAGGTTAAAGACGAGAGACTGCATTTATTGGTGAGGAATGGTGAACAAAAACGAAAGTAAAAAAGAGAGATAACGACACAAAGATATTGAATGCATGCATTTATTGATAAGTCATACTAAAACAGAAACAAGTAAGCCCATTACAACAAAACTCCTAAAGCCTTGGGCAGAGCTAAAGGATAAGCATTATAGAATTACTTGGAAAAAAACTCTATGGTCCTGGGGAACTCAATGATCTCCCAATTGTTGAGCTTTGTATCTGGAGAACATGGATACACCAGATTGACACCATGATCGATGGGATAATCATCTTCAATGGCTGCCGCTTGGTCCAGGAATGCGAAACCTACGCTTCGGAAGCTCTGTCGAATGTCACAAATGGGAACCCTTTCAGCCTCGTATTCACGATTTTCCAGCCAAGCCAACCTCTTTCTTTTCTTCTCTTCTATAACCCTCATCTTGTCGGCCTTAGTGGGTTTGTATCCCAACCCAAACCTGTCCTTGTTCTCAGTGAGCATGAGGATATCAGCGACACCTTGGCTATTCTTCCCCAAGCCGCTTCCAGGTCGGTATCCTCCTTCGATCATAACCTTGGCCACCATAATGGACGCTTTAGATGACTGAGGTTTCAAGAGTGGAGCTCCCTCCCCAACATAAGTGGCATGGGCAATTTCAAGTGACTTGAAGGCGGTCTCGAGAGCTTCCTCGGCAGCTTCAATATAAGGGGTTGTTGATGGCTTGCTTACTAACAGATCCTCATCTCCAGAAACAATTATCAACTTACTATCAACAATGAACTTCACCTTCTGGTGCAATGTGGAAGGTACAGCTCCAGACGAATGGATCCATGGTCGTCCTAGGAGACAACTGTAAGTTGGTGTGATGTCCATTACTTGGAAGAGTACTTCAAAAGTGCAAGGGCCAATCTAAATGGGCAATTCAATTTCTCCCATGACTTCTCTTCGGGTGCCATCGAAAGCTCTTACAATCATTGTGTTTGGCTTCATATGAGTTCCATCGAAAGGCAACTTTGCCAGTGTTGACTTTGGCATTGCATTCAAAGAAGATCCATTATCAATGAGAACCCTAGCCATGACATGGTCTCGACACTTCACAGAAATGTGCAATGCCTTGTTGTGTCCCATACCTTCAGCTAGTATTTCATCATCGGTGAAAGTGACATAATTATCAGCAACTATGTTACCTACAATGTTATCGAGCTTATCAACTGTGATGTCATGGGAGACATGAGCTTGATTCAACACCTTTATCAGTACTCTCCTGTGTGGCTCAGAGTTCATCAATAGAGACAAAAGAGATATCCGAGCCGGAGTTCGATTTAAATGATCCACAACCCTATATTCACTCTGCTTGATGAACTTCAAGAATTCGTCGACTTCTTCATCGAATACCTCCTTTTTATTCTCACCCCCGTTTGCTTCCTTGTCATCTAGAATTCCTTCCACCTTCTCTTTCCCCTTGCGATCCTTTCCTTCCTTTTCTGTTTCCTCCCTTCGCAATACCTCTGGAGTGTAAATGCGACCACTCCTAGTCATTCCACCAATTGCTGAAATGTTGGTAACCACAGTAGTCCCATCGGAAGGATTGGGTTGAACCTGCATCTCATATTTCCATGGTACCGCTTTGGTGTCCTTGTAAGGGAAAGGGCTTGGAACTCGAATGACGATTGGTGTTGGCCCACTTGGAACCGGCAAAGGTTTCTTCTCAGTATAGTATATCACCACTGGTTTTGGAGTGACTTGCTTGGGAACTGGTTGAGGATTAACCATAACAGTAAAAGGGGTTATCTTAATTGGGGTTGGGGAAATTGTAGATTCAGCAACCATATTAATGATGTATTCATTTGATCCACAACCAATTAATATAATCTTCATATCCATTAACTGCTGCACAACTTGCCGAAACTCTGAACAGTCTTCAATCGAATGCCCCATGCTCCCATCGAAGTCACACCTTATCTCTCCATCGAGAGCCTTTTCTTCCATGATCGGGATTTGGATTAATCCACATTTGCACATCTCTTTGAAAACAACTCTCATATGAGTCCTAACATCGGCCACTTTACTCTTGAGAGTATGTTCCAAGAAGCTCTCAATGGCATTGACTCCCGAACTCCCATGATTTGGCATAGGACCCTGTACCACATTTGGACCATCCTTCTGAAAGCTCAACCATTTGGCATTAATCAGGTCTTGCACCTTAAACTTCAAAGCTTTACAACTCTCGGTGGAATGACCCGTGGCCCCGTCGTGATACTCACATTGAGAATTTGGGTCATACCGCTTTGGATAAGGAGGGTTTATTGGTCTTGTCGGGATATGAGTTAGCACGGATTTGCTCACAAGTTGGCGGAATAGTTTAGTGTAAGTCATGGGTATCGAGTCAAAACACACTGGCTTTCTTTCCGAGTTATACGGTGGTCTTGCTTGGCTGGTGTTTGGGTTTGGATTTAGGGGTTGAACGATTTGAGGTGGCATGGTAGGGTGTGTTTGAGGCTGAGAAGGGTATGACGGTCGGTAAGGAGCCATCTGTTGAGGATTTGGAACTTGTGAGGTGGCAGCAATGCATGACTGGTTGGCTTGGTGATATGGAGGTGGTTGGTAATATGAGGCGTATTGGGCTTGGAAGGCGGGTGTTTGGTTCGGTCTCCATTGGTTCGGTCTCTTTTGTTCAAAGGTTACTGCATGTGCTTCTCCCTCTTTCTTTTTCACAAACGGGGCTTTCTTTGGGCCGTTCCCTACTGAAGTGTCGATGATCTTGCCATTCCTCATTCCACTTTCAATTCTCTCGCCGATGATGACCATGTCAGAAAAGTTTGATGACACACTCCCAATCATCCTATCATAGAAGGGCGATTGGAGTGTATCAATGAACATTACTACGATTTCTTTCTCGGCTAAGGGAGGCTCCACCTGAGCAGCCAGTTCCCTCCATCGTTGTGCATACTCTTTGAAAGTCTCTACGTCCCTTTTTGACATATTTTGGAGTTGCATCCTATCGGGAGCTATGTCGATATTGTACTTGTACTGCTTCAGGAATGCATCTGCTAGATCTTTGAAGGATCGGATGTGTGCCCGCTCGAGATGCGTATACCAATTTGAAGTTGTCCCGGTTAAACTGTCTTGGAAGAAGTGAATCAAGAGCTTATCATCTTGGGCATATGACGCCATCTTCCTAACATACATGGTCAAATGGTTTTTTGGGAAAAGTGGTTCCCCGATATTTGTCAAAATCGGGCACCTTAAATTTCGGCGGAATTACAACATTTGGCACCAGACAAAGTTCCGAGGCATCCCGAAGACCATAACTATTTACCCCTTCAATGGCCCGCAATCTTTCCTCTAGTACTTCCAGCTTTTCTTTAGATTGGGAATTCCCTCCCGACTGATTCACCGGAGTTTCTCCGTACATATTATGGGGAAATGAATATGGCATGGAGGAGGAACCGAAGTTTGGAATCATTTGAGCCCCCTGGGGTCCATAATGTAGGGTGTATTGTGGGGGCTTTGGATTGACAGAAGGTGTCACTAACGGGGTTTTACCATCTGTAGGGTTGAAGTTTGTGTTTGCGTTATTTCGACAGCATTGGTGGGGGTTTGTGTCTGAGTGATATGTTCGGAGTTCTGAATGCCATCTTGTGGGCTGGGAGCTGTTGGTGGTACAAATCCACGAGGCAAACCGTATGGGGGATTGTTCGGGTCAAATGAAAAATGAGTTTGGTTGCTTGGATAAATAGTGAGAGGCATCATGGCCCCTGGTTGGTTGAAGCCTTGAATAGGAATCTGAGAAAAACCGGGTGGGATGAGAGGTGTGACTGGCTGTCCTTCGTTCGAGGCTGGAGGGTTCTCCTCTGTGTTCTTTTCCTTCTGCATTGCTTGTAGGATCTCCATCATCTTAGTCATCTGATCCTTTATTTGACTGACTTCATCCCTGATCTCTTGGACTTCTTCTAGTTCATCCGCCATGGCCCTTGCCTGTGATCGAGTGCGATAAGGGTGTCTTGGAGCAATTGTTCAGAAAAGTCACACTGTTTTGATCAAAACAAAAGTAAGAACATGACGAAAAAAGCAAAAGCTTTAGTGAAAACCACCTTTGGAGTTATTATTTATGTATGTATATATATATATATATATATATTTTTTTTTTTTTTTGAGTTAACACCTCGTGACTGACAAGAGATGGTCCCTCTATCCCACACAGAAAGCATTATGCTCATAAGATGAAATGGAGTTGACAACAAATCTGGGGAGAAAACATCTCTCCACAATAGATGTTGTCTTAAACACACTAGCAATGTGAACTCTGAATTGGGACATCCCGACCTACCCTTTGCGCAGAAGAAGGAATCTTATAAGGCAAAGGTGTAGTTGACAACATACTAAAAGGAGACCATGCTCCACGATAGGTGTCGTCGCAAGTCAAGTGTAAGAGTTGGAGTACGAAGGAATCATAGAGGCAAGAACAGATTTCATTAGAAATTACTCGAAGCAAAACATAGATTGGGATTACATCATTGTCAAATCATAATTTTCAACGTTGTTACAACATTTCATCCTAAAGTCAACAGCTTCGGTCTCTTTCTTTTTAGCCCTTGAGCAAACCCTCCACACATTTGCATAAAATCGTTCATTTCGGACGGGAGACGAAGCATGGGGTCCCCACAGATTTGTTGTTCTGCCTTCTCAAAGCTTTGGACAAAATTCTGAACGCAATGGCTTAGCTCCAAACTCATGCTCGCATATCTCTTTTTCCATATGTCAATATCTATCCCTCGCTCTCGTGCTTCTTCTCTCCACCATTTTACGGCATTCATTGCTTGAACCACGTGATCATGATAATGCTTTGCTGAGGTCCACCCTAAATCGCACTGCTTCTTGATCTTGACCATTAGGATATTCAGTTCTTTGACCTTTTGCACCAATTCATCAGTCATCCTACTTTGTGCACAAATTTGCTTCTGTAAGTTGTTATTGACTCCCCTTTGTCGATCAACCTCCACCTCCAATGAATTTCTCATACCTTCTTGGTGGATGACTTCTTCTTCTAACTGACGCTTTTCTTTTCTTAGCCGATGCCTCTCCGTTGTCAAGGATAATACTTTACTTTCAAGATTCTGGACCTTAGCCATGATGCTTGGTGAGACATTGTCTGTGTTCTTCTGGACTCTTGAAGTTGTGGAGATATCTGCACACAAATCTTTTAAGTGTTCATTTTCCTTTGCTAACTTCTTACAACGCTTCTGCCCAATGGCTATTTTTAACTCGACATCTTGCTTTTTTCGTTCCATTTCCTTCATTTGTGCTTCTAGGATTTTCAGTTGTTCTGCCATTTGAGTTACCAAAGGGTAGTAATCTTTATCTTTCGCGCTTTCTACAGGAATGTTGACGGGACTGATGAGCCTCTGTTTGACTGGTTTTATAACTAGTAAAGACCTTGGCTTTGTGCTAATTTTATATCATTTCCACCCAAATTAGACTTTATTGTCCTTAAGTAGTATTTTGAGTCTGTAAATTGTTTTTAAGTTAATTTAGTTGATTTAGAGTTAAATAAAATACTTATTATATTTTCTTATTTTCAGGTTAATAAAAGGAATAAATCTGGAGCTTTCGCCCCGCGAGAAGTCTGTTCGCCCCGCGAACCAGAAGGTGACTGTTCCAGACTTTGCAAATCTTTCTGTCTCGCCCCGCGACGAAGGACTCGCCTCGCGAGTACTTGAAAGTCAGAAGCCATCACGGTTTGGGCATGTTGAAGGTCACGGGCGTTACAGTTGGGAATTTGAAGAGTTCGCCTCGCGAATTTATGCTCGCCCCGCGAGAAGACCAAGAGTTGCAGACCTTTCGCATAATTCGCCTCGCGAGGCCTTGGATTCCAGAATTTGTATATAAATTGCTCTATGGCAGAATGAAAACGTGGCTAGTCAGTTGTGGCTAGTCTTAGCTAGTCAGTAGTTTGTTTTGTTTCCTTTTCTACTTATGTTTGTTATGGAGAACTAGTCTCCTAGATTAGTCTACTGTATGAGAATTCTATATACTTGAGGTTTTGTAAATCCCTATTTTAATTGCTTTTCCCTTTTCAATACCATATTATACATTTCTGTTTGTTATTTCAGGAGTGTGTAGTATTGTATTGATTTGTTTCAGTGATGTTATTTTCCTATACTTAATCGCGTTTGTTATTTCGCGTGTGTTCATTCATGTTCGTTTGTTCATGAGAGCTTAACCCCGTTTGTTATTTCGGGAATAGGAACTTGCATCCATAGTAGCAATTACGTTGTTAGTTGTTCTTCAGAATCGAAAGGGATTAGAATCTGCTTAGGGCTTGGGATTACATTAACCAAGGATAGTTGGGAATTCTTGACAGTAGATTAATCGTTGTTTGATAATTGATAATCTCTTTTCTACTGCTCTGTTTTCCTTCTTTGTTCTGTTTTGTTTTCTTTATTTTAGTTTCAATCCAAAACCCCCCATTTCTAACTTTTTCTGTTAATAATAACAACACCTAAGAGTCCTTGAGAGACGATCCGAGTTGTCGCTCTAAACTACAGTTTTATAACCGCTCGTTCTTTTTGGCGCGTGGCGATAGCGCGATCAGGACCTTTCCTTGACTTTCTCCATGCTTCATATTCTGAGACAATGATTAGGATTGGTCAGCCCAATTGTGCTCTCCCTGCCATCTTCACATCTTTCCATGCATTTCTAACTGCTTTTGCTAACAACTTGGTATTCTCTCCGTCCTCATACCGGAAACAGCATCCGCCGAGTTGTTCTTCTCTTGGCACGGTTTGCGTCCAACAAAGCTGTCGTAAGACTATGACGAGTGTGTAGGATATGCACCCTCTTGGACCCATCAAAGGAACATTGGGATAGTCACCACAACTATAAATGATATCTTGCCCCTGCTGACCTTCGTACCATGGGCATACCCACCTAAAAGAGTCCCTTTCCACTTTGTCAAACTCGCTCTTCCATTCCTCTTCATTTAGCTGTCTTATAGGGATGTTATGGAAGCCTCTTAGTGGATCTGAATGGCGGGTGATATAACCTTTTGCATACATGTGAGTCATGACCCACACATAGAGAAATTGTACACAACATCGGAGCTTCCCCTTTGGATTCATCTGGTAAAATTCTAGAGTCAAAAGCGTTTTAGCTAACACTGCCGGCAAGGGGTTTTTCTTTCGTTCTGATGTGAAGAATACATCCATTGCAGTTTGATCTATCATGTCTAGCGCTGATGGAAATAGAACCAACCCATATATTGTTAGCGCCAACACCTTCTCAAAGGTTTCCCAATCTTGCCGATCCATTAATTTCTTCAAATGATTTTCAAGAAGAGTTCGGGTTAACCCTCGCGAGTTTGAGTGCCCGGTCAACTTCACATCATTTTCAGGAAGCCCTAGTAACCCTATTATTCTCGTAGTAGTCAAGTATTGCCCCAAGTGAAAGTACATGATGGGGTTTTTCTGCATTGGCAACCTTAACAGGCAAGCATATTCTTCAATAGTGGGAGTAATGTCCATGTTTGGCAATTCAAAACATCTGAGGTGGGGGTTCCAATACTGACACAAAGCACTCAAAGCAGCAATCTCAACCGGTATGAAAATTAGGTCCAAGATCCCTCCATACTTCTTGGTGAAGCTTCTTCGACGTTCTTGAGGAAAAGATTGGCTCAACTCTTTCAGATTCTCTAATGAGTTCACTATCACCCTGGAGCTCTTGGTGGTGGGAGCATTGCTAGTGTGTCTGACTTTTTCCATCCCTTGTAATCCAAGGTGTTATCTCAAACCAAATTATCTGTGGAGGGAAGTTTTAATTTGTTAATAACATTTGAAAAACAAATTTACTTATGCATGAGAGTGTAACAAAATGCATGAACGACATATTAACAATGCATGACTTAAAGTACTACATGCATGAGCATACAATGAATAATAATGAATGTAACAAGATGCATGAATGAATGGCATATGAAGGTGTCTGTGGAATGCACGCATAAAATCATTATGATGTATGTGATTATTCATGTTGCAGAAAAAAGGTGGAATGCGCTCCCTTTTGTCCTACATGGGTCATATCCTAAAGTTTGAACTTCTGAGGTCAAGACCCTAGTTTGGTAGGCTACTAATGGCTTTTTAGGTGCATGACTTCCGGGACAGATCTAGACCCCTAAACATATGGTCCCCGGATTACTCTCATCTAAAAATGAGGACCCGAATCCATGAACCTCACCACAGGGACCGAAAAGTCACAATATGGCAGTCCATGTTCCGGTAGCAATCCGAGCGGGAGAATCAATGTCTGTCATGGACGCAGAAGCATCACAATAACATCACTGAAGCCCCTTCTAATCTTATGGCATTCCAAGACTCGGGTATAAAGCCCAAAAGTGTGTGAATATGTGATGGTGATATGTGTGCCGGGAGTAAGCAAACTTGCACAAAACCTAAAAAAAGTAACCCCAAACCTGCAAAAGAACGACCAACATTTAAAAGAGTTTTCTACCCTAGGGTTGCAAGAATATACAAAGACATTTATAAGAACAACTAAAACTATTTACGAAAATAAACGAAAAGGGTAAAGTTAATACTTTTAAAGCTATTAAAAGAAATTGCACAAACAACTATGATAGGCCTGACTCTCTAAAATCCCCAGTGGAGTCGCCAGCTGTCGTGACCGTCCCGTCCGGAAGCCGCGAAAAGAAAGATAAAAAAACAGAGGAGTCGCCACTAAAATTTTTATTGGGAGAATCTTAGAAAACCCAATTATTTAAAGGTAAACTGGTCTAAAAAAAAGAGAGAGAGATGAGTCCGGGAGTCGGTTAAGAGTAGGGAAGGTGTTAGCACCCCACATCATCCGTTTAAAAAAACGGTACCTCAAGTTAATTGTGCAAAAACATTTTAATAACCTTTTAAATATTTATTTTACAACAAAAATTATTTACAAGAAAGAATTATTTTTATTTTTTAATATTTTAATTTTTTATTAATTTTATATTTTTAAATTTTTGTTTATAAAGACTAAATGAGGTTGAACATGGCACATGAGTCCAGAAGGTTAACTCAAATCTAAGGGACTGGATATGATATCGTGTCCATAAAGCATCCCTAAAAATAGAAAAGTTTAATTATTTTGATTAATTATTTTAACATAAAAAGAGACACAAAAAGGAAAATTTAGTTTTGATTTTGACAAGATGATTTATCTTGATCCTACGTATTCCCGGGTGCGATGGGAAACTCAAAGCCACGTAGTTCTTTTAGGAAAAAAGTTTGATTGGTTTATTGATTTTATATTTTTGATAAAGCTTTGATTTATTTATTTTATTTTAAAAAGATTTTATTTCAGAAATAATTCACTCTTACGGAGTCTAAGATAGCGATGTTATACGATAAACCCTTGCAATTCATATGACACTTGAGGATGAAAAATCATACATCAACGTCGTAGATTGTTGCGTGAATTAAAAAAGTGATTTTTTCACCTTATAAATTTTGATAAAATCTTGTAAAAGAGTAAATTGGAAACATTTTATTATTTTTTAACACAAGGAATTCACCCTTGCACAGGGTTAGAGATAGCGGAGCTATACGATGAACCCTTACAATTCATATGACACTTGAGGATGAAAAATCATACATCAACGTCGTAGATTGTTGCATGAAAATAAATTTTTATTTTAACATCATAAATTGTTGCGGGAATTCAAATAAATTTTATTTTAAAAAGTCGAATAAAATTTTGTTAGAACGAGTAAATTGAAAACATTATTATTTTATACAAAAGGAATTCACCCTTGCACAGGGTTAAAGATAGCGGAGCTATACAATGAACCCTTACAATTCATTTGATACTTGAGGATGAAAAATCATATATCAACGTCATAAATTGTTGCGTGAACCCAAAAGGAGATTTTTATTTGAAACGAGGGATTGAAAATATTTTATTAACCATTTTTGGTTCATGTTATTTTTTAAAAACAAGATGAGCTAGAACCCCCTCCTTTTTCATATGATTGGGCCCAAAGCAAGAAATAGACCCAACTTTAATTTTTGTTGTCAAATATATTTCCTAAATAAAAAGGGGAATGAAAGTTTGGCAGCTGTTCCAAAACCCATGCCTTGATACTTAAAGAAACAAAAAAAAAAAAGGGAGCAATCAGTAGGGAGAAAGAAAGGAACGAGATTTTACTCCCTCACCACTGAAACGCAGGAGACAGAGGAGCAAGAGGCGTAGCGGCGGCGAGGCTCGAACGGCGGTGGGGCCGTGGTGCCAGGAAGGGGAACGCACGACAGCTTGCACGGAGCGGATCGGGACGATGCGGAGACTCCCGCGACGGCGGTGATGGCCCTTGGACGGCTTCGGGTTGGAGCAGCAGTGGCGACAGCTTCGGGTTGGAGCAGCAGCGGCGACGACTTCGGGTTGGAGCAGCAGCGGTGACGGCTTCGGGTCGGGGTAGCAGCGGCGGATTCGAAGCAACAGAGGTGACGATCTGAGCAGATTCGCGTCGAGACGGCGAGGCTGATGACGGTGTGGCTGCATCTGGCGCGGTGGCTGGATCTGTGTGCGGCAGCGCGTCCAGACGTGGCGGAGACGGCGGAACAGTGAGGCGCTGTTTGGTAGTTACAGGTAAGGGTCAAGTGTTATTTTTGAAGGTGATGTTGTTAGGAGGAAGATGAAGATGATGGTTATGGTATTTGGTTATGGAGGGAGGTTGGCTATGTTGAGATGTTGAAGTTGAATGGTGAAAATGGTCCTGTTTTGGATTGTTGAAGGAAGAAGATGGCTTTCTCTGTCCCCCCCCCCCCCTTCTCCTTCTGCTCTCTATCTCTGTTCATTTATACTGATAGCAAGATTCAAAAAGAAGGAAACCCATTGATCCTCTGCTTTGATTACATTGGATAGTCTTTTTCTCATTTTCAATCTGGTTGATTTTGTATCTGATATGTCTTGCTTTGTGCTGCCATTTTCCTTTCTTGTATTTAGTCTATTTTGGCCCTTTAACTGTTATTGACCTTGTTGATGCTGCATGAGAGATAAGGAGTAGCAGGATGATATTTTCCCTTTTCATGCTTGGATTTCTAATTCTCATCCTTTGCAAATTTAACAAAGCTTAACTTAGACTTTGGTTCCGAGACAAAATTAAAATTTTTTGTCTCTTACCCGTTGTCCCACTATTGCAACAGGAACTCTATCTCTTTTTTTTTTATCTATTTATTATTCTTTATTTTTATTTTTTATATATTTTTTTAATGATAGGAAGCATATATCTATCTGTTATTTTTATTTTCTTTTTTCTTTTTTCTTTTTTTTCTTTTTTTTCTTTTTTTTTACTGGGCTTTGGGCTAAAGAACATGGGCTAGGAAGATGGATTTAAAAAGGACTTGCAACCAAAAAGAAATCTGGCCATGAGCATGAACAAAATAATTTTTGGTTTTCTTGCAAATTTGTACTTTTTTCCCTTTTCTTTTCAAATATATTAATTAAAATGATAAAATATCAGGACAAAATTAGGTGTTCACAGAGTCTTACGACCCTAAACTTTTTCGAAGAACACGGTAGCTTTACTACCTTTCCTGACTAAAAATATTTAAAAACAAAAACAATTATAAACTTTAAAAAGTCAATAACAATATCCAAACCAATTAAAGGTTTGATTCGGTTCGAACCGGAAAATATTTAAAAATATATAAATAAAAAATATATAAATATTAAATTTTATATACATTAAAATATAAATATATAAAAATTAAAACATCAAGAACATGACAACTCTACTTTTACTGTTTGCCAATTTATGATTGGTCGACAGTGTAAAAAAACTTTACACTGTCAGTGTATACAAAATAATGTTAAAAAAAAAGTATTAGCAAAAAACAATTATTAGGGAAAATTTTTTAAAAAAATAAGGAAAACGTAACAAAAATTTATAAAAAGAAAAAAAGAAAACGTAAAAAAATTTATAAAAAAAGTAACATAATAATAAAAATATTAAAAAATTTTATTAAAATTAAAAGGAAAACTTAAAAAAATTATAAAAAAATCTATAAAAAAAATAAAAACATAAAAATTTTTATAAAATAAATATTATTAAAAAAAATTAAAATCATTGGTTCGAGTCTTTCATAAACTTTTTCGAAGAATACGGTAGCTTTGCTACCTTTCCTGGCTAAAAATATTTAAAAACAAAAAAAAATTATAAACTTTAAAATGTCAATAACAATATCCGAACCAATTAAAATTGGTTTGATTTGATTCGATTCGAACCGAAAAATATTTAAAAATATATATATAAAAAAAAATATATATGAAATATGAAATTTTAAACTATTAAATTATATATACATTAAAATATAAATATATAAAAATTATAACATCAAGAACATGACAACTCTACTTTTACTTTTTGCCAATTTATGATTGATCGACAGTGTAAAAAAAAACTTTTCACTGTCATTGTATACAAATTAAATTAAAAAAAGTATTAGCAAATAAAAAGTATAAAAAAATTAAGGAAAAAGTAAAAAAATTTATTGAAAAAAAGTAAAACGTAAAAAAATTTATAAAAAAAACTAAAAAAATATAAAAAAGTTTTTATTAAAAAAAAGGAAAACGTAAAAAATGTATTAAAAAATTATAAAAAAAGTAAAACGTAAAAATTTTCATAAAAAAATAAAAAACAAAATTATAAAAATAATAAAAAAAAGGCAAAAATTCTAGCGCTGACACGTGTCTGATACTGTTACAGGAACAGTAATCGAAAACTTCACAATTATATATATATATATATATATATATATATATATATATATATATATATATTATCTAACACTAAATAAATAGCCTAAAGATTAAATATGTTTTTAGTAGCTATAAAATAGGTTTTTTTTTCACTTTTATTAGTTTTTAAAAAAATTGTTTTCAACCCAAAAGGGGAAGTATTTATTTTTTAGTCTATGATGTGAACTTGCTTCTGTAAAGTGTTGCTGTGACAAATAGAAGGCCATATCTATGGAGACACGAGACAAGCTTAAATTTGTATTTAGTATCTATAAAATCGGGTGGTTTCTAGCATGAAGTTATTCATTTATGGTTATATGAGTATACCTCCAAATTTTTTCATCATGAATGATTTTATACCATTAGATATATTAATTTAATAATCAACAGTCCAGATTCATTGGTCCAAAAATAATTAAAAAGAAAAAAGAAAAAGTCCCTTCCACCCTACTGTCCAAACCCTAGAACTTCAAATTTCCACCGCCGTCCAACTAGTCGTCGCTGCTTCCTTCGTCCCTACCCCCACCCCTCTTCCACCTATCTTCAACAACCACCCCCACCCCTCCCACCCTACCATCAAAATCCAAAAATCTCCACCGTCGTCGAAACGGATGCAGCCACCACCTTCGACA
This sequence comes from Sophora flavescens, assembly GCA_030762895.1. Lineage (NCBI taxonomy): Eukaryota > Viridiplantae > Streptophyta > Magnoliopsida > Fabales > Fabaceae > Sophora > Sophora flavescens. The sequence goes on along the minus strand of CM061068.1, from coordinate 96,115,277 downwards.
ATGATTCTAGTAACAGATCTGAGAAACCATTGAAAGAAAGGGAAAACCTCTCCAAGCTCTTCATTTTCGCCAGAATCTCATTCGGTAACTCACTGGAAAATTTGTTGTGAGAAAGAACAAAGGACTCCAACGATGAACAATAACTCAGTTGGGTCGGGATCGTGCCAGAGAGATTGTTCCAGGAAAGATCGAGTTCGATGAGGCTCGAACATGACCGCGCATGGCTTGCCGGAATTTGTCCTCGTAAGCTGTTTCTGGCGAGGTAGAGAACCTTCATGGCGGCGTCGAAGCGAAGGGACCGGACCCGAGAATCTGTTGCTCGAGTAAGGGGGATCCGCCGCCGTCGTTGCGCGCCTCCGCTTCGCGAGGGTCGTGCCTCCACTTCGCAACCCCATCCGACCATCCCTGTACGAGTCAGATTCGGTCCCGGAAGTGGCGGAGCGCGGGAGTGAGGAGAGGGTGTTGGGGGATGGGTCGGAGGAGTTGAGGTTGTTGAAGGAGAGAGAGGTAGAAGAGAGGTGGGGAAGGAGCAAGAGAGTTGGTGGTTGGAGAGTTGAGGGCGGTGATCGATGATGGCGGCGGTGGGTGGCAGGTGACGGTGGTGGTCCCATGGCAGAGGTTCAATCATGGAACTCGAGGTTGGATGGAAGGAGGAAGACAAGAGTATAATTGGATTTTCCAATAAAAAAAATTGTTTAATGATATATTGGTATAACCATAAATGAATGACTCTATGCTAGAAGCCACCATAAAATCGACCTCTTTTGCTTTTGGTCCCTAAAACAAATTTTTTTAAATCCCTATAAATAGGGAAATATCTACTATTAATCCCAACGTGGTAAACAAAATGCCACATCAGATGAGACACATGGACAACATGTGACACCTCCTTCTCCCTCTCTCATTTCCCCCTATGTAATGCGATCTTCATCACTTCTTCATACCCTCATTCACCATTTCTAGAAAATACCAAATCTCCAGAAGCACCAAACTTCGAATCACTTCTTCTTATTCTTCATTTCAGTACAGCCTTACCCAAAAAACAAACCCTACGAACTAACCACCAAATAATGCCAACCTCTCAAAGCCCACCACCCAAACATAACCCACTCCCAGTCGCGCTAACTGGAAAACAACCACATCACCAAGAAATCGTGCCGGATCCTTGCACCTATGACTTCACCTGCGACCAACCGCGAGCAGGACCCCTTGCACCCAGTCCATTGTAGTCCCTATAAATATGCTTTTGGATAACAAAATGTTTTTTACGGTGGTATGCTAGAAAAAGTGACTCCCATTCTCTTTACTTTGTTCGCAGAAGCTGATCAATATGGGGTTCACGAGATTTTTTTTTATTTTTTGACTTGATATGCTTCACGTGATCAAAACCCTTTTTGTATTAGCTTAAATTTCTAGGTTTTTTTTTCTTATATTGGAGTTCTGAGTGGTAACGTTGTTATTTTTAAATGAAATTTGTCATCTGATTCAGGGTCTCTATGTGATTTGGTGGTGGTGGGAAGTTGGGCATTGTAGGAGGTATTTGGAATTTGGGGTGGTTATGGTTATGATAATTTGTTGGTTTGATTCTTTAATACTTTCTAAAGATGTGGTTGAGTGATGATAATGGTATTGTGATGGAGTCTTTGGATGTGTGTTAATCAAAGGGGGACGAGAAGCAGAAATGGAAAGTGTAGAGGCTCCAAAATTATATTTAAGCATATTTATAAGGATCAAAAGCAAAATACTGGTCATCCACGTTTCACTGCTGGTGTGGTCTCTCCTTTGCCATATCAACACCTAAGAAGCAAGTTAACGTGGCGAACTAGTTGTAGGTATTTTTCATATTTTAATTTTATGGGTGAAAGCACAAATTGTTTTTTTAGGGACCAAAAGCATAAATCTATATTTTATAGGAACTAAAACAAGTTTAAGCTAGGTAGTGTCGTCCATGTATCTCAGCTAACGTGGTCTTCCATTTGTCACATTAGCACTTGACAAAAGTAAGTTAACATCGGGGGACTAAAAGTAGGTATTTCTCTTATTTAGAGATGAAAAAACAAATTATTTTTTTCTAGGGATGAAAAGAAAAATAACCCTATTTTATAGAGTACAAACATATTTAAACCTTCGCCTAATTAAGTTGAAGTGTTGGTATATCTGAGACAAGGTTAAAACAAAATAAAAACAAAAATATAAGCTAAGAATTTGTATATCTATTGTCCAAAATTCAAAATAATTGTCACATCTATCATGTTATTCTAGCTTCAATAATAACCAATTTGGGATTGCTTAGGCAAAAGTTACCACATTAACAATGAGAGATACAAAAAAAAAAAAAACAATGAGAGATACAAAGAAGTGCTTCATTGGCTACATTTAAGTCTTATAACCGTGTCAATTATTTGGGATTGAATTATATAAGATATTTTTATGGATTTCTTAATCTTGGTATAATGACTTTCTTTGACATAGATTAGAGTCTAAGTGCACCAAAGCTGCTGGCCAGACACCACTTAACTGAAATAAAAAAGAAAGCCCTTTATTTTATAAATTAACGCAAACCCTTGTTTTTTAATAAGCTAACAAGAATTTAGGGACCTTTACACATTTTTTAAAATATAGGAACTTAATCTCCCATCGACCCAAGTTGAGGATAATTTTTGGACTTTTCCCCAAAATAAAATATGAAATTAAAATGCTAAAGAATCATTTGAAAATTAAGGTGAATAGAATTAAAGAAAACATGTAACCAAAAATTTTTTTTTTAAAGAAAACATTATCCCGAAGGAAGGTGAAATATAACACCAATCAAGTGGTAGCTAGAAAATGGAAGGTACTGTTTTTAGCTTTTCCTCCTTAGGTTACATCCGTGCTTTCTTTTTCCCATTTTATGTTTAATTTGATTATGAGCTTCCAATCTCAAACCACCCATTTATATCTTGTCTTTCTTTCTTCTTCTTCTTCTTTTTTTTTTTTTTTCAGTATTACTATTCTCAAAAGGGGAATGCTATCTTGAAGATGAGCCTTTCAAAACCACCCCTTTATAGAGCACAAATACGTAGAAAAGAAACACCAAAAATCATAACCATAACTAGGGATGACAATTTTATCCGTACCCACGGATAAAATCCACAACGGGCACGGGGCGGGTAGTTAAACGGGTACCCGCTGATAAAATAAACGAACAATTCCAATACCCGTCTATAAACGGGGCGGGGGCGGGTATCACACTATCAGTGCTCGCGGATAACCGTACCCTTTACTTAATTACTATAATACCCTTTATTATATATATCTGTTCTCAAAGTCATTATATCATTTCCTAGATAATTTTCATCTATTGTGTTGTTTCATGGATATTTTAAGTGTGGTGTATTAATTTGTAGGTGCTATTTTGTTCAAATATCGGAAGATATTAATATGGTGGTTTGTTTAAGTTTTGTGTATTTGTTTTTAATTAAAAAAAATATTTATTTGTTTTTCATAACTACCCATGGATATCCGCGGATACCCGTAAAAACCCGTGAATCCATTAAGAACCCGTTAAGCGGGTATCCATGCGGGTACGGGACGGATACGGATAGATTTTTTATCCAACGGAACGGATAGCGGGTAACCAGTATTCGTGCCCGTCCCACCCCGCCCCGTCCCGTTGACATCCCTAACCATAACAATCTTGTTTCACTATTTATGGCGCTTTGCTTTCTTGCTGACATAATCAGGTAGCAGCCAAACCTATTAGAAAACTGAAGGATATATAATGCAATATTATCAGCAGGACTAATGACAACTTGGGTTGGCTGGCCATAATGTTTGGGAACTAAGAGGGCCATATAAGTCGGTGGGTCGGTTCTTGCTCCATTCATTAAATTAAAGAAAAAGGTATTATAGATGGGGTCTTGTTAACCAGTATCTAAGGACATTCGTTAAGAAACGAAAGATATAAATTCTTTATTAGAAAGCGATATACTTTATGCATTTAAAATTCAAAAGCACTGTTTTCTAACAAATACTTACTATATTTTGATTCTTTAACTAATATCTTTAGGACACTCGTTAGCTTATCTTAAAGATATCAAAAGGAGAAGTAGAAGAGCAGTAACGTTGTGTTTGTGTCTTTGTGCATTGTGAGAGTGAGTGCCACTTCATGTTCTCACACTCCAAGTGGTGGTGGGGGATATTTGAAGGAAGATTGGGTTGAAATAAAAGAGAAACAAACAAAAATTTTGCATTGGTTCTTTGAGTATGACTTCAAAAGGTTCCCAAAAGGACAGAGTCAACATGGTGATCCTTTTCCACTGCCTTTCATTTTATTTGTCAAAGGTCCAACCAATACTACATCATCATCGTTATCATAATTGAAAATCGCTTTCCCAAGGGTTGTTTCGAATCATCAAATTTGGCACCTATTATTACGTGTGTTGTAGAATAGTGATATTTTATTGGGGACACTGATTGGAGTAATGACACTATGCACTTGTTTTAGTAAAGTTCAATATTTCGTCATAAGTTGTAGGATCTTTGGCTTCATCTAAAATGTAAAATGGTATGGTAGTATACTTGCTATCTCTTGGGCAGTGTAAAAAAAATAAAAAAAAATTGTTTGTGCTATATTCTTGGACAAATCAGGCGAGAAATTCCATGTGAAAGAAATTAATACAAACTTGGGATTTCTTAACTTAGGTTTTGGGATGATAGGTCATGCACCTTTCACATCAAACATTAAAAATCAAACTTCCACCACATAACCATCTTATTCATGAAGGGCTACTATTTATCACTACCGTGGATATTTTTTTTGGTTAGTGCTTGGTGAACAAGGATTGACTGTATGAAAGTTCCCAAGTTGTATATTCATATGGTTAATTGGCATGTTCACTTTTGGTTTTATCAAACGCATCCTCTGCCTCAGCCTATGAGCATCTAGATATTTGTACAGGTAGCCAAAATATGATATACTTGTTCTCTAATCTAGCCATTTAGACTAAGCTTTGATGTCATTTTCTTATAAATTATGTGATTTTTAATCAGAATATGACTATTCCTTTTTCTATTGAGCTAACCTTCCCCTTTTAAAACCTCCCCACAAGTTGGGCCATTTTCCTTTTAGAAAGGTAGAAAGGAGAGCCAAACTTGTTTTACAAGTCAAGCAAAGTACACACACAGAATAGGATTAAACTCAATATTTAGCCATGTGAATAGTTAAGTGGCAGTCAAACTTTTAAGATTATTCTGTGTCAAATAGCTAATCTAAGAATTATTACATGGATCATAGTTGGAGCAACTAGACCTTGCTTAGCACATCCAATCTGAGTCCCAAATCCTACCTTCATTGAACAAAAATGAGCAAGTGTTAAAATGTAAGTGTATCTAGAACCTCTAAAAATAAATAATGCTGTCAAAGAGAAGTAACAAATTCAACCCATTTGATAAGCTTAAGTTCTCTGGCTTGTTTCAAATGTAGTAAAGCTTGCCTTCTCTTTTGGCCATTGACAGTTTGTATAATAAATTGAGGGAAAAAAAAGTCAAACATAAATTATGGTTACTCCTGTATATTTTCTTCATGATGTTGGTTACAACCTAACAACCACTTTAAAAAATGTATAAGGAAGAAGACTCATTGCTTTAGCTGGCATACTAGTATTACCTAACATATATAGAGCCACTCCACCACACAAAATACAATTTGAGATAATTATGACATTATGCAGCTAGCAACCCATGTGTGAAAATATTTATATTCATGATAAGTCAAGAACAAGATGCTAAATTAGTTGCTAAGAATTTATTAAAGGGACTCTATGTAGTTTCCTTTCTTTTACTATGTTTTCTGACCAAACAAACAAAGCATTAGTACTGTGCCAATAGTTAACCAGCGACTTAACTGCTAATTAAAAGAGCATTTGCATAATGCAAAGACAAGCTGTTGACCTACTAGGGGTTGAAATTGAAATCCTTCCACATAATTTTTGTTGCTTCCCTTTCCCTTTTTTCAACTCTCTTAGCTAAACTATTTTATTGGTGTGAGCCATTCTTTTTATGCACAAAAATGAAGGGGATGCCATGGGTTCACACTATGATTCCATGCCCCTTCTACTAAGTCATACACACTCAAAAAGCCTAGCACTACCTAAGACGTGTTTGTATCACTACACTATCACATGTGACTACTGCCCATAAGAAAGATGCTTAGGACTTCATTTTCCCTTCTTTTGCCTTTAAATCTATTTATAAATTCACCTCTGGTCCCATGCAATGTGCATTAACCACCAAACAAGGCAGCAACATCTCCTGGTCTGACAAGATTTGGAAACTTAAATAGTAGCCACGAGTAATTTTTCTTGCTGTTTAATGCCTCAGGTATTTTATTTTTTAAATTATTATTTCATGACTATATATAGAAAAAAACTCCCACTGAAATTCTTAATTTGGAGTTTTTCTTTTTTTTCTTTTTTTTAGAGGGAGGAGTTGTTTATTGGGGTTGTTAATTGTTAGTGTTACCTTTCGGGTTAAACCTTTCACACAATTATTAGTTAGAAATCTCATTTTTTTAAAAAACTTAATTATATGGAATCAATGATATTATTTTTTAAATTCCATATTCTACCAAAAAAAAAAAGTTTTTCTAAACTCCATCTCACTCTTACCACTTAGCTAAACCCAAATGGTAGCATAGAACCCTTTTTCATTTCAAGTAACCTATTTGGTTTAGGAGCCTTTTGATTCTAAAATTGGGGCAACCAAACTGAAGTTTACAATGGCACAAGTATAATAAAAATAACATCCAACATAAAAGAAACAAATTCATGCCGTGGGGAAACTGAAATGCAAACACACCCTAAGTCGCTTCATACTAGGATTACAAATGGAGTATTGCAGTAGATTTAATTAAGGCTTAACTAATATGTAGGTTGTTGAATTATTTGAAAATTTTTAAATAGATCCCTATATTTTAAAAATTTATAATTGGGTTTCAGAATATTTTAAAAAAAAATATTATAATTGGATCCCTCATATATTATTTTGTTAGTGTTTTAAAAAGTATAAAAGCTTATTTTATTATTTCTAAAAAGTATATGGACTTACTTGAATTTTTCAAAAAAAAAAAATTTCAGTAACTCATAAATAATGAATGGATGTGTCACTTAACGAGTTGTCCTCCTAGAGTCAGCTCAGCTAGTTGAGTTATGAATCATAAATTGTGAGCCGCAATGCATTCCACCCCTTTGCATTTTTCATTTCCTCTTCCCCTTCTCTCATTTTCATGTAAGGCCTTCAATGAGCCCTTAAAAAAAAACTTACATTAAAGCTAATAGAATGACATCTCAGCTCTAATTTTCCTTTTATTTCTTTATACTTTTGATTCAAATACAAATATTAAAACACACGGATAAATAGTGTGAAAACCTATTAAAATATATAGGTTTCCAACGTGCCTTGATTTGATTCTTCAATTGAGGAATTGTAACACCCCAATTTTCATCACTTTCTTATATCTGTTGATATAGTTAAATATGGATATTTTATCCGAAACCTGTAAATGATTTTGACCAAAACAAAATCATTTCTGAATTCTATTTAATAGAATGAAGTTCCAGTTAAATTTTTGGTTTGAAAATCGAGTTAAACTCGATCGTGTTTTCACCGTCATCGAAGAATTTCTTCGATCGGATAACCTAAGTTTGACTCGTGATTGAAAAATCAATGACTTTTACTCTGATCTCAAGTGATAGGAGTTATTTTGAAAGTTTTCCTAGTAATTAATGAAAGCGGGCGGAGAAAATTTGAGAAGGATAAATAACAGAACGAGATGTAGTGTAGAAATAAGGTGGAGCAAAGATGATAAAAGCGATTGATGGGACTCGGGAAAATTGATCACATCATAACTTTTAATTTATGATTACACATAAATATATTATTATACTACCTAAAAAACCTATTAACATAAAACCCCCCTCTCACACTCTCTTTTATCATCTTCTATCTTACAAAAACTTGCAAGCTAAGTTTAAGAGTTCATCAAGGATCATCAAGTACTACCATTATCTTTAACCTTCTCTTCACTAAGGTAACATCATCATCTCAATATTCTCTTCCTTCTTTCGATGATCACTACAAAAAAAGGTCATTTAGCGACCGAAAATAGTGACCGAATTTTTTAGTTGTTTTTTGCTACCGAAATAGCGGCCGATTGTAGGATCTACATGAAACACTGGTTAAAGTTGATTCTGCGACCGAAATAGTGACCGAAATAGAGCGTAGCAGAGATATCGGTCGCTATGTCGGTCGCTAAATAAAGGAAAGTAAAAGTCAGAAATTTATGAATTTTTAGCGATCGAAATAGCGGCCGATTTAAATGCAACGGTCAAACTTTATTTATATTAGCGACCAATTTAAAAATCCGTCGCTAAATTTATGAATTCGTATTTCAAACTTTATTTATATTTACGAACGATATTAATTCGGTCGCTAAACGGCGCGTAAAAATATAAAATAGCGCGTGTTAGCGACCGAAATTTAAATCGGTCGCTAAAATTAAAAAACCCTAAATCACGAAATCTCCTATTTCCTTCCTCACTTCTTCATTTTCCCTCTCTCAGCTCTGCTCCCTACCTCCACCACCGCGCCAGTCCGTCGTCTAACCTGTCCGTCTCCACAACCGCATCCCTCTGGCCACCACCGCACCAGTACGGCCACCACCGTATCACAGTACGTAAGTCTTCTTACCTCTCATCTCTTCCTTTCTTCTCTTCCTTTTCCTCCCTCTCATCTTTGGTCTTTCCCTCCGCAGAAACAGTGCCACCACCGTAGAGCTCCGGCCACCACAGGGACAACCGCAAGGACCACTGCAAAGGTATCCCCTCCTTCCTTCTATGTATCCCCCTGCGCCCTTCATTCTCCGTTTTATTGTTATTTCACAGTCTCTGAAATTCTTTTTGCAACAATGATGATTACTGTTTTGGTTGCTTTGTGAGTGTGTCCAAAAATTCTGGTCTGGTGGTATGTCTAAGAGGGTCCAAAAATTTTCTGAGGGTTCATCTTTTTCTCTCTGAATTTCAGAAGCAAGAGAGGAAGGAACTTTGAAATTTTCCTTTTTTTTGTGTTGCTGTTGGTGGTCATTATATTCAAAGGAGGGAGTACTCTAAATTTGGCTTGTAGTATCAACATAAAGTGGAAATTGTTGTCACTCTTTTGGAGTCTCTCCTTGGTAATTATAAATATTTGTCTGTTTCCTGATAATCTATTTGAACACTCAGTATTATGCTTCATGAATTTATGTAAACCACCCCCGAAATTTGATGTTTGTTAAACTATGAGTGATTGGCACCTATGTCTGTTTCCCAATGCCACTTACTAATTCAAATGACCCATGCATGCATCACTTTTCAACTTCCTGCTTTCTTTTCAAACTATATTATTGGGACTATTAAAAACTTTAAAACTGTTGCTTTAATTCATATTGCAATTATTGATGACATTTTCAAAAAACTTCCCATCTGTTAATTGCCAAGAAACACCAATATAAAGATGTTTTATGCATCTGAGACCTTTTTTTTCATCTTTTTCATGGCGAGTGTTTGATAATTAAATCAAGCCTTTTTTTAATCACCAACAATTAACACAAGTCATATTAGTCCAAATTGAAGTCTACCTGCCGCAATGCATAGTAAACAAGGAACTTTTTACAGCTCATTATCTACTTGCATCGTTATCATGATTCATGTAGAATAGTCATATTTTGTGTGCCACCGCCTAAGCTTTTCTTATCAATTAAGTTTGTTTATATTTTAATAGTTTATTATGAAGTGTTGCCTATAAAAGGCCATGGTTGTACGTTGGCAATTTGATGATGGAATGAATCAAGAATATGAGAACATAAATTTTCTTCTCTTCCTTTATAAGTGTTGTGTGAGTTTGAGAGTTAAAAGTGAGAGAGAACAATTATCCTGGATGAGTTTTATGTGTTTGTATAAACACCAGAGTAGAGTCCAGGTCTGGATGATTTCATGAATCGCGACACTTGCTTTGCCCGTCCAAAAAGCATTTGAAACATTCTTTTTTTTTAGTTTAGTTTATTATAGTTACGTTTTTGTCACTGATTAAAGCTTAAATTTTGTGTTTTGAATTTTGTTTTGAGTTCTCAGACATGCAAATATGACAAACCACAAACAAATGGAATTTGTAATTTAAGATTTAAACCCTTACCTCATCTTCCAAGAGTTAGGTTTTGGGAGAGAAAAGGTTCCTTAGTACTTTTCGCCCTTTGTTTCCTCTTCTTCTGAAATAAAGGAGATGGTTTTGCAAGTTGTTCTAAATTTGTAACCGTATATTGTTGATTCTATTTTATATTAATTTATGTGTTTCAAGTCTTATAAATAGTTGTACTGGATTCTGTATATATAGAATAGTGATTTGATTGGAAATGACTAATTTCATTTATGCGCGATAGGTCCTTGTTGTCATATTCTTCTACTCTCTGTTGGCTCCGGCTCCTACCCTTATCCTTGCTCGGTTGTGTTTTCTCTCTCAGGTAAGTTCTCTGAACACTCAGTGTAATGTATTATGTGAATTATCGTGTTGTTTGGTAGTGGAGAGCTGAGCTCAATAGGATGTGATCTTGTCTGATTGTATGCTGATAATTTAATGTTTATGCATGTGTTTGTCAATATGTGTTGTTTGTTAGTGGAGAGCGGAGCTCAATAGGACGTGATCTTTTCTGATTGTATGCTGATAATTTAATGTTTATGCATGTGTTTGTCAATATGTGTTGTTTGTTAGTGGAGAGCGGAGCTCAATAGGATGTGATCCTGTCCGAAAGGCGGGATGCTGGTTGTGTTCTGATAATTTAGAAATTATGCATGTGTTTGACGATTAACTGCTACTTGTTAGTGGAGAGCGGAGCTCAATAGGATGTTTGCTACAATATTTAATCTAAGTTTGTATTGATTTACGCTGCAATTTATATAAGCTCAACAATGTTGCAATATTTATAGGTTAATGGTTTTATTTTCTGTTAGAGTTAATAATTAATTTATGAAAGCCTTAGTTTCCTATTTGAGATTCAATATTAATGAGCATGCGTAACTTATCAAGGTATGCATGCTCATTGTATTGAATCTTGAATTGTCCAAGTGGGACAGTTTGGGAAAAAACCTTTTTCACACTCGTACAATAGTCATTTCAATGTTCAAATGCCTTATATACTTGTTGAAATCTCGGTCTGATGCATTTCCTTTTGTTCTCCTGGTGCATACTTGATCGCGGTGATTCTCACCGTGCTCGAGTCGTGTAACTTGGAGACCGATGGGAAATGCTGCCAAAATTTTGTCAAGTATAAGGTATTTGAATATGGGAATAACTATTAGTAGCCGAGTGTGGCAAAGGTTTCTTCTCGAATGGGATAGGTTCATACCTTGTCATAAGAACGAGATTGATGGAGTTATTGGAATGCACCGTAATATATAAGTGTTATTGTAGGATTGGTCAGGCTATTTAATTGCCAGCAATGGATATTCCGGAGAATCGGAAATGGATGTATCGTAGGTTGGATCGGAATAAACGTCTTAGGGAAGAGTATAGAGTTGGAGTGGGTGAGTTTATAGAGTTTGTTGTTAGCCAGGAGAGATTTATACGGCTGGGCGGAGATCAATTGAGGTGTCCTTGCAAAAGATGCAAGTGTCAATCTTTCAAAAGCGTGGATGGAGTTGTAGCCGATCTTTATGAGAAGGGTTTCATGCCTGATTACTATTGGTGGAGTAACCATGGTGAGACATTGCCTGACTTAAACCCGATTGTGGTTGAAGGTTCGTACTATGGAAGTGGTGACCGGAGGGAAGAATTGAATCCATACGAGCAGATGATAATGGATCATGCTGGACCATCGGTTGGTGTTGTACTAGAAGAAGATGGGGGAGAAGATGGTGGAATGGGTTCCCAATACATAGAGGAGAGTCTGAATCCCGAAGCTCAAAGATTCTATGATATGCTGAGTGCTGCACGATCTCCATTGTGGGAAGGATGTCGAGAGTACACGGAGTTGTCGATGTGCATGGAATGGTTGAGTATCAAATCTGACTACAATATGCAAGAAGGCTGTTTTAATCGCCTCACCAGGTCAGTGTCCAAGGCATTGCCAGAAGACAATCGGATGCCTACTAGTTTTTATCATGCTAAGAAGTCTATGGAAAATTTGGGTCTGGGGTGTTTGAAAATTGATTGTTGCCCGAATGGATGTATGTTGTACTATAAGGATGATTCAACGGAAAGCATAACATGTTGTCGATTTTGTGGTGCGTGTAACACCCTACTTTTTATTTTCCGATTTTTATTTTTTTCAGTAAAAATATTTTCGCTGTATTAACCGGTATAAATGTATTTATTTATATTTTTATCCGAGTTCATGGAGATTGATTTTTATGAAATAAAAATCATATTCATACTCTATCTTAGGGTAGAAGCTTACGATAAAAATTTGGGTTGAAAATTCAGACGGGACCCGGTCTGCGTTTTCACTGACAGTATAATTTTACTGAGCAGAAAACCTAATTTTGACTCGTGAACGAAATGGTTTATATTTAAATCATATTTCTAACGAGTTTGGTTGTTTTGAAAAATTTCAACCGAAAATAAAATATTACGCTTTTTACGGGCGTAAAACCCTAATCGGGGAGCCGACGGAGTCGAGAAGGGAAGTGCAGAGACCCGTCAAGGGATCGGGACAACGAGTCATACATGATGACTCATGGAGGATGAGTCACCAAGCATTTATGAGCATTAAATGCAAGTAATCATGACATTTAGGAAAAAAGACCAAAATACCCCCAAGCTTTCGCGGGTATTAACAAGACGCATCTACGCACTCTTATCCACTCATTTTACGTGGTTGAAAACCTCCCACATCTCTCCAATTTCGTGCCTCCACCTCCAATAAATCTTACCTGTTTCATTTTGCTTTCGTTTCATTATTTTCCTCTCAAAAACCGAAATCGGTAAACGATTGAGTCGCTGCGTACGAATTTCCAGGAACCGCTAATGGATAAGATCGATGACTCATTGGTGAGTCATTTTGTGTGGCCCAAAATCAGCCACACCTCCATCAAATGTGAGCCACATATTATTAACCATGGTTAGCCAAAATAACCTTAGTTAAGTTAATTATAACCTTAGTTAAGTTAATTATAACCTTAGTTAAGCTTATATTAATTTAATAATCACAAAACCCATTAAACCAATTACTTTTAACCAAACAAGGCATAAGATTACTCCTATAAATACCCCAAAACCGTGGCCTCCCTCACCATTTCACTCATCTTCTTCATTCTCTTCATCTTCCCCACCAACTAAGTTACAAAACCCTAAGAACACCGAATTCCCACCAAACATATGACCCTCTTCCTTTCTGAAACTCGGAAAACACTCACAATACCATCACACCCTCAAGCTGTCCAGTTTTCAACATAGTGAAGGTTGATCATTTTCTTCATTTCTTCAATCTTCAAGAGGTAAAAGCTCATCTCCTTGATCATATAAGCTTTCATATTCATGTATTTATCATGTTTATGCCATGAATCATATTTTTCCATTCCTAGATCTAGAACTTCAAATAATTCTAGAAAATTGTAGAAAAATCCTTTTAATGTGAAACCAATTTCTATGATCTTGTGATGTCTTCCACTTTCATTATCCAAGAGCTTGAATCCAACTAAATTTCCTAGCCTATTTTCCTAATATGGGCCGAAACCCTAACCCTAAAGGTTAGAGGATTTTGTTTCAAATTTTAGTCTTGTAATAAGTAATCTATGTTAGTTAAGACGCCAGTAACTAGGATCCAAAAGATAGCATTAAGAAGATAATCCTAAACCTATTTTCTAAGTCTTGACCGAACCTAGCCCTAAAGTGTCATAGATGGTTGTTAGTTGATTAATTATAGTTATGTTGTTTGGTTGAAGGTGTTTGTGTTAACTCGTGGCGGGATAACGAGGATCGTCGTGTACATGTTTTCGGTGAAAACTCAGGTGGGGAAAAGAATCAACCTATCGTCGGAATCGATAAGTAGTAGATTATATGATAATTGTGTAGGGCGACCTAAACCCTACTAGTAGTTGAGTAATCGACAAGACCAAAATCATATTGGAAACCTTTTCTGTAAAACCAATGGTGATTTGGGGATTGTAGGTTTATCGACATTAGGATGATTTTATCTTATCTGAGGTTGATTGAATTTATTATTATTATTTCATTGCTTATGTGATATTTTGTGGTATTTGAATTATTTTCTGATATTGTGTTATGCATGATCTGCCTGGTTTTTAAAACTATGCCTAGTTGATTTTAAGTAAGGATATGTGTTGTTCGGGAGATAATTGTTTGGGTGAGAGAATAAAGGTGATTTAGAGGTGCCTAGCCTAATTAAGTGGTTTTATCTAAGAGGAAAAAGGTGTTGAGACTTTGATGGAAGGTTGAGGCACTAGGTTGTTATTGATTTAAATTAGGGAGATTCATTTATCGAGGTATTGTTAGTCACACGGTAGTGTGAGTGGAACACACGAGGTCAGGATATCCTATTTTGGGGATATCGGATATTACGGGTGAGTGCCCTACGGATGTGGATGCCGAGGTAGACTACCGTAATACTCTTTAGTTCTTGACGAGTTCGTATGTTATTGGCACTGGACCGTTATGGAATGATATTCCTTGACGAGTTCGTATGTTCTTGGCACTGGACCGTTTTGGATTGATACTCCTTGACGAGTTCGTATGTTCTTGGCACTGGACCGTTATGGAAGAACTGGACCGTTATGGAAGGATGTTCCTTGACGAGTTCGTATGTTCTTGGCACTGGACCGTTATGGAATGATATTCCTTGACGAGTTCGTATGATCTTGGCACTGGACCATTTTAGACTAATAAGTGTTTAGTCTTTGATGCGTTCGAAAGTTATTGGTACTGGACCGTTCTGGACTACTGACTAATGTGACAGGAGTGAAGATGGCCACATCAGTATAAAGTTTTAGTTACATGGGCTGAGGGTAGAGGATGATATAGTGGATTGAGGATGATTGTTGATTTTGAGTGATGCGTGTCTGTGACAATTACTGTATAATTTACTATTACTCTTTTCCGCTTTTTGATGATAGAACTGTTTCTTATTCCCTATATCTTTGTGTGTTGTATTTTATTTCTGATGTGATCGTACGAGAAGACCCGATGGAGGAACCAATTGCTGAGGAGATGGATGGAGCCTTGTACAAGACGGAGGTTGTTGAGGAGTTGAATGACATTCCGTATGAAGCTGACGCTGGAGAACAACCTACTGATTCTAATAATATAAAGTAGTAAGTTTAGGGCCAGTGAGTCATATAAGACGTTTCTTGTTTTCAGTTAGTTATAAGCATGTTTGTATAAATAAGTACTGGTGTGGGATCCTACTGAGAGGATACCCTAAACCGTGTTGTGTAACATAAAGAATAATTATGTGTGTATTTATGTAATATAGTTTTGGTGTGTCTTGTATTTGTAGAAGTTATATGATTATTATTTAAGTTTTAATTTTTACGTATTTTCAACAGTAAGCACGCGATTAAGTAAATAAATATTAAGGTTTTAATGTAATAATACAATGGGGCACAACGGGGTGTCTCAGTGCGGATCGGTATAAGACAACCAATAGGATGGGCATTGAGAAGAAGAGGTCGCTAAAAAATATGTGGTACTTTCCACTCGTGCCAAGACTTACAAGATTGTACTCTTCGATGGCCACTGCAGCTCACATGAGGTGGCATAGTGAGCATGAGAGGGAGAAAGATGTCTTGTGTCATCCATCTGATGGAGAAGCTTGGAAGCATTTTGATAGGGTTCATATGGCATTTTCGCAGGACCCTCGCAATGTCCGATTGGGGTTATCTACTGATGGATTTAATCCTTTTGGGCAGTCCGGGAAAAGCATACTCTTGTTGGCCGGTTATCCCGACTCAGCACAATATTCCCTCGGGATGTGCATGAAGCGGGAGTTTATGTTCCTAACAGTCATAATTCGGGTCCGTCTAATCCAAAAGGTAAGATTGATGTGTACTTGCAGCTGCTCTGATAGATGAGTTGACAATGCTTTGTGGAATGATGGTGTGTTGACATATGACGTATCTTTGAGGCAGAATTTCATCATGAAAGCAGCTTTAATGTGGACGATCAACGACTTTCCCCGCTTATGGGATGATGTCGGGTTGGATGACCGCGGGAAGCTTGGATGCCCAATATGTATGGAGCGATCGAAGGCATTCACGCTTAAAAATAGTCGAAAGATCTCATATTTTGATTGTCATCGTCAATTCCTTCCAGAAGATCATCCTTATAGGCGGAACAAGAATGCATTCAAGAAGCGTTGTGCGGAGACAACACCGCCTCCACCACGTTTGACTGGTCCTAATGTATGGCGCAGAGTACAGTACTTACCGCTCGTCCATGAAACCCAAGGAGAACATATTCCTGATTATGGCGTCAACCATAATTGGACAAAAAAAGTATATTTTGGAGGTTGCCGTATTGGAGGACGCAGCTACTCCGCCACAACATTGATGTCATGCATACTGAGAGGAATGTGTTTTTTAATGTGTTTGACACTGTGATGGACATCAAGGGGAGGACAAAGGATACAAATAAATCCCGATTGGATCTGGCTGACATTTGTAATCGGAAGGAGCTTGAGTTGCAGGATGGTGGTCATGGCAGACTTATCAAACCGAAGGCAAGTTATACACTAAGCAAAGTGCAGAAAGTAGCCGTCTGTAAGTGGGTTAAAGAACTAAAGTTACTAGATGGGTATGCTTCCAATCTGGGTAGATGTGTTGACATTAAGGAAGCAAAGTTACATGGAATGAAGAGTCATGATTGCCACGTGTTCATGCAACGGTTGCTTCCAATTGCGTTCGACGCATTACCAAAGCAAATTTGGAACCCACTTGTTGAGCTTAGCCACTTTTTCAGGGAGCTTACATCGACAACACTAAATGTGAATCAATTAAAGGATATGGAAGTCAAGATACCCATTTTGTTATGTAAGCTGGAGCAAATCTTCCCGCCGAGTTTCTTTGATTCCATGGAACACCCGCGGTTCATCTACCTTACGAAGCAAGAGTTGGTGGCCCAGTCCAATACCGCTGGATGTATCCATTTGAGAGGTAAACAACATCAACTATTTTACTTAATACATATGAAATTCACAAACACGAGAGCGTAGTTTAGCTTTCCCTAAAACTAGTAATTATTTGTATGTATCCCTCTGTAATAGGTTCCTGCACTCCCTTAAACACAAAGTCAAGATCAAGGCACGAGTGGAGGGTTCCATTTGTGAAGCATACTTAGTAGAGGAGACTTCCACTTTTGCCTCTTATTTCTATCCGGACGAAGTTAACACGAGAAGGACAAGGATGCCTAGAAACGTTGATTCGGGCGAAGGAAGTTCAACTAGTCCTCCTATATCAATATTCAACTATCCGGGAAGATTTAGTGGCAAATCAAAAGGATATTTCTTGGAGCAGCGTGACATTAATGCTGCTCATCTGTATATCCTTCAAAATTGTGAAGAGGTCGCGCCATATTTAGAGTAAGTTTCTACAATGTCTTTTATAAGTTCAATTGACATTTATGATTATTAATCGTCCTGCTGTTAATCTCCCATATGTAGGATGTACGACAATTTTCTAAGGGATCTCCAACCTGACATTTCAAACGATCAGGTTGATCGAGAAATTACTTCTCACTTTGCTACGTGGTTCAGTAAATATGTAGGTTAAGCATCTTCATTTGTTGAAATACATTTTATCTCCTTAAATATATAGCATGTATAAGAATAATATAATATTTGATTTTTTAGGTACTAGATCCAGAAAACAATGTTCAAAATCCATTGTTGACAAATTTGGCATGGGGGCCTAACAGATGGGTTACATCATGGAATACTTATATTGTAAATGGATATAAATTTAACACAAAAACATGGAATGAAGGAATGCAGACGTGTAACTATGGTGTTTGTGTGCGAGCCACTGATGGCAATGTAGAGGATGATTTCTATGGGTTTCTAACTGACACCCTTGAACTCGATTATACCGGTTTCCCCGTGATGAAGTTAGTTATCTTCAAGTGTGATTGGTTTGATCCTACTCTTGACGTAGGGACAAAAATAGATAAAAATTATGGTATTGTTCAAGTTAGGCTGTCTCGAAGGTATAATAAGGCGTACGACCCATTAATTTTTCCACAACAGGCAAAGCAGGTTAATTACTCGCCATATCCCGAAGGACATCATGGCTGGTTGGGTGTTATTAAGATAAAGACTCGCAGTATAATTACTGATAATGTAATCAACCAGCCTGAAAAAGATGCTCCGTACCAAGATGATGAGTTTTCAAGACCCCACGAACCGTTGCAAATTACGCCGGACATTATTGTTAATTCTCTGGCGGACATTTCCGGAAATGGGGAAGAAGTTGAAAGAGAGTTAATGGATCAATCCAAGTTGGACGCATCTAGCGAAGGTACATTCCGATCAAGTGATACTGATGAGAGTGATGGTGAATTTAGTGACGGAGATTCTACTTAGGTAATTTATTTATGTCATAATTCATTGTGTAAATGTCATTCTACTTAGGTAATTTATTTTTGTATTATTTACACTGTTGTGTAATCATCTTTTCATTTTTTTCACAGATGGCAGATTCCTCTAGAGGTAGGGGTCGTCGTGGAGGTCGTGCTGCGAGAGTCCCTTCGTCGGTCGACCCACAGCCTTCAGATCGAGATCACCCTACCAGCACCTCTGTGGACGGGACACCTCAGGGTGATGGAGTTGCACCCCCTACCCAGCCTCGTGGTCGGGACACAAGCTGCACCCTCATCATCCACACCTACGACGACAGGACCATCATCATCATCGGGACAGGAGAGTCGTGGTCCATCCGACAGGAGGATTCTTCTTATCCCCAGGGGGGATAACGAGTATGCTAATTTAATTTTTTAATATATATAAAGTATCGTTAATTTCTATTTACTTGTTTTTTTAATTTATTTATAACATTTATTAATGCTCTAATTTTGCTGCAGCTTTCTGCCCGCGAAGGGCCCTTTTGATTCGATATCGAAGATCCTGCGACGTAAGTTTGATGGTCCATGGCCTACATGGAAGGCCATCCCAGAGGGCCATAGGGATCAGTTGTTTCTAGAGTTTAAGGTAACAATTTATTAAGTTATTTAAATTAAATTTACATTATATATATGTACACACGAATTTCCTAACAATTGTAAGTTGCAGAAAGAGTATAGGTGGGACTTAGCTTTAGAGGCTCTCGTTAGGGACATATTTGAGCATAAAGGCTCACTGGTCATGAAGAATCTGACGAACAAGCTGAGGAAGGGTCAGAATAAGGGGAGGTGGGTGGATCCTGAGATCAGGAGGAAGCTGGACCAGTACTGGGCTACTGAGAAGTTCTAGGAGATCCAGGCCACAGCTCGGCGTAATCGAGCTTCTGATGGTGGCGCATGTGCTTGGACCGGTGGGTCTAAATCAGTCGTCGCCCACTACGACGAGCTGGTAATACATTAAACTTTTGAATTAATATACTATTTAATTAATTAGTTTTCATTTTTAATTATTCTTATGAATTTAAGATTATATTTTTGTGCAGAAAGCACAGAAACAGCGGGCCCCCACCGCTATGGAGTTGGTGGAGAGGACGAAGAAGTTGAAGTCAGGGACATGGGTCAACGACAAGGCCCGTAACTATGCTGTAAGCAAAAAAATAATTTAGTGTTTACTTGTAATTTATTATAAATGATTTGTTAATATTGGATATAATTTTAATTAAATCTCTTCAACTATACTTTGTAGGTGGGCTTCAATGAAAAGAAGGACGATGCCATATCACGTGCCTCACAGTCACAAGATGAGGCTTTGACTGGTGATGGGCCCTGCTCTCCTGTCTTCGTCGACGATAATGCCATTTATTTGGAGGTCGTCGGGGGCAGGAACAAGAAGCGGCACGTGTATGGCCTCAGACACCTGGGAGGCGAGTTTATCGCTTCATCATCCGGCACGCCTGCTCCTTCCTACGCCGATACCGTCCCTCAGGAGCAGTTCCATCAAATGCAGGACACCATCACGCAGCTGAACGCGGAGCTTCGAGGAGAAGAGCGAGAGAGAGAAAGCAGATGGCGAACCGCATTGCACAGCTTGACTCGGCACACCAGCAGCCTGATGCAGGCGAGCATCGAGTAGGGCCGGACATCTGCGGCTGGTGTTGGGAGCGAGATGAGGATCCAGACTCAGCTTGCTCGAGATGATGCTCGACGGCGGTTGTACCGCCCTGCTGCCTCTCCTCGCTTCCGCCGCCGCCATCGATGTCTGCTTACTCAGAGGACGATCGGCTAGCGACGTCGTCGGTGGTACGGACGCTGAGGATGATTGGATTCCTCCATCTCCCCCTCATCACGACTGATTTTTTTCCATATTTTTTACTTTAAACGATTCTTGTACGACATTTTGGATTATTCTTTTTATATATATTTATTATTTCTTATGATTGTATATTTCATAAGTAATTTGGTGTGTTTTATTAGTAATTTTGCTAACGTTTAAAGAAAATCAGAAAAACAATTTTATTTTAAAAATTAAAATTAAAAAAAAAATTAATAACAACCAGTTTAGCGACCGAATTAGAAACCAATAATTCGGTCGCTAAACTTTATTTAACATTTACAGATGTGGCATAGCGACCGAAACTCCGTCGCAAATATAGGTTAACAGTAACCAAAATTAGCAACCGAACTAGCAACCGATTATCGATCGCTAGAAATGGTTACCAAAAAATGCGACCAACCTAATAGCGACCGTTTATTATTATTTAGCGACCGTAAATTCAGTCGCCATTTAGCGACCGAAATATTAATTCGGTCGCTAAAGCCTTAGCAACCAGGTATTCAGCCACCACCATTAATCGGTCGCTAATTCGGTCGCTAAATTAAATAGCGACCGATTTACAATGTTTAGCGACCGAATATTACGGTCGCTAAACAGTTGTTTTTTTTGTAGTGGATCATACCCACTTCATGTTCTAAGAGTTGGAAAAACCAATTTTTTTTTGTTAGTTCATGAACTTGTTTATGGTTGGTTACAATGATTTTAACTTAGGAAGTAAAACTCACCTCATCTTCTTAATGATGTTGTTGTTGCTAGTATAGTTGTTAAAAACAAAAATGAAAAAAACAACTCAAACCCTCACCCCCATGACTGGCCGAAACTGAGAGTGAGGGAGAGTTATGGATTTTGTTTTCTTTTTACAAATTTAACACTTGATTTAAGCTCCCTAGGACCTATAATATCAAGCTCAAAGAGTTTAAGTTAAACCAAAATTCCTAGCTAATTTTCCTAGTTATAGCCGAAAATCACTCCTATGTGAGCTAGAAGAAATTTTCCAAAAATTGACATGAATGATGATGATTTATGAAGGAAACGTGGTATAAGTGTATTTCATGGACTCGTTGGAGGAAGCTGAGGGCTATACGAATCATTTCAAGTCTAGAAAACTAAGTTTTTGAGGTAAAGGGAGTATGCCCGAGGACTTCCTAGTAGTCATATAATTAGTAATATAAACTGCTTGTGATGATTTAAAATGTGTGAGATTTACTTTGATTAAAATTGTGGTATATATATATATATATATATATATATATATATATATATATATATATATATATATATATATATATATATATGTTATCTGATGTGATATCATTAAGGAATATGTTTGTTTGTGTTATTATTTAACTGAGACTGGTTGAGGATTGAAAATGTGGTTTGTTTATAAGTGGAAAAGCTTATTAATTAAATATGGTTGAACACAAAGTAATTGAGGAAAATGGTTTTGGCTTTCTTTGGAAAGTGAAAAGAGGAAAAAGGAAAGAAACTAGACCTATGTGCTGAGATTTCAGACTAGATTCTGATTACCGTGAAGCCGGACTAGTATTCCTACTGCGGAGGACCTAGTTTCCTGAGACGTCGGACTAGTGTTCAATTGAGGAAAATATTTTTGAAAACTTTAATGATCTTTTAAAAGACTACAGAATATGAGATTTGAGGTTTAGGAAGACGTATCAATTGCGGTTTTCTAGCTACAGTTTTACACGGTGAACTAACAAATTTGATAGTTACGGACCAAAGACGTGTTTTTGGGCTTTGGGGTCTTTAAGGACATTCGGGCTCGAACTCAACGTAATGCTTGGGGCTTTGCAACCTCTTGTCATTGAAATCGGTTACCCTATACGAATGTACTCAATCAGGAACAAACCAAATATTATTTAGGTGCGGATACGCGTAATCCTAGAATAATTGGAGATCAGACCTGAAATAAGAGGCCGACTCACAGCTCAAAGCAACTGTGATATAAGAAATATCGCGGCCTATCATGCTCGACGAAGGGAAGTTAGGATCTCTGGAGATTGAATTTCTAGAATTGTGGATATTGAAGTGTTAAAACTTAATTTACATAACATTTTTTTTGGTTATATTTATTTATATAGATAATTATATTTACTATGCTATGACTTGATAATTTTTATATTGGTTGATGTAGCTATGGAATATATACAATTACATGACTGCTAGTTCTTTTAAGCTCATATATTGGTAACTCACCTTTATATTGTTTTTCTCTACTGTGGAAATTTATATTATATGTTTAGATGGATCCCCTGCACCACATGATACCATCGGGCTTCCTGGCCCATACATTTGAATTCCGCGATGAGGCTGGCACGTGGGTCATCCACCCCGAGGACCGCAGCGCATCGTATACGGGGTCACTACAATCGACGAAGGGGACAGAGGAGCTTGTCACCTCGATCACTCAGGATGTGAAGACAGTGGAGGTTCCACTATCTCCCATCTGGACATTGCTTCGACACTTGGTAGAGTCTGGGAATACCTACCATCAACCGCCACCACAGCCAGTCGTTGCTATTGAAGTACCCAGGTCACCGCCACCTTCTCCCATCGTCATTTATGGCGGAGAGGAGGAGGATGATGACATCCTGGTCGTCGAGGCACTTCCTGAGGAGGATCTCATCGAGGAGTCGAAGGGCGAGGTACCAGAGTATGTTCCTCTCAACGAGGAAATGGAGCCTGTGGAGGCTGATGCTGAGGGAGGATTTTCGCCAGACCCGTCGGACTCGGGGGATGATCATGGAGGTCTCCCTAATGGACATATTTAGAGGGTCATAGGGTGTTGATAGCTTAGTTTTTTTGAGGTAGTTCTAACTCCATGGGGTTCTGTATATCTGGCTGATGAGAGCCAAGTTTTTGTTTAGTGACTTTCTCTAATGGACCCCTGCTTTTGTATGTATCTATGTCTGTATATGTTTACTAATCAACTCTATGAATCGGAAACGATGACCCCTGATTATATGGGTCTTAGTGTAGTTGATGCATAGTTATGTATATATGTATACTTATGGCTCGGAGAGCCTTTCTTTCAAAAATGAAAATATAAATGTTTTAGCAGGTATTATTATTAGGAATGTTGAAATTACAGAGGAGACTCTGTCGATTTTTTTTTACCATACCCAAAATCGTAAGTAATTTCCGAAAGTAACCAGCGATAAGTAATGATTCCTTTTCCGAGTAAGTTGTAATAAAAGAGAAAACCATGTAATGCCAAGGATGGTGTTACATTAGTGGTATCAGAGCTGGCGAGTCTTTCTGGAATCTTTGGGAATAAGTCCGTTATGTCTGAGTTGTGTAAATCTCTGAAACAAGACCTGTATAAATTACTTCTTGAAGTAATGGGTGTTGTTAAGTGAGAATATATCTTAATTTTGAGTTGGGATTTAACTGATTATATCTTGTAGGTCAGTTATGGAAATCGAAGGTGGAGGTAGACATGGTCGAGGATGTGGTTGCGGCCGTGGGAGAGACCGTAGAGCTGGTCGGATAGCTGGACGAGTTGATTTTGAGGAACACTATGAAGATGTTGATGTACCTGATTATGCATCTCAAGTGATGGCAGGTGTTGCTGCTGCTATTGCTCTTCAAACTGATGCGATGAATGCACAAACTCAAGCTGCCGCTGAAGGAAAGGGACTGACGGCTTTCAGACATCAGAATCCACCCCAATTTCATGGAGAGACTGATCCTGATAAGGCGGATCTATGGATAGAAGAACTAGAGAAATTTTTTGAGTTAATCCATACTCAAGAAGAAGTCAAGGTTCCGTATGCTACCTTCTTATTGTTAGGAGATGCTGAATACTGGTGGAAAGGAACCAAACAACTGTTGCTTGCTAACCAGTAGGAGATTACTTGGAATGTCTTCCGAGAGGCCTTTTTGGAAAAATATTTTCCTCAAAGTGCTAGGATTGAGAAAGAACAAGAATTCTTAGGCTTGAAACAGATGTCCTGATCTGTAGGAGAATATGCTTCGAGGTTTGAGTCGCTTGCCAAATACTTCCGATTCTTTTAAGTCCAACCCAATGAAAGCTGGAAATGTGAAAGATTTGAAGCATGACTGAGGTTTGAAATCAAGGAGTCTGTTTTGCCATTACAAATAAGGAATTTTCAAGCTTTGGTGGAGATGAGTCGGAAAGTTGAACAGATGAGGAAGGAGAAGGATAGTCAAGGGAATGTCGGAGGACCATCCAGACCCAGAACCTAGTTCAAAGATCAACGAGGAAAACAAGCCCAGGGGAAACCATATTATAGACCACCCGAAAACAACAAGAACCAACAGTCGTACCGTCCAGTTGTTTCTGCATCTGGTAGTGGGAACCAGGGGAATCAAGGTCAAGGCAACTTTCAAAAATGTTACAAGTGTGGGAGGACAAACCATAGCACTAATGATTGTACGTGGAGAGGAGTGAAATGCTTCAACTGTGGACAAGAAGGACATATGGTCAAAGATTACCGTACTCAAAGATCTGTACCAGTTTCTAACAGCTCTAGGAGCAATAACTCAATGGCTAAGGGAAGAATTTATACCATGAGCGGTGCTGAGGCTTCACAATCTGATGATTTGATACAAGGTAATTGTGACATAGCTGGTAATCTTTTGACTGTACTGTTTGATCTGGGTGCAACACAGTCTTTTATTTCGATGGATAGTGTGAGACATTTAGAATTGCCTATTTCTTCCATGTCATATGATTTAATTGTTTCAACTCCTACTACGGAACCAGTTATTGTAAACTCAATCTATCTAAATTGTCCTATTATCATTCAGGATAGACATTTTCTTGGGATTTGATATGCTTGCCTTTAATACAGTTAGATGTAATTTTAGGCATGGATTGGTTATCTTCCAACCATATCCTTTTAGATTGTGCTCAGAAAACTTTAGTTTTTCCTGATCTTGAGATTTCTGGATTTTTATCTACTAATAAAGTAAGAACTTCTTCGAAAGAAGAAGATTAGGAATGCCTGTTTTTATCTAGCTTAGAAATCGATGGGGAGATTGATTTGACTGTTATGCCAGTAGCAAAAGAGTTTCCAGATTTTTTCCGGACGATGTCCCGGGTTTACCCCCGATTCGAGATATCGAGTTCTCCATTAATTTAATTCCAGGAACCGGTCCGATTTCTATCGCTCCGTACTCAATGTCACCAAAAGAACTTGTGGAATTGAAAGCTCAACTGGAAGATCTTTTATCAAAACAATTCATACGATCGAGTGTATCCCCGTGGGGAGCACCAGATCTGCTAGTGAGAAAGAAAGATAGAGGTTCGAGACTCTGCGTGGATTTCCGACAACTCAACAAGGTGACGATCAAGAACAAATACCCTTTGCCACACATTGATGATCTGATGGATCAATTGAGAGGATCCGTGGTATTCTCAAAGATTCATCTAAGGATGGGTTATCATCAAATTCGAGTAAAGACCGAAGTTATACCGAAGATTGCGTTCAGAACTCATTAAGGACATTATGAGTATCTCGTAATGCCTTTTGGAGTGACGAATGCACCTGCTGTTTTTATGGACTACATGAATCGGATTTTTCGTCTGTTTCTTAATAGGTTCGTCGTAGTGTTTATTGATGATATTCTCATTTACTCAAAGAGTTATGAGGAACATGAAGAACATTTGCGACAATTTTTACAAATCCTCCGTGAGAAAGTTTTGTACGCAAAGCTTTCCAAATGTGAGTTTTGGCTCGAGGCAGTGAAATTCTTGGGGCACGTGATTACTAAGGAAGGAATTGTAGTAGATCCTGGAAAAGTGGAAGCTGTACTTTCTTGGGAAAGGTCAAAGACGGTGACGGAAATACAAAGCTTTGTTGGATTAGCAGGCTATTATCAGAGATTTATTGAAGGATTTTCAAAGATAGTAGCACCTTTGACTCAACCTTTTGTTTGGACTGAGAAGTGTGAGGAAAGCTTTCAAAGAATAAAAGAACGACTTACAACTTCACCGGTATTAATACTTCCTGAACCAGATGAACCTTATGAAGTATATTGTGATGCTTCACATCAAGGCTTAGACTGTGTGTTGATGTAACATCGGAAGGTTGTAGCCTATGCGTCACGTCAACCGAAAACTGATGAGAGGAATTATCCAATGCATGATCTAGAGTTAGCTGCTGTAGTATTTGCACTGAAAATATGGAGACACCATCTCTATGGAGCGAGGTTTGATGTTTTTAGTGACCACAAGTGTTTGAAGTACCTGTTTGACCAAAAGGAGCTCAACATGAGACAGACGGTCGATGGAATTCTTAAGAGATTATGACTTCACGTTGCAGTATCATCCAGGCAAAGCAAATGTGGTAGCAGATGCACTGAGTCGAAAAATCATTCATATTTCAAGTATGATGGTGAAAGAACTCGAATTAATTGAGAAATTTCGAGATCTCAATTTGATTATGGAAGTAAGCCGAAATAAAATCAGTTTAGGAATGATCAAGATCTCTAGTTGACTGATGGAAGAAATATGATAACAACAAGCCATGGATGCGTTTATCCAGGAGAAGAAAGACTTGATGGAAAAAGGAAAAGCTATCGAGTTCAGCTTAGGATCGGATCAAATTCTAAGATACAAAGGAAGGATATGTGTACCAGATGATCCGGAGATGAAGAATATGATTCTAGAAGAATCACACAAGAGCAAGCTGAGTATTCATCTTGGATCAAAAAAGATGTATCAAGACTTGAAACAAAGATTTTGGTGACCAGGCATGAAAAAGCAGGTTGCAGAGTATGTGGCATAAGTCTGACTTGTCAAAAACCGAAGATAGAACATCAAAGACCTGGAGGGATGCTTACATCATTGGATATACCGGAATGGAAGTGGGACAACATATCAATTGATTTTGTCGTAAGTTTACCTATGACTTCCAAAGGATTTGACTCGATTTGGGTAATCGTAGACAGGTTAACAAAATCAGCCCTTTTCTTGCCTGTCAAGACAAATTTCACTGTGGAGAAGCTAACTAATGTTTATATCAAGGAGATAATCAGATTACATAGAATGCCTTCGAGTATCGTGTCAGATCGAGATCCGAAGTTCACTTCACGTTTCTGGGGAAGTTTACACCAAGCTTTAGGAACCAAAGTGCGTTTAAGCTCAACATATCATCCTCAAACAGATGGACAAACCGAGAGGACAATCCAATCACTAGAAGACTTGTTGAGGGCATGTGTTTTAGATCATCGTGGAGGTTGAGATGATCTCTTGCCACTGGTTGAATCCACGTACAACAACAGCTTTCATGCAAGTATAGGGATGACTCCCTATGAGGCTTTGTATGGGAGAAAGTGTCAGACACCTTTGTGTTGGTACCAAGATGGAGAAAGCATGATTCTTTTTCCCGAAATCGTGCAACAAACGACGGAGAAAGTTAAACAAATCCGTGAGCAGATGAAAGCAACTCAGAGCAGGTAGAAGAGTTACTCAGATCGAAGAAGACGACCTCTCGAATTTCAAGAAGGCGAACACGTATTCCTGAGGGTCACACCCACGACTGTGGTAGGTAGAGTCCTAAAGTCCATAAAACTCACTCCTAAATTCATTGGACTTTACCAAATTCTTCGCCATATTGGCCCAGTAGGTTATCAAATTGCGTTGCCTCCTTTTCTTTCAAATATTCATGATGTATTCCATGTCTCACAACTTAGGGAGTATGTTCCTGATCCATCACATATAATTGAACCCAATGAAGTACAATTAAAAGAAAACTTGTCTTATGAGACATCACCTGTACGAATAGGAGATAGGATGCTCAAGCAACTCGGGGATAAACAAATTTCCTTAGTCAAGGTTATTTGGAATGATACAACTGGAGAAGCAACTTGGGAAACAGAGGACAAGATGAAATTACAATATCTTGAACATTTTCCAGGTACGTAATTTCGACGACGATTTTTTTTAGTGGGGTAGTAATGTAACACCCCAGTTTTCATCGTTTTCTTATATCTGTTGATATAGTTAAATATGGATATTTTATCCAAAACCTGTAAAATGATTTTGTCCAAAACAAAATCATTTCTGAATTCTATCTAATAGAATGAAGTTCCATTTAAATTTTTGGTTTGAAACTCAGACGAAACTCGGTCTGTGTTTTCACTGTGAGTAAGAATTTACTGATCAAATAACCTAATTTTGACTCGTGAACGAAAAATCAATGACTTTTTCTCTGATATCAAGTGATAGGAGTTATTTCAAAAAATTCCGAAGTAATTAATGAAAGCAAGCAGAGAAAATTTGAGAAGGGTAAATAACAGAACGAGATGTAGTATAGAAATAAGGTGAGGCAAATATAATAAAAGTGATTGATGGGACTCATGAAAATTGATCACATCAAAACTTTTAATTTATGATTACACTGAAATATATTATTACACTACCTAAAAAACCTATTAATCCTAATTATTTTTTCCAAACATACCTTAATAAAAAAAATTCTTTCCTCCCCTATTTATACCCAACCCCCCCCCCCCCCCCCCCTTCACACTCTCTTTTATCATCTTCTATCTTACAAAAACTTGCAAGCTAAGTTTAAGAGTTCATCAAGTACTATCATTATCTTTAACCTTCTCTTCACTAAGGTAACATCATCATCTCAATATTCTCTTCCTTCTTAAAATGATCATACCCATTTCATGTTCTAAGAGTTGGAAAACCCCATTTTTTTTGTTAGTTCATGAACTTTTTTTATGGTTGGTTACAATGATTTTAACTTAGGAATTATAACTCACCTCATCTTCTTAATGATGTTGTTGTTGCTAGTATAGTTGTTAAAAACAAAAATGAAAAAAAAAACTCAAACCCTCACCCCCATGACTGGTCAAAACTGAGAATGAGGGAGAGTTATGGATTTTGTTTTCTTTTTACAAATTTAACACTTGATTTAAGCTCCCTAGGACCTATATGATTAAGCTCTATGAGTTTAAGTTAAACCAAAATTCCTAGCTAATTTTCCTAGTTGTAGCCGAAAATCACTCCTATGTGAGCTAGAAGGAATTTTTCAAAAATTGACATGTATGATGATGATTTGTGACGGAAACGTGGTATAAGTGTATTTCCTGGACTCGTTGGATCAAGCTAAGAGCTACACGAATCATTTCAATTCAAGAAAACTAAGTTTGAGGTAAATGGAGTATGCCTGAGGAGTTCCTAGTAGTCATATAATTAGTAATATGAATTGCTTGTGGTGATTTAAAATGTGTGAGATTTACTATGATTAATATTGTGGTAGATATATATATATATATTATCTGATGTGATATAATTAAGGAATATGTTTGTTTGCGTTATTATTTAACTAAGATTGGTTGAGGATTGAAAATGTGGTTTGTTTATAAGTGGAAAAGCTTATTAATTAAATATGGTTGAACACAAAGAAATTGAGAAAAATGATTTTGGCTTTCTTTGGAAAGTGAAAAGAGGACAAAGGAAAGGAAATAGACCTCCGTACTGAGATTTCAGACTAGATTCTTATTACCGTGAAGCCGAACTAGTATTCCTACTATGGAGGACCTAGTTTTCCGAGAAGTAGGACCAGTGTTCAATTGAGGAAAAGATTTTTGAAAACTTTAATGATCTTTTAAAAGACTAAAGAATATGAGATTTGAGGTTTAGGCAGACATGTCAATTGCAGTTTTCGAACCACAGTTTCACACGGTGAACTGACAAATTTGATAGTTACGGACCAAAGGCATGTTTTTGGGCTTTTGGGTCTTTAGGGACATTCGGGATCGAAATCAACGTAATGCTTAGGGCTTTGCAACCTCTTGTCGTTGAAATCGGTTTCCCTACACGAATGTACTCAATCAGGAACTATCCAATTATTATTTAGGTACGGATACGCGTAATCCTAGAACAATTGGAGATCGGACCTGAAATAAGAGGCTGACTCACAGCTCAAAGCAATTGTGATATAGGAAATATTGCGGTCTATCATGCTCGACGAAGGGGAGTTAGGATCTCCGAAGATTGAAATTCTAGAATTGTGGATATTGAAGTGTTAAAACTTAATTTACAGAACATTCTTTTTGGTTATATTTATTTATAGAGATAATTATATTTACTATGCTATGACTTGTTGATTTTTATATTGGTTGATGTAGCTATGGAATATATACAATTACATGACTGCTAGTTCTTTTAAAATCATATATTGGTAACTCACCTTTATATTGTTTTTCTCTATTGTGGAAATTTATATTATATGTTTAGATGGATCCCTTGCACCACATGATACCATCAAGCTTCCTGGTCCATACATTTGAATTCCGCGATGAGGCTGGCACGTGGGTCATCCACCCCGGGGCCCGCAGCATGTCGTATACAAGGCCACTACAATCGACGAATGCGACAGAGGAGGGAGTCACCTCGATCACTCAGCATGTGAAGATCGTGGAGGTTCTGCTACCTCCCATCTGGACATTGCTTCGACACTTGGTAGAGTCTGGGAATACCTACCATCAGCCGCCACCATAGACAGTCGTTCCGGTAGAAGTACCCGAGTCGCCACCACCTGCTCCCATCGTCATTTATGGCGGACAGGAGGAGGATGATGACATCCTGGTCACCGAGGCACTTCCTGACACTAGTGGAAATAATGTAATATACGGGAACGTTTTACGTCAGTTGACCATATGTTTGACGTTAAAAATGAGGCGGTGGCAGTTTTGTAAATATTAAATCACTATTTGCGTCAGTTGTTTATACAACTGACGTTAACAGTGTGATTTTTACTTCAGTTAAATAAATAACTGACGTAAATAATCAACCCATTCCTATCTTTCTTTCGTTGTCATCTCCCTGTTGTCACTCTTAACGCAGATCATCACTCCATATATAGTGCAGTTTATTTATAATATTTTTTTAAAAAAAGTTTATTTTTAATCTTAATTAATTAGCTTGAATTAGTAAACAAATTCTCGTGCAAATTAAAATAAATAAACACTTAACATAAAACAAGTTATATGTATAATCAAATCGTATCTCATTGAAGCGATTCATAAGTTACAATTACATGATTAAAAGATAAAAAATTTCCGCAAGATAGCACTAAAATATAAAAAAGTTTCTGCTTCAACATCATTTTCTTCTCAGTCCTGTCCTCAGAAACTCCAATGGATGCATCTCCTCCCTTACTTGAAGTCCTTGATGCTCCATCTGAATCCACAGTCAATTTGGAGCCAAAGCAGAGTGAAGGGTGCACTCGATCTGTTTCAGCAATATTCTTGGAACAGTCACTTGGTTCCAAAGCTGAGGTTTTGGAACTGTAGCTGCTGATTCTCCAGAAGGATGATAGTGTGTGCAATTCACATAATGCGATTTACACACCCTTATCACCCATATAATGCGATTTACACAACCTCAGAAGTTGTTTGACCATTAAGATAGAGACCTTTAAGTCTAGGTATAGGAAGAAAGAGTGATGAAGTTAATCTCCATGGCAGAGCCATATTGTGAAGCAGAAAAATTAAAGGAAGGAAGGAAGTTATTTATAGGAGTAGGGGATGAAGTTACTAGGCGTCGTAAGTTGCTAAAAAATTAAATTGATCATTAAGAGCATTAGGTTCCAAGGCGCATTGGGAGTTAGCAGTCATATATTATAAACGTGCAGTAAAGAAAACGCCCGAAGGAATAGGAAGAAATAGACCTTTAAGTCTAGGTATAAACTTAGTCCTCATAAAGAGGATTATAGGTTACAATGTGCATGGGTAAGTAGCACAGCAGTAATGGGTAATTAAGTAGCAGAGTAGTCAGAGGAATGAATGCTTTTGCAGAAACTTATACACTTTTAACGTCAGTTGTTGAATAAAACTGACGTTAAAAGTGTTTTTAAAATAAAAAATATTTATTTTTAACGTCAGTTGTTTATACAACTGACGCTAAAAGTGTTATTTTTACTTCAGTTAAATAAACAGCTGACGTAAATAATCCTATATCCCTATCTGAAATGCCCTGTTGTCACTCTTAACACAGGTCAATCCACATCTATAGTGCGCAGTTTATTTCTAAACTTTTTTGTTTAAACAAGTTTATTTACACAACACTTTTAACGTCAGTTGTATTCAACAACTGACGTTAAAAGTGTTTTAAAAAAATATTAATATTTAACATCAGTTTTTTAATACAACTGACGTTAAACAATTACTTTTAACGTCAGTTGTATTAAACAACTGACGTTAAATGTTGTTTTATTTTGATTATAACGTTTACACACCCGCGCGCCTTCTGCACTTCGCTCTGTACGTACGTCTCTTTTCTCTTTTCATCACGCTCAACCCTAGATCACTCTCAACCCTCACTCTCACTCTCACCCAGCACAGAACCCTAATCGCGAGCTCATCTACACCGCAACCACCGCGAGGGCTTCTTCGCCACCACCGTGAGGTACAATATTAACCCTAACTCTGTCTTTCCATTCATTCTTTGCAATAACTTGACATCTCTGTTTCCCCTTCCGGCGCACTAACTCTCCTTGTCCCTCTGCTCTCAGTAACCACATCGAATGTTGGCCACCACTCGAGTTCCCCTCCCCACCACCACGCGAGCACCTATTTCTGGTGAGTATTTAGGGCACATTTTTGTATTTTTTGGTTTTGAGTGTATGTTGAAACTGTAGTCTCAGTAGTTGAAACTTGAAACTGTGAGTTTGAGTTGTTTGGAATGTACATCTCTATTTTTGGTTTTGAGTGCATGTTGCTCTGCTGGTTGATCTGTCACGGCCGTGATGCTCATCACGGCTAGGCCGTGATCGCTTCGCTCGTGATGGCATGGTCTGGTTCAGTTGGCACGGTCGTGATGGACATCACTGCCAGGCAGTGACCAGTGCTTGGCAATCTTCAAAAACTATAGTTTTCAATCTCCCGTATTGTCCTTATATTGGATATATGTTTTGTATGTCTACAGGACCTATCTAGTTATGGATCGTAGTTGGATGGTTTGTAAGCGTACTAGTGCTGAGTATTTGAAGGGGGTGGGAGAATTTATAGAATTTGCTCAAAGGAATGTTCCTAATAGTAATGGAATGTTTTGTTGTCCTTGTGTCAAGTGTTTGAATATGAGGAAATGTACGGTGAAGGATATACGTACTCATTTGATTTGTGAAGGGATTTACTTGAGTTATACAAGATGGATATGGCATGGTGATGTGTTGTTGAGTAGTACGGCGAGTGTCTCCCAAAGTGAGGACGTTGACGTAGATATGGAGGATGATCGAGTAGAGGACATGATCCGTGATATTGGACAAGAATCTTTTCATCGAGCTCATGTGTGTGATAGGTTGTGCGGTGATGCGGATAAACCTTTATATCCAGGGTGTACTACTCATACACGGTTGTCGGCGGTGCTAAAATTGGTTTGTGTGAAGGCGAGAAATGGTTGGACCGATAAAAGCTTCACGGAATTGCTTGAAGTGTTGAAAGACTTGCTTCCGGAGGACAACACATTGCTTGACCGTAACTATGAGGCGAAGAAGGTATTGTGTCCTATGGGTATGGAGTATAAGAAGATACACGCATGCCCCAATGATTGCATATTGTACACCGGTGTTCATGAAGACAATCACGATTGCCCCAAATGTGGGTTATCACGATACAAAGTGAAGGGTGGTGATGATGATGATGATCTTGATGATGTGAGAAAAAAGGGTCCTCCTGCGAAGGTGTTGTGGTATCTTCCAATAATTCCAAGGTTCAAGCGATTGTTTGCCAATGCGAAAGATGCGAAGAATCTTAGATGGCATAATGATGAGCGGAAACGTGATGGAAAGGTTCGTCATCCTGCTGATTCTATTCAATGGAAGAATATCAATACTATGTTTCCGGATTTCGCCGATGATCCAAGAAACCTAAGGCTTGGACTTGCTACGGATGGAATGAATCCTTATGGTAACATGAGTAGTATTCATAGTTCATGGCCTGTTCTGTTGGTAATTTACAACATGCCCCCTTGGTTGTGCATGAAGCGCAAATACATGATGTTGTCTATGATGATTTCGGGCCCAAAGCAACCGGGAAATGACTTAGATGTTTATCTAGGTCCCTTGATTGAAGACTTGAAAACGCTGTGGGTGGAAGGTGTTGATGTAGTTGATGGGTATTCTCATGAGACTTTCAAGCTTCGTGCCATGTTATTTTGCACCATCAACGACTTTCCAGAATACGGTAACTTGTCATAGATGCAGTGTCAAGGGGCATAAAGCATGCCCTATATGTGAAGAAGGCACATGCTACACTCAGTTGCATCATGGAAAGAAGACGGTTTACCTTGGGCATCGAAGATTTCTTAGATGTGATCACCCATATCGTAAGATGAAAAAAGTTTTTAATGGATGCCAAGAGACAGAAGAAGCGCCGACGGCCTTAATTGGAGAGCAGGTTTATCAGAGGGTAAAGGACATCGATGTTATATTCGGCAAGTCCAAAAAGAAAGGTAAAGCTGCTGAGAAAAACATATGGAAGAAGAGGTCGATATTCTTTGATCTTCCATACTGGCGCAAGCTTGATTTGCATTCTTGCATTGATGTGATGCATGTGGAGAAAAATGTGTGTGATGGTGTGATCGGGACGCTTCTCAACATTCAGGGCAAGACAAAGGATTGTGTGAATGCTCGTCTCGACCTCGTTGCTATGGGTATACGAGAGCAGTTAGCTCCAGTTGTTGAGGATGGTAAGCGGACTTATTTGCCGCCAGCATGTCATACTTTGTCAAAAAAAAAAGAGACAAAGTTTCTGCGGGTGTCTTCAGGGCATCAAAGTTCCACATGGTTACTCTTCAAATATGAAGAGGCTTGTCTCTAGTGATCTTAAATTGGTTGGCTTGAAGTCTCATGATTGTCACATCTTGATGCAACAACTTCTGCCCGTTCTTTATTCGTGGTATTGCTACAAAAAATGTGAGACATGCCATTACTCGGTTGTGCTCATTCTTCAATTCTATATGTAGCAAAGTCGTTGACCCCCGTATGTTGGATGACTTGGAAGTTGAGGCTGCTACAATCTTGTGCCAATTGGAGATGTATTTTCCTCCTTCCTTTTTCGACATAATGGTTCACTTAATTGTTCATTTGGTGAGGGAGATTAGATTATGTGGGCCGGTTTTTCTGAGATGGATGTACCCAGTTGAGCGCTACATGAAGATCTTGAAAGGGTACGTGAAGAATCCTCATCGTCCGGAAGCATCTATTGTTCAAAGGTATGTTGCAGAAGAAGCTATTGAGTTTTGTTCGGACTACCTTCATAACACTGATCCTATAGGGGTTCCTAAGCCTCGGCATGATGAGATTAGATGTCAAGGTAAGGGTACACATGGCTTAAGAATTAATAGGAAGGATCGGGAGGAAGTGCTTCAAGCACATTTGTATGTATTGAACAATATCGAATGTGTTCAGCCTTTCTTATTTGAACATAAAAGAAAAGTCAATCAAGAAAACCCTCGAATGAGCGAAAGGTGGTTGTTGAACAAGCATAACAAGACTTTCTTACCATGGTTCAAGGAAGAAATGCTTAAGGATGGTAGTCTTCGCTTCGATGATGTAAGATGGCTAGCACGTGGGCCTAGCTTCAACGTCATATGTTGGAGCGGATACGACATAAATAACTTTTCCTTTTATACAAAGGAACAAGATAACAAGAGTACCATGCAAAATAGTGGGGTTATGATCGTGGCCGAAGCAATGCACTTCTCTAGTGCAAAGGACACAAAAAACCCGTTCATAAAGACCGATACCTTACTTTGGATATATTGAAGATATTTGGGTGCTCAATTACACTAAGCTTACGGTGCCGGTATTTAAATGTAAGTGGGTTGATAGTAACGGTGGTGTACAAACCGACGAATTGGGGTTCACATTAGTAGACCTCAACAAGTTAGGTCATATAAATGAGCCTTTCATAATGGTTTCCCAAGCAAAACAAGTGTTCTACATCACTGATCCTTCTAACAAAAGGTTGTCCGTGGTTCTCCAAGTAAAAAGCATGTATAATGGTAGTGATGAAAATGAAGATTCAAATCTTGATATTCCTGAGACTCCTTCTTTTTCAACAAGCATGACTACTATAATCGAGGAGACACAGGTGGACGATGTACATGCCACTCGTGATGATCATCACGAAGGGATATTGATATAGGTAGTTTAAACTTAGTATACATTTATTTTTATTTATATTTCTGTATTTATTTTGAGTTATAACCTATGTTAATAAATATATATTGTTTCTGAACATGCATACATATGGATCATTGTTCCATTTTTCCTTTGCAATTCTGTAATGTGTGTGATATTCTGTGTTACTGGGATATTTACTGAATGCAGGGATAGCTGAGGGGAGTGATATTTTAAAACTGAATTTAAAAAAAAAAAATTACTATTAACGTCAGTTTTATGATAAAACTGACGTTAATAGTATTTTATAAAATATACAGTACACTATTAACGTCAGTTGTTTATTACAACTGACGTTAAAATTAAGACCTTTAACGTCAGTTCTTGATAACAATTGACGTTAGTTTTAACAAAATTCACGTCAGTTTTGTTAAAGAACTGACGTTAATTTTGACAAAATTAATGTCAGTTGTGTTAAAGAACCGACGTTAATAGTGTTATATTTAATGTCAGTTCTCAATTGACGTTAAAAGTTTAACTTTTAACGTCGGCTGTATTTACGCCAGTCAGTATTCTGACGTAAAAAATCGATTTTAACTGACGTAAAAAGCACTTATTGCACTAGTGTGAGGAAGATCTCATCGAAGAGGAGCCGGAGGAGTCAGAGGGCGAGGTATCGGAGTACGATCCTCTCGACGAGGAAATGGAGCCTGTGGAGGCTGATGCAGAGGGAGGATTTTAGCCAGACCTATCGAACCCCGGGGATGATCATGGAGATCTCCCCAATGGACATATTGAGAAGGTCGTAGGGTGTTGATAGCTTAGTTTTTCTGAGGTAGTGCCAACTCCATGGGATTTCTGTATATTTGGCTGATGAGAGTCAAGTTTTGGTTTAGTGGCTTTCTCTGATGGACCCCTGTTTTTGTATGTATCTTTGTCTGTATATGTTTCCTAATCAACTCTACGAACCGGAAATGATGACCCCTGATTATATGGGTCTTGGTGTAGTTGATGCATAGTTATGTATATATGTATACTTATGGCTCGAAGAGCCTTTCTTTCAAAAATGAAAATATAAATGTTTTATCAGGTATTATTATTAGGAATGTTGCAATTACAGAAGAGACTCTGTCGAATTTTTTTTACCATATCCAAAATCGTAAGTAATTTCCGAAAGTAACCAGCAATAAGTAATGATTCCTTTTCCGAGTAAGTTGTAATAAAAGAGAAAACCAGGTAATGCCAAGGATGGTGTTACAGGAATTTGCGTCATTCTTTTTTTTTTCCAGGTGTATTACATTATTCTTTACATCTACGCCTACTAATTACTTCTAAAACTGCTAAAATAATAATAATCCTAGATGCATCACCATCGATTTAGTAGTACTTTTGATGCTATGGATATATATTTTGAATTGATATAAGAATAAAGAAGATGGTAGAATACAGTTCAAGCCCATAAAATGGCATGTGTAAAGGGTTGCTTGCCTACTTCTACGGTGAGAGAGACCATGACAAGTCTCTTGCCATGAGACGTGAGAGACCATAAAAAAGATTTTATTTGCAAAATAAAAATTATTTTTCACCCATTTCCCTCCTCTCTCTCACTCCCCCACTCTCACTGCCTCCCCTCCCACTCTCCCCACCCTTACTGCCTCCCCTCCCACTCCCACTCCCCCACCCCCATCGTCTGTCTTCTTCACTTCCCCTTTATCAATTACCAGCATCAAGGACGGAGCCAGAAATTTCATGTGAGGGGACCACGACTAAATATACATAACATGGAATAATAATAAAAAAACTAAACAACATATACAAGCAAATTAATTTCTTTATAAGCAAAAAGTATATAAATTGATAGTACAAGAGATACGTCAATTCATATACAAGAATAGGACGACGACGACGACAACAACAACAAGCAAACTAATGTAAGTAACACAATCAACCCTTAAACTAGAATCAAATTATATGAAACGAAATTGATATATAATTAGGATTTAATTTATGTGTACTGTCAGTGTAAAAAAATTTACACTATCACCAATTATAATTGACACATTATTGAAAATATTCGACTCTTATCCTAACTACTTTAAAAGTCACTCATACCATAACTTCTAATTAGTTAATAATATAAAAAGTTTTACGATGAAAATGCATACCAATTAAACTGATATAATTAACAACTTAAAATAATAAAAATTACTCAAACATTAATACACGAGTCTAGATTCGTTGACACCGGGTGTAAGTCAAAGGACTTACATCAAATCAGGATCGTTGAGATTAATTAATCTAACGGTTCAAATTAGTCAAATGGAAAAAAAATTTAAAAAAATCATGTGCCCTTTATCTTTCTTTCCCCTTCGTTTCCCTCACACTAGTCCCTTTTCTGCTGTTACAGTTTCTTCTCCGTTCAAAACACCGCACATCACCTCATTTGTTAATTGCCTCAAGGTAAATGATGACTCAAAAAATGCTTCAACTATTAGTGAATAAGGCCCGCCGGTTCTCTTAACACCAATAATAAGGTTGAAAACTTGGGGGAGGCCATGGCAACCTTAGGCCTTCCCCTCCCTCCGCCCCTGACCAGCATTAACCGGTAATTAGTAGGAAATTGGATGTACAATTACTCTGCTCTATGGTCTTCAGAAGAAGGGGTTGTTAAAGTTTCTCTCTTTTTTTGGTGGGGTTTCAAGATTCTCATCTTGGACCTGTGGAATCAAGCAATCCAACTTTTCACTATGGCTTCTTCTCCGTGTATAAGAAAGGTAAAACATTTACTCTTAACAAAGTCTTCTCTGTTCCAATCCAATGCAAATGGTTTTTAAAAAAAGAACGTTAATCAATGAAGAAGTGACTTAGATTGTAATTTTCATACTTTTTTTATGTCTTTCGATTTCACAGTTCCTTCACAGCATTCAAAGAAACACATAGCCATCAAAAAAAAAAAAAAACCTTGTGTCCTGCCAATTTGCTCTCTAATGATTATGGTAGCGTTTTGAAAGAGTTTATTTAAGCTCTTTTGACTTATCTGATTACATAAGTTCTTATGCAGTGTGTTTGGCAGAGCTTATAAAAATAACTTATGACATCCCATAAGAAGTTTTTGACTTATTTTCATAAGTCATTAGGAGAAGCTTATGGAATTATCATAAGAGTTTATGCACTAAACACCCTCTCCGTGTTTTTCACTATTCGAATCCTCTCATGTCCCTTTCTTTCTTTAAGCGCTTATGGTATAAGCTCTCATGCGATAAGGTCGTATATGATAAGCTCTTAATTAAGTTGTTTACCCAAACGTACCCTGTATCATTAAAGGAATGTGAAAAAAGCTCGGATCCTCAACTATGGAACGTGTGCGCCAGTTGGATGGTTCAGATGCCACTGATGAACTCGAAAGTTTTCTACTTTCCACATGGGCATGATGAACATGCATACACCAACCTTGATTTTGGGGCTTCCATGATATATAAATTCACCGCTCATTCTCTGCAAAGTAGCAGTAACGAAGTTCTCGTTAGACCCCGAAACAAATGAAGTTTTTGCAAGGATAGGTTTGTTACGTTGGAACGAAAGTGATTTGGATTAATATTTTGAGTTTTGATGTTAATATAAAGGATTAAATTTTCTTAGTAAAATTTTAGTTGAGATTTAACATGGTTTATCTAGTCTTGCAGGAATGTTAAAAATATACAAGGAAAGCTTGAATAAGTTTTCTTATATCTGCTTGGAATTAGTTTGTGAATCCGCGTCCATTCATGTAGACGAGCTGCTCAAAACGTTTGGTATATTTCTTATTTATTATATTTGAGTAGATGGTTAATAAAATAACTCACTGAAAGATAGCAAGTCCAAAAACTTAATGATAGATGAGAGAATATGCCACGTCAATAGAAGAGCGAAAATAAAACTGCAAGTCCATAGACTTGGTTTCACCCATGAGCTAGTAGACACAGATTTTAAGTAGACGAGCTCT
Source organism: Sophora flavescens (assembly GCA_030762895.1). NCBI lineage: Eukaryota > Viridiplantae > Streptophyta > Magnoliopsida > Fabales > Fabaceae > Sophora > Sophora flavescens. The sequence goes on along the minus strand of CM061068.1, from coordinate 96,074,701 downwards.
TTTTCTTATAAGTTTTCATATGCTCCGTCTAGCTAAGTAAATGCTAATCCGACCAAAAAGAAATATTTATTTCAAATGATTGTTATTTATTTCAAACGAATGTTGGTCCTTCTTATTTGTTTTATCTGTTTTAATGTCTTGTTTCTTTGTGAGAGAAACATAGTACCATCAAGGAAGTGCAAAAAGCAACATAGTACCACGGTTTACAAAACCGGACCGACCATCGAATCGGTGAAGGCATGTTCGAGGTTCAATGGTCCAACCGAGGTTGAACCGGTTATAATTAAATAATATTATTTTATTTTTTAATATAATATTTGTAACAATATTAATAAAAAAAAACTAAAATTATTAAGCACAATTTTTTTATTTTGAAATTAAACTAAATAAATATAAAGATATATGTTAAAATCATCTTCATAAGAAAAACCAACCCAAAATCTACAACCAGCCCACATATGTTAGAAAACAAAAGAATTGAGTTTTGGCTAGGATGACCCAAATCCTTTTATACTAATTTTTTTTTAGGAAACCGGTTCAGGCCGGTTCACTACCGGTTATGATCGGTTTTACCGGTTTTGAACCGGTTTTCCGGTTTTGCACCGGTTTACCACAGGGACGGTTTTCCCTGCTGACCGGACCGGCCATGGTCCCGATTCCCGATTAAACCGGTCGGACCGGCCGGTCCTGTCCGGTTTTCAAAACCTTGCATAGTACAATGGGGAAATGCAAAACGCTATGTACCCTGTCACATTTTTTGTTGGAATAGCTGGAATTTTCACAAAGGAAGAAAGGCAGTTTTCAAGTTGCAATTGCTCAGAGCTGTGACTCTCCATTTTGTGCAAAAGTGATAACCAAGAGTACATTTCACAATGGCCACGATCAAGCTATCAGTCACAACGGATATTATGCATTTAATGCTATCTCTAAACGGGAATATTCAAAACAACCGTTGAAGTTTTTCAAGTGAAGAAGAAGGTCACTATAAATTGAAGACCTCAACCACTGAAGAACAACTTTTGCGAGCTGAACTTTTGCCAATTTACAAGCTCTCGTTCCTTTATTCTTTCAAGAGCAAAAAGTCAGGAATTCTTTAGCTTGAATATTGTTGTAATATTCAACCGATCTTAAACTTTCATAGTGAGTTAGAAGATCAAAAGCAAACAATCTATTTGTTAGAGTTAGAGCCTGAAGAGGCTTGGTAAGAAAGGAATACTTGTAGTCTGGAGAGGTGTTGAATTCTTGTTGTAATCTATTTGGAGAAATAGTGGAGTAAAACCTTCAAGTCGAAGGGACTGGACGTAGCTTTTGGTTGGAAGAGAGTGAACCGGGATAAAACACTTGCGTGAATCTTCTAATCCCTTATCTCTTCAGTTTTATTTGTTTATACTGACTGTGTGAATTTGAACTTGATTTTGTTAAGCTTTTAAAAGATCTTTTTATGTGTGTGCATCTGCCTTATTTTTCCTTGTGTGAGAAAATAAGTTTTGGAAAAGGTTGTTTTCGAAAATTATTAACAAACACAATTCAATCCCCCCTTCTTGTGTTTGCCCGTGTCAACTTCAGTTGGTATCAGAGCTCAACCTCGAAAGGGTTAAGAATCTAACAAGTGCTGAGGGACTACGATCTAACAACCATGAATGCAGATGGACAAGCTATCAACAAACCTCCTCTCTTTGATGGAACTGATTATGACTACTGGAAGAAGAGGATGATGGCCTTCTTGGATGCACAGAATGTAGATATTTGGGAGCTGGTTGAAACCGACTACACAGAGCCAAGAGGTGAAGCTGGAGCGGCTGTCCTTAGAGCCCAATGGACCCAAGAGCAGAAAAATCAACATCAGCTCAATCTAAAAGCTAAGCACTGTCTCATGTGTGTTATTACCAGATCTGAGCATGATAAGGTCCATAGTTGCAATACTGCTAAGGAAATATGGGATACTCTTGCCCTAGCTCATGAAGGGTCATCTCAAGTAAAGGAATCAAAGATAAGCATGCTGGTTCACCAGTATGAACTATTTAAAGTGGCTGATCATGAAACAATAGATCAGATGTTTGGAAGATTTCAAACTATCACCAACAGTCTCAGATCTCTCGAAAAAACATATGAAAATAGAGACCATGTTAGAAAGATTCTAAGAAGTTTATCCAAGCAACGGAGACCTAAGGTTACTGCTATTCAGGAAGCTAAGAACCTGAATACTTTTTCTCTAGAAGAGCTTCTTGGATCTCTCAAGGTTCATGAACCTGAACTAAATGAAGAAGACAACTCCAGAAAAGGAAAGTCTATTGCCCTAAAGGCAAAGAAAGCGAGCTCATCAAAAGTTCTTAAAGCTGCTGAATCTTTAGATGATGCTGGAACTTCAGATAGTGATGAAGGATCAGATGAAGATGAACTATCTTTCATCTCCATAAAGATTTAACACATGTGGAGAAAGAAAGGTGGCTTAAGGAGGAAGAAGTTCAACAAAAAGTTTTCCAAGAAGAAGTCAGATTCCAAGGAAAAAGGTCCACCCTTGTGCTTTGAATGCAATAAGCCTGGTCATTTCAAAACTGATTGCCCTAATATGAAGGACAAAAAGAAGTTCTTCAAAAATAAAAAGGGTTTGATGGCTACTTGGGAGGACCTGGATCTATCCTCATCTGATGAAGAAGATGAAGCTGAAGAAGAGGCAAATATCTATCTCATGGCTGACACGTCATCAGAAAGTGAATACACTGATGCTGAGGTAATGGACTCTGACCCATCCACTCATCAAAATGCATTTGATGAATTGTTGCATGAGTCGTCCATACTGTCTCATGAGTATAAAAGTCTCAAAAAGAAGTTTATAAAACTATCCAAAGAATATGATAAGGTTTGCATGGAAATACAAAACCTTAAAGATGAAAATGAAAAACTAAAATCAGAGAATGTCAGGCTAACTGACAAACTCGAGTGTGAGCCTGATGTTTCTTGTGAAGTTGCAAAAGTGAAACAAGATGTGATGTATTTGACAGACACTCTGTCAAAGTTTGTAGGTGGCTCAGATAAGCTCAGCCTCATTTTAAGGTATTCTAGGTCACCTCATGATAAATCTGGCCTCGGTTATGACAAGGAGAAGCATGAAGCACCTCACAAAAGGTCAAAACAACATGCACAGCATAAAGCTTCAAAAGCTCCAGATAAACATGCTAAAACTAAGTCAGGCCCGTCCAAACACCTTTTGCAAAATGTGTGGAAAAAGTTGGCATGTTACATCTAGATGCATACATAATAAACATGCTAAACATTCTCGTCCAGTGAAAACTAACAGGAAAGGACCCAAGTCAGTTTAGGTACCTAAAGATAAGATAATACCTGTTGCAGATTTGCTTAACAACAGGAAAGAAACAAACATCTTGGTACTTGGACAGTGGGTGCTCACGTCACATGACAAGAGAAAAGTGTATGTTCCAAGACCTTAGACACAAAGATGGTGATTGGGTTACATTTGGAGGAAACCAGAAATGGAGGATCATTGGTATAGGTAAAATTAATAAACATCATTTTCCCTCCATTGATAATGTTCTCTTGGTAAATTGTTTAAAACATAATCTGCTGAGCATAAGTCAATTATGTGACAGTGGATATGTTGTTTCTTTTGATAAGAACATGTGTAATGTCCAGAAAAATAATGGATTACTTTTATTCACTGCTAAGAGGTAAAACAATCTGTATAAGATTGACTTGGATGACCTCTCAAATCAAAGTGTCTCATGTCTAGTGTCCATTGAAGATGAGCGATGGATTTGGCACAAAAGGCTAGATCATGCAAGCTTGAAATTAATCTCAAAGCTAAATAAGCATAAACTCGTGAGAGGGCTATCAAATCTTAAGTACAAATCTGATGCTCTCTGTGATGCATGTCAAAAGGGAAAACAAGTCAATGGTTCTTTTGAATCTAAGAATGTTGTTAGTACCAATAGACCACTAGAATTGCTACACCTTGATCTCTTTGGTCTAACAAGGACTGCTTCTGTCAGTGGTAAGAAATATGGTGTAGTCATGGTAGACGAACTACACTAGATGGACATGGGTTATGTTCCTAGCTCACAAGGATGAGTCTTTCAAGGTCTTTTCTATATTCTGCAAACGTGTACAGAATGAAAAAGGCATGTGTATCACTTCAATCAGAAGTGACCATGGAGGAGAGTATGAAAATGAGCAATTTCATAAGTTCTGTGAAGAAAGTGGTATTCTTCACAACTTCTCAATACCTAGAACACCACAGCGAAATGGTGTGGTAGAGAGAAAGAACAAATCTCTTCAAGAGATGGCTAGAACAATGATCAATGACAACTCTGTCCCTAGACACTTCTGGGTTGAAGCTGTTAACACTGCCTGCTACATTCAGAACAGAATATACATTAGACCAATCTTGAAAAAGACTCCTTATGAATTGTGGAAGGGACGAAAACCCAACATTTCATACTTTCATCCTTTTGGTTGTAAATGTTATATATTGAATACTAAAGATCAACTAAGTAAGTTTGGTGCAAAAAGTAGATAATGGAATACTGTTAGGATATTCTGAAACATCAAAAGGCTATAGAGTTTACAATTCTAGAACTCTATTAGTAGAAGAATGTATTCATGTCAAGTTTGATGACAAGCAGCTTGATAAGAAATTATCAGAGTTAGATGAAGCTTTTGCAGATCTTGATCTAAATATCTCAGGAGATACAACAGAAGTAAAAGTTGATGATCAAGTGGACGACCCCCCTCAACAACCAGAAACCTCCACTTCTCAACAGGATACTGTTCAGAGATCATGGTACTTCAAAAATTACCATCCACAGGATCAAGTCATTGGAAACCCCAATGATAGGCTAAGAACCAGATCAACTTTCAGAGAACAGGAAGATTTTGCACTAGTCTCTGAGTTGAAACCAAAGACAGTAGACGAGGCTATGCTGGGCGATGGCTGGATTCTGGCAATGTAAGAAGAACTGAATCAGTTTGAAAGAAGTGGTGTTTGGACTCTGGTACCCTTGCTTAAGGACAAATCAGTTATTGGAACAAAATGGGTCTATAGAAACAAACTTGATGAGAATGGTAAGGTGGTGAGAAACAAAGCAAGACTTATTGCACAAGGTTATTCTCAAGAAGAAGGTATCAATTATACTGAAAATTTTGCTCCTGTTGCTATATTAGAAGCAATTAGGATTTTACTTTCATTTGCTGCACATCATAACATTATGCTTTTTCAAATGGATGTTAAGAGTGCTTTTCTAAATGGCTTTATTAATGAAGAAGTATATGTAATGCAACCTCCGGGTTTTGAGAGTGAAACCCAACCCGAACATGTATATAAGCTTAAGAAAGCTTTATAAGGCCTTAAACAAGCACCTAGAGCTTGGTATGATAGGCTAAATTCATTTCTAATGGAAAATGGATTTAATAGAGGAAAGGTTGATACAACCTTGTTTAGAAAGTCCATTAAATCTAATTTCATAATTGTGCAAATATATGTTGATGATTTTATTTTCTATTCTTCTAATGAATCTCTGTGCAAAGAGTTTTCTAAGTTAATGCAGAAATAGTTTGAAATTAGCATGATGGGAGAACTCAAATTCTTCCTTGGACTTCAAGTTAAACAAACTATGGACGAGGTGTACATCCATCAAACCAAGTATACAAATGAACTCCTGAACAAGTTCAAAATGGATGATTGCAAGCCAATGAATACCCCTATGCACCCCACGTCCATACCGAACAAAGATGATAAAGAGAAAAAGGTAGACCAAAAGGTATATAAAGGTATGATAGGATCTCTTCTATATCTTACCGCGTCTAGACCTGATATTATGTTTAGTGTATGTTTATGTGCTCGATTTCAATCTGATCATAGAGAATCTCAGTTATCAGCAATTAAGAGAATATTTAGATACTTGAAAGGTACTACTAATCTGGGTTTACGTTTTAAGAAAAATGAAGATTACAGATTAGTTGGTTTTTGTGATGCTGACTATGTTGGAGACATAATTGAAAGAAAGAGTACCAGTGGAGGATGTCACTTCATTGGAGCTAGTCTTGTCTTATGGTCAAGCAAAAGACAAAGTACAATTGCCTTATCAACTGCTGAAGCTGAGTATATTTCAGCTGCTAGTTGCTGCTCACAACTTCTATGGATCAAACACCAATTGGAGGACTAAAATGTGTTTGTAAGAAGTATTCTACTTATGTGTGATAATACTGCTGCAATTAATTTATCTAAGAATCCAATATTGCATTTTAGAGCTATACATATAGAGATTAAACATCATTTTATAAGGGATTATGTACAAAAAGGTGTTTTTGATATACAATTTGTAGATACTGACCATCAATGGGCAGATATCTTTACTAAACCTCTTGCTTAGGACAGATTTATTTTTATTAGAAAGCATCTTAATATGCTATGTGTGGATTGATTATGTCGTCCAGCCTTGAGAACTTTGTTGTTGATATATGTGCGTCTAAAGCATTTCAAGTCCATTGCATGATTAAAGTGTGCGTCCATTGCATATGGCTTCAATCGTATTTGTGTGTCGCGTCCACTGCATGCTGCATCCATACTTGTTTGCTTTTTGCTTGGACCCATCCATACACATATTTATTAATTACATTTATTTTGTCTCAAAGACAAATTTATCCTATATTCTCTAATGCTGAGTCAGTTACTTCCATCAATCCCATCAAGACCTTTTTATAGTTTCAAAATACCAACGTCGTTTTATCATTAATGACATGTCTTGTCAAATATTTTCCTTTTGATTTATTTCCAAAAGAAAAACCTTTGAAATTCAAAACCTTTTTAAAGCAACCTCCTTCCCTCTGAGAAACCTTTTGCTACCTTTGTCTCTGAACTCTCTTGAACTCTCTGCTTTCTGCTTCCAAACCCTAACCTTCAATCTTCAACAATGGCTTCCTCTTCAACTTTTAATGTGGACAAGCTGAATGTTGCTATTGAGCATCATTTCAACTTCGAAATCTTGGAGGAGTATAACCTAGATATTAGCAAGAATGTCAATACGACTGGCTGGGTAGGGCTCTTCATGAAGAAAGTCTCCATTTTCCCTAATCTGATCAAGGATTTCTGGAGAGATCTTCAAGTATCTAATAGAGAAGTCTTCGCCACCATTTTGGGGAAGAGAATAGTGGTTTCAGAGAAAACCATCTCTGATGCCATCATCTGCGCTCAGGAAGGAGTGGTCTTTATTGAGACATGGGAGACGGACCTTGGTGGTTCAGAAGTTATTGCTGCCTTTCTAATGAGAGAAGACACAGTAAGAACTCATTCCTAGAAATCAATAGAAATGAAGGATCTGGTTCGCATCCTTCATCAGCTGCTGAACAAGGTGGTTCTACACAAAATTGGCTCCAAGGACAACTTATCAGCCTTGCACAAATTTTGTCTCTGTCATCTCATCACTGAGACTAAGAAAACTTGCCCAAAATTCTCTTTGGAAGATTCAGGGATGCTTTTGTTCATAGGAAGAAGCTCTCTGCACTTCCTTACTGCCATATTCTATAAAAAATCTTCAAGTCACAAGGGATATATGATTTCATCGCTGCTAGGTCCCCTGAAGAGCAAGCAAGAATACTGACTGAGAAGCCAATGTCTGCTGCTGATTTTGGCAAAATGAATATTGCCAACATGAATCTGAGTACTTACACTGCTGTTGCCTTGGCCAAGACTGAAGAAATGATGAAGATCAAAGAAGAAATGGTTGAGCAAAACAATGCTGAAGTTCTTGGACTGAAAAGGGCGGTTAAAAATAAAACCACTGCAGCAAGGAAACCTATGCCTAAAAGGCCTACTACTGGTGGTATTGTAATCAGAGAACCATCAGTTGCTGCTCCTCAACCTGCACCTACTCAGAAAAAGGACAAGGAATGTAATTATGTCATTCAATGAAGATGAGGATGATGAGGACAGGGTCCCCATCAGTTCTGTTTTGAAGAAACAGAGGATTGCTGCTACTGCTGGTGTTGCTAATGTTCATATTCCTACACAACCCAGAAGGCAACCTCCAAGGAAAGCTAAGTCTGTTATGACTTCTGAGGTAACTCTCCCTGCTAATGACCCTGTAAAATTAGCAGTAGATGCCTTAGTATCTAGCTTTGAGGATAGAGTATATGATGTTTCTGCACCTGCTACTGTGAACCAAACTGAAACCTTGGATGATGTATACATTCCCACTCTTCCATCACCACAAAGAACTTCCCCTAACCAACATCAAACAGCCTCACCAGAAAGACCATATTTCCCACGCATTATACCTGAAAATGACCCCTGGTTCAACTAACCAGATGATGGAATGATTCCATGGTGCACCCTTTCCCAAAAACCAAAAGATAAAATTTCCATACACTAACCTCTCTTTTCTTTATGATGGCCAATCTGAAAATTGGTCCAAAGTAAAGAGGAACTAGAAAATCCTTTACCACAAACATGAACCAGAACCAGTTTCAACCAGACCCTTCTATCCCCTACCTGAGTATGAATATGAACCCAAGACCATACCTCAACCTGATTATGTACCCATACCATATTTACCAAACATCATCAGGCCTCTTTCGTCCACTCTGCACAACCATATTAGACCTGCCCTAATTCATCTTCCACAAAAAATTCCCACCTAGAAAATCTACCCAAATCTCATCAAATCCCTACCCTTCAAGCCATTCACTGATGGTGTTGAAAGGCATATCATCTCTGACCGGTCTAAGGATCCAGCAAAGAAAGATCTGACCAATGTCATCTACAAAAGGTCAAGATCCTACAGACATATTCCTTTTATCATGGACAACAAAACTTCTTGGGAAACATTCAGACACCCAAGCATCTATGGCAAAGCTGTGAGTATCGTGGATCACCTCATGTATGCCTTTCTGAAGAATGAATTTGAATTGCCTAGGTATGTCAGGGCTGCAAACTTTATCCCTCCAACTTGGCTATTTCATACTAAGAAGGAAACAAAGATTGGTGTCAGACCCCCCATGATTGCTACTAGACTACCTATGATTGATCTGAACAAAGACAAGGATTTGAAGAAGCAGATGAGCACTGCAAAGAAGCCAGAAGACACTTCCTATTTTCTTAATCATGATGCTGTTGAATCGTATGATCAGAATATGATTAATTTCTGGTTATCACAACGAGTTGAAGATATTGATCAAGATTCTGCATTTTGCATTTGGGCAAATCACATGCTGGACTATGCTAAGGAAGCATCTTCTGGCCTGAGCAAGGAAGAAAAGAGAAAAATTCCTAAGGTCAGAGGCAAATGTGGACTGTCAAATGCCAGATTCTACATCTACAAGGACATGATTGGTATTCCTGACATCAATCCTGTGTATGAAGAAGATCATGTAGACTGGGCAAAGGAACTGCCTCCTCCAATACTCACTTTTACATCATCTCCACTTCCATCTCCTCCTTCAGGATACACTGAGGAAGAAATCATAATAGAAGAACCAGATTTCATTACTGAACCTGCTCATCCAGAAACTGGGAATGAGGAAGTTGCTGAGTCTGCTCCAAGACCAAGCACTTCTGAGATGCACCAATCTTCCAATTCCTACTTCGGACCACTGTGGCCTTTGATGGAAGCTCCAAGACAATCCTAGCTCGAGACCAGGATATTTCAAATTCCTAGGATCCTGGGTGGACCACCCTGATTTTCAAAATCATATTAGAAACTCTTGGATTCCTGCCTCTCCTTGGGTCCAGAACATAGAGAACACTGCTACCACTTTGAAGGAATGGAACAAAACCGTTTTTTGGTAATATCTTTAGGAGGAAGGAAAGAATCCTAAAAAGACTTGAGGGAATTAACAAGGTTCTTATGAACAATGTTAATGATCGTCTGATATCTCTCTGAAAAGAGCTTTGGGAAGAATATAGTACTATCACAAGTCAAGAAGAAAATTACTGGTATCAATAATCTAGAGGCAAATGGTTAACTATGGGTGACTACAATACTAGATTTTTCCATCATTCTTCTTTAATGAAAAAAAGAAGAAACAAAATTGTCTCTGTGCAGGATCAAAATAGGAACTGGATTTACAATGATGAAGACCTCCAAAACTATGTTGTTCTTTTCTATCAGAATCTGTACTCTAGCAACCAGCATATTTCCCTCAGGTATCGCACTGAAAGTTCCTTCCCAAGTATCAAGCTAGAGGACAATAGGATGCTGAGCAGTGAGATCTCCTTTGAGGATACAAAAGCTGCCCTCTTCAGTATGCAGAATTTTAAAGCCTCGGGGCCGAACGGTTTTCATCCCTTCTTTTTCAAATCCCAGTGGCATATTATTGGCAATTCTATCCATCGGCTCGTCCAAGACTGCCTTCTACATCTAGAGAATATCAGGGAGGTAAACCAAACTCTCCTAACTTTAATTCTTAAATGCGATGATCCATCTCTTGTTACTCAATTGCGCCCCTATAGCCCTTTGTAATATTAGCTATAAAATCATCACTAAAATTATTTCTAATAGGCTTAGAACTATCTTACCTTATGTTATTACTAATACTCAGAGTAGTTTTATCCCGGGTAGATCTACCACGGAAAACATTCTTGTGCTCCAAGAAACTATCAATTCCCTTTCCCATATGCATGGCAAGAAAGGGTTCATGATTTTAAAACTTGACTTAGAAAAGGCCTATGATAGGCTTGATTGGGGCTTCATTAATGACACTCTCAATTTGCTTGGGATTCCCGATCATGTTTGCTCCTTGATTAGTCATTGCATTTCGTCTGCCTCACTTAGTATCAATCGGAATGGTAGCAAGACTAACTCTTTTAATTCCTCTAGCTGGCTAAGACAGGGAGACCCCATTTCTCCCTACTTATTCATCTTGGCCATAGAGAGGCTCTGCAACAAAATCTCGGATATGGTTTCTGCGGGGTTATGGAAACCCCTTAAATTTGGCCGTGGTAATGGGCCTCGGATTTCCCACTTATGCTTTGCCGATGACTTAATTCTTGTTGTCGAGGCAACTATGGATCAAGTTATCTTGATAAGGGATGTCCTTAATGAGTTTTGCACCTTTTCGGGTCAAAAAGTTAACCCTCAGAAATCCAAAGTTTTTTACTCAAATAATATTGATGTGGCTTTATCTGTTGATCTGAGTAGGACCCTAGGTATTGAACAGATCACTCACGACCTGGGCCACTACCTAGGGGCACCTATGTTGCATCAAAAAGTTTCAAAAAAATCGTTTAATTACTTGTTAGACCGTATTAGGAAAAAGCTTTCATTTGGAAAGCAAATACTCTTTCTTTTGCAGGTAGGGTCACCCTTGCCCAGTCTTCGCTATCCAGTATTCCGGGCTATGTTATGCAGACTTCAGCCATTCCTATTTCTATATGCAATGAAGAGGAGAAAATCTGCAAGAATTTCATTTGGGGAAGTACCTCTCCCCCCAGCAAACCCCATTTTCCAGAAAGTTCATAACTGGGGAGACCCGGCTCGAATCAGGTATGTTTTGTGGAAGGTGGTTCATGGGTATTTGCTTACTAACGATGAAAGATGCAGAAGAGGTATGTCTAGTGACAATTTGGCAAAGACCCCCAGTTAGGTTTGTTAAAGTAAACACAGATGGAGCGTTTTCTCCAACCTTAGGAAACTCTTCATCATAAAGGATGATTCTGGTTCCTTTGTTAAAGGCTTTTTTCTGCAAACTCAACCCTTGTAATGCGCTTTATGCTGAAATGAGTAGTCTCCTTAATGGGATCAAGTTGGCTAGAGCTCTTGATATCAAACATGTTGTTTTTGAAGTGGACTTTCTTGTGGCGGTTGAAATGTTTAGGAAAGGGTTCACAAATTAATTCCTCAATCAAACCTCTATTTGACAGTTATAGCTTCTACTTTTAGGGAAGCAAACAAATGTGTGGATATGATGCCTCATAGAGGGCTCCAAGCTCCTTTCTGTCTTGATTGTAGATAAGTGCTTTCCCCTTCTTAGCTGCCTGTTGTGTAAGGAGGCTAGTGGGGCTTTAGTTTCTAAGCTTGTTTTGTTGTTCTCCTTTATTATAAAAATATATATTTAATTTGATACGGAGTCTATGTATAATTAATTGTACTTTCAATTCCAAGTGGTTGTAACTGGTCACCTTGGTCAGTTAGTACTTTTATTTTAGTTGTTAAATCGTAACATACAAGTGTTCTGTATCTACCTTTGACAAGTGTAAATTAATCTTTACACATAATTAGAACATTGTGTTAAAAACAAAATGTTGATAGCTGTGATTCTCAGTGCCCGCCCAACTGATGCCTAAAACGAATATTTATAGTGAGACTTTTTTAAAATTAATAAAAAAAATTATAAAAAAAATTATATTTAAATTTATTTGTATTGTAATTTTTTATATTTTTAAAGGGAAATTTTTATAATTGATATAAATATTTGTTGTGTGTACATGTAATCACACTTAAAGAGAGATAAGAAAGATATTGTATATAACAAAACAAACATAATCAAAATATATTTTGAATTTGAGGCCTAAAATCTTTGTAAAATTAGAAATTTTTAATAGCTTCATGCTTAGGCCGGTCCTGTGACTCTCATTTGTCATGAGTATGTATATCGTATTCTAAGTATGTATAATTAAATCCAAATTAATTATATTCTATGAGTATATAATTAATTCCAATCTAATTATAGTTATTGGACTTATTGTATAAACCAAAATGACCACATGGTATGAGGATTGAAGTGTTGTGGGAAACTTCTGTTTTTTTTTTCTCGACAAAAGTGTTCTGGGAAACTAGAACATGACAACTTGGAAGAAATATGCACCCCTTGGGCTTCATTTGCTTAACACATAATTAGTTCGTTAACTCTTTTTTTGGCCGGATTTAGCTCGTTAACTTAGAATAAGCATAAAAGCTTTTTTTTTTTTAAATGGAAGAAGAGCATGAAAATGTCTTTTTTCATTTGAGGCTGTAAAAATGCATCTTCTTGAAATAAAGCAATTATATAATGCCAATAAATACATTGTTCAATCTCTTATGTTTTATTATTATTTATACATAGTGCAAGAATTTGGTATAAACTAAAGGAGAAAACTCAATGTAGTTCCATACATACTTTAATTTAGGAATATATTGAAAAATAAAAGAATACGTGAAAAGTAAATTTTTTTTGCTTATGTAACCCACATGATGGACAAAGTTATATATACACAATTCCCACAAAAAGTTTAATAGGTAAACTCAGATTTTTTTTTCTCTAGTAAAAAAAAGAAACATAATTCTCAAAGCAAGATCTACTAGTTTCAACGAGAATTTATATAGTGATTGTTCCTGTCAAGATCCGACTTACCAGAATCTCGTCGTAGAACGTCAAACCAAAAGTGAACAATGTGGTTGTTTTATATTATGGCTTGACAGAAAACTCTGGTCCTACGTATCCAAATTGGAATCAAAGTCAGACGTAGTTCTAAGTTCAACCCTTGACCATGTGATGATCTCAATCTCTTAATCTCGTATCTGATGAATATCAGTGGAAAATGACTATTTTTTAGTCTCTTAGTCAAGCTGATTCCTCTAATACGCTTAAGGGAGATTCACCTCCGGTAGTGAAAGTGCCCTTTTCTCTTAGGGTTCTCCTCTTTTTATAATAGGATCCCCTTATCTCTTAGAGATTGGGTTTATCTTTTCTTATCTCTTAAATCTTCTTCGAGATATATGATCTCCTTAATTGGTGGGATTTATCTCCTTTAACCAGATAAGGTTATTTGAGATATTATCAAGATCGCATCTTTCCCACCTTTATCGGATCTAGCATCCAAGCTCGTTGGTCGACTTTTACTCCTCGGCCAGTACACAAGCCTCCCAAGCTTTAAGCCAAAAAGAGGCTAAAAGTTTTCATGACAGGAGTCGAGCTTGGCTTTAAAATTATCTGAGTTAAGGATTTATTGAGTAATATTTCTCCCATTTTTGCCACAGTTCAATGGCCAATCTTCATATATTGGCTAACATTCGATTTTAGTGGCTTTGGAAAGTGGGTCTAACAATCATTTCTTTTGATTTCTTGGTGACCGAGCTTGATACCTCGGCCCCTATTGATTTTTCAGTACGTTCGGTGGCCAACCTTGACACCTCGGCCCATATACAAGTCCCCCCAATCTTTAAGCTCGGAAGAGCGTAAAAGTTTTATAGAAGGAATCAAGCTATGCCGAGATGGAGACTGATAATGACTTTTTGGTCTGTGCCAGTATGTCAGTTTCTCGAGATGAAAAGAGACGTTGCTTTTGTTATTAAGATAGGGCTTTCTTGTGACGCGTGACCTTTACGGCATTATTTCCGACGCTTGCTCTTCGACTGCTTACTCAAATCCTTAGCTGTTGGAGCGTGTATTCTGATGTCTTCGCCACGTGTTGCTCCACCATTGGTGTGCCGAATTTGAAGAGACGTTTCCCTTCCCCAACACTGCAACCACCATCATTACTTTCAAAAAGGAACATTTCAATCTTTCCTGAAATGACATATTGCTTGCTATTAAATTGAGGAAGTTCCGAGGATAGGCCCCTACTTGCCTTCGCATTCGTACTTTTTCCTCTTGAAGCTTCTTCTTCTCCAAGCCTTTTTCTCCGAGACTCTCTGCACCTTTTTTATGTTCCAGGTACACCCTCGTTAATTCCTTCTTGTCATTGTTTCATTTCTCCTCACTTATCCATGGAGGCTTCATTCGAGATATCCCATAATGCTTCTTCGGAGGTTCAGATCCTAGAGCCAGAAATCAACCCGATTGGGGGCTCTCTTCATCCATCTCCACCGCCTTCTGATAATGACGGAGGTGGCCACGGTGCCTCCTCCTCTTCTGGTAGTAGCTCAGCTAAGAGCATGAAAATGTCTTTTTTCATTTGAGACTGTAAAAATACACATAAAAATGTCTTTTTTCATTTGAGGCTGTAAAAATACGTCTTCTTGAAATAAAGCAATTATATAATGCCAATAAATACATTGTTCGATCTCTTATGTTTTGTTGTGATTTATACATAGTGCAAGAATTTGGTATAAACTAAAGGAGAAAACTCAATGTAGTTCCATACGTACTTTAATTGTTGTTTTTCAGTAGGAATATATAAGACACGTGTAACAATAGTTACACATGTTATAATTTCATCGATGAGTTGTTAAACACATTTTATTTTTATTGAAATTAACATTTAAAGTAACAATAAAATTGTACCTAAGTTTTGTCTTAAATTAAAATTCATTTTTTATTGAATAATAAAAGAATTCGTGAAAAGTAAATTTTTTTGCTTATGTAACCCACATGATGGACAAAGTTATATATACACAATTCCCACAAAAAGTTTAATAGGTAAACTCAGATTTTTTTTTCTCTAGTAAAAAAAAGAAACATAATTCTCAAAGCAGGATCTACTAGTTTCAATGAGAAATTATATAGTGATTGTTCCTGCCGAGATCCGACTTGCCGGAATCTCGTCGTAGAACGTCAAACCAAGAGTGAACAATGGGGTTGTTTTAGATTATGGCTTGACAGAATATTATACTCCGGTCCTATGTATCCAAATTGGAATCAAAGTCAGACATATTCTAGGTTCAACCATTGGTCATGTGATGATCTCAATCCCTTAATCTTGTACCTGATGAATACCAGTGGACAATGACTCTTTTTTAGTCATAGTCAAGCTGGTTCCTCTAATACGCTTAAGGGGGATTCACCTCCGGTAGTGAAAGTGTCATTTTCTCTTAGGGTTCTCCTCTTTTTATAATAAGATCCTCTTATCTCTTAGATATTGAGTTTATCTTTTCTTATCTCTTAAATATTATTCGAGATATATGATCTCCTTAATTGGTGGGATTTATCTCCTTTAACCAGATAAGGTTATTTGAGATATTATCAAGATCTCATCTTTCCCGCCTTTATCAGATCTAGCATCCAAGCTCGGTGGTCGAGTTTTACTCCTCGGCCAGTACATATGCCCCCCAAGCTTTGAGCTAAAAAGAGGGTAAAAGTTTTCATGACAGGAGCCGAGCTTGGATTTAAAATTATCTGAGTTAAGGATTTATTGAGTAAGATTTCTCCCCTTTTTGCCACAGTTCGATGGCCAATCTTCATATATTGGCTAACATTCGATTTTAGCAGCTTTGGAAAGTGGGTCTAACAATCCTTTCTTTTGATTTCCTGGTGACCGAGCTTGATACCTCGGCCCCTATTGATTTTTCAATATGCTCGGTGGCCGACCTTGACACCTCGGCCAATATACAAGCCTCCCAATCTTTAAGCTCGGAAGAGCGTATAAGTTTTACGGAAGGAACCGAGCTATGCCGAGATGGAGACTGATAATGACTTTTTGGTCCGTGCCAGTATGTCAGTTTCTCGAGATGAAAAGAGATGTTGCTTTTGTTATTAAGATAGGGCTTTCTTATGATGCGTGGCCTTTACGGCATTATTTCCGAGGCTTGCTCTTTGGCTGCGTACTCAAATCCTTAGATGTTGGAGCATGTATTCCGATGTCTTCGTCACGTTTTGCTCCACCATTGGTGTGCCGAATTTGAAGAGACGTTTCCCTTCCCCAACACGGCAACCACCATCATTACTTTCAAAAAGGAACATTTCAATTTTTTCTGAAAACGACATATTGCCTGCTACTAAATTGAGGAATTTTCGAGGATAGGCCCCTACTTGCCTTCGCATTCATACTTTTTCCTCTTGAAGCTTCTTCTTTTCCAAGCCTTTTTCTCCGAGACTCTCTGCACCTTTTTTATGCTCCAGGTACGCCCTCGTTAATTCCTTATTGTCACTGTTTCATTTCTCCTCACTTATCCATGGAGGCTTCACTCGAGGTATCCCAGAATGCTTCTTCGAAGGTTCAGATCCTAGAGCCCGAAATTAACCCGATTGGGGGCTCTCCTCATCCATCTCCACTGCCTTTTAATAATGACGGAGGTGGACACGGTGCCTCCTCTTCTTCTAGTAATAGCTCAGCTACTCCAGATGCTGTTACCACCCCTAACCGTCGCAGACGTGCTAGGAGGATGCCAAGAGTCCCTTACCAGGATATCACTATCCCTGGGTATTTCTGGGTGAAGCCCGATGCTGGGGCTTTTCATTCAAACTTTAGGAATTATGAATCCCTTTCATCCATTAAAACCAATGTAGCTTCTTCTAGTGGCACTGTAGAGTGTTTGCCATGTTCTGAGAATGAACACGTCTTCCTTCATGCCCCTCCAGATCAACCTTCTTTCACATATGTATATAAAACCATGTTCGAGCAAATTGGAGTTACCTTTCCATTTACCCAATTTGAGTGTGATGTTCTGAAAACCATGAATGTTGCACCAACTCAACTCCACCCAAATAGCTGGGCCTTTTTAAAGGCTTTCCAAATTCTTTGTAGGCAGCTAGGAATGATGGCTACTGCTCCTAAATTCCTTTACTTTTATAAAGTCAAGTTTGGAGATCGGGTCGGTTGGATCTCTATGAGTGGGGTTGAGCGGAGGAGAATCATTGGGCTCTACAAGAGTTCATACAAGTTTTTCAATTCAAACTTTTTCAAAGTCCGACCTACTGTAGGAAACGAGTCCCTATTTTTTGACTAGGATAGGATCTCCAAATTGCCTCTTTACTGGCAACCCCACCCCACTAAGTTTTCTAGTTATGACCTCGACTGTATGATGACTCAAGAGAGGATTGACATTGAGATCCTCAGTCTTTACCCTCGGCCCCTGCCTTGTGGGAAACTTTTGTTACTCCCCTCTTCTTCTACTCGGCAATCCGATTTTTATTGTAAGTAGATTTTTGGAAAGTAATTTAATTGTCCTCTTTCAATGTAGTACTCTGAACGATTTCTTTCTGCAGTGATAATGGGCAAATTTAACTACAAGGCCCTAATGAAGAAGTCAGCTCACCACACAGGTGGTTCCGCCCCTGCCTCCGATGTGAAGGGTAAGAAAAAGAAGATTGTTGAAGCTTCCAATCCCAGTACTCGCCTTCCCAAACAGGCCCAGACAGAAGTTCAGCCCGAGATTACTAGAAGTGTTTCTCCCCTCCCGATGGTCGAGGAGACTCCTATTATTGAGCGGATGCTTGAAAAGGCCCCGATGGTGATCGGCCTTACTTCGGATACCATGTGGTACAATGGCCGCTGCAACTCTGGCTTCGGCTCGCTCTGGAGCGACGATTTCAACCCTGGTCCTTTCATCGACAGCCTAGTTTTCAAACCTTCCGATGCACAGCTTTTGTTGGAGCAAGGGCCTGATGAGAGCATGGAAGCTGCTGCTGCTTATGCCAGTATGCCCTCAGGATCGCTTCCATCACCCGTTTTTGGAGTCATCAACTCTCCGACAACGTGAAGAAGATGGAGTCAATGAAGGTTGATGCTACCCGAGCTTTGCAGGTACGAGATGAATTGGCTCAGGCCGTGGTGAAGTGTGAGGACCAAGCCCAAGCTATTGGCCAGCTGAAGGCTCAGAAAGCCGAGCTTGAGAAGGCTTACACTTCTCTTCAGTCTGAGCTTGATAGGGAGAAGGAAGAGAAGGCTCACTTCCAAAAGGCTGCGGAAGACTCGCATTCATCCTTGGCTCAACTTCGGAAGTCTTTAGAGACTGAGAGGGAGGCCAACTGCGAGCTTCAGGCCGATGTTGATGAAGTTGTGGCCAACATCATGAGAGAGCATGTCAGAGGGTTTTCTCGTGCTGTGAAGCAGATTGAACGCCTCAACCCTAATGCTGACTTCTCTCGGGCCGACGTGGACAAGGACTTCAACAAAGATGGTGTCATGGTTCCTTTGTCTGAACTTGAGGATGATGATGAAGAATAAGAAGAAGAAGAAGAAGAAGGAGGAGGAGGAGGAGGAGGGATCCAAGAAGGGATGGAAGAACCAGTTGCCGATGAGGGAAGAAACGGCGAGGGTGAGATGGTGATGGCTAATCCGGCCTCGGTTGTTCCCCCTTGTGCTGAAGATGTTCTCAACTCTACTCCTACTGAAACTGTTGCTCATGGGGATGCCCATGAGTAACTTAGAAAAATATTCTCTTTTTCATCATATATTTTGTTTTTTAGAGCAATGCCCTTTTTCTTTTGGGACTTTTTGTACCTAGGGCTATGCCCTTTTTTTTCTGTTATACAACTTTACTTTCCAGCATTGAGACTTGCTTCAGCACTTGGAAAATTTCCTAGGTTTTTTTGCTACGCTCAGCCTTACTTATGGTATTCAACCGCGTATCTAAATTTACATAGTTTTCCTAAGTTTTTCACCTGCCCAAAAGTCGTATTCTTAACTTTTTAAGTTTAAGTTTGTACTCGCCCTTAATTCTCGGCATTATGTGTCAGCCTTTTTGAGCTTTTGAGCTCGACCCCCTTAAATGTACATAACTTCCCTAGGTTTTTGATTACCACAGGTCTTAATTTATTTCCCTGCCTCTTAGGTTTGGCTTTTCGACATTAACTCGATCGCATTTAGCTCGGTTACCTCTTTTTGGTTCGATTTTACCTCCTTAGGTTTTTACTTTGCTTTTATAGGTCAAGCATTTCGACTTTAACTCGGTCGATTTCAGCTTGGTTGACCTCTTTGAGATCGTGTTCACCTCCCTAGGTTTTTATTTATCTTTAGGTTCGGTCTTTCGATTTTAGCTCTTTTGGCCACTTGGGCTTAGCCTTTCGAAGTTAGCTTGGTCCACCTTTTTAGGTCTTTTAGTTTTGCCTTTTTAGGTCCGACATTTCGACTTCAACTCGGTCGATTTTAGCTCGGTCAACCTTTTTAGGTCTTTAATTTTTCTTTTTTAGGTCCGGTCTTTCAACTTCAACTCGATCGATTTTAGCTCGGTCAACCTTTTTAGGTCTTTAATTTAGCCTTTTTAGGTCCAGCATTTCGATTTCAACTCGGTCGATTTTAGCTCGGTCAACCTTTTTAGGTATTTTAGTTTTGCAAAGACAAATGAATTCTTAGCCATATGATAGTTCCTTGCGAAATAATATAACTGAATTAGACTTTATTCATTAATTTACCCAGGTGTGCCTCATTAAAACCTTCCTGGCCAAAACTACTTGGGAAAAAGACAAGGATAGGAAAAAGAGTACATCACCTGCTATACATAAGCTTTAACTAAAATAAAATTTAAGGTGAGAAGTGTTCCATGTTCTTGGAACAGCCTTTACAGATAACTCTTCTAGCCTATAAGCATCATTTCCTAGACTTTTAGCTACTCGGAATGGGCCAGACCAGCTTGCTATGAGTTTACCCTCTTTGGATTCTTTTCTTGCATCATTCTGTAGTTCAGCACTAAGTCACATTGCACGAACCCCCTTAGCAGCAACCTTGAGTTGTACTTCTGAGTTGCTTTCTGTTTGCATAGTTTCCCCCTGATTTTTGCTTCATCTCAGACTTCTTCTACCATGTCAAGCTCAACTCGGATTTCTTCTTCATTTTTGCTTTGGTCATGATGTTGCCTTCTAGAAGATAGCTCGCCGAGCTCGACCGAAATCATTGCATCGGTTCCATAGGCTAATCTGAATGGTGTTTCCCCACTCGATGATTGTGGCGAGCAATGGTAAGCACAGAGAATGCTTGGTAGCTCTTCGACCTATGCCCCTTTTGATCTATCTAACCTTTTTTTTGAGCTCGTTCAGTATGACTTTGTTCGCAGCATCGGCTTGCCCATTTGTTTGTGGATGCTCAACCGATGTCACTTTATATTTGATTCCGAAGTTGGAGTAGAACTCTTTAAGACCTTTGTCAGTGAATTGCTTTCCATTATCAGTGACAATTGCATAAGGTAGGCCATGTCTGCATATGATACTTTTCCACACGAAACTCTGAGCCTTTTTAGCTGTTATGGTAGCCAATGGTTCGGCCTCAATCCACTTAGTGAAGTAATCTACCTCTACTAGCAAGAACTTGACTTGACCTTTAACAACAGGGAAAGGACCAACAATGTCCATCCTCCACATGGTAAAAGACCAAGGCGAGAACATGGAATGGAGTTCTTCTCCTAGTACTCGCGCCACATTGGCGAACTTCTGACAAGGATCACACTTGTTAGTCCAGGCAGAACAGACTGCTCTCATGCTTGGCCAATAGAAACCTGCTCGCAGAACTCGAGCTGCTAGGGATCGGCCACCGGAGTGCACTCCACAGATTCCTATATGCATTTCATCCATTACATACTAGGATTGTGCCTTTGTTATGCATTTTAACAAAGGCATGGAGAATCCTCTTCTGTATAACTCTCCATCTCGGATGGTGTAATGACAAGAATTCAGTCGGGTTTTCTTTGCCTCTTTGGGATCATTAGGCAATTTGGCTGAGGCTAGGAAATCCCAAAAGGGTGTCATCCATCCCCGATCACAGTGCTCAGTCATCATAACCTCGGCACTCTTTATGCTTGGCTCAGGGAGATTTTCCTGAATAAATGTTCACAGCTGGCCAGCTTTTTTGGTGCTAGCCAACTTAGACAACAGATCTGCCCTGGAATTTTCCTCACGAGGTATATGTTCAATAGTAAAATTGTCAAATTCTGAAATTAAACTATTAACTTTACAAAGATACCTAGTCAATTGGGGATCCTTTGTTTGAATCACCCGAGACTTGTCATGTTACTAGTTATGAGTGTAACGCCCTTCGTTACATTAGTAACCCAAATCAATTTCAATAAAAATCCTTTTAAACATTTAATTAAAACATACATCTCATAAAGAAAGATAAAAAAAATATTTAAAGTCTGAAAATACCTCATATTAAATAATATAGTAATAAAATATTCATGTAGTGGATATAAATATAAATAAAAATCAAAAGCCTCAAAACCGGGCATCTACTAACAAACCCAACGATAAATAAATAAATGTGCCTAGCCACATACGGCTCCCTATTTAAGAAAATACTAACCAAACTAGAAAGAATAACTAATAGAATCCACTAAGTCTTCATGCCTCTTCAGTTTCATTGATGTCATCCTCGTGCTCTGAAAACAATACTTAATAATGAGATATAACATCTCAGTGACCAACAATACAGTTTTATAAAAATATTTTAGAAAATAGTATTGTTCTCAGCCGGCGCGGTAACCGGAAAAACTGTCCATGGCATCCGCTAATTTTCCAAAATAATATATATAAAAGAAAATACTTTAAATATCAATAATAATCCCACCTCAATACATCACATTCCATATACCATGTAAATTCTAGTTTAATCCAAGCGGTCCGAAGACCTCATAATTAAATTGGCCTTTTGCCGGCATGCCATATATTCACACATCACACGACAATGGCGTCCCATTGCCCACCCCTACTCACGAGGAGTGTTTCGATGTCACCCTCCTGTCGGGGACATTTCCATTTCGATACCTCCCATGTGCACATGGTGGTATTTCTCCTTTTTCGACACCCCAACCTGTGGCGGCGTTACTTTCGATACTCCTTTTTAGGTAGTATTACTTATTTTCGACATCCCGATTATATGGGAATGTTACTTTCGATACCCCATTACGGTGGTATTAATTTTCAATACCCCTATCATAGGTGGTATTGCGGCAAACATCATACAACACATTATAATTCAAATATGTCATGTCACATACATGTAATAAGCTATTTTTCACGAATTAAACAAATAAATTTCCCCCAACAACAAGCAATCACGAATATCACAATATATCACAACAAGCATCTTACAACATCAATTAAAACTCATTCCCCTTTTTAACAAAAACCCCTAATTTTAGAAATTAGGTTACTGACAGTATGCATCAAATCAATTAAAACCCCCAATTTCATGTGGTAATTCATTGTCAACACAAACAATCATATATATACCATAGAAAGGATTCGTAAAAAGTATTGTTACTCACCTCTCAAATACCTCCAAAAAAGCTTTAAAATTTATCTATGACAAATCTCTGTGGTTCACCAATAATCTTTCTTCTCTTTACTTACTTTCCTTGATCTGTGTTGTTCCACCTTGTGCACTGCAACGCCAATAATTCTTCACAACACGCAACGAGGGTGTGGTGCGGCGCTCACCATTGCGTCAGTTTATGCAATGAGCACCTGACTCCATCTTATTTCTACCTTTTTTTTCATTATATATATATATATATATATATATATATATATTTTAAAATCTTAAGGAATTGCCTTTTGGCAAAAAAAAGTCTAAAAGTGAACCAAGGGCCCTGCACGCCGTTCACTTCTCTTTTTTTTTTAATATATGTATATATATATATATATATTACATTCTTTTAAAATAATTGAGTAATTTTGATAAATCCCTATACTATATGTCCTTTACACTAAACCTCTTAATTATATTTTTTATCTGTACTATATATATATATATATATATATTTTTTTTCTTAATAACTTAATATATTTTTCATCAAATTAATCATATTAGAATTTTAGGATGTTACATTTTCTCCCCTCCTTAAAGAATTTTGTCCCCAAAATTCATCTCATATACACGCACCTATCGTAACATATGTTATATTCAAAACTAAAAGGTTACCATACCTTAGATAATAAAATCTAGGTATTGTCGAACGATGTCCTCCTCCATCTCCTAGGTGGCTTCCTCCGGAGTCAATCCTTCCTATAACACTTTCATCAATGGAATTGTCTTGTTCCTCAGAGTCTTAGTGCTTTTATCCATGATTTGACAAGGCTTTGGCTTATAGATCAAATTATCCTTCAATTGTACAGACTCGAGAGCTATCACATGAGATTCATCGGGCACATATTTTGAGTTGCGACACATGGAAAACATCATGAAGGTTTGCCAACTGTGACGGAAGAGCCAATTGATAAGCAACATGCCCGACTCTTTTAAGGATTTAGAAAGGTCCCATGAAACGAGGATTTAGCTTGCGGACTTTCATCGACCTCCCTACCCCCGTCTTAGGAGTGACTCTAAAAAATACATGCTCACTTTCCTGGAATTCTAGAGGCTTTATCCTTTTGTCGGCGTAGCTCTTTTGTCTACTTTGCACCATGTGCATCTTCTTCCTAATCATTTTAATTCTCTCAGAGGTTTCCTGGACCAATTCGGTTCCTATCAAGGTTTTCTCTCCTACCTCACACCAACATAAAGGGGACCTACACTTTCTCCCACATAGGGCCTCATAGTGTGCCATGCCTATACTAGCGTGATAACTATTGTTATACGCAAACTCAATGAGAGGTAGGAGCCTATCCCAACTCCCTCCTTCATCCAAGACACATGCTCTAAGCATGTCCTCAAGGGTCTGAATGGTCCGCTCCGACTGACCATCCGTTTGGGGATGATAGGCTGTGCTAAGGTTCAACTTAGTCCCAAAGGCTTGCTAAAAATCTCTCCAAAATCTAGAGGTAAACCTCAGGTCTCTATCTGACACTATAGAGGTGGGTATCCCAAGAAGTTTGACTATTTCCTTGATATAAAGGTAGGCCAACTTGTCTAAGCTATAGGTTGCCTTAATTGGCAAGAAGTAGGCAGACTTGGTCAACCTATCCACTATCACCCAAATGGCGTCTAAGCCCAAACGCGTCTTAGGTAACCCCATCACAAGGTCCATAGAAGTTCTCTCCCATTTCCATTCTGGAGTCTCCAAGGATTGCAACAACCCTGAAGGCTCCTGATGTTCTATCTTAACCTTTTGGCACACTAAACACCTAGTTACGAAGCTAGCCACATCCTTTTTCATTCCTGGCCACCAATACATCCTCTTAAGGTCTTGGTACATCTTAGTTATCCCAGGATGTATGGTAAACTTTCCCCTATGAGCTTCCTCTAATATCTTTTCTCTAAGGCTCCCCTCCTTAGGAACAACGGTCCTATTCTTAAACTTCACTAGCCCATCAACAGGCAACTCATAACCCTCTTGTCCCAACCGAGACTGCAACTCCTGGTCTAAAAGTTGTTCCCGCCTAACCTCATCTCTAAGGTCACTGTTAATTTCCAACCTATTCATCTTCAAACTTAAGACACTTAAGGGCACATCCAACACTTCCATATTCATGTCCCTAAACTCCTCCATGAGGTTCAGCTCTCGCACCATCAAGCTCGGCACGTGTAGGGACTTCCTACTCAAAGCATCTGCCACCACATTGGCCTTTCCCGGATGGTACTTCAACTCGAAGTCATAGTCCTTAAGGAACCCCATCCACCTTCGTTGTCTCATGTTCGACTCCTTCTGGTCGAACAGATATTTAAGGCTTTTATGGTCACTAAAAACATCAAACTCGCCCCATAAAGGTAATGCCTCCAAATCTTAAGGGTAAAAACCACAACTGCTAGCTCTAGGTCATGGGTAGGGTAATTCCCCTCATGTGGCCTAAGCTGCCTAGAGGCGTATGCTACCACCTTGCCCTCCTGCATTAAGACACATCCCAAGCCATTCTTAGATGCGTCGCAGTATACCACAAAACTCACTAAGGGGTCCGGTATAGTTAAGACTGGTGATGACACCGATCTCCTCTTAAGCTCTTGGAACCCGTCCTCACACTCCTGGTCCCATACAAAAGGTTTCCCTTTCCTAGTCCACTGGGTCAAAGGTAAAGCTAATCTAGAGAACCCCTCTATGAACTTCCTATAGTAACCAGCTAAGCCTAAGAAACTTCCCACTTCGGTTAATGTCTTAGGTTGTTCCCATCCCAACACCGCATCAACTTTAGAGGAATCAACCGCTACACCATCCTTTGAGATTGTGTGTCCTAAAAACTTTACCTCGTCTAGCCAAAGCTCACACTTCTCCGGTTTGGCATAAAGACGCTCGTCCCTCAAGATCTGCAACACTAACCTTAAGTGTTCTCCATGTTCTTCTAGCGTCCTAGAGTATATTAAAATATCATCTATGAACACCACCACAAACCTGTCCATAAAGGTCCTAAAGATCCGATTCATGTAATCCATGAAAACGACTGGGGCGTTGGTCACACCAAAGGGCATCACTACATACTCATAGTGCCCATACCTTGTCCTGAAGATTGTCTTAGGGATGTCATCGCTTCTAACTCTAATTTGATGGTATCCCGATCTTAGATCTATTTTGGAAAGCACCGACGCTCCCCTTAACTGATCTGAGAGATCATCTATCCTAGGCAAGAGATATTTGTTCTTGATGGTTACCTTATTCAGTTGCCTATAGTCAACACACAACCTCATACTCCCCTCTTTTTTCTTCGCTAGAAGTACTGGTGCTCCCCAAGGTGACACACTAGGCCTAATAAACCCCTTTTGTAACACATCCTCTATCTGTTTCTTGAGCTCGCTCAATTCTAGAGGTGCCATCCTATAGGGTGCTACTGATACAGGTCCACTCCCAATTACTAGATCTATGGTAAACTCAATGCCTCTATCTGAAGGTAAACTAGAGACATCCTTAGGAAACACATCTAGGAACTCACACACAATAGGCAACGCCGCTATATCACTTTCAACCTCTATCTTAGAAGAAAAGAGAAGTATATATCCCTGAGCTCCCTCAACTAAGCACTTATGACATGAGGCAACAGAGATAAGGTGTTCCGTCCTAGGAGAGTCAGCAGACATGGACTGTGGAATGAAAGAAATAGTTCGACTAGCACAATCAATAATAGCATTATTACGAGACAACTAGTCCATGCCCAAATTAATATCCAGACCAGACATAGGTAAACATATCAATTCAACAATATAAGTCAGGTCTTGAAACAATAAGGGACATTGCAGGCAGACAGAAGAAGTAATCAATCTATCTTTAGTAGGAGTAGAAACACACAAATCATATGACAATTTAGTAACAGGTAACTCTAAGAACTGAGCACATTTAAATGAAATGAATGAATGTGTTAATCCCGAATCGAACAATATAGTAACCTTTTATCAAGGAGAAATTCAGTCTTCCTCAGATCAAGCTGCCTCAGAATGATGGCGGTTCGTTCTTTTTGAATTTGAAAAGCCCCACGTGCTAAGGGTCCTAAGTTGTCACAACTCCATAGTGACTGGCCTCCATTCCCTTTCAGTTGACGGAGAGTCTCCGCCTGCGCTTGCATAACTCTGGCTATACAGTCCAAAGCTGGTGCAAGTGCAAGGTTCGTCCCTCGCCTATTAATCGCCATAAATCTGCTCACTACCAATGAAATACTGGGTTGATCAGGTCCAATATCCCAAAGAATAGCATGCAGCATTTATAACTCTAACAAGCATCCTATGTGCCCAAGTTTTGTTTTATAAAAGCCCCAATGCCACAGTCCGATTTAGAATCGAACCGCTCTGATACCATAAATGTAACGCCCTTCGTTACATTAGTAACCCAAATCAATTTCAATAAAAATCCTTTTAAATATTTAATTAAAACATACATCTCATAAAGAAAGATAAAAAAAAATATTTAAAGTCTGAAAATACCTCATATTAAATAACATAGTAATAAAATATTCATGTAGTGGATATAAATATAAATAAAAATCAAAAGCCTCAAAACCGGGCGTCTACTAACAAACCCAACGATAAATAAATAAATATGCCTAGCCACATACGGCTCCCTATTTAAGAAAATACTAACCAAACTAGAAAGAATAACTAATAGAATCCACTAAGTCTTCACGCCTCTTCAGTTTCAATGATGTCCTCCTCGTGCTCTGAAAACAATACTTAATAATGAGATATAACATCTCAGTGACCAACAATACAGTTTTATAAAAATATTTTCGAAAATAGTATTGTTCTCAGCCGGCGCGGTAACCAGAAAAACTGTCCATGGCATCCGCTAATTTTCCAAAATAATATATATAAAAGAAAATACTTTAAATATCAATAATAATCCCACCTCAATACATCACATTCCATATACCAGGTAAATTCCAGTTTAATCCAAGCGGTCCGAAGACCTCCTAATTAAATTGGCCTCTTGCCGGCATGCCATATATTCACACATCACACGACAATGGCGTCCCATTGCCCACCCCTACTCACGAGGAGTGTTTCGATGTCACCCTCCTGTCGGGGACATTTCCATTTCGATACCTCCCATGTGCACATGGTGGTATTTCTCCTTTTTCGACACCCCAACCTGTGGCGGCATTACTTTCGATACTCCTTTTTGGGTAGTATTACTTATTTTCGACATCCCGATTATATGGGAATGTTACTTTCGATACCCCATTACGGTGGTATTAATTTTCGATACCCCTATCATAGGTGGTATGGCGGCAAACATCATACAACACATTATAATTCAAATATGTCATGTCACATACATGTAACAAGTTATTTTTCACGAATTAAACAAATAAATTTCCCCCAACAACAAGCAATCACGAATATCACAATATATCACAATAAGCATCTTATAACATCAATTAAAACTCATTCCCCTTTTTAACAAAAACCCCCAATTTTAGAAATTAGGTTACTGACAGTGTGCATCAAATAAATTAAAACCCCCAATTTCATGTGGTAATTCATTATCAACACAAACAATCATATATATACCATAGAAAGGATTCGTAAAAAGTATTGTTACTCACCTCTCAAATACCTCCAAAAAAGCTTTAAAATTTATCTATGACAAATCTCCGTGGTTCACCAATAATCTTTCTTCTCTTTTCTTACTTTCCTTGATCTGTGTTGTTCCACCTTGTGCACTGCAACGCCAATAATTCTTCACAACGCGCATCGAGGGTGTGGTGCGGCGCTCACCATTGCGTCAGTTTATGCAATGAGCACTTGACTCCATCTTATTTCTACCTTTTTTTTCATTATATATATATATATATATATTAAAATCTTAAGGAATTACCTTTTGGCAAAAAGAAGTCTAAAAGTGAACCAAGGGCCCTGCACGCCGTTCACTTCTTTTTTTTTTTTAATATATGTATATATATATATATATATATATATATATATATATATATATATATTACATTCTTTTAAAATAATTGAGTAATTTTGATAAATCCTTATACTATCTGTCCTTTACACTAAACCTCTTAATTATATTTTTTATCTGTACTATATATATATATATATATATATATATATATATTCTTAATAACTTAATATATTTTTCATCAAATTAATCATATTAGAATTTTAGGATGTTACAATGAGTCACTTCGGCACTTCAACTCTTTGACTCCAACTTCTTTAGCTAGCATTAGTCCTGTAATAAGGGCCTCATACCCTGCTTGATTATTTGAGGCATTGAAGCCAAACATCAAGGATTGCTCCAGGACTAGATCACCTGGACCTTCAAGAATTATTCCAGCTCCACTTCCTTTCACATTGGATGAACCATCAACATAAAGAAGCCAAATGAAGGATTCAGAGCTCGGCAATGAAGTCGGAGAGACATTGTGCTTTCATTGTTCCCCTCGGTTCATATTGCAAGCCAAACTCTGACAGCTCCACTGACCAAGCTATCATTCGTTCTGCCAGATCAGGTTTTATGAGCACTTGCTTTATTGGATGATCTGTTTTGACTATAACTTGGTGTGACTGAAAGTAAGGTCGTAACCTCCTAGCCGTCATGACTAAATCAAGGGCGAGCTTTTCAATTACTTGGTATCGTGTTTCTGCATCTTTCAGAATTCTACTAACGTAATACACCGACATCTGTTGTTTTTGTTCCTCTTGGATGATTACTGCACTGATTGCATAATCATTGACAGATAGATACAAGTATAGATCCTTGCCGAGCTATAGCCGAGTTAGGATCGGGGGAGAGGCTAGAAAAAGTTTCAGATCTTCAAAGACCTTCTCACACTCCTCGGTCCAAGTAAACTCCTTTGGTCTTTTCAGAAGCTTAAAGAAAGGTCTTACTTTTTCTGCATATTTTGGGAGAAAGCGAGATAGAGAAGCTAATCGGCCAACTAGCCTCTGCATTTATTTCACATTATGTGGTTCCGCATTCCAATGATAGCTTTGCACTTATCAGGATTAGCTTCAATTCCTCTATGTGTTAGCATATATCCCAAGAACTTCCCTCGTTGTACACCAAAGGAGCATTTTTCTGGATTTAACCTCATGTTGTACTTTCTGAGTTGGCCAAAAATTTCTGCGAGGTCGGTCGTGTGTTGTTTTGGGTCATTGGACTTTACCACCATATCATCAACATAAACTTCAAGGTTCTTTCCAATCTGATTGACAAACACTTTGTCCATAAGCCTTTGATATGTTGCACCGGCATTTTTTAAATCGAAAGGCATTACTCGGTAGCAGTAGTTTGCCCCATCGGTCATAAATGCCGTTTTTTCTTCATCGGGTGGATACATCCTTATTTGATTATAACCTAAATATGCATCCAAGAAAGGCAAGATTCTGTAACCTGAAGCCCCGTCCACCAATCTGTCAATGTTAGGAAGAGGATAAGAATCCTTTGGACATGCTTTGTTGAGATCAGTGTAGTCGGTGCACATTCTCCACTTTCGTTGGTCTTTCTCACTAACACCACGTTAGCTAGCCAAGTAGTGTATTTCACCTCTCTGATGAAATTTGCTTTGATTAGCTTCGTAGTTTCCTCGGCTACAGCCTTGCGCCTTTCTTCACCGAGTTTTCTTTTCCTCTGAGCTATAGGCTTGGCCTCAGGATATATAGATAGCCTATGGCACAAAAGTTTGGGGTCTATGCCAGGCATATCCGATGTCTTCCAAGAAAACAAGTCCGCATTCTTCTTTAGAACAACTTGAATCTGTTGTTTGAGCAAGGGGTCGAGCTGACTGCTGACCTTGGTGCACTGTTCGGCTCGGGCTCCCATTTGGAACTCCTCTAAAGACTCTGTTGGTTCGACCCTGGACTCATGCTTCTCCATCCTTAGATCCAATTCAAACATACTGACCGAACTTGCCGAGCTAACTGAACTGGCTGAGCTTTCCACTTTTGCTTTATCATCTCTGGCATCCTTTGTGATGTTTTGCTCTCGGATCACCTTCAAACTATCCACATAGCATTGTCTGTCCATCCTTTGGTCATCTCGGACAACAACTATCTCCCCAGATTCCGCTGGGAACTTCATTGTAAGGTGTGGGGTTGAGACAATCGCTCCGAGTTCATTCAACGTCGGTCTTCCAATCAGGATGTTGTACGACATGTTGGATCGGGAGATCTTTCCCTCTCCAAATGTTATCAAGAGGTCTATGTAACCTCGAGTCTTTACCTGCTCTCCGGCAAACCCTACTAGCTTGTCCTCCTGTTCATTTATCAACTTTTTTGGAATTCCAAGCTTTTAAAAGGTTGCCAAGTACAAAATGTCAGTCGAGCTACCCTGATCAACATGTGTCCGTTTGACCGAGTAGTTGGCTAATTCCACCGTTATCACCATCGGGTCATCTTGGTTAGGATCCAGCCCTTTGAAGTCATCATCTGAGAAAGTAATGGGAGGTCTCGGCCTTGTAGGTTTTCCAGACACCGAGTTGACAGGTCAGATAGCTTTTACATAACGCCTCTGAGCTGAACTCGTTGTACCTCCTCCTGAGAAACCTCCTGAAATAATATTAATGACTCCTCTGACCCCTCCTTCTGCTTCATCATTTGGAGCCCTCTGGTTGTGCACCCGATCTCCGTTCTGATTGTTACTTGACTGGTTTTCATCTTGGTGAACGAACCGGTCAAGACGGCCTGCTTGTACCAATTCCTCAATTTTATCCTGGGCTGTTCTACAGTCTTCAGTGGAGTGACCATAGTTTTGATGCCATTTGCACTCTTTACTTTTATCAGCCTGAGCAGGAGTTTTAGACGACCGAGGTAAGGTGAGTAACTTGGCATTGCACACCTCTTGAAGAATGGTTGCTCTGGATCGGTTTAGCGGTGTATAGGACCGGTACCTGGGTTGCTTCTCTGAGAACCCCCTTTCATTGCTTTTCTGAGCCCTTTGTGGATTGGCCCATCTGTCTCTTTCTTTGATTGGGACCGTGCTCTTGTCCTCAAAACCTCTTTCCCTCTTTTTGGATTCTACCATCTCTTTGGAGTTCATGAAACCTATTACTTTTTCCTGTAATTCTTCAAAGTCTCTCGGTGGTTTCCGAGATAAGTACTCAAAGAAAGGTCCCGGCTTCAAACCACCCATGACGGTATGAAGGCAGAGTTCCGAGCATATATTGGGAATTAAAACTTGTTGAGCACCTAAACGAGCCATGTAATCTCTAAGTGATTCATTTTTTTCTTGCTTAAAATTCGTTAGCGAGACCGAGTGCCTTTTATGCTTTCGGCTTGCTGTAAATTGTACAGTGAACTTAGCTACAAGCATATCAATTGACCGAGGTGGAAGATTCGAAAGCCAGGTCAAGGCAGGGCCTTGAAAAGTAGTTGGAAAATTTTTGCACATGACGGCTTCCGAATCGGTTACCAAGTAAACAGAAGAAATAAAGGATTCTACGTGTTCGGTTGGATCAGTGGTGCCATTGAATTTATCAGTATTAAGAGGCTTAAAATGTCTAGGCATGAGTACCTCGTCTATGTCATCAGTGAAAGGCAACCTCGGTTGACTGTCTCTTACCTTTTCTTTCTGGACAGTCTCTTCAGCACGAGATTTGGCTCCTGAACTCTGAGGCCCCAATTTGGCCCTGGAAGGTCGGCTCGTTTCATGGTGAGAAGGTGCATATGAGGGATCCTCCTGGCTATCCTCGAGTGAAGATCACTCTCCATCAGAAGGCGTTGCCGATCTAGCCCTTCTCCCAGCTCTTAGCAATTTTTGGTTCTGTGCACGAATCTCCTTGTTTTCCTCTCGCAGCTGCTTCAGTTGTGCTATAATCTCTCCCAGCTGAGGATTATCTTCATCGAGGGGTGGAGGCGGAAGGTTGTCATGGTTCTGGTTTGTATTTGATGGTTCATGATCAACGTGGTTTGCGTTGTGCGCCCCTCCCCTCGGTCCGTTCCGTGTAGTCACCATCAAGCTTTCTTATGGAACCGGGGAAAGTTTTTCCTCGGCCCCACGGTGGGCGCCAAATGTTCCTACCGAGATCCGACTTGCCGAAATCTCGCCGTAGAACGTCAAACCAAGAGTGAACAATGAGGTTGTTTTAGATCATGACTTGATAGAATATTATACTCCGGTCCTACGTATCCAAATTGGAATCAAAGTCAGACGTATTTCTAGGTTCAACCCTTGGTCGTGTGATGATCTCAATCCCTTAATCTCGTATTTGATGAATATCAGTGGACAATGACTCTTTTTTAGTCTCTTAGTCAAGCTGGTTCCTCTAATACGCTTAAGGGGGATTCACCTCCGGTAGTGAAAGTTCATTTTCTCTTAGGGTTCTCCTCTTTTTATAATAGGATCCCTTTATCTCTTAGAGATTGGGTTTATCTTTTCTTATCTCTTAAATCTTCTTCGAGATATATGATCTCCTTAATTGGTAGGATTTATCTCCTTTAACTATATAAGGTTATTTGAGATATTATCAAGATCTCATCTTTCCCGCCTTTATCAGATCTAGCATCCAAGCTCGGTGGTCGAGTTTTACTCCTCGGTCAGTACAGTGATCTTTCAATCATACTCAATATATACCTTTAGTCAAAGAAGCACAGTTAAGTTAATCGATTAACAACTTATAGATTAGTTTAGCATGATATGTTTAAGAATTTTCTAATGATGTAATATAATTACCTATCTAAGTAATGATACTGATTTCACGTTGTAAATATGCTTTTCATGTTATAGTTTATACATGGATATGCATCAAACTCAAAGTATGAACAAAGGTTTAAATTTGTGGTTGCAGTGGTTATGCGATTACATTGTATTATCGCTAGCTCTTACAGATAATTGTGAAAAAATGAGACTGATATAACCATAATTGCGATTGTGATATGGTTGCGGAGATGCGGCTTCAATTACTGTTGAAGATATTTTATATTAAAACTCTGGTAAGAACTTAGGGATCAATAAGATGGGAGACATTGAAAAACTAGCCGTGTTTGCATTAGTCATTTTTCCATCACTAATGTTCTCCAAGTTGAGCCAACATGTTGTTTTTCCAGAAAATGCTTTCCCGTGGTTAGTGGCTTGCCACTACCAAACTACCTTTAAAAAGACTCCATTGTTATTGGGTGATAAGGGTGACTCGATTGTTTGCAACCCAAGCACATTCATATTCACATTCACATTCACATTCAATTCTAAAGTCCAAAGTCCAAAGTCCAAACTTGTCATCGTTTGGGGCTTTTTTTATTTTTAATTCGGAATTCGGGTTATAAGCATAGATCGTACACTTAATTTTAAAAAGATATGAATAGGGATGTAAATTTTATCTATACCCGTGGATATCCACGAATAATATTCACAACGGATAGAAAATGAATATTTTAATGGGTACCTACGGATAAATTAAATAGATATTTCATCTATCCATTCATTAATGGGGCGGGGACAGATAACATAGTATCCATACCCGCACCCACTAATATACCATTACTAAGCTACCCACTTCACACACACACTCATGGATACACACACATATACCCTTGTTTTATATCTAACTTTTGCAGCCGCACATCACTCATCTTGCCCTCCCTCTCTATTTTTACTCTCAATTTTGCATGCCCCTTTCTCTCCAATTCAAAAAGTCTCTTTCACTATCGCATCATACTCCAGCAAAAAGTCCATCTATCTCTCAATTTTGTGAGATGTTATGATATTTGTGGATATCCATGGATATCCACAAATATTGATAAATTTGTTTAGAACCTACAAGATAGATACCCACACGGATATAGGGCGGAGACAGTAAGAATTTCTTCCAACAGGGTAGGGAGTGGGGGGCTACTACCCATACCAACCCCGCCCCATTTACATCCCTATTCATGAATGCAAAATAAAATTATAAAACTATTAATTCAAGCTTTTAGAGTATAGTTTGTTCATAGAACAATGAACACAGAACTAGCATGTCATCACTCATCACTCATCATGCTTGTTTACTTAAGCAATTAATCATGCACTTAATATAGTCTACCGGATCGGTTATTCCACTATCACTATTTAAATAAAAT
Source organism: Sophora flavescens (assembly GCA_030762895.1). NCBI lineage: Eukaryota > Viridiplantae > Streptophyta > Magnoliopsida > Fabales > Fabaceae > Sophora > Sophora flavescens. Next base: position 96,039,762 of record CM061068.1, on the reverse strand, counting down.
TAGCTTTTTCCAAACCAAAAGAAAAAAGAAAAAAAAAAGTATTTGAACCAACAATATTAACTCAAGTAACACAGAATATTTTCTGGGATTGCCTGATTCTAAGGTTGATTAATGAAAATTATTTGAAGGTACACTGTTAATATTGTTAGTGGGGTTTCATTGTCATTGATGCTCCTTTGGCAACTATTGCTACGTTAACACAAGCTCTTTTTCAGTTTTTTGAGTCCGTTTTACCCTGAATTTGCATTTATCTCGTGTGTGCCAGAGTGCAATGGTTTAGTCAATCATCAGTAGAGACATTACTTAGCAATAACTGAAACAAGGGCTCTACCACCGAATATCATCTACTTCATGGAGACTTGAAAACTCTAATCAGGATGTCTACAAGATTCTAAGATATATTTATTGGTTTCAATGACATCTTAGTAGTTAGTTGATCCAGGACGTACCTGTCTGGTGTTTGGTAGGTAAAGAAACTTTGTTGATCTCAAATTCTCAATGGTCAAATATGGCCTAATCTTCATCCAATACAATTAGGCTATGTTGGGAAGTTTTGAAGATGATGGAGTGGAGTGGTTAATAATAGAGTGATTAGTAATAGGGTGGAGTGGAAAAGTAAGAGTATCACACTTCATTGTTTAGAAGTTTAATGATGAATTAGAAGAAAATCCCAAAATTTCAATTTCAATTGTATGAAAATGAGAGGTTTGAGATGGAGTGGAGTGGTTTGGGTTACCATCCCGATCATCCCACTCCATTGATGAAGAAACTCTCAAACAATTAGTTAATACATTTTCACCACTTCACTCTGTTGCTAACCATCTAATTTCATCTCCCAAAAATAGCCGTACATAAATCACTTAAAAGGATTCGGTTTAATATGAATATTGTTCCATGGCGTTCATAACCCTTTGAGCAACTTGTAAAAATTACGAACTGATTTGATCATAACAAAATGTGCTTTGAGATAGAATAGTCGGAGAAGATTCAAATCATTACATAAATTTATCATAGAACTTATGGTTTTAAGGTTAGAACGAAAAACAGTATATTTTCACATGGGGTTGCGTTAAATTCCATCATAAAACTAATTGATGTTAAGTGAAGTTGTCCAAAACAGGCGGTAAACGATGACGATGAGTTATTAGCTCTGATATCATGTTAGATTTCATCGTAAAACCAATTGAAAATAAGTGGAGTTGCCCGATGGATATTTAAACCACACACCTCGAGAGTTGAGGTAGGCGACGTGAGACTTCCAACATGTTGAATAAATAGAGCTCAAGTATTTGTTTTGTTTTGTTTTTGTAACAAAAATTGGAATGTAAATACATTACAATAGAGGAGATGATCCTTACTAGATTGACACCACATCCACTATAAACATACTTTAGTAAACCATTCAAACACACATGGATTAGACCACCACCCTACAAATTAAAGATTGCTCGAGTCTTGACCCTGTACTGTATACAATTGCATAAAGTTTTCTCCAAATTTGATGCAAGGCGTGTGGCATAGATGGAGCTAAGCAAGTGTAGACATATTGCCTCGATTGAATAGTCTAAACTCTAAACAAAGCAACCTTAATTTAGAGTTCTCATTGATGAATTAAATGCAGAATCATTTACAAATCGAGAAGGAATTAAGAGATGCATGGATGATCCCAATAGCAAATTTGGGTCGCAAGAGAAGATTGAAATATTTACAAGCAGCAACCTTGTTCATTGTATTTGGGAATGTATTTGTTTTTCTGGTATGTAATTTAAGTAGATGTTTAATATGGGCTATAGCACCCCTTATATTCTAGTAACAAGTTAGTTTAGTGACACTCACATAGTGTTTGGTTTGGATAAAATGGAGGGGAGTGGAGTGATTCTTATAAATGTTTCTCACTTGGTTCAGCATTTTAGAAGGAAGGAGAATGAAGGGGACCAAAATACCTCATCCCTCAATTTTGGTTTCCATCCAAGGGGGCTTAGGAGGGAGAAATGTGTTTAAATATTTTAAATACAAATTAACTAAAATATCCTTACTGACTATACTCATAAAATGTAACATGATATATTATAAGAGTATAAAAATAAAATAATTTTAATTTTTTCCCCTCCCCTTATGAACCCCAAACAAGGAAAAAGTTATTTCTCCTCATCTCCTCTTCAAATAAAATATCTAATAAAAATCCTTACTGATTATCAAAGTAAAATAATTTTAAAATATCGTTACTAACTATACAGGTAAAAGGTAATATAAATAGTTATAAGGGTATAAAATAATTTAATTTTAAAATAACTACCCTCCCCTTATGAACCAAACAAGGAAAATGGTTATCTCCCCTTCCTTCTCCCCTTATGAAGCAAATCCAATGATGATAAAATGACTAATCATTTGAATATGTGAATTTCCTGACCGCAGGAAATTTGGGTCTATGTTTGGGGGCTTTTCCCCTGGCTTTTATAAAAATCTTAAATCATTAGTCTAAAATTACTAACTCTATATCATGTTTGTAAAATTTAGAAAAACATAAGTCTCTCCTTTTGTATATAGATTGGTAACTTTTATTCTCATATTTCTTTGTTTCTACAGCTACTACAGAGCAATCTTTTTCAGCTATGAATATAGTCAAAACTATACTTCGCAACAAGATGGAAGAAGAATTTTTTATTAATTGTCTGCTAGTATACATTGAAAAGAAAATTACTAAAAAGTTTGATGTAGATCTAATTATAGATGATTTTCGTGACATTCAGGAGAGGTATTTGTTTTTTTGATAGATTACTAATTACTATTGTACATAATGTTTTGGAACATATGATTATGAATATTTTATATGAAATTTGATGTGTATATGTATTCATTAGATGGACTTTAATTTTTATAATCGGCTCTTCTAATCATTGAAATCTAACTCTTTCCTTGCTGTCCATCATTCAGCCTTAAAAATAAAAATAAAAAACTAAGAATTATAAGAAATGTTATAAATCACAAATGGGTACTTTTGTTATTTTTGTTTGACTGAGTATAGAGAATTACAAATTTAAACACATAAAAAAATAATTTCTTGCAATTAAACAATAAATTATCTCAATGTTAGAATCTTAATTATTCCAATATTATTGATAGTAATAAGTAAATCAAAAGTAATATTTATTGACATAGAATGGAGATGCACATCTAAAGTGTACAAGTAGTTTATCTAATAATTTTTAGTTTTTGTTTTACTTAAACAAGCTTTACCTTTTTTTTTTATTGGTTTGCTCAAACAAGCTTTACTTTTAGTCCTCCAAAAATTAGTCAAAAATCTCATTCATCTTCTCTAGAAAATAAAAAAAAAAGCATTTTTTTATATTTTAATTAGATTTACAAACATCTCATATTAAATCGAAATATTTATTTTAAAGAAACAAAACTTTCTCAAAAAAGCTAAAAAAGGGTTTGATTGTTAAAGATGTTTAATTACTCTATTGGTCCCTTTACTTTTATTTTTATTTTTAAAAAATCAGATACATTCCTCTATTTTAAAATTTTGTAATTATGTTCAAGAATTTACTAAAGCACAAGTGGATAATAAAAATCTAGTGAAAACTCAACATATGTATAAAAAAAAACTCAATTATAAAATTTAATAAATGATTACAAACTTAAAAAAATCGAAATTATTTTTAGGGGCTAAGTTGAAATGAATTTGTCAGGGCCTGAGAGGAAGAGTGAAACGACCACCCAATGTTGCGTTCAATCAGCTGCAGCAAACATCGTTTCTATCTACCCGTCAGGGGTGGAAATAAGTCAGGCAACAATGCGCCGTGCATGACCATGGCGCATTGTTTATGGCGCAGTACTTATTTAATAAAAAAGCGGGATAAAGGCTTTTTCAAAAACCTTTTTTAGATAAATAGGTCAGACTTGAGCTTCAGAAAAATCCTATGAAACCTGATAGGCCGGTCTGATTAATATTATTTTTAAATAAATATTAAATATATATATAATATAATATATAATAGATAATAATAATCAAATTAGACAAAACATAAAGTAGAAAGCTTATATCAAGGCCTGTGGCCTTATTAAGACCTTCACAAGAAATAGGCCTATTTAGCATCAGGCTTGGGGCCTTATTAAGGCCTTCACAAAAAATAGGCCTTTAAAAAGACTTTCAGGCCAGACCAGGTTTTTAAAAAGGTCATGTCAGACCTTAAAAAAAGCCTATATCAAATAATAGGTCAAGCTTAGGCTTGATATTTTTGAAACAGATCAGGCCTATTTAGCTAAAGCCTGACCTGACGTGGCGTAATTCCACCCCTAGTACCCGTCAATTTGCCCTCTTCTCCATCACATTCTCCTTCCTTCACAAATCACAACCCTTCCCAATTTCCATTCCCTTCTCGCAGCCATGAATTATTCTGGCTACAACGATCAACAACAACAACAAAATGCGTATAACTATGACCCATCATCATATCAAATTCAAATGCAACCCTACGATCAATCATATTCATATTCATATCAATCATATTATCCCTACACTCAACAACAATACACTTATTATCCCGAAACCTACCAACCCCGCCTTCAATTTCAACCTGAACCCGCTCCGGTTCACCCTCCTGGGGTCAACCCACCCGCTCCCGAACCGGCTCAGCCCTATGCCGCGCCGGTAAATCTTTCGTTTTATTGTTCTAATTGCAGTTTAAACTCTATTTTTTTAATGTTTCTGTTCTGCAGCTCTGTAAGGTTTGGAATTTTTGTAGGAACATTTTTGTGTTGGATAACCTAAAAAAAATTGTAGATCTGATTCATTCTGTATTTTAGCCGGTGACGTGCTTGAAATTGGATTATTAAATTAGTTTCATGTCATATAGGTACACTGTTCATCACTTTTTATATTATTATTACGAGGACTTTTTTTATAGTGAACCCAGGACACTATGCAGTACGGCAAATTCGGTATGCAGTATATAGGGTTAGTGAGAGAACCCAATAACTATACTTGTAAGGCATAATTTGTTGTCTGTGTTGATTCAATCATGTTTTCGTTTGATTGTTATCCTAAAAGCAGCATATTGATGAATATGAAGCTCGTGGTGGGGTAAATGTGTAATAAATTATGTCTAGGGTTTTAAATTGCGGTATGCTCTCCCAAACTACAATGCAGCCACAATTGCAGCCTCGTCAGCCTCATTTTCCTGCAATTGTCTGTAATTGTGACTGCAACCACAATTTAAAAATATGGTTATGTCTTCCAACATTTTTCATTTTAACTCCAAGTGGGATGGCCAAGTTGCCAAGACGAATCCTTACAGGAGAACTCTTCTGTGGTTTTTCTACTTTGATATTCTTGTTCTACTGCATCTTGTCTTCAATGTTATTATTAATACTATTGGCTTCCTTGTGCTACTTTTAAAGCTTCTGCTCAACTCATCTTGATATTTTGCACTAGTACTTTGTATCTATGTTACATGGGGATAAACTTTATTTCAAGTTGTTATTCTGGATAATATTCCAAAAAATATGTTTTTATTTATTGCTCTTTTGTAGTCTTTCTTCTACATCAGGTTTTTTAGGTCTTGTTTTGTTCCTTATCTATCGAACAATTTGTCGTTTAGAGAATGAGAGTTCTATAGAAAGTTTTGCTCATCCATGTACTTATATAAACACATCATCAAGTTATTACATTTGTTTCCTGGAACTTTGACCAACAACAACAGCAACCAAGCTTTATTGCACTAGGTGGGTTGGCTACACAGATTAATCAATGCCACTGGGCTCCATCAATCACCAAGTCCTTTTTAATGGTTTCTCCTAAAGTTTTCTTCGCCCTTCCTCCCTTTTTAGTTGGACTATCTTTAACAATTCAAAAGTTCATTGCCTTAAGGCTTGGTTGCTGCTACTGTTGTTGTTGCGTGTGTGTATGTTAAATGTGATTTTAATTCTACTAATTTTGCTCAAAGATTAGATGGGGTAAAAAGAAACCCTGGAAGCTTCTTTCACTCATGCCTCCGGCAATAATCAAGATTTGTGGAAGCAACTATGTTATGGATTTAGGTCATCTTTGTTCCATATAAAGGCTGTGGCATAGGAGTAGTTTACATCCAACATAGGCTCTGTATTTAATATTGCTTTTGTGGGATCATTGAAAAAGATGTATTCTATTCTTTGCCAATCAGCTTTGGCTTTTAATTAACTGTGGCAAGTTGCTTCAGTGTAGCTGAAACAAGATGACTTAAGATAGAGTCAGACTTAAGCTACTATTTGATATGGATCCTTGACTCGGTTCAGCATAGTTGCTGCTACACTAAAATGCTAGTTTCTTAATTTAATACCAAAAAGATAAAGTATATTTAAAGAATTAAGTAGAAAAGGGTGATTGAAGATTATGCAACACCTTAACCTTCTTAAACATTTCTTTTTATGTTTTTAGATAGAACATCTTGATGTGCTTCCTCAAGCTCTTTTGGGACTTTCTCTGGACAAAAGACCGATATTGGAATAGGTATTATATCATCAGCTTTTCGTTTGAAACGATAGATGTTGAGAACACCATGAACTTGGCCACAGCACCCTAGAGTGACCAGATAAAGACAATAGTTGCAATCTATAATCCAGTAAGCAATTGTAGATCTTACATTTGATGCTTTATGGTGGTGGATCTTTGCTGGTTGCTTTAGAGCTGATGTGGGCTTAAGATCATCTAGTTTCTGTTCTTAACTGTCTGGCATTTTAAACTAATAATGCGGTATCTTACAGTTAAGGAAAAGAAACTTTGTTCTATTTGTTATTCTTTAGATATAGTTTTCATTTATTATCCTTTGTTTCTTTGTCAGAGGATGTTTTGTTTTCAGTTTCAGACTTAGGGAAGCACTGACCATGTTTTCAGGACCTTAACTTGATAGCTCTTCAACGATTGCTTGATCACTAGTATCTTGAGGCTGATGAAATTGTCGATGGGCATGAATTGGTCAAAATCCCTGGATGATGGATGGGTTTATTGATTGGTTAGAAAATTATGAAGTTTAATAATTTGATAAGTTTAGAGTACATCCATGCTTTCTTCAACATATGTGTCGTGTTTCTATATTCTCCAAATAATACTGACTTGTTAGGAGATCAAATGGACAAGGATAATGTTAGGAACTTACTCTGTTATAACTCTGTTAACTGACAGTTATAACAAGATGGTTAATTGTAATTAGAAGCTAAGAAATAAAGGATGAGTGATTAGTTGATGGGGATTTTTGATTCATTTAGAGAGAGAGAGGCATTTGGGGAGAGATCAGGCTCTCGAATACCAGGGAATTCAGTGTTTTACATCAATAATATCATAGTTTTGTCCTCAATTCTGATTCAGTTCCATCAACTGGTATTAGAGCTTTCAAGATCTTGGGAGCTATTGATAATTCGATCGAGAATGGAGATTCGTCTAGAATTGTTGGAGACAAGAATTGAAGCTTTGAAGGGAATGCGGAAAGAAGGTAGGCATGCACCAAGCTGAAAGAGACGGAGAGACTTGAGAAGCTTGATTCAAAAGGGTTGAACATTCTCTTGAGAAAACAAGAACTGATGCTTGTGAAGACCGTTGAGGAAAGCTTAAAATTCCCCCATTCTCTGGGGAAGAATCTGATCAGCCAATTGGAAGGGAAAAAAGAAAGGGAAATAGAGAAGACAGTTAAGGTGTCCAAAACCTGGAAGATGAGAAGACAGGGGAATCCTCATGATTGAGAGCACGATGACGAAGTTGGGTGGAGTCTAGAAAACAACGGCGAAACTGCCAGATCCAGATTCATCGATGGAGGTTGGTGGATCATTGGTGGCATCGGGTTCTTATAGTTCACCCATGCTGGTCGAGTCGCCATCACAAACCTTTGACCCTTTCATGATGGATAGCAGGACACTGGAGCAGTGGCAGAAGGAGTATGCGGCGGGATTTTGATAGGGAATGGATATTATGTGGTGCCTAAGTCCCACATTGAGTAGTATGGGATGTTCGGTGGAGTACTTAAGTGGTTTGGTTCTCCCCCATTAACAGCTTGCTTTTAAGGGAGGGTTCCTCAAGTGTTTTGGTGCATATCATTTGGTGTCAGAGGTGGTTGCCAGTGTCTCAGAAAGGGCTACCTACGGAGGGGCTGGCTGGAAAGACCGAGCGAAGCAATGTAGAGTGTAGTTGTCGGGACGTCGGCTCTCAGGGGCGGTGCTATGATAGGGATTGGGTATTATGGGGTGCCTAAGTCCCACATCGAGTAGTATGGGATGCTCGGTGAAGTACGTAAGTGGCTTGGTTCTCCCCCCTCAACGGTTAGTTTTTAAGGGAGGGTTCCCCAAGTGCTTGGGTGCTTATCAGATTTCTTCTTATTTTGACCTGGTTGGAACCAATACAGAACTGACTTGGAATGGCCCTCTAAAAGAAAACCACCTCTGTTAGGGAAAAAAGGAGGGGCAGAATTAGAATTCTGCGAAGTGAGTCCAATCAGTGACCTGATGGGCCCAGCCCATCTCTTTGTAGAGAGGAAAGGGACTGTTAAAAAAGTTGGCCCATACCTTTAAATCTGTTACTGGGTCACAACTCACAACCCAAAACATGGAGGGATGCTGAGTATACATCTATTAGAGTGTTGCTGCATCTGCAAGATATGGAGATAGACCATGATTTCTTCTTATTTGACCCTGGTGGAACCAATGTGGAATTGACTTGGCAATGGTCCTCTAAATGCAAACCATCTTTTTCAGTCCAAACTTGCTACTCACCTTGAGGACAAGGTTAATGTTTTGGTTTTGGGGGGGGGCGGGGGGGGCGGTCGGGAACTATTATTAGGAACTTACTCAGTTATAACTGCTTGGTTTATTGTAATTAGAGGAGTGGCTTACAAATAAAGGATGAGTGCGTCACGACTTAAAACCTTAAATCGTTATTGGGTCACAACCCAAAACATGGAGGGATGCTGAGTATACATCTATTAGAGTGTTCCCAAAACATGGAGGGATGCTGAGTATACATCTATTAGAGTGTTGCTGCATCTGCAAGATATGGAGATAGACCATGATTTCTTCTTATTTGACCCGGGTGGAGCCAATGTGGAATGGAATTGACTTGGCAATGGTCCTCTAAATGCAAACCATCTTTTTTTCGGATAGCAGTGGTAATAACATACAAGGATCTGCAATAATCTATCTTTTCATCTATCTCAATGACAAATCAAGATTCACATAACTCATCATTGTGCTTCAACCACATACACATAGTTATTACCCAATCTTGCATCCAAATCCTTACATACAAGGAATTAAATGCTTAACTCCAACAGATATATTTCCAAATACTTATTTTAATAACATACATTATCATTTAGTATACTAGCCTCCAACAATCCAAAACGTTGAAGAAAACACCTCAAAATAGCAAAAAGGGGCAGTTCAGCAGCTCAGGCCGTGGCTCATGCATGGCACGCCGCGGCCTGCCTCTCTCACACACACATGTGCTACCCCAGCCTCTGCGTTCTGGTTTCTGATTATTGTGGGGGAAATCTTCCCCTCCCCTGTAACCCAAATAACATAATAAACCAGAATAACTCAAATAACAACCCAAAATAACCAACAACACATATCCGAGCTTCCACAATCAAGAAGCACAAGGGAGGATATTTATGACAAGAGTAAACATCAATAAATTTCAAGAACATGGGTTAAAACCCTTACCTCTAGGCTGATCAAGCTTAGTTCCTAGGAGGGGATAGGTTGTTCAAGCCTTTCCTCAAATTCCTTTTTCCACTGTTCAAGAGGAGGAGAAATTTATGTGGATTTGAGGAACAAGGGGAGATGACAGGAAAAGAGAGGAACTTACCAAAGATTTCCTCACACTCAAACCCTTGCACCCACCCATACTCTCTTCTCCCGCCTTAAACTCTGATTTTCGTATGGAATGAGGAGGGCACCCTCCCATTCTCTTTATTTCAAAATTTGGGAGAAAGGGGGAAAATTGCCCCCTACTCTCTCATCTATAGCGTATTTACTCCTTCCTCCCCAATATTTCGTTAATAAGCCCCTGCACTTCTAATAATGATTATTCCTTTAATATCTTTATTATTTTAATTTACCTAGGGTAAAAGGAGTCAAATTTCTATTACCCTACATAATAGGGATGAGTTACAGAGAGTGGTTAGTTGATGGGGGGTTTTATTCATTTAGAGGGAGTTAGGCATTTGGGGAGATACCAGGCTCTCGAATACCAGGGAATTTAGTGTTTTACATTTTATAATATCATAGTTTTGTCCTCGATTATGATTCAGTTCTATCAGATGATTGCTAGAATTATAATGCTAGATCCAATTGCTGTTATTAGTCTGCAATTGAAATTCGGAATAAAAGGGTGGCCCAGGCGTGAGGCACCGAACACTGATTTGAATTGTGGAATGGGAAATTAAAAGTGAAGGGAAGCATATAAAAGACTAGAATTGTTTATCTATGAAGCAAAGCATTTAATCAAATTTTCATGTTGCTTTTTCATTGTGTTGTTTATTCTAAAGATCCAATTAAACCCTTGTTTTTAAAACCAAGCACTTGAGGCATTTAATTTTCCATTAAATTGATGATTAATGGTTTTGCAAGTGAATAACAGCCTTGTTGATGTTTCATATTCAAAATGTTGATTTTGAGATACATATATTAAACTCATTATATGAATTGGAATGATTCTTGAGGTTGAGGATGTCTTGAAAGCAGTTCAGGGCCATCATGGTCTCGCCTGTTTGTGATAATTCAAAATGGCTTTTTATTTTAAATTTTCCCTTGTTAACCTTGCTTAACCAGATATTTCCTTTTCATAATCAGTTTCGCTTGTTGGTGATTCATGAGTTTTCATTAAATGACCTATATTTCATCATGTCGACAGATTATTGTGGACAGGATGAATTACTGAAAGTTTCATTATTATTACTGTTTTCATTTACTTTTCTCTCTCTCTTTCTTTATCACTACCCTTGTGATATGGTGTCATCCAAAACTTTTCATTCTAATTGTTTCCTCTCCATTTCCCCATCAATTCAAACCTGAATATTGCAGCCATATCAATATACTCTTGAGTTCACATTTGAATTCTTATTTTCAGACCGGTCCATCTCAATACAGAGGTAGGGGTGGTAGACCATTTAGAGGGGCTGGTCGTGGCAGGGGACGTGGACTGAATGGTGGCAGAAACTTTCCATCTCATTCTTATGGACCTGCCATTTCTAATGCAGCACACGCACCTTCTGCTGCTGCTGCTGGAGCCACCTCAGTGGTACAACCTTCATCATCAGTCGCTGGGCAAACTGCACCTAAACCAGCTCAAGTGCCAGCTGCGCCATTGAAACCATCATCGCGTTATGTGCAGTGTGAAATTTGTAAGGTTGAGTGCAATACTCCAGAAATCTTGGAGCAGCATAAGAAGGGAAAGCGACATATGAAGAATATGAAAGTACATGAAGAATTACAGAGACGCAAAGCTATAAATGGACAACAGAGTGTACTGATCCCTAGCACTCAATTGAATTTAACAGATCAACTTAAGCAAGTTCAGGAATCTGATATAAAAGGATACCCCACAGAAAATATGGGCTCTGAAATTACAGCTATAAATGGACAGCAGAGTGGACTGATTCCTAGCTCTCAATTGAGTTTAACAGATCAACCTAAGCAAGTTCAGGAATCTGAGACAAGAGGATGCTCCGCAGAAAATATGGGCTCTGAAGTTGCTGCTGATAATCACAAGGCTGAAAAAGAGCTGCAGAATAATGTGGGACAGACTTCTGAAGTTCCAGCTGAAGAACCTGGAGGGAAAACCACATATAACTCTGCTGTAAGGGGCCGTGGATTGAAGCGGAAGCTGAAAGGAGGCAGAGGATGTAAATACACGAGGACTGATGATGGGTCAAGAAAGCCAGTGGCACCTCCAAGACCTCAGCAGGCTGCACCTTTTATATGTGAGTTGTGCAATGTTAAATGTGAGACCCAGGTTGTTTACGACAGTCATCTGATCGGGAAAAAGCACTTATCACGTCTTAAGCGTGTCGAGGGAAGACAAGCTTCATCTAGAGTAGGGCTTCAAGCACATTACCCATCTGACATCAATGCTCTGGCAAATGCAATTAATGCTCAAGTTCAACAAGGTGATAGTGACCCACAAGTCCTTTTGGCTCAGCTCCTGATGACTCTGCTATCTCAAGCACAACTACCAGCTAGAGCATCATCTTCAAGCCCTGTGGCTGCTCAGATACCAGCACCTACATCTGTGGCTGGATCAAGTTATGAACCCCAGTTGTCTACACAAGTGTCAGAAATCACAGCACATGTTCAGATGGAAAATTCTACTGGGGAAACGAAAAATCAGATGTTACCTGTCCCACTGCAGTTGGATGATCTGCCAGGTTTAATTAATACTCTGGCAAACTCAATTACTGCTCAAATCAAACAAGGTGTTAATGATCCACAGATCCTTTTCGCTCAGCTCCTGACGACTCTGCTATCTCAAGCACAAGTACCAGGAATAGCACCACCTTCAGACCCTGTGGCCGCTCAGATACCAGCATCCACATCTATGGCTGAATCAAGTTATGAACCCCAGTTGTGGCAGACACAATTGTCAGAAATCACAGCACATGTTGAGTTGGGAAATCCTACTGGTGAAACTAAAAATCAGCTGTCATCTGTCCCACTTGAGTTGGATGCTCTGGCAGGTTCAAGCAGTGGCACCCTAATTGAAGGTGAAAGTTCTAAAACTAAACAACAGGTTCTAAAACATCCCCAGGATAGTTCAGGTATTACACCAGCAGACAATTCAGGTGTGGCAAATGATCAGATACCTTCCGAACGTGAAGCTCCCAGCTCATAGAAGGACCAAAGAAGATGCAATCACAACCCACGTTCTCTCTTTATTTTTTGCTCATCGTTTTTTTTTTTTTTTTTTGCTTTTGTGGGCTTAATTAATTACATTTTGTTGGGACTATGCTGTATGAATGTTAGGATGTGCCAGAAATCCTTTATATTGGTCCAACTCCTCAAAGTTCGTTGCAGGGACGCATTAGTTAACGTGTATATGTAGGGATGATGCTTTTAATATTTATCAAGACAAAAGAGACAAATTGCCGAGATATTACATGTGTTCACTTCGAAATGTTTTGATGGTACTATGTTGCACTAGCATGTCCAAAAAACAAGTTAACGGTTAAAACAATGTCAGGTTTTTTGTGTATGTAGAGGGTTGATTCTTTGGTGAATTGTGGAGGGTTGTTTAAAACCTAAAGCATGGAACACTCAAGTTGAATAGAAATTTTTGTTTACGAAAATGTCAGAAGGCTTGCTAAGTGTGTTTTTGGTTTCATGTCGGAAACCTTCATAATTGAATTTGCCTTCTGTCAAACGTGGTTTTAATAAAAATGAGGTATTTGGTTGCTGTCACGTAAGATTGATTCTGTCTTCTTCCGAAGTGATTATAACTAGAAGCTACAAAATATAACTGTTGTATTGGGTTGAAAAATTTACACTAAGTTTTATATCAAACTTGTTTTCAAAATAAAAACATCCTAATATAAATCACTTCACTTCAAACTCAATTATAACAAATCAATTTTACAGAATCATTTTTATTCAAAATCACTTTTATCAAACGTTTATCTAAACACACTAAAAAAAGAGTAAGGTAAGCTAAAGAAAAAGAAATTATTTGAAAATTTGTATTTTATTGTAACGTAATTATGAAAGGAAAACAATATTGCAGTAGCATTTATATTTCTTGTTCATGCTTGTTTACAACTGCTCTAAATAGTCACAGGGAGATAAGATAAGATAAGATGAAAAGTTTTATATTGATTTTCAATAATATTTTGATATATATGTTTTTATTTTAATAATAAAGAAAAAAAAATAACAATGATATTGATTTGTCAATATATTATTTAATGTCAATGTAAAAAAAAATTACACTAACAAATACTCAGTGATAATTGACTTTTTTTGGACAATTATAATTCACTTTGAATAATAATTATTTATTTTTAATTAATTTATACGAAGAAAACTCTTTCCTTTGTTTTTTTTTCTTCCCTTGGTGCTATAAAGCAAAACAGGATTGGTTGTTGTCAATTAACTTTGTGCATTATCCACTTTGTCTCTCTCTCCAATGTGCACACAGCTGCTGCTACCTCTGCCAACCCAGAAACCCTTCCTCTCTCTAATTCCAAAAGCCTCATCTTTTCAGCAATTGGGTTCGTTCCAAAATGGTAAAAACTGTTATAATAACAGAATAAAGGCAATAATAAGTTTGGATGAACTTCCCCCAAATGCCCTTCGGAGGAAGAAGGATCCACAATGGAGAGGAGGCTTCAGCCTTGGACTTGACCTGGGAATGGCTCGTACTGGTCTTTCCCTCAGCAAGGGCTTCACTATACGCCCTTTAACTGTAACTATCTATTACTTGCTTTTCTTTCTGAATTTTTTTATGCTTTATTGTTCTATTTACTTCAGTTGCTGTGGAATCTAGATTGTACCATGTAATTTGTTACCCCATTTTGGATTGTGTTATTACAATCTAGTGTTCTTAGGCCTGTTTGTTTGTTTTCATTCCTGTTTTTAGAAAAAAAAAAACAATTTTTTCCTATTTTCGTTGTTTCTACGAGGACGGAATGAAACAATGTGATAGTTTTGTAATTATTTCCGAAAACAACAAGAAACTGGAAACAAAGTAAACGGACCCTTAATGTTTGGATATTTCATAATGGGCAGCATGGAATCAAACGGAGTGAATGGAATGGAAAGGAACAAAGTTACCATCTCATTCCATACCTCCAAATTGAGAGGGAAGAAACATTGAGGTATTGGATGGAATGGGTTGAAATCCATTCCACCAGGTTCCATTCCATTCCATCCTATTTTAAATAATCCAACAATAGACCTAGTATCATTCCATTCCGCTCCCGTCTATCTATTCCATCAATCCAAACATAGCCTTTGTTTGCACTACAATTCGCCAATAAAAATATAAAATAACATTTTAGGCACCTCATTATTTTTTATTGTTTTTAGTTTTTAGTGATTATCTGTAGGAAAATAATATACATGTTATGTTTTTATTTAAGAAAAGAACCACAAGCATAACTTTACCTCTGTTTTGTTTTATTGGGGAGGGGAGGGTTAGAAGAAAAATGGAACTTATGTGCCTTAAATGGCATTGGCATGTAATGTGTGTTATTTATACGTATGTATGTTGTTTGTTGCTAATGCAGTGCAGAGTCCTTCAAGTAGTGACTCCACCCATGCCTATTTCGATTAAGTCATCGGAATTGCTTGTACTGCATTTCTTGTTTAGTATATGCCAAGAAATTGTGTTATCAGTGATGTATTTTGCAAGTAGAGTACATGTTATTGTTATTGGTAAGAAAATGTTGCACTTGACCATGTCAAGAAGAATTTATGTTCATTTCTGCAAGTACAAATTTTTTATAAAAAAAAAAGAAACCAAACTAGATTATGGAATATATTATTTGCATTCCATCAGCCTCAAACACACATCCTTATAATCTTGTAGTTGCTTTAGGTTTTGGAACTGCGAGGACAGAAGCTTGAGGTCAGGATTGTTAACATTGCCGAACAAGAGGTCTGGATTCATCCTTTTATCTCTTGTACTACTTAAAAGTTGTTTGATGGGATTCTGTTTCTGTGTTGGTATGTAACCTGATAAGACAATTTTCAAACTGTAGGAGGTTGATGAGTTTATAATTGGGCTTCCCAAATCTTCTGATGGGAAGGAAACACCACAATCAAACAAAGTTCGTAGTGTTGCAGGAAGGCTTGCTGTTCGAGCTGCTGAGAGGTAAGGCATTTCAATGTAGCATATACGATTTAAATATACTCTATTTATAATTTCCAAAATAAGAAAATGAATAACAGTAGGCTGAATTGTTCATTATATGCTAATAATCACATTTCACAAACACATTCTTCTTCAGTGACAATTTTATATATTATATTCTATTCATTTCACAAGCTGCTAAATGAACCGAACCCTGAGTTATGACTTATGGAAATGGCTCCAACACCCAGTGCCTGACCTTAGCAATCATATTAAGTGGCTTTATTATTCTTCTATGTCTCTTACATTTCTTGAACTAGCAATTCAACTTGCCATTATTTCATGCTAACAATACATTTCCTTTCTCGTCTAATATTGACTTAGTTACCAGAAGGGAGAAAAAATATATATCACTTAAGTTCGGTGATAAGTTTGAATTATGTTTCTGGAAGGCTCCTGAAGTCCTGATAGAGGTTTCTAAATTGATATAGTTATTTATATTACCATTTTAGTCGTCTATTATATATCTCAACTCTAATTTCAGGGGTTGGAGAGTATACCTGCAGGATGAACATGGGACAACAACAGAAGCAGTAGATCGAATGGTCAACATGTAATTGCTTTGGATCTTCTTCTTTATTGATTGGATTATTTCCTTTGAATTCTACTCTTACTTTCCTTTTACCCCTAAATAATATGAATTGTTAAGGAGTATGTTTCATGGGCCATTTTATATCTCGGTGATTGTTCGGCATCAGGTTCATCGTCACCTAAGTGTAAAGTTAACACAGGTTATGCTGCTAGTCAAGATTTTGTATTCACTATTCAGTTAGATGCCTCTTTCTCCTCTCTCTCTCTCTATCTTGTTTCTCTCTTTTCAAAATCAGCTATAAAAAACGCAGCGTAAGAGACATATTACAATATCTGTATGTACTTGTGTAGTTTGAGGCCATTTTTGGTACAAAATTGGTTGCCTCTGAAGAAAGATGCTTTTTTCACACTAGTTATGGTTCTTATGCCTCTGAAGTTGTTATCCTCTTAACCTCTGAACGCTTTTGTTTGGGTAACTAGGAGGCCCCTATTGGGATCTAATGGGGAATGAGGATCACTTGTAGCAGAGGAAATACTTACATTAATCATTTTCTCTTCACAGTAGGATCTGAAAGTCAAATATAGATTACTTTTTCTGTTGATACAAAAAAATTCCTTTTAAAAGATGTCATGCAAAGTGTTTTATAAAATTTATTACTTTATTGGGGGATTGACACACTTATAACTCTTTCAGGGGCCTAAGTAAGTCCTCCCGGCAAAGCAAACTTGATGCTTATGCTGCCGTGGTAAGTGAATATCATGTTTGGTGCCTTTATTGAAATATATTCCATTCATACAAAGCTCTATCTGTATTTATGATATCTACTTTTATGCTCTATTTGTGGCAATTCTGAGATAATTAGAGTCTGTCACAAAAAAAATTTCAGATGGTGCTGGAGAGATATTTCTCAACATCAGGTCAGGATACGGAACTTGTTTTGCCCAGGAATTCAGAACTACAAGCAAAACTTCAAAGGGGTCCTCCCAAGGATTTAGATTTTTTCTCGGATGAAGACTAATCACAGAATAAATACCTATTGCGGTTAGCTTCTGCAGTGAATTCTTATAGTTGTGCCTGGTAAGAGACCTGAGATGCAGCTTACGTGTATTGTTCCATCATTCTTGTTGCCAAATTACAGGTATGCAAAAGAAAGTTTTGGGAAAAGAGAAACATATTCCAACAATCAGTATTCAACATGAAGGATTTCGATTTTGCATCTGGAAATGGACGGTAGCATGGAGAAAATGACTATTCAAGGCATTAAAATTATTGTAAAGCAGTATTTATAATAGTAGATATTGGTCATGTAGGTTGTTGCAAATTTAACAGCATCTGAACTTAGTATCTTAAGAAGATGAAGCTGCTTATGAGTAATGCTTGTCTAGCAAAACTAATACCAGAAGATGTCACTCTCAGCTATGTAATAGTTGTGAAACAAAACTGAAAAGGGTATTGTGATTCTGTCTGGTAAATAGTTGTGACAGTAGCATTACTCATGGCTTATTGTGCATGTTTTCTAATTCCCAATTTTCCATCTTTTCTGTGTTTGTGGGTTAACCAATTCTGATACATATGTGCATAGTGATGGTGAACAGACGCAACCGCCCTTCCTCTGTGTTCACAAAATTTTTGGAAGAGGGAAGGTGAGGCGCCCTGCGTAGTGATTTCCTCTGTGTTCATAAATTTGGAAGGGTCGAGGGAAATAAATATACACCATTCAACTTATCATTCTACATGTCAAAAATATGTTATAGGAATTGTTATAATGATGTAGACTGATGTGAGATATACATCATCTTTCTTTTTTTAAATTAAATATGATGATTGAGTCATTGGTTCACATTGATTTAAATGGTTATAAATTGGTGCATGACATTTTTACAGCAAGTTAATCGTTTTGTTAACATAACTGAATCTGTATACAAAATATACTTTCATGTGGTATATGGTACCTAATGCCAGAGGTGATACACCAAAAACTTGCATTACCGGTGAACTAGATTGCAATTATTATTTTTTATGCAGCAAGCCCTGGTTCCAATGCAAAAACTACATTCAGTTTGCAGTTTGGGGTGAACAAATAGTACCTTATGTAATGTCAGAGGTATACACCAAAAACTTGCATTACCGGTGAACTAGATTGCAATTTTTTTCTGCAGCAAGCCCTGGTGCCAATGCAAAAAATTACATTCAGCTTGCAACTTGGGGTGATTAAGTCGGTGGGAGCACCAAAACTCGCAATAGATCCGAGTTTTTCAGCTGTAACATTGTACTTTGACGTATATAAATGATCAAGTAAAGAAACCCTTGTGAGAAAAATACGTAACACAGGCCACGGTGCTAACAAACCACACACCGTGATAGTTTGAAACTTTAAGTATACATGAGATTCCCTTTTTAGCGCAAGCCTCGTATATCAGAAAAATGGTGGCCCCATTGTGGGGTCTAAGAGGGTGCATCACAGCTCAAAGCATCTATGAAACCAGGACAAAATACTGATCATGCCATTTTTGTGAAGTTTTCGACAACGATAAGATCCTTTTTCCAATCAATTGAGAGACAATGACCATCTTAATTTCACAATGAATTTGGCCTCTACTAAGCACAGTTAAATTGCAATAACTAAGGAATTAGACTTCAGTTAGTTAAAAGATTTAACCTTCAAGCAATTAATTGAAATTTGAATAATTAACTAACTGGCAATGCAAAGGATTCTGTGTATGAAGAATCTACAATCATAATTTGATACAATCGGATCCCAACAGATTTTTATCAGGGTTCCATCTCACTATGTTTGTTCTTTTAAATTGAAAAACAAAAATTGTTAACTGCTTTCTATACTTCAATTTTGATATCCTCAAACTGCTGCTCATAATCCGAAGAGCGGAAGAGGAAATCATTATAGGTTGGGGTTCAAGAGGAGGAAGCATCAAATTTTCTCTTTTGGGAGCCCTTGGTGAGAAGCTTGGGTGTCATTAGTACATGGATTTGTCTTCCATGCAGCGCTTGTTTAATCTCTTGAGCCTGAGTTGTGGTCCTCGACCCTCGAGGTGGCTTCAGGCAATCAGAAGTATGGTGAAGCACTTCTTGGACTGCTTTTCAGCATTCCCAATAGGATGACCTTTTTAATTTGGCCATCGCAGTTTGGTTGAACTTGAGGAATCCTTGTTGTCCCCCTCTTGTGGAATCTTATGTGAAACACAATTTTTAGGTTCCATGGAAAAGCTAGCTGGGAGGGTTGCTCAAGTCATTACAAGTGGTACTTTGGCCACTTAACCGATGTGGGATCTGAACACAACCCTTTCTTCACAAAACATCTAGAGTAAGGTTTGCAAGACATGGATAGCCAAGTGAGATAGGCTTTGATACCATATTTGAATAATCAGGCTCAACTCCACCCTCAGAAGCTAGCACGTGTTGATAAGGTTTCCCAAAGTCAGTCCTTTGCCACATATTTCACCCATCAGGACCTTACCACTTCCTACAAAGAAACAAAAAAAGTACTCAAATGTCGAAAATAGATGTGTTTAGATGGTCAAATAAAGAAACACACCATAAATTACTATCAATGGAGATAAACAAATAAATAAATATGTTCATGGAATTTAAGGGACAGAAATACTGGCCTGACATTGCCATTATTTATGTGACAAAGATGATCAAAAATTGCCAATAAAGGTTGGTCCAGTTGGTAAGGATACGGCTCATAACCCACAAGGTCGTGAGTTCGAATCCCACTACCAATGTGAGAACCTCATTGGTGGGTAATAAATACCTCTGTAAGCGTTCATTGAGCCCTGAGGCCTGCCCTGACCCTGGTGAGCCCCCAGGACATAACTCACCTAAACTTTTGAGCCAAAAAAAAAAAAAAAGATGATCGACGATTACTCTTGTGCACGGAATTACCATCTTCCAAACTTCACATTGACTGAGAAGAAAATGTTTCAAAGAAACCAAAGCTAAGGAAAAATATAAAAGTAAATGACACAAACTTCTACATCGTAGAACTCAATAAAAATTGATTGGTATTCAAATAACTATCAGGGCTTTCTAATATGATGTCGTGTTTCATGTACCAATTCAAATGTTATCAGAGGCATGCATTTAGTACAAGTGTAATATGCACGGAACTTGATGCACAAGAAAGATCAAACTAATCTACTTTCCACACTTCATAAAGTTGCATTCATATGCTAGGATCAACAGAGTACCTACGCGAGAACCAAAACCAACAACGGAAGAACTCTAATCAACTTCCTCAAACCCAAGAATATAACTCAATTGAATTTCATTAAAATTCATAATTAACTGCTTCCAACTCGCAAAAGTAGTTTCAACCAATCAATACAATCCACCAACAATATCACAATGTCTAGCACAAAGTCCTGACCTAGTTCTTAGCACAATATAACAACAAAAAAAAATTTATGTAACAAATGCAATAAAACATCTTAGGCATACCCAGTGGTTGGAGGTAGAGGCATGAGAAAGATATTACATTGTTCAACTTCTGCACCCACCATTTGGAATACCAGCCTTCAGTTAGTGATCAGCTTCTATCTCCATGTAGCATGACCAAAGTAACAGACCAATGTATATAACTTTCACAAATCAAGAACCTGCCCAACAGAAAATTGAATATAATCATAAATTGAATATAATCATAAATATAAAGCTGTAAGAATCTATATATAAAAAGAACTTAAAAGCTAGACAGTACTCAACAGGGAAATCAAATTAAATACTCCATTCCAAGTAAACCCCAACTAGAATTATGTGAACCAAACACAATCTACAATTACTATTATTCATACCCAAGTTGACGCCCATGCTATTCTTGCCAAGAGCAAGCACTACAGATACAAGCCAACACAACGAATACATAACAATGAATCATGGACATAACATAGCGAGACTGAGAAGTTCAAATCATTTTACAATACACTCAAAAACTGATTTCATCAACCTGGGGATTGCTTCTTGGCACCCTAGAAGCCTACATTGACAACCAACAAAGATTCTTCCTGTAAATTTAATACACTCAAAAAGTGATTTCATCAACCTCCTAGGTTTTCTAGGGGTTGCTTCTTGGAATCCAAGAATCACATCTAGACAACCAAAAGTGATTCCTCCTGTAATTGGGTGTTATAAATATTTTGGCCATTACACAAACAGATTCGGATTCTGGAAAACATAGAAAAATTAGATTTTGGCAAAAGCATATTCGCTTCTTGTCTTTGCCAAAAGAAATGGCTCTTATATTTAGTTTTCAAACACAAGACATCACTTACATTTCCCTACACTAAACAATGTTCCAAAACACAGTTGTTTCAATCAAAACACCCTTTTTCTGGACAAGTGATTCTCTTCAAAATATGAAATCTCGAGAAACCATGAATACAAACTCGACTCATATTTCAAAAAGTTTGGGAGATGAGAATGATCAATGCATCAAGTTTGTCGGTGACATCGTAAAGCAAGCTTGAGATAGTAGCCTACACATATGGTTACATAAAGGAGTTAGTTTAAAAAGAACTGAAACTATCAGCCAGAGAAGCTAATGACTGAATGCATTGCGGAGCACCCACCACTAAAAACACTATAGCAATATAACAGATTGCAGAGCAGCCACTATAACGGAGAAAGTCATTGAAATGAAAAAACTTCCAAAGTTTGTGAAATATACATAAGTTGATAATCCTAATAGTTTTAAACCTTTATACCATAAATAAATAAACAATGAACAATAATCAAACTTTCATTACTCAATTTATGACGCATTTATCAAATATCTTGGTCCAAGCATTACAAAAAAATTCAATACCAATGGAAAAAGTCTAACAAGCATAAATAAATTAATTAATAAAAAGACATTTGTTACCTTAAAAAAGGGCAATGCTGCCAATTACCAAAACCATAAAGACAGATATAAATTACCAAAAAAGGACAGTGATGTCTTTTCTCTTTTAGTTAGCAGTTCGCTCAGAAGGTAGAAAGAAAAAGGG
Source organism: Sophora flavescens (assembly GCA_030762895.1). Taxonomy (NCBI): domain Eukaryota; kingdom Viridiplantae; phylum Streptophyta; class Magnoliopsida; order Fabales; family Fabaceae; genus Sophora; species Sophora flavescens. The sequence continues at coordinate 96,017,354 of CM061068.1, read as the reverse complement.
AAAGAAAAAAATTCATAGGGCCGACTGTTGTGCAAGAAGACAAAGAGCCATGTGGAACAGAGGAAAGTTCTGAACAGGCAAAGCAGGGAATGGCAATGCGCGGAGTGAAAACCGGTGATGTAACTTATGCTATGTTTGGGAGGGAGAAATGGTGGAAAGGGAAGAGATGAAGGGAAACTTCTAGTTTGGATGTTGAAGTAAAAAAAACAAAAACAAAAGTCAGAGATGCTCCCTTCCCCCTGTTTGAGATTTAAAATTAAAGTAGAAGTAGATAAATTATAAATTAGGTTTCCAATATAGCCCTTAGGTTGTCAATCTTATAACAAAAGCCAAAGGTCTATATGTAGTCTAAAGTTTAACTATTTTTTTTATAGGCACATGTTAGTGTTAATGTTAGTATTTTGTTGGTGGGTGGGGTTTGAACCCTCAACCTCCTTATCACGTCACTCCTTAACTCCCCACCTTGACCACCTTATGACTCCCGATAACTATTAACTATTTAACTTAAAAACAATCTGCTTGCCCTCCTTACATCCCCAATTAGAGGGTAAAGAATTTTTGGGTTTTGAGGGTAAAAGAGAAAGAACACTTTCTCCACAATAAAAATCATCCAATCAAGGATAGGGGCCATTTTCCCTTCCCTTCCCCTCCCTACCCCCACCCAAATAATACATTAGGGATCTGACTGGATGATCAATGCACGTTCTCCGATCTAGGGGCTATAGAGCTGGACTGAGGCTCACAGCAAACTTCGGGAACTAACAAGACGGACAATGGGTTATAGCTGGATGCCATAAAAGCAGTCACTATTCAAGCCGCCACCAGAAGCAATTGAGAGCAGAGGGGCTCCTTTCCGTGGCAGCACAATAGCGACCACTCCAGCCACTATTAACTATGCTGATCCAGGCATTGTCAAAGTCAAACTTATAAAATGGATTTAGCCACCACACATTCTTGAGTCATCAATTACAAATAACACGGACAGATTTCCATTTCCCTCTAATTCAGTTTTTTTTCTTTTTCTTTTTCTTTTTCTGTTAAATAGTTCATTTATTTCTATCTGACGTAATAGTGAAATTCAATTTTTGTAAAAAGATAGAGCAAAATTATGGTAGAAACTTCTTGATAAAATATTATAACATCATCGTCACCAATCATTGGTAACTTAAACTGTACCTTTCACATAAAATAACTTTTCAGTCTTCATGTAACGAGAATGTTATGATACATCGAGATTTGGGATGATTTTTGGAAGCAATCTGTAAGATGGCCTTGAACTTGACTCACCATCACTATTTAGGAATGTGAGTTCACTTTCAAGAACAGAATAAGCTTCTGAAAAAGCCTGCACCAATACTATAACTCATGAAAAACATTAACGGTAGGCAATAATTGAACATGTGAATTATGTTTGACAACTTCACAAAACAAAAAAAAACCACAGCTTAAGCAATTCCGGTCAATTATGTTGTAATTTTTCAAAGACTACCATACTTAAACATGAGTTGTCCATTCTCTGAAACTTTCAAGACTAACATACGCAGTTTCTCTAAGAAAATAAGACACAAGGTTAATCAAAAGGCTGATATTTATATATTTAATTTACTTGATTACTTAACAGCTATCCATTATTCCAAGATTTTGTAGTTCTTATTAAAATCAGAAATACATTTGTCAACCTCAAAAATATCAGATGCACTATTACAGAAAATTATAAATACACAATAATCAATAAATTATAGTAGCATTTTACTACCAGAATCACCTAAGCCATATCATTCATAGCAGCAACTACAAGAAATATAATTTAAACAGCTTAAGGTATCCACCATAGTTTTCCTTTTTCTGTCATGGCATTGCAAAAGAGGATAATTACCTTAATACATTGATGTATTCGGAAGCAATTCCTTCCCACATTGTTTGTTGGGAAAAGAGGATCATCTATGTGTATTGGATCAATGCTGCAAGTACTTGTCAATTAGTTGGAGAAAAAGATAATGAAAGGATATCATACTAGTATACTACGCAGAAAATATGATTTCTTTACCTACAACCTCTTTCTCTTTTGATATAAAGTCCACTTCCCTGCACTGATATCCGCATTTGGCGAGGATCAAACACATTCCTAGAAGAAAAATCATGGAATTGCTTTTAACCAAAAACAACTTCATAAAAATATATAGTGTCCAATCTAATAGCAACAAGAAAATATAGAATTATCATCAGTTCTCACCCAAAAAAGTAAAGAAAATCCATCAGAAGGCTTCCATAGTTCTGCACGAAAAAGGGAAGTTTATTTAGTAGCAGTGACATAACTAGAAGAAAAAGTAACTAACAGTAAGAACTACAATCCAACATGAGCCAGCTTGATTCTTTTATACTAAATCCTCCTGATTAAAAAAAAAAAAAAAAAAACTGGGTCTGAATCTTTGTCCTCTTTCAATTGTGTCATACAGCCCTTGGATTAAGTATAAAAGTCAGAAAGTGACCACTATTAACAGCAACATATATGACTAGGAGCAAACACGAATAACTAAAGAGAACAAAGTTTACTTGGTTGATTGGTCGGCCAAGATGGTGCTCATGCTGAAGAAACCGAATGATTAGTAACACCTACACTACCAACAAAAATAAAATGCAGAGTTAGAAGATACAGACTACATGCTTCTCAGCAAGAAAATTCAAATCTCAAGGAAACACCCAAAAAAAGGAGCTTCCTTAAATCCTAAAATTTTGTGGAACAGCATAGCGGCAGAAAGAGAAAAGTAGATTTATTACATACTATGGTGACAAAACAAACAAGTGATAACGAGAAAGGCAATAAGGCATAAAGCATGTTTAAGTGTATACTATTTGCTACATGCTCAAATTCAAAATCAAAACATATCTAGAGCATAAATGCCCAAAGAAATTGAGATAGCAAAAAACTAATTTCCCTTTTCCACCTCATCGTCACTAAAGTACCAAGGACAAGGTTGTAAGCATAGAAACATTTATCAGACCATTTCAGTTAGATCATATAAATCAGATATAATCATAGATGCCAGTCCATCGACATCCTGTGGAAAAAATAAAATAAAAACTAGTCTATAAAACTTTGAACTCATCAAGTAAAGCAATAAATGAGATCGCATCTTCAAACCTCCTAGACTATCAATTTGTGTTACTTCAGCACAATGAGGGCTTGAGAAAATAAAATTGTATTTGTATGTAAAAGGAACCAACTATGCATACCAAACAGTAGGAACTTAAGCCGCCAGAGTATGACTGATCAAGACTCCGATCTGCCAGAAACTGTTTTAGTACAAAAGCAAGTGGAGTAGCAGCAGGAAATTGTTCCGTCAACTCCTTAACCTACATTCAGCATTATGGTAATTTTGAATTACCAAGTAATAAAAATGAGAATCATATGTTACATTTCATCTCAATACTTATTACTACAACAAAATATCTGGAAGCACGAAAATGCATTAGTAGTCTAAGGATCACCCCAATACCTAGTCAAGTTTTACTTCAGTTAAAGATGGAGATTGGTTTAATGCCTATCCAAATGGAAACTTGAGACCAAACGTAATGGAAGACTATAAAGTCCATATTCCACACTGGAGATCAGATACAGTATAACCAGAATATAGAGCCACGACTCATTCACTTATAATTGATTATATTCATAGCGTCTTTTGGGTATGAATAATTCCAACCAGTGGACTCATTGGGTTCGGGTGCTTCTAAACCAATTTCTTGAAGTATCGAATCCCCAAAAATATAATTGTTTTTCTGTGCCTACCCCAATATCTTCTGAAGCAATATAAAAAATTGTAAAAGAGCAAGCTGTTGCTAATATGCTTGTTAAACCAAGGGAGCACCAGGCTGAATTATTTGTAAACATACCAGGAAGATACAACATAAAAACATAACATATACATTCCAACTTTAGTTAAGGCACTATATAACTATACCATTAGGCTTTTTTCACAGAACAGTTTTTGTTTTATTTCCTATCATTAAAGAAAAATAAGTTGAACACTTCACTGGTAGGCATCCAATTCTATGTATGTAACATGGCAAACATTTCCTTTCAGTGTACCCCAACCACCCACCTGAATTTTCTTCTTGCGATGAAAATATATTTTTATAAAAGAAGTGAAATTTATAAAAAAGAAGGTATTTAATTAAACAAAAATAACATAGTTCCTTCAAAATTCATAATCAATCAAATAAAGTATGTTATTCTCCACTTGAACTAGCCAAAAGTCTAATGCTAAGCACCAGCATTGAACTTTCTATACATTTGTCCTTTTGACTAGAACATGGATAGGTTTCCAGCAGAAAAATCAAATCCACACCAACAAAATAGCAAACCAGAAAATTTTATATAATTAAAATCCCTTTAGTCATGAAAAATTACCATTTCTGTAGTTTGGAGTCCTGTATGTGATGGGGACTTAAAGCTGATATCAAGACGAACTGATTTGGATTCTTTTGAGGTATCAAAAATTTTTTGGGAGCTTTTTGGCAAAGCTGAATCTTCTAATTGGATAATATCAGAATGACTTTCATTACCATGTTCACTAGGAGTACCATGGGGCTCTTCTTTTAATGATTGTACCATAGGAGCCGAAGAAGTAATAGCATCCTGCGGTACTTCCACCACGAGCATAATAATAGGTATCTAATAGCCAAAAGATACAGAATGAAATGTTACTTAAAATGAAGTTAGAAGAATACTTAAATATTTGATAATAACAGCTTAAGGGAAGAAATATTACAGCAGTATTTTCCACTGTCTTCAGAGAATCACTTTTTACCCAATCCTGATTGGCAAGATACCTAGCTGCATGCTGGCACACAGACACAATAGTTGATAAATATTAGGATGTGCTGAAAAATTTGTAATTCTTGTTATTATTATCATTAAAAAGATATTTGCAAAGACAAAAGCAGATATCATTATATCCAGTTATCCACCAATTACACCATTACAAGAAGAAAGGAAACAAGAGTAAGTGCAACAAGTAAGACTGTAAGTTGAGTAGTGTGATTGAGGGATAAAGGAAAACATTCTAACATAGGAGAAAGAAACCAATCAATGAGCTGGCAAGTTCATTATTTTAAATCAGAGTAGTGTGTTTTGTATATCTCATTGTAGGTGTCACAAAATCTTATACAAACCCCACTTAACATAGAAGTGCACACCCAACACACGCAGATGAGGAATACAAAGTGCAGGTAGCACAGGGCCTGAATATTGTCAATATACCTGAAGACATGTTTCTTTAATACCATTACGACCTTCTAGTATTCCAGCTTCTTTAATAGGTTCCTGAAATTTTATTCAAAATATAAAGAGAAACAAAAAGAAAGTTAAACCATCAAAAGTAATGGCATAGCAAGTAAAACAAACAAGAGAAAAACAATAGCATACCAGGTTCCTCACTGGAGGCAGACAAACCACAAGGTCAACATCACTTGTTGGAAGAGACATACCAGTTGCATTTGAACCAAATATGTTTGTCCTGGATCTGGGCCAAAGAACCTGAAGAGATCGGGTAACTCTCTTGACAGCCCAGTTAATGTAAGGCCTCCTGGCCATATTTTCTGCAGCAACCTTGAATTCCATCATAATCATAAATAACATATTAGAATTTTTTTGTCTTCTGGTGTTAATATTATGAAATATAAGGTTTCTACAGATTCAACACGTTGCACAAGTTTTACTTTTAAAAATTATCCATGTAAGAAATTATGACAACAAAGAAAAATATATCAATTTAAATAAAAATTATGTGAGGTATGCCCAAAATCTGGACCATTCAGAAAAGGTTAAAATGGACCAGGATTTTATCCACTGGTTTACGGAGGAGAATGTGAGATGCATGTGAGTGTCAGTATGTGTAAGCAGCATTACTCAACAAAAATATACCTGTCTACAGAAAGAGTCAATTTCATCATGGAGAAGGCCATGCATCAAAGATAAAGGTGCATTCCGTGCAGAACAGCTTTGTGACTCAGGTTGCAAAGGAAAGGTGACATCAGGCTGTATAATTAAAACCCCGCAATGAACACCAACATATATCTATAAAGTAGGACTTAAGTAAGGATCTTTCTTACATGTTCCTGGTCACGTGCTATCTGCGACATTGCAATCAGGCGGTCCTGCAGCAGGGCGGCAGGTAAAGGCTGAATCATAGGTCGCACTTTAAGATTACTACTTCTCCATGACGGCCAGACAACTTCAGCACCCTCCATTCTTAAACAAGCTTCCTCCAAATTACTTCCATCATGATACCAGCCTCTCATTCCCCAGTGCCTTGGGCTGGAACTACCAGATCTAACTGTTGGAAAACCCCTTTGTTTCCTGGAGTCACTCACAGGGGAGGGTGGGGGTGGACGTGGAGCCCGTGGTACACAAAGCACCACAGGCGATGGCGGCCGCTTTATACGAGGCTGCTCCCGCCTGGTAGGAGGAACACGAGGGCTTTTATGATCAACGCTACGCTTAAAGTCGGATCTTGACCTTTCCCTTGACAAGTTAGGAATAATTATTGGCCGTAGAAGGGGGTATGGATGTGAATCGCTTGCCTTCCCTTCAACATCTCCAGGTAAATTATTACCCAGTGAACCAGAAGTACTCTCATCCACTGCTGCATCTGTAACTGATGCAGAATGCAATACCTTTCCAGGTACTTCATTACCCGACATCACATAACCAACAGTCTGGGGCCCAGTACCTACAGGATCAAATGGAGAACAAAACGTAGCAGCAGTGGGTGAAGTCAAACCATTTGTACTGTATGAAGATGAGAAAGCAACCATGTCATCCACAGCCCTATTCATGTCAGCTTCACGCAAAGTCCACAAACTGTCGTCAGAACTAAGAGAGGGAGGTCGGGAGAAACCTGTTCCTGGATAATCAGAAGGGTTCCAGTACATTATGCCACCACCAAAATATTGATTATAATCTAAACCAGAAACAGCATGAACCTCGTATTCTTCCTCTGATACCCAGTGATTGTCATATTCATCTGCCAGCTCCTGTGTATTTGTTAGATCAGGTGAATCAAATATATCACCAGAATACTTTCGTTCCTCATCAGGAGCTGTTGCATCAGCTTGCACACTGTGAACAGCCAACCCTTTTGAAAATGTACACTGCCGCCTGGAAATAAAACCAGAGTCATAGTTACAGTTTGGTGATGGAGCCATGCCTCCACGAAAAACTGGAGGCCAGTCTAAACTCATGGGAATAGGATGAGACAGAATTCGGTTGCATCCACCTTCAATAGGTGTATTTCTTGCCTGCTGTAATGTGGGAACAAATGAGTGACAGAAGTGGTTATGCCAATGGCGCCCAACATCCAGATGCAATCTATCAGTGGCAGGAGGAAGATGTGAGTTAATAGATGGAAAATAGATAGAAGGTACACCAGGCCACTCATAAGGACTGCATTTTGAGAAAGCTAAATTTCTACTTTCAAATAGACATCTATCTTGCCCCTTCAACAGCCCAAATTCTTTTACATTAACCTCTCTGATTGGTTTGTCAGAAACAGTTGACTTAATGTCAGCTTCAGCTGCACATATTGGACTGGTATCTTCATTGCTGAAGAAACTACCATGCTTCAATGCAGGTACAGGCGGAGTTACAGCAATACTATCTGCATCACAAGTTAAAGTATCTAACCCAGAAGACAAAGTTTTCCTTTCATTTGACAATAAACAACACTGAGGACCGGAACTTTCAGGAAGATCTTCAACATCCACTCCTTCAACTTTCCTGGTAGAACTGTTCTCCTTAGTAGGCCCACTGACAGAAGTACAAAGGCTTGAATTTGAAGCAAGGATGTCATTACCAATTGAATTGTCATTTTTGACATTCTGAATGGTAGAACTATCAAAAAGCCTACCACATATTGCCAGCTCACCTTCAGAAATAGCAGTAGTAGAGGTAACATCCGTAATTGACTTTTGAGAATCTCCAAGCTCACCGTTAACAAGGGTGTTTTTACTTTTATTTTTCTCTCTTCTACTTCTTCTTGGAGTAGTTCGAAGTTTGCCAGCATCCAATCCCCGAGTTTGATCCTGATGAAAAGTGGCTTGTTATAAACATCGAAATCTTTAGCAATAAATATCATCCAGATTAAACAAAAAAGATTGCAACCATTTTTATAGTTGAAGATGAGCTCCTCATAGAAATCTCCTTCACCAGAGGAACGTCAGGAAGTTCCCTGGATCCCGCTAAATCATCTTTCATTTTATTATCTACTACACAATCGATGTCCTGAAATACCATATTGAACAAATCAGGATTTTAAACTGACAGCATTTATGCAATAAAATCATTCCATCTAACTCTTAAATTAGTACCTTCGGTGGATTTTCACGCAAGATACCATCCATACATTTCTTTGGGACAGGATTTTGCCTTTTAGTATTGCGGGTCCGCCCCTTCTTTTTGCGGTTACAAATACTAAGCTTTTCTTTAGGTTTACCTGATGAACCACTGTCAAGTCCCTCTCCTAGAAGTTCAAGTTTTGTGCAGTCAAGTGAAATAACCATCAGAAACCCTCGCATTTTTCTTAATATACAATCAGATATTGTACAGACAGAACCCAACGAACTAAAGAATAGCTTTCCAACATCATATTCACTATTAAGAGATGTTATTATCTTATTAACATCCTGAAGCACAACTAAGGAATTGAAGGCTCTGGCTAAAGCAGCAGGTTTTTTATAAAAAGTGAGTGGTGTAATAACTGGTCCAAATTCTACATCATCGGGAAATGTTCGGATGGTCCTTTGAGATGATGCAGGGCGGTTGTATTGCTGTAACTTATCAACTCCCACACTGTATAGCCAAATCTCATCCCCAGAAGCACTACTTGCCACTTTCAAAACTTCCTGAGTCTGAAACTTACAAATCAAAAGTCAGCCTAATACTTAGAGAAGGCCTCAAAAATATATTAACCTAAATTACAAGATGTATGAATATGCTAACTGACAACCCCTGGAGTTATGAAATCATAAAAAATGGAAAGTGCACAAACTATTCATCACATGAACTAGATAATGCAAAGAACCTTTAATATAAATATAACATAAAGTATCTAACAGGAATAAAAATTGGTTGAATCAACTTTTATCCAATGTGAAACTGATTTGAAACATCAGATTTAGAAATTAGTTTATAAATCTTAGAAAATCAGTAACCGTCTTTTTTCAATAAACAAGAAAATGAAAGAGTTTCCCAGTCTTCTGTACTCTCCTCTTTATTACAGATACTTATCATTAGTGTATCCACATTTTTCAGATTACTGGCCAAACAAAGTGGAATTTTTATATATTTTGGAATAAAATACAATTTTATAATTAGCAAAAAGTATATGGCATAACATACTATAAGACAAATCTAATTTTTTAAATAAAAAAGTAACATTTCAATTTGAACCTATACATAAAACATCCATTAATATGCATGTATATCTTCAATCATATCATCAAATTCAAGATACCACTATAAGCAGCTCTAGTTTAAGTATGAAAGATGTCCCATTTCAAAAATAAAGGCATAAATGACTATTAAGTAGGTCTATTATTTTCCTCCATTCCCTTTTCTTTTCCCTCTTTACCCCTTCTCCCAAACAGGTCGGTATCCCCTACACCCCATAACTACTACCTACTACTAAGGACTATAAAGGTTAGAACATAGAATCTAAGAAGCAGGGACATTGCTCCTTGAGGTGGAGTGTCAAACACACTTCCAACACCAACACTTCTCCAGAGCCTGTACCACACACGTTGGACATTGCTCACCAGGTACATCCAATTAAAATTTGTTTTTTGAATTTTTGTCAGCTCAAACACACACCAGACACGATTTGAACATTCAGCCGACGCCCCAAAATGGCTTGATACTTGAAGGACACAGCTCTTTTGAAAAATTTCAATAATTCAGAAAGTTCTTAGATGGACTAGACTAGACCCTTTCTTAATTTTTTGGCTTTACATAAATAGATTGAAGGTGAAAGATATAGTTCATCTTCCTGTTTTGGATTCTTTTATATACAAAATGCTTACAGTGTATAATGATGCCTCTTAGTATTTTTTTTTGGAAGGCTCGATATCATTGGGAAAATGTAAAGCTTAGAAGGTTGTTCTGAGAAGGCGAATATATAAATCCTATTTCTCAATTTACATCTTTCATATTTAATTTCATTTGGCTTGCTTACACACACAGAAATATTGTAGTGTTGTGTCCTGCTGTCATAAATTTTGGACATTGTGTCTGAGCATCCATGTCAAGTCTGTTTTCATGCTTCATAGCTTCGAATATCCTATATAATTAACATTGTCATCAATCATCACCCGTAAATAACATCAGTATCTTTCACTAACAATCAAACATCACTTAAGCTCAAAAACAAAGGGAAAAGGTCAAAAGGAAAGGTGCTTTACAATCCCATAACAGTGGATGCACAATTGCACATATCAAAGTTCACTACAGAATATGTCAGTTTTATATTTGAAGCTGCTCCTTAACATTGCATAAATTTACTTTCAAGGAATGAAAGTAATTACTATTATAATTACTTTCTGATATTATTGGCAAATAGTGCATGATTACTATTAGGAAAACCCAAGTCCCATATTGACTAGAGATATAATGAGGGCTTATAAGTAGTGGGCAATCATCATCCTATGAGCTAGCTTTTGGGATTGAGTTAGGCCCAAAATCTAATATGATATCAAAGCTATCATAGATCCATTGTTGGGCCACCCATCATGTTATCCACGTACCAAGCCCAATAGTGCTGGGCGTGAGGGGGTGTATTGGAAAAAACCCAAGTCCCACATTGACTAGAGATATAATGAGGGCTTATAAGTAGTGGGCAATCCTCATCCTATGAGCTAGCTTTTGGGACTGAATTAAGCCTAAAATCTAATAATTACTATTACTTTTAATTATGTGTCAGTCACTTTTATGTTTAGTGTTTGCTGATACTGTACAGTGGATTAAAATTTAAAATCCCTCTCACCATCTTTCCAAACTGTTCTACATGACCAGATTTTGACAATATAGTGGATCCATTAAAACTGATACTCAAGCAAAACAATACTAGTACCTAAAATATGCCAGAACAGAGTAAACCAGGCTGAACTCTTCCTATGGACATTAAACTCAACAATACTCTATTCCTTTAACATCAGGTATCAATTCCTAACTATCCCGTCTATCCCACTTTCAACTTAACATCTTCCATGAACTTTGTTTTACCAAAATGGAAAATTGATAACCAGTTAGCATTAGTTATGCAACCAACACTAATATCATCATCTTCCTAACTATCCCATCTATTCCACTTTCAACTTAATATCTTCCATGAACTTTTTTTTTTATCAAAAAGCATTAATTATGCAACAAATACTAATATTATCAATCATCATATCAATAATTTAGAAGTTAGTTCCCACAAAAAGTACCAAATTTTTCGCAGCTTTACTCATGATGGTGGTGAAGACCTTCTTCCTCGTAACATCATCCAGATTCCTCCACCAATCCACACAACCCTTCTTCCTCCAAAACACATTCATCGCGATACCTGCGGAGTTCAACTTCTCCTTCAATTTCACCCCTCTCTTCCTCCCACCACAGCTGTTCAACCATGCCAACCTCATCGAAACCTCGATCCTATTAGCAAGAAAAGCCTCAATTCCATAATAACCCGTCGATTTAAGCCAATGCAGCTCCACCCAATCCGCCCCAAGCTCACAATCCTCCCCTCTGAGGAACCCCCCATTCGAAATCCCGTCCATCACCTCCACGAACCGGTCCACGCTCTCCACGAAGCCCTCGGCAAGGGCCACCGCGTCGAGGCCCCTCACGGAGCACGAGCAGGCCTCAACGCTCTCGCCCTCGCCAGACTGAAACAGCCTGGCGGACTCGAAGAGGGTCCGCCCGGCCTCGTCCGAGTCGGCGACCCGAGACAGGAGGCCGCGGGAGGTCTTGAAGCAGAGTGTCGGGAGGAAGGGTGGGTCCCGCGAGGGGAGGTCGGTGAGGAGGATGAATCGGCCATGGCCGTTGGCGCGAAGCTTCGATAGCATCTGGAGGAGGATTTGAACGAAGGTGGAATCGATTATCGTGAGGTGAGATTGGCGCTGGTGGATTGTGAGGGAAGAGAACCATTTGAGGATCGAAGACCTAGGGTTAGGGTTAGGGTTAGGGTTTTGGGATTGGGATTGGGAATGGTAGAGGGAAATGTGAGAGGTCAGCGAGTCAATGAGTTGATGGTGAGCCATGAGAGCGAGTTGTTGTGGTTTCAGAGTGTTGTGTTGTTGAGAATTTGATATGAGAGAGAGGAAAAGGTTAAGGTCCTGTTTGGTTTGGGTGTTTTGGAGGGTTTGGGAAGTTACTGGGAACAACGAGTGATAGAAAGGAAAGGGACGAAAGTGACGCGAGGAATGTGCGCAGGTTTTTTAGGCTTTTCTTTGCTGTTTTGTTTGGTACCTGACATGGGGCAAAGTCTGTGACTGTGACTGTCATAATCCGAGTTAAGGCCATGTTTGGATGGGAATATAAATTAAATTGAAAAGAAAAATAAAGCTGAAGAATAATTATTTTAAGTTGAATATATATAAAATAAAATGAATACAGGAGAAAGAGTAATTTTTGGAGTGTATAATTTGATAGGACTGTTGTCTTTTTTACTTTGCATGAAATAAAACACAGAAGAATATGGTAATAGATACAGTTTTTTGAAATTAGGGACGAAAATGAGTTTACTTGAAATACATTTTGCCTTATAAGATGTTAATAGATCTGTTTTGTAAGTATTGGCCACAGCCCAATTTTCCTCTCAACTATTTGCCTAATTCTTTTAGCTGGTCTAAAATTTCTTTGATAATCTTCATGGGTTAAAGTAACATTTTGGTCCCTACACTTGACACGAATTCTCGATTTGGTCCATGTATTTAAAATCTTAAAGAAAGTCTCCATTTGGCCCCGCTAGTACAAAATTTTAGGGACTGATTTGATAATTTTTGCTCATATAGGGACCAAATGGGTAACGATAGGACCAAATGGAGACTCTTTATGTACAGGGACCAAATCGAGAATTCGTGTCAAGTGTAGGGACCAAAATGTTACTTTAACCATCTTCATGCCTATATCACTTTCCCACTTAACCACTTCGGAGAAAGAAAAAAAAAAAACACAATTAGGAGGATTTCAGTCCAATTCAATACATGTCATGTGATTTTTTTGGAATTTGATGTAGCTTATGAAAATATAAATGTTGAGTAAAAAAAATGAAAACATAAATGTTTGCTATCCCATAAATCTATTTAAAGGCATATATTACATGAAAACTTTCTTATATAGCTTAAAAAAAACTTGATCATTTTTATTGATTTAACTTTTAAATAGATTTAACCTTGGTAAAAATATTATATTATATACAAAATAAATATATTATACTGATCTATAATTAGTAAATTAATATATTATAAATTTTTAATTATATAAATATTCAATAAATAGATCTCATTTTTTTGACACCAGAATAAATAAATCTCATATTACAAATAAATTTGCAATTACATGTGACCATGAAGTGATGGGTAATACCTTTATGGATAACTAGTACAAAGTACAAACGACTCATGGAAAGGCAGGTGATATTATATATGGTATACCCATTGATGAATCCGTCTGTAATATTACCAACAACTATGATAACGGTAACCTTTACTAATGGCTAATCATGAGAACATTACTGATAGGTTTTTTAAAAAAACATATTATTAACCAAATAAAGCACTAAAAAAACCTAAAAATGCAATATCTTTCAATACTTCCAGTCATTCAATCCACTTCTAAAACATATGTAAATTAAAAGATTGAAATACCCTTTATACTTCCAAATTGTAAATTGTCCGTATATATATATATATATATATATATATATATATATATATATATATATATTTATTGTACAGGAGGGAAAAGGCAAAAAAAAATTGGCCTATAGGAAACATAGTACCAACAGAATCATCAGCAGCAAGCAATAAAGCTTCCAAAGTTATATTTAACAAGGAGTTTTAATGATGAGCACTAAAGTTTCATTTCCATATTTTGAATACTTGTAATAATTTTAAGATTTTGATGCATGATCTAAAATTAGATATTTTAGTAGTTGGCTCAAGGAAAATGATTTTTTAAATGGTTTTAAAACATCGAAATGATTTGAAAAATATAGAGAATTATTAAAATTAAATGGAATATTTTTTGCAAAGACTTTGGAACAAAAAAAATATATTTTTCAGAAAAGTAATCGATTACTTTTGGAAGTAATCGACTACCACGTGCATTCTTTGCAATCTTGATTTTCTGGCAGAAAGTAATTGATTGCTTTTGAAAGCAATCGAAGTTATAACAGCAAACTGATTTTTTTCATTTCATTCTCTATATAAAGGAAATTTTCAGAAAAACTTATACACGAAATTTTGATAATTACTGTGTTGTTAAGCTGTCACATTGATCACATGAGCCTTCTTCTTCTACTTTCTAATTTTTGATCATATGAGCTTTTTAGAGTGTTATATTCTTGATAGCTTTATTTGATTTGATATTGCTGTTTTTAGAATTGGGTGGGGTATCCCAATTTGTATCTAAGGTGGGGTATACATAGGTGTTTAGTTTCTTGAGTGGGGAATCTCAAGTTAGGATAGAGGTGAGGAATCCTTTATGTTTGTATGCATGTAAAAAATTGTGTAATTTTTTAAAGTATAATGATGATACTCGAGTTTATGCTTGAGGACGGGATGTAGAACACTCGGGTTGTGTTCGAACCAGTATAAATTGGTTGTGTTATTCCTCTTTCCTTTATCTCTTGAATTTTTTGTTATTAACATTGAAATTGGATCTCTTTTTTATGAAAGACCAAGGCATGCAAAAGGATTACAATAAAGTAAGACATTCCAACTATGTTGGCACCTCAAGCTTTATCAATCATTTGCAGCATACCAAGAAATTGATTAAATAAATAAATAAAAAAAAGAACAACAAAGAACTAACATGGGGGCAACACCAAACCCATGCAGAAGAAGAAACAATCATTCAAACCCCACCTATTATGGAAAAAGTCTGCACTAGCAAAACTTGGAACAAGGTCCCACCAAGAAAAACTGTTTGAAGTAACTCCAAATGAGGCTAGTTTGTCAGCACAACAATTGCCCTCCCTAAAAACATGTGAAACTTTAAAGCTAATAGTTGAGCTATTAAAGAGGCAATTTCTCCACTTGTTTCTTAAGTCCCAAGGAACAATATTACTTGAATTGTGGTTATATTACTTGCAATATTCTTGTTTTTCTCTCTTTTCTTTTATCTATTTCTTGCATCGTTAAAGGTAGGCAAAAGTTTTTTTCTAAGAAATCGAGATTTTCAAAAGAATTTTGAAAAACCTCAATCCCCCCCAAACACACACACACACACACACAAAATTGAGTTGCCCTTTTATTTCAACACTTTAAACAAGGTATCCCCTTTAGCACTTCTGTTGCCAAGACACTTTCCTGAATAAGTGGATATGCACCACATGTGCATTCCAATTCCTCTCAATCAATCTTTTTATCTCAAATACCACATTCCCGAATAAGTGGATATCCTCCCCATCGATAGTCATCGACCTCACAGTTTCAAACGAGACACTCTCATAAGTGACACGACGAAAATCACACTGCCACACGACGCTCAACCCATGAAGGATAGCTTTTGACTCAGCCAAAAGGATACAAGCAGTGTCAATATACCCCATAAATCCCACAATCATGTAGCCATCCCCACCCCTCAAAAGTCCACCAAATCCGGCCGTGCCATAGTTTCCCATAGAGCTACCGTCAACATTAATTTTCACTAATTCATAAACTAGGAAGTTCCAACGAACCATGACCTGTTGATGATGCACCATGCCAGTCGACCCAAAAACCAACAAACAATCTTTCACAATAAGATTGATCCTCTTCATAACCTGCATTTCAAAAAAAGGTTCCTCGCTAAATATCCCATTGTTCCTACTAACCCAAATCCACCAAACCATGTTTTAAGAATCGAACTGGAGATAAAACCAGCAATTAGTTCCTCGCTAAATATCCCATTGTTCCTCCAATTAGTTCAATCGGTTCAACCATTGATTGAACCGGGTGATTGATAAATTAATTAATTAATTATAAAATTAAAGGAAATTAATATATCACGGAGTTCAAACTCAAAAACTAAAACAAGTAAAATACTAAACTATAAAAGAAAAATAAACAAAGACCAAAATCATAGAGGGAAACGTCCTAAGAACCCATCAAAGAAAGCTCTTTTCCATCACCATCTTATTGTTAGAACCAAAGTGGTTTTGGCTAATTAAATCTCTTGAGTTTTGATGTTAACGAAAAGGTTAAATTTGTATGCCAAAGTTGTGTCAAAGAACTAACTTGTTTAATTTAGCTTGCAGAGTTGCTATAGTTCTGTTGGATAAGGAAACATACTTGTAGCTTCTCAGTTTGACTGACAAACGGTATTGGGTCTAAGTTCTCAATCACTAGACGAGCCTTCAATTACATGGTAAAACTCTAAGTCTATAAGGTTATTGCTAGACAAGTTATTAATTCTTGAGTAAATTAAATAACACTAGATGAGCATCTAAGTCTAAGTGTAAAATAAGTCAGAAGACGAGCCGCTTAATAACTCTCAGGAGAATAGCAAGTCCAAAGACTTGGAGACTAGATGGGTAATTAACTAGATGCCACGTTAGTAGACGAGCCTGCTTTCCTGATATGTTAAAATTTCGCGTCCAAAGACTTGCGCGTCCACTAGCTACTGAAAATGAACCCGTCTAGTATAAGTGAATTTATTTCAAATGATTGAATATTTAATTCGAAGGAATATATGTCTCTTTCCCCTTCTGCTTCCTTTTGTTTACTCTTTGTTTCTTGAGATTAGAAACATAGTACCATCGAGAACATAAACCTTTGTACTCTATCACCTATATTATTGTAAAGGTTAAACCAAGTACAAAGAAGGAAAGTCAGAAAGCAACCTTCGGTACATCAGGGAAATGACAGCTCTACTTTGAGCATTCCTCTGATAACCAAGAGTACTTCTCCAGAGTCCATATCAACTTATCAGTCTCAACGGAGCCTAGCATTTAATGTTATGTCTAAACGGATACAATTAGAAGATCGTTGAAGAAGTTCAAGGCAGCAAAAGCACTTCATCTATAAATACTGGACGAACCCCAATAAAAGATAGATAGAAGCTCTGTTATTAAAAGTGCCAAAAACTCTGCTAAAAATTCTTGAACAAAATCATTTGTAATCTTAACTGATCTTAAACTTTCATATTCTCACACTTAGTGAGTTCTTAGATCAAAACCTGTAATTCTCTTTGTTAGAGTTAGAGCCTGAAGAGGCTTGGTAAAGAAAGAATACGTGTAGCTTGAAGAGGTGTTGAATACTTATAATCTATTTGGAGAATAGTGAAGAAAAACCTTCAGGTAGAAGGGACTGGACGTAGCTCTTGGTTGGAAGAGAGTGGACCAGGATAAATCTCTTGTGTGAATCTTCTTTCCATACCTTTTACTGTCCTTGTTTATGCTAACTGTTGGGATTTGAATCTGAGTTAATTAACTCTTTAAAAATGTTTTCTTGTTTATGTGCTCTTATATTACTTTCCTTGAAAAATGTCTGAGAAGGAGGTTTTTCGAAAAACTGTTAAGAAACACAATTCAACCCCCCTTCTTGTGTTTCCCTTTGTCAACTTCACTTATCCCCAATATCCAAATAAGACTCCCCGGTTTTCCTTAAAGCTTGAGAAATATCTTCCAACACATCTAAATGGTTAATTGCATTGGTCCCACCGGACTCCTATCCGGCTATCTATTGATTTTCTCTTTTACAGTTGGAGAGGTCATGACTTGTATGCCAATTTATCGAGTTTGATATCGTTTTAACCTAAATTTAGCTTGATTTGTCCTTAAGCAAGGTTTTGAGTCATTTTGTTAGTTTTTAGGAATTTTTGGTAAGTTTTTGAGTCACATAAAACATTACATGCTATTTAGAGTTTCAAGTGAAAAGTGAAGCTGAAAGAAGTTTGCAAAATTGAAGCAAGCAAGCTGGAATACTGCGAAAAAGTGTCTCGCCCTGTAAGACATAGCTTGCCCTGCGAGCTAGAGCCCGGAAATTAAAGATTCTGAAGGCTCTCTGGGGTACCCCGCGAATCATTGCGCACCTCATAAAGCAGATGGGAGAATTCTTAAGGCTCCCTGCCTCGCACAGCAAGATAGGCCTCGCCCCGCGAGAAACTGCTAGCATCCCAAGTGTGCCTTATATGTAATTAGTATAAAAGCTTGTTTTAAATCCGATAATCCTAGTTTTCTAAGAGCTGCTTCTGTAACGTCATTTGTTACATTAATAACCCAAACATAAAAATAGTAAAATCCTTTAAAAATGTTTAATAAAGGTAAAATTCATAACATAAAAATTTCGCAAATTTATTTGAGTCTGAAAATAATTTCATAATAATAAAATAATTATCAGAATAGAGATAAAATCCAATACAACGAAATAAACTGAAAAGCCTCAAAACCGAGCGTTTACTACAATCTGAGAAAAATAAACAAATAATAATGTAGACTATATGGTTCATGCCATAAAAATAACCAAGTCCAAAAGCTAATAAACAAATCTTTAAGTGTTCGGATCCTCGACGGCAATGTCATCGGGCACTGAAACAATACTACTAATGCGATATAAAATCCCAATGAATGACAATACAATTTATAAAATATTTTCGAAAATAATATTGTTCTCAGTAACCAGAAAAATGGTCCATGGTATCCACTAATTTTCCAAATAATGTTTATTAAAAAGTATATTTAATTACAATAGTCATATAATGACAACTTAAAACATAATCAATTATCATACATTAATTAACTAAGGCAACTACACATCACACAACAACACAATCATCAATTGGCTCGGAAACCCTAAGTGTGACAGCAGCCTCTCCCTCTCCCCCCCTTTGAACCCAAATCGTTCTTGGTGTTCTTGCTCTTTGGGAGAGACAATCACGCTCTAGTGCCAATTAACGCAAGGTAAACGTTCTTCCCTCATATGTTCCTTTTCAATTTGTTGAATTGGGAACTAATTGGTTAACCTTTTTGTGTTGGCCAAGGCTTGAGACGATTCATCGAGCCAAACCGAGGGAACTGGTAGAGCTTTTGTTGGTTAAAGGAGGAATCTTCAAACCAAGTATGGGGAGAAGGAATAGTATGAGTATGTAGACTTGGGGGTAGCGTAAGACGAAGGGTTGCCATAACCCTTTATGTTTGATAACATGTTGTATGCATATATGCCTATTTGCTATCGATGTTAACTGTTGTATTAGTATGATTATTAATTATTGATGTTGGTATGAATGCCTTGTTATAAATCGTTGACTGTTATGAACATGATGATATAAGTTGCCATGATTGGATGTTTATCATATTTGTGATATTATGATGTACTGGCTGTTGACTGCTGTTGCGACGCGTTGACGTAAACGACTAAGCATGTTAAACAATGTTAAGGGAGGTTGTTCCCATTGTTCATAAGACTGAATGTTAGTAATGAGTGAGGATTATGTCAATGGCGTAGTCAAGGACCCTAGGAATTGATCTTGCGTGATTAGGGACAATTAATGGAATGGAACTAAATGAATAATTCCCCTTTAATTTGTAAGACACAAACATTAATTCAATATAAACGAAACTGATAAGTTATTATGGATTAGAATAGCCTTAGGATTGAATCCGAGAATGTCCCAAACAAGCGACAATAAGGTCTGTGACCCTTCTGCCCAGAACAGCAGGGCGCACATTCGATCACTCTCGTGCTCGACAGGGAGCACGCCCGTGCTCCCATTCATACCCAGAATTGGACGAGCTGACTAAGCACGCCCGTGCTAACCTATTCAGAACAAAACATAGAACAGAACCTGAAGCAGGGGTTCCACCCCAAATGCTCTAAAAAACTTAATAAAATACCAACGGAACATGAAGACCAAATACAAGTGATAAGATTTCTATACCTTGGTAGCCTAGTGGTCAAGGGGGCCTTGATGCATGATGGTCAAGGTGATAATCTCTAGGTCTTAATGGCTAGAGTGTTAATGATGATATGGTACCTTGGTAGCCTAGTGGCCAAGGGGCCCTTGATGCTTGATGGTCAATGTGGTAATCTCTAGCACAGGACAACTAGAGTGTTTAATTAATGAATACGAAAGATAACGATAATCCTCGATAGCCGAGTGATCGAGGTGTTGATGGTGTTAAAACTTGGGTAGCCTATGGGCCCAAGCGGAGGTGGTGGTTATGCTTGTGTGTTTTTTGAGCATGCATTCACGCATCGGAGATGTTAGGGGAGGATGTTCAACATAGGGGAGATCATCCGAGAGTAAGGTGATCTGGCCATCCACGACGATTCAAGGGAATCATGTACAACCGTGATGGCGCATCCGTGAGTAAGGTGCATCGACTATCCTAGGAGTCCACCCAAGGTTTGGTGGATTACCCCGACGTTGGTCTTATTGGCCAATGTGGAAATGTAACTCCGAAGTTGACTTCCTAAGATAGATGGATCCAAGTGCATAACGGAGTAGTGGAGCAGAGTTACATTGCATAGCATACACGTTTACATTATGATGTTGATGTGTTATACTGTTGTTTGCTATAACATGATTGTTTAATGTATGCTCGTCTTGCTAACTGCTTCCTTGCCATTATATTCATATTCATGTTTCTTACTCCCTATCTCTATGTTTCTTGTTGTGGCATGTATCTTTTATGCAGAGGACGACGAACAGCCAGTTGAGGAGTGACTCCTGTTAGACGGATCTGGGCAAGTATACCCAGTCGTGCAAGTAATACGGTGGTAAGACTGGTTATCGTATCCACGGGGATTGGATGTCAACTACCAATTCGCAAACTCAGCAACTATCTAGACTAAACTATTGATCAAGAGAAAGTAAAACAAACAAAAGAAAAGAAATAAAATCTTTTTGTCTTTTTATCGAACATTTGGAGTGCAGAAAGATATGTTGGGACTAGACTTCACCAAAACTATAACTCATGCAATACCAGGACTAGATACCTCCCATTCATGCTTCAGATATTAAAATCAATCCACTAAATTACTCAAACCCTGATTCCTCGGATGGCAAGAGCCTAAACCCACTAATAGACCCTAATTCCTTAGGTGGCCTAGATTAATGAATTTGCATTAAGATTAGGGATTACGCGATTACTAATAAACCTAGTTCCATTCCTAGATACAAGGCTTACTAGGTGATTAAATTCAGTTCCGGTTATGATACGAACGTCCCCATTGCATACCAAAACACAAATCGAGTCATGGGGGTGCTAGCCACAACAAGCATTAAGCACAAAATTAATCACTAATATGAAGACATGAACATAGAATAATCAGTCAAGATAAATACATAAACAATCAGTATGATTACATCTAATCCCAACAACAGGGATTTAACTACTCACAAAAAGAGAATACAGAGAGAAAGAGAGAAGGGATGAAGCAAACTCCATAGAAGGATCCTCCAATCTTCTTTCAGTCCTAGAGCAAGGAAAACATCCCCTTCAGGGCTTGAACCCTCTTCCAGCCGCAGCCTCCAAGTCTGCCTCCAATCCTCCAAAACTGTCCAACTCGTAAGCTTTCCAATTCTCCCCCTAGTTTTTTCGGATTCTGCCTTAAACAGCTTAAAACAATGATTCTGCTTTTCGCACACTCGCGGGGCGAGAAGTATCTCGCGAGGCGAATATTAAACTTCTGGTCTTCCAGCGCTGGGCGCCCCTGGCCTGCACTGGGCGCCCAAAACACTGCTCTCTGTCTGATGCTCTGCCTCCTTGGCGCTGGGCACTGGCTTCTGGCGCTGGGCGCCCCCCTCCTGGCGCTGGGCGCTGTCTTTTTTTCCATACTCGCGTGGCGATCATATGTTCGCGGGGTGAATATTCAGAGTTATGCTTGGCTCAATTTCTTCTCTTTTCAAGCTCCAAAATCATCCAAGCTTCATTCTGGCCAAACTTGCACAATTTTCCTTAAGTTCCTGCAAAATAACACCAAGAAACCGCTTCACCCGTTCCAAGGGAAAATCTAATAAAAATCAAACTAAGAATGCCTAATCTATATGCAAAATGCATGCAAAAGTGTACAGAAAATATCATGTAAAATCACACTATCAACTCCAAGGAGCCGCGACTCTTTAGTTAGGATTTTCAGTTTTCAGTAGTTTGTTTAGTTAGTTGTTTTTCAGTTGTATCTGAGGATTTATTCCGGATTGGTTATACTAGCTCTATAATGTGACATCGGGGTTGGGTTTTTCTTTTACGTTATGTTATGGTTATTTTCTGCGTTTTGAGACTTGATACGATGTGGTGCCTTTTACCTTAGTTTGTTTTTCAATGAATGATGTTTTATTTTAATTTACCCTATCTTTTAATGCTTTATACGTTGGTCTTATTGGCCAATGTGGAAATGTAACTCCGAAGTTGACTTCCTAAGATAGATGGATCCAAGTGCATAACGGAGTAGTGGAGCAGAGTTACATTGCATAGCATACACGTTTACATTATGATGTTGATGTGTTATACTGTTGTTTGCTATAACATGATTGTTTAATGTATGCTCGTCTTGCTAACTGCTTCCTTGCCATTATATTCATATTCATGTTTCTTACTCCCTATCTCTATGTTTCTTGTTGTGGCATGTATCTTTTATGCAGAGGACGACGAACAGCCAGTTGAGGAGTGACTCCTGTTAGACGGATCTGGGCAAGTATACCCAGTCGTGCAAGTAATACGGTGGTAAGACCGGTTATCATATCCACGGGGATTGGATGTCAACTACCAATTCGCAAACTCAGCAACTATTGATCAAGAGAAAGTAAAACAAACAAAAGAAAAGAAATAAAATCTTTTTGTCTTTTTATCGAACATTTGGAGTGCAGAAAGATATGTTGGGACTAGACTTCACCAAAACTATAACTCATGCAATACCAGGACTAGATACCTCCCATTCATGCTTCAGATATTAAAATCAATCCACTAAATTACTCAAACCCCGATTCCTCGGATGGCAAGAGCCTAAACCCACTAATAGACCCTAATTCCTTAGGTGGCCTAGATTAATGAATTTGCATTAAGATTAGGGATTACGCGATTACTAATAAACCTAGTTCCATTCCTAGATACAAGGCTTACTAGGTGATTAAATTCAGTTCCGGTTATGATACGAACGTCCCCATTGCATACCAAAACACAAATCGAGTCATGGGGGTGCTAGCCACAACAAGCATTAAGCACAAAATTAATCACTAATATGAAGACATGAACATAGAATAATCAGTCAAGATAAATACATAAACAATCAGTATGATTACATCTAATCCCAACAACAGGGATTTAACTACTCATAAAAAGAGAATACAGAGAGAAAGAGAGAAGGGATGAAGCAAACTCCATAGAAGGATCCTCCAATCTTCTTTCAGTCCTAGAGCAAGGAAAACATCCCCTTCAGGGCTTGAACCCTCTTCCAGCCGCAGCCTCCAAGTCTGCCTCCAATCCTCCAAAACTGTCCAACTCGTAAGCTTTCCAATTCTCCCCCTAGTTTTTTCGGATTCTGCCTTAAACAGCTTAAAACAGTGATTCTGCTTTTCGCACACTCGCGGGGCGAGAAGTATCTCGCGAGGCGAATATTAAACTTCTGGTCTTCGGGCCGCTGCTTTGGCGCCCAAAACATCGCTCTCTCTCTCGATGCTCTGCCTCCTTGGCGCTGGGCACGGCTCGCGCCTGGCGCCCCCTCCTGGCGCTGGGCGCTGTCTTTTTTTCCATACACGCGTGGCGAACAAATCTTCTCGGGGTGAATATTCAGAGTTATTCTTGGCTCAATTTCTTCAATTTTCAAGCTCCAAAATAATCCAAACTTCATTCTGGCCAAACTTGCACGTTTTCCTTAAGTTCCTGCAAAATAACACCAAGAAACCGCTTCACCCGTTCCAAGGGAAAATCTAATAAAAATCAAACTAAGAATGCCTAATCTATATGCAAAATGCATGCAAAAGTGTACAGAAAATATCATGTAAAATCACACTATCAACTCCGAGGAGCCGCGACTCTTTAGTTAGGATTTTCAGTTTTCAGTAGTTTGTTTAGTTAGTTGTTTTTCAGTTGTATCTGAGGATTTATTCCGGATTGGTTATACTAGCTCTATAATGTGACATCGGGGTTGGGTTTTTCTTTTACGTTATGTTATGGTTATTTTCTGCGTTTTGAGACTTGATACGATGTGGTGCCTTTTACCTTAGTTTGTTTTTCAATGAATGATGTTTTATTTTAATTTACCCTATCTTTTAATGCTTTATACGTTGGTCTTATTGGCCAATGTGGAAATGTAACTCCGAAGTTGACTTCCTAAGATAGATGGATCCAAGTGCATAACGGAGTAGTGGAGCAGAGTTACATTGCATAGCATACACGTTTACATTATGATGTTGATGTGTTATACTGTTGTTTGCTATAACATGATTGTTTAATGTATGCTCGTCTTGCTAACTGCTTCCTTGCCATTATATTCATATTCATGTTTCTTACTCCCTATCTCTATGTTTCTTGTTGTGGCATGTATCTTTTATGCAGAGGACGACGAACAGCCAGTTGAGGAGTGACTCCTGTTAGACGGATCTGGGCAAGTATACCCAGTCGTGCAAGTAATACGGTGGTAAGACCGGTTATCGTATCCACGGGGATTGGATGTCAACTACCAATTCGCAAACTCAGCAACTATCTAGACTAAACTATTGATCAAGAGAAAGTAAAACAAACAAAAGAAAAGAAATAAAATCTTTTTGTCTTTTTATCGAACATTTGGAGTGCAGAAAGATATGTTGGGACTAGACTTCACCAAACCTCTAACTCATGCAATACCAGGACTAGATACCTCCCATTCATGCTTCAGATATTAAAATCAATCCACTAAATTACTCAAACCCCGATTCCTCGGATGGCAAGAGCCTAAACCCACTAATAGACCCTAATTCCTTAGGTGGCCTAGATTAATGAATTTGCATTAAGATTAGGGATTACGCGATTACTAATAAACCTAGTTCCATTCCTAGATACAAGGCTTACTAGGTGATTAAATTCAGTTCCGGTTATGATACGAACGTCCCCATTGCATACCAAAACACAAATCGAGTCATAGGGGTGCTAGCCACAACAAGCATTAAGCACAAAATTAATCACTAATATGAAGACATGAACATAGAATAATCAGTCAAGATAAATACATAAACAATCAGTATGATTACATCTAATCCCAACAACAGGGATTTAACTACTCATAAAAAGAGAATACAGAGAGAAAGAGAGAAGGGATGAAGCAAACTCCATAGAAGGATCCTCCAATCTTCTTTCAGTCCTAGAGCAAGGAAAACATCCCCTTCAGGGCTTGAACCCTCTTCCAGCCGCAACCTCCAAGTCTGCCTCCAATCCTCCAAAACTGTCCAACTCGTAAGCTTTCCAATTCTCCCCCTAGTTTTTTCGGATTCTGCCTTAAACAGCTTAAAACAGTGATTCTGCTTTTCGCACACTCGCGGGGCGAGAAGTATCTCGCGAGGCGAATATTAAACTTCTGGTCTTCCAGCGCTGGCACTGGGCGCCCAAAACACTGCTCTCTGTCTGATGCTCTGCCTCCTTGGCGCTGGGCACTGGCTTCTGGCGCTGGGCGCCCCCCTCCTGGCGCTGGGCGCTGTCTTTTTTTCCATACTCGCGTGGCGATCATATGTTCGCGGGGTGAATATTCAGAGTTATGCTTGGCTCAATTTCTTCTCTTTTCAAGCTCCAAAATCATCCAAGCTTCATTCTGGCCAAACTTGCACAGTTTTCCTTAAGTTCCTGCAAAATAACACCAAGAAACCGCTTCACCCGTTCCAAGGGAAAATCTAATAAAAATCAAACTAAGAATGCCTAATCTATATGCAAAATGCATGCAAAAGTGTACAAAAAATATCATGTAAAATCACACTATCAACTCCGAGGAGCCGCGACTCTTTAGTTAGGATTTTCAGTTTTCAGTAGTTTGTTTAGTTAGTTGTTTTTCAGTTGTATCTGAGGATTTATTTCGGATTGGTTGTACTAGCTCTATAATGTGACATCGGGGTTGGGTTTTTCTTTTACGTTATGTTATGGTTATTTTCTGCGTTTTGAGACTTGATACGATGTGGTGCCTTTTACCTTAGTTTGTTTTTCAATGAATGATGTTTTATTTTAATTTACCCTATCTTTTAATGCTTTATACGTATGCGGGGTAGAGGGTGTCACACCAACATCCTGCTTGGCGAGGTCCAGGTGAGCCCCAGTTAGGTGTGGCGATGCCAGGTGGGGTCGTAGTCTTAATGAAACACGGCGCTGACTGATAGGCTCCGGCAAGCGTACCGGATCGAAGCAAATAATAATAAAACGGTGAGAAACCGAGTATCGAACTCAAGGATTGGGAAACCAAGTGTCACTTCACAAATTAAACAACTATTTAGACTGAGAAATAGGTGTGAAAAGATTTCAAGAAAATAAAAGAAACAATAAAATAAAATCAAATATTTTTGGGATTTTATATTAAAAGAGATTTCCAGGAATTGGGTTACCAACAATACTGCTCATGCTACTAAATTGACTACCCCTCTTGTTAATTATCAAAATTGCTTTGAGGGCGAATTTATCCTAAATAAGTTAATGTTCCCTCTCGAGATACAAGAACCGTTCCCAATTAAACCAACCCCTACTCTCGTATTAATTGTATTTAAATTGAACCCATTAAGATTCATGACAATTCAATGAACCCTCGAAGGACCGCTTCTAACTCTCGTGATTTAAGTCCTAAGTTCAATCCCTATAGATCTGATACCTAAGTTCACCGCTAGGTTCGTCCTTAGAGTATCTATGACATGCAAATAAGAGCGCATCAAATTCACAAGTAATTCATGCAATAGGAATTAAATCGAAAGCAAATTGGAACTAACAAAGGGAAAACATCAATTCATAACATAAAACAAGTCTTGGGCATAGCCCCAGTTCCTAGAAATAAAAAGACTACTCAAGCATTACCATGGTCATGGCAACCTTGAATAACAAAAGAACAAAAATCCTAAGAGAAAAGAAGAATTTGAGAAGAAGAGAAATCATAATTTTTGCCTAAGGTAGCAGCCAAGAGATCCCTATTTTCGAGCATAATTGCCCTATTTATAGAGTAGGCACTACTGGAAATAATGTAATATACGGGAACGTTTTACGTCAGTTAACCAAAAGCTAGACGTTAAAAAGGAAGCGGTGGCAGTTTTGTAAATATCAGACTTCATTAATTCAATTTTAACGTCAGTTGTTGTAAGGACTGACGTTAAAAGTTAAGTGACTCACTTTTAACGTCAGTTCAATAAACAACTGACGTTAAAAGTGAACCTTTTAACGCCAGTTGTTTATTGAACTGACGTTAAAAGTGAGTCACTTAACTTTTAACGTTTGTTTTTCAACAACAGACGTTAAAGGTTATTTTAATAATTTTTTTTAGCTAGTATACGTACCCTTCCGCATTGCCTTCCTCGAAGTTTCAAGTTTCACTTGCTTTTATGTTTTGTGTTTGTTTTGAAAACTAAAATATATGTGCGAAGTAAAAATGTTATAAGTTGAATCAATAACCCAAACCGGATCTCATTCATGAAATGTATCAATAATACAATTACAAGATACATTCAAAATTTTAAAATCCTATAAAAAGTTACATTGAAAAGGTTTAAAATCCTAAACATTTGTTGAGGCTTCGTTCCCTTCACGGGTGAGCAAGAGAGGAGAGTTGAGCGACTGAGTTTTCCAGAGCGGATGAGCAAGGGTGCACTCGATATGTTTTAACAATGGTCTTGGAACAGTCACTTGCTTCTAAAGCTGAGGTTTTGGAACTGTAGCAGCCGATTCTCCGAAAGGATGATAAGGTGAGCAACTCACATTATGTGATTTACACAACCTTATCACCCATGTTATGTGATTTACACAACCTCAGAAGTTGTTTGACCATTAAGACAAAGATCTTTGAGTCTAGGAATAGGAATAACGAGTGATGAAGTTAATCTCCATGGCAGAGCCATATTGTGAAGCAGAAAAATAAAAGGAAGGAAGGAAGCTATTTATAGGAGCAGGGGATGAAGTTACTAGGCGTCGTAAGTTGCTAAAAAATTAAGTTGATCATTAAGAGCATTAGGTTCCAAGGCGCATTGGGAGTTGGCAGTCATATATATAATAAACGTGCAGAATGAATATTGATTTTAGCACTTTTAACGTCAGTTGTTTATACAACTGACGTTAAATTTTTTGTAGAAACTTATACACTTTTAACGTCAGTTTTCTTCATCAACTGACATTAAAAGTGTTTTTAAATAAAAAATATTTATTTTTAACGTCAGTTGTTTAATATAACTGACATAAAATGTTGTTTTATTGATTATAACGTTTACACCCACGCGCCTTCTGCACTTCGCTCTGTACGTCTCTGTTCTTCACTCTCAACTCTCACTCTGACTCTCAACTCTCACTCTCACTCTCACTCCGCCCTAATCGCGAGCTCATCTCCACCGCAACCACCGCGATGGCTTCTTCCCCACCACCGTGAGGTACACTCTTAACCCTAACTCTGTCTTTCCCGCTCATTCTTTGCAATAACTTGACATCTCTCTTTCCCCTTCCCGCACACTAACTCTCCTTGTCCCTCTGCTCTCAGTAACCACATCGAACGTTGGTCACCACGCGAGCACCTATTTCTGGTGAGTCTTTAGGGCACATTTTTTTATGTTTGGTTTTGAGTGTATGTTGAAACTGTAGTCTATGTAGTTGAAACTTGAAACTGTGAGTTTGAGTTGTTTGGAATGTCTCTATTTCTGGTCGTGGGTTTTGTGTTTTCTCTTGTTTTTCTTCTGCTATCATGACCTATTTCAAAATGGGAAGAAATTTAGAGTTGCTTGTAGCATGTGACATCAACAATATATTGCTCATTGGAATTCTGTTTTGTTAATTTATCTTCATCTGCTTATTTCTTTTGTCTTAAGAAGCCTGAAAATGGTGTAAATTTGAAATAAATTTTAAACGCCTTGGATATATGTTTTGTATATCTACAGAACCTATCTAGTTATGGATCGTAGTTGGATGGTTTGTAAGCGCACTAGTGCTGAGTATTTGAAGGGGGTGGAAGAATTTATAGAATTTGCTCAAAGGAATGTTCCTAATAGTAATGGAATGTTCTGTTGTCCTTGTGTCAAGTGTTTGAATACGAGGAAATGTACGGTGAAGGATATACGTACTCATTTGATTTGTGAAGGGATTTGCTTGAGTTATACAAGATGGATATGGCATGGTGATGTGTTGTTGAGTAGTACGGCAAGTGTCTCCCAAAGTGAGGACGTTGACGTAGATATGGAGGATGATCGAGTAGAGGACATGATCCGTGATATTGGACAAGAATCTTTTCATCGAGCTCATGTGTATGATAGGTTGTGCAGTGATGCGGATAAGCCTTTATATCCAGGGTGTACTACTCATACATGGTTGTCGGCGGTGCTAAAATTGGTTTGTGTGAAGGCGAGAAATGGTTGGACCGATAAAAGCTTCACGGAATTGCTTGAAGTGTTAAAAGACTTGCTTCCAGAGGACAACACATTGCTTGACCGTAACTATGAGGCCAAGAAGGTATTGTGTCTGATGGGTATGAAGTATAAGAAGATACACGCATGCCCCAATGATTGCATATTGTACACCGGTATTCATGAAGACAATCACAATTGCCCCAAATGTGGGTTATCACGATACAAAGTGAAGGGTGGTGATGATGATGATGATCTTGAAGATGTGAGAAAAAAGGGTCCTCCTGCGAAGGTGTTGTGGTATCTTCCAATAATTCCAAGGTTCAAGCGATTGTTTGTCAAAGCGAAAGATGCGAAGAATCTTAGATGGCATAATGATGAGAGGAAACGTGATGGAATGGTTCGTCATCCTGCTGATTCTATGCAATGGAAGAATATTGATACTATGTTTCCAGAGTTTGCCAATGAGCCAAGAAACCTAAGGCTTGGACTTGCTACGGATGGAATGAATCCTTATGGTAACATGAGTAGTATTCATAGTTCATGGCCTGTTCTGTTGATAATTTACAACCTGCCCCCTTGGTTGTGCATGAAGCGCAAATACATGATGTTGTCTATGATGATTTCGGGCCCAAAGCAACCGGGAAATGACTTAGATGTTTATCTAAGTCCCTTGATTGAAGACTTGAAAACGTTGTGGGTGGAAGGTGTTGATGTAGTTGACGAGTATTCTCACGAGACTTTCAAGCTTCGTGCCATGTTATTTTGCACCATCAACGACTTTCCAGCATACGGTAACTTGTCCGGGTACAGTGTCAAGGGGCATAAAGCATGCCCTATATGTGAAGAAGGCACATGCTACACTCAGTTGCATCATGGAAAGAAGACGGTTTACCTTGGGCATCGGAGATTTCTTAGACGTGATCACCCATATCGTAAGATGAAAAAAGCTTTTAATGGATGCCAAGAGACAGAAGAAGCTCCGGCGGCCTTAATTGGAGAGCAGGTTTATCAGAGGGTAAAGGGCATCGATGTTATATTCGGCAAGTCCAAAAAGAAAGGTAAAGCTGCTGAGAAAAACATATGGAAGAAGAGGTCGATATTCTTTTATCTTCCATACTGGCGCAAGCTTGATGTCAGACACTGCATTGATGTGATGCATGTGGAGAAAAATGTGTGTGATAGTGTGATCGGGACGCTTCTCAACATTCAGGGCAAGACAAAGGATGATGTTAATGCTCGTCTCGACCTCGTTGCTATGGGTATACGAGAGCAGTTAGCTCCAGTTGTTGAGGATGGTAAGCGGACTTATTTGCCGCCAGCATGTCATACTTTGTCAAAAAAAAGAGAGACAAAGTTTCTGCGGGTGTCTTCAGGGCATCAAAGTTCCACATGGTTACTCTTCAAATATGAAGAGGCTTGTCTCTAGTGATCTTAAATTGGTTGGCTTAAAGTCTCATGATTGTCACATCTTGATGCAACAACTTCTGCCCGTTGCTATTC
This sequence comes from Sophora flavescens, assembly GCA_030762895.1. NCBI lineage: Eukaryota > Viridiplantae > Streptophyta > Magnoliopsida > Fabales > Fabaceae > Sophora > Sophora flavescens. Next base: position 95,986,135 of record CM061068.1, on the reverse strand, counting down.
GTGGTATTGCTCCAAAAAATGTGAGACATGCCATTACTCGGTTGTGCTCATTCTTCAATTCTATATGTAGCAAAGTCGTTGACCCCCGTATGTTGGATGACTTGGAAGTTGAGGCTGCTACAATCTTGTGCCAATTGGAGATGTATTTTCCTCCTTCCTTTTTCGACATAATGGTTCACTTAATTGTTCATTTGGTGAGGGAGATTAGATTATGTGGGCTGGTTTTTCTGAGATGGATGTACCCAGTTGAGCGCTACATGAAGATCTTGAAAGGGTACGTGAAGAATCCTCATCATCCGGAAGCATCTATTGTTCAAAGGTATGTTGCAGAAGAAGCTATTGAGTTTTGTTCGGACTACCTTCATAATACGGATCCTATAGGGGTTCCTAAGCCTCGGCCTGATGAGATCAGATGTCAAGGTAAGGGTACACATGGCTTAAGAATTAATAGCAAGGGTCGGGAGGAAGTGCTTCAAGCACATTTGTATGTATTGAACAACATCGATTGTGTTCAGCCTTTCTTATTTGAACATAAAAGAAAAGTCAATCAAGAAAACCCTCGAATGAGCGAAAGGTGGTTGTTGAACAAGCATAACAAGACTTTCTTACCATGGTTCAAGGAAGAAATGCTGAAGGATGGTAGTACTGCTTCTGATGACGTAAGATGGCTAGCACGTGGGCCTAGCTTCGACGTCATATGTTGAAGCGGATACGACATAAATAACTTTTCCTTTTATACAAAGGAACAAGATAACAAGAGTACCATGCAAAATAGTGGGGTTATGATCGTGGCCGAAGCAATGCACTTCTCTAGTGCAAAGGACACAAAACCCCTTAAAGCATCGAGACCTTACTTTGGATATATTGAAGATATTTGGGTGCTCGATTACACTAAGCTTACGGTGCCGGTTTTTAAATGTAAGTGGGTTGATAGTAAAGGTGGTGTACAAACCGACGAATTAGGGTTCACATTGGTAGACCTCAACAAGTTAGGTCATATAAATGAGCCTTTCATAATGGCTTCCCAAGCAAAACAAGTGTTCTACATTACTGATCCTTCTAACAAAAGGTTGTCCGTGGTTCTCCAAGGAAAAAGCATGTATAATGGTAGTGATGAAAATCAAGATTCAAATCTTGATATTCCTGAGATTCATTCTTTTTCAACAAACATGCCTACTATAATCGAGGAGACACGGGTGGACAATGTACATGCCACTCGTGATGATCATCACGAAGGGATATTGATATAGGTTGTTTAACCTTAGTATATATTTATTTTTGTTTATACTTATGTATTTATTTTGAGTTATAACCTATGTTAATAAATATATATTGTTTCTGAACAGGCATACATATGGATCAGTCGGATAGCCCACATGCACGGGAGGACACTGTGGAGCCTACGCAGGACCCGATCGCGCCTACGCCTGATTCTAGTGTAAGTTTACATGTTATATATTATCTTTAGTCCTTCTTTTTAATGTAAGTTTATAATGTTACAACACTTTATTTTGTTGGTAAGACAGTAGTTTTGTTTTTAGACATTAGAGACTAAAATTTATATATATATATATATATATATATATATCTATATATACATACATACATACATATATATACATACATACTTGTAGATATATAGTTATGTTTTTCCTATACATGGGTTTTGGTTTTAAGTCCCCCCATTGTTCCTTTGTATATTTCTTTTCTTATTGTTAATATTGAAATTTAAGGGTAGTGTTTGCAATTCTGTAATGTGTGTGATATTCTGTGTTACTGGGATATTTACTGAATGTAGGGAGAGCTTAGGGGAGTGGTATTTTAAAACTGAATTTAAAAAAAAAAATCTATTAACGTCAGTTATATCAAAAAATTGACGTTAATAGTATTTTATAAAATATACAGTACACTATTAACATCAGTTGTATTAGGAAACTGACGTTAAAAATAAAACCTTTAACGTCAGTTCTTTAACACAACTGACGTTAGTTTGAACAATATTAACGTCAGTTGTAAAGAAGAACCGGCGTTAATAGTTTTATATTTAACGTCAGTTGTTTAAACAACTGACGTTAAAATATTAACTATTAACGTCAACTGTATTTACGTCAGACAACATTCTGACGTATAAAATCAATTTTAACTGACGTAAAAAGCACTTATTGTACTAGTGAGGTTACCTTGGATTTGAAACCATTACAAAATCAAATCAAATTAGCAAATCAAAATTCCAGATTTTATGTGTCACGGCCGTGATGGCTATCACGGTCACGTCGTGACAGATTCTGTCCTGGAGAACTTGAGACTTTGGCCTGTCACGGTCGTGATGGCCATCACGGCCTGACCGTGACATGTTTCGACTTAATTTGTGTTATTCTTTCTTTTTCAGCCCTGTTTGATCATGGCCGTAATGCGCTTTGTTTGGCTCATTTTTCTTGTATTTCAAGCTCCGCCTTCATGCAAACTCCAACATAATTGGTCCTTAATCTTCGTATTTAATTGTCAAATCAATATCTCCAAATTAATTGACAAATCTTATCATATCCTTCATTATTGTGATAGGCAATTATTATCCAAATCCAAATTGATTTGGATCCAATCTTTTATCTCATTGCCAATTGAATTATCTTTTAATCATAATAATCCAAATCCAAATTGATTTGGATTCAAATCCATCATGTGGGCCCGCAATTTACTTGTCAATCTTCAATTTAATTGCAATCCTTCTTCTTTGTCCTTTCCTAAAGATAAAAATAAGAAAATCTTGAGAAAATCAATTAAATTCTAATTAAAATCAATTAAATGCACACATTGACTCTAAAATAACTAAAATAGGAAAACAAAGTCTAATTTGTGTTAAATCAAGCATTCAACAAAATTTAATTGATGAAATCCACTCTAAAATATTAGCTAAAACATGATAAGCCAGCAGATTATCACTGACTGCTACTAAGCTTAAGGAAACAAAGTTGCGCCCTGACTAATAGCTATAGCTTTTAACCCTAGTGGTAAGCGCTTATCCTTAAAAAAACCCAATTCTCTCTTTGAAACCCAACCTGAAAATCATCATTTTGAAACGTGGGCAATACAATCATACAATGGAATTTTAGGAAATAATGTATACTCACCTCTTCAAATCCTTCAAAGTGTGCTGTCAACGTTCTAGAAATTAATAACTCCTTTGATTAACCTCTTAAATTCTATCTACCGTATTCTTCCCCCTTCGTCAACTTCATTTCTCTTTGATGAACCTCCAAAATGTGCTCCTAACGTTCTAGAGAAAGCCCCGTTGATTAACCTTTTAAATCTCATTTACCTTATTCTTCCCCCTTCTTCTATTCCTTTTCTCTTTGATTAACCTCCAAAGTGTGCTCCCAATGTTCTAAAGATAGCTCCTTAATTTGATTAACTTTTAAATCATATATACCTTATTCTTTTCCCTTCTTCTATTCCTTTTTTCTTTGGATTTTCTCCTTCCAAAAACCCTTCAATTCTTTTATCCCAAGTCTCCTCTGAGTTTCTAAACTAAATTACGTTTCAAAAGCAGGGCTCTTGGGCACTAGGAATGAATTTATAGAGTCGCAAAACGCTAAAAACTCGAAGCTAATTTAGGAACCTTTAGCCATTTCTAAGCTTTTGGGTTAATTATGTTAGTATCTTAGAGTCTAACAACTTCCTAAGTTAGGACGAATTCTGTGATGTTACACTTTGGGTAGAAATAAAAACTTTTTATGAAAAATTATTATCTCTGATCTTGAATTTATTGATTATAAGAAATTTATATCTGGTTGAGATTTTGTTATAGAGAAACTTGTATGTAAGGATCCAGATTGCCTCCAGCAATCCTCTCCTCCATCATCCCTGCATCATCTTTTTTCTCTCTTAACTTCATTCTCTCTCTTTATTATTTATCATTTTCTCTTTCATGATCCAAATCCTCCCCCTTTAATTTTTTGCTGGATTTTGCTGGATGGATGGAGGCAATCCAAATTGTGTATCTAATGAGGATTTCATTTGGTTTTGATCATATCACTCTTGGATTGTAAGTGTCTTTGAAAGTTGAATGTAATAGGCACATTTGATATTATCAATTACATCGGTCTCTTTCTCTTGTGTTATTTATTCTTATTTTCATAACAGAACTTATATTAATTAGCTTATTAATCAACAAGTATAAGCATACTATAATCCCACTTTTTCATAATTAATATTTATCGTTAAAGATTTTTACACAAGGACTAAAAAGTTATTAAATATTTTTAATTTCATTGAAATATAACTATAAATGACTAAATCAATAATGTCTTCTCATTTCATTTAGTGGGATACAAAGAGGCAAGGATAATATTATAAAAAATAATGGATAAAGTAAAAAACATCTATAAAAAATAATTTAAGGGGTCTCAAAATAAGTTGCATGCTAATTCCCATATCTCTAGCAATTTGTCCAGTACTCGCACCGTGATAAACATAGCCAACTCAAGAATTTGACCAAAAAAACACTTATAAAACAATATCGAAAAGTTGTATATTAAGAATCATTTTACTCTAGAGAATATACTGTAATATCCCTTCACATATTCCCGGGAATAAGCCACTGAAATCATCTTGGTAAAAAAGCCTTGTCCTTTTCTTCACGTCTTTACTTCCGTTTATATTTTCTATTTGTTCATATTACTTAATTAAAAGCAGTAATGAGCATTGATTCCCTCAACTTTAATCACTTTAATTAATAGGTAGAGCCATAATCTTTTCTTTAGTGGTTACTGTAACTGCATCACCAAATAACTTAAAAAAGCTGTATATGTTCTCTTAAGTCAGCTCAATTGATTAAAATATGAGATATGGATTCTGAATTCATGAGTTTAAACTATCAATCTCTCTCAATGCGTTTAGCCCTTTCCCCTTTCTTTCTTCCCTCTCCCCTTCTTCCATGTAAGTTATACTATGAGTCTCTCCTTAGACCTAAAAAAAGTTAGCAAAGCTATAATGAAGTCCTTAAAAATAGGAAATTAAGGCCATCCGAAATTCACAAAAAATGTGAGGTGCTTAACTTTTAGCACCTCTCCTTAACAACTGCAGAGTGATGGAGTGGGTGCTTCATGGAGTGCTTAACAAGCACGGATCTTCTACAAGCACTCGGTGCTTGTGGTGGATAATTGAAACTTGAGGGGGAAGTAGTCGTTTTTTCCCAACGGTTAAAATTAGGACTGTTTGGTCTTTTTTTTTTAATGTACCAATTACTATGTATAAATATGTGATGAACTTCCATTTTTTTTACACAACCAAACCTATCTAAATTTTCTCAATCGTATTCTCATAGTTTCTCAAAATTTATCCTTCTTTTTTTTGCTTAAACTTTCATCTCATCACCAACTGCAAGCGGACCTTGTGGAACATATCTGGGAACGTTTTGGACTTGATAATAAGCAAAATTGAATTTTCAGTTAATTATGTAATTTCATCATTTTAATGTCTTCATTTTATAAGTTCGTTATTTGTAATTTCATAATTTTAAATTTCATCATATGTTCTAATTTTTATTACAATTTTTTAAATTTTAATTTTCTATTTTTTTTTTATAAAAAAATATATAACTTTTATATTAGGAGTTACTGGTGGGATCTATTTAAAAAAATAATATAATTTTGTTATTGTAAGGATGTGAGATCATTGGTGGGATCCATTTAAAAACTTTTTAAAAATTATTGGGATAGAGAGATAAAATACTTAAGTTATTAAAAATAAAAATGAATGATATATAATGATACTGATACCTGGATGCTCTGAGAAGCCCAATAAACCAAACCCTATATGAAACAGCTGCAAAATCATAAAAGTCATATTAACGACATGCCATTTGATAGGTTTAACACTTTTTCAAATAAACCCAACCCACCATGACCCAAGCCAAGAGAGTTGGATGATCTCTCATGGCATGGCCCACTGCAAGAATAAATAGTATTTTTCCCAAATGCCTTGTAGCTCAAAATCCACATATTCCTCATTTGGTTCCTTCCACAATGGCCAAAAATGTACGATTCTAAGTAGATTCCTAGGAATGATCCTCTCCCCCCACATCCTACTACCCTTACTTCAACATTTTCATTCTTGACAAGGCAATCTCTTCCTTCTCCATCACGGATCCAAACTCCCCCATTTCTCTCCGTTATTATACCATTCTATACAATATTGTCAATTTTTTTAAAGTAAAACTAATCTCTTTATTAAAGCAGTATTTGTTTTTCTTATTCCCATAATTTTTTTTTATCAAAATCAAAAGACATTTGAAAAGGCTCTGCTGATAAATAGTTGAGTCAGGGGTTCGATTCCTATTATATATATGAAAAAGTTTCATTGAAAGAAATAAAACACATTTCGATATCTCTCTATGTCTAAAAAATAACTAGTCTTTAACTATCGATTATGAATACCCTTCTTGCACACCAAAAATGATAATTTTGAAGAAAAAAAATGGGACCCACATCACAAACCCCACTTCCTATTGTTCCCCTGGTCACTGAACTCAACCACACGGTGCTACCCTTGGGGACATGTTTATTTTTCAAAGTCTTAGTCTTAAGCATGACCATTTAATACTATAGTAACCGAATATGCTTCCAAGAATTCTCATGCTCCTCCAACTGCCCTTTATTAATAACCTTTTTTAACCGCAACTCTATCACGCTATATAAGCATATGCTCTCTAATATTCCTGCAAACTTTGTCATATAAAACACCCCTTAGACCCTTTATTTCCATCTTCATCATCATCATATCAAACCAAACCATTTTGGCTTTGATCCTCTCCTTAAACACATTCTTTTCCTTAAATTAGGAAGAGGATGAAGTTTGGGAAGAGGTTGAAGAAACAGATTCAGGAGTCTCTACCTGAATGGAGGGACAATTACTTGTCGTACAAGGAAATGAAGAAGCTAGTGAGGTTGATATCAGCATCACCCACGTTTCTGAATGGGTCATTCGAGTATGGTAAGGCAGAGGCTGAGTTTGTGTATAAGTTGAACAATGAGATTGACAAGTTCAATGGGTTCTTCATGGAAAAAGAGGAGGATTTCATTATCCGTCACAAGGTAATTTTCTTTCTTTGGCCGAAGTGACACTGACATTTTTCACTTTTTTTTTTACCCTGAATATTTTAATATATATATATATATATATATATATTAAAGAGTTTTAAAGTTGATTCTAAGTTCACCCGGGGTCGTTTGGTTGGAGGGATTTGGAGAGGAGGGGATTTTTTAAATCTTTTGTGTTTAATTCAATTTTTGAAGGGAGGGGAGCAAAACCCCTCCTTAAGTGAGATTTGGCTCCCCTCCAATATTGAGGGTTTTGGAGAGGAGGGGAGGGATTTTAAAATATTTCATATGCGTTGATTAAAATATCCTCACTTTTCTATTTTTAAATAAATAATTATAAGGGTTTAAAAGTAAAGTTGTTTTAAAATCCCTCCTCCCCCGAACCAAACTTGAAATTGCTATTTCCCCTCCCCTCCTTTCAACTAAATACAATGTCTAATTAAAATCCCCCTCCCCTCCTTTAAAACAAACACACCCTTAAATAAGAAATTGTTAGGTTCTTATAATAATTAAGTTTTTTTTTAAAATTAAATAAGTAACATCACGTATTTACAGATAATAAATTTTTCAGGTAATGTAGTAAAATAACTTTTAAGGAAATTATTTTGGTGAAAAAATAATTTCATTAAAATATTTGATTTTAGAAATTAGAAAATGTTACTACATATTGAAGTAGTTTTTTTATACAGCTAAAATGGTTGGTTAATTGCAAATTCAGACAAACTTTACCTACATAGATATCTCAGCCAAGAGAAAAAATTAATGCTTATCTTTTTTAACATCAAAATCTCTCAGAGAAGTCAAAGTAGTAGGTCTGTCAAGAAGTGAAAGTAGTAGGTCGCTGTCTTATTGTTGGATAATAAGTAACAGTAATAGGGTCACTATACTACTGTGTCAAGCTCAAGTTTTAGAGGATTTAACTCTTTTAAAATGAGTTTACCTATGAGGTAAGTAATTTTTGATTAAGGGTATAGAAATATCAACCTTCAAATGATCTAGGGTTACTTTAGAAGAAGCTTTTCCAATTTTAGATTACCAATTTCTCTATTAAATAAAAGTTTTGTTAAAATAAATTAAGTGAGATAATTTGAATTTAAAACATAGTCATTATACTAACAATTGGGAACATTTTTTATATACAAATTATGTATGTTGCATTTCAACATTGTTTCTAGATAGTGCAGTTACAGGTTGATTTTTTCAGGGGTAGGGGAACATGTTTCTCCGTCATTGGGCGGGTGTATTTTATTAAGAGGAATTAATTCTTTATCATAATTTCGTCGTTTATGCCTTAGGAATATTCTTTTGTTTGTAGAATCATGTCCCTTTTTGATCTTTATTGTTTCGTGTTAGTTACTTCATTTAGTAAACATAGATGATGTGCATTTATGATTCTCATGGAAAATAAGCCCTGAAATTTTTAATTTGGAAGAAAATGAAAAATGAATGACTGTTGGCCCGATGCCAACAATGTTGGGTATAACTATGAACTATGAAGTTTTATAATAGTTTTCTTATTCACTACTGTAAAACAGAGACCTAGAAAATATTAAAAGGAGGGCAAAACTCGTCTCATAATATATTACTTTTGACTCATTTCTTCATATTTTACCTCAAAATAATAGTTTAGTCAATCACGGAAAATTACTTAGACATCATTATGTTGTTTATATATTTATGAATTACAAACCTTTATGTAAATGATAGGGGATATTCAACTAATTCAAGCAAGTGCAAATGTAGATTGCATGATATCTCAAGAAAATATTTTAGAGTAATGGTTAAGAAATGAAAAAAAAAAGATAAATTTTTTATTAAAAATTTAAATATATTCCTCTTTCATATATCAAATACATCATATTCCAATAAAAATTACCCTTTTTTATTCCTTAACTATTGCTGCTTGTGCAATATATATCAAAACCAATTTTATAATTAGATATTGGGTGCAGGAGTTACAACAGAGGATCAAAAGAGTAGTTGATTCATGGGGGCCAAATGGCAACCGGCCTTCTGAAGCGGATTATAAGGAGGAGATGGGAAAAATCCGAAAAGCTATTGTTGATTTCCACGGTGAAATGGTTCTCCTAGTAAACTATAGCAACATTAATTACACAGGTACACTTTTTCTTCCAATTTTAACTCTTAAAGTTCAAATTGTAGTAACTATTAAGGCAATCTCCGATAAAAGTTGCTTAAGAAATAAGAATCATGTTATGGTATAATAATCACTGGAACAAGTTTTAAAACTAACTATTATTTAGTAAGGGCTCGAGTAGTTTTTATGGATTCAGCCATTAAAATATTATGTTTGTGTTTGGTTTCACGTTGGAAACCTCCAGAATTGATTCTGACATCTGTCAAACGTGATTTTAGTAAAAATGGGATGTTTGGTTACTGTTGGGTAAAATTGATTTTGCCTCCGGAAACGATTCTGACTAGAAGCTACAAAAAGTAGCTTTTGAGTTGAGTTGAAAAATTTACACAATGTTTTACATCAAACTTGCTTTTAGAATAAAAACATCCAAACATAAATTACTTCACTTTAAACTCAATTCTAACAAAATCAATTACATTCAAAATCACTTTTATCAAACGCTCATCCAAACACCTCAATAATTCTAAACATATAGGGTTTTATTATTGATTAGATGGCAATGAAATACAGGCATGTGGTTGGATGCATCTTTCTTTGAAGAATGTGAACTTGATAAATTATTGTCATTAATTGGATGAAGTCTTCAATAAGTGATATATATTGTGTTTTTGTAGGTTTGGCTAAAATTTTGAAGAAATATGACAAGAGGACAGGAGGGCTCCTACGTCTACCATTCATTCAGAAAGTACTGGAGCAGCCATTTTTTACAACTGATCTAATTTCAAAACTTGTGAAGGAATGTGAAAGCATAATTGATGCAGTGTTCCCAATCGAGGAAGAAGCTGAAAAAGAAAAGGAAGCAAAAGAAGCCATAGTAGCAGGAGAAGGGATTTTCAGAAACACGGTTTCAGCATTACTTACAATGCAAGAGATGAGAAAAGGTAGCTCCACACAAAGCCCTTTCTCTCTGCCTCCTCTCAACTTGCCAGAATCTGATCTTATCCAATCAATACAGCTCAATGCTGCTGTGCCCATTATCTAGTGAAATTGATGACGTGTAGATGATTATAGCCACACCAATTTTATCAGAAAATAGATAGTCAGAATGGCATGAATAGGGATAATGCATGCTAGTTAGTTAATCTTAATTAATATATGATGAAGAAACACATTGGTTACATGAGAGGATTAACAAGTGCCTTTCTAAGGCTAATATATTTAGTTATCAATTGTTAGGATGTTTACATTATATTTTGGGTGTATATATATGATCTACATATTGAGTTTTATATGTATTGCAGTGGAAATAAAAAGAGGTATATATATATGTTGGAAAATGTTTTTTTATCAAGAATATTTCGTATAAACACTATATGTTTTTATTTGAGTATGGGTATCAAGATATTTTATATTCTAAAATGGAAATAAATATATTATATATAAATATAAATATGTAAAAGGATATGGTGTTCAAATAAATGATGACATGTACATATGTTATTGACTTGGTGATGTGTTAAATTAGCAGCAAGTATACACTCTCCTTCCGAGACTACCCAACCTTGTTCAATGTGCAATCTAGGGCTGGACACAGAATGGGTTCGGTCGGTTTCGAGCCGAAAAAATCCAATCCGTGGAAAACTGACTAGTATATTATGTCACCCATTCCCGTCCGGTTTTGTTCTCCGTTTGGGTGGTTACGGTTTAGGTGGGTCGCAGTTACGTTGGGTCGGTTAGCTCAAATTTGGATAAAAAATGCAAACAGACGTAGAGAAGTGAGAGAACTAGAAAGTTCAGAACCATCACACCAGTAAAAAGTATACGCTCTATGATGACCTATACATATGTTATTGACATAGTGATGTGTTAAATTAGCAGCAAGTATACGCTCTCCTTTCGAGACTATCCAACCTTGTTCAACGTGCACTCTAGGGCTGGATACTAAACAGGTTCGGTCAGTTTCAGGCCGAAAAAATCCAACCAGAGGAAAACTGACTAGTATATTATGTCACCCATTCTCGTCCGATTTTGTTCTCCGTTTGGGCGGTTACGGCTTAGGTGGGTCGCGGTTACTTTGGGTTGGATAGCTCAAATTTGGATAAAAAATGCAAACAGACGCAAAGAAGTGAGAGAACTAGAAAGTTTTGAACCATCACACCGGACCAGAAACAATAATCAAACAAAATATATCAAATTTTGAACAAAAACCCTCAAAAGAATCAACTTTAAACAAATCTAAATAAACCCCCATGTGAAGAAGCACACTCATTTGTAGTCCTTAGTAGTTTGTTTACATAAGAAACTAGAAAGGTTGAAACTTGGAAGAGATCTGGCATGCATCAGCCGCAACACCTCTACCGACCACCACTTCTTCTTCGTTGGCCAGCACCTTGGGTAGATCTGGCAGGAAGACAGTAGCAACGTGACGGAGGACAGATCTGAGATCTGGCGTGCGGTGTATGAGAGCAAATCTAAGAGGAAGAGGAGAGTCGTGCTCTGAACGACGGGGAAGGAGGTGTAACACCCGGTTTTTCACTGTTTTAATATCGGTAAAATAAACAAAAATGTTTATATTTTTATTTTAAAACTTAGAAAATGATTTTGGATAACCCAAAATCATATCCATACTCTAATTTACCGTAGAGACTTACGATTAAACTTTGGGTCGAAAATTCAGACAAAATCCGGTCTGCGTTTTAATGACAGTAAAAATTTACTGCTCAAATGACTTAATTTTGACTCGTGAATGAAATACTTAGGGTTTTTATGGAGTTTCCAACGACTTTGGCTATTTTAAAATTTTTCAATAAAAAGGTGAAATAATATATATTATGCGGGCGCTATACGAAATCGGGCGAACGACGGAGCTTAATACGAGATTTCCGAGACTCACTAAGGGATAAATCATATGTCATTCCAAGATGACTCATAAGGGTGAGTCATAAGAGTGACTCACTCTTGTCATGATGGCTTTTGGAGGCAAATTACCATATTGTCCTTAAGTTGTCTTAATATCACAAAATTGACATTTTGTAAGATTATAACCTTGTCCCTAAAATTTTATGGTTTGGACCCTTTTCCCCCCCATTATCCCACGGTCCAACCCACCTTTGGAGCCCATTCCATTGCTATTTAAGCAATACTTCATCTTCTTCATGAAGGTTGTTCATCTTTTTCTCTTAAAACCTTAAGTTTCCATAGCCAATTTTGTGAAGGAACCACTTGATTCCATGATCATTTTCAATCTTCAAGAGGTATGCCATGCTCTTATCACTTAATTATCATTATGTTCTTCATTCATTTTTATGATTTGAAGCCATGATCATCATGTGTCATCTTAGGGTTTCCATGTTCAAAAATTCATAGAAAATCATAAAAACATCATATGATCATGAAACCAATTTCTATGATCCTATTATCATCTCTATATTTAAGATCCAAGAGTATGCATCAAACAAAAATTTCTTGCCCATTTATCTTGTCAAGGCCGAACCCTAGCTTGGTGTGGGGGGAAGAGCTTTGTTCAATTTTTTTAGCAAATCATGTTTGATTCAATCCTTTTTATTCATGTATGTATGTCTTGAATCCATGATGTTGAATCAAAATAAAACCTCTAACCCATTAATTTCCTCATGGCCGAAAGTTGGTTCTTGAAAGGTTGGAGTATTTTATTTCAAACTTTGTATGTTAATCATTGATTTAGGTTGTTGTGACGCCGGCAAGTGTACCGGGTCGTCGCAAGTAATAAAATAAACACGGTAAGTAATTACCGAGGTCGAACTCAGGGATTGGGCTACCAATTCAACTAATCCGCGGGAAATCCGATACGTTTGGTCAAGTTACAGAAGGTGGTTGAGAGAGAGAGAAGAGAGAATAGGATCGAAATTCAATTAACAATCTATTAAACTAATTAACTAAAAATCTGAAATTAAAATGTCCAGGGTCACAAATCCACCTACCCAATCATGCAAACCCAAGTGACGATGAATTCCTCCCTAAGTTTAATTACAATGTCAACCGGGACCCCTAAATTCTCCTAAATCCACGGTCGTGCTCATTAGGACGTATTCGACGATTGGATTAATTACTTGTTCGGTCTCATAATCCTAATCTCGAATTCTGTTAATTCTTGTTCCCTAAATGGTTGCACTAATCTCCTAATTTCACGGTCGTGCTCATTATTCGATTAGTGATTCCAATTCAAGTTCTAAAACGTGAATCGCCGTTTGGCCTTAACACGTTTAACTAGTTAATCATGCAACACATATGATCAACACAATCAATTCAGAATTGGAAAACATTAATTAAAAGAAGGAAAGGAAAACATACATCACATCGAATCTACACTGCCATGGGCGGCTTCATTGATCCCTCGGACGAGGGGATTAGTTCCTCATGCTCATAGACAAACACTCGGACATAATCACCATCGTAAAATAAAAAAAGAAAAGGAAAAAGGGAGACGCAGCTCCAAAGAGAAACAAGGATTCGTAACTACTGATCTAAACAAGTGGAAAAACCCCCCTCCTAGGATTCGGATCTCCAAAAGCTCCCCCCCTCCTCCTCAATCTGATCTGAAACAGCCTTTAAATAAGGATTCTGTTTCTCGCCCGCTCGCGGGGCGAGCTTACTCTCGCGGCGCGAATTTTAGTATTGGCGCGCTTTCAAATTTGGATATTCGCGAGGCGAGGGTGTGTTCGCGGGGCGAGTCTTCCAACTTCAATATGTCACAGTCGTGACATTCATCACGGCTATGCCGTGATGGTCTCTGTCTTCCAGGGTCTTCAGGATCTCACGAGGCGATCTGTCTCTCGCGGGGCGAGACTTCAAACCTAAATCTGTCACACCCGTGACCTTCATCACGGCTATGCCGTGATGGTCTCTGTCTAGCAGGTCTTCAGACTCTTGCGGGGCGAGAAGAGTCTCGCGTGGCGAACCAGAGTGATGACTGTTGCTGCTTCAGTTGATGTTCAGGATCGCGAGACGAGCATCAACTCGCGAGGCGAGTATCTCCAGAAGTGTTATTTCCACTGTTTCTTGACTTTCCTTGACTCCCGGAGCTTCACTTATTGACCTGAAAACACCAAAAGCAACCAAAAGCGTAATTCTATCCAAAATAAGCTAAAAACTACACAAAAGACGCAAAACGAGTCAAAGTCCAACTTAGGAACAAAACAAGGCAAATTTGGGCGAAAACGAGAGTGAACTCGACTGATTGGCACATAAACCCTAGTTCATCTAGTCATAAAACTAGATAAGCCAGAGGCTTATCAGTTTCAAGTGATTAAAGATCACTAATCCAAGGGCTTAGGGATTTTAGAAATTTTTTAGCCAATTAATCACCTCATGGCCGAACCTTACCTATAGGAAATATGTGTTTTTAATTGTTTGATTGTTAATTTGTTGTTATGATTTGTTGAAGGATAACTACTATATCGGGTACGTGTGATATCGACGCTCGGATTTGCGACAAAAATCAAAACCAGAAGTAAACGTTTCTAGGAGGTAAGGGGAGTACCTGAGAGGTTTTTTCGATAGTTGTATGCAATTGTTTGTGGTCTGTATAATTTATTGGGTGTATTTATTATTTTACGTAGTTAGAATTATCTGTTTTTAATTATTTATCAGCATTTAATTATTATCGTATTTTATTGCATGTCATAAATTGTTCTATTTGCTATATTATTGGCATGAAATTATTATTGATGTTAATTGTGGATTGAAAAGCCTGATAGTGGTCAATGCTCAATTAATTACGAGGTTAAAAGTGTTAAAAAGCCTTGACTGCGGCAGTAGCAAAAATGAATAATGATGGATCACTCTTGCTTGTGGTGAAGCCATAGGAGGTGATGAAGCTCTTTAAAGCATCATGCCAGGCTCTGGGAGCTTGACGAAGACCATAGATGGCTTTGTGCAGTTTGCCAACATAATCAGGATGATTAGGATCTTTAAGACCTGGGGGTTGAGCCATGAATACCTGTTCAGAAAGAGTCCCTTGCAAGAACGCATTATTAACATCCAGTTGATGCATCTGCCAGTGGTGGTGCAAGGCCAATGTAAGGATGACTTTAATAGTTTGAGGGCGCACAACGGGAGCAAATGTTTCTTTGAAATCTATTCCAGGACATTGAGTAAAACCCTTGGCCACAAGACGAGCCTTGTAACGATCTATGGAGCCATCCGGATGTCGTTTAATTCGAAAGAGCCATTTGCAACCCACTATGTTGTGGTTTTTGGATGGTGGGACAAGTGACCATGTGCCATTGCGAATGAGGGCATCAAATTCTTCAGATATAGCTTTCCTCCAATGAACATGTTGCATAGCCTCACGAACTGTGGAAGGCTCCAAATTCTCTAGTAAAGGATGTTTGGATGCTGCAAATACTCTTTTGGGTTTATGGATATTGTTTTTGGATCTTGTGATCATGGGATGACCCTGCTGTGGAACTGATTGCTCATTTGGAAGTGAAGACTGCAGTAAATCATTAGTGATAGAAGAGGAAATAATAGATGGAAGACGGATAGATGATGTATTACCTGATGAAGGAGCTGAATCCAATGGCGCCTCTAGGCAAGAAGGAGGGGATTGTACAGTAGCCTCGGGTGGTTGAGTTGATTGAGGGAGTGGTATAGGTATAAGTTGGTGCAAAGGTAAGAGATTGGTGGTTGGATTCGAATCAGGTGCAGAAAAGTGTTTAATGAGGGTTGGATATGGAAAAATGTTGTCATGAAATGCAACATGTCTAGAAGTGTATAGGCGGTTGGTAGTAGGATCAATGCAGTGATAGGCATATTGGGATGGAGAGTAGCCTACAAAGATACAAGGTTTTGACCTTGGTTGAAGTTTGTTGGAGGTGTATGGTCGTAGCCAGGGAAAGCAAAGGCAACCAAAGGAGTGCAAGTGAAGAGGGTTAGAGGTGTTGTTATGAAGGACTTCAAATGGTGATTGCATGTTGAGAATTGGTGTTGGGAGGCGGTTTATCAGGTAAGTGGTTGTGGTGAAGGCATAGGACCAATATGAGGATGGTAAGTGTGCATGATGTAGTAGGGCTCTACCGGTCTCAACTATATGTCTATGGCGACGCTCAGCGGTGGCATTTAGTTGAGGAGTATGCGGTGGTGTAGTGAAATGAGAAATGCCATGTTGAGTTAAATAATTTTTGAGTTTAATGAATTCCCCCCCATTATCAGAGTATAGAGAGACAACGGAAGTATTGAAGAAATTTTCAACCAAGTTTTTGAATTGAGGAAATATTATTGAAACATCTGATTTATTTTTCAATGGATACAACCAAACATATTTAGAAAAATGATCAACAAGAACTAGATAATAGAGAAAACCATCTAAGGACCTAACAGGAGCGGGGCCCCAAACATCAGTATAGATAATTGCAAGAGGCTTCTTGGAAGAAATACTGGAATCAACAAAAGGCAGCTTGTGACTCTTGACACTGCTACACGTGATGCATGGAACAAGTTTGCTCAACTTTATTTTGTGAAGAGAGATCATATGCCTGAAGATACGTTCAGAAGGATGACCAAGAATATGATGCCATGGAGGGTGTGATGAGGAGGTGGTGACAAAGGCTTTCGGTTGGATGGATGATGATGGGAGGTGGTAGAGACCATTATTATGCAACCCTTTGACTAGAGGCACCCTTGTCTTCAGATCCTTCACCAAAAAATGGTCAGAAAAGAATTCAACAGAGATATAGTTAGTATTGCAAAGAGATGAGACAGATAATAGGTTCTTCGAAATATTGGGAACATGTAAAACTTTGGGTAATGTAAGTGGGTGATGAGTAGTGTGAAGAAGAGTTTTACCAATATGGGCTATAGGAAGAGAGTTACCATCTCCCACAAAGAGTTGATCAGTTCCATGATAGGGATTGGTGAGATGCAAGTTGTCAAGATCACTAGTGATATGATGAGTTGCACCAGAATCCATAATCCAATTTGATTGGGCTGGTTGAGGCATTGCTTGTGCATAATGAGCAGCATGTTCAGGAGTCCTCTTGGGATAACCAACAATTCTGTAACGGACCTTGGCTGTGTGACCAGGTTTGTCACAATATTGGCAAGTGATTCTCCCGGAAGAATGAGGAGAAGAAGACCTGGTAGAGGATGAGGAATTCAGAGGGTTCCAGTTATTGGAAGAGGGGGACTTTTTGTGATAGTAATGTTTACCTTTGTGAGCAGCATGAGCAGATGGTATAGAAGCATCAGTGGTAGTGTCAGTCCTTTTGAGATAAGTTTCATAATCACAAAGAAGATCATGTAGTTCTTCAAAAGCAATCGGAGTGTCACGGGCACGTAGAGCTGCTGTCACACCATGATACTCAGCTCCGAGGCCATTGAGAGTATGGATGACAATGTCCACATCATCCAAAGGAGAGTTGATAACAGCTAATTCATCAGCCATAGCTTTTATAGCATGAAGATATTCAGTCATAGGGCGAGGACCTTTGTCAAAACGAGAGATTCTCTCCTTCAGGTGCATGATGCGTGCTCGAGTTCTGCTAGCATACAATTTCTCTAAGATGTCCCATGCCTGCTTAGAGTTATCGACATTGCCAAGCATGGTGATAACATTCTGATCAACCGAGGATATGATAGCATGAAGGATCATTTGATCCTGACGTGTCCAGAATTTGAAGTCAACATGAGAGGGAGCTGGGCAGCGAGTTGTGCCATCAACATAGCCAATGAGGTCATAACCGACTACGAGAGCATTAAGTTGCACCTTCCATGCAGGGTAATTTGTTCCATCAAGTTTGATAGATGAATGATTGTTGAGAACAACAACAGATTGTGAGTTGTTGACATGGATGTGATTTTGGAATTGATTAGAGGAAGTCATGGCTGAAAAAAAGATTGGATCGGAATAGCTATGAAGCAAAAGCTCCTGATACCATAAAGAGGTTTGAATAATGGTTTTGTTATATTATTCATGAAACCGCAACTATGAATATATAGCTGAAACTGATACAAGAAAATAGGATCAGATCCTACAAGCTAGGAATAATGAGATGATGCAATCCTAGATTTGAATTTAAATACAGCAAATTAAAAGGGATAGATACAACAGATGTTACAACAAGAAAATCAAAACTGAGTCAAATGTAATTCAAACTGAGATCATCCAATAGTCTGAGTACTAAGAAAATGAGGTCAATATCTCATATTGACTCATTTGAAAGGAAGATGGTGACTGGGATAAAATTATAAAACCACTTAAAATAACATTAAAAAAAAAAAGAATTCACGTTGCTGTTTTTTTTAGCCCAATTTATTTATTTTAATCCAACAATAAAGCATGGCATTTCACCTTCCCTTGCCTACGTCTCTTCATTTTCTTGAGTTAGGAATAGAGGGGAAATGTTCAAAGCATTTTAAATACTGAGACTGAAAAATACATGTTTCTGAAGACACACTTGAAAGCCAGAGTCACCAGGAGGCGTTGATGGCAGGTAGATACTTGGGTTATCCACATGTCTTTTTTCTTTTTTTGCTTATCAACATAATATATATTCATTATATACAACTAGATTGTGATCCATAACATTGCCCCACGTTGTAAGATGTAAGTGACTATTACGTTGAAATGATAGCAAAGATTACTTTCCCTTGGTTTGTTTTTTGAGACATTTTACTCGCCCTTCATGGAAGTTGCTTTTAAAATCGAAAGCTTTGTTTATTTGCTCTCTTTGTTAAACAAAATTACAGGTGCATGAGCAATTTGACAAAATCGACCAAGAAGTTGATGTGTGGAGGGGTGGAGAGATTGCCAAGGACATTGTAAGCAATAAACCACTTAAAATTTTCATAATTCATAATTATTTTTTTAACCTTCATTACGCATTATTATATAGAACAAGAAAATAGAGTCTGGGGTAACTTCTTTTTGTACAAATGGGTGGTTCTTTTTACACCACAAAAAATTCCAATACACTACATAAATTTTTTAAAAAATTCAATATCCTCAAAATACCCCTAATTATTATCCTCAATGAGGGCAGACAATGAAGAGTTTTCTGTAATTTGGGGAATGCCCTTAGTTGCAAAATGGAACCAAGGATAAGAAGTATTGCTTGCTATAATTGTGGGGAAACTGGGCACTCATCTGCACCCTTTTCAAGGTTTGTTCACATTGTTTATATGCTTTTTATGACGTGTTTGGATTATATATGAGCTTCAAAGGTTAAAACCTTATAAGTTAGATATGTTATAGCATGAATATTGTTAGTTTTTGAGTTTTAAATTGAAATTTTAGAATTATATAAAGTTGTTCAAGATAGTTTTCAGGGTACTTATACCAACATTTCTCATGCTGTTCATCTCTGCAACATCGGCTTCAGTCATTCCACGATGTGAGCGTAAACAACCAACAAACTTTGATCTCACAAGATCATGCCTATTCTAACCATTCAGTGAAGAGAGATCAACCTAGCAGGGAAAACAAATACTATGAAGGCAACAAAGAAGGCTGATTAGTTCTTGCTACCTTGGTAATGAGTCCACCTCAGGTTAATTCTTTGCCTCAATATGGATTATATTGTGATTCTAACTCACAAATTTTTGGCTCCTTTGGAGATGTTCTTTTTCCCATATTTACTTTTAATTCTTTTTCCAAATTTTTGGGAATGGTTTCAAAGGGATTCCTTGGCCTTTAGAAGAGCTTAAGGTAATGATAACTTCACTCTTATCATCTTCTTTGTTTGAATTTTGGTAAAATTTAGAAAGTGATGTATGCTGATCCTCTACTCTATGCGGGAAGAGGGTCGGAGAGAAAAATCCCACTTACCAATATAGAATTGAAGATGTGAAACATGATTCAAACGAACCTTTTCTTTCTTTCTTATTTTTTTTAAATGTTTGGAAGACGCAAGGGTTAGTATAAAAATCCAAGAATTATTGCCTTTAGAAGAGTTTAAGGTAATGATAACTTCACTCTTATCATCTTCTTTGTTTGAATTTTGGTAAAATTTAGAAAGTGATGTATGCTGATTCTCTATGCAGGAAGAGGGTCTGAGAGAAAAATCACACTTACCAATATTGAATTGAATATGTGAAACATGACTCAAACGAACCTTTTTTTTTTAATGTTTGGAAGACACAAGGGTTGGTATAAAAACCCAAGAATTATTGTCTGTGGAAGCAGCAAATTCTTTGATCCCAAACCTAAAAGCTCAACTATAGGAGATTCTATGTTGACTATATTTGATTATAGTATGTTTTACATTGTTTTGTAAACATGAATGGCCAATGTGATGGAAAGAAATAAAGAGTGAAGAAACATAAAATATAGAGTAGTCTATAATTTTAGAAGAAAAAGAGAAGTTTATTGGCAGGAGGTTAAATTAGTATACTTTCCAAGTTTTTGCGGTGGGACTTTTGAATGGTTTTGATTGGAGATTGAGAACTTGAACTCACACGGATTGGAAGAAGACATGTTGTATAGTAAAATTAAATGATTTCTCTCAACCCAATTGTTTTTTTCTTTAATTTGGTACAAAGTGATTGTAATTGAAAATTGTCATTAAATTTTTCAAATGTCATTTATTCAAATGAGTTAAACTATCAAATAGCATTAAATTTCCCAACGTAAATATAGTGAATAAATTCATAATTATAAAATCATTATTATAGTATGATGCCCAAAATATAAGAAGGAGAATAGAGAGGGGGAAAATGTTTTCATTGAGTTTTAATGAAAGCTGTGACAATGTTAGATGGAAATTAATGAAAAGGTCGGTGATGTTAACGTTTGTAAATATAAATAACTATCTTGACAAAATTAAAAGTTAGGTGACCGAGTTGAACAAAACAATTAACATAATAGATGTCTCCACCATAAACGTTGTCATCTGCTAGCTTCATTGACTTCATCTCTCCTCTCGAATCATCATCCATCCATGACCACGTCTCAATTATCAAACTCAATGTGTATCTCCAATGCATCGTCTTTGGTGTTGTATCTCACAATATTTGTCTTTCTTTTCTAATGTTAATTTTATATATTTAAATGGTTGAATGATAGTTTCAATATAAAATTTTAAAACTTTTAATGATATCAAAATTTACACATTTAAAAGTCCCAAATAAAAATAATGCGATGATTTTTTTATTTCAAACAATACATTTATTCTTTACTCTTTTAATTTGTTATTTTTAACATTTAAAAAATACAAAGCAATGTAAAATAATCACACATAATACGTTTGTGAATCGCACAACATTTATTGATATCAAAATTTTCAAATTCAGAAGTCCAAAAAAAAATACAATGGAATGATATTTCATTTCGAGCATTACACAAATACTTATTTATTGATCTCTGGTTTATTATTTTTTAAGTTTAAAAATACATAATATTGTAAAATAGTTACATATAATGCACGGGTACAACATCTAGTGACTATATATGTATTTCATAGTTTCACTCAATCAAGGGTCTCAAAAAAATCACTCATCTTATATAGGAGGACAAATCTCATCTCTGTCACTCATATCCTTCCACATGATTCATCATAAATCTAAATACTGATTGGCCAACAATGTTAAGGGTGATGTTTGATAACATTAAAACACACGACACTTCATGTAAAGAATCGTAGTGACATCCAATTGAAGGGCTACATATATCTAGGGATGTCAACGGGGCGGGACGGGCACGGATACTGGTCACCCGCTACCCGCCCCGTTGGATAAAAAATCCACTCGTACCCGCCTCGTATCTGCACGGATACCCGCTTAACGGGTTCTTAATGGATTCGTGGGTTTTCACGGGTATCCGCGGATATCCATGGGTAGTTATGAAAAACAAACAATCCGTTTTTTAATTAAAAAAAATACACAAAACTTAAACAAACCACCATATTAATATCTTCCGGTATTTGAACAAAATAGCACCTACAAATTAATACATCACACTTAAAATATCCATGAAACAACACAATAGACGAAAATTATCTAGAAAATGATATAAGGGCTTTGAGAGTAGATATATATAATAAATGGTATTATAGTAATTAAGTAACGGGTACGGGTATCCGCGGGCACGGATAGTGTGATACCCGCCCCCGCCCCGTTTATAGACGGATATTGGAATTGTCCGTTTATTTTACTCGTGGGTATCCGTTTAACTACCCACCCCATGTCCGTTGCGGATTTTATCCACAGGTATCCACATGTACGGATAAAATTGTCATCCTTACGTATACAATTGTCACCATGAAAATCACTAATGACTTTAAAATACAATCCACGTAGCATTCTCATGACAGATCAATCCAGTAGACATAATTATTCTATTGTGTATCTATGTAAAAACTTGATACCTTATAAATCTATAATTAGCGAGATACGTTCATCAGTCTATCCACATACCAGACTTACATACTATTGTTGTCCATTATTCACAATAATACTTGAGTAGGTATATTTTAAGGATAGTGTTCACCATCAATCCATGTACTTGACATCCTATGACATCGAATTACCATGAAAGGACTTTATCGTATCAATTTAATTAAATAATTAACATAAATACAATAAATGAAATGCCTCATTTTATTAATTATATAAACATGATACAAAGTGCAGGCAATAAATAGGAAGTACGATGAGCCTCTATGGCATACATCGGTAGTGGCAGCTAAGCGTAGATTTTGATAAGTTTTTCTCATTAGGAGGAGAAAAAAAGAAGGAGAGATAAAAAATAAATAAAATAGCAAATGCAATTAAAGTGAGTACGAGAGAAGTTTTAGGAAATCAAAGTATAAGAAAATTAAGGAGAAAAACTCTGTTTATGTCATGGCCATATTTAGCGTAGAAGTTTGGCTATAAAAGTCATTCCCTTCTTTCATTTAAAAAACATCTGAGAAGAAACCAAAACAACAGAGAGTTTTGAGAGAAAGAAAAGACATCCTCACTTGTGTGAGAGAGAAAGCCTTTGTGAACACCTAATTTCGTCCGGTTATCCTTTTAATTACTGTTTTGAACAAATTAAAACAAATAACTTTGCAATAAAAATGATTTTTGTTTTTAGTGAGCCCAATTTCATTATTGTTGAAGATGTCTTTTAGACCATGTTCTAAACCCAAATAAAAAAAATAAAAAAAAAAAAAAACGAAAAAAAAAAGAAAGAAAGAAAAAAAAAGAAAGAAGAAAAAAAAAAAAACAAAAACAAAAAAAAACAAAAAAAGATAAAAAGGAAAAGTAAATCTGCAGAATTGTAGTAAGAGCCAAGAGGATAAGCCAAAATTCCTTAATGCATTTCAGCAACCAAAAGAGCAATGACAGTGTTAAGCATCTTGCATCAAAAATGGCTTCAAGTTTTAAGCACATAAAAGGAAAAATAGGATGCTCTGATGCTGGGTCAAACCTGAATCAATGGAAAAATACTCAACATGAACAAGGAAATTTGCAAAGCATCAAGGAAAAACTAAAAATGCAGAATGATAAGATTGGAAATGTGAAAAGGACCCTGCATTACAACCATGGCAGAGGACATTGGGTCCTGTTTTGGAGTCTTGCATCAGTAGAAAGTATATAAAGGGCACTGTAGAAACGGGGAGGGGAGGAGACACCAAAAATTGCGTTGCCTATTTCCTCTATTTTCGATAAAAAAAAGAGACAATAAAAAACAAAAAAAAACAAAGCAAACCAGATTCACATTCACGTTCTTCTTCCACCTCCCTTTCCCTTCATGTCTTTCCTCTACTCTCTACACCTTCCTTGAGCCTTCATAGTTCCAGAAACAGCACCCATCTCCATCCTCTCTTCTCCCCCAATTTTCTTCTCTTTCTCTGATTCAACTTTCATCTCTCAAGTTCAAACACAAAACCCAATAAAACAAAGTCCCAAACCATCAGTAACAGCGAGTAGATCCGGGAGGCCACCACCATTGCCTCTTGACCCGCCTCCTCCGCCACGCCCATCTGCGAACGGAGCTGCTCCAAAGACCACGGCTTCACCAGATCCGCGCGCATACAGAGCCGGATCTGCCACCACGAGCTCCGTCCCCGCCAAGCCACCAACACCATATCCTCTTCTTCTTTGGACCACGAACCGAGATCTGTCCGCCCTCGCTGCGCGTCGCCACCAACCGAGGGCTCGCGGTTGCCGCCGCTCAACGCAAGGAGGAACCGCGAGCGAGCGCGCCGCTGTCTCGCACGCGTCCGCTGGCGCGCCGTCGCCCGAGCCGCTGGTCGTCAACGCTGCGAGAGGAGGTGTGCGTCACCACGTGTGCGAGCAACCACACGCGCCGTGTCTCCGCCTCGCCGCCCTCCCGATCCAGCCATATTCGCCCCTCTGTTTTTTTGCTTGTGGGTATTATGAGAACTCAAAAGCTTTAGCTTCTGAGTTTGATTCTTTTAATGCTTCTTTTTTTTTTTTTTTTTTATATTATTATTTTGGTTTATCTGTTTGGGCTTTATTTAGTTGGGCTTCTGATTCCGTGAGTGTTTGCTTGTGTGATTTTAATGAGTCTTTTCCTATGTTTGTTAGGCCAAGAATAATGTGATTTTAATGAGCCTTTTTCTATGCTTGTTGGGCCAAGAATAAAAATTAAAAAGAGTAATCTGCATCTAAAAAAAAAATCCTTTTTTTCAAAAAGATAAAAAATCAAAAATGAAAAATTTCCCCTTTTTTATTAATGAAAATCTTTTCAAATCTCGATCCTTTCAAAAATTAAAATCAACCAACCAATCAAATTTTCTAAAAGAACTACGTGGCTTTGAGTTTCCCATCGCACCCGGGAATACGTAGGAGCAAGATAAATCATCTTGTCGGGCCAAAACTAAATTTTCTCTTTTTGTATCTCCTTTTTATATTAAAATAATTAATCAAAAATTAAACTTTTCTGTTTTTAGGGATGCTCTATGGACACGGTGTCATGTTCGATCCCTTAGATTTGTGGTTGTCCTGTGGACTCATGTCTGCGTTCAACCTCATTTAATTAATTTTCCTTTTTTTGCATCCCCTTTTTACGTTAAAATAATTAATCAAAAAGTTAAACTTTTCCTTTTTAGGGATGTTCTATGGACACGGTGCCATGCTCAGTCCCTTAGATTTGAGGTTGCCCTGTGGACTCATGTGCCATGTTCAACCTCATTTAATTTTTATAAACAATAAATTTAAAAAATATTAAAAACTAATAAAAATCTAAAATATTTAAAATTAAAAATAACACTTTCTTTTTAAATAATTTTTGGGTAAAATAAATATTTTAATTGTTGTTAAAAATGTTTTTCGCACAATTAACTTGAGGTACCGTTTTTAAACGGGCGACGTAGGGTGCTAATACCTTCCCTACTCGTAACCGACTCCCGAACTCATCTCTCTTTTTTAGACCAGTTTTCCTTAAAATGAATGGTTTTCCCAATGTTTTTCCCAAATAAAATATTGGTGGCGACTCCTCTGTTTTTATTCTTTTTTTCGCGGCTCCCGGACGGGACGGTCGCGACAGCTGGCGACTCCACTGGGGATTCTTTGAGAGTCAGGCCTATCATAGTTGGTTGTGCAAATTTTTATTTTATTTTATTTTATTTTATTATTATTTTTTTATTTTTTTTCTTCTTTAAAAAAAAAAAAAAAAAAACTTTGAAAATATTTGTTTTACCTTTTTTTTTTTTTTTCCTTCATTTTTAATGCTTCCATAACTGCTTTTGTATATTCTTGCAACCTTAGGGTAGAGAACTGTTGTATTTGTGTTGTTTGTTCCCTTTTGCAGGCTTGGGGTAGTTTTATTTTAGTAGGTTTTTGTGAAGGTTTGTGTGCTCCCATCACACACATCACTATCACAACTTGCACACACTTTTGGCTCTATACCCGAGCTTGCTCAAAACTCAAGGATTAGGCGGTGTCTCGACATTGTCATTGAAGAGGTCTCGTACTTCCCTGACATTTGTTGATTCCCCACTCAGGTTGTACCCGATATCATGGGATGGTCATATTGAGAGGGTTTATCCCTACTTGTGACTAGATTCATGAATCAGATCCTTATCTTTCGGGATAGGGGCAATCTGGGAACCATGGCTTTTAGAAGTCTAGACCCTACCTAATTTTCACTGATAAGAGCAAACTTAGTAGCCAACCTGTTTAGAGTCATTACCTCAGGTTTGTCCAACCCTAAGTTTTACCCAATTTAGGACAAAGGGAGCATACTTTTTCTCTCTCTCCATTTTTTTTCTGGCATCATAAACATAAATTGCCATGCACATACATATTTATTATGAAGTTTTCAAAAAAAAAAAAAAAAAAAAAAAAAAAAAAGGAAAGGGGGGCGACACATCGTCGCTCCAAGCCCGAATGACATGTTCGAATATTATTGCACTTCTAATAAGCGGCGTGTCATAGTGAAGTTAGTGCATTGACGGCATACCCGACATAGGGTTCTCAACCCTACTGGGGTTCATGCAACATGAAGCATGTAGGGCATTTTTTTTCGTGTGTTTTATTTCTAATTTTTTCTTTATTTGTGTTTCTTGACAGGAAGACCTCAGTATTAATCTTATAGCAAAGAATGGAAGGACCAAGCGTCGGAAAGAGTACTAGCAATGCAAGCAGTTCCAAGAAGAGCATCAAGATCGACGTGACACTCAATGATGTTCAGAGCTTATGGGAAATTAGTCAACAAATGTCAGAAAAGGCACGTTCGAACTTTAACAACAAGTATGGGAGGATACTAGATCTATTACGTATTCGGTGGATGCCCCCGCTCTAAGTGCATTCGCTCGATATTGGAACTCAACTTTGAGATGTTTTGAATTGCCACGACCTAGATGTAACTCCCACCATAGAGGAGTATGCTTACATGCCTTTGAGACCGCCTATCCAAAAGGACTCACGTGTCTAGTTGTATTATGGACAATATGTGGCAGATGGGAAGATAGCAAGTCTGTTGGAACTTAAACCGGAACAATTGGATAAAGTGGAAAAAGGGAACACTACGGGCTTGAAGAGGCGATTCTTGGATGGTTATCTTAGGGAGTTGGCTCAACAACAACGATGGGTTCTTTTTAATAGGTTGTTGGCTCTCCTCATCTACGGACTTGTGCTTTTTCCCTTTATTCCGGATGTGATTGATCGATCAGCCATGGACGTCTTCTACAGAGTTGAGGAATATGGGGTGAATTTAGTCCCCGCTATCCTAGCCGAGACTTTTCTCTCACTACAAGTTTGTCATCGGAATCAACAAGGAAAGTTGCGGTCTTTGTGCACCAATGTTATATGTTTGGATTATGACTCACTTGTATCTTGGAAACAAAATTGATAGAACGGATGACCCGTTGAAAGGATTCATTCGCATGCAGCTAAAGTCACGCAAACTATATGAATGGAAACAAGAGTTTGATCAGGTCGACTCACGTTCATTTAGATGGATGTGCCCATGGTACAATGGGGATTCCGTTATATTCGAGTTGTGGAGGTTTCTCGAATGTCCCATTGATGGGACCCGGAGGATGTGTGTCATATTCACCGGCTCTAGTAATGTGCCAACTCAGGTGGACACAAGATGAACCCCCAAAAGAGTCTTTGGGTGGAGCATATTTCCTATATCAAGAATGTGAAAGCATCAAGAGTCGACAATGGCAATAAGGTCAGCATGGAACAATATTCACATAAAAGGGCGTGATGAGTTAGGAAGGCGGATCATAGCTCGAACAAAAAGATATGAAGCATGGAGAGAGGCAAGAAGGGGGTGTCCTTCAAAACCGGAACCCCACCTGATCTTGAAAACAATCCTCTTCTGAGAAGATCAAATGCTGGGAAAAATTGAAATTCTAAAAGCTCGGATGGGGTTTTGGATGAAAAGAACCAAGTTGCGAAGTAACTATCGTCAAGCTCCAAAGCCAGGTGCAAAAACTGAATTTACAGATCGAGAATTTGAGAAGTGAATGTGCCGATTCCTACGAAGCCCCAAGTCGCATGAAAAGGGCAAGAAAAGAGAAAGAAGCAGTGATCCAAGGGTTGCAAGCAAAGGTGGAGTGTCAAGAAAACACGCTAGTCAGAATTCTAAAGAAGAAAGAAGAGCTTGAGTGGGACGTAGGGGTTCATGTCGAAACAATACAGATACTAAAGGAGAGAGTTGGATCTCTACAAGAATCCTTGGCCTGCACCAGAACTTTACTCGATCGAGGATGGAACGAAGCTGCCGGATATCGTCAATTATTAATGAAGCTAATGAAAGGGAAAATTGGCTCAAGACCAAAATGCAAGAAAATGAAAGAGGAGAAGCTCAACGTCACGCAGAATGGGTAAAGGGATGGAAATTGGTTGTAAGGGATGTGATCTATGAAAGGGAAGCATGGAGAAGAAAATATGAAGACATGATTGGTAAAATTCAATATCATACTTCCCAGTTGGTGGATCGATTTGAAGAAGTATCAATTCAGGTCTACAAGAACCCTTTCCTCCAGATACCACCAGAGTTGACTGAGTTCTTCAAGCATTTTGGGAAGCTTGCAAAGGGATTCAGGAAAAAGAAGATGAAGCTCTTGGCATAGTATTTTGAGGTCCCCAAAGATGGGTTAGAAATATGAAAACTCTCGATGTATTGTTTTTCTAGTTGACCCAAGACTCATGTTTGTATTGCAACATCCATCCAATGAAATAGAAGTTTTCATCAATTTTTTGTGGAATGCTCTCTCTTTTTCCAGATGATATCTGTCGAGGAGTGAATTCTCCCTTAGATACTTCATCAACTATATTTTACCCTAAAAACGATGTGTTTTCCGCGTAAAAATATGGGTATCATCAAACAATGACATTGCTAGTACAAGATGTGGTCTATCGAAGAGTGAATTCTCCCTTGGACTCGACATCAACTGCAGTCAAGCTAGAGGGAATTATACCACTAGATTTGATTGCAGGATGAGTATTCTTGCTATAAGTATATGCGACGGTCTTCCTATCAAAAATGGAGTTTAATTGGTTTATGCTCTTTCTTTTGATTTTATTCATTTATTCTTTCTTTTATTAAATAAAACAGTGTGGTTTTTTGAACAATTGCTCCAAGACACCCTTATCGCACTCGATCACAGGCAAGAGCCATGGCGGATGAACTAGAAGAAGTTCAAGTGATCAGGGATGAAGTCAGTCAAATCAAAGATCAGATGGCTAAGATGATGGAGATCCTACAAGAAATGCAAAAGGAGAAGAACACAGAGGAGAACCCTCCAGCCTCGAACGAAGGACAGCCAGCCACACCTCTCATCCCGCCCGGTTTTCTCGATTCCTATTCAAGGCTTCAACCAACCAGGGGCCATGATGCCTCTCAACCCAACTCATTTTCCATTTGACTCGAACAATCCCCCATACGGTTTGCCTCGTGGGTTTGTACCACCAACAGACCCCAGTCCACAAGATGGTATTCGAACTCCGAACACATCACTCAAGCACAAATCCCCACCAATACCGCCGAAATACCGCAAAGCACGGAATGTCAACTCTCTGAGATGGTAACACCCCGATAGTGACACCCATCTGTCAATCCAAGGCCCCCACAATACACCCTACATTATGGACCCGGGGGGGCTCAAATGATGCAAAACTTCTGTTCGTCCTCCATGCCATATTCATTTCCCCATAATATGTACGGAGAAGCTCCGGTGAATCAGTCGGGGGGAGATTCCCAGTCTAAAGAAAAGCTGGAAGTACTAGAGGAAAGATTGCGGGCCATCGAAGGGGTAAATAATTATGGTCTTCGGGATGCCTCGGAACTCATGTCAGTACCAAATGTTGTAATTCCGCCGAAATTTAAGGTGCCTGATTTTGACAAATACCGGGAACCACTTGTCCCAAGAACCATTTGACCATGTATGTTAGGAAGATGGCGTCACATGCCCGAGATGATAAACTCTTGATTCACTTCTTCCAAGACTGACTTGGCCAGGGCAGCTTCAAATTGGTATACGCATCTCGAGCGGGCACACATCCGATCCTTCAAAGATCTAGCAGATGCATTCCTGAAGCAGTACAAGTACAATGTTGACATGGCTCCCGATAGGATGCAACTCCAAAATATGTCAAAAAGGGATGTAGAGACTTTCAAAGAATACGCGCAACGATGGAGGGAACGGCCGCTCGGTGGAGCCTCCCTTAGCCGAGAAAGAAATCGTAGCAATGTTCATTGATACACTCCAGTCGCCTTTCTATGATAGGATGATTGGGAGTGTGTCATCAAATTTTTCTGACATGGTCATCATCGGCGAGAGAATTGAAAGTGGAATGAGGAATGGCAAGATCGTTGAGACTTCAGTAGGGAACGGCCCAAAGAAAACCCCATTCGTGAAAAAGAAGGAAGGAGAGGCACATGCAGTAACCTTGGAACAGAAGAAACCGAACCAATGGAGACCAAACCAAACACCCGCCTTCCATGCCCAATACGCCCCATATTACCAACCACCTCCATATCACCAAGCCAACCAGCCATACATCGCTGCAACCTCGCAATTTCCAAACCCTCAACAAATGGCTCCCTACCGACCATCATACCCTTTCTCACCTCAAACACACCCCACCATGCCACCTCAAATCGTCCAGCCTCTAAATCCAAACCCAAACACCAGCCAAGCAAGACCACCATATAACCCGGAAAGAAAGCCAGTGCGTTTTGACCCAATACCCATGACCTACACCGAACTATTCCGCCAACTTGTGAGCAAATCCGTGCTAACTCCTATCCCGACAAGACCACTAGACCCTCCTTATCCAAAGTGGTATGACCCAAATGCTCAATGTGAATATCACGATGGGGCCACAGGACATTCCACCGAGAGTTGTAGAGCTTTGAAGTTTAAGGTCCAAGACCTGATTAATGCCAAATGGTTGAGCTTTCAGAAGGATGCTCCAAATGTGGCACAGGGTCCTATGCCAAATCATGGGAGTTCGGGGGTCAATGCCATTGAGAGCTTCTTGGAGCATACTCTAAAGAGTAAAGTGGCCGATGTTAGGACTCCTATGAGAGTTGTTTTTAGAGAGATGTGCAAATGTGGATTGATCCAAATCCCGGCCACGGAAGAAAAAGCTCTCGATGGAGAGATAAGGTGTGACTTTGATGGAAACATGGGGCACTCGATTGAAAACTGTTCAGAGTTTCGGCAAGTCGTGCAGCAGTTAATGGATATGAAGATTATCTTAATTGGTTGTGGATCAAATGAATGTGCCATTAATATGGTTGCTGAATCTACAACTTCCCCAACCCCAATTAAGATAACCCCTTTTACTGTTGTGGTTAATTCTCGGCCAGTTCCTGAGCAAGTCACTCCGAAACCAGTGGTGATATACTATACCGAGAAGAAACCTTTGCCGGTTCCAAGTGGGCCAACACCAATCGTCATCCGAGTTCCAAGTCCTTTCCCTTACAAGGACACCAAAGCGGTACCATGGAAGTATGAGATGCAGGTCCAACCCAATCCTTCCAACGGGACTACTGTGGTCACCAACATTTCAGGAATTGGTGGAATGACTAGGAGTGGTCGCATTTACACTCCAGAGGTATTGCGAAAAGGGGAAATAGGAAAGGAAGGAAAGGATCACAAAGGGAAAGAGAAGGTGGAAGAAATCCTAGATGACAAGGAAGCAAACGGGGGTGAGAATAAAAAGGGTGTATCTGATGAGGAGGTAGGCGAATTCTTGAAGTTCATCAAGCAGAGTGAATATAGGGTTGTGGATCAGTTAAATCGGACTCCGGCTCGGATATCTCTTTTGTCTCTATTAATGAACTCGAGCCACACACGAAGAGTACTTGATGAAGGTGTTGAATCAAGCGCATGTCTCCCATGACATCACAGTTGATAAGCTCGATAACATTGTGGGTAACATAGTTCTTGATAATTATGTCACTTTCACCGATGATGAAATACCAGCAGAAGGTATGGGGCACAACAAGGCCTTGCACATTTTCGTGAAGTGCACGAGACCATGTCATGGCCAGGGTTCTCATTGATAATGGCTCTTCTTTGAATGTAATGCCAAAGTCAACACCTGGCGAAGTTGCCTTTCGATGGAACTCATATGAAGCCAAGCACAATGATTGTAAGAGCTTTGACGGCACCCGGAAGGGAAGTCATGGGAGAAATTGAATTGCCCATTCAGATTGGCCCCTGCACCTTTGAAGTACTTTTCCAAGTAATGGACATCACACCAACATACGGTTGTCTCCTAGGACGACCATGGATCCATTCGTCTGGAGCTGTACCTTCCACATTGCACCAGAAGGTGAAGTTCATTGTTGATTGTAAGCTGATAATTGTCTCTGGAGAGGAGGATCTGTTAGTAAGCAAGCCATCGACAACCCCTTATATTGAAGCTGCCGAGGAAGCTCTCGAGACCGCCTTCCAATCACTTGAAATTGCCAATGCCACTTATGTTGGGGAGGGAGCTCCACTCTTGAAACCTCGGTCATCCAAAGCATCCATCATGATGGCCAAGGTTATGCTTCAAGGAGGATACCAACCTGGAAGCGGCCTGGGGAATAATAGCCAAGGTGTCGCTGACATCCTCATGCTCACTGAGAACAGGGATAGGTTTGGGTTGGGATACAAACCCACTAAGGCCGACAAGATGAGGGTGATAGAAGAGAAGAAAAGAAAGAGGTTGGCTCGGCTGGAAAATCGTGAATGCGAGGCTGAAAGGGTTCCCATCTGTGACATTCGGAGTGAGCTTCCGGCGTAGGGTTTGCATTCCTGGACCAAGCAGCAGCTATTGAAGATGATTATCCTGCCGATCGTGGTATCAATCTGGTGTATCCATGCTCTCCGGATACAGAGCTCAACAATTGGGAGATCATTGAGTTCCCCAAGACCATAGGGTCCTTTTCAAAATAATTATGTAATGCTTATCCTTTAGCTCTGCCCAAGGCTTTAGGAGTTTTGTTGTAATGGGCTTACTTGTTTCTGTTTCAGAATGACTTATCAATAAATGCATGCATTCAGTATCTTTGTCTTGTTATCTCTTTTTTTACTTTCGTTTTTGTTCACCATCCCTCACCAATAAATGCAGTCTCACGTCTTTAACCTATATTCATCTTTCCCTGATAATTACCAAAATGCAGATCTAAAAGTGACTCTCTTGAAAACGACAATGTTAGTAACTCATCATACAATTTTGACTATTCCGTTGATCATGCTGAGGAGGTTGTTGATGATGACGGGGAAGTTCCCCCTGAACTTTTGAGATTGGTAGAACAAGAAGCCAGAGAAATTCGCCCCCATGAAGAGCCGAGTGAGCTAATCAATTTGGGAACCAAAGATGATAAAAAAGAGGTCAAGATTGGCCTTTCCCTGAAAGAAAAGGAGCGGAACAGGTTGATCAGGTTGTTGATAGATTACAAAGATGTTTTCGCATGGTCCTACCAAGACATGCCAGGGTTAGACCCAGTGTAGAGTAACACAAATTGCCATTAAAGCCGGAGTGTCCTCCAGTAAAGCAGAAGCTACGAAGGATGAAAGCGGAAATGTCCTTAAAGATCAAGGAGGAGGTCAAGAAACAACTGGATGCAGGTTTCCTAGAAGTTGTAAAGTACCCTCAATGGGTTGCTAACATCGCTTCTGTTCCCAAGAAAGATGGAAAAGTTCGAATGTGTGTTGACTATCGAGATCCGAACAGAGCTAGCCCAAAAGATGACTTTCCTTTGCCTCACATTGATGTTCTTGTAGATAATACTGCTCAACATGCATTATTCTCTTTCATGGATGGTTTCTCGGGATATAATCAGATCAAGATGGCACCTGAGGATATGGAGAAAACTACATTTGTCACTTTGTGGGGAACCTTTTGCTATAAGGTTATGCCCTTTGGCTTGAAAAATGCTGGGGCAACATATCAGCGGGCTATGGTGGCTTTATTCCATGATATGATGCATAAGGAGATAGAAGTTTACGTAGATGACATGATCGCCAAGTCCAGATCCGAAGATGACCATGTTGATAATCTGCAAAAACTCTTTGAGCGGTTAAGAAAGTTTAAGCTCCGTCTGAATCCATCCAAATGCACTTTTGGAGTGAAATCAGGCAAGCTTCTGGGGTTCATCGTTAGTCAAAGAGGAATAGAGGTTGATCCTGAAAAGGTTCGAGCAATCATCGACATGCCAGCACCTCGAACGGAGAAGGAAGTTCGTGGGTTTTTAGGAAGATTGAACTACATTGCCCGGTTCATCTCCCAACTAACCGCGACATGTGAACCAATCTTTAAATTGTTGCGCAAAAATCAAGCTGTGACATGGAATGAAGATTGTCAAAACGCCTTTGAGAAGATCAAACAATACCTACAAGAGCCTCCAGTTTTGGTTCCCCCAGTGCTGGGAAGACCTCTCATCATGTATTTGATCTGTGCTAGATGGATCTATGGGTTGTATCTTTGGGGCAGCACGATGAGCTCGGGAAGAAAGGAACATGCCATCTATTATCTAAGCAAGAAGTTCACCACTGTGAAGCCAACTACTCATCGCTAGAACGCACTTGCCGTGCTTTAGCATGGGCGGCTCGCCGTTTGAGGCATTACATGTTGTGTTATACTACCTGGTTGGTGTCCAAAATGGATCCAATCAAGTATATCTTTGATAAGCCTGCTCTGATTGGAAGAATTGCTCATTTGGCAAGTCCTCGCTATCGAATATGACATTGTCTATGTCACCCAAAAAGCAATAAAAAGGGAGTGCTCTTGCAGAATATCTAGCCAATCAGTAGGTAGAAGATTATGGATCGATGCAATGTGATTTTCCAGATGAAGATATAATGGCTTTGTTTGATCGCGAGCAATCACCGGAAAAAGAAAAGTGAACTTTGTTATTTGACGGAGCTTCTAATGCATTGGGGCACGGAATCGGGGAAATCTTAATCTCACCAGAAAATGATTATTTCCCTGTCACACTGCGAGGCTCGCTTCGATTGTACAAACAACATAGCCGAATATGAAGCTTGTGCACTAGGGATTTTAGCAGCAATAGAGGCAAAAGCAAGGAGGTCGGAGGTATATGGGGACTCTGCATTAGTCATCCACCGATTAAGAGGGAATGGGAAACCCGAGATGCCAAGTTAATTCCGTACCATGATTACATCAAAGGTTTGATTGAGCAGTTTGACGAAGTCACGTTTCATCATATTCCCGAGAAGATAACCGATTAGTCGACGCTGCTGTCTACCTTGTCCTCAATGTTCAAAGTAAGTGACGAGAGGAACCTACCACTCATCAAAATGGAAAGTCGTGGTCATCCCGCATATTGTCAAGTGATAGAGGAAGAGTCGATCAAAAACCGTGGTACCATGACATCAAATGTTTCATCCAAAGAAGGGAATACCCTCCGGCGCTTAGGAAAATGACAAAAGAACTCTAAGAAGACTTGCAATGGGTTTCTATTTAGATGGAGATATTCTCTACAAAAGAAACCATGACATGGTGTTGTTGAGGTGCGTTGACGCAAAAGAAGCTAAACTGATAGTTGAGGAGGTACATGAAGGACCTTTTGGAACACACGCGAGCGGCCATGCAATGGCCAGGAAAATCTTGAGGACTGGCCAATATTGGCTGACAATGGAGGCTGATTGCTTTAATTATGCGAAGAAGTGCCACAAGTGTCAAATATATCTTGATAAGGTTCATGCGCCGCCAGCTCCCTTGAATGTCATGTCGGCACCCTGGCCGTTCTCAATGTGGGGAATGGATGTGATCGGGCCCATCGAACCAAAAGCCTCAAATGGACATCGCTTCATTCTTGTTGCCATCGATTATTTCACCAAGTGGGTGGAGGCTGCATCATATTCCAATGTGACCAGGAATGTCGTGATCAGATTTGTCAAAAGAGAGTTAATTTGTCGTTATGGGTTGCCGAGTGAAATTATCACTGATAATGCGACCAATTTGAACAATAAGATGATGAAGGAGATGTGCGAAAATTTCAAGATAAAGCATCATAATTCCTCTCCGTACCGCCCAAAGATGAACGGGGCAGTTGAGGCCGCTAATAAAAATATCAAGAAGATTGTCCAAAAGATGGTGGTGACGTATAAGGATTGGCACGAGATGTTACCCTTTGCTTTACACGGCTATCGTACCTCTATTCGCACCTCGACAGGGGCAACGCTATATTCTTTAGTTTATGGGATGGAGGCAGTGCTCCCAATCGAAGTAGAGATCCCCTCATTAAGAGTACTGAGAGAAGCAGAATTAGAAGAAGCTGAGTGGGTCCAGGATCGACTAGACCAATTGAACCTCATTGAAGAGAAGAGATTAGGGGCGTTGTGTCACGGCCAATTATACCAGAGAAGGTTGATGAGAGCTTATGAGAAGAAGGTACGCCCACGACAGTTTCGGGAAGGTGACCTGGTGCTCAAGAAAATTCTACCAATCCAAAAGGATCATCGAGGGAAATGGACTCCGAACTACGAAGGTCCTTACGTTGTGAAAAAGGCCTTCTCTGGAGGAGCTTTAATTCTCACCAGGATGGATGGGGAAGACCTCCCGCTCCCTGTGAACTCGGATGCAGTAAAAAAGTATTATGCTTGAACACACTTCCCAAGAAGAATAAGAAAAGAAAAGAAAAATGAAAAATGAAAAGAGAAAAGGCTCGCTAGACTGAAAATCTGAAAAGACAGTGTAGGCAAAAGTTAGAGCAACCCGCTAGACTGAAAACCTGAAAAGGCGGTCTAGGCAAAAGTTAGGGTTCAAAAAATAAAAAAAATAAAAAATATAACAATGGAAGTGTCGTCAAGCCGATGAACTGGGGCAGTCCGTAGGTTGGATATATGAAGATTGGGGCAGACAACATCTCTGAAGCCAATTAATGAGCAGTCAAGATTGTATGAGGGATACTAAAATTAGTCATTGAAAGAGACATCACTTGAGGAGATGTGAATCTACTCCGCAACGTTTTGCAACTTATGCTTTGTACACCTTTTTCAATCCAAATATAATGACATTGACTTCCTTTACTTTATTTCGCTACCTTAGTCCTTTCCTCTTAACTTTTGTCATTTGTGTGTGTGCATTCATCCTGATAAGTATATACTGAAACGTGAAACAAGTAATGTTTTTTTAAGCAGTTAGAATTCCTTAGAAAGCCTCAAAAGGTCTTGGGGGGCACGATGCTTCCCCTATAAAGGGCATCGAAGAAAGGAAGGAATACTGAGACTCAACCATCGAGATAATTATCATCAAGAACATCTAATCATCAGGGGATAAAAGTGCAAGATATCTCTCCCAGATAAGATGGGCCTTGTTTTAGTTCATCCTCAAGACTGACTGTGATCGATGCCTTTAGGGGGTCAAGGATCCAATAATGAAAGAAATAGCAAAGAAGAAATAATCTATCATCAATCTTTCGCATCAGGGTTCTCATCATCATCATTCTTTCTGTAAATTGAAAACTAGTTATTTGAGTTTTCGCATGGTCATTCCATCAGTGAGCAAAATCTACATTCATATATTGCATTTGTCTATATGGCCTCACAAGCTTTTTATCTTTCAGTTCGAGCTTCTCACGGGCAATCCACCCCGTAAGCTCTTTTATCTTTCAGTTCGAGCTTCTGACGGGCAATCCACCCCGTAGGCTCTTTTTATCTTCAGTTCGAGCTTCTGACGGGCAATCCACCCCGTAAGCTCTTTTATCTTTCAGTTCGAGCTTCTCACGGGCAATCCACCCCGTAAGCTTTTTATCTTTCAGTTCGAGCTTCTAACGGGCAATCCACCCCGTAAGCTCTTTTACGTTTCAGTTCGAGCTTCTCACGGGCAATCCACCCCGTAAGCTCTTTTACCTTTCAGTTCGAGCTTCTAACGGGCAATCCACCCCGTAGGCTTTTTTATCTTCAGTTCGAGCTTCTGACGGGCAATCCACCCCGTAAGCTCTTTTATCTTTCAGTTCGAGCTTCTGACGGGCAATCCACCCCGTAAGCTCTTTTATCTTTCAGTTCGAGCTTCTCACGGGCAATCCACCCCGTAAGCTCTTTTACCTTTCAGTTCGAGCTTCTAACGGGCAATCCACCCCGTAGGCTTTTTTATCTTTCAGTTCGAGCTTCTGACGGGCAATCCACCCCGTAAGCTTTTTATCTTTCAGTTCGAGCTTCTAACGGGCAATCCACCCCGTAAGCTCTTTTACATTTAAGTTCGAGCTTCTAACGGGCACTCCACCCCGTAGGCTTTTTTATCTTGATTCGAGCTTCGACGGGCAATCCAACCCGTAAGCTCTTTTATCTTTCAGTTCGAGCTTCTGACGGGCAATCCACCCCGTAAGCTCTTTTATCTTTCAGTTCGAGCTTCTCACGGGCAATCCACCCCGTAAGCTCTTTTACCTTTCAGTTCGAGCTTCTAACGGGCAATCCACCCCGTAGGTTTTTTTATCTTTCAGTTCGAGCTTCTGACGGGCAATCCACCCCGTAAGCTTTTTATCTTTCAGTTCGAGCTTCTAACGGGCAATCCACCCCGTAGGCTCTTTTATCTTTCAGTTCGAGCTTCTCACGGGCAGTCCACCCCGTAAGCTCTTTTATCTTTATGCTCGAGCTTCAGACGGGCAATCCACCCCGTAAGCTCTTTTCTCTTTCTGTTTAAGCTCGGCAGACGATCCACCCGGCAAGCTTTTATGTGTAAACCCAATGGGCAATCCAATCCACTGGTCCTTTACAGGAAATCATTTTGTAGTCACAGGTCATTTTGCTTGTCAGTGTACCACGAACAAAATTGGAGTTCATGTCTTTACTCGTTTCTTATAACGATAATAGGTTAACTGCGGTTACACCTACTATCCAATAAGAAACAAGTAAAGAGGGGCAGCTGTGAACACCTAATTTCGTCCGGTTATCCTTTTAATTACTGTTTTGAACAAATTAAAACAAATAACTTTGCAATAAAAATGATTTTTGTTTTTAGTGAGCCCAATTTCATTATTGTTGAAGATGTCTTTTAGACCATGTTCTAAACCCAAATAAAAAAAATAAAAAAAAAAAAAAAACGAAAAAAAAAAGAAAGAAAGAAAAAAAAAGAAAGAAGAAAAGAAAAAAAAAACAAAAACAAAAAAAAACAAAAAAAGATAAAAAGGAAAAGTAAATCTGCAGAATTGTAGTAAGAGCCAAGAGGATAAGCCAAAATTCCTTAATGCATTTCAGCAACCAAAAGAGCAATGACAGTGTTAAGCATCTTGCATCAAAAATGGCTTCAAGTTTTAAGCACATAAAAGGAAAAATAGGATGCTCTGATGCTGGGTCAAACCTGAATCAATGGAAAAATACTCAACATGAACAAGGAAATTTGCAGCATCAAGGAAAAACTAAAAAATGCAGAATGATAAGATTGGAAATGTGAAAAGGACCCTGCATTACAACCATGGCAGAGGACATTGGGTCCTGTTTTGGAGTCTTGCATCAGTAGAAAGTATATAAAGGGCACTGTAGAAACGGGGGAGGGGAGGAGACACCAAAAATTGCGTTGCCTATTTCCTCTATTTTCGATAAAAAAAGAGACAATAACAAAACAAAAAAAAACAAAGCAAACCAGATTCACATTCACGTTCTTCTTCCACCTCCCTTTCCCTTCATGTCTTTCCTCTACTCTCTACACCTTCCTTGAGCCTTCATAGTTCCAGAAACAGCACCCATCTCCATCCTCTCTTCTCTCCCAATTTTCTTCTCTTTCTCTGATTCAACTTTCATCTCTCAAGTTCAAACACAAAACCCAATAAAACAAAGTCCCAAACCATCAGTAACAGCGAGTAGATCCGGGAGGCCACCACCATTGCCTCTTGACCCGCCTCCCTCCGCCACGCCACTGCGAACGGAGCTGCTCCAGCACCACGGCTTCACCAGATCCGCCGCATACAGAGCCGGATCTGCCACCACGAGCTCCGTCCCTGCCAAGCCACCAACACCATATCCTCTTCTTCTTTGGACCACGAACCAGATCTGTCCGTCCCTGCCGCGTCGCCACCAACTGAGGGCTCGCCGGTTGCCGCCGCTCAACGCAAGGAGGAACCGCGAGCGCGCCGCGCTACTGTCTGCTGCCGTCATGGCCGCGCCGTCGCCCGGAGCCGCTGGTCGTCAACGCTGCAGAGGAGGTGTGCGTCACCACCGTGTGCAGAACCGTCACTGCCGCCGTGTCTCCTGCCTCGCCGCCCTCCCGATCCAGCCATATTCGCCCCTCTGTTTGCTGCTTGTGGGTATTATGAGAACTCAAAAGCTTTAGCTTCTGAGTTTGATTCTTTTAATGCTTCTTTTTTTTTTTTTTTATATATTATTATTTTGGTTTATCTGTTTGGGCTTTATTTAGTTGGGCTTCTGATTCCGTGAGTGTTTGCTTGTGTGATTTTAATGAGTCTTTTCCTATGTTTGTTAGGCCAAGAATAATGTGATTTTAATGAGCCTTTTTCTATGCTTGTTGGGCCAAGAATAAAAATTAAAAAGAGTAATCTGCATCTAAAAAAAAAATCCTTTTTTTCAAAAAGATAAAAAATCAAAAATGAAAAATTTCCCCTTTTTTATTAATGAAAATCTTTTCAAATCTCGATCCTTTCAAAAATTAAAATCAACCAACCAATCAAATTTTCTAAAAGAACTACGTGGCTTTGAGTTTCCCATCGCACCCGGGAATACGTAGGAGCAAGATAAATCATCTTGTCGGGCCAAAACTAAATTTTCTCTTTTTGTATCTCCTTTTTATATTAAAATAATTAATCAAAAATTAAACTTTTCTGTTTTTAGGGATGCTCTATGGACACGGTGTCATGTTCAGTCCCTTAGATTTGTGGTTGTCCTGTGGACTCATGTGCTGCGTTCAACCTCATTTAATTAATTTTCCTTTTTTTGCATCCCCTTTTTACGTTAAAATAATTAATCAAAAAGTTAAACTTTTCCTTTTTAGGGATGTTCTATGGACACGGTGCCATGCTCAGTCCCTTAGATTTGAGGTTGCCCTGTGGACTCATGTGCCATGTTCAACCTCATTTAATTTTTATAAACAATAAATTTAAAAAATATTAAAAACTAATAAAAATCTAAAATATTTAAAATTAAAAATAACACTTTCTTTTTAAATAATTTTTGGGTAAAATAAATATTTTAATTGTTATTAAAAATGTTTTTCGCACAATTAACTTGAGGTACCGTTTTTAAACGGGCGACGTAGGGTGCTAATACCTTCCCTACTCGTAACCGACTCCCGAACTCATCTCTCTTTTTTAGACCAGTTTTCCTTAAAATGAATGGTTTTCCCAATGTTTTTCCCAAATAAAATATTGGTGGCGACTCCTCTGTTTTTATTCTTTTTTTCGCGGCTCCCGGACGGGACGGTCGCGACAGCCTTTTGAGAGAAAAAAATTCAAAAAAGAGTTTAGCCACCAATATTTTTGGTGAGATTATTTTTACAACTTTTGTAATCCCATTGATTTATAATGGAATATTTTTGTTGTCTCATTGTGATTATACATAGTGTGGAAAAATTCTGATCCTGGGAATATAAATTATCCGTTGGCCTTGTATTAGGTGATTATATTTGGTATTTTTTCCCAACAAGTGGTATCAAGAGCTTCGGTTCATTACACAGTTTAGCTTGTATTATTCACAATGGATGAGTCAACCTCAACGGCATCAGCAACAATGATTAAGTTAACCTCGTCAAACTACTCCATTTGGAAGCCCAGAATGGAGGACATCCTCTACTGCAAAGATATGTACCAGCCTTTGCAAAATAAAGGGACGAAGCCAGACAACAAGTCTGATGATGACTGGAATTTGATGAACAGGAAAACTGTTGGACAAATTCGGCAATGGATAGATCAAAGTGTCTTTCATCACGTGGCGCAAGAGACAATTGCGTTCACGTTATGGACGAAACTAGAAACGTTGTACGAGAGAAAGACGGCCCAGAATAAAGCCTCTGCTATTCGATGATTAGTGAACCTCAAGTATAGAGAGACCCGGAGTGTTTCCGAGCACTTGAGCGATTTTCAAGGATTGGTGAATCGGCTCACCAATATGAAGATGGTGCTTGACGATGAATTGCA
This sequence comes from Sophora flavescens, assembly GCA_030762895.1. Lineage (NCBI taxonomy): Eukaryota > Viridiplantae > Streptophyta > Magnoliopsida > Fabales > Fabaceae > Sophora > Sophora flavescens. The sequence goes on along the minus strand of CM061068.1, from coordinate 95,943,951 downwards.
AGCATTGTTACTACTCAGTTCCTTGCCAGACAATTGGGACACACTTGTGGTTTCATTGAGTAACTCAGCACCACAAGGTGTTCTCACATTGGATATAGTAAAAGACAGCATGTTCAATGAAGAATCAAGAAGGAAGGAGCAAGGAATGCCGACAGAGTCTGAGGCGCTTGTCACAGAGTACCGTGGAAGATGCATCCACAAGAAGTTCAATAATAGAGACAAGTCAAGGGGCAAGTCAAGAGATAAGTTCATAGGAAGGTCAAGGACAAGAAGAGACGTAGAATGTTACTACTCTCACGAGAAAGGCCACATGAAGAGAGAATACAGGAAGCTCAAAAGAGAGCAGCAAGAAAATGGTGATGCAAGTAACATAGCCGCTACCATTTTTTACGGAGATGAGGTAATCTTTGTTTGCGATGATGGTCATGTTAATTTGACATCACAAGATACATGTTGGGTCGTGGATTCCGGTGCATCATTTCATGTAACCTCACGAAGGGATTTCTTTTCTTCCTATACAAGCGGCGATTTTGGTCATGTGAGGATGGGGAATGATAATCGATCCAAGATTGTGGGAAAAGGAGATGTTTGCCTAGAAACAAACACCGGTTGTCGCCTAACATTAAAAGATGTGAGACATGTTCCTGACATGCATCTCAATCTAATATTTGCAGGCCTACTAGGTGAAGAAGGCTATACTAGTGTGTTTGGGGATAGCAAATGGAAGCTAACACAAAGTTCCCTAGTGATAACCAGAGGCAAGAAAGTAAGCACTCTATATGTGATAGAAGCCAAAGTCAATAATGGGTGCGTTAATGCTCTTGGAGAAGAATCCTCGGTCGAGCTATGGCATAAACGGCTCGGGCATATGAGTGAGAAGGGGCTTCAAATTCTAGCCAAAAAAAGATACACTGGTGGGTGTGAAAGGATAAAAAATGTCACTTAAGCCATGTATACATTGCTTGGCTGGAAAACAACATAGAGCTTCATTCCACTACAAGGCCCCACATAGAAGACCAAATGTTTTAGATTTGGTGCATTCTGATGTTTGTGGTCCAATGACCACCAGTACTCATGGAGGTGCAAGGTATTTTGTTACCTTTATTGATGACTACTCCATGAAGGTTTGGGCGTATGCTCTCAAAACAAAAGACCAGATGTTTATAGTATTCAAACAGTTTCATGCTAGTGTTGAGCGAGAAACTGGTAAGAAGTTAAAGTGTGTTCGCACTGACAACGGAGGAGAATTTGTTCGAGCTTTCAGACATTACTGTGTGAGTAATGGAATCCGGCATGAAAGATCTGTTCCGAAAACACCTCAGCACAATGGAGTGACAGAGAGGATGAACAAAACTATTGTTGAAAGAGTGAGAACGATGTTATCTCATGCCAAGTTACCCAAGAGTTTTTGGGGTGAAGCTCTGATGAGTGCAGTTGACTTGATCAACTTATCCCCTTCAGCTTCGTTGAATGGTGATGTTCCAAACAAGTTTTGGACAGGTAAAGATGTATCCTACAACCATTTGAAGGTGTTCGGTTGTAGAGCATTTGTTCATGTTCCAAAAGCTGAGAGATCAAAACTCGACTTCAAGTCGAAGGAATGCATCTTCTTGGGATATGGAAATGAAGAATTCGGGTACAGGCTATGGGATCCTGTTGAGAAAAGATTATTAGAAGCAGGGATGTCGTCTTCTTTGAAGACCAGAATATTGAAGATATTCAGAAGAGAGTTAAGCCTGTTAGCTCTAGAGAACATCCAATCAACATGGATCCAGTTCCTCTTCCAGAGCATTATGGGGGAGATGCAATAGAAGATGTTGGAGATGCAGAAAATGAACCTCCAATTGATAACGATCTAACTGAAGAAGCAGCTGATGGTAATAAGAACGGTGGTACCGATGATGATATGGTTGAAGACTATGAGGACGAAGAACAAGATATTCAAGAGCCACAGTTAAGAAGGTCGGTCAGGATGCCTAAACCACAAACCAAATATCTTGCAACGGAATATTTTTTACTCACTGATGGGGGAGAACCAGAATCTTATGAAGAAGCTATGATAGATTATCACAAGGAGGATTGGTTGAAAGCCATGCAAGAATAAATGCAATCACTACTACAAAAAGGGCTTTAATAGCACATATTCAATAGCGCTTTAATAAGAAATGCTACTTAAAAATAGACGGAAGACTTTTAATAGCGTTTTTTCAAGGAAGCGCTATTTATTCCTTATCCTAAGATAGCGCTCCCTAAAGGAAGCGCTATTGATGTTTATGGATAGGAATAGGTAGCGCTTCCTTGAAGAAGCGCTATCTTAGGGTAATGAATAGATAGTGTTTCCCCAAGGGAGCGTTATCCATTCCTTATCAAAGATAGCGTTTCTCTGAGTAAACGCTATCTATTCCTTTCCAAAAATAAAAAACCCGTTCCCTCCCACTCATCTTTTCCCCCTCATTCTAAAAATTCGTCAGACCTGATTCTGATACTAAACTACGGTTCCCAATACACACATATCATCACTCGTCGAATCCGAAGCCTCAACGTCTTCTCCTTTTGCATCTCCGGCACTTCCACTCTCAAATCCATCACTGACCTCAAACCCTCCGTCGTCATTCTCTCCGGTGGGTGCCACTCCGTTCACACCCCTCACGCCACACTCAAAAGCCGCAAGTCCCACTACCATTTACCCTAAAAATTCATTCTGCCAAAACCAGCCATCCTCGTCGTAAATCTCCATCTCCTCTGCCAACCTTGTCACCGCCCGGTCCATCCGACAAAAGCCTCAACCGCTGTCCAGCCTTCATCCCTGCACGGTCACATCCACCGCCACCACTCCTCTAGTTCCTCCAACGCCGAGCCTCGCGAGACGCACCGTCGTTTGAGGCCTGAACCTCCACGACCAAAGCAAATCAGGTTGCTCCTTCGCAACACAGCACTGCAGCCCAGCAACCAGCATCCGGCCGGCCACCACGAGCAGAACCCCTTGCTGCTCCAACTCCGAGCATAGCCACCGTCCGCGCGTTGCAAGCCGCCGTTGTTCATTGTTCCTTGAGCTACTAAGTGGTGCTTCATTGTTGCTTGAGCTACTATTTCAATTTTGGTTCTAAATCTGTTCATTAGTAATTAATATTTATTTTAATTTTCTTTCTCTTGATCAGTTGGCGGATACAGGATTCCACTGCTTTGCACCTGACTGGATAGGATTTGGTTTCGGTGACAAACCACAGCCGGGATATGGTTTTGATTACACAGGTTGTTTTTCTTTTGGCTCTTGATTTATGGTGGAAATGTTTTTGGAATTATTTTTACTTTTCTGAAATATTTATTTATTGCTGCATTTATTGATGTGAATTTGCTAATCCTAATACGTATGTGTTGTACATGACATCTTTTGGGTGTAATCGGTGCAGCTTAATAATTTTGATTAATTCTGAATGGTTTTGTTGATGAGAAATTACTTACAACTTGCAAGGAACCATGTAGTTCATTTACTTTTTTTACATGATATGTTAATGAGATAAAGGAGAATGCAACTTTTCTAGGACTTTTTCTTTTTAAGTAAATGTCTTTTTGAGCACTTTAACTTAGATTCTTAAAATGGTTTGATCTCACCCATCTTCCCATAGTCCCATGCTCTGTGATGCCACAAAATGTTAATGCATCAATTGATGGAGCATCAATAAAGTCTGAGTTTCCGTGTATCATATCCTCATAAGTCTTGTACATAATTAGTGTTACCCCTGCCCACCTGCTTAATTATTTATTTTGTGGCCTTTTGGCATTTGGTACACAAGTACTGAAGTACATACAAAAATGATTTCAATTATTCTAGTATACTTTTATATAAAGCTTTATCTTTCATTTTGTTAGAACATTAATGCATTTTATCATTTTGTAATCTTGTTTTGCCTTTTTCTTTTAAATCTTGGTATGCTACTGAACATGATTTTATTATTTGCAGGCGTTCAGTGCTACAAAAGAAGTTAGCATCTTCTCATGTACCAAAAGAGGAACAGATCAATCTACTGAAGGATTTGGAGCGCAAGGAGACTGAGTATATACGGTTAAAAAGACATAAAATATGTGTTGATGATTTTGACCTTCTAAACATTATTGGCAGGGGAGCCTTTGGGGAGGTAGAAACATGCACAATCATATTAGATAATTTGTACCTTTGTTGTTTGGTTGACATTTAAGCATGGCATTGAAATTTGGTTGGTAATCAGGAGTATACTCAATTAAAAGTTTCTGAATAAAAAAAAATATTTACCATATGGTTCTTCTGGTTAAAAGAGCTAAACATTATGTTCCTATTTTAATTTTCTTTCTCTTGATCAGTTGGAAGATACAGGATTCCACTGCTTTCCACCTGAATGATCTTATATCATGATAAGTTTTTCCTCCAGAAACCTCATACTTATACATTTTCTTTCTGTTGGAATCCACCGTCCAAAGATAATCCACGGTCCAAAGGTTCATGGACTGTCATTAATAGTTTAGGAAATAGCCATTGTAAATTAATGAGGTTCATGTATTCTCTAGTCATGAAATTAGGAAATGTCTATAGGAAATAGGTGCCTTATTTATTTGTCTTGTAATTATCAGTTGTATTTAATTCTTCTAGTGTATAAATAGAATACCTCTATGTTGTGTGAAAGTAACACAAGCAATTCAGAAAACACTTGTTTTGTTCCTTCTTTCAATTTGGTATCAGAGCTCCCGACCTTGGGAGTCTCTGCGTTTACTTTTTCACTGCCTCGGCCTTCATTGCTGAGTGACCTTAGGTGCCTTGCCTTCATTGCAGGACCTGTTTTGTCTTGTGCCTTCATTACATGTTCAGCACCTTCATTGTGCTTTATCTTTCTTAGTTACAGCACCCAAAGTCATCTTCACCACAAACCCTCTTCTTTGTTGCTGCCTTCATTGCAGCTTGTGTTTTTTACACCTTCATCGCACTCTTGGTTGTTATCACGCCTAACCATCATGTCTAACACTGAGATTACCAACATCTTAGCTATCACCCATTACTCTAGTAAGCAGTCTTGCACTTCTTCAAATGGTGTAAATGGTAAGAATCTATGTTCTTTATTTTCTCATGCTTCTGGTACTGTCCCCGAGGATTTTTGGATTATTGATTCGGGTGCCACCGATCACATGACCTTTTGTTCTTCTCATTTTCATCCTATCAAATCCCCATGGGTAGTCATCACATAACTGTAGCTGATGGCTCTTATACATCAGTTGCAGGATTTGGTAACGTTAAACTTAGTCCTTTTCTAAATTTGCAAAATGTGCTTCATGTTCCTAAACTGTCATCTAACCTTCTTTCTATACATAAACTTACCAAAGACCTTAATTGCGCTTTAACATTTTTCCCTTCTCATTGTGTATTCTAGGACAATACTACGGGGAAGACTATTGGAGTTGTCAAGGAACGGGGAGGGTTGTAATACCTTGAGATGGAAACTCCAGGTGGATCTGGAGTGAAGTTGCGACATTCCTGTCATCAATCCAAGTCTTGTTCCTCCCAAATTTGGCTCCAACATAATCATCTTGGGCATCCCCCATTCACTCTATTTAAGTCCATGTTTCCTTCTTTGTTTTTGAATGAATCGGTTGAGTCCTTTCAATATGATGTTTGTGAATTTTCCAAACATCATCAGGTAAGTTTTCCTTCAAGTGCTAAGAAAAGTTATGAACCTTTTTCTCTTATTCATACTGATGTTTGGGGTCCAGCTTCTGTTCCTAATATTTCTGGTGCAAAATGGTTTGTGTCATTTATTGATGATTGCACTCGTGTTACTTGGATTTTTCTAATGAAAAATAAATCAGATGTGTACCATTTGTTTATCTAGTTTTATCATATGATTAAAACTCAATTTGATAAAACAATTAAACGTTTGAGGTCTGATAATGGTAAAGAGTATGTGAATCAAAATTTCTCCACCTTTCTTAAACAACATGGCATTGTTCATGAACTTACTTGTGTTGATACCCCCCAACAAAACGGGGTTGCTGAAAGGAAAAATCGACACTTGCTTGAAATTACTAGAGCTTTATTGTTTCATATGTCTGATCCAAATTCGTATTGGGGGGAAGCTGTTTTAACTGCTGCTTATCTAATAAATAGAATACCCTCTAGAATCCTTGGTGGTTTGAGTCTTGTTCATGTCATGAAAACATTTTTTCCATCTGTTCCTATTATGCAAAGTCTCGAATCTCGTGTTTTTGGTTGTGTTGCTTTTGTTCATGTCCATCATCAGCATCGGGGCAAACTTGACCCTCGTGCTATTAAATGCTTGTTCATTGGTTATGCCCCTGACAAGAAAGGATACAACTGTTATCACCCTTCCTCTCGTCGAGTGTATGTCTCCATGGATGTCAACTTCCAAGAAAATCAATCATTCTTCAGTTCCTCTCAGCTTCGAGGGGAGAATAATACTTCTGATTTGGAAGCTGATATTTTTTCAGAAGGTAGCATTCCCTTGCTCCAATCTTCTGATATGTTCTCAGATACACAGGAATTAGCTCCTCAGACTAGAGCAAGCTCGCCAAAACTGGTCTATCAAAGGAAGAAACACCCCTCCCTGGTCCAGCCGCAACCCCAAATATCTAAACCCATGGTAAGTATTGAAAACATTAGTCCCATTCATGTTGAATCTATTCCTTTCATTCATTTTGAACCTATTCCTTTGGATAATTGTGATCCTAACATTGATAATGACTTACCTATTGCTTTAAGAAAAGGAAAAAGATCTTGTGCTAAGTACCCTATTTCCAAATTTGTTTCCACCACAAACCTGTCTTTGCAGCACCAAAGCTTTATTGCAGCCATTGACTCTATCAGAATCCCTAGAACAGTACAAGAAGCATTGAAGGACAAGCACTGGGTTCAAGCCATGAATGAGGAGATGCAAGCTCTGGAAAGAAATGGAACATGGGAAATTGTTGAGAAACCAAAGGAAAAGAAACCAGTGGGGAGTAGATGGATCTACACTGTAAAGTACCGGTCAGATGGTACCCTAGACAGGTATAAAGCAAGACTAGTGGCAAAGGGATACACTCAGACCTATGGCATTGATTATGAGGTGACATTTGCTCCAGTGGCAAAGATGAACACTGTTCGTATTTTACTCTCTCTTGCTACCCACTCTGGATGGGAACTACACCAGTTTGATGTCAAAAATGCTTTCTTGCATGGAGACTTAGAGGAGGAGGTGTACATGGAGATTCCCCCAGGGTTTGGTCCCACAAGTGGAACAAACAAAGTTTGCAGATTGAGGAAGGCTTTATATGGGCTAAAACAGTCTCCCCGAGCATGGTTCGGAAGATTTACAAAAGCTATGGTGTTGCTGGGTTACAAGCAAAACCAAGGAGATCATACACTTTTCTTTAAACATTCACAAGGAGGAAAACTGACTGTACTTCTTGTTTATGTTGATGATATAATTATTACAGTAGATGACCTAGTTGAGAGACAACTGCTTAAGGAAAAATTATTTGCAGAATTTGATATGAAGGACCTTGGGAAACTGAAGTATTTCTTGGGGATTGAAGTGGCCTACTCAAAACAAGGCATTTTCATCTCTCAAATGAAGTATGTGCTTGATCTTTTGAAGGAAACAGGGAAACTTGGATGTAAACCTACAGGTGTTCCCATCGAGCAAAATCACAGGATGAGCACTGAAGAGGAGAGTGCCAAGGTTGACAAAATCCAATACCGGAGACTTATGGGGAAGTTGATTTACTTGGCACACACTAGACCAGATCTAGCATATGCGGTCAGTGTTGTGAGTCAGTTCATGCATGATCCGAGGGAGAGACACTTACAGGCTGTAGAATGTATACTGCAGTATCTCAAAGCTACTCCAGGAAGAGGACTCTTGTTCAAAAAAGGTGGAAACTTGACTATGGAGGCTTATACAGATGCAGACTATGCAGGTTCAGTAAGTGATAGAAGATCCACATCAGGCTATTGCATGTTCCTATGTGGGAACCTTGTTACTTGGAAAAGTAAGAAATAAAATGTAGTGGCTCGATCAAGCGCAGAGGCAGAATTTAGAGCTATGGCACAAGGAATCTGTGAACTGTTGTGGATGAAAATTGTGCTTGATGACTTGAAGATAAAGTGTGAAGGTCCTATGAAATTGTTTTGTGATAATAAATCGGCTATCAGTATTGCTCATAATCCTGTTCAGCATGATAGGACAAAACACATTGAGATAGATCGACACTTCATCAAGGAAAAATTGGATAGTGGATTGATAACAACAACCTACATTCCCTGCAGGCGGGCTAGCAGGTGTGCTAACAAAGGGTTTGCCAATGGATCGATTCCACCAACTTAGTTGCAAGCTGGGAATGATTGATATCCATTCCCGAGCTTGAGGGGGAGTGTTGGAATCCACCGTCCAAAGATAATCCACCGTCAAAAGATTATCCACCGTCCAAAGGTTCATGGACTGTCATTAATGTTGGAATCCACCGTCCAAAGGTTCATGGACTGTCATTAATAGTTTAGGAAATAGCCATTGTAAATTAATGAGGTTCATGTATTCTCTAGTCATGAAATTAGGAAATGTCTATAGGAAATAGGTGTCTCATTTATTTGCCTTGTAATTATCAGTTGTATTTAATTCTTCTAGTGTATGAATAGAATACCTCTATCCTGTGTGAAAGTAACACAAGCAATTCAGAAAATACTTGTTTTGTTCCTTCTTTTAATTCTTTCAATTCTTATAGAAAAGGAGTTCTATGACGCATTGGATAAATTACTTGAGGTGTTGGGGGTCAAATCTCCATTTTTCTTCGTTGTTCAGGCATCTAAAGCATGAAGAGTACAAGCTGTGGTAGCATTTCTCATAATGAAACTTCAGTGAAATTGACTGAAATAATGTAGTACATATATTTATGCATAACTGGGATGTGATGCTCCATCTAGAAAGAAGTGTATACTAAAGTTGCCCCTAATTTTTTCAACCCCTTACAAATTAAATATTGTGTCTAATATATAATTACACTTCTTCTTAGGGATTTCTTGTAGGTTCATATGGACTAACTTGGGACCTGAAGAACTCAAGCAACATATCAAAGCTAGCAATGCTGAACAGTCCATTAACAGTTTCATCTCTCATTCCTGGACTTTTTCCGAAGCTAAGGTTTGATTTCTATAATATCAATGGATTCATTGCTAAACGTCTTGGCTTAATCTGTAACATAGTTTCTAGATGTAATATTGATTTTATTCATTTGAAGGCTATATACAAGCAATGTGTTCGCTTCCAACAGAGAATGTAAATGACAAAAAATTCTTGAAGATCAAAAGATGGATACAGTAACTGAATATTCCCTCAAGGCCTCAACTGTAGAATGTCCTCATTCCTGTTGTGTTGAAATGAATATAAATCCTTAAATGATGTAACCTGAGTGTGGAACATGGATCCTCTGTTGCAGTCCTATATATACTACCTTGGTCACAGTCACACTATCTACAAGCATATACTCTCTTAATGACAAGAGTAAAAAAGACTTTATCCATCCGGAAAATTACAGTTTAGTCTCTATTTCAGGTTTATATGCTTCTTTTTTTCTTCAAATTATTTTAAGTTGCTCAGTTCTATTATATGTTTGCATCTCTTGTTTAGTCAAGGCTTCACTGGCCACTTCTTTCCTTTTTCTTTGAAGTTACATGTTTTTGGAATGTTCAAATTTTGTAATCATGACATTAATTATACATATTCTTATACCAATGACTATTTAACATATTATCTGTCCTTTTCTTTTAGCACCATTATTCAAATTAAATGGCCAACAGAGTTCAAATTCCCACAAGCAATTCAGCACTCATTGCTATATATGTTGCAGATGAGGTAAGAACGGTTGTAATTCTAACTTGATTTAATTTTTATTTTGCTGTACTTTCGTGAATGTAAATGCGTCACATATTCTGATGATCAACTTACTCAACTTAAGAAAAAGTGGTGTCGCTATGTTGTTATGAATTTTATCAACAACTAAAGGGTACAACATACTTTGATATTATGCTAGCTAGCGTCTCTCCTATAATATTAGACTTGTGTGTATATGTGCAAGTAATTTGTGTATGTATCTTATGCAGGCCAGCAGTAAGGATTTTGTGCGATCAAACAGAAGATGGAAGCAACATGCACAAATTGTTTATAATTACTAGTGTGTTGATTAGCTTGATTGTTAGTATGCATGGTTATTATCTAGTGTAGGTTAGCGACCTTTTGGTTTATGGACTTAAATAGTATAATTGGTTATGTGTAAGCGTTACTGTGAATTGTGTTAAAGTATATTACTTAATTGGTTATATGCATGATTTTGATATTTGGTTTGGTTTATATATATATGCTTACCAATATTGTATGTAAGCTTTGTACATTATATATGTGTATGGGTGTGATGTACCTAAATGCAGTGTTACTGTGAATTGATGAGGGATGGTTGTGTAGGTGGGAAATGTAGAAAAACAGCGAATAAAAAAAGAGAGGGGGGAATAGGTAGCGCTTTCTTGAGAAAACACTGCCTAAAGTTAAAAATAGATAGTGCTTCCTTGAGAAAGCGCTATCTGTTGCAAACTTAGGATAGAGCTTCCTTGAGAAAGCGCTGTCTAAAGTATGTAATAGATTGTCTTATTACCAACTTTAGACAGCGCTTTCTCAAGGAAGCGCTACCTATTCCTACTTTCAGTAGCGCTTTTTTAAGCGTTATTGAATCTCTCCCACCTTCAGTAGCGGGTGAATAAATAGCCCTTGGAAGCACTACTAAAGGGAAAAAAAACGTTATTAAAGCCCTTTTCTGTAGTAGTGAATCCTTGCATGAGAACCAAACTTATGAGTTGGCAAAGTTACCGAAAGGTAAAAGAGCACTAAAAAACAAATGGGTGTACAAGTTGAAGAATGAGGAGAATAGCTCACGACTCAGGTACAAGACGAGATTAGTCTTGAAAGGCTTCAGTCAGAAGAAAGGCATTGACTTTGAAGAGATTTCTTCACCCGTGGTAAAGATGTCATCAATTCGGGTAGTGCTTCGTTTGGCTGCAAGTTTGAATCTAGATGTTGAGCAGCTAGATGTGAAGAGTACATTTCTTAATGGCGATTTAGAAGAAGAAATTTACATGGAGCAGCCCGAGGGGTTCAAAGTCAAAGGCAAAGAAGATTTAGTTTGTCAGCTGAAGAAGAGTTTATATGGACTTAAGCAGGCACCGCGTCAATGGTACAAGAAGTTTGATTCCTTCATGATTGAGAATGGATACCGAAGAACTACTTCTGATCATTGTGTCTTTGTGAAGAGATTTGTTGACGGTGAGTTCATCATACTACTTTTGTATGTTGACGATATGTTAATCGTAGGACAAAATAGTGAGAAGATCAACAAGCTGAAGAAGGAAATGAAGAAGTCTTTTGCTATGAAAGACTTGAGACCCACGAAGCATATTCTTGGTATGTCCATCTGTCGTGATCAGAAGGAACGGAAGCTGTGGTTATCACAAGAAAAATATATCAAGAAGGTATTGGAGCGGTTTCACATGGGGAAAACAAAGCCAGTTGCTACTCCACTTGCTAGTCACTTTATGCTAAGCTCAAAGCAAAGTCCTACAACTGAAATTGAAAAGGAGGAGATGCACAAGGTGCCATATGCCTCAGCTGTTGGAAGCTTAATGTATGCAATGGTGTGCACACGACTGGACATAACACACACAGTTGGTGTTGTAAGCAGATTCTTGGCTAAACCAGGAAAGGAGCATTGGAATGCTGTGAAGTGGATCTTAAGATATCTCAGAGGAACTTCCAAAATGAGTTTATACTTTGGAAGTAGAAGACCTGAACTGGTTGGCTACACAGATGCAGATATGGCGGGAGATATTGATTCAAGGAAATCTACTTCTGGATTCCTGATTACATTTTCAGGGGGAGCGGTATCGTGGCAGTCGAAGTTACAAAAGTGTGTTGCTTTGTCTACCACAGAGGCAGAGTTCATTGCAATAACAAAAGCTTGCAAAGAAATGCTATGGATGAAACGATTCTTGCATGAGTTAGGGCAAGAACAACGGAAGTACGTCATGCATTGTGATAGTCAGAGTGCTATCCACTTGAGCAAGAATTCGAGTTTTCACTCAAGGTCGAAGCACATCGTTGTGAGATATCACTGGATACGTGATATATCGGAATCCAAGCAATTACAGCTTGAGAAAATCCATACTAATGACAATAGTTCAGATATGATGACCAAGTCCTTACCTAAGGACAAGCACGAGTTTTGCAGAAGAACTGCTGGAATGCTGGAGCCCTCCACCTAAATCGGAAGGGGGAGATTGATGGGTTTTCCTCTTTAGGAGGAGAGAAAAAGAAGGACAGATAAACAATAAATAAAATAGTAAATGCAATTAAAGTGAGTACGAGAGAAGTTTTAGGAAATCAAAGGATAAGAAAATTAAGGAGAAAAACTCTCCTTATGTCATGGCCATATTTAGCATAGAAGTTTGGCTATAAAAGGCATTCCCTTCTTTTATTTAAAAAACATTTGAGAAGAAACCAAAACAACAGAGAGTTTTGAGAGAAAGAAAAGACATCCTCACTTGTGTGAGAGAGAAAGCCTTTTGAGAGAAAAAATTCAAAAGAGAGTTTAGCCACCAATATTTTTGGTGAGATTATTTTTACAACTTTTGTAATCCCATTAATTTATAATGGAATATTTTTGTTGTCTCATTATGATTATACATAGTGTGGGAAAAGTCTGATCCTGGGAATAAAAATTATCCGCTGGCCTTGTATTAGGTGATCATATTTGGTATTTTTTCCCAACAGATTTGAGGTTTAATAGTTGCAACCAAGCATGGCTATGGGGTTGGACAACAACGCGGCATGCATGGTTGATGGTGGTTGTGGCTCGTTGGTTAGGGATTTTTGCAATGGTTGCATAGAGAGTTTGGAGGTGCCGGGTTCCTCTAGTTTGTCGGGTAGCAGTAATTAATGGAAGTAGGGTTGGATAATGGATGTTTGGGAGAAGATGGAGTTTGTAAGACTAGGATTATGGTTCCTCTAGATTTTTTTATTGAATAGTGATGGAAAATGAGTTTAAAATTAATAAGAGGGTAGACTTACGAGGAAATGACTTGTAATTTTGGGTTGTTGGATTTTTTTTTGTTTTACAAATGGATTTGTGTTTGATTTTAGTTGGGTTTACTATGGTTTTTCATGTGAACTATTGTGGGATGGAGGGATTTTGTTTGATGATGGGAGTTTTTTGGTTTTGAAGTTGATATTTCATGGTGGGAAGTGAAGTTGACATAAGGAAACACAAGAAGGGGGATTGAATTGTGTTTCTTAACTTTTTGAAAATTCTTTTTCAAAAACAGTTTAGGAAGCAAACAAGATATAAAACACACACACAAGAAAGCAAGTTTAGAAAACAATGTTAATAAACTCAATATCAAATCCCCAGGAGTTAGTAAGAACAAAACTTAAAAGATAAGGCATAGAGATAACCACATAAGAAATTTATCTTTGTTCACTCTCTTCTAACCGAGAATTACGTTCAGTCCCTTCTACATGAAGGCTTTATCCACTCTAACCCAATACCTTACAAGTATCCTTTCTTCTTGCCTCTTCAGGCTTATAATTATTCAAGTATTCAACAGCTCTCTAAGCACTCAAGTACTCTTTTACAATTAAGCCTCTTCAGGTAACCCTAACTAAGAGTATAAAAGATTTAAGCTAAAAGCAACTCACTATGTGTGAGGATATTATAGATATTGAGCTCTATGAAATATTTACACAAGTATAGAGAAATTTGAACATAGTCTGTGCGCTTTGAATATTGGATAATCAATTCTTGTATGTCTTCAATGGAGGTCGTCCAATATTTATAGGCGAGGTGCACTTTCAACTATTTGGTCTTCAACTGTCTTCATGATGTATCCGTTTAGATATACCATTAAATGCTAAGACCCGTTGAATCTGATTACTTGTTCTTTTTTTCTTCTGAAAAGCACTCTTGGTTATCAGATAGCTCATAGTAGAACTGTCACTTATCTGTTGTACCCGAAAGTTGTCTTTTGTCTTTCCTAATTTGAGTAGAGTCAACTTTGTTGAAGCAACATGTGTCATGACAAGAAAGCATTCATGTAGATGAGGTACTATGTTTCAGACTTGCTTTTACCAAAACAAAATTACAACATATTGCATTTTAAAAAAACGAAGCATAAAGATAAAGTCAGATAATACATAAAAATTGTGAGTTATTCGACTGGACGGGTGTCAAATACTAATTCAATTTGTCGAGTACGCCTTTGGGCGATGTTGATTAGGCATTTATGAACTATTGGATGTTTGACAGACTAGTCTCAAGTGAAAGAAATATGTTAGTTGATAAAACCAACTTTGTTTTTTGAATTTAATCTTTTTGTTAACATCAAAATTTAGCAGTCATTAGCCATCACTTTGGTTCCAACAAGAAGTAGTAAGGGGTTCTCAAGTGAAGGTATTTAGAATTTTTTTACTAAGTTTTGAGAAAACCAATTTTGATGGGGATTTCATGGTTGTTCGTATGGGTGAATATGTTTACGATTTTTATTTTGGGTTGCAAGCATCGTGTTTTGATGAAAGACTTTGAAATAAATTAATTCACGTGCCATGCATATGACTATTTCCGTGGACATTTAACAACAAGGTTGATAGAAAGGATGATTTGCACACTTCAGAAACCTTAAGTGAGGTAAAATACACCTTTTAAAACATTTGGGGTGAATCGCGCGTGACACAAAAGTTAAGGGGTAAATTGCTATTTTTTTTCAAATATAAATGCTGCATATTAAACAGGAGAGGTGCATTCAGGATCTATTTATCTGGAATGTGTAGCGACACCTAAAAGGAATTAATAGAATATAATTGACAACACAGTTATTAAAATCGTATAATAAATGATTTGATGAGGATGATTCGATATGATTTGGTGATTGAACGATATGCGTCGGTGGTTGAATCAAGGAGTAGTTATAATCACACCATAAATCGTTGGAATTGTGAAATACAACGCGATTCGTAAATCGTCGAACAAAACCGTGATTCATGTTTTAGTTTTGCGGATCGTGTAATCGAGTTTGTTTGTAGGTCTGAAGTTTGGTTCGTCGCATGTCTTTGGTAGGTTGTTGGTATTTCAGTAGAGTGGGTTTTTAGAAAGTGCAGAAGTCTAATGATGGTCTCATTATTTATCTAGTCGAGTCTTTCAGTATTTTGGCATGTAGGAAAAAACACAAGTTTACACAGTTATGTCAAAATCTTTTCAATTAAAATGATACCAAAATAGCTATGAAATCAATAAGCTAATCAATACATTAACTAAATAATCAATTCCTTAAATGCTCCTAAATATGTATGTATGTTTGTGTGTGTGTATTTTTTCCAAAGCTACAACTACATTTTAAGCTAATTAATCATTTCTTAATGTAATTTAATTTAACATTAATGTTAAACTATTCACAATAAATTGGTAATCATATGAAGTTTTTTCGTCTCTCTTAAAAAACTATTTGATTTATTTAACTTTCCCCCTCGTGCAAGTTGACAATTTTTAGAAAATATATTTACCTATGATATGAAATTATTTTTTTTCTATCTAGAAAATCTATTTTATTTATGTCTCCTCTTTTCACCGTATTATTTAACAATTTTTAGAAAATGTATTTATCTATCGTATTAAAAAAAAATCTTTCTAGAAAATGTTTTTATTTATTTCTCCTATTTTTCCGTGAAAGTTAACATTTTTAGAAAAGATATATCTATCATATTATTTTTTCCTCTCTCTTGAAAACATATTTTATTTGTTTCTTCTCTTTTCCTCGATCAACTTAATCATTTTTATAAAATTTATTTATCTTTCATATTATTATTTTTCTTCCTTCAAATCTATTCGATTTATTTCTCTCATTCTCTCGTGCAAGTTAATCATTCTTGAAAATATATTTAATTTTTTTCTACTCTTTTTCCTTAACCATCTTTAAAAGTATATATTTAATCTGTCATATTACTTTTTTTCTCTCTCTTGAAAATCTATTTGCTTTATTTTTCCCATTTTCCTGTAAAAGTTAATCATTTTTAGAAAATATATTTCCCTTTTTCTCGTGCAAGTTACAATTTTTAGAAAATATATTTACCTATGATATGAAATTTTTCCTTCTCTCTCGAGGGAGTATTTTTCCTTCCCGTGAAAGTTAACCTTTTTATAAAATATATTTAAATATCATATTATTTTTATTCTCTCTTGAAAAATCTATTTAACTTATTTCTTCTCATTTTCCAAACAAAACGTTTCCGAAAAATTTCAAAAAATAACTCGAAATATGAAGTTTTTTAATGAAAGATAATCAAAATTTTCTTCGAATTTTTGTGTGTATTGTAAATACTTAATTTAGTTGGTTTTATGGTATTTATCAACAAATTTTCATTTATTTTCTTTTAAAAATATTAAGCCAACACAATTTCAATTGATTATATGTAAATATATTACCTCACATCATATAGGAAGTATAAAAAAAAATATTTAAACACTTTCCAAAGTTGATCCATGTGTTATATTTTTATTTTTAATTTCTATGTTAATCACTTTACTTGTAGATATTAATTTTTTAAAAAAAGATAATTAATTTATATAAAAAAAATTCTTCTATATTTTTTATTTGTGCCTAAATAAATGACACAAATCATAAATTTCTTTTTTCATAACATTCATCCGTAAACTTGATAATGAACAACCCCAAACAGGTGTTACAATGTACAATAGAATCAAGATAGTACAACAAAAGAATTTGAATAAATAAAATCATAATATGATCACTCAAAAAATGAAAGATAATAAGATCACAATAAGAAAAATGGGTACAGTTTGTCCATTATGTAAGACTTTAGGTTGCATGTGTGGATTAGAAAGCATTAAAGACATGATTTCACCACTGCGTTGCCTGCCATCAAGTCCATAATGTATTAAAATAATCCAACATTGAATTTAGAGTTTAATTTCTATACACTGTCAGTGTAAAGATTTTTATACTGACAACCAATTAGAAATCATGAAATTGATGACTTTTAAGGTGGTTCTGATAAGAATAAAAGATTTATAATAATATGTCAGTTTCTGATTGGTTGACAGTGTATAAAAACTTCACACTGATGGTGTATATCAATTAAATCCTTAAATTTACGCAATCATATATTTTGACTTTGAATTAAGTTTGATTGATATTTGATATTTAATGCAAAAATAATCCAGGATTATTTTGATATTTCTATTTCTAATTAATGCAATCATAAAATTTGAAAAATTGCAAAAAAATAGTTCGGCATTAAATCAATGCAATCATATATTTTAATCTTCGAATCCAGTATTAAATTAATGCAATCATATATCAAATCATGTCCATGTTGCGGAATGATATTTTGGTTTTTTTAAAATGTTCAAATTTGATTGTTTAATCATATATTTATTCAAATTTTATGGATGCGGTTTAAAAATTGAAATGAGAGAAGGAAACTATTCAAAAAAAAAAAAAGGTGATAGCAAGCAATTAAATTGAATATTAACTTATGAACTTTTTTGTGATTTAATGCTTTATTTTTTTTTTTCATCTTGAAGGACAATTAAACGCATGTCCAGTCAGCCCTTGATTTGGCAAATGGGGAACATGAAAAGGTTCTACTCATCATCATCATTATTATTATTATTATTATTATTATTATTATTATTATTATTATTATAGATTATAGATAATAATAATAAATAAATGCAATTAATTTTTTGTTAGCTTAATGTATGATATCTATAATCTATAATGATATATATATATATATATACATTGTTTTCTATTTTTCTTATATATATCTATTTTATATTTATTGGTTATTTATACATTATTGTTTCTTAAAGTAATAGTTTTTGACAAATTGTTATAAAGTATGTAAGAGATGAGAGAAAAAAGAGAGTGTGGCAGCATTTTTCAATCCAAAATCATCTGCACGCGACTGTAGAGACTAATCCCTCAAGGTATTGGACGACATTTATATCTTGCAATTCCTTATCATCTTTATTTATTATGAGAGAATGAAGTTTTTTTAGGGAAATAGGAAAGATAATGTTGAGAGTTGAGGAAAAAATGAGAAAATTTAAACCGTTATTAACAAAAAAAAAGTAAAGAAAAAGAGGCACCTTGTACAGAACTCGTCTCCTTATAAGTCTTAGCATGCATTTCTCACCAAGCAACAGCTTCACCTTCTTCATCACCAACCTTGGTAGCATTTTCTCCCTACTTTTTTAAACACAACCTGCAAGACAAATGCATCAACATCTTAATATGAAAAATCAAACTAAAATGATTGTTCTTTCATCCATAGAGAGAAAGACCTTGACACCATTTCTTGGTCTGATCGTCCCTTATACAACAGTTGTTATTCCATAGACGTGCTTCATGATTTGCTTTTATCTGCTTTTATACACTCATTCCCGCTAATTGCTTTGATTTGATTTGAAATATGTGTGTTTTAATGCATTGAAATTATTTCTTATGTAACTGATTTGCTTTTATTGTTTTTAATAGCTTTCAATTGAAATCTAGGTCTCTACTGATTCACTTGAATATCTGATATGATTTTTTATTGGCTTTTATTAATTTTGTCTTTTCATGGTAGACTGATTTTTGTGAATGAACGCATTCTCCAAGTATGACTTGGATATTTAAAGTACAAAGTTTTGAAGATGACAAAGGACAACATGTCAACTATATCAAGTTTTGAAGACTTAGATCTACAAAGGGTAGTTCTTAAAGGTTTATGTTTTTATTAGTACCTTTATAAGATCATATAAGATGTTTGAATGAGACGCAAATAAAATGAAATTAAAATCAACATAGGTTAACATAATCAAGTTGAATTCATGCATTCATCATGTTGAAATGTTTTAAACCTTTACTTAATGCATGAATATATAATACTTGATCATTAGATGAGTTTCATGTTGAAAATCTAAGTTTAAATGAATTGATTTACAAATAAGATGATTGAAACCTTAGTGTAAATATGTTGTGAATAGATTCACTGATTGGTGTGAATAGATTCAAAGGATTTTACTCTCTGTGAATAGATTCATGAATGGATTCAAGATGTTTCAGTCTTTGTGAATAGATTCATGAATAGATTCACGATGTATCAGTCTCTGTGAATAGATTCATGAATAGATTCATGTGTTTCAGCTTTCTGTGAATAGATTCACAGCTATCAGATCTGATTTTAAACGTAACAAACACCCTTAATAAATAGATCTATTCATCTCTTTCGTTCAAAATCGTTAGATATCATTTCATAAACTCAAAATAATACGAAATCTCACAAGATCCTTGCATCTCATTCTCTCAATCTTTCATTGTGATCACTAGAGCTTCAAGTTGTAATTTCTCACTTTCAAGAGTGATGGTTGGAACCATAGGGAGGAAACACACATATTTATATCTTGCAATTCCTTATCATCTTTACCTATTGTGAGAGAATGAAGTTTTTTAGGGAAATAGGAAAGATAACGTTGAGAGTGGAGGAAAAAATGAGAAAATTTAAACTTTTATTGACAAAAAAAAGTATAGAAAAAAAAGCACCTTGCACTGAACTCGTCTCCTTATAAATCTTAGCCTGCATTTCTCACCAAGCAGCAGCTTCACCTTCTTCATCACCAACCTTGGTAGCATTTTCTCCCTACTTTTTTAAACACAACCTACAAGACAAATGCATCGACATCTTAATATGAAAATCAAACTAAAATGATTGTTCTTTCATCCATAGAGAGAAAGACCTTGACACCATTTCTTGGTCTGACCGTCCCTTATACAACAGTTGTTATTCAATAGACGTGCTTCATGATTTGCTTTTATCTGCTTTTATACACTCATTCCCACTAATTGCTTTGATTTGATTTGAAATATGTGTGTTTTAATGCATTTAAATTATTTCTTATGTAACTGATTTGCTTTTATTGTTTTTATTAGCTTTCAATTGAAATCTAGGTCTCTATTGATTAACTTGAATATCTGATATGATTTTTTATTGGCTTTTATTAATTTTGTCTTTTCATGGTAGACTGATTTCTGTGAATGAACGCATTCCCCAAGTATGACTTGGATATTTAAAGTACAAAGTTTTGAAGATGACAAAGGACAACATGTCAACTATATCAAAATTTGAAGACTTAGATCTACAAAGGGTAGTTCTTAAAGGTTTATGTTTTTATTATTACATTTGTAAGATCATATAAGATGTTTGAATGAGACGCAAATAAAATGAAATTAAAATCAACATAGCTTAACATAATCAAGTTGAATTGATGCGTTCATCATGTTGAAATGTTTTAAATCTTTACTTAATGCATGAATATATAATACTTGATCATTAGATGAGTTTCATGTTGAAAATCTAAGTTTAAATGAATAGATTTACAAATAAGATGATTGAAACCTTAGTGTAAATATGTTGTGAGTAGATTCACTGATTGGTGTGAATAGATTCAAAGCATTTTACTCTCTGTGAATAGATTCATGAATGGATTCAAGATAGATTCACGATGTATCAGTCTCTATGAATAGATTCATGTGTTTCAGCTTTCCGTGAATCGATTCAAGGGGTATGTGAATCGATCCACAGCTATCGGATCTGGTTTTAAAAGTAACAAACACCCCTAATAAATAGATCTATTCATCTTTTTCGTTCAAAATCGTTAGCTATCATTTCATAAAATCAAAATAACACGAAATCTCACAAGATCCTTGCATCTCATTCTTTCAATCTTTCATTGTGATCATTAGAGCTTCAAGTTGTAATTTCTCACTTTCAAGAGTGATTCAAACCTCTTCTACTCTCTTGTTTTTTTTTTATGTTCTTGGTTTGGAGGAAGTGAGGGATCTTCTTCTGGGTTGGATTCAGGGTGTGGAATCCCTGGTTGTGTGTAGGTTGCAGAGTGGGGTATCTCTGGTGTAAAATTTCTTGAACGTTGTACTCAAGATCCTGATTAGATAAGGAACTCTCATACCGGTGGGTGTGAGACTGGATGTAGATCACAAGAAATTGTGATTGAACCAGCAATTTCCCTTAACCCTTCTCTCTTTAATTTCAATCTTGCATTACATATTAGGATTTAATTGATAAAGAATTGAATTGCATTTGAAACAATCTTGTTGAATCATCATTTCAATTACGCTCACGTCATCTAAAGATTCACTACGTGCTCTTGTTAAATACGTTATACCTTCATACAACAAAAGTTTGCGAAAATCTTTTGAATCCTATTCACCCCCTCCTAGGATTCCAACGCTTGTTAGAGGCCACTTGGGCTAACAATTTCAAATTTGAAAAATATGTGTTTTAATGAATTGAAATTATTTCCTTATGTAACTAATTTGCTTTTATTTGCCTTTTTTTATAATTAAAATCTCATCCTCAAAGTGAATCAGATTTGCATTTATTTGATTTTATAAAATTCGAAATGTCATTATGGATTGATTTGAATTTGAAGTGTATGTTTTAATGCATTGAAAATCTTTCCTTTTACAGGCAAAAGATTGAATCTAGCCAGCCCTTGCTTCATGGTATGATCGACACATAGGATGATGCTGATGTGGACGTTGTTAGAGAATGACACTTAGAGGAGACATTCTACTTTGTATATATTATGGATACTAGTATTTTTGCACCCGTACGATGCACAGGTCATCAATTACTATTATTATTGATAGCATTGTTATTGTTAATAACCTGAATTGTGTCTTTGTATGTACGAAACTTTTTTTTCCTTTATCACAAATTAAGTCCACTATGTCAAACATTTTCTTGACTTATTTCACACATTGCTTTCAATATTTCCTTCTCACCTATAATGGTGGTACTCATTCATCTCCATGGCTTTTTATTTATAAACAGAAATGATCAGCAAAAACCTAGAAACAATTTTATCTATAATTTGAGTGCAAAGAATTGAATATTATTTTTATTTTAAAATGATATTACAATATGTAATGTAACACTGTATGTTAAATGTTCCTCTTCGATTATTACTAATGATCAACTAATCCTCTTAAATAATGTGGTGCTGACACGTGTCACTTTATTAGAAAATCATCAATTCCCCTTATTAATTAGTATATATATAGATTTATTATTTAAAATATAAAAAACAAAGGCAAGGATGTAGAAAAAAATAAATTAGAAAATATGAATAGCTCTACCTCTATTTATGTCAATTAAGAGATTGTCGTGTTTGATTCCCAAAACATTGTACCTTTATCGGTTTTTAAATATTTTAAAACAAAAATATATATAAATTTTAGAAAATAATAATAAATAATAAAAAATTTTCATCACTTGACATGTGGCTTGCATCATTATGCTACACTAAAATCAACATTTCCCCTTATTAATTAGTATATATATAGAATTATTAATTAAAATATAAAAAACAAAGATAATGATATAGAAAAAATACAAAATATGAATAGCTCTGCCAATATTTATGTCAATAGAGATATTAGAAAAAAAAAAGTAAATTATAAAAAAATTGAAAAAAAGTTTAAAAAAATTAGAAAATTATATAAAAAAATATTTAAAAAATAGGAAAATAATAATTAGAAAAAATTATTCAAAAAAATTAGAAAAATAAAATATTTTAAAAAAATCAATTATAAAAATAAGCAATTTAAAAAAATTAAATTAGAAAAAAACTAATTCGGGGAAAAAAATTAAAATAAAATTATAAAGAATATATGTTTAAAAAATAAATAAATAAATATAAATAATCCAAAATAATCCACCAGTTGACAATTCCTTCTAATGTTACAGGAACGGTAGAAGAAAAGTTGTTAATTGATAAAGTGATATACATATTGAATACTAAAATATATATAAATATTAAAATATAGTAACTGATTCGATTAAAAAATAACCGAATTATTGACCATTGAGTTTGGTTCAATTCGGAGCATTAAAAAAATAATTTTTTTAAAAAATATTATAAAGAATATATGTTTAAAAAATAAATAAATAAATTTAAATAATCCAAAATAATCCACCAATTGACAACTCCTTCTACTGTTACAGGAACAGTAGAAGAAAAGTTGTTAATTGATAAAGTGATATACATAATTAATATTAAATATATATATAAATATTAAAATATATTAATTGGTTCGGTTCCAAAATAACCGAATTAATGACCATTGTGTTTGGTTCAATTTGGAGCCGTTCACAAAAAAGAAAAAAAAGAACCAATTTAATTGATTGATTCGGATTTTCAAATTCTTCGAATTATTTGTTCGAGTCTTACGACCCTAAACTTTTTCGAAGAACAGGGTAGCTTTGCTACCATTCCTGGCTAACAATATTTAAAAACAAAAAAAAATTATAAACTTTAAAAAGTCAATAACAATATCCGAACCAATTAAAATTGGTTTGGCTTGATTCGGTTCGAATCGGAAAATATTAAAATATATATATATATATATATATTATTAAATCATATATACATCAAAATATAAGTATGTAAAAATTAAAACATCAAGAACATGACAACTCTACTTTTATTGTTTGCCAATTTATGATTGGTTGACAGTGTAAAAAAACTTTACACGGTCAGTGCATACAAATAAATTCAAAAAAAAAAGTATTAGCAAAAAAAAAATTATTAGGAAAAAAAACGAAAAACTAAGGAAAACGTAAAAAAAAAACTAAAATAAAATTAAAATAAAATCTAGAAAAGTTAAAAAATAAAAAAATAAATGTAAAAAAAATTTAAAGTTTATTAAAAATTAATTTTTTTTTAAAAAAATAAAATTATTTTTTAAAACCAAAAAATCCTAGTGTTGACATATGTATGTATAGTAAAATTGTCTATCCAACTTTTATATTAGTATAGATATTAAAATATAGTAATTGGTTCGGTTCCAAAATAACCGAATTAATGACCATTGAGTTTGGTTCAATTCGTAGACGTGCATAAAAAAGAAAAAAAATGAACCAATTTAATTGATTGGTTTGGATTTTCAAATTCATCGAATTATTTGTTCGAGTCTTACGACCCTAAACTTTTTCGAAGAACAGGGTAGCTTTGCTACCTTTCCTCACTAAAAATATTTAAAAACAAAAAAATTATAAACTTTAAAAAGTCAATAACAATATCCGAACCAATTAAAATTGGTTTGGTTTGATTCGGTTCGAACCGGAAAATATTAAAAAATATATATATATATATAATATAAAATATTAAATTATATATACATTAAAATATTAATATTTAAAAATTAAAACATCAAGAACATGACAACTCTAACTTTACTGTTTGCCAATTTATGATTGGTTGACAGTGTAAAAAAACTTTACACGATCAGTGCATACAAATAAATTCAAAAAAAAAAGTATTAGCAAAAAAAAATTATTAGGAAAAAAAATTAAACAATTAAGGAAAACGTAAAAAAAATATAAAAACTCAAACTAAAATTAAAAAAAATAAAAAATAAAAAAAATAAACGTAAACAAAAAGTAAAGTTTTTTTAAAAAAAAATAATTTTTTAAAAAAAAAAAACAAAAAATCTTAGTGTTGACATGTGTATGTACAGTAAAATTGTCTATCCAACTTTTATATTAGTATATATTAAATGTTCAAAGAAGTACCATATCAAGGTAGTGGAGGAAGAAATAGTTGATTAGTGCTAATTTATAATTTTGCTTTGAAAAGAAACAAATTTCACTATAATATTGATGTTGAGAGAAGTAGCTAGAATAATAAGGTATTAGGAAAATGTCAAATATTAAAATTAGTATGATAGAGAAATATATTTTTTAAAGATGATTAACTTTGACAGAAAGAAGAAGAAGAATAAGTAAATCAAATAGATTTTTAAGAGTGAACAAAAAAATAATGTGATAGATAAATATATTTTTCTTGAGATGGTTAACTCACACCAGAAAAAGAGAAGAAAAAATAAACAGATTTTCTAGAAAGAAGGGAAAAAGTAATATGATATATAAATAAATATATTTTTTTAAAAATGGTTAATTCACATCGGACAAAGAGGAGAAAGAAGTCAAATAGATTATCATTAAATTTTATTTTCAAATAAACATCTTTTTAAAATAACAATATTCTTATTTTATTTATTTTTTCTCCACATGCAAACATTTTTTAAATCTACCTTTTAATATTGCATAAATATTATGATATTCCACCTTCGTTGCACATATAACAAGCTAGAGAGCATGTTTGCATAACAATATGGACTTGTTATTTACACTTAATAGTCATTATTTATATTACAATATCAATAATAGTTGTTAAGTTAATATCAGCTATCCTTTATGAACAACGGTTCAGACAAAATAACTTTTTGAATAATTTTTGATATATAATTCCCAAAAGTAACATTAAACCAAAAATGTAAAATCAAGATTACATTTTTTTTATTAAATCCTACAAAATTAACATATTCCTCGTGCATGGCACGGGTCCACACACTAGTAGTAGATATAATAGATAGATTGATCCCATAAAAAAAGTTTAATTGCTATACACTGATACTGTAAAGTTTTTTCACTATCAACAAGTCATCGATCATGCTATGAATGACTTTTAAGGTAGTTAGGATAAGAGTTAAAGAAATTTGTTGATGTGGCGATTTATAATTGGATGTTTGTGTAAATTGGTTTTACACTCTCAGTGTATAACAATTAAACTCTAAAAAAATAGATAAATAGATTAAAATAAAAATATAAAGATGGAAAAATAGTAATACATAATATAATCTGTTTGCATTAAATGCCTAAAAAAAATTAGGAAAGTAAATATATTCTACCTAAAATATTAAAAAAAGTCTAGCAAATATTTAAATGCAGAATAATAGTTTCAATTGATTAGTTTTCCTTATTTGTAAAATATATTTATTATTTATTAGCATATATTAGTGTTGATGGCAACACTTAATTATGAACTTATGATTTATTTATCTATATGAGCTATACATAATACATTATTTAAATGATATATTTTAAATTATTTTTTCATTATGTTTATGAATGTTATATTCGATACCAGTTATGATCCACCATTCAAAAATTAACCTAACTATTCACAATTTGACAATAAACACAAAATACAGACAATAAACACTTTTAAAAAGAAAAATTCCATTTGGTAGGAACAAAATTAAAACTTAGGGTATTGCTAACGAGTGTTCTAAATGTATTGGTTAAGTAACCCATAAAAAAAATTATATTGAAAAAACTAAATATAACATTTTTCAAAATATTAAATTCCCATACAAAATTTCCTTTCTTGATTTCTTAAACAATGGCCTAAAGATACTGGTTAGCATTCTCCGTATACTTAAAATATCTATTCACATGAAAAGTCAAAGGCAAAACAGTGAATTCATTACAGAGCATAAATGTTGACTTGACATGTTCACGAAAGTGGACGAGGGATGACAATCAAGTTCCGAATATATAATTTGTGGTTCCCCAGGGGTTGGATAGCTCAACTGAGTTGATCTAAGAACATAAGGAATTGGGAGAGTTGGAGGTCCAAGATTCAAATCTTGATAAAGAAGAAAAAATTAACATAACTAACTACTAATATTCCCATATATCAATAACTTTCTTTGGTTCGAGGAAAATATACAAAGCAAATATTATAAGGAACCTATCACACCTTGTTGAGTTTACATCTCAGAAGTTGAGAGCATGTACCAACAATTTCAATGAGAACAACCTCATTGGATTGACACAGTTTGGCAGATTGTTTGGAGGCAACCTTGAAGGTCAACATGTATCATTGAAGATATTAGATGATGAGAAATTGGAACACTTAAGTTCCAAACATGTTGATGAATATTTGATTATCAAGGCAAGTGTATATTGTTCTCTCTTGTACCCTTTTTTTATCATGTCTACCACTTGATTGTATACTGTTTTTATGTAGGAAGAAGTAAAATTTTGGACAAATCTATCATTGAAAGGTCATCACAACTTGGTGTCATTAATTGGTTATTGTTGGGAGGAAGATGTAAAGGGTGTTGTGTATGATCTCAATCCCCTTGATACTTTGCAAAATGTGATAATGAAAGGTATTCCTTTATCTTTGTTCTGCATTTTCAATTTGTTGCAAGTTGTAAAGTTATTCATTCACCTTCCAATGTCAACGGCTGAGAGAAAATTTTAAAACTCATTTTCATACAAAAAGAAATGGAAGAATCTCTAATGGGTTGTCATGTGTGGGCCTTGGGGCAGTGTAGTTTTGTTATTGAATGAGCTATAAGTTGATTAATTTTTTGTTACTCTTCTACATAAATTTGTGCTGTTAGTACCTGGGAATTTCTTAGCAACCAATTTGTGAAATCATTTCAGCATTAGTATTGTTATTGAATGAGCTATAAGTTGATTAAATTTTAGTTATTCATCTACATGAATTTGTTCTGTTAGTACTAAAGAATTTCTCAGCAACCAATCTGTCAAATCATTTTTGCAATTATTTTTGTGGTCCTAGCATTGACGATGGACACAAGAAGACAATGATAAAAGATATTCTGATATGATTTCTTTGCTGAGACAGAAAGCCTGAATTGGATTCAGAGAATAAATGTAATTTATGAACTTGCAATGCTCTTGCAGTTCATTCATGATCAGGAGAAGCAAAATATGGTGTTAAATATTAGTGCATCTCATATACTTCTAGACAAGGTTAGCACAATATGTCAATAATGTTCTTCTCAACTCATGGATGTTTTTATAAATTCATGTTTCCTTTGTTATTAGCTCTTACTCTCATTTGGCATTCAGCATGAACAATCTTGTTTTGGGGCAGGATTACAAACCAAAATTATTTGATTTGCTGCCACTTAATGAAGTGAACATGCTTAAGGAGCAGTTAACAATGTCAACTTGCTACATCGATCCTTATTTTTCTATGAGGGGTAATTCTTTAAAATGCCTTTAATATATTTCCTTTCAATTTGTAATGTTATTCTTTATAACTGAACCATAAGACTTTTTTTTGTGGCTATGATGCATGAGTTAAGTTCTTAAACCAAAATTTCTGGCCTTGTCCTGTGAATTCAATCTTTTTTTGTGTGCACCAAAGGTGTTTCTCAGCCAATAGTCTGTCCCAACAAAACATTTTTCATACACACGACCTGGAATCAAATATCGATAAGTATGCTTGAGAAATCCTATTATCTACCAATTGTCCTATTCATTTTGATCTTCATCTAATTATTTTATTGAAGCCTAAGTACTTTTGTTTTTGGTGAAGAAGCCTAAAAACTCATGGAATACACATTTATCCTCTTTTCCCTTCAACTGCAGGTGGTGAATGGAATAAAAGTTGTGAAGTGTTTTCATTTGGCATTGTTTTGCGTGAACTAGTGACCAAAAGGACTTCAGACATTGGAAGGAGAGAAGATGCCAGCCTAAACTTGGATAGTCTAGTACATATTTGGGCCAAGAATGAGTATAAACCAAATTGTTCTCTTGTCAACAAAAATCTGCAGGAAGATTGGCATTATTGTGCTAAAGATGGTGTTGCAATAACTCTACTGGCAATGCAGTGCATAGAATTTTTTCCATCAAACCGTCCATCAATGAGGGATGTCATCCAGAGCCTGGAAAATCTTTCAGTGTTACAACGTTTAGATGATGCTAGGCCAATAAAAAGGGAAAGGTGTTAGTATATCATTCTGATACAATTTTAGCTTTTCCTTCATTGCTTTATTTAACATTAGAATGACAAAGTGACAGTGTTACTAAATGAAGTATATTGTTATTAATTAAAGCAATGGTAGATTCTTTGAAGAATTTAATTTTGATGCTTGCAAGAAAGTTTTATATTTGTATTTAATAATGTGTTATATTATTTAATGAGTTTGACATCTCATGCACTTTTTAATGCAGTCAAACTTATTAAATGAATTTCAATACATCATTTGATGAAAGTGTAAAAAAAAATACTGACCTTAATAATAAGACTAAAGGCCCATTTAAGTCTAAGAGACTCTTTATGTATCACTTTTTGTTTGTATGCAGAATAGATACATCATTACGAGAATAATTTAAGTAACTCAATTTAGTCCTCGATAACTTCTATTGTAAGACAAGTTAGTCCTTTTATATTACAAACAACTCATCATATGTATGGGATGTACCACACCGGATGTGCAACACATGTCACATTGATGAGATAAATGGACATTCAGGCACACTAACAATACATATCAACATTCTAACGATATGTTAAGGACGGAGATAAATGGAGGGACTAACATGTCCTTCTTTTATGATTCCCATGGACTATTTAGTGAATTTTTTTCTCTCTTAAACGAAAAGTGGTACCTCAAAAATTGTCAAGTAATAAAATGGCCTTTAGTCTAATTAATTTTTTTTCATCCCAAAATTCATTTGTTTTATTGGTATTTGATATTTATTTATTTATGATTTAATATTTATTTATGGTGGTCGGCTTCAAGTAAAAGCTGAATCCAAAGTGACAACCTCACGTGTCGGGCGTTTCTATGATGTTCCCCTGAATCTGAAGCCCACCGACTTCGCCAAAAGGTCATTCTCCATTTTCTTACCATTCGCATCTTTCCTTCTGAATTTCATTGCATATTTTCATTACCCTTTGTTGTTCCCTGTTTGGTCAATGACCTCTTATTTGTTTTTGTTATCTCTTGTTTCTTGGTTCAATGTTTCTCTATAGATGTAAAGCAAATAGGTCACCAAAGTGATCCTCGGGTTATAGCATAGCTGAATAGGGTCGTTGTTGATTGTGAACAAGACTTGCAATAAACACCCCAAGTAATCCTAATTGACAGTGGGAATTATAAATTTAACATCAATTTAAGTTTGCCACTCTTGTTGATTTAAGTTTGATGCACTGTCACTATTTGGCATTTGAAATGAGTGATTTGTTGAGAAATGAAGAAAATAACTGGCTAATTTGGAAAGTTAGTCGATTAACAATGCATAATGAGACTCAAATAATCCAACTGCTTGTGCCTATTGATCTGATGCATTGCTGACTTAGTACACCCAATTTATGTTTAAAAAATCCATTTTGTTTTATTTGTTGGGCTTTGCTAATAGCACCACTCTTTCAATTTTGACCACTTTGTATGGATTTGTTTCTCTTATATCCGAGCAAGTTTCTTATTTTCACATGGATTGTGTCTGCTACACTTGATGTTTATTTTCCACTATCTCCCATTTGTTTGTTGGGAACTGGTGCTAAAAGGAAATAGAAATGAAGCAGGAAATAGACTTGAAAATTTTGCTTTATCTTATCAGGGGACATCTGGTGTAACTACAGATTTCCCAATCTCTTTTTGGAAGAGCTTACTATTTGTGTACCACTTTTAGCATTGATGAACACTTTTAGGTACCATATAGTAGAGGTCCTGTAATTCACTTTCTCCATGTCTCTTGAATAACTCTTTCATTTGCTTTTCACTTTTCTTTTTCAATTTCTAGATTTAATCACTCTCTGCTTAAAGTAGCATCCAAGATGGTGATGTATGTTTTATTGTCACAGTACACATTCCCTCAAACACTCTGCGATTCCTTAATTTTTGGAGCTTTAAAATGTTTGCTCTTTCTTCACTTCAGGTTCCAGAGAACTAAGAACATAAAACCTTGAAGAGCTTCTGCAGTTAAGAATGAATAGTGGAATGGCATCATTAACTCAAACCCATTGTATGATGCATACCTTCACTTTCAGGAGAGCACATCCTAGAAGCCAGCGATTATTGAAATCTGGAAAATTATTTCAACACCAGGGTCTCACTTTTCCTTGTATTCACATTAAACGATCCTGCATATGCTGCACAAAGTTGACTCCGTGGGAGCCATCACCTGTCACATATGCTCCTACTGATAATCAAAGTGATAAGTTCTTGCAGAATAGCGCAAATATATTCGATACCCTTGATTCTAGTACAAATGCTGAATCACCAGTAGAAAATGCTGAAGGGCCTGTAAAGACAGAACATCAGCCAGGCCTGCAGCTTCAGTTTTTCAAATGGCCCTTGTGGCTTCTGGGGCCTTCTGTTCTCCTCATGACCGGCATGGTCCCAACATTGTGGTTACCAATATCTTCAATCTTTCTTGGCCCCAATATAGCCAGCCTACTTTCCTTAATTGGACTTGATTGCATCTTTAACCTTGGTGCAACCCTTTTTCTCCTCATGGCTGACTCCTGTTCGCGACCGAAGTATCCAACACAAGAATGTAACAGCAAGGCTCCCTTCAGTTACCAGTTCTGGAACATTGTTGCAACTCTTACTGGATTTGTTGTCCCGTTGTTGATGATGTTTGGATCTGAGAGGGGCTTTCTCCAACCTCAACTTCCTTTCATCTCATTTGCAGTTCTACTTGGTCCATATCTTCTTCTTTTGTCAGTGCAGGTTCTGACCGAGATATTGACTTGGCATTGGCAATCACCAGTCTGGCTTGTTACCCCTGTCATATATGAGTCGTACCGTGTCTTGCAGCTGATGAGGGGATTAAAGCTTGGGGTTGAGCTCAGTGCACCAGCATGGATGGTGCATACAATAAGGGGGCTGGTTTGCTGGTGGGTTCTAATTCTTGGTCTGCAGCTCATGAGGGTTGCTTGGTTTGCTGGTTTAGCTGCTCAAGCTCGTCGTCAGCAATCGTCTTATTCTGATACTTCTGCTCTTAATGCTGATTAGTGATCAAGAGTAAGACTGTTGAAAAACTAGTCTGGAAGAGACAAATTATACATTTAAGCAGATAAAAGTTATGGGTGTTCTTTGTCCCGTCCATAGTGATAGTGACACACATCTAATAGTACACATACAAGTAAATTACATACAAGACCTGCCTGTTCACTAGGCTTTCTGCCGTATCAATGGTCTTGTAATATCTTCGAGTTGTGAACAAATTGGTTTATCTGTATTGTACTTCAAAACTTATGGCGATGGCAGGAGAAATATGTAGTCGTTAGCTCAAGGAAAAGTTTATGTATTTATTATTTTTGATAAATAATAGGTATTAGGAATTTAGGATAAGTTATATTAAATTCTTGTTATTGTGGCTTTTCCAAATAGAATGCATAATATAATCATGATAATCCTTGTATCTAGGTTGAGTTTAGGCTCGTACTCCTTTTATCCTAAATCTGTCTTGTCAGTTTTTTTCCCTATCCCTGTCTTCCATCTGCTCCTTATTTCATCTGGAAAATGTTTGTTGCACATTAGCACACACTCACATCACCCCTGTATGAGATGGCATGATTAGAGTGTAGGTATGTAAAAGTTTGGAATGCTAGAAACTACGTAGATGTGTTTGAGTGTGATAGCATTACTCATTTCATCTTTCTTTGACCTGCTTTTTAATATGTATCTTGAATTCTTGATAAATGGACGAGTGTGATTTTTTTTTTTTGTCTTGTTGGATCCCCGGGTAAATGGAGTGTTCACAAGTCTCATGAATGAGATGTATGAACACAAAGGTTCATTTATAAAAATGTCTCGGCTTTCAGTTATGCATTGGAAGTTTGGTGTTAGTTTCATTTGGCTTCCATTTGCCCGAGGCTGCACTTTTGTACAAACAGATTCAACTCAGTTTGAACACATAATAGATTTGACAGTGATCAGTTGTGTCCCTTTTTCAGAAAGTGTGCAAGAGATGAAAATTGTGCCATTAAGAAGTATTAGATATCGAAGTGAGAGAATCTCAATGTATTGATGAGTCTCAATGTAATGAGCTAAATTTACTAAATGAATAGATTTACATATATATAGCCATAATTAGCCTAACTGCTTTGTAACTACCTCTAACAATACTTAAACTAACTGTAACTAACTAGTAACCGTAATACTCCCCCTCAAGTTTGGGCAAAAATGTCTAAAGCACCTAACTTGGACAACAAGGCAGAAAATTTACAATGAGGGAGGGGTTTAGTGAACACATCAGCTGGTTGTTGAGCAGTTGGAAGGTAGACCAACTTGATGAAACTTGCATTGACATGTTGTCTTATAAAATGGCAGTCAATGTCAATGTGCTTAGACCTTTCATTTGAGGTAGGATTTGCAGCTAGTTGGATTGATGATTTGTTATCACACATGACCATAATGAATGGAACTTCAATTTGGAGCAGACACGGAGAGCATTACAACCATAAGAGTTCACTTGGTGAGGCTTGCCAAGGCTCTATATTCTCGCATCTGCGAGAAGATCTTGCAATAGTTGGTTGTTTTTTTGACTTCCATGAAATCAATGAGGACCCTAAGTAGACAGCAACCCAGCTTGTTGACATGCGGGTGACAGTGCAATTGCCCCAATCAGAGTCAACATAAGCAATGAGTTTGGTGTTAGCTTGAGCCGAGAAAAAAAATGCCCTGTCCTGGTGATGATTCCAGATACTGAAGAACATGATGAAGTGCAGTGAGGTGAGGAGTTCTAGGCTTGGACATGAACCGACTCAATTTGTTCACTACAAAGATGATATCGAGGCCTAGAGATGGTTAAGTACATCAATCGCCAAGAAGCCTCCTATACATTGAGGGATCATCAATGGAATCACCATCCGAGTCATTCAATTGCATATTGGCTTCCATTGGAATGTTGGCGGGTTTGGAATGGATGAATCCAAGTGTCCTCTAGAAGTTCCAATTTATACTTCCTTTGACTCGAGGTGAATCCTTTTTGAGGATTTGGCAATTTCCAAGCCCAAGAAGTACTTTAGTTTCCCAAGGACTTTAAGTTTTAAATCATTTTCAGTAAATCAGAAATGGCTTTGGAGACCAAGGATTGGTTTGGGCTGGCAATGATGATGTCATCCACATGACAAGAAGGAGAATGAGAGATTCATTTGACCCTTTATGAAATAGGGAATAATCTGTTGTGGACTGATGAAATCCAAGTTGGATGATGGCTGCAGAAAATTTTTGGAACCATTGTCTTGAGGCTTGCCTCAACCCATAAAGAGATTTGTGCAACTTGCAAACATGATGTCCCTGTTGAGATGGATAGCCAAGAGGTAGATCCATGTACACCTCTTCAAAGAGGTCACCATTCAAGAAGGCATTATTGATGTCTAATTGAGACATATGCCAATTTTTCTGTGATGCCACTGCAAGTAACACTGACAGTGGCCAGTTTGGCCACAGGAGAGGAAGTCTCCAAGAAATCAATCCCCATTTGTTGTGTAAAGCCTCGAGCCACTAAACGAGCCTTGTGCCTTTCAACTGAACCATCTGAATTGAACTTGGTCTTGAAAATCCATCTACAACCTATAGTTTGTTTGCCAGGAGGTAGAGGAATAACAGACCATGTGTTATTTGCCTCTAAGGCTTGAATTTCATCCGTCATAGCTGCTCTCCATTGAGGGTATCTAACTGCCTGATGATAATATTGTGGCTCATAGGGTGAGTCCACATTGGCAATGAAGGTGTAATAGGTGGGAGAGATGTGTTTGTAGGTGAGATGTTAATGTAAGGGATAGATGGAATTGTGCACATAATCTTGTAAGTATTGAGGAGGGTGATGTGCACGGCTAGATCATCTAGGTGGATCAGGTGCAGGGTTAATAGGCTCAGGTTGGTTAGGTGCAGGATTAATAGGCTCAAGTTCTGGATCAGGGTCAGTGTCAGGCTCAATGTTTGGTGAAGGTGGGGCTTGGTTAAGATTAAGCTCAGGATGAGTTATAGGGTTTGGGACTATATCCTCAATTGGCACTGGTAAGACGGTGGATTGAAAATGATCAGGTGCAGTGTGTAGCTGATTTGTCTCAAAAGGAAATTGATCATCAAAGAATGTGACATCTCTGGAAATCACAAATTTCTTGCTGGACAAGTCATACACTCTAACCTTTGTAACCAGGGGGTAGCCCATGAAGACAGCAGGGAAAATCCTTGGAGAGAATTTATTTCTCTGATGAATAGGAATGGCGGCAAAACATAGACATCCAAACACTCTAAAAGCTGAGTAGCTTGGCAGTTTGTTGTATAGCAATTCATAGGGAGATGCATTCTTTAAAGAGGGTGAAGGGACCCTATTGATTAAGAATGTTGCAGCATTGACACATTCTCCCCAAAAGGCAACTGGGACCTTGGATTGGAACATCAAGGCTCGGGCAACATTCAACAAGTGTTGATGTTTTCTTTCAACCGCAGCATTCTACTCAAGTCGATAAGAACAACTAAACTGATGCACCGTGCCTTGATCTTGTAGGAATTCAGTCATTTAGAGTTCTTTAGCATTATCAGACCTTAGTTGTTTAATAACCCTGTCAAAATTAGTCTTGACAAAACTAAAAAATCTCTTAATGATAGAAGGAGCCTCAGATTTATACTTCAATAGGTATATCCAAGTAAACCTAGTACAATCATCAACAATTGTCAAAAAGAATCTCTTACCATCATAAGTGGGGTGATGATAAGGACCCCATATATCCACATGTACAAGATCAAATGAATGAGCACTGAAATTGTTATTGGAAACAAAGGATAATCTCCTAAACTTTGATAAAGGACATACTAGGCAATCATTACAGGAAGTTGATTGTAAGTGTGTATCAACCTTATTACAGAAAAGTTTCAAAACCTTTTCAGAAATATGACCTAACCTGGCATGCCATAGAGCATGATCGGGAGAACTAGACTTATTTGTAACTGTACAAATGTGTGAATGAGTATTAGGAGTGTATACTGACTGTGTATGTGAAGTGTGGACATGTTTAGCTTGAGTTGTACTAGAAGAGTGAAGGATGTAAAGGCCTTGATGAAGTTCACCCTCTCCAATCTGGTGCAGTGTGTCCTGGATAATGAAAGAAGACTTGTTAATGACACATGAACATTAGACTGAGCATGTAAACTCCTGACTGAAAGTAGATTAACATGAAAAGAAGGTATGTACAGAACATTATGTATAACCAAGTGAGGGTTAAGTTGGACAGAACCAATACCTACCACTTGCACTACGGATTGATTTGACAAAGTGACAAACCTATTTTTAATGACTTGGAAATCAAGCAAGACATTATCATGGCAAGTTATATGAGAGGTAGCCCCTGAATCAAGTATCCAGCAATTTGAATTCTTGAAAACAGAACCAAGAATGGACAAAGATGTGCCTAAGGACAGCTTACCTGCAGAAGGATTCATTTGATCTTGTACAGTACACACTGGAACTCTTGCAAGTTGAGCTTGCAACTTAGCAAGCATGTGCTAACACCGTTGAGGGGTCCAAGCATCATCTTCACTGCCATAGGTGATTGCCAATACTTGATTAACAAAAGTAGAGGCTTGGTACTTCTTGTGACCAGGTCGATAACTGATCAGTTTGCTTTCACCTCATATTTCTTTATTCTATTGCATGCATTTTTATGTAGTTTAGGCATTTTTAATTTGATTTTTGTGAGTTTTTACCTTGGAACGGGTAAGGTGGTTTTGTGGTGTTTGTGTGCAGGAATTGAAGATTAAAAAACTCAGGATCAGTTATGTTGGAGCTTGCATAAAGGCGGAGCTTGAAAAGCAAGAAAAATGAGCCAAACAGAGCCCATCACGGCCTAGCCGTGACAGCCATCACGACCATGATCGAGCAAGGCTGAAAAGAAAAGTACGCAAAAGTCAGAACCTGTCACAGTCAGACCGTGATGGCCATCACGGCCGTGACAGGCCAACCAATACCAAGTTTTTCAAGATAGAATCCGTCATGGCCTAGCCGTGACAGATATCAGGGCCGTGACGCGCAATATCTGAAAATTTAATTGCTGATTTGATCTGATTTTGTAACAGCTTGGAATTCAAGTTGCCCTACATTATAAATAGGACTCTAAGGCTCAAAAATAGGGATCCTAGGGGCTGCTACCTTAGGCAAAAATTAGGATTTCTCTTCTTCTCAATTTCTTCTTTTCTCTTAGTTTTTTTTTATGCTCTTGTTAATCAAGCTTGCTATGAACATGGCAATGCTTGAGTAGCCTTTTTATTTCTCGGAATTGGAGCTATGCCCAAGACTTGTTTTATGTTATGAATTGACGTTTTACTTCTTGTTAATTTCAATTTGCTTTCGATTTAATTCCTATCACATGAATTACTTGTGAATTTGGTGCGCACTTATTTGCATGTCAAAGATACTCTAAGGAGGAACCTAGCGGTGAACTTAGGTATCGGATCTATAGGAATCAAACTTAGGACTTAAATCACGAGAGTTAGAAGCGGTCATTCGAGGGTTCACTGAATTGTCACAAAGCTTTAAAGGGTTCGATTTAAATTCAATTACCACGAGAGAAGGGGTTTGTTTAATTGAGCATGGTTCTTGTATCCTAGAGGGAACATTAACTTATTTAGGATTAATTCACCTTCAAAGCAATTTCGATAATTAACAAGAGGGGTAGTCAATTTAGTAACATGAGCAGTCTTGTTGGTAACCCAATTCCTGGAAATCTCTTTTAATTTGAAAATCTCCAGATTTGATTTGATTGCGATTTTATTTTATTGCGTTTTAAATACTTGATTTATTAGTTAATCTTATTTCAAAAACCAAATCTTTTTCAAATCTTTTTCTTGTCTAGTTTAATTAATTTAATAATTAATTGTTATTTAAGATCACGATCTCTGTGGGTTCGTGATAACTCATTTTTGAGTTACCTTTTAGTGTGTATACTTGGCCTAATTAATTGTTATATGTGTTTAATATTGGTGATTTGGCTGAGTTTTACATTATTGGGCTTAATTGCTAAACATTGTTAATTTTCGGATTTTTCACTCATCCTGACCTTGTTGCCTTGCGCAGAGCATAAATAGAGCTACAGATATCGGATTTTGGTGATCTTGCTGTCCCTAGAAAGATAAGGAAGAGACCCACAATTTCAGGTTTCACAAGAATTGTCAAATTAGGCCAAAATCAAGACTAAATTGGGTCCCGAGTTCTCTGGCGCGGATCAGTGCGCAGTCCATGATGTTCCTTCACTTAAATGGGCCTAACTTACTCATCTTAAGCCCAATTAAGGCATATGATACCTTGTTGGAAATCTTATTCAGAGGCCCTTAATTTGGTCTAGGGTTAGGTCAGGATTAATAAGCATAGATAGCAGTTTACAACCGCACAAGTCAGGACGAAAATTAGACACTTTATCTTCTCCTCTCTTTAGTTTTCTCGCACTTTGTTGGATATTTATTGTTAAAGCTTCTCCAATAGTGATGACTATGGAAGGCTAAACCTTTTATCAATCCTAGACATTCAAGTAATTTGGTTTGAATTCCGAGTTTCTTACTTTTAATTGTTTTTCAATTGCTTCTTCTCCTTTTCTCTTCTTTCAATTATGATTTCGTATTTGTGAGTGTGATTACGCTTGATCTATGTCTGATTAGATGTAGATTCAGTTTTCATAATTGAATTGAAATTAGAGACTAGTGTTGATTAACCTAAAAATCTAATAGAGATTAGGGAACCGATTGGTAACCTAAGTTAATCGAATTTGTGCACGAATCAATAGTATTAGTGATTGTGATTGTGATTTCAATTTCGTTGATTAAACCCTACATGATTACGTAGTAGATTCGAATTAACAGAGACGGAGAGCAAACGAGTTTATATCTTTTGGAACAATGACGAATTCTACCAAAGAACATGATGTCTTGGATTGATGTTTATAATTAATTGAATTTATTTGTTTATTGCAAACTGTTTTCTCCTTGAAAATTTTGAAAACCCCATTTCTCTAACATTCTTGATTGGCTAATAATTTTAAAGATCCTCGTGAGACGACCAAGGTTGTTTTGCCTTGTACTGCAGTTTTTTTAATTACTATATTATTTTGACCCATGTACGACCACGGATCAGTTCGATCTTTTTATTACTTGACGACGTAGCCGTCCACTTGTGTATTCGCGCTATCAATAACCATGCAACTTGAAACACTTATCCTTGGTGTGCCCTGTGATGCCACAATGAGCACAAACACGCCCGTCTCTCTTCTGATTTTTGTTCTTGTTCTGTGGATGCTGAACAATGTAAGCAACCTCAGTGGAAGGAACGATCTGAAGACCAACCTCTCTTTGAGTCTCATCTTGAATCAACATTGAAAAGACTTGTGCAATTGGTGGAATAGGATTCATCATGAAAATTTGGCCACGAGCATGAGAAAAAGACTCATTGAGCCCCATCAAGAACGTCATGACAAATTCATCCTGAAGAAAATCTATCAAGGGTTGAATACCACCACAATTGCAATGATGAACCAGCCTACATTCACCAAGTTCTTCCCACAAGCTGTTGAACCTGGTGAAATAAGCAGTTACAGAACTAGAATCTGGTTGTCATGGAGAACTGCCTTCTTCAATTGGAAGATTCGAGGACCATTCTTCTGCTTGAAGCGATCTTCAAGATCCTTCCATATGGCTGTAGCAGAAGTGGAGTAGATCACACTGGTGCTAATTTCCTTGGTGATCAAATTCAAGATCCATGAGGCAACAATGCTATCATTGCATTTCCAAAGACGATAATTCACAGCTTCTGTAGGAGGTGGTTGAGGAACAGAGCCATCAACGAAACCTAACTTGTTCTTGCCATCAAGAGCAAGAATCATGGAGCGACGCCATGTGAGGAAATTGGTACCATCAAGAGGTTTCGAAACAAGGACCAAACCAGGAAGGTCCGAAGCATGAATGATAAGAGGATTTTGATCTTCCATGTAGGAGCAAGAAGCTCGAAGAAGAAACAGAAATGGAGGAAGAGAGAATCCAGAAATCACAAGAAGGAGAGAGAGAAGAGTATGCGGAAGCTCTAAACAACTGATACCATGTTAGATATCGAAGTGAGAGAATCTCAATGTATTGATGAGTCTCATTGTAATGAGCTAAATTTACAAAATGAATAGCTTTACATATATATAGCCATAATTAGCCTAACTGCTTTGTAACTACTTCTAACAATACTTAAACTAACTATAACTAACTAGTAACCGTACTAAGAAGAAAATAACATTCCTGAAAGTGGAATAAAAGTTATCTATAAATATTATAAAGATAGGGTCTTTCTTTTATTGGAAAATCAAGTATTTATCTTCTCAAAATATTAAATACATTACTTTCCAATAAGATCTTTCTTTTCTTGGTTTCTTAATAAGTGCACCAAGGACACTCGTTAGCATTCTCCATAAAGATAAATTAGCTATTGTGGTAAAGGGCCCATCAACAAGCATTCCATGTAGATAATTACTTACATAGTGCATATGGATTGCACATGGCTCTAGATATTAGAGATAGGATTTGTTAGGTGTTAGTTATTAGTTTATCAGTCTATATAAAGGCTTAGGTGTAATCACTTTGAATCACACTACTCATCTGTATAATTTGTACTCTACTCAATCAACACAGTTTCTACAGATTTTCTCCTCTTTTCCATGGATGAGCAAATCAAGGGTATTGATCCGTTTGTGATAATCAAGGGTATTGATTAATTCATTTCTAACAATAGATTGTTTAGCAATATGTAAAGTATAGAAAGGGGGGAAAACCGCATACATATTGAAGCTATTAAATAATCGAATGAGTTGTATTATTTGAACAAAATTTAAACACTATATATGACATCATATCTGTTTGTTTCTACCTCTTCCATATTTTTTATCATTTTTATATACACGTGTTTCGAAAATACCACAGAAAAGTAAAGTGGACACCGTATGTATTAAAAAAACATAATTGTAATTGAATACATGGTTATCATTCCATGTTGACAATGGTGAAAGGACGATATAATGGGGGTAAGCTTCTTTTCCTGATCCTGGTGCAATATTTCTCATGGAATGGTTCACGCTAGAACCCTTCTCATCAATAGACAACAGCTAATATCTTTCAATGTGCTTATCAAAAAAAAAAAAAAAAAAAAAATCTTTCAATGTTTTATTTCTATTCAGCTCAAGAATGTTAATTTC
Source organism: Sophora flavescens (assembly GCA_030762895.1). Lineage (NCBI taxonomy): Eukaryota > Viridiplantae > Streptophyta > Magnoliopsida > Fabales > Fabaceae > Sophora > Sophora flavescens. The sequence goes on along the minus strand of CM061068.1, from coordinate 95,902,968 downwards.
ATCAAATTTATTCCAAACAATTGATGTTTTCTAACCTTTTGTGATCTTAAAGACACAATCTTCATCTTCAGGATCTCTATGTTCATGCAAAGACCTAATTGTCAGTTTCTACTGTGCTATTTTTCAGTATGCTTTGAACTTGAAATAAAACAACTACCTTCAAGAATTTCCTGCAAACTTTCTTCAATTTTGTTCAAAAAAGTAAATATTGCATGCATTTTACTGACACATGATACAGAGGAGAGATTGTGGAGGCCGGAGAATTACTCAAATTTAATAATTAGTACTCTAATTTAACATATAGAAGTTAATTAGTAATAACAAAAATAATTAATTCAGTAAAAAAAAACTAATTGGCAGCTTTAAAAATATATTCACTATTATGCACACTTTTTTGTAAAAATTAAATTTAATTACGTTTTTCACAAAAATATGATTCGTATAAAAGGCATATTTCAAATAAAATACAATTTTTTATTCATTTTATAATAAAAGTCCCAGAATTAATATCAGACAATTAATACACAATTAATAATTTCATATTATTAATTAGAAATATTTATTTTAATAAAAAAATAAATGAAAAATAACTCAACGAATTTGATAATTATAACATTTAATTGATGAAATTATTGTAATTGAAAATATTTATTTTATAAAATAAATACATAAAAAGGATAAGTAAACAAATTTAAATTTATATTTGATAAAAGGACGCATAACATATCCAGAAGAAAAAAGATTATGGGTGTTCATTAACAGATCCAAACCGATTCAAACCACAAAAATCGAAGACCGAACAAACTCAAAACACAAAAAAAACGTAAACCAAAAAAATCGCATTTTTTCATTGGATTGGATCGGATTTTGGATCTTCTAGTGACATCAAATCCAATCCAAACCGATCTACTATAGACATATACTATTATTTTTAAAATTATAATATTACTCATACTTAAACATTGTTTTTCATACTTTTATGACCTTCATTATCTTTAATATTTTTGTTGAAATGACATATATGAGATTATTTAGAATAAATGTTAATGTCTTTAAGTTATATTTTGCTAAAAGTTTTGATACATGACATATATATACTTGATTGAGTAAATATGAAAAATATGAAAATAATTTGAAAAATAATTAGCTACAATTTATTTGTAGCTGATTCAAGGAAAAAATAGGATGACTATGTGTAGATATATAAAATTAACATAAAAGAATATTTAACATAAAATAACGTGTTAAAAAATATAAATAATTATTTTTTCTCAAACTCCCAATATTTTGTCAAGAATTCTCTAAAATTTTCCTCACTCTTCGTCAAATCAAATGATGGTTAATAATGAACAAATATCTGCCGGCTTCAATAAAGGTTCTACTGTTCTAGTACAGAGAGCTGTTAAAATAGGTATCGGACACCCTACACTAGCTCCCTTAGATGAAAACAATATCTTGTCCACTATTAAATAAGTAGAAATGACGTTTGACTTAAGAAAAAAAAAAAAAGTATGACAAAAACCGAATTATTCAATCCAATCCAAATCGCATTTGATTGGATTGGATTGGATTAGATTTTTTTAAGAAAACAAACCGACCCAATACAAACCGTACATTATTTTCAATCATTGAATTTGATGACTTTTTACTTCAAAATCGATCTCATTCAATCCATGAACGTTCCTAAAAAAGATCATGAAGAATGACAGGGATTTCACGTCCATAAGAAAAAGGAACATGCAAAAGATGTAAAAGAACATAAGGAAAAAACAAGAGCAAAAAGGAGCACATTATGATGGATCTAGTTTTTTGGATTTGAATTTCTTAGGTTCAAAAAATCACTGCATATTCATATCGGAGGCGTCTTTGGTGCATCACACATTAAAGTGATATAGTGGTGCATCACCCACATGTCATATTGTGAACCAATTAATTTGTTAAGAGAATAAGTGATATTATGTTTAACTTTTCAGTATTCAGAATGGGTGACTTCTAGCATGAAACCCCAAAATAGATGCTTCACCATGTAGCACCATTTTGGATCATCAGATTTACTATTTAAATATTTAAAATTAAAACTGAGAACTTGTCAATCAAAAGTACAATTTTGCCCTCATCCCTATCCACCCCACTGCACTCCAACAACTCACTTTGCCGGAAAACACAATCACCGACCACCTTGTCGGAAAACGCAACCACCCAGCACACTCATAGCTCACCATGCCATCATCAGGCCCAATCAAATTCATGAAGTGAGCCACCCACGTCTATCTCCACTCCAGATCCAGATCCGTAAATAATGGGAAGTACCAAATTGTAAAAACAGAGGCACAAGGGGAGGTGAGCATGATCTGAGACAAAGAGGAAGTAAGTGGTCATGTGTTTGTTATGAGTTCTGAGATACAAGATGGGAAGCATCTTGATGTGTTGAGTTAGGATCAGTTTTGTTCTGAGAGAGGTCGATGGAGCCCCCTGTCGACGCCAAAGAGGACGTTGGTCCGGCTGGCGTGGGGAGGACGGCGGCACCTCCGGACGACATAGGCGCTCTCGTCAACGGCCCATCGGTGGTGGGATATGTTTTTGCATCAGATCTGCTTTGCAGGTTCGATATCGAAGCGGAGGAACAAAAGAGAAGAGAAGACAGGAGAAGATGACCGGAGCTCGAGGCGGCGGTGCTTGGAACAACACGGAGAGGAGGAAGGTCACTGTCGTGTCCAAGCCACCTCTGCTACTGCCTCCGCCATTGATTCAATTCTCATTTCCTGACAGTCCAAGCAAGGGAGTGCGCTTGTGAAGCAAGGGAGGGTCGCCGTATACGGCGGCGATGAAGGCAGGGTTGATCGGCGGTGTTGAAGGGAGGCTGGTGGGGGTGGGTGGGATGGATGAGTAGTGTTGATCGGTAATGTTTGGGTTACCATTTTTTGGCACTAAATCTCATCCATTAAATATTTTATTATTAAATCTAATGATTAAAATATGTGACTCACTAGTTGCATTTTCTGAAGTGCTTCATCCTAGCCAGCACCTTGAAACATAGCCGAAATGTCAACCTGATACATGTGGCAAATTTATTGGCCAACATTATGTCATGTGGGTGGTGCACCATAGTCTTCACCATTCATACATTAATATATCATTGATGATCAACTACTAAAAATGTTTTTTTTTGTTTTTTTACAAAAACTACTGAAAGTGGTTAAGTGTTTAGAAAACTCTAATATTAACGTATGAAATCCACCAATGCATAGTTTTTAGAGCATATAAGAAATTCTTTTTCTAGTTTTTGTGGTTATGCATAAGAAATTGAAATTCTTTTTCTATTTTTTTTTTTTGGGTACAATCTTTTTCGTTTATTTTTTGGTAAAGTTATGGAGCATTGAAAAGACGAAACTACCCTTGCCTTTGATACCTCTGGCAATCTAAATGCCATATAGACAAAACACGCTGTCCCACGTTGTTGCTTTGCAACTTGCAGCTCTCCCTCTCCCTCTCCCTCTCTCTGGCTCTACCTGCGACAACCGTTTTTTTGCTCACCGGAAAACCGATATTGCGCTTGGTCTCCGGCGATTCCCCTCCGATCCGCCGCCATGAGTTCCGGCGAGCTCCTTAACATACACCCTCAGGAGCTACAGTTTCCCTGTAAGCCTTCTTCGGTTCCAAAAAAAATGTTTATTTTTCGGTGCAAAATTCAATTTTTTTGCTCTTGTTCGGTTTTTGCATCTTGTTATTTTAATTTCTTAATTTTTGTGTTTTTGGGTTTGTGGAAATAGTTGAATTGAGGAAGCAGATCTCATGCTCTTTGCAATTGTCTAACAAGACAGATAACTATGTGGCTTTCAAGGTTCAATTTCACGCTTGATATTCTCTTATTACTCACTTTTGATTTTTATTTTTTAATTTTCATTAATTTACAATTTGTTTGGGTTAGTGAGTTTTGTGTGTGCGTGTGTGTGTTTAATTTTTGTGTGTTATGGAGACTTGTAATTTTGATCAGAGGTGAAATTCATGTGTTGTGTAGGTTAAAACAACAAATCCAAAGAAGTATTGTGTTAGACCTAACACAGGAGTTGTGTTGCCGGGGTCTACATGTGATGTTATAGGTTTCTTTCTTTTTCTCTCTATCTTCCATGCTTTTTCCCCACTCTCCCTCTTGCACACAAAAACACACACAGGTATTAGGCATGTTCACAGCCATGCAAAGAGGAACAATCTTTTGCTTGATTATGTATTATTATGCTTAAACTGGTACTTGGCTATGTATGGTGAAATATTTTTTGGGTTGATTTTTTTGTTTAATTACTCCATTGGTCCTTGAACTTTTTGGAAAAATTCACTCAGATCCCTAGATTTTAATAGTTTGTAATTGAGTCCCTAAATTTATACAAATTTGTAACCGAGTTCTTCATACCGATATATATTTCCCTTAGGGTTCCCAAAAAGTACAGGGACTTATTTGAATTTTCTTAAAAAGTATAGGGACCTACTTGAATGTTCCCAGAGAGTTTAGGGACCCACAAAAACACGAGTGAATAGATCACTTAATGGAAACTTAATGGAACCCTAACGGAGATGTGTATTAGGGACTCAATCACAACATTTTATAAGTTTAGGGATTCACTTACAAACTTTTAAAGTTTAAGGACATATTTGAATATTCTCAAAAAGTTCAAGGATCAACAAAGTAATTTAAACCAATTTTTTCTATATATATTTTTTTCTTTTTCTGTGTGCAACTTTTTTAAGTACTGTCCCTTGTACCGTTTTATGTATTGACTATTCATATCTTATTCATATTTTAAGTAACAATGCAAGCTCAAAAGGAGGCACCTCCTGACATGCAATGCAAGGATAAGTTTCTCCTTCAAAGCGTGGTTGCAAGCCATGGAGCAACAACAAAAGATATCACTCCAGAGATGGTAACTGTTCAACAAGAACAAACAGTTTTTGATAGAATAACCATATATGTTGATGTGATATGTCCACCAAAGCAATATATAGGTCTATTTTCACTGACCTTGCATAATTTAATGGCTTTCTGTGCTCATTGCTTATAGTTCAATAAAGAATCTGGCCACGATGTCGAAGAGTGCAAATTGAGAGTTGTTTATGTTGCTCCTCCTCGACCACCGTCTCCAGTTCAAGAAGGATCCGACGAAGATTCTTCGCCTCGTGCATCTGTATCAGAAAATGGGAATTCAAGTGCTTCTGAATTTGCAGTCATGAGTAACAAACCAGTGGGTTTGCATATATTTTTGAACAAAAATCTTCATCTTCATCTTAATCTTGATCTTAATTAATTGTGATAAACATGCACTGCAGGCTTCAAAAGCTTTCAATGAGTGGGCTGAACCTTCAGATACTTCATTTGAGGTGACATATCTTTCACTTTATGAAGGATATCTTGTTCTCTCCCTAGCTGTACTTTCCCTCTTTTCTCTATAATAAGATTTCTTTTTCTATCAAGGGGGGAATCTAGAAGTTCACATTAGAATTCTGATGCATCACAGCCTACTATTTTAATTTGGGAAAGTTAATGCTTGATGGTTGCAATTGATCACAACCGAAACAAGCATAAAATCATAACTCCATTTGATCCCTGTTCTCTTTAAAGATTAGTGTTAGTTGAGGACAAGTTTGCCTGTCGTTGGAGAGACGTCTAATATCATGCTGATTCAAAATTAGTTTTGGGAGGTTGGAATCACCTTTCAATTGTTTTTGAAATGCACAAGTTTGTAAGTTTTCTGGGTTAGTGTACTGATTTATATTGTACCGGCCTTCTATTAATGATCTTACATAAGCTTGTTTTGCTATGATTTTTTGGCTTTTAAGAATGTCATTTGGGAAAGCCCCTGAAGAAAACCCTTTCAAGTTTATTGATTCATGACATTTATTTACATTGGAAATTGTATTGTTGGAAAAATTTGCTGGTAGATCCCGTTGCCTGTAGTGGTCAATTGGTAATCTCTGCTACCTTTGAGAACAGCTTGGAACTGCTCTTGGTGAGATATGATTTCTGAAAAATCAGTGCTCATTTTGATTTTCTTATTATTTCAGGCAAGGCCTCTTATTTCAAAGGTGACTGAGGAGAGGAATTCTATTATTGAGAAAAATAAAAGGCTTCGGCAAGAACTGGTATGGAATTTATTCCGAAGAAAAAAATTTAAGCTTGTTTTTATGCTTGTTATCTTGGATGTTTCCGTAGGTGGTGTTGATGGTTATCCTATGAACCCAAGATGACCCAGAAAATTAGTATATGCTTATTATGGTATTTCTACTTAATTATTGTCAACAAGTGCGCTCCTAGTGAAAGTGAGGATGATGTTCTCTTTCAATGCTTCATAGCTTCTATTATGTTATTGTGTTGTGTTATGCAACTATTAGGATGAACTCTAGTTAATTTCCATCATTTAATGTCTGAATTTACAGTTTGTGATAGATTGACATCATCTTAGTCATTTGTTCATGAATCAAGTTTGTCTAATATCTTGAAAACTTTTTCTGATTCCTAGTAATATAAGATCACAAAAAGTGGAGGCTGGGGAACCAAATGGACCTGTGTGGCCATGTGCTACTATGAGATCTTGAAAAATTTTGGCTCAGTTCGTGTTATTTATATAGGTTTAGTTCCATTTTTCATTTTCAAAGACTGAGTACATTAGTTTGGTGGTTCGCAAGTTTGAAATCAACCAAAACAAACCGTTAAACATCCAGAAGTTCAACAACCTCCTTTAACTATCACATTATATTTTGCCTATTGTCATATAATCTTTTCCAATTCCTTAAAATGTCCCTGGCTGTTTGAAGATATAGAAAGGAGAAATGTTTTGATGGCTTGTTGCAGTGTTCCTCAGAGTTGTCTCTTTCCCACTGAAATCATATTATGAATTGTTGAGATGTCTTAAATTTTGTTGATGGGCCATCCCGGTCTATAACCCGATCCGGTATTTTTTTTTTTTGAGCTAAAAATAATGGAGAAAAAAATATGAGAGGTTTGTAGGGGAAGCTGATGTGGACCAGGTCCGTTTTGTTATTTTCCTTGTAAGCTGATGTGGTGTGGGTTAAGGCAGAAAAACGAGTGGCTGTTCATTGTATCTGTTGACGGCTGTATCTCCATTGTTGAATAAGAAAATTCTCTGGCTGCCTGTGGATGTAGGTCACATTGGCTGAATCACATTAAACTATTGTGTGTTTTTCTTCTTCTCTTGTTTTCGTTTTTTCTGCACTTTGTTTTTCTTGTCTGCTGCCTTTTTTATTGCTAAATAAGGAGTCACGATAGTCTTGCTGTCTCATACATGCTTAATCACACTCATCTCTCATGCTTTCTTTATCAGCCACTGGATAAACTTTTTCCATAGGGTTCTGATTCTTTACACTTCTCAGACAGTCAGATTAGATCATTTCCCCTAGTTGAGCATTAGTGGCTCAGTTAAACAATGGCTGCTACTTGCCATAACTGTTAATTGTTTGTTGCTGAAGTTAATAATTGCATATTTGCATCATATTATGATTATTTAGAATTTATGATTCTCATGGAAAATTATGGATTGCTTGGAATCTTCCATTCACAGGAGCTTTTGAGGAGTGAAGCCAACAGAAGCCGTGGTGGTATACCATTTATGTATGTAGTTCTTGTTGGCTTGGTTGGCATCATTTTGGGTTTCCTATTGAAGAGGACGTGACCTATGTGATGACCAGCTTCCAAAATGATCAAATGTAGAAAGCAGCAAGAAGAAAAATGTGTGATATGCAGAAACCAAATATTATATTATTGTCTTGTGTTACTCCTAGAAATTTGAAATGTGTGATCAGAAATAGGCACTTCTATCAGCAATAGCAAAATATTAGAATGTAGACTGGTTGATAAAATTTGTATCATGGGAACTGTATTGTTATTTGATGTGGTACCGGTGATTAATTTTTCAGCTGCCTTATTCCCACCTTTTTGGTTGTCTCAACTGAATGCAGTCCTTCTGGTTATTCAGAAGGTGTGAAATTTTTTGTGGCAGATATATCTATAATTTGAGAACGGCCTTTTAGATTTGAAACTTACTGGTTAACACATTCGAATATCCCAGAATTTGTTCGTAGTCATTGGAGAAGGGAGGATTGTTTGATTGGACATGTTACAACGTGACCTTAGAAGATGGAACAAGGATGTTTTCGGTTGTATTAAAGAGGAAAATGGACTTGATGAGCAGACTAGAACGGCTGGATAAACATCGCCTCCTTCATCCTTCTGAGGATTTGGATTCTGAAATTGCGCTGGTGTGGAGGGATTATCAAAAATTTCTTGATGAGGAAGAGATTTTCTGGTTCCAGAAATCTGGAGCTCGTTGGCTTCACCATGGAGATCGCAATACTCGTTATTTCCATGGTGTCATGGCTATTAGAAGGAGGAAGAATAGATATGAATCTTTGATGAATAATGAAGGTGCTTGGATCAATAACCAAGATGTGCTTGAGAAAATGGTTGTTGATTATTACAAAGAGATCTCTACCTAGATAATGGCCAATTTGTTCCCTTAGGTATCTCGGGTGCCTTCCTAGAGATTGAGGAGGTGAATCGGGTGGTTCTTGAAAGGGAGGTTACAAAAGCTGAAATTTTTCATACAGTGAAGCAAATGGGAGGTTTTAAGGCTCCAGGTAATTGGTAAGGAATTTTGTGATCTTGTTCATAAAATCTTTGATGATCCTAGCTCTATCAAGGATATCAATGGAACTTTCATCACTTTGATTCCTAAGAAAGATGTTGTCTCTTGTATGAAGGACTTTAGACCTATAAGTTTGTGTAATGTCTCCTATAAAACCGTTACCAAAATTATAGCTAAAAGAATTCGTGGTCTCACGAGCAAGTTAATTGGCCCTTGTCAGAGTAGTTTTGTTCCTCATCGTCAAAGTGGGGATAATATCATTGTGGCTCAAGAAGTTTTCCACTCATGAGAAAGAAAACTGGTAAAGTGGGATGGATGGCTATTAAAATTGATTTGGAGAAGGCTTATGACAGATTGAAGTGAGCCTTTATAAAGGATACTCTCAAGGATATTGGTTTACCTAGTAAAATGGTTGATCTTGTGGTTCATTGCATCTCCTCTCCTAGTATGCGCATGCTTTGGAATAGAGAAACTCTTGAGGAATTCTTTCCATCTAGAGGTATTAGACAAGCTGACCCTCTCACCCTTATCTCTTTGTTTTGTGCATTGAGAGACTTTTTCACCTTGTCTCTTTGGTGATTGATCACAAGCTTTGGAAACCTATTCGGTTGAATAGAGGAGGGCCTTTAATTTCTCATCTAGCTTTTGCGGATGATCTTATCCTCTTTACTGAAGCTAATATGGAGCAAGTTGGTATAATCCAATCAATTTTGGATATCTTTTGCGCAAGCTCAGGCCAAAAAGTAAGTAAAGAGAAATCTAGAATTTTCTTCTCCAATAATGTGGGATGGCATATCAAGCAACAGTTGAGTAATGCTTTGGGGATCTTATGGATGGATGATCTTGGAAAGTAACTTGGTGTTCCCTTCAAAAGCAGAGGCTTCTTTGTCTTGGAGAAGGTGTCCAGCCTTGGAAGCAAAAACCATTTGCTAGGCGTGCTACTCATGCTGGGTCTGTCCTCCAAGCACTTCCCTCTTATGTTATGCAAACTGTGCTGCATCCTAAGAGTGTTTGTGAAGAGGTGGATAAGGCTTGTAGGAGTTTTATTTGGGGAGATAGTAGCTCAGGCAGACAAGTTCATTTACTCTCCTGGGACAAGGTTTGCTCCTCAAAGTTGAATGGAGGTCTTGGCTTGAGAAGAGCAAGAGATGTCAACCAAGCTTACATGTTAAGGGCCAATTGGAGGTTTTGTAGCCATCAAAATGCGCTCTTGACTAATGTGTTAAGAAGCAAATATAAATGTGGTGATCATATTATTTCTTGCATTGATCAGGGTAAAGGTAGTAGTAACTTTTGTAGAGGAATTTGCAGCTCTTGGGATACCTTTTCCAAGAATATTATGTGGAGAATTGGTAATGGAGAGGCTGTTGATTTTTGGAAGGACTCTTGGGTTCCACATGCTGGGCCTCTTTCCTTGCCTGTTAACTCGGGTGTCAACGTTGATTTTCCAGCTCCTATTAGGTCTTGCATCTCTAATGGGACGTGGAACTTTCCACTGTTTGAATCATCACTACCGAAAATAATGTAATATACGGAAACGTTTTACGTCAGTTGATCATATGTTTGATGTTAAAAATGAGGCGGTGACAGTTTTGTAAATATAAAATCACTATTTGCGTCAGTTGTGTAATGAACTGACGTTAAAAGTGATATTAACACTTTTAACGTAAGTTGTTTATACAACTGACGTTAAAAGTGTGATTTTTACTCCAGTTAAATAAATAACTGCGTAAATAATCCTATGAAACTCATTCCTATCTTTCTTTCGTTGTCATCTCCTTGTTGTCACTCTTAACGCAGATCACTCCATATAGTGCAGTTTATTTCTAATTTTTTTTAAACAAGTTTATTTTTAATCTTAATTAATTAGCTTGAATTAGTAAACAAATTCTTGTGCAAATTAAAATAAATAAACACTTAACATAAAACAAGTTATATGTATAATCAAATCGTATCTCATTGAAGCGATTCATAAGTTACAATTACATGATTAAAAGATAAAAAATTTCTGCAACATAGCCCTAAAATATAAAAAAATTTCTGCTTCAACAACATTTTCTTCTCAGTCATGTCCTCAGAAACTCCAATGGATGCAAAGTTTCAGCTTCAACATCATTTTCTTCTCAGTCCTGTCCTCAGAAACTCCAATTAATGGATGCATCTCCTCCCTCACTTGAATTCCTTGATGCTCCATCTGTTTTATCCACAGTCACTTGCGGCCAAAGTAGAGTGAAAGGGATGACTGAGATGAAATAAAGTGAGGGAATCACATTACGTGATTCACCCAACCTTACCATCCATGTTACGTGATTTACTCAACCTCAGAAGTTTGTTGACCATTAAGACAGAGACCTTTAAGTTTAGGTATAGGAAGAAATAACAACACCTCAAATATGATAGAGGCATATTGTGAGGGAATAGAAAACGCACAAAATATAGAGGAAAAGAAGAGGGTGTATTACAGACTGATACAGAAGAATGACACTTTATATAGAGAATAGAGACTCTCTGATTTTCTTGAAAACTGATCTATAAACTTAATGCTCATTAAGAGGATTAAGTTACAAGGTGCATGGGTAAGTAGCACAATAGTCAAAGGAATGAATGTTTTTGCAGAAACTTATACATTTTTTAACGCCGTTGTCTTCAACAACTGACGTTAAAATTGTTTTTAAAATAAAAAATATTTATTTTTAACGTCAGTTGTTTATACAACTGACGTTAAAAGTTTGATTTTTACTTCAGTTAAATAAATAGCTGACGTAAATAATCCTATATCCCTATCTGAAATGCCATGTTGTCACTCTTAACACAGGCCACTCCATATATATATATATATATATATATATATATATATATATATATATATATATATAGTGCAGTTTATTTCTAAACTTTTTTTTAAACAAGTTTATTTTTAATCTTAATTAATTAGCTTGAATTAGTAAACAAATTCTTGTGCAAATTAAAATAAATAAACACTTAACATAAAACAAGTTATATATGTATAATCAAATCGTATCTCATTGAAGCGATTCATAAGTTACAATTACATGATTAAAAGATAAAAAATTTCTGCAACATAGCCCTAAAATATAAAAAAGTTTCTGCTTCAACATCATTTTCTTCTCAGTCCTGTCCTCAGAAACTCCAATGGATGGATCGATGCATCTCCTCCCTCACTTGAATTCCATGATGCATCGTGAATCCACAGTCACTAGCAGCGAAAGCAAAGTGAAAGGGATCTTTGCATCACCTCCTTCACTGGAATTCCTTGATGTATCGTCTTGAATCCACAGTCCCTTGGGGCCAAAGCAGAGTGAAAGGGATGGCTAGGATGAAATAAAGTCAGGAAATCACATTACGTGATTTACACAACCTTACCATCCATGTTACGTGATTTACTAAACCTCAGAAGTTTTTTGACCATTAGCACAGAGACCTTTAAGTCTAGGTATAGGAAGAAATAACAAAAGTCTCAGAGCCATTTTGTGAAGGAATAGAAAACGCACGAAATATAGAGGAAAAGAAGAGGCTGTATTATAGACTGATACAGAAAAATGGTACTTTATATAGAGAAGAGAGACTGGCTGATTTTCTTGAAAACTGATCTATAAACTTAATGCTCATGGGTAAGTAGCACAGTAGTCAAATGAATTAATGTTTTTGCAGAAACTTATACACTTTTAACATCAGTTGTCTTCAACAACTGACATTAAAAGTATTTTTAAATAAAAAATATTTATTTTTAACGTCAGTTGTTTAATACAACTAACGTTAAACAATGACTTTTAACGTCAGTTTCTTAAGACAACTGACGTTAAATAAATGACCTTTAACGTCAGTTGTTACAAACAACTGGCGTAAAATGTTTTATTTTTGGTTTTTGATTATAACGTTTACACCCGCGTGCCTTCTGCACTTCGCTCTGTACGTCTCTGTTCTTCTCTTTCACGCTCACTCTCACTCTCAACTCTCACTCTGACTCTCAACTCTCACTCTCACTCTGCCCTAATCGCGAGCTCATCTCCACCGCAACCACCGCGAGGGCTTCTTCCCCACCACCGTGAGGTACACTCTTAACCCTAACTCTGTCTTTCCCGCTCATTCTTTGCAATAACTTGACATCTCTCTTTCCCCTTCCCGCACACTAACTCTCCTTGTCCCTCTGCTCTCAGTAACCACATCGAACGTTGGCCACCACGCGAGCACCTATTTCTAGTGAGTCTTTAGGGCACATTTTTTTATTTTTGGTTTTGAGTGGATGTTGAAACCGTAGTCTCTATAGTTGAAATTTGAAACTGTGAGTTTGAGTTGTTTGGAATGTCTCTATTTCTGGTCGTGGGTTTTGTGTTTTCTCTTGTTTTTCTCTGCTATCATGACCTATTTCAAAATGGGAAGAAATTTAGAGTTGCTTGTAGCATGTGACATCAACAATATATTGCTCACTGGAATTCTGTTTTGTTAATTTATCTTCATCTGCTTATTTCTTTTGTCTTAAGAAACCTGAAAATGGTGTAAATTTGAAATAATTTTTAAACGCCTTGGATATATGTTTTGTATATCTACAGAACCTATCTAGTTATGGATCGTAGTTGGATGGTTTGTAAGCGTCCTAGTGCTGAGTATTTGAAGGGGGTGGGAGAATTTATAGAATTTGCTCAAATGAATGTTCCTAATAGTAATGGAATGTTCTGTTGTCCTTGTGTCAAGTGTTTGAATACGAGGAAATGTACGGTGAAGGATATACGTACTCATTTGATTTGTGAAGGGATTTGCTTGAGTTATACAAGATGGATATGGCATGGTGATGTGTTGTTGAGTAGTATGGCAAGTGTCTCCCAAAGTGAGGACGTTGACGTAGATATGGAGGATGATCGAGTAGAGGACATGATCCGTGATATTGGACAAGAATCTTTTCATCGAGCTCATGTGTATGATAGGTTGTGCGGTGATGCGGATAAGCCTTTATATCCAGGGTGTACTACTCATACACGGTTGTCGACGGTGCTAAAATTGGTTTGTGTGAAGGCGAGAAATGGTTGGACCGATAAAAGCTTCATGGAATTGCTTGAAGTTTTGAAAGACTTGCTTCCAAAGGACAACACATTGCCTGACCGTAACTATAAGGCCAAGAAGGTATTGTGTCCGATGGGTATAGAGTATAAGAAGATACACGCATGCCCCAATGATTGCATATTGTACACCGGTGTTCATGAAGACAATCATGATTGCCCCAAATGTGGGTTATCACGATACAAAGTGAAGGGTGGTGATGATGATGATGATCTTGAAGATGTGAGAAAAAAGGGTCCTCCTGCGAAGGTGTTGTGGTATCTTCCAATAATTCTAAGGTTCAAGCGATTGTTTGCCAATGCGAAATATGTGAAGAATCTTAGATGGCATAATGATGAGAGGAAACGTGATAGAAAGGTTCGTCATCCTGCTGATTCTATGCAAGCGATTGTTTTCCGGATTTCGCCGATGAGCCAAGAAACCTAAGGCTTGGACTTGCTACGGATGGAATGAATCCTTATGGTAACATGAGTAGTATTCATAGTTCATGACCCGTTCTTTTGATAATTTACAACCTGCCCCCTTGGTTGTGCATGAAGCGCAAATACATGATGTTGTCTATGATGATTTCGGGCCCAAAGCAACCGGGAAATGACTTAGATGTTTATCTAAGTCCCTTGATTGAAGACTTGAAAACGCTGTGGGTGGAAGGTGTTGATGTAGTTGACGGGTATTCTCATGAGACTTTCAAGCTTCGTGCCATGTTATTTTGCACCATCAACGACTTTCCAGCATACGGTAACTTGTCCGGGTACAGTGTCAAGGGGCATAAAGCATGCCCTATATGTGAAGAAGGCACATGCTACACTCAGTTGCATCATGGAAAGAAGACGGTTTACCTTGTGCGTCGGAGATTTCTTAGACATGATCACCCATATCGTAAGATGAAAAAAGCTTTTAATGGATGCCAAGAGACAGAAGAAGCTCTGGCGGCCTTAATTGGAAAGCAGGTTTATCAGAGGGTAATGGGCATCGATGTTATATTCGACAAGTCCAAAAAGAAAGGTAAAGCTGTTGAGAAAAACATATGGAAGAAGAGGTCGATATTCTTTGATCTTCCATACTAGCACAAGCTTAATGTTAGACACTGCATTGATGTGATGCATGTGGAGAAAAATGTGTGTGATAGTGTGATCGGGACGCTTCTCAACATTCAGGGCAATACAAAGGATGGTGTCAATGCTCATCTCGACCTCATTGCTATAGGTATACGAGAGCAGTTAGCTCTAGTTGTTGAGGATGGTAAGCGGACTTATTTGCCGCCAGCATGTCATACTTTGTCAAAAAAAAAAGAGACAAAGTTTCTGCGGGTGTCTTCAGGGTATCAAAGTTCCACCTGGTTACTCTTCAAATATGAAGAGGCTTGTCTCTAGTGATCTTAAATTGGTTGACTTAAAGTCTCATGATTGTCACATCTTGATGCAACAACTTCTGCCCGTTGCTATTCATGGTATTGCTCCAAAAAATGTGAGACATGCCATTACTCAGTTGTTCTCATTCTTCAATTCTATATGTAGCAAAGTCGTTGACCCCCGTATGTTGGATGACTTGGAAGTTGAGGCTGCTACAATCTTGTGCCAATTGGAGATGTATTTTCCTCCTTCTTTTTTCGACATAATGGTTCACTTAATTGTTCATTTGGTGAGGGAGATTAGATTATGTGGCCCGGTTTTCTGAGATGGATGTACCCAGTTGAGCGCTACATGAAGATCTTGAAAGGGTACGTGAAGAATCCTCATCGTCCGGAAGCATCTATTGTTCAAAGGTATGTTGCAGAAGAAGCTATTGAGTTTTGTTCGGACTACCTTCATAACACGGATCCTATAGGGGTTCCTAAGCCTCGGCATGATGAGATCAGATGTCAAGGTAAGGGTACACATGGCTTAAGAATTAATAGCAAGGGTCGGGAGAAAGTGCTTCAAGCACATTTGTATGTATAGAACAACATCGATTGTGTTCAGCCTTTCTTATTTGAACATAAAAGAAAAGTCATTCAAGAAAACCCTCGAATGAGCGAAAGGTGGTTGTTGAACAAGCATAACAAGACTTTCTTACCATGGTTCAAGGATGAAATGCTTAAGGATGGTAGTACCGCTTCTGATGACATAAGATGGCTAGCACGTGGGCCTAGCTTCAACGTCATATGTTGGAGCGGATACGACATAAATAACTTTTCCTTTTATACAAAGGAACAAGATAACAAGAGTACCATGCAAAATAGTGGGGTTATGATCGTGGCCGAAGCAATGCACTTCTCTAGTGCAAAGGACACAAAACCCGTTAAAGCACCGAGACCTTACTTTGGATATATTGAAGATATTTGGGTGCTCGATTACACTAAGCTTACGGTGCCGGTTTTTAAATGTAAGTGGGTTGATAGTAACGGTGGTGTACAAACCGACGAATTGGGGTTCACATTGGTAGACCTCAACAAGTTATGTCATATAAATGAGCCTTTCATAATGGCTTCCGAAGCAAAACAAGTGTTCTACATCACTGATCCTTCTAACAAAAGGTTGTCCGTGGTTCTCTAAGGAAAAATCATGTATAATGGTAGTGATGAAAATCAAGATTCAAATCTTGATATTCCTGAGACTCCTTCTTTTTCAACAAACATGCCTACTATAATCGAGGAGACACAGGTGGACGATGTACATGCCACTCGTGATGATCATCACGAAGAGATATTGATATAGGTTGTTTAAACTTAGTATACATTTATTTTTATTTATACGTCTGTATTTATTTTGAGTTATAACCTATGTTAATAAATATATATTGTTTCTGAACAGGCATACATATGGATCAGTCGGATAGCCCACATGCACGAGAGGACACTGTGGGGCCTACGCAGGACCCGATCGCGCCTACGCCTGATTCTAGTGTAAGTTTACATGTTATATACTATCTTTAGTCCTTCTTTTTAATGTAAGTTTATAATGTTACAACCCTCTATTTTATCATTTTTTTTGTCCATACAAACATCACAGGCTCATAGGAAACGGGGTAGAGGAGCCACGACGTTGAAGAAACTAGAGAAGGACAGGCAAAGCGGACAGAAGCTTGAGGTGTCCTTCGATGCTAATCTAAATGCCTAGGGACCCCGTGCTAAAGAATTTAATAAGTGGGTGTTTCTACAAGCGAAGCAGCACGTAAGCATCAACTACAACCACTGGAATGACGTTCCACAGAACGTTAAGGATCAGATTTGGTAGTCTATCACGATATTTTACCTTTACATTCGTTTGATTTACATTATTAGATAATTATCCGAGTTATAATCCATCCAGTTGTTATGTATTTAATGTGTAGGTAGCTTGGACTGTGCCAAATGACGAGGATCATCATCATAAATGTATGAAAATGGCATCAAAGCGTTGGAATGGGTTCAAACATGATCTTACCAGGTACTATGTATCTGGGAAGAAGCGACTTGATAAAATGTTCTCGGATTATCCCTGGATTGATCAGGATACTTGGGATATGTTTGCTAGGAGTCGACAGGATGGAGAATTTCAGGTTGGTTGATTAAGTTAATTTTGTATGCTTCTTATAGATCATTTAACTGTATTTAATTATGTGTTTTTGTTTGAATAGGCTAAGGCAGATAAGGGTCGTCAGAATCAGGCGAAGAACGTCCACCGCCACACCATGTCTCAGGGTGGGTACCAGACTCGGATCAAGGAGATGATGGCGGATAGGCTGAGGGTGAAGCAGGAAGAGCACTCTGCTAGGATTGAAAGAGGAGAGGTGCCTGAGGGCACACCATCAAGTCCTCCGTCGGACATCGACCGCGAGGATGTCTGGTTAGCCGACCGCATGACAAAGACTGGATCTTTTAAAGTTGATGCCACTCGCGAAGTGGCAGATAAGATTGTAAGTAAATAACTAACTTGATTTCAATTGATATTTGTATAGATATTTTTAACACTTTTCACTTGCACGTTTTTTCATTTTTTCATTGTAGGTGGATCTTAAAGCACAATCCTCCCAGGGCTCATTCGTCCCTTATGGACGGCGGGACGTCTTGATGACTGCTTTAGGCAAGAAAGACCATCCTGGTCGGGTTATCGGTGTTCCTGGGTACGTGACCATCAAAGAATATTATGGCAAGTCTGCTTCACGAAAGCGGGTGGTCGATGAGGAATCAATTTTGGATGACATTACTCAGCACCTCATCTCCAACCCTACTATTACAACACATCTGATGCAAAGCTTAATATCCAACCCAGAATTCAAGCAGGCGCTTGCCAGAGAGCTTTCCTCCGTCGGTTCATCTCAGGACACCGCAGGGCATGCCAACCCTTCACATGTGAGCACAAAAGAGAGTTATAGTAGGGCACATGTGGAGGACGATGAGTTGGCAGCTAGGGAGCGGGAGTTGGAAGTCCAACGCCATGAGCTTGAGTTGGAAATGAAAAGGCGTGAGCTTGAGTTGGACTTCAAACGACGTGAGCTCGAAATGTTAACAAAGGTATGTATTCATTAATAATGTCCAAATTAGTCAAATAATTACTTGTGTTTTTTTTAATTATCAACAACTTATCTATTTTATTTTTCCTAAATTGAAGGCCAAGTCGACGTCGGTGTCGCTGTCACCTGTCACTCGTTTGTTCTCACTTGGTGAGGATTATGCGTTTGAGAATTTTGAATGTCCATTGGAGCACGATGGATGGGTGGCACGCCCAAATCAACAGAGGATATTTTCCTTCTGTGGTGAAGATCTCGGGCACGCCTGCAGAAATAACGTCTGGATGGCCAGCACGGTTTTGAGTCTCTGGTGCACGTAAGTTAATTTTAATTTTATAACTTATTTATTTTTGGTATTTTTTCATTTAATAATTTATTTTAATTTCAATATATATATTATGTAATCAACATCCACACCTTTTCATATCTTAAGTATCTCCATCGTCTTCAGCTTGATAAGGGCGTTGCACCAGTTTACGGCTTCTTAGATCCGTCAATCCTTGTGCCCGAATTCTTTGCTTGCGATGCATTTAGTAAATACATAGGGAACTTGTTGGGAGACAAACAGAAATAATTATAACTGGCTCCCTACTATATGAAAAACCATTGGCAGTTGTTCGTACTTCACCCGTCTAGGCATACTGTCATATTCTTATGCTCTCTCCTCCACAAGCCCCCACAGGAGGTGGTGCAAGCTGTAAATAGGTAAGTAACTAATCTTAAATTTAATTTAAGTTTTAATATCAGTTGTTTTTAGTTTATTACACACATGATATATGAATTTGTTAATTGACATGATTATTTGTTTATGATAGCGTGCTGAAGGCGAGTAGCATAAGTTGCGCCAACGGGAGAAGTAGGACTTCCAAGGCTAAAGCAAATCCTGAATGGACCATCCTCAAGGTTTGGTAGTTTATTTATCAAATAATTAATATTATAATTACTAATTGATATGTATATTCAACTAACATTGAAATTAATTTTGTTTATAGTCTCGATTTCAACCTGACGGGTGGTCGTGCGGCTATTATGTGATGCTTCATATGCTGAACATAGTCTCCGCATCTATTACGGATGTATGGAATAAGGTAATATTTAAACAACTTGTTAAATTATATATTATAGTTTTGAAGATGACTTGCGTTAATGTTATTGTTATTATTTGAACGTGTGTAGGCATTTAACGACCAATCGCCTCTTCAAGAAGATGACTTTAGAGACTTGAGGATGCGCTTAGCTGAATTCTTCTTCAAGTATGCGGATGAAAAAGGAATTGACAAGATACCTCTGCAATACTTAGATGATTAGTTTTTTTGTTAGACTTTAGAAACTAATTAATAACATGTATATATATATCCTTAGATTGGTAGTTTTGTTTTTAGACATTAGAGACAAAAATTTATATATATATATATATATATATATATATATATATATATATATATATATATATATATACACACACACACACACACACACACACACACACTTGTAGATAGTTATGTTTTTCCTATACATGGGTTTTGGTTTTAAGTCCCCCATTGTTCCTTTGTATATTTCTTTTCTTATTGTTAATATTGAAATTTAAGGGTAGTGTTTGCAATTTCGTAATGTGTGTGATATTACGTATTCTTGGGATATTTACTTGAATGCAGGGATAGATGAGGGGAGTGATATTTTAAAACTGAATTTAAAAAAAAAACTATTAACGTCAGTTGTATCAAACAACTGACGTTAATAGTATTTTATAAAATATACAGTACATTATTAACGTCAGTTGTATTAGGAAACTGACGTTAAAAATAAAACCTTTAACGTCAGTTCTTTAACACAACTGACGTTAGTTTGAACAATATTAACGTCAGTTGTGTTAAAGAACTGACGTTAAATGTTTTATTTTTAACGTCAGTTGTTTAAACAACTGACGTTAAAATATTAACTATTAACGTCATCTGTATTTACGTCAGACAATATTCTGACGTATAAAATCAATTTTAACTGACGTAAAAAGCACTTATTGCACTAGTGCCTCCTGATTGCCTTGCTTGGAGGTGCACGAATGATGGGGGTTTCACCCTTGCCTCGACTTATGAGGCCATTCGCGATTGCCCTAGCAGCCCAAATAAGAAGTTGTTTATTTCTGTCTGGGGTTGGCGTGGTCCAGAGAGAATTCGTATGTTGTTGTGGAAGCTTAGCCATGAAGCATTGCTAACAAATGAAGCTAGGTTCAAGAGAAACTTATCAAGTTCTAGTCTCTGCCCATGCTGCTTGCAGAAAGAAGAATCTCATTTCCATGTCTTCAAGGAATGCATGCATATCAGGAATACATGGACTGCGCTTTTGGGTTATAATTCTGGCCAGTTCTTTTCTCAGCAAAACTGGTTTGATTGGCTCTATCAAAACCTTATGAATGAGAAGGAAGTGTATGATGTGAAATGGAGTTTGATATTTGGGGTTGTTGGAACCAAAGTGATTTTGGATTTAATAATCTCTAAGTTTTGATGCTAACAAAAGGATTAAATTTACTTGGTAAAGTGTTAGTTGAGATCTAACATGTGCTTTCAGTTATGCAGGAATACTTTAAGATAAGTAAAAGAAACTTGGGATAAGTTCTAATTGAAAAAAATACGCTTCCACCCCTGTAGACGGGCTGCTCAAATACTTTGGTAAAGTTACTCAGTCATTTAATTAAGTAGACTGGTTTTCTTAAGAAGACGAGGCTCTAAATATTTACTAGATAAATACCTAAATAACTTTTTAGGTACAGCAAGTCCAAAGACTTGATAATAAGCGCGTCCATCTTACCACGTAAGCAGACAGAAGTAATTAGTTGAAGTAAATAAAGTAATCTGGTAGACGAGTTCTAACCGCCACGTCACCAGACCGAGATCTTTATAACTCATTAAGGAATAACAAGTCAGAAGACTTGATAGACAAGAGGATATGCCACGTCATCAGACGAGCCAAGTAAAATATAGAACAGACTTGGGCTCTCATATAAATGAGTAGACGGAGTTCTTTTTAGACGAGCTCCATCCTTTGAATGAATTAAATACAATCCGAATCACTTATATTTATTTCAAATGATTGATATTTATTTCAATAGAATATTTGTTCTTCACATTTGTTTTATTTGATTTAAATGTTTCACCTTGTTATAAAAGAAACATAGTACAATCAAGAAATGTAAAATGCAGAATCGTACAATAAGATACCGCAAAAAGATCTGTACGATGACAACTTTATGATTGAAAAAGCTGGATTATACACAAAGGAGGAACAAGAAGTGCTCAAGCTGCAATACTCAGAGGAGTGAACCTCCAATTTCATGATACCTCGATAACCAAGAGTACAATTCAGCATTGTTACAATCAAGCTACCAGTCACAACGGATATCATGCATTAAATGTTATCTCTAAACGGGATTATTCAAAGTAACCGTTGAAGAAATACAAGTGAAGAAGAAGGCCGCTATAAATTGAAGACCTCAAATACTGAAGAATAACTCTTGTCTGCACAATCTTGCTAGCTGAGCTTTTGCCAATTGATAATCACTCATTCATTATTCTTTCAAGAGCAAGAGTCTGTATTCTTTAGTTTGAATATTGTTGTAATATTCAACTGATCTTAAACTGTCATCTTCTCACACATAGTGAGTTAAGAAGATCAAACATTAAATCTCTTTGTTAGAGTTAGAGCCTGAAGAGGCTTGGTAAGAAAGGAATACTTGTAAGCCTGGAGAGGTATTGAATACATGGTTGTAATCTATTTGGAGAAATAGTGGATAAATCCTTCGAGTCGAAGGGACTGGACGTAGTTCTTGGTTGGAAGAGAGTGAACCATGATAAAATCTCTTGCATGAATCTTCTATCCCTAAACTCTTCAGTTTTATTCGCTTATACTAACTGTGGGGTTTTGATATTGCTTTTGTTAAACTCTTTAAAAAAAAAAACTTTGTCTTTGTGTGTGCTTCTGTTTCAAATCTCTTTGAATGCAAAAATTGTTTTAAAGGTTGTTTTCGAAAATTATTAACAAACACAATTCAACCCCCCTTCTTGTATCTGCCTGTGTCAACTTCAGTTGGTATCAGAGGGAGTACGATCCAACAAGTGCTGAGGGAGTTGAGCATCTAACAAGTGCTGAGGGAGTACGATCCAACAACCATGGATGCAGAAGGACAAGCTATCAACATACCTCATCTCTTTGATGGTTGTGATTATGACTATTGGAAGAAGAGGATGATGGCCTTTTTGGATGCACAAAGTCTAGATATCTGGGATCTCATAGAAACTGGTTACACTGAACCCAGAAATGAAAATGGAGCTACTGTTGCTAGACCAGACTGGACAACAGATCAAAATGCAAAGCATCAACTCAATCTTAAAGCTAAGAATTATTTGATGTGTGCCTTCACTAGATCTGAACATGGCAAAGTTCACAACTGCAATACTGCTAAAGAAATCCGGGATACTCTTGTCCTAGCTCATGAGGGTTCCTCACAAGTTAAGGAATCCAAGATCAGCATGCTAGTTCATCAGTATGAGCTGTTCAAGATGGGTGAACATGAAACAATAGACCAAATGTTTGGATGATTCCAAACCATCACCAATAGTCTCAGATCTCTTGGAAAAATCTATAAAAAATAGAGATCATGTCAGAAAAATCCCGGGAAGTCTATCCAAGCAGTGAAGACCCAAAGTAACTGCTATTCAGGAAGCAAAAAACCTGAATACACTCTCTCTGGAAGAGCTTCTTGGATCTCTCAAGGTTCATGAACTTGAACTCAATGAAGAAGAAAATTCCATAAAAGGAAAATCTATTGTCCTAAAGGCAAAGAAAGAAAGTTCATCAAAAGTTCTCAAAGCTGCTGAGTCATCTGATGAGTCTGAATCCTCTGATGATAATGAAGAATCAGATGAGGATGAATTATCCTTTATCTCCAGGAAGATTCAACATATGTGGAGAAAGAAAGGTGGTTTCAGAAGGAAGCAATTCAATAAAAAGTTTTCCTAGGAGAAGTCAAACTCCAAGGAAAAAGGTCCACCCTTGTGCTTTGAATGCAAAAAACCTGGTCACTTCAAAGCTGACTGCCCTGAGTTAAAGGACAAAAAGAAATTCTTCAAAAAGAAGAAAGGCTTAATGGCCACATGGGAGGATCTTGATCCGTCTTCTTCATCTGAAGAAAATGAAGCTGAGGAAGGGGCAAATATCTGTCTCATGGCAGACACTGCATCAGAAAGTGAATGCACTGATGCTGAGGTAATGGACTCTGACCCGTCCACTCTTTAAAATGCTTTTGATGAATTGTTGCATGAGTCATGTATACTATCAAGAGAATATAAGAGTCTAAAAAAGAAATTTTCTAAACTATCTAAAGAATATGATAGGGTCTGCATTGAGAAACAAAACCTCAAAAATGAAAACGACATGCTAAAATCAGTGAATGTCAGTCTAGCTGACAAAGTGGTGTGTGAACCTGATGTCTCTTGTGAAGTTGTAAAACTGAAGCAAGATATAACATATCTAACTGATTCTCTGTCAAAGATGGTAGGTGGCTCAGATAAGCTTAGTCTCATTTTAAGGTATTCTAGGTCACCTTATGATAAATCTGGTCTTGGTTATGACAAAGAGAAGCAAGACGCATCTCACAAGAAGTCAAAACCACTTAAACAGCATAGAGGTTCAAAAGATCCAAATAAATATACCAATGCTAAGTCTAGCTCGTCCAACATCTTTTGTAAAGTGTGTGGAAAAAGTGGGCATTTTACATCTAGATGCATACACAATAAATATGCTAAGCATACTCGTCCAGTGACAACTAAAAAGAAAGGACCCAAGTCAGTTTGGGTACCTAGGATAAGATAATACATGTTGCAGATTTGCTTAACAACATGAAGAAAACAGATGTCTTGGTACTTGGACAGTGGCTGCTCACGACACATTGTTGGAACCAAAGTGGTTTTGGATTTAATAATCTCTAGGTTTTGATGTTAACAAAAGGATTAAATTTGCTTGGCAAAGTATTAGTTGAGATCTAACTAGTGCTTTCAGTTATGCAGGAACGCATATATAAGTAAAATAAACTTAGGATAAGTTTCAATTGAAAAATACGCGTCCACCCCTGTAGACGGGCTGTTCAAGAACTGTGGTAATTTTACCTTGTTGTTTTCTTTAGTAGACGAGGCTAAATGAATACCTAAATAAACTATTAAGTACAATAAGTCCAAAGACTTGAAAATAAGCACGTCCATCTTGCCACGTCAGCAGACGAGTGCTATCCTTGAAACTCAAGTATACATCAATAATGCCTAACTAAAATTCAGTAGAAGTCCATAGTGCCACGACATTGGACGAAGCTTCTCTAAGGACTTAGCAAGTCCAAAGACTTGTGTGGACGAGCGCTTCTACCACAACACTGGACTAGCAGAATAAAATCTTGTGTAGATACAGTATTAAACTAAGTAGACGGTTCTATATGTTCTATATCTTTACTACCTTGAATATGAATTAATGCAATATGGTCCACGATGAATTTATTTCAAATGATTGATATTTATTTCAAATGGATATTTGTTCTTCCCATTTGTTTTTTTATCCGATTTAATGTCTTGTTTCCTTTGAGAAAGTTCATAGTCTATCAAGGAAATACAAAAAGTAAATAGTACAATTGGAATTGCAAAACGATCTGTACGATGACATCTTTACTACTGAACAAAAGCTGGGCTATACACAAAGGAGGAAATAAAGTTTTTAAGGTACAACTGCTCAGAACAGTGAGCCTCCATTTTGTGATTTTCTGATAACCAAGGATGCTTTTCAACTCGTTAAAATCAAGCTATCAGTCTCAACGGATATCATGCATTTAATGCTATCTCTAAACGGGATTATTCAAAGTAACCGTTGAAGAATTACAAGAGAAGAAAAAGGTCACTATAAATTGAAGACTTCAGTTATTGAAGAGAGAACTCTTGCCTGCACAATCTTGCTAGAAAAAGCTTTTTCCATTTGTTCAATTACAAGATATTCAAAGCTTATATTCTTGTTGTAAAGCAAAAGTTTGTAATTCTTAAGGTTGAATATTTGTAAAAATATTCAGTAGATATTAAACCTGCATACCCTCACATATAGTGGGTTAGAAAGATCTTAGAAAAATCTCTGTGATAGAGTTAGAGTCTGAAGAAGTTTGGCAAGAAAGCAATACTTGTAGCCTGGATATGTGATGAATACTTGTTGTAGAAACTATTTGGAAATAGTGGAGAAAATCCTTCAAGTAGAAGGGACTGAACGTAGCTCTTGGCTGGAAAATAGTGAACCAGGATAAAGTACCTGAGTGAATTTTCTATCCTTTATCTTTTACAGTTTTATTTATTTTTACTAACTGTGAGATTTGATTTTGGTTTTGTTAATCTTTTAAAAAGGATTTCTTGTGTGCTTAATCTTTTTATCTTCTGCTTGTGAAAAGTTGTTTAAAAAGGGTTTTTGGGAAAATAATTAACAAACATAATTCGACCCCCCTTCTTGTGTTTTCCTGTGCCAACTTCACACATGACGGGAGAAAGGTCTATGTTCCAAAACCTTAAGCCCAAAGATGGTAGCTGGGTCACATTTGGAGGAAATCAAAAAAGGAAAATCATTGGTATAGGTAAAATTGGTAAACATCATTTTCCCTCCATTAATAATGTTCTTTTAGTAAATGGCTTGAAGCACAATCTACTAAGTATAAGTCAATTATGTGACAGTAAATATGAAGTGTCTTTTGATAAGAACATGTGTACTGTCAAGAAAAATGATGGATCACTTTCATTCACTTCAAAAAGGTAAAACAATCTCTACAAGATTGACTTGGAGGACCTCTCAAATCAAAGCGTCGCATGTCTAGTATCCATTGAAGATGAGTGATGGATTTGGCACAAACGGCTAGGTCATGCAAGCTCGAAATTAATTTCAAAGCTAAACAAGCATAACCTCGTGAGAGGACTACCAAACCTTAAGTTCAAATCTGATTCTCTCTGTGATGCATGTCAAAAAGGAAAACAAGTCAAAGGTTCTTTTTGAATCTAAGAATGTTGTTAGTACCAATAGACCACTAGAGTTGCTACATCTTGATCATTTTGGTCCAACAAGGACTACCTCTGTCAGTGGCAAGAAATATGGTCTTGTCATAGTAGACGATTACACTAGATGGACATGGGTTATGTTCCTAACTCACAAGGATGAGTCTTTTAAGGTTTTTCTGTATTTTGCAAACGTGTATAGAATGAAAAAGGCATGTGTATCACTTCAATCAGAAGTGACCATGGGGGAGAGTTTGAAAATGAGCTATTTCATAAGTTCTATGAAGAGAGTGGTATCCTTCACAACTTCTCAATACCTAGGACACCACAACAAAATGGTGTGATAGAGAGAAAGAACAAATCTCTTCAAGAGATGGCTAGGACTATGCTCAATGACAACTCTATCCCTAGACACTTCTGGGCTGAAGCTGTTAATACTACCTGTTACATTCAGTACAAAATATTCATTAGACCTATCCTGAATAAGACTCTTATGAACTGTGGAAAGGAAGAAAACCAATATATCTTATTTTCATCCCTTTGGTTGTAAATTCTTTATACTGAATACTAAAGATCAACTTGGTAAATTTGATGCTAAAACAGATAGTGGAATACTATTAGGATATTCTAAAACATCTAAAGGCTTTAGAGTTTATAATTCTAGGACTCTGATAGTAGAAGAAAGTATTCATGTCAAGTTTAATGACAAACATCCTGATAAGAAATTATCAGAGCTAGATGAAGCTTTTGCAGATCTTGATCTAAGCACTCCAGGAGACTCACCTGAGATAAAAATTGATGATCAGGAAGATGACCCCACACAATAACCAAAAACTTCCACTTCTCAACATGATACAGTTCAAAAATCTTAGTACTTCAATAATTATCATCCACAAGATCAGATCATTGGAAACCCCAATGACAAGCTAAGAATCAGATCAATCTTCTGAGAACAAGACAATTCTGCACTATTCTGAGTTGGAACCAAAGACAGTAGATGAGGCTCTACTGGACGATGGTTGGATTCTAGCTATGCAAGAAGAACTCAATCATTTTGAAAGAAGTGATGTTTGGACTCTGGTTCCACTGCCCAAAGACAAATCAATGATTGGAACAAAGTGGGTTTACAGAAACAAACTTGATGAAAATGGTAAGGTAATCACAAACAAAGCAAGACTTGTTGCTCAAGGTTTCTCTCAAGAAGAAGGTATAGATTATACTGAAACCTTTGCACCTGTTGCTAGATTAGAAGCTATCAGAATTCTACTTTCATTCGTTGCACATGATAGTATTATGCTTTTTCAGATGGATGTTAAAAGTGCTTTTCTAAATGGATTTATTAATGAAGAAGTCTATGTTATGTAACCTCAGGGTTTTGAGTGTGAAACTCATCCTGAACATGTATATAAGCTTAAGAAAGCTTTGTACGGTCTTAAGCAAGCTCCTAGAGCTTGATATGATAGACTAAGTTCCTTTCTTATGGAAAATGGATTCAATAGAGGAAAGGTTGACACAACCTTATTTAGAAAATTCATTAAGTCTAATTTCATAGTTGTACAGATATATGTTGATGATATTATTTTTGGTAGTACTAATGAGTCTCTATGCAAAGAATTCTCTAAGTTAATGCAGAAAGAGATTGAAATGAGCATGATGGGAGAACTCAAATTCTTTCTTGGACTTCAAGTAAAACAAACCATGGACGAGGTGCTCATCCACCAAACTAAGTATACAAAAGAACTTCAGAAGAAGTTTAAGATGGATGATTGTAAACCAATGAATACTCCTATGCACCCCACTTCCATACTGAACAAAGATGATAAAGAGAAAAAGGTAGACCAAAAAGTATACAATAGTGTGATAGGATCTCTCCTATGTCTTACTGTGTCTAGGCCTGATATTATGTCCAGTGTATGTTTATGTGCTCGATTTTAATTTGATCCTAGAGAATCTCACTTATCAGCAGTTAAGAGAATTTTTAGTTATTTAAAAGGTACTACTAATCTTGGTTTGTGCTTTAAGAAAAATGAAGATTACAGATTAGTTGGTTTCTGTGATGCTGACTATGCTGGAGATATAATTGAAAGAAAAAGCACTAGTGGACGATGTCACTTCATTAGAGCTAATCTTGTCTCATGGTCAAGCAAAAGACAAAGTACCATTGCTTTATCAACTGTTGAAGCTGAGTATATATCAGCTGCAAGTTGTTGCTCACAACTTCTCTGGATCAATTGGAGGACTACAATATATTTGTAAGTAGTATTCCGCTTATATGTGATAATACTACTGCAATAAATCTATCTAAGAATCCAATTTTGCATTCTAGAGCTAAGCACATAGAGATTAAACATCATTTTATCAGGGATTATGTGCAAAAAGGTGTGATTGATATTCAATTTGTAGATATTGACCATCAATGGGCGGATATCTTTACTAAACCTCCTGCAGATGACAGATTTATCTTTATTAGGAAGCAGCTTAATACGATATGTGTGGATTAGTTTAGACGTCCAGCCTCGAGAAAAATTTGTTTTGCTAATTCTGTGTCTATTACCTATGCTCGTCTAATACATATTTGAAGCTGTGCGTCTATTGCATAATGTATTGCACGTCCATATGACGCGTCCACTGATACTGGTTATCGCGTCCATTGTATAGTTTCAGACGAGTTCACATCTGACTATGATTAAAGTTTTTTTTCTTTTTGTGTGTTACTAAATGCATTTATTTTGTCACAGGACAAATTTATCCTTTATTCTCTTTGTTGAGTGATGAGTGTGATTTCACCTCATATTTCATTGACATTTTGCATGAATTTTCATATAGCTTAGGCATATTTAATTTTATTTTTTGTTGGTTTTTACCTTGGAACGGATAAGGCGGTTTTGTGGTGTTGTTTTACAGGAATTAAGGATAAAACGCTCAAGATTGACCATGATGGAGCTTGCATGAAGATGGGGCTTGAAAAGTGAAGAATATGAGCCAAACAGAGCCCATCACGGCCTAGCCGTGATGCCCATCACGGCCTAGCCGTGATGCCCATCACGGCCATGATCGAGTAGAGCTAAAAAGAAAGAAGGCTAAAGTCAGAACTGGTCACGGCCTAGCCGTGATGCCCATCACGGCCGTGACATGTCCGCTGAACCAGACCCTCACAGGCAGAACTGATCACGGCCTTGCCGTGATGGTGGTCACGACCGTGACAGACCAAAAAGTGAAGAAACGCCCAAGGCAGAATCCGTCACGGCCTGGCCGTGATGGCCGCCGTGACGCGTGATATTTGGATCTGATGAAACTGATTTGGATATGAATTTGTGTTTGATTAGGATTCAAACTTCCCTAATCTATAAATATGGCATCCAGGCAGAGACTAGGGGGCTTTTTGGCTGCTACACTTAGGCAATAATTTAGGATCTCTCTTCTTCTTCTTCTTCTCCTTTTCTCTTATTTTATTTTATGTTGTTGTTAACCAAGCTTGTCATCACCATGGCAATGCTTGAGTAGTAGCTTTAGTTCTAGGGATTGGGGCTATGCCCAAGGTTTGTTTATGGCAATGAATTGATGTTATATCTTTGTTAATTGCGATTTTGCTTTAGATATGATTTCTAGTGTTTTAATTACTCGTAAATTCGGCGGCCGCTTATTTGCGTGACGTAGATACCCTAAGGAGGAACCTAGCGGTGAACTTAGGTGTCAGATCTATAGAATCAGACTTAGGACTTAAATCACGAGAGTTAGAAGCGGTCCTTCGAGGATTAACGAATTGTCACGAAACGTAAAGGGTCCAATATAAATTCGACTACCACGAGAGTAGGGGTTGGTTTAATTGGGCACGGTTTTTGTAACCCGAGAGGGAGCATTAACTATTTGAGGATAAATTCACCTTCAAAGCAATTTTTGATAATTAACAAGGAGTAGTCAATTTAGTAACATAAACAACCTTGTTGGTAACCCAAATTCCTAGGAATCCCTTTAGATCTGAAAAACCACAAATTGATTTACTATTTGTTTTACTTGATTGCATTCCTTATCTGATTTTCTAAGTTATCTCTTATTTCAAAAATCAAAAACCTTTTCAAAATCTTCTTTTATAGTCCAGTTTAATCAATTTGATAATTAGTTGCAATTTGAGATCACGGTCTCTGTGGGATCGATATCTTTTTATTACTTGGCGACGAAACCGGTACACTTGCCGGATCGAATGACATCAAGTTTTTGGCGCCGTTGCCGGGGACTGTGCTTCCTCGAATCTCAATTTAATTTTTAAATTGATTTTTCTGGACCTTTTCTTTCTCTTTTTAACTGATTTTTGTTATTAAAAAAAAATTCATCAATCTCTTTTCCTTTTTTTTAGCATCTATCTCTCTGTGTTTTCTCTTTTTTGCAACGATCACTAAGTCTTGGAAACCTTAGTGAGGTCGACCCCGAAGTCGAAAGGACCTTTCATAGACGTAAGATACTACAAAGAGAGAGAGAGGTTGATTCCCATTCCACTCATGGTGAATCTACCGGATACGAAACCGTTGAAGGACTACGCAGTCCCAAATGCTAGGGGTTTGCGAACTGGGATTGCTAGGCCAGAGATTGAGGCGGAGAACTACACTATACCGCCTATGCTGATTAACATGATTAGGCAACATCAATTCGGAGTATTGCCCTCGGAGGACCCGACTGATCACGTGGAGACATTTTTGGAGTTCACCGATGCAGTTAGAATTCAAGGCGCCCCGGTTGATGCTATTCGTTTGAGGTTGTTCCCCTCCTCTCTTACTGGGAAGGCAAAAGCTTTGATAAAGCAAATACCCGCTAATACCTTGTCGACTTGGGACCAACTGGAGCAGGCATTCTTGGAGAAATTCTTTCCTCCATCCAAGACGGCATACTTACGAACCCAGATCACCGGCTTCTTCCAAAAGGACGGAGAATGCTTATCCGAAGCTTGGGATCGCTACAAGGGATTGCTGGAGTCTTGCCCACATCATGGACTCGAGAGGTGGTTGTTAGTGCACACCTTCTACAACGGATTGGATTACTCTTCGAAGGTGTCACTCGACTCCGCAGCTGGTGGAGCCTTTATGAATAGGCCTCTGACTGAAGCATTCAACATCATTGAAAACATGGCCACCAACTACCACCAATGGGGTTCAGAAAGAGGTAATAACCCGAAAAAGATTTTGGGGGGTAAGTTTGAAATGAATAGCATTGATCTTATTATGTCCAAAATTGACTCATTGAATAAACGTGTTGATCAGCTTGAAAGAGCTAATGTGAGTTCAATAGGTGCTACTAACATTGTTTGTGAGATTTGTGGAATGTAGGGACATGACATAATGGAGTGCCCATGTGGTATTGCTCATGGATCCGGCGCTTCGGGGGAACAAGTGAACTCTTGTCACAACTTCTACGACACGAACCCGAAGTTACCAAATTATGCTCCCCCAAATCCTTACAACCAAGGACGGAAGAACAACCCTTACCTCTCCTACGGGAACTACGGCAACACCCTGAACCACGAATTCCAGGAAGGCCAAGGTAATAGGAAACCCGTATCGGGGTATCCTCAGGTACAAAAGTCTAAACTTGAGTCCCTTTTGGAAAGTTTTGTTGAAACTCAAACAAAACAAAATGAAGAGTTTAGACAACAAGGTAGGGCAATCAATGAGGCGATAAAAGAATTAGCATCCAAGGTAGATAACTTAGCCGTCCATAATAAGATGCTAGAAACTCAGATTGCCCAACAAGCCAGCACATATTCTAGACCTAGGGGTACGTTTTCGGGGCAACCCGAAGTTAATCCCAATGAACATTGTAATGCCATATGCTTGAGGGATGATAAGCTTGGGGTAGCTGAAAAGGATGTGGAATGTGAGGAGGACATGAGCGAGGACGAAGAGATAGAGCCTAAATATGTCCCTCCACCACCGTACCAACCCCCAATACCTTTCCCACAAAGGTTGGTCAAGAAAAAGAAAGCAAAAATAGAAACTAAGAGCTTAATTGAGGAGCACTATGCCACGATAAAAACTAATATGCCTCCTTAACTAAAAGATCCACATAGTTTCTCTATTGCTTGCTCAATCGGAGAAGTGAAAATAGACCAAGCCTTATGTGACTCAGGGGCTAGTGCGAGCCTGATGCCACTTACTATCTTGGAGAGGTTGGGAACCAAGGAATTGAGTCCATCCAAATTCTCTTTACAATTTGCAGATGGCTCAACGAAAACTCCTCCAGGCATACTAGAGAATGCCCCCGTAAGGGTAGGGGAATTTTTCATTCCCACCGACTTCATGGTATTGGATATGAACGGGAATTCTAAATTTCCTATCGTTCTTGGAAGGCCATTCTTGGCCACCGCTGAAGCGATAATAGACATAAAGAATGACAAACTCTCTCTAAATGTAGAAGAAGGTAGGGTAGATTTTGATTTGACTAACTCATAACAACCCTCCTTTTGAGAGTCATATGTGCAGGATCAATATAAAGTCTCCAGAGGTGAAGGCAGAACACAACATGGAAGTAACTCCGAAGATTTGCATGACGAATGATGCACCAAATGGTGATGAAGTTGGAGTTGCTCATCATGTGGAAACAAAAACTTCTGCCGGGAGGGAGTAAGACCATGAAACTCAAAGTGAAAAGAGCAAAGCGAAAGCACAATTGGCCATATGAGCAAAATCGGCTCTTTGAAGGACTCCCATGGAAGAGAAGTGTTCTTGCACTTCTAGGCCCAGTCGACCCCGGTTGATTGAAAGAAGTATGGTCAAGCTTAAGACCGTAAATAAGCGTTTCTTGGGAGGCAACCCAAGTTTTTCGTTCCCTTTTCCTTTTGTTTTTGAATAATTTGAGAAGATAAGAAAAAGAAAGATCACTAATTGTTGGATTTGCCAAAGTTTTTCAGGTTATGAAAGCGGGAAGAGCGAAAAGGGCAATGACAAATAAAGTCAGAAGTCATCACGCCCAGACCGTGATAGTGGTCACGGCCGTGATGAGCTAACCTGAGAAGATCAGAAAGGATCACGGCCCAGCCGTGATATCCATCACAGGCGTGATGTGAAGGACCCTGAAGATCGGAATGTATCACGGCCTAGCCGTGATGGAAGTCACGACCGTGACAGGCCAGCTCCTGAATACCAGAATTGATCACGGCCTAGCCGTGATAAGCATCACGGCCGTGACACATTCTCCAGCATCTCTATCTGCTTGGCATGTGAGCTAGCACCCGTTACCACCTCGGTGAGTAATTCCATTTTTTCCTCTCTCCGACTTGATTATTTACATTGGAGACAATGTAAGTTTTTAAGCTTGGGGTAGGGGTATTTTTGCAAATTTTTGCATTTTTCATGTCGCATTTGCATGATCACATGATTAGATTGCCTCCTTGCTTAGATCGTGCATCCAATTGTGAGAACTTGGTGCCAAATAAATTGAGATAGTGAATTTTTGAACCCAATTTTTTTATTCTTGTGATAAGGCTAAAAATAAAAATGCTTGAGATGATCTTTTGATAGTTGATAATTAGCATGTGGTTCCTTAGATTTGTGTTTCTCATTGATTTTGAACTACTAAATGTGAGATTTTTGAGCCAAAAAGGGGTACTCACTAAATCTACCCCATTCTTTGTGATAGAGTGTTTTATTCCTCTTGGATTGTATTCTCTAGAACTTGACTTGAAACCGTATTGAAACTTAAAAAATTTTGAAAACATTTTTGAAAATAATTGAGGCACTAGGTATTTTTCCGGCCTTCTGAGCTTTGATTGATTAAACGCTACCCTCTTAGTTGCCTAATTTTGAGCCTAAAAGAATAAAATACTTTTCTTGGTACCTTGATTTATTTTGATGAATAATGCTTGGTGTGACACCTTTTAAAGTATTGCAAAAAGGGTAAAAAGTTAGTTTGAAAAATAAATTGTGGGATGAGAAAGTTAGAAAAATATTTCTCTAAAGTTAAAAATCTCCCCTTCTCCAAATAAAATAAAATAAAATAAACAAAAAAAAATGGAGAAGGGGATGACAAAAAGTAAGAGAGAAATAAAATAAAAATAAAGAAAGAAAGGTGGAAAAGTGACCTAAAAGGCCCAAAAAGGTATTTTAGAAGGTTGTCATGCTTTGCAATGATTGAAATTTTGTTAAGCCTCTTGAAATTTCCTTTTCTAGATTTCCCCACCTAACAATTAATCCCATGACCCCATTACAACCAAAATAAAAGACCTCTTGATTCTTATGTGTTTTCATTAATAAAGTAGAGATTTGGTTAATAGTCAAGCTTATGGTAGAGTACTTTCCATGAGGAAATTGAGCGAATTGTCATATATACCCTTAAACACTTGAGTGAGGTGATAAGAGTGCCCGAATTAGTGAGAATATGGATTTAGGGAACCTAAGTTTCTAATTGGACTTGAAACTGATTGTCTCTTGGGTACTTATGGAATATGCCTGTTACTTGGATTAGTTACTCGGGTTCTTGGTTCACTATCCATGCTCTTATTATTTATATTTTCTGACCTTAGTGATTGCTTGAGGACAAACAAAGTCTTAAGCTTGGGGTGATTTGATGAGTATGATTTCACCTCATATTTCATTGACATTTTGCATGCATTTTCATATAGCTTAGGCATATTTAATTTTAATTTTTGTTAGTTTTTACCTTGGAACGGATAAGGCGGTTTTGTGGTGTTGTTTTGCAGGAATTAAGGATAAAACGCTCAAGATTGTCCATGATGGAGCTTGCATGAAGATGGGGCTTGAAAAGTGAAGAATATGAGCCAAACAGAGCCCATCACGGCCTAGCCGTGATGCCCATCACGACCATGATCGAGCAGAGCTAAAAAGAAGGAAGGCTAAAGTCAGAACTAGTCACGGCCGTGCATGTCAGCTGAACCAGACCCTCACAGGCAGAACTGATCACGGCCTAGCCGTGATGGCGGTCACGGCCATGACAGACCAAAAAGTGAAGAAACGCCCAAGGCAGAATCCGTCACGGCCTGGCCGTGATGGCCATCACGACCGTGACGCGTGATCTTTGGATCTGATGAAACTGATTTGGATCTGAATTTGTGTTTGATTAGGATTCAAACTTCCCTAATCTATAAATATGGCATCTAGGCAGAGACTAGGGGGCTTTTTGGCTGCTACACTTAGGCAATAATTTAGGATCTCTCTTCTTCTTCTTCTCCTCTTCTCTTATTTTATTTTATGTTGTTGTTAACCAAGCTTATCATCACCATGGCAATGCTTGAGTAGTAGCTTTAGTTCTAGGGATTGGGGCTATGCCCAAGGTTTGTTTATGGCAATGAATTGATGTTATATCTTTGTTAATTGCGATTTTGCTTTAGATCTGATTTCTAGTGTTTTAATTACTCGTAAATTCGGCGGCCGCTTATTTGCGTGACGTAGATACCCTAAGGAGGAACCTAGCGGTGAACTTAGGTGTCGGATATATAGAATCAGACTTAGGACTTAAATCACGAGAGTTAGAAGCGGTCCTTCGAGGATTAACGAATTGTCACAAAACGTATAGGGTCCAATATAAATTCGACTACCACGAGAGTAGGGGTTGGTTTAATTGGGCACAGTTTTTGTAACCCGAGAGGGAGCATTAACTATTTGAGGATAAATTCACCTTCAAAGCAATTTTTGATAATTAACAAGGAGTGGTCAATTTAGTAACATAAACAATCTTGTTGGTAACCCAAATTCCTAGGAATCCCTTTAGATCTGAAAAACCACAAATTGATTTACTATCTGTTTTACTTGATTGCATTCCTTATCTGATTTTCTAAGTTATCTCTTATTTCAAAAATCAAAAACCTTTTCAAAATCCTCTTTTATAGTCCAGTTTAATCAATTTGATAATTAGTTGCGATTTGAGATCAAGGTCTCTGTGGGATCGATATCTTTTTATTACTTGGCGACGAAACCGGTACACTTGCCGGATCGCACGACATCAAGTTTTTGTCTTTGCTGAGTCAGTACTTCCATCAATCCCATCAAGACCCTTTTATGGTCCCAAGTTACCAACGCCGTTTTATCATAATGACATGTCATGTCAAAAGTTTTTTTTTTAAAAACCTTTGATATTCAAAATTCCTTTAAAAGTAATCTTTTCCCTCTGAGAAAAACTTTACACTTCCATAACCTCTCGAGCTATCTCTCTCTTTACCTCTCTTTTCTTTCAAACCCTAAGCTCTTCGATCATCTACAATGGCTTCTTCAACCTTAAACGTGGACAAACTCAACTTAGCTATAGAGCATCATTTCAACCTTGGTGTGCTAAAAGACTACAATCTTGACATAAGTAAATATGTCAATGCAGTTGGGTGGGAAGGACTCTTCACGGAGAAGGTCTTTGTCTTTCCCAACCCAATCAGGGATTTTTGGAGAAACGTCCAACTGACTGAAATTGATTTCTACTCAGCATTGTTAAGAAAGAAGATTATAGTCTCGGAGAAGACTATTGCTGATGCAATCTTCTATGCTCAGGAAGGTCTAGTCTTCACTAAGTCATGGGAAGAAGATTTGGGTGGCTCTGAGACTATAGAAGTCTGTCTCATGAAAGAGGACACAGTCAGGACTCACTCTTGGAAGGCTGTTGAAATGAAGGACATCGTTCGTATCCTTCACCAGCTTCTCAACAAGGTGGTGTTTCACAAGGTTGGATCCAAGGACAACCTCTCACCTTTGCACAAATTCTGTCTCTTCCATCTTCTAACAGAAACAAGAATTAATCTTCCAAGAATCTTGTATGGAAGATTCAGAGACGCTGTAATGAACAAAAAAAGACTCTCTGTACTTCCCTCCTGCCATCTTCTCTCAAAGATTTTCAAGGCTCAAGGAATACATGAGTTTCTTGCTGCTAAGACTCCTGAGGAGTAAGCTAGGTTATTGACTGATAAACCAATGTCTGCTGCAGATTTTGGAAAGATGAACATAGCCAACATGAACCTCAGTACCTATGTTGCTGCTGAAATGGTCAAGACTGAGGAATTAATGATAGTTAAAGAAAAGATGGTTGAACAAAATAATGCTAAAGTCCTAGGGGTTTAAAGGGTAACTAGGCATAAGACCACTACTATAAGGAGGCCTGCCCCCAAGAGGCCAGCAAGTGGGATTGTTACCAGGGAGCCTTCTGATGCCCTTGCTGCAAAGAAACCAAGAAAAGTTATCCTCTCTCATAATGAAGATGAGGAAGCTGATGAGGATAGCATTCCTATCATTTCTATTCTAAATAAGCAGAAGACCTATGATGCTGCTGCTGAGGCTATTGTGCATGTTCCATCATTTGTTCCGACAAAACCAAGAAGGCAACCAGCTAGAAAATCTAGGTTAACTAAGACTCCTAAGGTAATCATCTCTGCTAATGATCCTGTTCAAATAGCAGTAGATGCCCTAGTGTCTAGTTCAGAAACTAGGATAGATGATGTGCCTGTCTCCTCTCCAAATGACGTGTATATTCCCACACCCCTTTCACCCCAACCAACACAAACAACCACTTCACAAGCCGATGATACCTGGTTAAATCAACCAGATGAAGGCATTTCCCCTGGTGCACCTTTCCCCAAACCCCCGAGAACCTTATTTCCTTCATTCACCCGAACTTATGTCCTTTACAATGGCAAATCTGAGGATTGGGCCAAGGTAAAAAGGGAATGGAAAATTCTGTTTCATTCTCACCAACCTGAACCAGAACACATTCTAGACAGATGGTATCCTCTGCCTGAGTATGAGGAATAAGTTAGCCCATCTGTTGAACTCCTCTACCTACCTCATCCTAAGTGTTAATTAATCAAGAATGTGCCTTCTCAAATGCACAATGACTTAGGGCCATTAGTCACTCACTTATCCTTAACCAAATTCCCCCCCAGAGAAATTTACCCCAATCTTGTCAAAACTCCTCCCTTCTTACCCCTCACTAATGGAATTGAGAGACACATCATACCCGTCTGGGAGACTGACCCCAAGAGGAAAAATCTTCCTACTATTCCTGAGAAGAGAGCAAGATGATCATGCCAAGGGACGCTAAATGGGTGTCTTTTGAGCATCCCAGAATCTATGGGAGGGTTGCTGATTTGTTTCTGGATCAACTCTACTATGATATGCTGAAGTGGGAATTCAGTCAAATCAGAGCTGATAGAGCTGTAAATTTTGTCCCTCCATCATGACTGAGGCATAATGAAGCAACCAGGATTGGAATCAAGTCCTACAGGATCTGTTCAATATTGCCAATGCTAGATCTTAATAAGGACAAGGACTTGAAGAACAGAAGATTCAAGGGAGTGATGCCTGAAGCTGAATCAGCTATGCTTGATCTTGATCAAGAGACATTTGACTACTCAATGTTGGATTTCCTTCTAAATACTGAATCCATTGAGTTGATCAATGAGCACAGAGCTTATGAATTCTGGAAGTCTCGCATTATCCACTGCACCAAAGAGGCATCTTCCTCTGGTTTGTCCGAAGAAGAAAAGGAGGATATTCCCAAGGTCAGAGGAAAGTGTGGTCTCTCACACTTTATATATATGATCTATAAAGACCTCCATGAACTTCCAATTAACAGTAGGAATGTGGAATTTATCTATCCTATTAGATGGGCAAAGGAGATCATAGTAAAACCCAAACCTACTCCAAAGCTTATCATAGATGAACTTGTTGCTGAAGAAAATGGTCAAATTGTCATTGCTAATAATTTAGAAGATGTTGCTGAATCCTATCACCAACAAAGCTCATCATAAAGACAATCTTCTGAACCTTTAGCACTAGTTTTAATGCACCTTGAAGATCAGTCAAGAACTGAGCACTTTTCAAGAGTCTGTAGAAAGCTCAAGGCAAGAGACTCTGCCATCAAATATTGAAGAAGTTCTTGGAAAACTAGTTGATGAAAGGGTTGGCAAATTAGTTGATGATAAAGTTGAAAAGATAGCTGGAAAGATCATGGAGGATGTCCATCAGCAAGTCCAAACTTCAATGGCTCCAACCTTAGAGGTTGTGAATAAAATGGTTGAATTCCTCATGGACTTCAAAAAGAGTCAAACTCGGAACCCTCCTCCACCACAACCTCCTTCTACTTAGCCTTTTTTTTTCTTTTGTACTGACAATGATGGTCCTATCTATTTTTTACCTTTTTGGCTGATGACAAAAAATGGGAGAAAGGAAAAAAAAGAGAACAATATATATATGTATATATATATATATATATATATTTTTTTTTTTTTTTTTTGAAAAGCTTTTATGTGTTTACATGTGCATATTCTTGTCTACTTGCTAAACTGCTCTGATACTTATGTTTGCTTATTTTCTTTGATATATGCTGCTGTGATACTTGTGTTTATATAGATTCTAAGTATGATAAGCTGTTGCACCTATCTGTTAGCTTATAAGTCTGCTTAAGTAATTGAATGCTTTGTCTTAAGGGGAGCCCTGCAAGCTCTCTTAGACTTTGCTTTCCAAATTTAATTAGTTTTGTCATCATCAAAAAAGGGGAGATTGTTGGAACCAAAGTGATTTTGGATTTAATAATCTCTAAGTTTTGATGCTAACAAAAGGATTAAATTTGCTTGGCAAAGTGTTAGCTGAGATCT
Source organism: Sophora flavescens (assembly GCA_030762895.1). Classification (NCBI taxonomy): domain Eukaryota; kingdom Viridiplantae; phylum Streptophyta; class Magnoliopsida; order Fabales; family Fabaceae; genus Sophora; species Sophora flavescens. The sequence goes on along the minus strand of CM061068.1, from coordinate 95,863,141 downwards.
AACATGTGCTTTCAGTTATACAAGAATACTTTAAGATAAGTAAAAGAAACTTGGGATAAGTTCTAATTGAAAAAAATACGCGTCCATCCCTGTAGACGGGCTGCTCAAATACTTTGGTAAAGTTACTTAGTCATTTAATTAAGTAGACTGGTTATCTTAAGAAGACGAAGCTCTAAATATTTACTAGATAAATACCTAAATAACTTGTTAGGTACAGCAAGTCCAAAGACTTGATAATAAGCGCATCCATATTACCACGTAAGCAGACGGAAGTAATTAGTTGAAGTAAATAAAGTAATCTGGTAGACGAGTTCTAACCGCCACGTCACCAGACGGAGATCTTTATAACTCATTAAGAAATAGCAAGTCCGAATACTTGATAGGCAAGAGGATATGCCACGTCATCAGACGAGCCAAGTAAAATATAGATCAGACTTAAGCTCTCATATAAATGAGTAGGCGGAGTTTCTATTTAGATGAACTCCATCCTTTGAATGAATTAAATAAAATCCGAATCTCTTATATTTATTTCAAATGATTGATATTTTAATAGAATATTTGTTCTTCACATTTGTTTTATCTGCTTTAAATGTATCGCCTTGTTATAAAAGAAACATAATACAATCAAGAAATGCAAAAAACAGAATCGTACAATAAGATACTGCAAAAAGATCTGTACGATGACAACTTTATGACTGAAATAACTGGATTATACACAAAGGAGGAACATGAAGTGCTCAAGCTACAATACTCAGGAGTGAACCTCCAATTTCATGATACCTCGATAACCAAGAGTACTATTCAACATTGTTACAATCAAGTTACCAGTCACAACTGACATCATGCATTAAATGCTATTTCTAAACGGGATTATTCAAAATAATCGTTGAAGAAATACAAATGAATAAGAAGGTCACTATAAATTGAAGACCTCAGATACTGAAGAATAAATCTTGCCTGCACAATCTTGCTAGCTGAACTTTTCCCAATTGATTATCACTCATTCATTATTCTTTCAAGAGCAAGAGTCTATTTTTTAGTTTGAACAATGTTGTAATATTCAACTGATCTTAAATTGTCATATTCTCACACATAGTGAGTTAAAAAGATCAAACATTAAATCTCCTTGTTAGAGTTGGAGCCTGAAGAGGCTTGGTATGAAAGGAATACTTGTAAGCCTGAAGAGGTGTTGAATACTTGGTTGTAATCTATTTGGAGAAATAGTGAATAAATCCTTCAAGTCGAAGGGACTGGATGTAGCTATTGCCAAATACGGTAATACTGCAACTGCTGGTGGTGTTGTGTAACACCCCCCTTGGGCATTACATGACTAACTCAATTTCGTAAAAACATAATAAGTAAAATAATAAATGCTGATTTGCTTTCAGAATAATAATTTATGTAAATACTTAAGTATCAAAGAAATGGGTATAAAAATTATTTTCCGGCGATTACGATAAGAACTTAAACATATTATAAAATAATAACACCACATGCTCACCTATCACTGTATAGATAATGATCATGTATATAATTTGTCAAGACCCAAAAACCTAAGCCGTTACCGACGCACAGGCTTACAATTCTAGCCTGGCAAGTCTATTTTCTTTAGAAACATACTTGAGTACAGATCTATAACTTTTAAAAAAAATTCGACAGAGTCTCCTCTGTAATTTCAACATCCCAAAATAAAATACACTTGCGGAAATATTTATATTTTCATCGCAGAAATTTCAGTCATGCAAAATGCATCAAGATGGTGTTATTCTAAAAATATTCACATCAACAAACTATACATGATCAAAAGGAAAATCTTAGATTTCCATTTCAAAATAAAGGCTCTCCGAGCCATACTTATACATACTATCAGAAATCTACAACGTCTCAAAAACCTAAACTGGTCGTTCTAAAAGTTATTTGTGGGGAAGACTCCCACGATTCTCACTAATATAATTGATGTCTGACGTCTGACATCTTCAAGAATTGGAACTAATGTCCCCTCGTGAAGCTAGAATCCTCTTTTCATCATCTGTAGTCACGCACCAAGGTACGACACAAGACCACACAAATATAGTGCAAAGGTGAGTTACCAATATATGAGTTTTATAAGATAACCACATGCACGACACACAAGAAATCATATACACCTATACATCATAACCACATAAGCTTTCATAATAAAGCAAATAGTTTGTCAATGAGCTTCATACCCCAAACACCGTCATTTATAAAAAGATTAATGACACTTCACAGTTTAACATCTAATCTTTATACCTAATCTCTCGGAGATTCACTCACCAAATAAATGAGCTGATCAGGCTCTTGAATGGCTCATTGTCCAAACTCTTGGTACAATGGTCAACAACATAATGGCACATTATCCAAACTCCTGGCACAGTGGTCAACAAAACAAATGGCACATCGCCCAAACATCCCGGCATGATGGTCAACAAATCAAATGACACATCGTTCATTAAGGCACAATGGTCAACTCTAAATGGCACATTGACCATTAAGGCACAATGGTCAACAAAACAAATGGCACATCCCCCAAACATCCCGGCACGATGGTCAACAAATCAAATGGCACATCGTCCATTAAGGCACAATGGTCAACTCTAAATGACACATTGACCATTAAGGTACAATGGTCAACTCTGAAACATGAATATCACCATGATACCATGACTAACAAACATACTGTAACATGAATATCCTCAAACACACTGTAACATGAATATCCTCAAGATATCCTGACTAACAAATACATCGAGACATGAATATCATCAAGATACCATGATTAAAAAATACATCTTTAAGTAAAACTCGTTTACATTAAATCCTTTCCTCAAGCTTTTTAAGCTTTTATCTTTAATTTACTTGGGCACTGACCACTATCAGACTTTCAGTTAATCAATCAACCAAATAGATAATCCCATACAACACAGTTGTAGCATGCATCACAGTTATAACCAAATAACTCAATGAATCACATCAAATCACATAACCAATTAGAAACTAAATAATTAAAACCACAGAATAACCACAACAGATAATTTTGCAGACAACACCAAAATAGCATATGACTATCTAGAACTCCTCAGGCTTACTCCATTTACCTTTGAAGACCAAAAAAAAGATCTTTTCCTTTACGCATTCAGTAGTTCATTTCCATCTCAATGATGCCTCGAGTTCTGTTAACACCTTGAAACTTGTGCAGTTAACTCCTATCAACTCCCAATAACTCAAAATATGCTTCTCAATGCAAGACAATCACCATCGACGCTCCAACGAGGGAGTCCAACCATTTTACAACAACCAAAAAATCAGGCAACCAATTACTCATCATTAAACACATACTCTAATTGGATTTGAACGCTTAACTTCACAAAACAGAGCCAATTTCAAAGAAAAAAAAATCAGATTTTGAACTTGGGGCTCCTAAACGAAATTTGGGGGAAAATTCCTTTGACCAAAGGATCATAAAATTAACTTGATAAAACACTATATTACAGTCCCAATTGCACAATAAAATGTTTAATTTCAGAATTCAAAACAGAAATCAAAGAGCTAGGGTTAGGGTTTTCAAAATCAAATTGGGGGTTTTGAATCTGAGATACAAGAGAGGTTTTTACTCACCCAAGGAAGAAGAAGAAGTTGGGGTGGTGCTGTGGGGATCCTCGCGGGGGCGGACGACGGTGGCACGACGGCCAACACCGGTGACAGTGTTCCTGTAACACCCATGTACTCAAAACTTGAAGGTAAGTCTAGGAGATGAAGGAAGGAGCTTAAACTAACAAAGAGAGGTGAGAAACCATCAGGAATGGAAGTCAAACCACCTTACCGTGGCGGAGGACGGAGCAACCGTAGCTGTGCATGCCAGGAGGGCGGTGGCGAGTCGCGGCTCATCTGCTCTCGCCATGCGGCGGCCGAACGGCGGTGGTCGAGCGACTGGGAAGAAGGAAGGAAGGTGGTTGATGAAGATGGCATGAGAGATGGAGGAGTAAGCTCTTGGTTCTTGGTAGGGGTGTTCATCAACCGATCCAATCCAATGCCAACCGCACTAACCGAACCGAAAAACCGACAACCGAAATAACCGCAAAAAACAGAAATTTTTCATTGGATTGGATCGGATTTCGGATCCTATATATAAAACCGATCCAATCCAAACCGAACCGAAATTATTTAGTTCAATGAAAATAATTTGATCTTTATATTATAAAAGTAATTATTAGTCTTTATATTTTTATAAGTTATCATCTAGTCCTTATATTAGAGAGTTTAATTGGTATGTAAATGTAATGTTAGTGTAAAAACTTTTACACTGTTAACCAATTATAAATCATGTTATGAGTGACTTTTAATATATTTAGGACAATAATCAAACATTTATAATGATTTAACAATTTATAATTAGGTGATAGTGTAAAATATCTTTAGGCATGAGAGTGTATATCAATTCATGTATATCCCGTTAAAACACTTATTAGAAATTGTCAATATAATATTTTAAAATTAATTTTTATTTTAAATAAGGAACAAATTCATATGACTATTTAAATACTCGATCAAATCCAAATCGAACCGAAATATTGGATGTTCTTTGATGTAAATAACTATGTAAATATGTATCGATAAAAACCGAATTATCCAATCCAATCCAAACCACATTTGATTGGATTGGATCGGATCGATTTTTGAAGGAAACAAACCGATCCAATCCAAGCGAATGTTGTTTTTATCATTGGATCGGATGACTTTTTTGTTTAAAATCGATCCAATCCAATCCGCGAACACCCCTAGTTCTTGGGGAAGAAGGAGAAAAGTGAAGAAGTGTGGGAGAACGGGGTATCAGGCTTGTGAAATAGAAGAGGAGAGAGATATTTATGTTTTAAACTTACTATTCGGTGATAGGTATAAAATGAGTGATAATTATTAAGTCTAAAAATAAATACATTTTTAGTCTTTGAATCTAAAAATAAAGGGTGACAAATATATTACTTTTAAAATTTGAAATAAAGTGGAGATCGATACTTGAATTAAACAACTAAGAAAATCCACGGTCTAACATTTAATCTCTGATTAATGTCAAACCATTTTATTTTCAAATCTAAAATCAAATAGAGTAATATATGAAAATGATTTTCTTTCAATCAGATTATTGAAAATATTTTTCTAAACAAAAAATAATATTGACAATAACATAAATTATTGTCTAATAAACATGCATACACTGAAATAAAGCAGTGCTAACACACTTAATAAAAATCATTTTTAAATGAGTAATTAAAATTACTCAAACCAACCCATATAAACAAAAATAAACATAATCATCCAAATAAAATAATTAAACATATGTGTAAAAATTGGGGTGTTACGTGTTGGACTGATGACAATGGTAACTTTATTTTTGGCTTTGCAGTGAATCTGGGCTCGTGTTCCATCCTAAAAGCAGAGATTTGGGCGATCTTTCATGGTTTGAAGATTGCTTGGAGCAGAGGGTTTCGGATAGTGAAGATTTTTTCAGATTCTATGGTGGCTATTAATTTACTCGCTAATGGTATTGCAGTACTCCCCCATGTTTTTTCCTGGTGGATGCTGACGTATCTGGGAGATTTGTGTGGCAGCATATCCCGTGTGAGGCTAACCAGGTGACTGATACTTTAGCTAAATATGGTCATTCCATGGATTATCATGTTAGGATTTTTGATGTTCCTCCTAGTTTTATTTCTTTTGCCTTAAGGGCTGATGCTGCTTGTATTTCGTTTCCTAGGGGTTTCTAGTTAACCTCTTTTGTTGGGGCTTGGCCCTTTTTGATCATAAAAAAATAAAAAACTATAGTTGTCTAATCGAGTCCAGAGGTTGGCAAAATGGTTGGGTTGAAGAACGGTTAAATTGTGGGTAAAGTGTCAAATTAAAAAATTCAGACATAAGAAGAAATTTTTTAACAATATTATCTGGAAAAATAGTCTAAAAATATTTTATTAATAAAGCTATATATAAATTAATGGTCATAATAACTTATACGTAAGATAATAATATAAATTAAAAGACGTAAATTATTTTTAAGAGACGCATTTTAATAAATTCTTTGATTTTTTTTCTCGAAAGTGTATATTTTCCGTTGTACATTATTAATGGTCACAAACGCAGAAAGTGTATATTGTTCCTATGTTAAAAAACTTATTCAATTGGATTTTGGACACTGAAATAGGCGTAATACGTTGATTTTAACCAAACAGTTTATTGGGACCACTCAAATGGGTGTTCATATCCAAATAAGTTCAAAAGGAAACCAAAATTCAATTCAAAAAAATTGAAAACATAACCAAACTGATGGTTATTGAATTTTTTTTGTCTTTGTTTTGTGAGAAACAAAGAGATCGAGATGATTTTTGGATTCTTCATTGAAATCGAGTTAAATCAATCCAAATTGTATATATAAAATTTAATGGGTTAAATATGTTTTTGGTCTCCATAAAATGAGCAACCAAAATTTATAAAGACCAAAACCAAAATTTGCTCATTTTATAGGGACCAAAATTATTAATTTTATATTTTATAGGGATGAAAACCAAATAAAAATTTTACAAAGACCAAAATCAAAATCCACTCATTTTCTAGGGACTAAAAACATACTTAACTCAAATTTAAAATATGTATATTCTTTTTTTTTCTGGATAGAAATAATATATGTATATTCTACCTGTTATATTATTGGTTTTATAGAGGTGGGATGGGGAAACTTTGGACAGGATGGTTCGGGGTTAGGGACTACTGAATAGTGGGAAGTGTTATTGCGTCTAGCGCACAATGTGGCGCCACGTGCCATGACACCTCTCACATAAATGCACCACATGTCACAAGTTGCATTCTTTCTATCAAACAAACCAATTAGATTGTCCCATACTATGTAGTCAATAGCGGACATTAACGGCGTGCCGTCTCGGAGCGAAGAAACACGGGTGCAACGGAATCGCGCGTAGCAGGGCATTTTTGTGTAGCCGGTGTTGCACCCGCAAATTGTGGTGAATAGTGACCAAATTGCGGCCCACAATTGACGCGACAATGAAGGGCTTGAATTTTGCCCCAAAAATCCTTATTTCCAGCGATGCTCCAGCGTGTTTTCTCCTATGTTCTCATCTTTTCTTCTATTTGTCACAACTGCCACCTTCCCTGCTACTAGAATTAGGGTTTTTTGTTTCCCTTGCTGTGTTCTTACAATTTTATCCTTATTTTCACTCATGAAAGTTCTATTTTGCCCTCTCTAACTCAAAAGTTACACTATTTTGCCCTCACTTAAACCCACAACAAATCGGTTTTACCCTCACTTACGCTTCCCTCACTTAGTCTCTTCATTTCTATTTCACACGTTCTTCCTCCCCAACCGCACGACACCGGTTTTCTTTCTCACACCAGCCGCACAACACCTTTCTTCCAGCACCTCATCACCTTTCCGGTCAAGCACCTTCAGTTTCTGGCAAGCCCAATGGCATTCCGACAATCATCCTTCTTGGGGTCATGCAATCATCCCTCTCACTATTCATATTCATATGTAAGACCAGCAATCATCCCTCTCATTATTGCCTCATAGTTATACCTATGATCTTCAATGTAGCGACCATCCCGCTATCTCGCTATAGCATTTTTCTCCTATTTGTCACAACCGCCACCTTCCCTGCTACTAGAATTGGGGTTTTTTGTTTCCCTTGCTGTGTTCTTACAATTTTATCCTTATTTTCACTCATGAAAGTTCTATTTTGCCCTCTCTAACTCAAAAGTTACACTATTTTGCCCTCACTTAAACCCACTACAAATCAGTTTTACCCTCACTTAATCTCTTCATTTCTATTTCACACGTTCTTCCTCCCCAGCCGCACGACACCGGTTTTCTTTCTCACACCAGCCGCACAACACCTTTCTTCCAGCACCTCATCACCTTTCCGGTCAAGCATGTTCAGTTTATGGCAAGCCCAATGGCATTCCGACAGTCATCCTTCTTGGGGTCATGCAATCATCCCTCTCACTATTCATATTCATATGTAAGACCAGCAGTCATCCCTCTCATTATTGCCTCATAGTTATACCTATGATCTTCAATGTAGCGACCATCCCGCTATCTCGCTATAACATTTTTGGGATCGGCCGCTATCTGAGATTGACTAGATAAGTGTCATATGTAAGATCATGTCAGCAACTAAAAAAAAAAAGTCCACTTGACAAAAATACCCCATTACGATCATGCAATCATCCCTCTCACTATTCATATTCATATGTAAGACCAACAGTCATCCCTCTCATTATTGCCTCATAGTTATACCTACGATCTTCAATGTAGCGACCATCCCGCTATCTCGCTATAGCATTTTTCTTCTATTTGTCACAACCGCCACCTTCCCTGCTACTAGAATTAGGGTTTTTTGTTTCCGTTGTTGTGTTCTTACAATTTTATCCTTATTTTCACTCATGAAAGTTCTATTTTGCCCTTTCTAACTCAAAAGTTACACTATTTTACCCTCACTTAAACCCACTACAAATCAGTTTTACCCTCACTTACGCTTCCCTCACTTAGTCTCTTCATTTCTATTTCACACATTCTTCCTCCCCAGCCGCACGACACCGGTTTTCTTTCTCACACCAGTCGCACAACACCTTTCTTCCAGTACCTCATCACCTTTCCGGTCAAGCACCTTCAGTTTCTGGCAAGCCCAATGGCATTTCGACAGTCATCCTTCTTCGGGTCATGCAATCATCCCTCTCACTATTCATATTCATATGTAAGACCAGCAGTCATCCCTCTCATTATTGCCTCATAGTTATACCTATGATCTTCAATGTAGCGACCATCCCACTATCTCGTTATAGCATTTTTAGGATCGACCGCTATCCGAGATTGACTAGATCAGTGTCATATGTAAGATCATGTCAACAACTAAAAAAAATATGTCCACTTGACAAAAATACCCCATTACTGTAAATGTTTCAAAACAACTAGTAAATTGTTTTGAAAAAAGTGTCACTTTGGTCAAAAAAAAGTCAAAAGGTGCACAAATGTATGGTTGAAAAACATTGACGCTGTAAGGTATAAAAAAATATACCTAGAAACTAGTAGAAAGAGTAAAAGAAAATAAAAAGGCTCCTTTGGAGGGGAGCAACCTCCTAACATAAAGCAGAAGCTTTCCTTCAATATTATTCTCTAATCATTCATTGTATAGTTGGTTACATATATATAGCACTCAGCTAGGAATCCTGACAGCTAACGAGTCATCATAATAGAATTATAAAAGCTTCTAGACTCTTCTAATCCAAATGCATTGTCACACCTAATACTTAGGCTTTCGTATTTGGATATAATGCCATGTACTTAGGCCATAACATTTCACTGGTCTTGCAAAAACAACTTGTCATCAAGGTCTATAGAAGTCTATAACTCTCAATATTATGTTGAGCCCAAAATCTAATCGCAAAGGAGGTTGACGGAGAGAGCAGCTATGCGGTCTGAAACGCGGGGAGGAACAAGGTACTGTGAAAGTAACTGAGGAGTTGATGGAGGGCCTAAATGAGGTGTAGCTTCTGGATCCTTCTTGTCATCGAAGAGCTGCTTCAATTTTCCAACAATGGCAGAGATTGCGAAATTGGTGGTGGTGACAAAGGAGTTATGCATCGGCCAAGGGAAGTTGATCTCAGTGGCGATGAGCTCCTGGGAAACCCCCGTGTCGTCATCATCCTTCACTGTTGGAGCAGAGAATAGTGGCGTAGAATCAGTGGTGTGGTAACGACGGTGATGACGCAAGTCGGTAAGCGATTGTTGGTGGTTAGAGATTAATAATTTGGCTTCAATTTGTAGTGCCAACTGAAGGGCTTGAGACACATAGTAGGGGCACAACATCATCAACTCATGGCGGATGTCTTCTCGGAGGTCGGGAATGAAGCACTCAAGGTGATCGGCGGCGGACATACACAGAACACATCGAGAAACAGTGTCGAATTGTAGGTAATAATCTTATACCGAGCTTGTTTGTCTTAGCTGGCTTAGAGCATATTGGCGAGTGGGATCCCAAAATTGTGTAGCCATGGAGGTTGGATGATGGAGCATAAATGGGGAAGGTGGAAAAAAATGAACGAGACATGAGAAAGCCAATGAAAACACCAACGTAAAAAAATATACCTAACATAATCTAGCAGAAAGAGTAAAAGAAAATAAAAGGCTCCTTTGGAAGATAGCAACCTCCAAACATAAAGCAAAAGCTTTTCTTCAATATTCTTCTCTAATCATTCATTGTATAATCATTCATTGTATAGTTGGTTACATATATATCACTTGAGCTAGGAATCCTAACAGCTAATGAGTCATCATGACAGAATTATAAAAACTTCTATACTCTTCTAATCCAAATGCATTGTCACACCTAATACTTGGCCTTTAGTATTTGGATATAAACCATGTATTTGGGCCATAACAGATGCTGTCAGCTCTTATCCTAACCTTGGTTACATCAAGAATTTGAAGCCCCTTTAATCATGTTGCAACGAACAACAATCTTCCGGAAATCATCAAGGGTTAGCTGCAACAGAGCACACATGATATTTAAATAGTTTACAAGAAAAAATAAAAAAATATTTCAAACATAGTCATGATAGTATCCATAACACTAAAAATTACGAGTTAAGTTTCCAGGATTTTTTTAATATAAAGGGGTCAAAATGATCGATCTTTCGTATCTGTAAGAGGTAAGAAAAAGAGCCATCTTTTCTGTCCTTGAAGATATAGAGAAAGAAAGATGTAAATAATAAATAACGAAAAGTAAAAGAGACTGCCAGAACCATACATACATACATAAACACATACATTATTGTATCAGTATTTTACTACCATACATTTAAATTAAAATTGTTTTACATAAAGAGAATATCGGTATTCTAATTCAAAACAGTTAATATAGCCTATTATTATTAATATACCCCTTCTAAAAAAACAAATGGAACTATATTTGCAACCCCAAATGGGCAAGTTCTAGAGCCTAGGGGTTATTCAATGTTCACCTCCAACCAAATACAAAAACCGTTGCAAAAGCTGCTAATACTAACCTTTGCATCTCCATCACTATCAAAGAAGTGAATCATATCAACCAATTCTTTCTCTGTCCATATAAAATTATGAGCTGTAGCTGCCCTTTGTAAATCCCTTACCCCTACAGTTCCTTTTCCTGCTTCTGCACACAAGAACTTTCCTTGTCAATCACCATTAGCTTGTTCATGAATTTAATTTATTGGAGCAAAGAAAAATAGAGGAAATAATCTTTCTTTTTCAATTATATAAAATCAGAACTTAAAATAACTAGATTTTGATATCATTTTTTAATCTCTAGACTTCTCATCTTTAGTTTAGAGGTCAAGTTTTAACTTTTCACCTATTTATTTATTTTATTTCAGTTTAGAGAGACAGTAACAGAAGGATTCTTTCCCTTTTAAAATGAAAGGATCAAAATGGATGGTTTTACTTTTACATAACTCACATCACCTTAACAAGCACAATTTTTTAGGTGCATGACAAATTGAAAGTTTAAGGGAAAACATGGTTTCTCTAGCATGGATAGGTGATATAAATATAACTCTTCCAATTAATCTCTAGCCACTGTTCTTGCCCTTAACAAACGAAAAGATGGCAGCAGCAGAAATTACCATCAAGCTGGAAGAAATGCACAATGAGTTCATCCTCGGTCATTTGCAGCCGACTAGCAAACTGTTAAGACATAATCAAATATTAATGAATGAACAAATAAATAAATCTAATACAAACTAAAAGAATTATAAAGAAGGAAAGATTATTCTGTGAACAGAAAACACATTACAAACCGATTTTTTGCTCGTCTTTCTTCCCTTATCTTCTTGAACATGAACATATCCCTTCTTCTCAGCCTCGGTAATGTTCACTACATTCTTATCAGAGCAATATGAGCCTTGTGCAGAGTCTTGCAGGGAAAGAGCAATTGCCTATCCACAGATATCACACAGTTAAGATGCTTCTATTCATAGCACTATTCTGTTCAGCGGCATGGCAAAATGTTTAGGATGTATAGCAAGCATAGAAAACTACTAGGGTGAAGCAATTGACACTCATAATTGTGTATCTATAATATATAATATATAACTCATTAACCAATAATAATTTTGTAAAATAAATACAAGCAATAATTGGTTAACGGGGAGTGTGAATAGACAATTTGGAGTGTTACAAAAGAACTAAACATCAAAACTACCTGCCTCAAAGCTTCATCTTCATCATCAACATAATCTGAATTACTACTACAATGCTTCTTCCAAGAGACTCTAGCTTTCATTTTTAAACCTTTATTCTTCACCTGCACTTGGCATTAAGGAAATGAATTGTATATGTCAAAATAACTTCCAAACCAGGATTCACAGGCCACTATGTACTTAACTACTGAAAAACCACATTGCCAAACCCAAATTACAATATACAAAGCATCCTAATAGAGTCAGATAGAATTGTAGCTCAAGCTAATAGGCTTGAGTAAAAAGAGTTATGCCCTCATTGAAAGTTATTAGTAAGCGCTTAATCCATCACTAATTTGGTTGCCTTGTTGTCATTCGTATCGAAAGGAAACCAAAACTATAGCAGAATATTGTGCATTCTACCAACCAAAATAACTCAATTTTGCAAAGAAGTAAAAACATAAAAAACCATATCTTAGCAACCAATTTCATTATAATCAAAACATTGTAGGAGTAAGGTTTAAAACAAATTGAACTGAAGAACAAAATATATTTGGATGGACGAGTGGAATGACTGATAATGGAGTGGAATGGTAAAACGACCTTAACCCATTGTTTAAAAAATAAGGTGGAATGTTCACGAAGGAACCCAAACCACACCATACCACTCAATCCTTCGAATTTTCATAGCTCCAATTTGGAGATTTGGAATAGAGTGGACTATAAACCACTTCATAAATCTTAATTCACTCCACTCCATTAGTTACTTTTATGACTTTCAAATAATAGAGTGATATTCCTCTTTTTCCCTCAATAAACTTCCAAACAAAGTAGTATTCCACTCCATTCCATTATCAAATACTCCATTACTAAGCACTCCACTCCATCTTCTTCAAAACACCCAAACATGAAAACGGGACTTTTACTGAAACCCAACATGAAAACAACGTTTTCATTGAAAAATATTGACTACCCACCTTCCTTTTCCGTGACCTAGATGCATTTTCAACAGAAAAGTCCTTATCTTTGCTATCTTCATCTTCTTCGCTTGAAGGATCTGATCTGGGTTCTTCCTTTTCGGGTCTATACTCTTCATCATTATCATCGTCTTCAAGTTTCTTTTTCCCTTTCCCCTTCTCACTGCTCCTCGCATTCTGAGAGAGACCCTTCAAGGAAGATGCCATTTTGGGCAACCCCAGAGCTTCCAACCTCGCTCTGTTCTCCGCGATTCTCGACAGCCTCTGTTTCTCGTACTCCGACACGCCCTGCTGCTGGGGCTTCCCCTTGGCGGTGGCTTCTGCCACCTCAGAACTTGAAGTTGAGGCATCATCGGATTCGGAATCAGATGTGTCGCGTTCGAGCATTTCGGGTTGATCTATGGTAAGCTCTTGCAATTCTATCTCACCAACTGAGGTGTCGCAGTCACTTTGAGATTTTGGGTGGTGTTAAGGTGTTTTTTTTTTCTTCTGACCAAAATTCCTGGATAGTAAATAATTAAAAATCAAATGAGTATGGCATGTATTACGTGGTAATGTTGTCAAATCTAATAATATATTGGCAAGAACTTGATGTTATAGCAACTGTATGAGTTTGAAAATAGTATTTCAAATTATCGTAAATAATGAGAGGTAATTTTGAAATTTAAAAGATGAAGGTAGTTTCTATTGTAGAAAATAACTTCGTAATTGAACTAAGTTTATAACGAACAAGAGACAAAAGTCTTGAAAAAAAAGGTTAAGTAAAATAAAATCTAAAAATATAAATTACTTGCGAAAAATAAAAGAAATTAGAAGAATAATTTGAGAGGAATACTGGAAATTATGAAGAACAAGTGAAGAACTTGAAAGACATAACCAGTATTGTAATGGGTTTTCATATTGAATTGAAATAAGAAGGGTGGGGGGAATACTCGAATGTTATTTGTTGATATGATGTGTGATCAGGAGGTCTAGGATGTGTATCAAGTAATCGACCCCTTTTTACATTGTGTTTACAAGTATTTATAAGCAAATAAAGTAACTACTTATTACCAACTTCCTATCTTAATGACTGTCACGTATATTGGCGGTTTCTAAACACAAATTTGAACTACTTGTCAAACAACTTTGGTAACTGCTCAATTCATTGAACTGCTCCGTGTCAACTTGATTGTCTTTGACGGTTTGACTGCTTGACAACTTGTATTGATAACCTTTTTGTTAGATCAGGGACTTAGCAAATTTCTTCACTTGTATATGATGTCAATGGTGTTTTAGCTAAAGTCAAAAGGAAGCATGATAACAGGGAAGCTGGAAGGCTTTCCAAATATCGGGAAATCCCAAATATGACTAAAGAATATTTTGACAGCTTAAAGGCTCATTTTCCTGACCCTGTGCCTATTCCTTATGCCCCTTTTGGTTTAGATGATTCACATCCAGGGAAGCCGACGAGGGAGGTAACTTTATCTTTTTAGAGAGCATAAGTGCTTATGTTGACCCCTTTGAAAAGCCAAATCCAGTTACCTTCGCTCGCTGGTTTCTCCAATCTGATGACGACTTTATATTCCTTTCGTGAATACTAACTTATAACCCAGGTACTTATTAGTCAAACAAGTATCTATTTTCTTTTCTTCTTCGCTAACAGTTGACTTATTCGTGTTTTCATTGACAGTTGTTCCTCTTGACAAACCTCTTCCTAGGAAATCCGGCTGACGTGTCAGCAGAAGAAGTATCTAAAGATAACGATGATGAGGATGATGACTTGATCCCTGTGAAGACCAAGACTGCCAAGAAAGGATCACAATCGGCCAAAGTTCCTGTCCCTAAGACTAAAACGACTAGAGGGACCAAGAAAAGAAAAGGAAAAGCTCCAGTCTCTGATTCCCCCTCCAAGAGAACAAAATCTGTCAAGATTTCTTCTATCTCAGCAGATTCTGATGCTGTCAAGACTTCAACCAAACCCAAAGACACCATTGTTGGTTCATCCAACAATTCTCCTTCTGATCAGTCCAAGGTAATCCTTATGACTGGTTTGTCGGATTAAACAGATTTATCCATAATCTCTAAATTTCTTTTCCACTTTGACAGAAAAAGAAAGCTGTCCAACCTACTGAATAAGCACAGGAAGCAGGCGTGGATATTGATTTGGTGTCTTCAAACTCCAATATGGTATACTTTTCATCATCCTGTCACTTTTCCATATATATTACATTTATGTCTCACTCTGTTTCTTTTATTAGGAAAAAACTTCCCAGGGTGAGGACTTAATGACCATCCGTGAAATTGTCAACAAAATTGTCGAACCAACAAATCTTCCTGATCCAGAGGTACAAGACAATTTACTTGCAATCTCCCTTGATTTAATTATTTTAATTTTGACTCATTGATTTTCTTACCTTTATAGGTTGAAGAAACTTTATAGCACTTGGCTCCTGAGGGTGAAGTTCTAACAAAAGATCCTCTAGGATCTAAATCCATTCAGGAAATGCCCCCAAGTTCTCAACAACCTGAGCTAACTGCTTAGACTACAACTTCTGTAGCTGACCAACCAGTCGAAGCGACTTCCATCATCGAGATTCCTGATAAGGATATTGATATGGAAGCTTTATTGGCAGAATCAGTGCCCATTGCTCTTCCTCCTCCACCAGTCAGACTTCTAACTACTAAATCTCCTGAGCCTAAGCCTGCTCTTCATTTCAATACTTGGATCAACATGTTGGCAGAGGTTAGCCGAAAAGAATCTACCTTTTCTGCCAACTCTTCGTCAACCCAGTACGACTCCAACGACTCTCGAGTCATCAATCTTATGCATGATTTGACAGCTCTTCTTGGAAACTCTTTTAACACTCTTTACTCTGATGTTAACATTCAACAAGAGTTGTCAAGACTGATTAAAGAGATTACTCCTCTTCATTCCAATCTTCCTATGTCGGGCCACACTCAGTTCCTTTCAATCTACAAATTCTGGGAACATTTCTCTCAAAAGTTAGAGAAAATGTCCTCGGTCATTCCTTCTTATGAAGAGGAGGAAAAGATTAAGGATAACCTCTTGGACAAGTTCCAAGGTTTGGAGGTTTCTACACAAAAAGAGATTGACCTCATCTTGACAGGCACTCAAACCAAAAAATCCCTTCTGGAATATCGGAAAAGATTGTTGGCAGAGATTGAATTGACAGATCAAAAATGCGCCAAGTTTGACAAGGCTCTGGAAAAGAGCAGAGACAAAGTCAAGGCTATTGATGACGAATATGTCCAACTTGGCCAAAGAGCCGAAATTGTGGTTGGCAAACTTCGTGCTCTACAGCCTGACTATGATGCTGCAATTGCTGACAAAGCTAATCTTACTTTTGCATGGGACCAATTGTCTCTCGACGTCAACTTGGACATGAATCAATCTTTGTAATTTTCTTTTCTGTCAGCCAATTTCTATAATTCTGATACTTATTTTTATTGTCTATTCAATACGAATAACTCTTGGTTTACCTGCATGTTTATTCATCGTTTAATGTAACTTCTTTTTTCCAATAAGTTTCGTAACTCATCTCTGTTCAAATTATAATTAATGTTGTGATGAGTTTCAAAACATCGGAAAATTTCTTGCATTTAATTTCTTGTCTCCCCCAATCGATTATAAATAGTGAGGTTTGTAATTCTTAACATTTCTAAAATTGAAACTCATTACTTCAAGTAAGCCATGTTTTTATCAGGAACAAACCCCCTTTTATTCTTCTTGCTTCCTCCATGGGAGCCTGGGTTTATAACCTTTGAACCTCAGAGTCAAGGTCTCTGTCTTGATGGTCGTTTTCTAACTAAAGACCAGTAACCAACGTAATGGGCACGGTAGAGATCAGCAACCAACGTAACCACTCGAGCTGACCACCGTTGCCCACCTCTGGTTAGAGTAGACTTGAAACAGAACGGGTGCGTCTGTTTCCAGTTCCATCATCTTCTTCTCAGGGGTGGTTATCTCCCCTGGTGTTGTTCTTACTTCACCATAAGCAACAACCACCTTCTGGGTTGAATGATGGTGAGATCTGCTCGTGCCAGATTTTTTTTTTTACTCTGCGCACCCTCGACATATGAAGCAGATGAAATCTCATCAAAAAGGGAATGAAACCTCAACAAATTAGATTGCACTGCTGCATTGTCGAAGAGTGGGGAGACAAATCTACTAATTCCATCAGAGTTTTGGGCTCTTAGTCAAGTGTTAGGAATAAGTTAACCTCATTCGGCAATTTGTACTTTTTCCAAATACTGACTAATTAAGATTGACAACTTGTACTTCTGACAATGTATGGTTATATTGCCAAGTTAGCGAATAAAATATTCTCATTTCCTTTCACTTTTTGTCAATCTTTACTTCCAGCATTGCCGATTTATATTTCTTCAAATACTTCCCATTAATTGAATTAATTCTTAGGCTCATATTGACATTGACAAGTGCATAAGCATTTCCAAAAAATACTTTGGAAATCTTAAATGGTCCTTCCCATTTTGGTGACCACTTACCATATTCCTGGCAACGTTTATCCAGGGGCAAAATAACTTTCCATACTAAATCATCCACTTTAAATGATTTAAATTTAACTCGACTATCATAGAATTTTGCAATTCTTTCTTTCTGTCGAATCAAATTTTCCAATGCAACCAACTTTTCATCACTTAATTCGTCCAATTCATCCAACATAGCTGATACGGTTTTTCTAAGCAAGTATACCTAGTCGTACAAGTAATACGGTGGTAAGACCGATATCGTTCCCACGAGGATCAGTTGCCAATTACCACTTCACAAATTATACAACTATCTAGACTAAACTGTGTTATGAAGAGAGATCAAATCATAAAATAAAGAAACAAAAGCAATACAATATTTTTGGTCTTTTTGGATTCTTATCGAACACTTGGAATGCAGAAACAAATGGATAGATTGTCAGGGTTAGACTACACTGTTCTTCCCTTGATTGCAATGAAATGGTTAATAACACACATCCTAATTCACTTATCACAATCAAATCTTCTAAAATACTCAAACCCTAATTTCTTAGGTGGAATGAGCCTAAAACCCCAAATTAAACCCTAATGTCTTAGGTGGATTAACTTGAGATTTTGCATAAAGAGTCAAGATTTATAAGATTGCAAGCACCCCAAGACCTATGTCTAGGTTCATGAACTACTTGGCATTGATTCATGAGCATGCCTTAACATCAATCTTTCAATTGTCTATCAAAGCAACAAATCATTCGATGGGTAGATAAGGCAAGAAAAGCATGAAGCATGGAATCAAATACTCATAAAGAAATAGGAATTCATATTACAACCAAATCATGAGACAACCAAGTTCAGAAAAGCCATCATCTAACCCCAACAAAAAAGGGGATTTAGCTACTCATAGTAATAGAAATTACAAAAGAGAAAGAGAGAAGGGATGAAGAAAACTCATGACGAATCCTCCAATCTTCTTCCAATCCAAGAGCAGAGAAAAACCACCCCTTTTTGGGTTCCAATTCGCCCCCTAGCCGCCGCCTCCAAGTCTGGATAAAAGTCCCATTTTTTTTAGGTTAAAAGTTAGTCTAGAGAGAATCATAATTTTTCTCTCCACCCCTCTTCTACATGGTGCTGCTGTCTCCATAATGCAGGTCTTGAATCTCCTAAATCAATCAGGCTTGAATGCGTGGGCCACTGCCAGATTGCTTCTAGCGTTGACTTTCTTCTAATTGCAATTGAAGTGCAATTTCAATTCATTCTCTTGAACTCACGTGGGGTCAGCATTTAGTAACATATTGAATTTGAATTTCAATAAGATTCTTTAAGTGAATCTAATTTCCAAAGACAATCCTTCTTTCTTCACAAATTGGTGTGGGCCCTCCTTGCATTGAATTATCAGAATCATTTTGCCTTTCAAAACCAAAATAAACGTTGCTGACCCTTTCCAAATTTGCTTTATGTTAATTGCCAATTTCTTCAATCAATTGTAAATTGATTCATGTGATTTGCTTCAGTAATTTGCTACAGCTTCTATCATTTATAAATTGAAGACCAATTCCTCTCTCCATTTATGGTAAGCCATTAATATCCAAATCATCCAATCCATCAATTAGGCCTCTTACATTGCTGCTGGACTTTTGTCAATTGTCATCAAATATTTCCATTTTTAATTAAATTGGAGTCATCCAATATCTTCACTTTTCGAGTTCCAACTTAATCCAGGCTCCATTATGGCTCATCTGGGGCATTTAACCCTTAATTTCTGCAAAACAACACCACAAAACCACCTTACCCGTTCCAAGGTAAAAACTAACTAAAATCAAATTAAAATTGCCTAAACTATATGAAAATGCATGCAAAAATGTACATGAATAATGTGGTGAAATCACACTTATCAAATCACCCCAAGCTTAAGACTTTTGCTTGTCCTCAAGCAAACACTAAGGCCAGAAGATAGAAATAATCAGAACATGGATAGTGAACCAAGAACCCGAGTAACTAATCCAAGTAACAGGCATATTCAAATAATTCATCAAGAGACAATCAATTTCAAGTCCAATTAGAGGCTTAGGTTTCTTAGACTCATGTTCTCACTGATTCGGGCACTCTTGCTCACCTCACTCAAGTGTTTAAGGATATATGACAATTCGCTCAATTTCCTCAATGAATGAATTCTACCATAAGCTTGATTATCAACCAAATCTCTACTTTATTAATGAAAACAATTAAGAATCAAGAGGTCATTTGCTTTGGTTGTAACGTGGTCATGGGATTAATCGTTAGGTGGGGAAATCAAGAAAAGGAAATTTCAAAAAGGCTAAACAAAATATCAATCATTGCAAAGCATGACACCTTCTAAAATACCTTTTTGGGTTTTGATTCATTTTTCCACCTTTCTTTCTTTATTTTCATTTTATTTCTCACTTTCTTTTGTCATCCCCTTCTCTATATTCTCTTTTTCTTTTTCTAATTTTTCTCTTTTTTTGTTCTTTTCATTTGGAGAAGGGGAGATTTTCAATCCAAGAGAAATATTTTTCTAACTTTCTCATCCCATACATTTTCAACTACATTTTTACCCTTTTGTGCAATACTTTAGAAGGTCTTCTATCAAGCATCATTCATCAAAATATTTCAAGGTACCAAGAAAAGTATTTTATTATTTCAGGCTCAAAATTGGGCAACTAAGGGGTAGCATTTAGTCAATCAAAGCTCAGAAGGCCGGAAAAAATACCTAGTGCCACAATCATTTTCAAAAATGTTTTCAAAAATTTTTTAACCTTCAAAACGGTTTCAAGTCAAGTTCTAGAGAATACAATCCAAGAGGAATAAACACTCTATCGTAAATAATGGGGTAGATTTAGCGAGTACCCCTTTTTGGCTCAAAAATCTCACATTTTAGTAGTTCAGAAATCAATGAGAAACACAAATCTACGGAACCATGTGCTAATTACCAACTATCAAAGATCATCTCACAATTGGATGCATAATCTAAGCAAGGGGCAATCTAATCATGTGATCATGCAAAACTATGCCTGAATGAATGCAACATGAAAAATGCAAGAACACCCCTACCCCAAGCTTAAAAACTTACATTGTCCCCAATGTAAATAATCAAGTTGGAGAGAGGAGAAAAATAAATAAAATAGATAAATAAATTTTGGAACAACTCACCAAGGTGGTAACGGGTGTTGGCTCACATTCCAGTCAGAAGCTTGTTGGAGATTGTATCACGGCGGCTCATCACGGGCAGGTCGTGATCAATTCTGGTCTAAAGGAAGAAGCCTGTCACGGCCGTGACCTCCACCACGGCTAGGCCGTGATGCTCTTTGATCTTCAGGGCTGGCTCATCACGCCCGTGATGCGTATCACGGCTGTGCCGTGATCCTTTCTCAACTTCCTGGTTAGCTCATCACGGCCGTGACCAGTGTCACGGCCTAGGCGTGATGGTTGCTGACTTTGCTTCTCCCTGCCCTTTTTGCTTTTCCTTCCTCATTGCCCTGAAAACACTTAACAAAACTATTAATTTATGATTATTTACTCTTGATCTTCTCAAATTATTCAAGAGTTAAATTCAAAAACAAATGGAAAAAGGAAAAGAAAACTTGGGTTGCCTCCCAATGAGCGCTTCTTTAACGTCACTAGCTTGACTCATTAAAAAGCATCCACCTGGATCCCATAGCCTGTGGCATAAGGGCCAAGAGATGCTCATCATGTGAGATCCTCCACCCGGATCCCATGGTTTGTGGAGTGGCAATTGCAGAAGTAATATGAATCTTCCCTCGGTTCCTCCTTGATCAAATGGCTTTTTGACCTCTTCAGGCATAAATGTTCCATGAAGCACATGAGGTTTTACTTCTGGAGCCAATTTTGTAGGATCCACACATGCATGCAAACCAATATATTTGTCCAAGGCAACAATATCAGGATCCTTGGCAAGCATGGTGAAATATAGATCCTCTTGGCTCTCCATGCCATGTTCTTTTTCTTGTGGCTCATCTTCCAATGCCACTTAATCTACACTTTGATCCATCCCCAAAACCAGATTTTGCTCAATTTGCTCTCCATGTGACTCTTGTACTAACTGTTTACAAATTTCCTCAACTTGCGTTTTGAAATTTTGAATCACATCTTCGATATTGTCACAGTTGGTTCTGATTTTGGTCTCAGAGATGGATAGCTCTTGGGAATATTGTTCTAGAGCAACCTTCAAAGGTGTTTGCTCATTCCATTCCCATTCCTCCTCATGCTTCATGATTACACTATAAGCCTGTGCATGAGGGCATTGATTTCCCCAGAGATCATAGTCTCCCAAGACTACGTTAGGCCCAAAGGAATATTTTGTAACTCCATCCAAGGCAGGAAAATAATAAATCTCCATGTATTGCAATCCACCTTAGACAAACACAACTCAAAAGAAAAAAATCAAATATATACAGAAAAATATATATAAACAAAAATGTCTAAAGTAGTTGTCTACTTTGTTACTAATAATATTGAAAAAACTAATCCCCGGCAACGGCGCCAAAAACTTGATACGGTTTTTCCAGGCAAGTATACCTAGTCGTACAAGTAATACGGTGGCGAGACCGATATCGTTCCCACGAGGATCAGTTGCCAATTACCACTTCACAAATTATACAACTATCTAGACTAAACTGTGTTATGAAGAGAGATCAAATCATAAAATAAAGAAACAAAAGCAATACAATATTTTTGGCCTTTTTGGATTTTTATCGAACACTTGGAATGCAGAAACAAATGGATAGAATTGTGAGGGTTAGACTACACTGATCTTCCCTTGATTGCAATGAAATGGTTAATAACACACATCCTAATTCAATTATGGCAATCAAATCTTCTAAAATACTCAAACCCTAATGTCTTAGGTGGAATGAGTCTAAAACCCCAAATTAAACCTTAATGTCTTAGGTGGATTAACTTGAGATTTTGCATAAAGAGTCAAGATTTATAAGATTGCAAGCACCCCAAGACCTATGTCTAGGTTCATGAACTACTTGGCATTGATTCATGAGCATGCCTTAACATCAATCTTTCAATTGTCTATCAAAGCAACAAATCATTCCATGGGTAGCTAAGCCAAGAAAAGCATTAAGCATGGAATCAAATACTCATAAAGAAATAGGAATTTGTATTACAACCAAATCATGATGAGACAACCAAGTTCAGAAAAGCCATCATCTAACCCCAACAAAAAAGGGGATTTAGCTACTCATAGTAATAGAAATTACAAAAGAGAAAGAGAGAAGGGATGAAGAAAACTCATGACGAATCCTCCAATCTTCTTCCAATCCAAGAGCAGATAAAACCACCCCTTTTTGGGTTCCAATTCGCCCCCTAGCCGCCGCCTCCAAGTCTGGATAAAAGTCCCTTTTTTTTAGGTTAAAAGTTAGTCTAGAGAGAATCATAATTTTTCTCTCCTCCCCTCTTCTATATGGTGCTGCTGTCTCCATAATGCAGGTCTTGAATCTCCAAAATCAATCAGGCTTGAATGCGTGGGCCCCTGCTATATTGCTTCTAGCGTTGACTTTCTTCTAATTGCAATTGAAGTGCAATTTCAATTCATTCTCTTGAACTCACGTGGGGTCAGCATTTAGTAACATATTGAATTTGAATTTCAATAAGATTCTTTAAGTGAATCTAATTTCCAAAGACAATCCTTCTTTCTTCACAAATTGGCGTGGGCCCTCCTTGCATTGAATTATCAGAATCAATTTGCCTTTCAAAACCAAAATAAACGTTGCTGGCCCTTTCCAAATTTGCTTTATGTTAATTGCCAATTTCTTCAATCAATTGTAAATTGATTAATGTGATTTGCTTCAGTGATTTCTTGCAGCTTCTATCATTTATAAATTGAATACCAATTCCTCTCTCCATTTATGGTAAGCCATTAATATCCAAATCATCCAATCCATCAATTAGGCCTCTTACATTGCTGCTGGACTTTTGTCAATTGTCATCAAATATTTCCATTTTAAATTAAATTGGAGTCATCCAATTTCTTCACTTTTCAAGTTCGAACTTAATCCAGTCTCTATTATGGCTCATCTGGGGCATTTAACCCTAAATTTTTGCAAAACAACACCACAAAACCACCATACCCGTTCCAAGGTAAAAACTAACTAAAATCAAATTAAAATTGCCTAAACTATATGAAAATGCATGCAAAAATGTACATGAATAATGTGGTGAAATCACACTCATCAATAGCATTCCAATATTGGTCGACAGGCAAGTCATCTTGCCTTTGAATACGAGTTGATTGAAGATTAATTTCGACAGGTAACACATGATCATGCCCGTATACTAACCTAAATGGTGATGTCCCCATCGACTGTCGAGGTGAACTCCTATATGCCCAAAGTATTTGATCAAGGGTGTTATGCCAGTTTTTAGGCTGTCGACCCACATGCTTTTTAATGAGGCCAATGATAATTTTATTTGCAGCCTCGACTTGACCATTGGCCTGTGCATAGTATGGGGTAGATGTTATCATCTTTATATGCCTAGAACTTGCATTTTCTACAATCTTCTTACCGGTAAAAACTTTGGTTAGTTGTCAAGGTTTGTGGTATTCCAAACTGACAGACAACGTGATTTTCAATAAAGTTAATTACATCTCTTTGAGTGACTGCTTTAAATCAAACTTCTTCCACCCACTTGGTCAAATAATCGACTCCAACTAAAATGAACTGATGTTCTTTCAACGAAGAAGGATGTATTTGTCCAATTAAATCCAAGGCCCATCCTCTGAATGGCCAAGGTTTAACAATAGAATGTAATTCGCTGGCCGGGACATTTTGCATGTGGCCATGTTTCTGGCATTGCTCACAAGACTTGGCAAACAGAATGCAATCTTTCACCATAGTTGGCCAATAATACAAACTTCGTCGAAGTACCCATTTCATTTTTTCACCTGGTTGGTGGCCTCCGCATATACCTTCTTGAACCTATGACAAAGCTAAATAAGCATCTTGCTCACTTAAGCATTTGTGTAAAGTTTCGTCAACATATCTTGTATGTAGTAGTCCACATTGCATAGTATAATTCAATGCCATATATTTTATCCTTCTATCTGCATTTTGACTTGGATTTTCCAAATAATCAATTATTGGCATCCTCCAGTCATTCGGCAGGATTCCATCATTGACAAGACATCTCTTTCTTCCAGTGGATATAATAATTCTCTAATCTCCATTAATCCTGACAAGGTCTTTTGAGATATCTTGTACCCTAACGCCATTTGGGCTAACTCATTAGCTTCTTGATTTAATTCCCTGGGATACTTTAACAACTACATCATCGAATTTTCTCATTAACTTACTTGCTATAATGCAATATTTGGTCAGGTTATAACTGACACACCTGTATTCGTGGGTAAGTTGTTTAATAATCAACCGAGAATCCCCAAAGATATACACATCTCGTGCTTTCATCTCCATTAGTATCTCTAATCCGACAATCAAAGCTTCATACTCAACTTCATTGTTAGAACATGGATACTTAAGCTCAAACATGAACTTAGTAGGAGTTCCTTGTGGAGTCACGATTAAGATTCCTACTCCACTACCTCCTTGATGCCTTGATCCATCAAAGTAAAGTTTTCAAGGTTGTAAACTGACAAAGTTTATTTCCGGCACATCCAATCCTGGATGTTCTACCAAGAAGTCAACAGAATCGCCTGAACTTTGACAGCTTTGACTGGCACGTAATGTAAAGAATATTCCGACAAAGCAATGGTCCATTTACCAATACGCCTATTAAGGACTGGTTTTGGCAACATATACTTTATTACATCAGTCTTAGAAATTACTAATGCATTACAAGGCATCATATAATATTTGAGTTTGGTACATGAAAAATACATTGCTAGACATAATTTCTCTATAGCACCATATCTTTTCTCAGCATCATTGAGAACTCTGCTTAGATAATACACGGCCCTTTCGACATTGTCATAGTCATCCTGGGCCAAGAGACATCCTATAGTATCTTCAGATGCTGATATGCACAACTTCAACGGTCGACGAGGCATCGCTGGCATCAGGACCGGCGGATTGACTAAGTATTGCTTGATCTGGTCAAAAGCTTCTTGGTGACAAGATTCCCATACGAAACTTTGTTCTGCTTTCAACTTTACCAATGGTTCAAATACTCTTGTTCTTCCCGACAAATTCGATATAAACCTCCACAGAAAGTTAACCTTTCCTATGAAGGACTGTAATTCCTTCTTATTTGTTGGTGCTGCGGCTTCCATAACTGCTTTGGCTTTATTTTTGTCCACCTCGATTCCATTCTTATGAACTAAAAAGCCCAAGAATTGGGCAGCCGATACTCCAAAGCTGCATTTCTCTGGGTTCATTTTGAGGTTGTGTCTTCTCATCCTTTCAAACCCTTGCTTCAGGTGCTCTAAGTGGTCATCTTTAGTTTTTGATTTGACAACCACATTATCAATGTATACTTCTATAAATTTCCCAATCACATCATGGAAAATAGTATTCATTGCTCATTGATAGGTGGCTCCTGCATTCTTTAAACCGAAAGGCATGACAATCCATTCATATGTCCCAATTGCTCCTGGACACTTGAAGGCAGTCTTTGACACATCTTCTTCGGTTATAAAGATTTGATTATAACATGCATGGCCATCCATACAACTTAAAATTTCATTTCCTGATGCTGAGTCGACGAGCATGTCGGCTATTGGCATCGAATATTCATCTTTAGGTGTAGCAGTATTTAGTGTTGGAACCAAAGTGGTATTGGATTTAATAATCCCTCAGTTTTGATGCTAACAAAAGGATTAAATTTGCTTTGATAGTTGAGATCTAACATGTGCTTTCAGTTATGCAGGAACACTTTAATATGTAAAATAAACTTGGGATAAGTTCAAATTGAAAAATACGCGTCCACCCTTGTAGACGGGCTACTCAAGTTCTTTGGTAAAGTTGCTTAGTCATTTAAATAAGTAGACTGGTTTTCTTAAGTAGACGAGGCTCTAAATATTTACTAGATAAATACCTAAATAACTTGTTAGGTACAGCAAGTCCAAAGACTTGAAAATAAGCGCGTCCATCTTGCCACGTAAGCAGACAGAAGTAATTAGTTGAAGAAAATGAACTAAAACACAAAGTAATCTAGTAGACGAACTCTAACCGCCATGTCACTAGACGGAGATCTTTATAACTCATTAAGGAATAGCAAGTCTGAAGACTTGATAGATAAGACGATATGCCACATCATCAGACGAGCTAAGTAAAATATAGAACAGACTTGGACTCTCAGATGAATGAGTAGACGTAGTTTTTTTTAGACGAGCTCCATCTTCGAATGAATTAAATGCAATCCGAATCTCTTATATTTATTTCAAATGATTAATATTTATTTCATTAGAATATTTGTTCTTCATATTTGTTTTATCTGCTTTAATGTTTCACCTTGTTGTAAAAGAAACATAGTACAATCAAGAAATGCAAAAATCAGAATCATACAAATAAGATACTGCAAAACGATCTGTACGATGACAACTCTATGACTGAAAAAGATGGATTATACACAAAAGAGGAACAACAAGTGCTCAAGCTGCAATACTCAGAGGAGTGAACCTCCAAATTCATGCTACCTCAATAACCAAGAGTACTATTCAGCATTACTACAATCAAGCTATCAGTCACAACGGATATCATGCATTAAATGCTATATCTAAATGGGATTATTCAAAGTAACCATTGAAGAAATACAAGTGAAGAAGAATGTCACTATAAATTGAAGACCTCGAATCATCAAGAATAACTCTTGCCTGCACAATCTTGCTAGCTGAACTTTTGCCATTTGATAATCATTCATTCCATTATTCTTTCAAGAGCAAGAGTCTGTGTTCTTTAGTTTGAATATTGTTGTAATATTCAACTTATCTTAAACTGTCATATTCTCACACATAGTGAATTCAGAAGATCAAACATTCAATCTCTTTGTTAGAGTTAGGGCCTGAAGAGGCTTGGTAAGAAAGGAATACTTGTAGCCTGGAGATGTGTTGAATACTTGGTTGTAATATATTTGGAGAAATAGTGGATAAATCCTTCAAGTTGAAGGGACTGGACGTAACTCTTGTTTGGAAGAGAGTGAACCAGGATAAAATCTCTTGCGTGAATCATCTATCTCTAAACTCTTCAGTTTTATTTGATTATACTAACTGTGGGGTTTTGAAATTGCTTTTGTTAAAGTCTTTTAAAAAGGATCTTTGTCTATGTGTGTGTTTCTGTTTCAAATCTCTTTGAGTACAAAAACTGTTTTAAAGGTTGTTTTTGAAAATTATTAACAAACACAATTCAACCCCCCTTCTTGTGGTTGCTTGTGTCAACTTCAGTTTTAGATTTCTAAAATCTATGCATACCGTCATTTTGCCATTCTTTTTAATAACAGGAACTACGTTAGAAATTCAATCGACATACCTGGTTGTTTGAATGAACTTTGCTTTAAGCAGTCTCTCTACTTCCTCTTTGATTTTATGCACTACCTCTGGGGCAAATCTTCTGCTCGCCTATTTGACAGGTTTGCAATCCTCCCTGGGTGGTAACCGGTGTTCGACGAGATCCCTGCTTAAACCAGGAATTTCATCGTAGTCTCATGCGAAGCAATCTTTATACTTTACAATTAGTCTGACAAGTTTTTGTTTGAAATCCTTTGGCAGAAAAACACTCACAAAGATAGGCCCTTTCTTTTCCTCCATACCTAAGTTTATTTATTCCAGGGGATCTTCCACTTCCACATTTTGCTTAACTTCGGCTCCCTTTTCAAAACCCAAAGGGTCGTCGTCAAAGATACAATCCGCTGACACACTTTCGGAAGTGTGTACTTCTTTGTCGGCCAGATAGGCCGACAATCTTCTCAGTTGTATTTCAAGGCTCATTGTCGGAATTTGGTCGAGATTTGTCGGCCTCTTCCTTTATCTTAACGCCAAATTGACTGAGAAGACTCGCTTCCAATGCATCCATGTCAATGACCCCTTCGTTGGCAGTTATAGGTCTGGCGTTTGGTGAATCTACGTTGAAATCAACTTGTAATTGCTGAGCATAACAAGCACTGTCATCTGCTTCGACTATTTCTACCTGATCTTGGGCATTCCACAAGATTACTTTCTGATGCACTGCTGACGAAATTGCCCCAACAACATGATTCCAATCCCTACCAAGTAATAGGTTACAGCTTGACTTGGCGGGGATTATCACAAACAGTGTCATCCTTTCGACGGTGCCAACTTGAATATTCAACAAAATGACGCCATCTGACGGAGAAGTTTTGCCACTGAAATCAGTGACGACCAAATTTGTGGAATTAAATCTGACCGATCCTTCCCTAGCTTTTTGAACATTGCTCTTGGCATCAGATTCACAGCAGTTCCCCTGTCAATTAAAACCCTGTTGGTAGGTCTTCCATCTATTATGGCCTTTACATGCAAAGGCCTCAAATGGTTTCTTTCCTCAATGGTGGGCTTCTCTAACTGGGCTACGTTGTCGAATATGGTAACCAAGTTCTCTTGAACGTACATCCAAAAATCGCCTGGATCTCTATTATTGTTGACGACATCATCATCGTCGGAGAAGTCAACTTCGAGATATCCCTCATATTCTGCTGGGATGAACGAAATCATTCCTATCTTCATTCTCATACTTAGTTCCAGTATAATTTCGTTTTCTGGATCTTCTTTCAAGAATACACCTCCAACCATTCTGCCATGATTTCTTCTTAAATCACCCTCGTCATCTGATCCTGACCTATCTGACAGAGGTCGGGCCATGCCTGCACCATAGTTGTCTAATGCCTTAATGATATCAGCTAGATCTTCATTTTGGCTATGCGTGTCCATGTCTTTACTGATGTTTATGTCATCATTTGGATCATTCAATGATTCGATGACAACATCGAAAGACAATTCTTTTTTGGTCAAGTCGCATTCAGACTTGAACGTTGCCAACTGTTGTTCTTGCATTCTTGCATCAACCTCATTCTCGAGCCCCGCAACCTTTTCCATGTCTACCAAACCGACAGGCCATTTGCCTGTGGATTTTGTTGGTGGTGATGCCATCTCTAAGGCCTTCGTCTTCTGCGACTTAGGCATATTTTGCCTGACCTGATTAACAGGCACCTTCATGTCAACTTCTATTTGGTGAGCCTTTATCACGCTTTTCATTTTGACATCTCCACTCTTGTCAGCCTTATTTTCAGCCACTACCATCAAGCAACCAGTATCCTGTGAAGGCAATTCCTTTATAACGATGTCCCTTTGCTTGGAAAACTTTTTCTTTTGAGCCTGTCGGAACCTTTGTAGTCTTCTCTTCTGGCTTTTAGATATAGCTGACTGATTCGACGGTCCTAACAAACCAGATCGTGTCATCTGAGTGTTCTGAGCTAATTGCCCCCTTCGGTAATCCTTATTACAGAAGGGTCGATTACGATCGTTGAACTTATTTCTTCTGACCCATTTCTTCTTTCGTAATTCGGGATAACAGGTCATGGCAGAATTCATTACCCATCGATCCACCATTACGTTGGACGGGGGCTTCCTAGTCTTGACGGAATTGAACACTCCACCGACAGACTTTTAACTTCCCACTGATTCTCTGTTTGACTCTTCAACCCAACCTCCAGTGTTATTTTGTCTAGGTCTTGTCTAATACGTATGTTGCTGACGACTACCTGTCTGCCTGTTGACAACATGCGTAGCACTTCTGTGAACAGTATTAGACCCAGCATGGCTGCTCGGGTGTGAGAACCTGCCTTGACTATTTCCATCACGAGACTCAGTTCTATCTTGTGGGTGATATGATGGTGTCTTCTGCACCGTTGCCTTCTTGGCAGCAGCATCGTCATAAAATCCTTCACATTTTGGACAAACTTTGAAGATACCACCAGATTTCTTGCGTGTCATGAAGTCGACAAGCGGTTCCCCTGGCTTTGGATAGATATCAAATGAATCTGTCACGTCCATCTGAATATTCTGTCCAGCTCTTATATTGACCATGCCTATTCCCATAGGGACTTGGCGGTCAGTTTTGTTAACTTCAAGACCGAATGGTTATGTATCAATCTTCATGTCTGGTTTCTTGTTTGAAAACTTTAGTCTTCCTTCTGTCAAACCTTTCTGAATGATGTCCCTGAAATGCATACAGTCGTTAGTTACATGACCAAAAGTATTATGAAACTTACAATACTTCCGATCTTTTATTTCATGGGCTTTCAATAGCCTATGATCATCTGACAACTTTAACTGCTTATCTTTAAGCAGTATGTCAAATATTTGGTCGGCTTTGGTCACGTCAAATGTATACACTTTCTTATTGATGAAAGGAATCCTTTTTCTGGCCCTTGCAGGCCTCAAGGCTTGACATGTCTAAGGGGGACCAGTTTTCAATTCAACATAGTCTACCTCATATTCTTTAGAATTATTGCCCTCTTCATCGGAATCACTACATCCGACAAAATTAATCTTTTCTCTTTTGAGGAATTTCCTCTGCTTGAAAACCTTTTCGGCCTTCAGTTGTTCAATTTGTCAGACTTTGTCACCCAACTGGGCAAGATCAATTAGGTGTTGGTTGACCAATTTCTTCCTAATGTGATAATCTAGACCCCCGGCAGCAATCTTCACTATTTGTCTCAGGGATAAGGGTGAAGACCCGACTCCTCATTTGACGGAATCGGGCAAGGTAATCATCGACATACTCTTTATTCATTCTTTTAATGCCAAATAAGTCTGCCAACCCAATTTTCAGGTCACCCCTAAAGAATTGATCATGAAAGCTCCTCTCTAATTAATTCCAGGAATGTATGGAATTAGGTCTCAGGGTTAAAAACCAAGAAAAAACATTATTAGTTAATGAACTAGGAAAGAACTTCATTTTTAGCCCCTCCTCTAAAGCCAAGTCTCCAAATTCGGTCGTATATCGGGCAATGTACTCGACAATTGATTCTCCACTTTCCCCCGAGAATTTTGACAATTTGGTTATTTTGTATCCGCGAGGCATTTCTGCCTGTTGGACCCAATCAGGAAATGTCGATGCAAACAATGGTTGATTGGCATAACCTATATTAAAACCAAACCTATTCAATGCTTGCTCGACAATTTGGTTAACATTATGGTTTAGAACATTTTGACGAAGCGCTCCAAGAGCACCCTGGTTTATAACAAAATCTTCGTCTTCCTCTGGTTGTAGAATATGTACATTTCCACATCTCAAAGGGACTCGACGATGTGGCCGTGGCCACTCGTCATCTTGTTCGAATCCGTAAAGTTGGATAACTTGTGGTTGTTCAACCTATGGTTGGTTATTCTGACCTTGGTTGACATTCCTATTGACATTTCTATTGGGATTTCTATTGGCATTTTCGTTATCGTCTGGGGCTAACACGCCCAAGGCTCTATTTAACCTACGTATCTTATTTGCTAATGTCAAGCATGCATTATTCGTGTTTTCAATCAATGGCGTAATCACTGTACTCATTTGTTGAGTAAGTGTATTCACCATGTCAAAGTTACTATAATCAATTTGTTGTCGAACATTGACTAATGTAGCCTCTGACAGACCAACAATATTTTGCGGGGGTTGTCTAAATGGGGATACTTGTGGCCTTACTACTGGTCGCTCTTGTCGAGTATGGGTCATCACCACTGACCCTGTTATCCCATTCGCTTGACCGGGGATTTGCCCCCCAGTCGACGGTCCGGCCTGTCCAGATGTATGGGCGACCATCGTTACTCCATTTGGATATGGTATGTATGCAAATGGGGTATATGGGTTGGCAGCGATCGAACCGTAAGGCATTCCATACAAAGGTTGTGGCAGAGGTTGCGTAGTCCCTCTTAGGTTTGAAATCACAACACTCCATGGAGACAATCCAGTATTTGGCGGATTTATTTGTTGTAAAACTGGGGAAGTTGGTGACGGGAGTGTTCCTTGGCCAACTTCGTCAAACCTATTGACAATTTGAGCATAGGAAACGCCTCTTCTCGCCACTAAACTATTAGTGCTATTATTTCCTGCATTAGTAGCGTTAGCCATGGTTGCAAGAATATTATCAACTGGCGTAACAGTTATAGGATTAGCATCCACCGTTGACATAGCAGCGTTAGTGCTGACTACACCTGTATTACTTGCACTACTCATATTCACAGGGTTTTGGTAATTAGATGACGTTTGAATCACTCTCCCACTCTGTAGACGCATACAATCAATTTGCATGTCAGAGTTCGTGATACTATACGAGTTACTCTAAACTCGCCCCACCTGGCGTGCCAATTTGTTAACTTGGTTTTTTGGTTTCTGACCAAAATTCCTTCGTTGCAAATAATTAAAGATCAAACGAGTGTGGGACCTACAAGTTATGCGGTAATCTCGTCAAGAATAGGTATGAACTGTCTGCCAAGTATGAATTTGACAAGTTAGTCAAATCTAGTAATATACTGGCAAGGACTTGATGCTATAGCAAGTATATGAGTTTGAAAATAGTGTTTAAAATTATCGTAAATAATGAAAGGTAAATTTGAAATTTAAAAGATGAAGGTAGTTTCTATTGTAGAAAATAACTTCGTAATCGAACTAAGTTTATAACGAACAAGAGACAAAAGTCTTGAAAAGAAAGGTTAAGTAAAATAAAATCTAAGAATAGAAATTACTTGCGAAAAGTAAAAGAAATTAGAATAATAATTTGAGAGGAATACTAGAAATAATGAAGAACAAGTGAAGAACTTGAAAGACATAACCAGTATTGTAATGGGTTTTCATATTGAATTGAAATAAGAAGGGTTGAGGGAATACTTGAATGTTATCCGTCGATCTGCTGTGTGATCAGGATGTCTAGGATGTGTATCAAGTAACCGACCCCTTTTTACATTGTGTTTACAAGTATTTATAGGCAAATAAAGTAACTACTTATTACTAACTTCCTATCTTAATGACTGTCACGTATCTTGGCGGTTTCTAAACATAAATTTGAACTGCTTGTCAAACAACTTTGGTAACTGCTCAATTCCTTAAACTGCTCCGTGTCAACTTGATTGTCTTTGATGGTTTGGCTGCTTGACAACTTGTATTGATAACCTTTTTGTCGGATCAGGGACTTAGCCAATTTCTTCACTTGTATATGATGTCAATGGTGTTTTAGCTAAAGCCAAAAGGAAGCATGATAACAGGGAAGATGAAAGGCTTTCCAAATATCGGGAAATCCCAAATATGACTAAAGAATATTTTGACAGCTTAAAGGCTCCTTTTCCTGACCCTGTGCCTATTCCTTGTGCCCCTTTTGGTTTAGCCGATTCACATCCAGGGAAGCCGACGAGGGAAGTAACTTTATCTTTCTAGAGAGCGTAAGTGCTTATGTTGACCCCTTTGAAAAGCCAAATCTAGTTACCTTCGCTCGTTGGTTTCTCCAATCTGATGACGACTTTATATTCCTTTCGTGAATACTAACTTATAACCCAGGTACTTATTAGTCAAACAAGTATCTATTTTCTTTTCTTCTTCGCTGACAGTTGACTTATTCATGTTTTCATTGACAGTTGTTCCTCTTGACAAACCTCTTCCTGGGAAATCCAAGGCTGACGTGTCAGCAGAAGAAGTATCTGAAGATAACGATGATGAGGATGATGACTTGATCCCTGTGAAGACCAAGACTGGCAAGAAAGGATCACGATCGGCCAAAGTTCCTGTCCCTACGACTAAAACGACTAGAGGGACCAAGAAAAGAAAAGGAAAAGCTCCAGTCTCTGATTCCCCCTCCAAGAGATCAAAATCTGTCAAGATTTCTTCTATCTCAGCAGATTATGATGCTGTCAAGACTTCAACCAAACCCAAAGACATCATTGTTGGTTCATCCAACAATTCTCCTTCTGATCAGTCCAAGGTAATCCTTATGACTGGTTTGTCGGATTAAACAGATTTATCCATAATCTCTACATTTCTTTTCCACTTTGACAGAAAAAGAAAGTTGTCCAACCTACTGAAGAAGCACAGGAAGCAGGCGTGGACATTGATTTGGTGTCTTCAGACTCCAATATGGTTACTTTTCATCATCCTGTCACTTTTCCATATATATTACATTTATGTCTCACTCTGTTTCTTTTATTAGGAAAAAACTTCCCAGGGTGAGGACTTAATGACCATCCGTGAAATTGTCAACAAAATTGTCGAACCAACAAATATTCCTGATCCAGAGGTACAAGACAATTTACTTGCAATCTCCCTTGATTTAATTATTTTAATTCCGACTCATTGATTTTTTTCTTTTATAGGTTGAAGAAACTTTAGAGCACTTGGCTCCATAGGGTGAAGTTCTGACAAAAGATCCTCTAGGCTCTAAATCCATTCAGGAAATGCCTCCAAGTTCTCAACAACCTGAGCTGACTGCTCAGACTACAACTTCTGTAGCTGACCAACCAGTCGAAGCTACTTCCATCATCGAGATTCCTGATAAGGATATTGATATGGAAGCTTTATTGGTAGAATCAGTGTCCATTGCTCTTCCTCCACCACCAGTCAGACTTCTAACTACTAAATCTCCTGAGCCTAAGCCTGCTCTTCATTTCAATACTTGGATCAACATGTTGGCAGAGGTTAGCCGGAAAGAATCTACCTTTTCTGCCAACTCTTCGTCAACCCAGTACGACTCCAACGACTCTCGAGTCATCAATCTTATGCATGATTTGACAGCTCTTCTTGGAAACTCTTTTAACACTCTTTACTCTGATGTTAACATTCAACAAGAGTTGTCAAGACTGATTAAAGAGATTACTCCTCTTCATTCCAATCTTCCTATGTCGGGCCACACTCAGTTCCTTTCAATCTACAAATTTTGGAACATTTCTCTCAAAAGTTAGAGAAAATGTCCTCGTTCATTCCTTCTTATGAAGAGGAGGAAAATACTAAGGATAATCTCTTGGCCAAGTTCCAAGGTTTGGATGTTTCTAAACAAAAAGAGATCGACCTCATCTTGACAGGCACTCAAACCAAAGAATCCCTTCTGGAATATCGGAAAAGATTGCTGGCAGAGATTGAATTGACAGATAAAAAATGCACCACGTTTGACAAGGCTCAGGAAAAGAGAAGAGACAAAGTCAAGGCTATTGATGACGAATATGTCCAACTTGGCCAAAGAGCCGAAACTGTGGTTGGCAAACTTCGTGCTCTACAGCCTGACTATGATGCTGCAATTGCTGACAAAGCTAATCTTGCTTTTGCATGGGACCAATTGTCTCTCGACGTCAACTTGGACATGAATCAGTCGTTGTAATTTTCTTTTCTGTCAGCCAAATTCTATAATTCTGATACTTATTTTTTATTGTCTATTCAATGCGAATAACTCTTGGTTTACCTGCATGTTTATTCATCGTTTAATGTAACTTCTTTTTTCCAATAAGTTTCATAACTCATCTCTGTTCAAATTATAATTAATGTTGTGATGAGTTTCAAAACATCGGAAAATTTCTTGCATTTAATTTCTTGTCTCCCCCAATCGGTTATAAATAGTGAGGTTTGTAACTCTTAACATTTCTAAACTTGAAACTCATTACTCAAATAAGCCATGTTTTTATCAGGAACAAACCCCCTTTTATTCTTCTTGCTTCCTCCATGGGAGCCTGGGTTTATAACCTTTGAACCTCAGAGTCAAGGTCTCTGTCTTGATGGTCGTTTTCTAACTAAAGACCAGTAACCAACGTAATGGGCACGGTAGAGATCAGCAACCAACGTAACCACTCGAGCTGACCACCGTTGCCCACCTCTGGTTAGAGTAGACTTGAAACAGAACGGGTGCGTCTGTTTCCAGTTCTATCATCTTCTTCTCAGGGGTGGTTATCTCCCCTGGTGTTGTTCTTACTTCACCATAAGCAACAACCACCTTCTGGGTTGAATAATGGTGAGATCTGCTCGTGCCAGATTTTTTTTTTACTTTGCGCACCCTCGACATATGAAGCAGATGAAATCTCATCAAAAAGGGAACGAAACCTCAACAAATTAGATTGCACTGCTGCATTGTCGAAGAGTGGGGAGACAAATCTACTAATTCCATCAGAGTTTTGGTCTCTTAGTCAAGTGTTAGGAATAAGTTAACCTCGTTTGGCAATTTGTATTTTTTCCAAATACTGACTAATTTAGATTGACAACTTGTACTTTTGACAATGTATGGTTATATTGCCAAGTTAGCGAATAAAATATTCTCATTTCCTTTCACTTTTTGTCAATCTTTACTTCCAGAATTGCCGATTTATATTTCTTCAAATACTTCCCACTAATTGAATTAATTCTTAGGCTCGTATTGACATTGACAAGTGCATAAGCATTTCCAGAAAATACTTTGGAAAGCTTAAATGGTCCTTCCCATTTTGGTGACCACTTACCATATTCCTGGCAACGTTTATCCATGGGAAAAATAACTTTCCATACTAAATCATCCACTTTAAATGATTTAAATTTAACTAGACTATTATAGAATTTTGTAATTCTTTCTTTCTGTCGAATCAAATTTTCCAATGCAACCAATCTTTCATCACTTAATTCATCTAATTCATCCAACATAGCATTCCAATATTGGTCGACAGGCAAGTCATCTTGCCTTTGAATACGAGTTGATTGAAGATTAATTTCGACAGGTAACACATGATCTTGCCCGTATACTAACCTAAATGGTGATGTCCCCATCGACTGTCGAGGTGAACTCCTATATGCCCAAAGTATTTGATCATGGGTGTTATGCCAATTTTTAGGCTTTCGACCTACATGCTTTTTAATAAGGCCAATGATAATTTTATTCGCGGCCTCGACTTGACTATTGACCTGTGCATAGTATGGGGTAGATGTTAGCATCTTTATATGCCTAGAACTTGCATATTCTACAATCTTCTTACCGGTAAAAACTGACCCTTGGTTAGTTGTCAAGGTTTGTGGTATTCCAAACTGACAAACAACGTGATTTTCAATAAAGTTAATTACATCTCTTTGAGTGACTGCTTTAAATCAAACTTCTTCCACCCACTTGGTCAAATAATCGACTCCAACTAAAATGAACTGATGTTCTTTCAACGAAGAAGGATGTATTTGGCCAATTAAATCCAAGGCCCATCCTCTGAATGGCCAAGGCTTAACAATAGAATGTAATTCGCTGGCTGGGACATTTTGTATGTGGCCATGTTTCTGGCATTGCTCACAAGACTTGGCAAACAGAATGCAATCTTTCACAATAGTTGGCCAATAATACAAACTTCATCGAAGTACCCATTTCATTTTTTCACCTGCTTGTTGGGCTCCGTATATACCTTGGTGAACCTTTGACAAAGCTAAATAAGCATCTAGCTTGCTCACTTAAGCATTTGTGTAAAGTTCCGTCAACATATCTTGTATGTAGTAGTCCACCTTGCATAGTATAATTCAATGTCGTATATTTTATCCTTCTATCTGCATTTTGACTTGGATTTTCCAAATAATCAATTATTGGCATCCTCCAGTCATTCGGCAGGATTACATCATTGACTAAGACATCTCTTTCTTCCTGTGGATATAATAATTCTCTAATCTCCATTAATCCTGACAAGGTCTTTTGAGATATCTTGTACCCTGACGCCATTTGGGCTAACTCATTAGCTTCTTGATTCAATACCCTGGGGATACTTTAACAACTACGTCATCGAATTTTCTCATTAACTTACTTGCTATAATGCAATATTTGGTCAAGTTATAATTGACACACTTGTATTCTTGGGTAAGTTGTTTAATAATCAACTGAGAATCCCCAAAGATATGCACATCTCGTGCTTTCATCTCCATTAGTATCTCTAATCTGATAATCAAAGCTTCATACTCAGCTTCATTGTAAGAACATGGATACTTAAGCTCAAACATGAACTTAGTAGGAGTTCCTTGTGGAGTCACGATTTAGATTCATACTCCACTACCTCCTTGATGCCTTGATTCATCAAAGTAAAGTTTTCAAGGTTGTAAACTGACAAAGTTTATTTCCGGCACATCCAATCCTGGATGTTCTACCAAGAAGTCGGCAACTGCCTGACCTTTGACAGCTTTGGCTGGCACGTAATGTAAAGAATATTCCGATAAAGCAATGGTCCATTTACCAATACACCCATTAAGGACTAGTTTTGGCAACATATACTTTATTACATCAGTCTTAGAAATTACTAATGCATTACAAGGCATCATATAATATTTGAGTTTGGTACAAGAAAAATACATTGCTAGACATAATTTCTCTATAGCACTACATCTTTTCTCAGCATCATTGAGAACTCTGCTTAGATAATACACGGCCCTTTCGACATTGTCATAGTCATCCTGGGCCAAGAGACATCCTATAGTATCTTCAGATGCTGATATGCACAACTTCAACGGTCGACTAGGCATAGCAGGCATCATGACCGGTGGATTGACTAAGTATTGCTTGATATGGTCAAAAGCTTCTTGGTGACAAGATTCCCATATGAAACTTTGTTCTGCTTTCAACTTGACCAATGGTGCAAATACTCTTGTTCTTCCTGACAAATTCGATATAAATCTTCGCAGAAAGTTAACCTTTCCTATGAAGGACTGTAATTCCTTCTTATTTGTCGGTGTTGCGGCTTCCATAACTGCTTTGACTTTATTTTTGTCCAACTCAATTCCTTTCTTATAAACTAAAAAGCCCAAGAATTGGGCAGCCGATACTCCAAAGCTGCATTTCTCTGGGTTCATTTTGAGGTTGTGTCTTCTCATCCTTTCAAACCCTTGCTTCAGGTGCTCTAAGTGGTCATCTTTAGTTTTTGATTTGACAACCACATTATCAATGTATACTTCTATAAATTTCCCAATCACATCATGGAAAATAGTATTCATTGCTCGTTAATAGGTGGCTCCTGCATTCTTTAAACCGAAAGGCATGACAATCCATTCATATGTACCAATTGCTCTTGGACACTTGAAGGCAGTCTTTGAGACATCTTCTTCGGTTATAAATATTTGATTATAACCTGCATGGCCATCCATACAACTTAAAATTTCATTTCCTGATGCTGAGTCGACGAGCATGTCGGCTATTAGCATCAGATATTCATCTTTAGGGGTAGCAGTATTTAGTGTTGGAACCAAAGTGGTATTGGATTTAATAATCCCTCAGTTTTGATGCTAACAAAAGGATTAAATTTACTTGAAAAAGTGATAGTTGAAATCTAACATGTGCCTTCAGTTATGCAGGAACACTTTAATATGTAAAATAAACTTGGGATAAGTTCAAATTGAAAAATACGCGTCCACCCTTGTAGACGGGCTACTCAAGTTCTTTGGTAAAGTTGCTTAGTCATTTAAATAAGTAGACTGGTTTTCTTAAGTAGACGAGGCTCTAAATATTTACTAGATAAATACCTAAATAACTTGTTAGGTACAGCAAGTCCAAAGACTTGAAAATAAGCGCGTCCATCTTGCCACGTAAGCAAACAGAAGTAATTAGTTGAAGAAAATGAACTAAAACACAAAGTAATCTAGTAGACGAACTCTAACCGCCACGTCACTAGACAGAGATCTTTATAACTCATTAAGGAATAGCAAGTCCGAAGACTTGATAGATAAGAAGATATGCCACATCATCAGACGAGCTAAGTAAAATATAGAACAGACTTGGACTGTCATATAAATGAGTAGACGTAGTTTTTTTTTAGACGTGCTCCATCTTCGAATGAATTAAATGCAATCCGAATCTCTTATATTTATTTCAAATGATTAATATTTATTTCATTAGAATATTTGTTCTTCATATTTGTTTTATCTGCTTTAATGTTTCACCTTGTTGTAAAAGAAACATAGTACAATCAAGAAATGCAAAAATCAGAATCATACAAATAAGATACTGCAAAACGATCTGTACGATGACAACTCTATGACTGAAAAAGCTGGATTATACACAAAAGAGGAACAACAAGTGCTCAAGTTGCAATACTCAGAGGAGTGAACCTCCAAATTCATGCTACCTCAATAACCAAGAGTACTATTCAGCATTACTACAATCAAGCTATCAGTCACAACGGATATCATGCATTAAATGCTATATCTAAATGGGATTATTCAAAGTAACCATTGAAGAAATACAAGTGAAGAAGAATGTCACTATAAATTGAAGACCTCAGATACTGAAGAATAACTCTTGCCTGCACAATCTTGCTAGCTGAACTTTTGCCATTTGATAATCATTCATTCCATTATTCTTTCAAGAGCAAGAGTCTGTGTTCTTTAGTTTGAATATTGTTGTAATATTCAACTTATCTTAAACTGTCATATTCTCACACATAGAGAGTTTAGAAGATCAAACATTAAATCTCTTTGTTAGAGTTAGGGCCTGAAGAGGCTTGGTAAGAAAGGAATACTTGTAGCCTGGAGATGTGTTGAATACTTGGTTGTAATCTATTTGGAGAAATAGTGGATAAATCCTTCAAGTCGAAGGGACTGGACGTAGCTCTTGGTTGGAAGAGAGTGAACCAGGATAAAATCTCTTGCGTGAATCAT
The DNA here is from genome assembly GCA_030762895.1 of Sophora flavescens. Lineage (NCBI taxonomy): Eukaryota > Viridiplantae > Streptophyta > Magnoliopsida > Fabales > Fabaceae > Sophora > Sophora flavescens. Next base: position 95,821,896 of record CM061068.1, on the reverse strand, counting down.
CTATCCCCAAACTCTTCAGTTTTATTTGCTTATACTAACTGTAGGGTTTTGAAATTGCTTTTGTTAAAGTCTTTTAAAAAGGATCTTTGTCTATGTGTGTGTTTCTGTTTCAAATCTCTTTGAGTGCAAAAACTGTTTTAAAGGTTGTTTTTGAAAATTATTAACAAACACAATTCAACCCCCTTCTTGTGGTTGCTTGTGTCAACTTCAGTTTTAGATTTCTAAAATCTATGCATACCATCATTTTGCCATTCTTTTTAATAACATGAACTACGTTAGAAATTCAATCGACATACCTGGTTGTTCGAATGAACTTTGGTTTAAGCAGTCTCTCTACTTCCTCTTTGATTTTATGCACCACCTCTGGGGCAAATCTTCTGCTCGTCTGTTTGACAGGTTTGCAATCCTCCCTGGGTGGTAACCGGTGTTCGACGAGATGCCTGGTTAAACCAGGAATTTCATCGTAGTCCCATGCGAAGCAATATTTATACTCTGCAATTAGTCTGAAAAGTTTTTGTTTGAAATCCTCTGGCAGAAAAACACTCACAAAGATAGGCCCTTTCTTTTCCTCCGTACCTAAGTTTATTTCTTCCAGGGGATCCTCCACTTCCATATTTTGCTTAACTTCGGCTCCCTTAACAAAATCCAATGGGTCGTCGTCAAAGGTACAATCCGGTGACACACTTTCTGAAGTGTGTACTTCTTTGTCGGCCAGATAGGCCGACAATCTTCTCGGTTGTATTTCAAGGCTCATTGTCGGAATTTGACCGAGATTTATCGGCCTCTTCCTTTATCTTAACGCCAAATTGACTGAGAAGACTCGCTTCCAATGCATCCTTGTCAATGACCCATTCGTTGGCAGTTATAGGTCTGACGTTTGGTGAATCTACCTTGAAATCAACTTGTAATTGCTGAGCATAACAAGCGCTGTCATCTGCTTCGACTATTTCTACCTAATCTTGGGCATTTCACAAGATTACTTTCTGATGCACTGTTGACGAAATTGCCCCGATAGCATGAATCCAATCCCTGCCAAGTAATAGGTTGTAGCTTGACTTGGTGGGGATTATCACAAACAGTGTCATCCTTTCGACGGTGCCAACTTGAATATTCAACAAAATGACGCCATCTGACGGAGAAGTTTTACCACTGAAATCAGTGACGACCATATCTGTCGGAATTAAATCTGACCGATTCTTTCCTAGCTTTTTGAGCATTGCTCTTGGCATCAGATTCACAGCAACTCCTCTATCAATTAAAACCCTGTTGGTAGGTCTTCCATCTATTATGGCCTTTACATGAAAAAACCTCAAATGGTTTCTTTCCTCATTGGTGGGCTTCTCTAACTATGCTATATTGTGGAATATGGTAACCAAGTTCTCTTGAACGTACATCCAAAAATCGCCTAGATCTCTATTATTGTTAACGACATCATCGTCGTCGGAGAAGTCAACTTCTAGAGATATCCCTCATATTCTGCTGGGATGAACGAAATCATTCCTATCTTCATTCTCATACCTGGTTCCAGTATAATTTCATTTTCTGGATCTTCATCCAAGAATGCACCTCCGACCATTTTGCCATGATTTCTTCTTAAATCACCCTCGTCATCTGATCCTGACCTATCTGACAGAGGTCGGGCCATGCCTGCACCATAGTTGTCTAATGCCTTAATGATATCAACTAGATCTTCATTTTGGCTATCCGTGTCCATGTCTTTACTGATGTTTGTGTCATTACTTGGATCATTCAATGCTTCGATGACAGCATCGAAAGACAATTCTTCTTTGGTCAAGTCGCATTCAGGCTTGAACGTTGCCAACTGTTGTTCTTGCATTCTTGCATCAATGTTGAGTCACCGGTAAGTGTACCGGGTTGTCGCAAGTAATAAAATAAATACGGTAAGTAACTACCGAGGTCGAACACAAGGATTGGGCTACCAATTCTACCAATTCGCAAGAAGTTCGATAAGTTTGGCCAAGTAACAGCAAGTGGTTGAGAATAGAGAGAAAATAGGGTCGCAATTCAAATAAACAAATCAATTATAAATCAAGAATTAAGATCTGGAATTAAATATCTAAGGTCACAAATCCACCTACCCAATCATGCATAGTACCCAAGTGATGATGATTCTCTCCCTAAGTTCAATTACAATGTCAACAAGGACCCCCAAATTCTCCTAATGACACTGTCGTGCTCAATAGTACGTATTCAACGATTGAATTAATTACTTACTAGATCTAATAACCCAATCATCAAACTCAATTAAATCTGGCTCCTATAAGGTTGCACCGATCTCCTATTCACTCTCGTGCAATATTTGATCAATGATCCCAATTCAAGTTCTAAACGCAAATTGCCTACTAAGCCTCATCAACGTTAACAAGTCAATCACGCATGCATATGATTAATGCAATAAATTCAGAATTGGAAAACAATAATTGAGACAAAGGAGAGAAATATACATCACATTGAATCTACAACGTCATGGGAGGTTTCATTGATCCCTTAGACAAGGGGATTAGCTCCTCATGCTTGTAACAAGACACAAGCAATCGGAATTCATCGTGAATGTACAATAGAAAAAGAAAATAAGGAGATGCAGCTCCCGAGAACAAGGAATCGCCTCAAAACGCTCTACAACAAGTGGAGAATCAAAAGTCTTTCAATCTGCCCCTAAATTAGCAACTTATAATCTTCAGATTTTGCACCCGCTCGCGAGGCGAATATTAAAAGTGGCGCGCTTTCAAAATTGGATTCTCGCGAGGCGAGACTTCAAATGCTAGTCTGTCACGGCCGTGACCTTCATCACGGCTAGGCCGTGATGGTCTCTGTCCTTCAGGGTCTTCTCACCCCATGCTGGTCTTCAGGATTCGCGAGGCGAGTATCCTCTCACGGGGCGAGACAGAAAGGATGACTGTTGCTGCTCAGCTGGTCTTCAGGCTCGCGAGGCGAGTAGCCTCTCGCGGGGCGAATATTTCCAGAATTGCAATTTCCACTGTTTTCTTCATTCCCTTGACTCCAAGAGCTTCACTTTTAACCTGAAACAGAAAAAGGAAACGATAAGCATAATCCTACTCAAAATAAACTAAAAACTACTACAAATACATAAAACAATTCAAAGTCTAACTTAGGAACAAAACAAGGCCAATTTGGGAGATTAGCGAGGGTGACTCACCCAATTAGGCACAAAATATACCCCTTTTCTAGCTGGAAACTAGATGAGCCAGAGGCTGATCAATCAACCTCCTTCTCGAGCCCCGCAACCTTTTCCATGTCTACCAAACCGACAAGCCATTTGCCTGTGGATTTTGTTGGTGGTGATGCCATCTCTAAGGCCTTCTTCTTCTACAACATAGGCTTATTTAGCCTGACCTGATTAACAGGCACCTTCATGTCAACTTATATTTGGTGAGCCTCTATCACGCTTTTCATTTTGACATCTCCACTCTTGTCAGCCTTATTGTCAGCCACTGCCATCAAGCAACCAGTATCCTGTGAAGGCAATTCCTTTATAACGATGTCCCCTTGCTTGGCAAGCTTTTTCTTTTGAGCCTGTCGGAACCTTTGTAGTCTTCTCTTCTGGCTTTTAGATATAGTTGACTGACTCGACGGTCCTGACAAACCAGGTGGTGTCATCCGAGTGTTATGAGCTAATTGCCCCCTTCGGTAATCCTCATTCCAGAAGGGTGGATTACGATCGTTGAACTTATTTCTTCTGACCCATTTCTGCTTTCGTAATTTGGGATAACAGGTCATGGCAGAATTTCTTACCCATCGATCCACCATTACATTGGGCGGGGGCTTCCTAGTCTTGACGGAATTGAACCCTCCACCGACAGACTTGTAACTTCCCACCGATTCTCTGACTGGCTCTTCTACCCAACCTCCAATGTTATTTTGTCTAGGTCTTGTCTGATACGTATGTTGCTGACGACTACCTGTCTGCCTGTTAACAACATGCGTAGCACTTCTGTGCACACTATTAGACCCAGCATGGCTGCTCGGGTGTGAGAACCTGCCTTGACTATTTCCATCACGAGACTCAGTTCTGTCTTGTGGGTGATATGATGGCATTTTCTGCCTCGTTGCCTTCCTGGCCGCAGCATCGTCATTAAATCCTTCACATTTTGGACAAACTTTGAAGATACCACCAGATTTCTTGCGTGTCATGAAGTCGACAAGCGGTTCCCCTGACTTTGGATAGATATCAAATTAATCTGTCGCGTCCATCTGAATATTCTATCCATCTCTTATATTGACCATGCCTATTCCCATAGGGACTTGGCGGTCAGTTTTGTTAACTTCAGGACCGAATGGTTCTGTATCAATCTTCATGTCTGGTTTCTTGTCTGAAAACTTTAGTCTTCCTTCTGTCAAACCTTTCTGAATGATGTCCCTGAAATGCATACAGTCGTTAGTTACATGACCAAAAGTATTATGAAACTTATAATACTTCCGATCTTTTATTTCATGGGCTTTCAATAGCCTATGATCATCTGACAACTTTAACTGCTTATCTTTGAGAAGTATGTCAAATATTTGGTCGGCTTTGGTCACGTCAAATGTATACACTTTCTTATTGATGAAAGGAATCCTTTCTCTGGCCCTTGCAGGCCTTAAGTCTTGACATGTATAAGGGGGACCAGTTTTCAATTCAACATAGTCTTCCTCATATTCTTTAGAATTATTGCCCTCTTCGTTGGAATCACTACATCCGACAAAATTAATCTTTTCTCTTTTGAGGAATTTCCTCTGCTTGAAAACCTTTTCGGCCTTCAGTTGTTCAATTTGTCGGACTTTGTCACCCAACTGGGCAAGATCAATTAGGTGTTGGTTGACCAATTTCTTCCTAATGTGATAATATAGATCCCCGGCAATAATCTTCACTATTTCTGCCTCAGGGAAAGGGGTGAAGCAACGACTCCTCATTTGACGGAATCGGGCAAGGTAATCATCGACAGACTCGTTATTCATTGTTTTATTGCCAAATAAGTCCGTCAACCCAATTTTTAGTTCACCCCTAAAGAATTGATCATGAAAGCTCCTCTCTAATTGATTCCAGGAATGCATGGAATTAGGTCTCAGGGTTGAAAACTAAGAAAAAGCATTATTAGTTAATGAACTAGGAAAGAACTTCATTTTTAGCCCCTCCTCTAAAGCCAAGTCTCCTAATTCGGTCGTATATCGGGCAATGTGCTCGACAGTTGATTCTCCACTTTCCCCCGAGAATTTTGACAATTTGGTTATTTTGTATCCTCGAGGCATTTCTGCCTGTTGGACTCAATCAGGAAATGTCGATGCAAAAATGGTTGCTTGGCATAACCTATATTAAAAATAAACCTATTCAATGCTTGCTCGACAACTTGGTTAACATTCTGGTTTAGAACATTTTGACGAAGCGCTCCAAGAGCACCCTAGTTTATAACAAAATCTTCGTCTTCCTCTGGTTGTAGAATATGTACATTTCCACATCTCAAAGGGACTCGACGATAGGGCCGTGGCAGCTCGTCATCTTGTTCGAATCCGTCAAGTTGGATAACTTGTGGTTGTTCAACCTGTGGTTGGTTATTCTGACCTTGGTTGACATTCCTAGACATTTCTATTGGGATTTCTATTAGCATTTTGGTTATCGTCTGGGGCTAACACGCCCAAGGCTCTATTTAACCTACGTATCTCATTTGCTAATGTCAAGCAATGATTATTCGTGTTTTCAATCAATGGCATAATCACTGTACTCATTTGTTGAGTAAGTGTATTCACCATGTTAAAGTTACTAGAATCAATTTGTTGTCGAACATTGGCTAATGTAGCCTCTGAAAGACCAACAATATTTTTCGGGGGTTGTCTAAGTGGGCTTACTTGTGGCCTTACTTCTGGTCGCTCTTGTCGAGTATGGGTCATCACCACTGACCCTGTTATCCCATTCGCTTGACCGGGGATTTGCCCCCCAGTCGACGGTCCTGCCTGTCCAGATGTATGGGCGACCGTTGTTACTCCATTTGGATATGGTATGTTGTTGTGACGCCGGCAAGTGTACCGGGTCGTCGCAAGTAATAAAATAAACACGGTAAGTAATTACCGAGGTCGAACTCAGGGATTGGGCTACCAATTCGACTAATCCGCGGGAAATCCGATACGTTTGGTCAAGTTACAGAAGGTGGTTGAGAGAGAGAAGAGAGAATAGGATCGAAATTCAATTAACAAATCTAATAAACTAATTAACTAAAAATTCTGAAATTAAAATATCCAAGGTCTCAAATCCACCTACCCAATCATGTATAGTTCCCAAGTGATGATGTATTCCTCCCTAGGTTCAATTACGATATCAACCGGGATCCCCAAATTCTCCTATATCCACTGTCGTGCTCAATAGGACGTATTCGACAATTGGATTAATTACTTGCAGGTCTCATAATCCTAATCTCGAATTCTGTTAATTCTTGTTCCCTATAAGGTTGCACTAATCTCCTAAATCCACTGTCGTGTTTATTATTCAATTAGTGATTCCAATTCAAGTTCTAAAACGTGAATCGCCGTTCGGCCTCAAACACGTTAACTAGTCAATCACGCAACACATATGACCAACGCAATCAAATCAGAATTGGAAAACATAAATTGAGAGAAGGGAAGAAAAACATACATCACATTAACACTATACCGCCATGGGCGGCTTCATTGATCCCTCGGACGAGGGGATTAGTTCCTCATGCTCATAGACAAACAATCGGACATAATCTCCATTGTAAAATAAAAAGAAAAAGGGAGACGCAGCTCCAAAGAGAAACAAGGATTCGTAACTAAACTGCCCTAAACAAGTGGCTAACAACTCCCTCCAATTTTGATCTGAAACAGCCTTTAAATAAGGATTCTGATTTCTGTCCTCTCGCGGGGCGAACATCACTTCGCGAGGCGAATTTTAGTTTTGGCGCGCATCCAAATTTGGATTCTCGCGAGGCGAGAGTATCTTTCGCGGGGCGAGGCTTCAATTCTAGGCTGTGACCTGCATCACGGCTGGGCCGTGATGGTTTCTGACTTCCTGGCCTTCCTGATTCGCGAGGCGAGAAGATTGTTCGCGGGGCGAACCAGAGAGCTGACTGTTGCTGCTTTATTCTGATGTTCAGGTTCGCGAGGCGAGCAGCCTATTCGCGGGGCGCTCCAGAATGGTGACTGTTACTGCTTATTTGATGTTCAGGCTCACGAGGCAATCATCCGCTCGCGAGGCGAGTGTCTCCAGAAGTGCTTTTTCCACTGCCTCTTGACTTTCCTTGATTCTCAGAGCTTCACTTATTGACCTGAAAACACCAAAAGCAAACAAAAGCGTAATTCTATCCAAAATAAGCTAAAAACTACTCAAAAGACACAAAACGAGTCAAAGTCCAACTTAGGAACAAAGCAAGGTAAATTTGGGAAAAAAACGAGTGAACTCGACTGATTGGCACATAAACCCTAGTTCATCTAGTCATAAAACTAGATAAGCCAGAGGCTTATCAAAACACCCCAAACTTAAACCTTGCTTGTCCCCAAGCAAGCTAAAACTCAAAAACGACTCAAGACTTGGCAAGCCTAAAGGAATCAATCGATTTCGCACAAATTTCATGCAATCAAAACAGTTTTTTTCCAATGATCTCCCCCCTTTACATCAATGTAATCCCCACATTCATTTACTTTAAACAATTGAGAATTTATCATTCATGCCATCATTACTCTAAGTTGAGGCTCAAAGATACACACAAAGGAAGACCACCTATTTCAAACAATTGCCTTCCTCACAAGGGCATTTAGTATTTCACTCATTCGCTCAAGTTTGTCTAGGCTATCAACTTTTCACTCACTTTCACATATCAAGAGCACTTCCCATGAATTTGATTTTTATCTCAAAAATGGTTCCCACGAAAACATGCATGCAACATCAGAAGGTCTTTTAAAGGTTGTAATGGGGCCTGGCTAAGGTAGGATATTCAAGGATATTAGGCTTAAGTCCCTAGGAACTAAGAGAGCATGAGCATTAAACACATTTTCCACTCAAATTCCTTTTTCCATTTTTCTTTTTGCCTCGGGTGACTACAACCTTTTCCTTGCTATTTTTTTTTTGTTCTGTTTTGCCCCATTTCTTTTGGCAATATTGTTTTTTTTATTTTTATTTTTATTTTTTATTTTTTTTATTTTTTTTATCAACCTTTATTTTTATTTTTCTCACCTCCAATATGACACATCACCTTGTAGCCACCCCAAACTTAGTTCCTGACAACCATTTTCTTGCTACGCTTCCATGCTCTCCTAATCCTAAGATTGGGTTAACATGGTTTTTCAGATTTTGGCTTGTACTATAGGGTCATCAAGAAACAATAGGTCAATTAGGCTCAATGTGGCTAACTAGGGAACATGCATTAGGGATGGTCCTTTTTAGGCCAAGTAGTTATTCAAAGAAAATTGCCTAAATCATTTGATGCAACACATAGACATGCAAACCATAAAGAGATTCAAGCAAATCTGGGAAAGTGCAACTTAACAGTGATTCACACATTCAAAAACAGAGTTGGAGGCTCAAAATCCTCACCTGGACATTTTGCAAATTGTTTGACCGAGATACGATTCCTAGTGTGTGCACCCCCTCACCCCAAACTTATCATAAATCAAGTAATCACAATAAAGTTTTCAATTTTTTCACATGGGGATCAACTTTTCTAAATTCAGAACCTAGGGGGAAATCATTAATGGTCAAATAATTCATGCAATCAATCTATGCTCAATTTAATCAAAATCCAACAAGCTTGCCGACACGACATTCATACACAAACTCTTGATCTTCTCAAATTATTCAAGAGCGACAAACAAAAACAAAACAAAAATCAAAAACAAAACAAAAGTTAGGAAAAGAGAGGGATACCTAGCTTGGGTTGCCTCCCAAGTAGCGCTTGTTTAACGTCCCGAGCCTGACTTATTAAGAAGCATCCACCTGGATCCCATAGTCTGTGGTACAAAGGCCAAGAGATGCTCACCATGTGAGATTTTCCACCCGGATCAAATGGTAATTGGAGTGGAGATTGTAGCAGCAGTATGACTTTATCCTCAACTCCACCCAGCCAGTGTGTGAAAACTCCATTGACCTTTGTAATTATGAATTCACTTCCTCTCGGGTCAAATGGTGTTTTCTCGAGGAAGTGTGCCAGACGAGTGGGAGGGTCTAACTCACCCATGTCCACACATGCATGTAAGCCAACATAGTTATCCAATGCATTAATTTCAGGTTGCTTGGCAAGCATGGTGGAATCCCCTACCACTTTATCCACATTTTGATCTCTACCCCCTTGCTCCATTGCCTTGTCCTTTGCCAACTCCTCTTCCTTAGGTTGCTCTTCCTCAACATGTGGTTGTTCCTGGGCCTTGTCGCTTGTCAATTCCTTTTCCTCCGGTTGTTCTTCCTCAACATGTGGTAGTTCTTCCTCAACTCCCCGAGAACTAGTTACATCCCAGTCATATCCCAACACCCCACTGCTTCTAGTTGTTGTGGCATTGCATTGGTTCTTAGGGTCGTTCTCGGTATCAACTGGGAAAGTCTCTGGGGGATGCTCATTTAGTTGCCTTGCGAGTTGGGCAATCTTCATCTCTAATGCCGCATTCGCCTTCTCAAATGATGTGGCCATCTTATCAATGGCTGCGTTTGTATTGATTGACACTTTCTCAAGTGTCGCACTCAACTTCTCAAAAGCCAACTCCCAAGGTTGTCTTCCACCATTCTCGTTGAGGTTGTTGTTGCCAATTTTGTTGAGGTTGTGGTTGCCGAGGCTAGACCATCGTCAGCATTACTCCAAGCGAAATCCGGATGGTCTCTACTCATATCACCCCAATACTGATTCTGACTCTGATAGTTGTTCTAGGGCACGCTGTCATAGAAATTATGCCATGGTTCCACATATTCTTGAGAGAAGTAGAACAGACAACTCCAAGTGTCATGGTTCCCACTACAATATTCGCAACCCGGAAGCATTCCTTCGTGTACCTCGCATACAAAACAAGGCAAGACCAAGTGGAATCAAAGAAGTAGAGAGAGATAATGGTGAATAAAAATAAAATAATAGAAAATAAAATAAAAATTAGCTTAACCAAACAATCAAGTTTCCTAAAAATTAGGAAAATTGGTGTGCCAATCCCCGGCAACGGCGCCAAAAACTTGTTGTGACGCCGACAAGTGTACCGGGTCGTCGCAAGTAATAAAATAAACACGGTAAGTAATTACCGAGGTCGAACTCAGGGATTGGGCTACCAATTCGACTAATCCGCGGGAAATCCGATACGTTTGGTCAAGTTACAGAAGGTGGTTGAGAGAGAGAAGAGAGAATAGGATCGAAATTCAATTAACAAATCTAATAAACTAATTAACTAAAAATTCTGAAATTAAAATATCCAAGGTCTCAAATCCACCTACCCGATCATGTATAGTTCCCAAGTGATGATGTATTCCTCCCTAGGTTCAATTACGATGTCAACCGGGACCCCCAAATTCTCCTATATCCACTGTCGTGCTCAATAGGACGTATTCGACGATTGGATTAACTACTTGCAGGTCTCAAAATCCTAATCTCGAATTCTGTTAATTCTTGTTCCCTATAAGGTTGCACTAATCTCCTAAATCCACTGTCGTGTTTATTGTTCAATTAGTGATTCCAATTCAAGTTCTAAAACGTGAATCGCCGTTCGGCCTCAAACACGTTAACTAGTCAATCACGCAACACATATGACCAACGCAATCAAATCAGAATTGGAAAACATAAATTGAGAGAAGGGAAGAAAAACATACATCACATTAACACTATACCGCCATGGGCGGCTTCATTGATCCCTCGGACGAGGGGATTAGTTCCTCATGCTCATAGACAAACAATCGGACATAATCTCCATTGTAAAATAAAAAGAAAAAGGGAGACGCAGCTCCAAAGAGAAACAAGGATTCGTAACTAAACTGCCCTAAACAAGTGGCTAACAACTCCCTCCAATTTTGATCTCGCTTGACCTTTAAATAAGGATTCTGATTTCTGTCCTCTCGCGGGGCGAACATCACTTCGCGAGGCGAATTTTAGTTTTGGCGCGCATCCAAATTTGGATTCTCGCGAGGCGAGAGTATCTTTCGCGGGGCGAGGCTTCAATTCTAGGCTGTGACCTGCATCACGGCTGGGCCGTGATGGTTTCTGACTTCCTGGCCTTCTTGATTCGCGAGGCGAGAAGATTGTTCGCGGGGCGAACCAGAGAGCTGACTGTTGCTGCTTTATTCTGATGTTCAGGTTCGCGAGGCGAGCAGCCTATTCGCGGGGCGCTCCAGAATGATGACCGTTACTGCTTATTTGATGTTCAGGCTCGCGAGGCAATCATCCGCTCGCGAGGCGAGTGTCTCCAGAAGTGCTTTTTCCACTGCCTCTTGACTTTCCTTGATTCTCAGAGCTTTACTTATTGACCTGAAAACACCAAAAGCAAACAAAAGCGTAATTCTATCCAAAATAAGCTAAAAACTACTCAAAAGACACAAAACGAGTCAAAGTCCAACTTAGGAACAAAGCAAGGTAAATTTGGGCGAAAACGAGAGTGAACTCGACTGATTGGCACATAAACCCTAGTTCATCTAGTCATAAAACTAGATAAGCCAGAGGCTTATCAAAACACCCCAAACTTAAACCTTGCTTGTCCCCAAGCAAGCTAAAACTCAAAAACAACTCAAGACTTGGCAAGCCTAAAGGAATCAATCGATTTCGCACAAATTTCATGCAATCAAAACAGTTTTTCTCCAATGATCTCCCCCCTTTACATCAATGTAATCCCCACATTCATTTACTTTAAACAATTGAGAATTTATCATTCATGCCATCATTACTCTAAGTTGAGGCTCAAAGATACACACAAAGGAAGATCACCTATTTCAAACAATTGCCTTCCTCACAAGGGCATTTAGTATTTCACTCATTCGCTCAAGTTTGTCTAGGCTATCAACTTTTCACTCACTTTCACATATCAAGAGCACTTCCCATGAATTTGATTTTTATCTCAAAAATGGTTCCCACGAAAACATGCATGCAACATCAGAAGGTCTTTTAAAGGTTGTAATGGGGCCTGGCTAAGGTAGGATATTCAAGGATATTAGGCTTAAGTCCCTAGGAACTAAGAGAGCATGAGCATTAAACACATTTTCCACTCAAATTCCTTTTTCCATTTTTCTTTTTGCCTCGGGTGACTACAACCTTTTCCTTGCTATTTTTTTTTTGTTCTGTTTTGCCCCATTTCTTTTGGCAATATTGTTTTTTTTTTATTTTTATTTTTATTTTTATTTTTTTTATTTTTTTTATTTTTTTTATCAACCTTTATTTTTATTTTTCTCACCTCCAATATGACACATCACCTTGTAGCCACCCCAAACTTAGTTCCTGACAACCATTCTCTTGCTACGCTTCCATGCTCTCCTAATCCTAAGATTGGGTTAACATGGTTTTTCAGATTTTGGCTTGTACTATAGGGTCATCAAGAAACAATAGGTCAATTAGGCTCAATGTGGCTAACTAGGGAACATGCATTAGGGATGGTCCTTTTTAGGCCAAGTAGTTATTCAAAGAAAATTGCCTAAATCATTTGATGCAACACATAGACATGCAAACCATAAAGAGATTCAAGCAAATCCGGGAAAGTGCAACTTAACAGTGATTCACACATTCAAAAACAGAGTTGGAGGCTCAAAATCCTCACCTGGACATTTTGCAAATTGTTTGACCGAGATACGATTCCTAGTGTGTGCACCCCCTCACCCCAAACTTATCATAAATCAAGTAATCACAATAAAGTTTTCAATTTTTTCACATGGGGATCAACTTTTCTAAATTCAGAACCTAGGGGGAAATCATCAATGGTCAAATAATTCATGCAATCAATCTACGCTCAATTTAATCAAAATCCAACAAGCTTGCCGACACGACATTCATACACAAACTCTTGATCTTCTCAAATTATTCCAGAAGCGACAAACAAAAACAAAACAAAAATCAAAAACAAAACAAAAGTTAGGAAAAGAGAGGATACCTCGCTTGGGTTGCATCCCAAGTAGCGCTTGTATAACGGCCCGAGCCGGACGTATTAAGAAGCATCCACCTGGATCCCATAGTCTGTGGTACAAAGGCCAAGAGATGCTCACCATGTGAGATTTTCCACCCGGATCAAATGGTAATTGGAGTGGAGATTGTAGCAGCAGTATGACTTTATCCTCAACTCCACCCAGCCAGTGTGTGAAAACTCCATTGACCTTTGTAATTATGAATTCACTTCCTCTCGGGTCAAATGGTGTTTTCTCGAGGAAGCGTGCCAGACGAGTGGGAGGGTCTAACTCACCCATGTCCACACATGCATGTAAGTCAACATAGTTATCCAATGCATTAATTTCAGGTTGCTTGGCAAGCATGGTGGAATCCCCTACCACTTTATCCGCATTTTGATCTCTACCCCCTTGCTCCATTGCCTTGTCCTTTGCCAACTCCTCTTCCTTAGGTTGCTCTTCCTCAACATGTGGTTGTTCCTGGGCCTTGTCGCTTGTCAATTCCTTTTCCTCCGGTTGTTCTTCCTCAACATGTGGTAGTTCTTCCTCAACTCCCCGAGAACTGGTTACATCCCAGTCATATCCCAACACCCCACTGCTTCTAGTTGTTGTGGCATTGCATTGGTTCTTAGGGTCGTTCTCGGTATCAACTGGGAAAGTCTCTGGGGGATGCTCATTTAGTTGCCTTGCGAGTTGGGCAATCTTCATCTCTAATGCCGCATTCGCCTTCTCAAATGATGTGGCCATCTTATCAATGGCTGCGTTTGTATTGATTGACACTTTCTCAAGTGTCGCACTCAACTTCTCAAAAGCCAACTCCCAAGGTTGTCTTCCACCATTCTGTTGAGGTTGTTGTTGCCAATTTTGTTGAGGTTGTGGTTGCCAGGCTAGACCATCGTCAGCATTACTCCAAGCGAAATCCGGATGGTCTCTACTCATATCACCCCAATACTGATTCTGACTCTGATAGTTGTTCTAGGGCACGCTGTCATAGAAATTATGCCATGGTTCCACATATTCTTGAGAGAAGTAGAACAGACAACTCCAAGTGTCATGGTTCCCACTACAATATTCGCAACCCGGAAGCATTCCTTCGTGTACCTCGCATACAAAACAAGGCAAGACCAAGTGGAATCAAAGAAGTATAGAGAGATAATGGTGAATAAAAATAAAATAATAGAAAATAAAATAAAAATTAGCTTAACCAAACAATCAAGTTTCCTAAAAATTAGGAAAATTGGTGTGCCAATCCCCGGCAACGGCGCCAAAAACTTGTTGTGACGCCGACAAGTGTACCGGGTCGTCGCAAGTAATAAAATAAACACGGTAAGTAATTACCGAGGTCGAACTCGAGGATTGGGCTACCAATTCGACTAAAACGCGGTAAATCAGATACGTTTGGTCAAGTTACAGAAGGTGGTTGAGAGAGAGAAGAGAGAATAGGATCGAAATTCAATTAACAAATCTAATAAACTAATTAACTAAAAATTCTGAAATTAAAATATCCAAGGTCTCAAATCCACCTACCCAATCATGTATAGTTCCCAAGTGATGATGTATTCCTCCCTAGGTTCAATTACGATGTCAACCGGGACCCCCAAATTCTCCTATATCCACTGTCGTGCTCAATAGGACGTATTCGACGATTGGATTAATTACTTGCAGGTCTCATAATCCTAATCTCGAATTCTGTTAATTCTTGTTCCCTATAAGGTTGCACTAATCTCCTAAATCCACTGTCGTGTTTATTGTTCAATTAGTGATTCCAATTCAAGTTCTAAAACGTGAATCGCCGTTCGGCCTCAAACACGTTAAATAGTCAATCACGCAACACATATGACCAACGCAATCAAATCAGAATTGGAAAACATAAATTGAGAGAAGGGAAGAAAAACATACATCACATTAACACTATACCGCCATGGGCGGCTTCATTGATCCCTCGGACGAGGGGATTAGTTCCTCATGCTCATAGACAAACAATCGGACATAATCTCCATTGTAAAATAAAAAGAAAAAGGGAGACGCAGCTCCAAAGAGAAACAAGGATTCGTAACTAAACTGCCCTAAACAAGTGGCTAACAACTCCCTCCAATTTTGATCTGAAACAGCCTTTAAATAAGGATTCTGATTTCTGTCCTCTCGCGGGGCGAACATCACTTCGCGAGGCGAATTTTAGTTTTGGCGCGCATCCAAATTTGGATTCTCGCGAGGCGAGAGTATCTTTCGCGGGGCGAGGCTTCAATTCTAGGCTGTGACCTGCATCACGGCTGGGCCTGATGGTTTCTGACTTCCTGGCCTTCCTGATTCGCGAGGCGAGAAGATTGTTCGCGGGGCGAACCAGAGAGCTGACTGTTGCTGCTTTATTCTGATGTTCAGGTTCGCGAGGCGAGCAGCCTATTCGCGGGGCGCTCCAGAATGATGACTGTTGCTGCTTATTTGATGTTCAGGCTCGCGAGGCAATCATCCGCTTGCGAGGCGAGTGTCTCCAGAAGTGCTTTTTCCACTGCCTCTTGACTTTCCTTGATTCTCAGAGCTTCACTTATTGACCTGAAAACACCAAAAGCAAACAAAAGCGTAATTCTATCCAAAATAAGCTAAAAACTACTCAAAAGACACAAAACGAGTCAAAGTCCAACTTAGGAACAAAGCAAGGTAAATTTGGGCGAAAACGAGAGTGAACTCGACTGATTGGCACATAAACCCTAGTTCATCTAGTCATAAAACTAGATAAGCCAGAGGCTTATCAAAACACCCCAAACTTAAACCTTGCTTGTCCCCAAGCAAGCTAAAACTCAAAAACAACTCAAGACTTGGCAAGCCTAAAGGAATCAATCGATTTCGCACAAATTTCATGCAATCAAAACAGTTTTTCTCCAATGATCTCCCCCCTTTACATCAATGTAATCCCCACATTCATTTACTTTAAACAATTGAGAATTTATCATTCATGCCATCATTACTCTAAGTTGAGGCTCAAAGATACACACAAAGGAAGATCACCTATTTCAAACAATTGCCTTCCTCACAAGGGCATTTAGTATTTCACTCATTCGCTCAAGTTTGTCTAGGCTATCAACTTTTCACTCACTTTCACATATCAAGAGCACTTCCCATGAATTTGATTTTTATCTCAAAAATGGTTCCCACGAAAACATGCATGCAACATCAGAAGGTCTTTTAAAGGTTGTAATGGGGCCTGGCTAAGGTAGGATATTCAAGGATATTAGGCTTAAGTCCCTAGGAACTAAGAGAGCATGAGCATTAAACACATTTTCCACTCAAATTCCTTTTTCCATTTTTCTTTTTGCCTCGGGTGACTACAACCTTTTCCTTGCTATTTTTTTTTTGTTCTGTTTTGCCCCATTTCTTTTGGCAATATTGTTTTTTTTAATTTTTATTTTTTATTTTTTTTATTTTTTTTATTTTTTTTATCAACCTTTATTTATATTTTTCTCACCTCCAATATGACACATCACCTTGTAGCCACCCCAAACTTAGTTCCTGACAACCATTCTCTTGCTACGCTTCCATGCTCTCCTAATCCTAAGATTGGGTTAACATGGTTTTTCAGATTTTGGCTTGTACTATAGGGTCATCAAGAAACAATAGGTCAATTAGGCTCAATGTGGCTAACTAGGGAACATGCATTAGGGATGGTCCTTTTTAGGCCAAGTAGTTATTCAAAGAAAATTGCCTAAATCATTTGATGCAACACATAGACATGCAAACCATAAAGAGATTCAAGCAAATCCGGGAAAGTGCAACTTAACAGTGATTCACACATTCAAAAACAGAGTTGGAGGCTCAAAATCCTCACCTGGACATTTTGCAAATTGTTTGACCGAGATACGATTCCTAGTGTGTGCACCCCCTCACCCCAAACTTATCATAAATCAAGTAATCACAATAAAGTTTTCAATTTTTTCACATGGGGATCAACTTTTCTAAATTCAGAACCTAGGGGGAAATCATCAATGGTCAAATAATTCATGCAATCAATCTACGCTCAATTTAATCAAAATCCAACAAGCTTGCCGACACGACATTCATACACAAACTCTTGATCTTCTCAAATTATTCAAGAGCGACAAACAAAAACAAAACAAAAATCAAAAACAAAACAAAAGTTAGGAAAAGAGAGGGATACCTAGCTTGGGTTGCCTCCCAAGTAGCGCTTGTTTAACGTCCCGAGCCTGACTTATTAAGAAGCATCCACCTGGATCCCATAGTCTGTGGTACAAAGGCCAAGAGATGCTCACCATGTGAGATTTTCCACCCGGATCAAATGGTAATTGGAGTGGAGATTGTAGCAGCAGTATGACTTTATCCTCAACTCCACCCAGCCAGTGTGTGAAAACTCCATTGACCTTTGTAATTATGAATTCACTTCCTCTCGGGTCAAATGGTGTTTTCTCGAGGAAGCGTGCCAGACGAGTGGGAGGGTCTAACTCACCCATGTCCACACATGCATGTAAGTCAACATAGTTATCCAATGCATTAATTTCAGGTTGCTTGGCAAGCATGGTGGAATCCCCTACCACTTTATCCGCATTTTGATCTCTACCCCCTTGCTCCATTGCCTTGTCCTTTGCCAACTCCTCTTCCTTAGGTTGCTCTTCCTCAACATGTGGTTGTTCCTGGGCCTTGTCGCTTGTCAATTCCTTTTCCTCCGGTTGTTCTTCCTCAACATGTGGTAGTTCTTCCTCAACTCCCCGAGAACTGGTTACATCCCAGTCATATCCCAACACCCCACTGCTTCTAGTTGTTGTGGCATTGCATTGGTTCTTAGGGTCGTTCTCGGTATCAACTGGGAAAGTCTCTGGGGGATGCTCATTTAGTTGCCTTGCGAGTTGGGCAATCTTCATCTCTAATGCCGCATTCGCCTTCTCAAATGATGTGGCCATCTTATCAATGACTGCGTTTGTATTGTTTGACACTTTCTCAAGTGTCGCACTCAACTTCTCAAAAGCCAACTCCCAAGGTTGTCTTCCACCATTCTGTTGAGGTTGTTGTTGCCAATTTTGTTGAGGTTGTGGTTGCAGTGCTAGACCATCGTCCGCATTACTCCAAGCGAAATCCGGATGGTCTCTACTCATATCACCCCAATACCGATTCTCGACTCGATAGTTGTTCTAGGGCACGCTATTGTCATAGAAATTATGCCATGGTTCCACATATTCTTGAGAGAAGTAGAACAGCACAACTCCAAGTGTCATGGTTCCCACTACAATATTCGCAACCCGGAAGCATTCCTTCGTGTACCTCGCATACAAAACAAGGCAAGACCAAGTGGAATCAAAGAAGTAGAGAGAGATAATGGTGAATAAAAATAAAATAATAGAAAATAAAATAAAAATTAGCTTAACCAAACAATCAAGTTTCCTAAAAATTAGGAAAATTGGTGTGCCAATCCCCGGCAACGGCGCCAAAAACTTGTTGTGACGCCGACAAGTGTACCGGGTCGTCGCAAGTAATAAAATAAACACGGTAAGTAATTACCGAGGTCGAACTCAGGGATTGGGCTACCAATTCGACTAATCCGCGGGAAATCCGATACGTTTGGTCAAGTTACAGAAGGTGGTTGAGAGAGAGAAGAGAGAATAGGATCGAAATTCAATTAACAAATCTAATAAACTAATTAACTAAAAATTCTGAAATTAAAATATCCAAGGTCTCAAATCCACCTACCCAATCATGTATAGTTCCCAAGTGATGATGTATTCCTCCCTAGGTTCAATTACGATGTCAACCGGGACCCCCAAATTCTCCTATATCCACTGTCGTGCTCAATAGGACGTATTCGACGATTGGATTAATTACTTGCAGGTCTCATAATCCTAATCTCGAATTCTGTTAATTCTTGTTCCCTATAAGGTTGCACTAATCTCCTAAATCCACTGTCGTGTTTATTGTTCAATTAGTGATTCCAATTCAAGTTCTAAAACGTGAATCGCCGTTCGGCCTCAAACACGTTAAATAGTCAATCACGCAACACATATGACCAACGCAATCAAATCAGAATTGGAAAACATAAATTGAGAGAAGGGAAGAAAAACATACATCACATTAACACTATACATTTACGGGCGGCTTCAGTGATCGCTCGGACGAGGGGATTAGTTCCTCATGCTCATAGACAAACAATCGGACATAATCTCCATTGTAAAATAAAAAGAAAAAGGGAGACGCAGCTCCAAAGAGAAACAAGGATTCGTAACTAAACTGCCCTAAACAAGTGGCTAACAACTCCCTCCAATTTTGATCTGAAACAGCCTTTAAATAAGGATTCTGATTTCTGTCCTCTCGCGGGGCGAACATCACTTCGCGAGGCGAATTTTAGTTTTGGCGCGCATCCAAATTTGGATTCTCGCGAGGCGAGAGTATCTTTCGCGGGCGAGGCTTCAATCCTAGGTCTGTGACCTGCATCACGGTGGGCTCGATGGTTTCGACTTCCTGGCCTTCCCGATTCGCGAGGCGAGAAGATTGTTCGTGGGCGAACTGCAGAGCCGACTATTTGCTTGCTTTATTCGATGTTCAGGTTCGCGAGGCGAGCAGTCTATTCGCGGGCGCTCAGAATGATGACTTGTCGCTTATTTGATGTTCAAAGCTCGCGAGGCAATCATCCGCTTGCGAGGCGAGTGTCTCCAGAAGTGCTTTTTCCACTGCCTCTTGACTTTCCTTGATTCTCAGAGCTTTACTTATTGACCTGAAAACACCAAAAGCAAACAAAAGCGTAATTCTATCCAAAATAAGCTAAAAACTACTCAAAAGACACAAAACGAGTCAAAGTCCAACTTAGGAACAAAGCAAGGTAAATTTGGGTAAAACGAGAGTGAACTCGACTCGATTGGCACATAAACCCTAGTTCATCTAGTCATAAAACTAGATAAGCCGGAGGCTTATCAAAACACCCCAAACTTAAACCTTGCTTGTCCCCAAGCAAGCTAAAACTCAAAAACAACTCAAGACTTGGCAAGCCTAAAGGAATCAATCGATTTCGCACAAATTTCATGCAATCAAAACAGTTTTTCTCCAATGATCTCCCCCCTTTACATCAATGTAATCCCCACATTCATTTACTTTAAACAATTGAGAATTTATCATTCATGCCATCATTACTCTAAGTTGAGGCTCAAAGATACACACAAAGGAAGATCACCTATTTCAAACAATTGCCTTCCTCACAAGGGCATTTAGTATTTCACTCATTCGCTCAAGTTTGTCTAGGCTATCAACTTTTCACTCACTTTCACATATCAAGAGCACTTCCCATGAATTTGATTTTTATCTCAAAAATGGTTCCCACGAAAACATGCATGCAACATCAGAAGGTCTTTTAAAGGTTGTAATGGGGCCTGGCTAAGGTAGGATATTCAAGGATATTAGGCTTAAGTCCCTAGGAACTAAGAGAGCATGAGCATTAAACACATTTTCCACTCAAATTCCTTTTTCCATTTTTCTTTTTGCCTCGGGTGACTACAACCTTTTCCTTGCTATTTTTTTTTTGTTCTGTTTTGCCCCATTTCTTTTGGCAATATTGTTTTTTTTAATTTTTATTTTTTATTTTTTTTATTTTTTTTATTTTTTTTATCAACCTTTATTTATATTTTTCTCACCTCCAATATGACACATCACCTTGTAGCCACCCCAAACTTAGTTCCTGACAACCATTCTCTTGCTACGCTTCCATGCTCTCCTAATCCTAAGATTGGGTTAACATGGTTTTTCAGATTTTGGCTTGTACTATAGGGTCATCAAGAAACAATAGGTCAATTAGGCTCAATGTGGCTAACTAGGGAACATGCATTAGGGATGGTCCTTTTTAGGCCAAGTAGTTATTCAAAGAAAATTGCCTAAATCATTTGATGCAACACATAGACATGCAAACCATAAAGAGATTCAAGCAAATCCGGAAAGTGCAACTTAACAAAGTGATTCACACATTCAAAAACAGAGTTGGAGGCTCAAAATCCTCACCTGGACATTTTGCAAATTGTTTGACCGAGATACGATTCCTAGTGTGTGCACCCTCACCCCAAACTTATCATAAATCAAGTAATCACAATAAAGTTTTCAATTTTTTCACATGGGATCAACTTTTCTAAATTCAGAACCTAGGGGGAAATCATCAATGGTCAAATAATTCATGCAATCAATCTACGCTCAATTTAATCAAAATCCAACAAGCTTGCCGACACGACATTCATACACAAACTCTTGATCTTCTCAAATTATTCAAGAGCGACAAACAAAAACAAAACAAAAATCAAAAACAAAACAAAAGTTAGGAAAAGAGAGGGATACCTAGCTTGGGTTGCCTCCCAAGTAGCGCTTGTTTAACGTCCCGAGCCTGACTTATTAAGAAGCATCCACCTGGATCCCATAGTCTGTGGTACAAAGGCCAAGAGATGCTCACCATGTGAGATTTTCCACCCGGATCGGTAATTGGAGTGGAGATTGTAGCAGCAGTATGACTTTATCCTCAACTCCACCCAGCCAGTGTGTGAAAACTCCATTGACCTTTGTAATTATGAATTCACTTCCTCTCGGGTCAAATGGTGTTTTCTCGAGGAAGCGTGCCAGACGAGTGGGAGGGTCTAACTCACCCATGTCCACACATGCATGTAAGTCAACATAGTTATCCAATGCATTAATTTCAGGTTGCTTGGCAAGCATGGTGGAATCCCCTACCACTTTATCCGCATTTTGATCTCTACCCCCTTGCTCCATTGCCTTGTCCTTTGCCAACTCCTCTTCCTTAGGTTGCTCTTCCTCAACATGTGGTTGTTCCTGGGCCTTGTCGCTTGTCAATTCCTTTTCCTCCGGTTGTTCTTCCTCAACATGTGGTAGTTCTTCCTCAACTCCCCGAGAACTGGTTACATCCCAGTCATATCCCAACACCCCACTGCTTCTAGTTGTTGTGGCATTGCATTGGTTCTTAGGGTCGTTCTCGGTATCAACTGGGAAAGTCTCTGGGGGATGCTCATTTAGTTGCCTTGCGAGTTGGGCAATCTTCATCTCTAATGCCGCATTCGCCTTCTCAAATGATGTGGCCATCTTATCAATGACTGCGTTTGTATTGATTGACACTTTCTCAAGTGTCGCACTCAACTTCTCAAAAGCCAACTCCCAAGGTTGTCTTCCACCATTCTGTTGAGGTTGTTGTTGCCAATTTTGTTGAGGTTGTGGTTGCCAGGCTAGACCATCGTCAGCATTACTCCAAGCGAAATCCGGATGGTCTCTACTCATATCACCCCAATACTGATTCTGACTCTGATAGTTGTTCTAGGGCACGCTGTCATAGAAATTATGCCATGGTTCCACATATTCTTGAGAGAAGTAGAACAGACAACTCCAAGTGTCATGGTTCCCACTACAATATTCGCAACCCGGAAGCATTCCTTCGTGTACCTCGCATACAAAACAAGGCAAGACCAAGTGGAATCAAAGAAGTAGAGAGAGATAATGGTGAATAAAAATAAAATAATAGAAAATAAAATAAAAATTAGCTTAACCAAACAATCAAGTTTCCTAAAAATTAGGAAAATTGGTGTGCCAATCCCCGGCAACGGCGCCAAAAACTTGTTGTGACGCCGACAAGTGTACCGGGTCGTCGCAAGTAATAAAATAAACACGGTAAGTAATTACCGAGGTCGAACTCAGGGATTGGGCTACCAATTCGACTAATCCGCGGGAAATCCGATACGTTTGGTCAAGTTACAGAAGGTGGTTGAGAGAGAAGAGAGAATAGGATCGAAATTCAATTAACAAATCTAATAAACTAATTAACTAAAAATTCTGAAATTAAAATATCCAAGGTCTCAAATCCACCTACCCAATCATGTATAGTTCCCAAGTGATGATGTATTCCTCCCTAGGTTCAATTACGATGTCAACCGGGACCCCCAAATTCTCCTATATCCACTGTCGTGCTCAATAGGACGTATTCGACGATTGGATTAATTACTTGCAGGTCTCATAATCCTAATCTCGAATTCTGTTAATTCTTGTTCCCTATAAGGTTGCACTAATCTCCTAAATCCACTGTCGTGTTTATTGTTCAATTAGTGATTCCAATTCAAGTTCTAAAACGTGAATCGCCGTTCGGCCTCAAACACGTTAAATAGTCAATCACGCAACACATATGACCAACGCAATCAAATCAGAATTGGAAAACATAAATTGAGAGAAGGGAAGAAAAACATACATCACATTAACACTATACCGCCATGGGCGGCTTCATTGATCCCTCGGACGAGGGGATTAGTTCCTCATGCTCATAGACAAACAATCGGACATAATCTCCATTGTAAAATAAAAAGAAAAAGGGAGACGCAGCTCCAAAGAGAAACAAGGATTCGTAACTAAACTGCCCTAAACAAGTGGCTAACAACTCCCTCCAATTTTGATCTGAAACAGCCTTTAAATAAGGATTCTGATTTCTGTCCTCTCGCGGGGCGAACATCACTTCGCGAGGCGAATTTTAGTTTTGGCGCGCATCCAAATTTGGATTCTCGCGAGGCGAGAGTATCTTTCGCGGGGCGAGGCTTCAATTCTAGGCTGTGACCTGCATCACGGCTGGGCCTGATGGTTTCTGACTTCCTGGCCTTCCTGATTCGCGAGGCGAGAAGATTGTTCGCGGGCGAACCGCAGAGCCGATCATTCTTGCTTTATTCTCGATGTTCGGGTTCGCGAGGCGAGCAGCCTATTCGCGGGCGCTCCAGAATGATGACTGCTTCGCTTATTTGATGTTCGAGCTCGCGAGGCAATCATCCGCTTGCGAGGCGAGTGTCTCCGTAAGTGCTTTTTCCACTGCCTCTTGACTTTCCTTGATTCTCAGAGCTTCACTTATTGACCTGAAAACACCAAAAGCAAACAAAAGCGTAATTCTATCCAAAATAAGCTAAAAACTACTCAAAAGACACAAAACGAGTCAAAGTCCAACTTAGGAACAAAGCAAGGTAAATTTGGGCGAAAACGAGAGTGAACTCGACTGATTGGCACATAAACCCTAGTTCATCTAGTCATAAAACTAGATAAGCCAGAGGCTTATCAAAACACCCCAAACTTAAACCTTGCTTGTCCCCAAGCAAGCTAAAACTCAAAAACAACTCAAGACTTGGCAAGCCTAAAGGAATCAATCGATTTCGCACAAATTTCATGCAATCAAAACAGTTTTTCTCCAATGATCTCCCCCCTTTACATCAATGTAATCCCCACATTCATTTACTTTAAACAATTGAGAATTTATCATTCATGCCATCATTACTCTAAGTTGAGGCTCAAAGATACACACAAAGGAAGATCACCTATTTCAAACAATTGCCTTCCTCACAAGGGCATTTAGTATTTCACTCATTCGCTCAAGTTTGTCTAGGCTATCAACTTTTCACTCACTTTCACATATCAAGAGCACTTCCCATGAATTTGATTTTTATCTCAAAAATGGTTCCCACGAAAACATGCATGCAACATCAGAAGGTCTTTTAAAGGTTGTAATAGGGCCTGGCTAAGGTAGGATATTCAAGGATATTAGGCTTAAGTCCCTAGGAACTAAGAGAGCATGAGCATTAAACACATTTTCCACTCAAATTCCTTTTTCCATTTTTCTTTTTGCCTCGGGTGACTACAACCTTTTCCTTGCTATTTTTTTTTGTTCTGCTTTTGCCCCATTTCTTTTGGCAATATTGTTTTTTTTTTTTTATTTTTATTTTTATTTTTTTTTTTTATTTTTTTATTATTTTATCAACCTTTATTTTTATTTTTCTCACCTCCAATATGACACATCACCTTGTAGCCACCCCAAACTTAGTTCCTGACAACCATTCTCTTGCTACGCTTCCATGCTCTCCTAATCCTAAGATTGGGTTAACATGGTTTTTCAGATTTTGGCTTGTACTATAGGGTCATCAAGAAACAATAGGTCAATTAGGCTCAATGTGGCTAACTAGGAACATGCATTAGGGATGGTCCTTTTAGGCCAAGTAGTTATTCAAAGAAAATTGCCTAAATCATTTGATGCAACACATAGACATGCAAACCATAAAGAGATTCAAGCAAATCCGGGAAAGTGCAACTTAACAGTGATTCACACATTCAAAAACAGAGTTGGAGGCTCAAAATCCTCACCTGGACATTTTGCAAATTGTTTGACCGAGATACGATTCCTAGTGTGTGCACCCCCTCACCCCAAACTTATCATAAATCAAGTAATCACAATAAAGTTTTCAATTTTTTTCACATGGGGATCAACTTTTCTAAATTCAGAACCTAGGGGGAAATCATCAATGGTCAAATAATTCATGCAATCAATCTACGCTCAATTTAATCAAAATCCAACAAGCTTGCCGACACGACATTCATACACAAACTCTTGATCTTCTCAAATTATTCAAGAGCGACAAACAAAAACAAAACAAAAATCAAAAACAAAACAAAAGTTAGGAGAAGAGAGGGATACCTAGCTTGGGTTGCCTCCCAAGTAGCGCTTGTTTAACGTCCCGAGCCCGACTTATTAAGAAGCATCCACCTGGATCCCATAGTCTGTGGTACAGAGGTCAAGAGATGCTCACCATGTGAGATTTTCCACCCGGATCAAATGGTAATTGGAGTGGAGATTGTAGCAGCAGATGACTTTATCCTCAACTCCACCCAGCCAAAGTGTGTGAAAACTCCATTGACCTTTGTAATTATGAATTCACTTCCTCTCGGGTCAAATGGTGTTTTCTCGAGGAAGCGTGCCAGACGAGTGGGAGGGTCTAACTCACCCATGTCCACACATGCATGTAAGTCAACATAGTTATCCAATGCATTAATTTCAGGTTGCTTGGCAAGCATGGTGGAATCCCCTACCACTTTATCCGCATTTTGATCTCTACCCCCTTGCTCCATTGCCTTGTCCTTTGCCAACTCCTCTTCCTTAGGTTGCTCTTCCTCAACATGTGGTTGTTCCTGGGCCTTGTCGCTTGTCAATTCCTTTTCCTCCGGTTGTTCTTCCTCAACATGTGGTAGTTCTTCCTCAACTCCCCGAGAATTAGTTACATCCCAGTCATATCCCAACACCCCACTGCTTCTAGTTGTTGTGGCATTGCATTGGTTCTTAGGGTCGTTCTCGGTATCAACTGGGAAAGTCTCCGGGGATGCTCATTTAGTTGCCTTGCGAGTTGGGCAATCTTCATCTCTAATGCCGCATTCGCCTTCTCAAATGATGTGGCCATCTTATCAATGGCTGCGTTTGTATTGATTGACACTTTCTCAAGTGTCGCACTCAACTTCTCAAAAGCCAACTCCCAAGGTTGTCTTCCACCATTCTGTTGAGGTTGTTGTTGCCAATTTTGTTGAGGTTGTGGTTGCCAGGCTAGACCATCGCCGCATTACTCCAAGCGAAATCCGGATGGTCTCTACTCATATCACCCCAATACCGATTTCGACTCGATAGTTGTTCTAGGGCACGTTGTCATAGAAATTATGCCATGGTTCCACATATTCTTGAGAGAAGTAGAACGGACAACTCCAAGTGTCATGGTTCCCACTACAATATTCGCAACCGGAAGCATTCCTTCGTGTACCTCGTGATACAAAACAAGGCAAGACCAAGTGGAATCAAAGAAGTAGAGAGAGATAATGGTGAATAAAAATAAAATAATAGAAAATAAAATAAAAATTAGCTTAACCAAACAATCAAGTTTCCTAAAAATTAGGAAAATTGGTGTGCCAATCCCGAAGAACGGCGCCAAAAACTTGTTGTGACGCCGACAAGTGTACCGGTCGTCGTAAGTAATAAAATAAACACGGTAAGTAATTACCGAGGTCGAACTCGGGATTGGGCTACCAATTCGACTAATCCGCGGGAAATCCGATACGTTTGGTCAAGTTACAGAAGGTGGTTGAGAGAGAGAAGAGAGAATAGGATCGAAATTCAATTAACAAATCTAATAAACTAATTAACTAAAAATTCTGAAATTAAAATATCCAAGGTCTCAAATCCACCTACCCAATCATGTATAGTTCCCAAGTGATGATGTATTCCTCCCTAGGTTCAATTACGATGTCAACCGGGACCCCCAAATTCTCCTATATCCATTGTCGTGCTCAATAGGACGTATTCGACGATTGGATTAATTACTTGCAGGTCTCATAATCCTAATCTCGAATTCTGTTAATTCTTGTTCCCTATAAGGTTGCACTAATCTCCTAAATCCACTGTTGTGTTTATTGTTCAATTAGTGATTCCAATTCAAGTTCTAAAACGTGAATCGCCGTTCGGCCTCAAACACGTTAACTAGTCAATCACGCAACACATATGACCAACGCAATCAAATCAGAATTGGAAAACATAAATCGAGAGAAGGGAAGAAAAACATACATCACATTAACACTATACCGCCATGGGCGGCTTCATTGATCCCTCGGACGAGGGGATTAGTTCCTCATGCTCATAGACAAACAATCGGACATAATCTCCATTGTAAAATAAAAAGAAAAAGGGAGACGCAGCTCCAAAGAGAAACAAGGATTCGTAACTAAACTGCCCTAAACAAGTGGCTAACAACTCCCTCCAATTTTGATCTGAAACAGCCTTTAAATAAGGATTCTGATTTCTGTCCTCTCGCGGGGCGAACATCACTTCGCGAGGCGAATTTTAGTTTTGGCGCGCATACAAATTTGGATTCTCGCGAGGCGAGAGTATCTTTCGCGGGGCGAGGCTTCAATTCTAGGCTGTGACCTGCATCACGGCTGGGCCGTGATGGTTTCTGACTTCCTGGCCTTCCTGATTCGCGAGGCGAGAAGATTGTTCGCGGGGCGAACCAGAGAGAGCCGATCTGTCGCTTTATTCTGATGTTCAGGTTCGCGAGGCGAGCAGCCTATTCGCGGGGCGCTCCAGAATGATGACTGTTGCTGCTTATTTGATGTTCAGGCTCGCGAGGCGATCATCCGCTTGCGAGGCGAGTGTCTCCAGAAATGGTTTTTCCACTGCCTCTTGACTTTCCTTGATTCTCAGAGCTTCACTTATTGACCTGAAAACACCAAAAGCAAAAAAAAGCGTAATTCTATCCAAAATAAGCTAAAAACTACTCAAAAGACACAAAACGAGTCAAAGTCCAACTTAGGAACAAAGCAAGGTAAATTTGGGCGAAAACGAGAGTGAACTCGACTGATTGGCACATAAACCCTAGTTCATCTAGTCATAAAACTAGATAAGCCAGAGGCTTATCATATGTATGCAAATGGGGTATATGGGTTGGCAACGGTCGAACCGTAAGGCATTCCATACAAAGGTTGTGGCAGAGGTTGCGTAGTCCCTCTTAGGTTTGAAATCACAACACTCCATGGAGACAATCCGGTAGTTGGTGGATTTATTTGTTGTAAAACTGGGGAAGTTGGTGACGGGAGTGTTCCTTGGCTAACTTCGTCAAACCTATTGACAATTTGAGCATAGGAAACACCTCTTCTCGCCACTAAACTATTAGTGCTATTATTTCCTGCATTAGTAGCGTTAGCCATGGTTGCAAGAATATTATCAACTGGCGCAACAGTTATAGGATTAGCATCCACCGTTGACACAGCGGCGTTAGTGCTGACTACGCCTGCATTACTTGCACTACTCATATTCACAGGGTTTTGGTAATTAGATGACGTTTGAATCACTCTCCCACTCTGTAGACGCATACAATAAATTTGTATGTCAGAGTTCATGACACTATACAAGTTACTCTAAACTCACCCCACCGGGCATGCCAATTTGTTAACGTGGTTTTGTGGTTTCTGACCAAAATTCCTTCGTTGCAAATAATTAAAGATCAAACGAGTGTGGGACCTACGAGTTATGCGGTAATCTCGTCAAGAATAGGTATGAACTGTCTGCCAAGTTAGTCAAATCTAGTAATATACTGGCAATGACTTGATGCTATAGCAAGTATATCAGTTTGAAAATAGTGTTTAAAATTATCGTAAATAATGAAAGGTAACTTTGAAATTTAAAAGATGAAGGTAGTTTCTATTGTAGAAAATAACTTTGTAATCGAACTAAGTTTATAACAAACAAGAGACAAAAGTCTTGAAAAGAAAGGTTAAGTAAAATAAAATCTAAGCATAGAAATTACTTGTGAAAAGTAAAAGAAATTAGAAGAATAATTTGAGAGGAATACTAGAAATAATGAAGAACAAGTGAAGAACTTGAAAGACGTAACCAGTAGTGTACTGGGTTTTCATATTAAATTGAAATAAGAAGGGTGGAGGGAATACTTGAATGTTATCCGTCAATCTGTTGTGTGATCGAGATGTCAAGGATGTGTATCAAGTAACCGACCCCTTTTTACATTGTGTTTACAAGTATTTATAGGCAAATAAAGTAGCTACTTATTACTAACTTCTTATCTTAATGATTGCCACGTATCTTGGCGGTTTCTAAACTTTATATTCGAAGTGCTTGTCAAACAACTTTAGTAACTGCTCAATTCCTTGAACTGCTCCGTGTCAACTTGATTGTCTTTGACGGTTTGACTGCTTGACAACTTGTATTGATAACCTTTTGTCGGATCAGGGACTTAGCCAATTTCTTCACTTTCTTCTCTTTTGACAATTCTTCCTTTTGGCTAGTTATATTTCCTCTTTTTGCTTCATCATGAATCCGTCTGTCGAATTCTCCCCTTTTACCAGACTATGTTTTTCTCTTGTCAACTAAACAATTTCAATACTTAAAAAATATTAGTCATCACTCCGATTCACTCGTCAGCCTGTCGAGAAAACATCTGCCAGAAATCCAAAATTTCATCCTTAACAGGTGGGTGCAGGTTTTTCGTTTGAGTAGTGTTATTTTAACACTAAAGAGTAGGGTATCCCCATAAATGTCCAATTTTAGTGTCAAAATAACACTACTCTTCTCCTTTGGGCTAAATTAGTTTTTTTTTTCCTTCCTTATTTTATTTTATTTATTTATTTAGATCCCTCAGGTTTAAAAATATTCATTTTAATCGTTTGAGTTGCAAACATTACTCATTTTAGTTCTTTTCGTCACTCTCGTTATTAGCATCGTTACACTTTCTCCTACATGTCCGTTAGTATTTAATGTGACACATGTGAAAATGACCATTGCAGCTTGTTTTCTTTGTCAGATTAAAAAGGGATCTTCATCCGCAAATTGAAACTTAGGGTTCCCCCCATTTCACAAATCCAAGTCTCATTTCTCCTTCTCTTCTGCGTGCAAGTGTAGGTCAAATGTCTTGAAAAACCAAATTGTAGGTCAAATGTCAAATGCCCAAATTGAATCCGATTGTTCTGCTTACAAGTGTAGGTCAAATGTCTTAAGAAACCATCGTGGGACTATGACCTGTGATGCATCGTCATTGCAGGGGCTACTTCTAACCTAGGTAGAAAGTTATGAAGTTGCAGAAACTACATGGTAAGCATATGGTTATATTTTGTTCATTTTGAATCTTAGGGTTTTATGATACATGTCTCTCTGATGGTGACTGCAAAAAAGGAATGAAGGCTTTGGTTGTACTTTTTTTCAATGGTTTTCATAGGAGAGTGTTGATAGTAGGGATGTGGTTATTATGAGACAGGAGGACCATCGTCAATTTTCAATTCTCTCTTGGATTTACAAGAAGACTGATGAAGATTTCCATGATTTGTAGCCTTATCTTGTTAGGGACAAACCTGTTTTTTTATGTTTGTTGTACATATTACCTAAGGTAGAGGGACATGCCATTCATATGTATTTTAAAAGAAGTAATTTGGGGTCCATTCTAAGGTTTGGTTTGTATGCAAATGTAATGGTTAATTTAACAGAAATGAAGTGTTACTTTCTCCCATTCAGCAATTTTCAAGTTGTATCTTTCTATATGTAATCTAATTTGAGCTAGGTTAGGTTATGTTATTTTTTTGTTTAAAATAAAATCCAAGTTGGCCCTACCTCGTCTCATTTAACATGCGAGAAAAATGTGTATGAGTTGGTTAGTTTATTAGGCTAGGGAACATATACTAAAAGGAACAAAAAACAACTAAAATGATGTGCATCTCTCCCAAATGAGTTGGGGACTTAGTTTTCCGATTTTCATAAATCAAGTTAGAGGTTTAAAATCCCTTACCTGAGAAACTTCTCCCTCTCACCCTTGTGACCTCACCTAGCCAGCGACTACCTTCCTTCACATAAACTCTTCCTAGTTCTTTCTAGCTGGCAGCCATTTTCCCTCCATCTGTCAACCCAATCAGTCCTTCCTAGCGTCCAAAGTGAGATGTCATGACAAAGAGTCTTTCGTTCTTCTCCAGGTGACATGCGTACGATCCCATTTTGTCTATTTAGCAAACATTGATGATATAAGACCCATCTCCTTTTAGCGATGCCGATGGCCCCTTTTTTTCCTAATTTTTTCTATTTTTGATTTTTCAGATTTTTAAGTTATGGTAAGTCAACTCATTTTAGTTGTCTCATTTCCATTCGATGTGAGACTTCTTCATTTTTCAACATTCCCCCTCAAATCTAACTAGTTTGGCCGAATCGTGACTTGCTTTCAATCTTCAGCATGGGCTTGTACTTTAAGTTTTTTAGTCTCATGGTCAACTAATTTGGCCCGGTGTGATAACGTTTTATCAAAATATAGAATCATAAATGTTGATTAATGTTTTTTTGGATATTAGTTAATAAATGAAAGATTACTTTTCCTTTATTACTTTTTTATTTAGCAGCAAGAGGATTATTAGGAGATATACTACAAATATCCTTTGAGCGATAACATTTGATCAATGGCCAAAGACTAATATCTTTCAAGGAATAAAGATTACCGAAGCGCGTTTGGCCTCTTCCGACAAATTTTTTTTTATTGATACGATAGAAATCGAACCCCTACTATCATCTAAAATTATGCTAAGCCTTGATGTTATATTATTAAGAGATGTAGGAAAACTCTTAGGCTATGTTTGGGAGTTTTGAAATGAATGGAGTGAAGTGGTTAGTAATGGAGTGATTTGTAATTGAGTGGAGCGGAGTGGAGAGGTAAAAGTATACCACTCCATTGTTTGGAGGTTTAAGGAGGAAATCCCAAACCCCCAATTTGGAGGGTATAAAATTTGGGGGTTTGGATGGGATGTAGTGGTTTGGGGTACCATCCTGAATCATCTCACTACATTAATGAATGAACTCCCAGACAATGAGTTAATGGCTCGTTTGATGGTCAGGATAAAAGAGACATGATAGGATAAACTATCATATTATGTCTGAAACTACTGTTTGGTTAGCCAGAATGATATGATAAAGCAATCTTGTCACTTATCATATCATGTCTATCTAGTTAAAATCTTATCCTGAGTGGAAGGCTGAGTTAGAACCCAACATGATAGGATATGGTGATTTAGAGTATAATAAAATATAAAAATATTTTATATATAAAATAATTAAAGGATAATAAATATAACATGATTACCAAAAAAAAGTATAATAAAATATAAGATATTTTAAATATAAAAATGTTAAAAACTAATTTTTAAAATTAATTTTGTTTTGTCAAAAGACTAATTTTGTTATTTATATTATTTTAAAAACAGAAAAATATAAAAAATTATTCTAATAATTTAACTATATGTAAAGTGAAAACTAAAAATGAATATTTAAAGGGACAAAACTTACATACAGTTCTATATGTACAGTTCATCATGTTCCTATGAAAAATATAAAAAAACTGTAAAAAACAGATAAAAAGGTGTATTATGAATTGCCTCCTTGCACCTTTTCAATGAAAATAATCATTTTTTTGTGAGTGCAACGGGAGGAACATTACGTAAGGTCCTGTATCTAAGTTTTATCCTATTTAAAATTTAAAAAATTAATTTAAGTTAAACAATATTTTAAAAATTTAAAATATTATATGTAATTTTATCATAAGGATAATTTTATCTTTTTATAATTTTAAAAATTGGAAATTATTAAAAAACTAAAATGTAATAAAATAGAAAAACATTTAGAATAAAGTCGAAAATTTTAAAATTCATACTAAAATTATAAGGTTATCGAGTTGGTTATATAGTGAACACCAAATGTCGGATAGGATAACAACTTATGCTGCTCATATCTTCTCTTTTATGCTATCCGTCCCTATCCTATCTTGACCACCAAACAAACCCTAATATTATTTAACCATTCAACTTCATTACTAACCACCCCACTCATTCCTCCTAAACATACCCTTATTAAAAAAGCAGTATATTTATTTAACATATTAAAATTTAACAAATTATAATTTTTTAATAAAAAAATATTCTTTGATCAATTGATCATCGTCACCATCCGTCAAATATTTTCTGCGATCAAACCCAAATCTCTGCCCTGATCTGATATCAAAATTCTATTATCAGTTGATCATCGTCTCCACTCGTCAAACATTTTCAACCAAACCAATCCTTTCAACATTTTCTCGAAGGTAACCTCATCTGTCTCTCTCTATCCTTCTCTCTCTCAAAAGCTTCCAGAATAAGATTTTGGTTATAGGATGTTTTGCATATAAAATAAGCTAATCCGAAAAAAAATGGGATACTAGCAATTTGATTATTTGAGCATGCATGTGTAATTGAATATAATTACTGTTAGTGAATGGGGGTACCTTTTTTTTTTTTTTTGGTAGTTGATGAAAGCAATATTTTACTTTGGCTTTGTTTGCAGGAGAATTTACTTTACTGTTATTTGTCGTGTGAATTTAACAATGGAAGTCTAGTGATATTAGTTGTTGAATGCAATTTATTATCTGGAGCTCACTTGATTAGTCCAATTGGAACTACAAACCTATCATTTGTGTTTTGATTCTTTTCATAGGCTAAACACTTTTATTGATATCTTTAAAGCATAATTAATGAACATTCAACCAAATAATGTCATAGGGAAGGAGGTTAAATTTTACATCCTATAACTCAAAAGCAAATCAAATGGATAGCTGTTGACTGTTGTCATCTATTGCCACTCCTCTCTCAAAACAGGAAAATTTAACATGCTGTGGAATCGTATACTTACTCCAATCTCAATGTACTGAACATATACAGGTCATTATTAAGGTCTTCATGAGTTGTCCTACATTTATCATAATGATTTTTCTACATTATTGTGATATCTTTCTTTGACAAGCTTAAAGCTGGATGGACCGTAGCATAGTGATTCAATGCAACATTTTGAGTGGACCTTAAAATATCGCCCTTCTTTCATTCTCACAAAATCTACTAGGAAATTCTTTTGAACATGTTTGTTTGTCTTGAAAGTTGAAGTAGAAATGGGTGAATTGCATAAAGAGGTTTTGAAAAAATGATTTCAACTTGCTGTCGTAACCTTAGTTACAAATGTTGATAAAAGGAAAAGGTGCTTTTCTGCAATTTGTTATTGGTGTTTGTATTTTGTATACTTGGAAGATAGGAGAATACTTCAGATTTTGTGTCTAGGTATGCAGCCTATGCAGATCTCTTGTATATTCAGTTGGAGTGACATGCCATATTTTCAATGATGTTTAATTCCCATGCTATTGGTATGGAATAGCATTGTGCACCTGAATGGTGCTCCGTGCTCGGCTCATGGTTGTGTCAAGGATCATCTACCATCGAGATTCAATAGATTTATTACCTGTTTGAACCGTTTTAACTCTGACCTCATTGTTTTCTTTCATTTCTAGTTAGGAGGATTCCTTACCCTCTTCTTACTGTGTTTTCTCTCATTTTGTTCCAATAAAACTTTCAATCTGAGGAAAAAAAACTGAATACAGGATTGGACACCCAACATGGTTCTAACCTTTATATTAAATCTATTATTATTTCCTTTGGGAAACGACTAAGGATGGTAGTGGTAGACAGGTTGTTGTTTTATACTATCAAAGAAAAACATCTCAATTTGTCATTTTGCTGATACAAGTTATCTCAGGCACAGGACACTGTTCATGTGGATTTCAAGTATTTCTGAAAGCTAATTTTTGTACAAATTTTCACGAACATCTACCCTTTTTTTTTTCTTTTGTCTATGTGCGTATTCGATGTTACCAGACTATATTTTTGTTAGGATTATAGGAGCAAACTGGCCTGGGCATCTTGGTGTGACAGTTGGTCTTGTGGCAACTTTTATAGCCATATGCAGCATAATTGCAGCTGATACTTTTCCTTTCCTTGTTAGCAAGGTAAATAGGTTTCTTATTCTACAACTTTAATGATTTCTCCTCCATTTGTCACTGTTAGGAACCGGGAAATTACTAGAAATAGAAAAGGGAAATCACTGTATTATTATGATTCTCAAGACTGTATCAAGTTTGCTTGGAGAATGAAAATGGAAGAAAACAAATAACAGAGCAAGGAAAAGGAAAAGGCTCTAGGCAATTCAAGAGTGCCTAGTCTCTCCCAAGTCCCAAGTCCAATTCCCAGATACCCTCTACCCGTAACCTCCACCTCCTACCCTTTTTACATCATTTTCCCTCAGCTGAAAATGCACTCTCTCTCTCTCTCTCTCTCTCTCTCTCTCTCTCTCTCTCTCTCTCTTGCCAACTCAGCAGTTAGTTAGGATGGTTAGGATCAGGTGCATCACTCTTCTCTGCACTATCAGGTGTCCTTTTCCCTTCAAACCTCTGCCTCACATAAACCTTAGTCACTTTGGGCCTATTGGACTGATTGGGCTCAACAAGGTCCGTATCAGTCACCTGTTTTTACATTTGGAAATTTCCCTATTTTTGTAATTTTATGAACCTTCTTATCCTGGCTTTATATTATCACTTTGATTTTGTACCTGCAGGCATTTGGTGGGACACCACTAACTAGTATAAGCCCAAAGAAGACATGGGAGGGAACTATAATAGGCTTTTGTGGGTGTATAGTTACTTCTGTTGTATTATAAAAAAAATTCAGCTGGCCAACATCTTTAGTAAGGTACACCATCTGCTCTCAAGTGTGTTATTATTCATCAATTTTCATATGTAACTATTTGCTTAATAAAAGTTACTGTTGTTTAAGAATAATCTCATCTTACTTTTTCACAAAGCATATATAATTATTCTTAGAATTTGGGCTTTAGGCTAACTCAACCCCACAAAACCGGCCATGAGGTGAGGATTGCCCAAGCTTTATAAGCACTACTTAGGCCATATCTCTAGTCGATGTGAGACTTTCAACAATTATAATAGAGCAGTACTAAATGGCATGACAGATAACACTTTATTTTATATTCATGACAATTCGATAGGAATTGATCCTGTCTAACGAAAAGCAAGATAGTTTATTGATTGAAGTAACACTAAATGGGAAATACAAAAGTGAAGACTGAAGACAGAGACGTGAGACAATAACAGCTAAGCTCCCAGCCAAGGAGAATTTCTATGGGCTATGGCCCCAAGCTATCAACAGAAAACTTAGAAATTCCATACCCCTCGTACATCTCCCATTTCTCTGTTTAAACAGCTTTCATCAGATCTTTTTGGGTTGGGTGCAGTATTTTATCATGATTAAAACTCAGTTGGTGGTGTTTTTTGAGTCCATGTACTTCAAACTACTTAAAGAAGTTACTTTTAATAGTTTGGGAGTTGTCTACTATGCACGAGGACGAATGTGGTGCATGGATGCACCTTGAACAGTAGCCGTTGGATTGTATGACCTACGGTAACCTATAATTGGTTGACCTGGTTTTTAAAGAAAGTGTGTATTTGCAAATAAGCCCCTTACCAACTACTTTCGTTTTCACCCTTCACCCGTGGAGAAGGGGTGGAGGTGGTTGTTGCCGGCGGACTGGTGCAGTAAATTGGTTATTGCAAGGTGTTTTATGCACCAAACATAAACTGATGCATAATAGAATCCACCATAGTTTCGTGCCTATGTTCTCTTGCCAGATAGATGTCAGGGAAATGTAATTTGATTGAAGATATCAGGGAAAAATATTTCTTTAGTCTCTAGGTATGATGGCAGTCAGTGGTGATATCATATTGGAGATCTGTAGCATCAGCATATCAGTCAATCATATTATTGTTGACTGCCCTGATTTCTTACCATCTGGTATCTTCCCATCGTAACCCGGTTTTTGAACTTTATTTCTGTTAAATCATGCATATACAATGCTGACAGCATTTTGTGTCATTTTTACTCATTGCAGTAATAATCTTCTATTATTCAGCAATCAGTTCTCATTCTAGTTTAAGATTTACATTGATGAATTCGTTATGCAACTTCTTATTTCCTGGGAACACTTGTTTATATCTGTTGTTATTTGCTGTGTCTACATGGGTTAAGTAGATAATATATTATTCTTAAAAGAATGACAATAAAACACAGCTGGAAAAATAGGGTTGTCAAGCAATAAAGCTTTTCAATCTGTCTTCTCAACCAAATGCTCCCAGTCCCAATAACATTAAAGTTTCCAGTTCATTTCCAGTTCCTAACTTATGAGATTTTCTTGCCTACTTTACCATGTATTATATGATTTTTCTTCAAATAACGCATTTATCTGTTTGTGCTGCTTCTGGATAGACCAATCTTAGTTTCATTATCATTATACTGGCAGGCTGAGCACAATCATATTCCCTGCTTGACTTAATTTTATTGTTAATTGAGTCAGGGTTGAGGTTAGGTCTATCAAAATGTGTGTTGGGTGAAGTTGCCTTATGAATTTACTGTTTGGCCTTTTTGTATCCCAGCAGATCGTCTGCACAAATGGGTTCTCATCTATTCAATCGCCCATTCAATTGGCTTTCATCTATGCAAGATTGTTGGTCTTACTTTTACTGGAGAAACTTTCTCCTTTTACTTGGTTTTGTGCTTTTAGCTACACTTTTTGGGTAAAATTGTCCCAATCATAATATGTCGCATACTGGTTTCTTTTCTGTGAGCTATATTCAGAGTTGTGTCCAACCTTTGTGCAGGTGTAAATTGGTTTGAGTTGACCCTCCAATCCGACCAATATAATTGGTTTGTGTCATCGATCTAATCGGGTAAAAACCAACTAGATGTGATCTTGCAATTTATTCTTTATTCATGGCATGTACAACTTATTATATACTTCTATCATGAAACAGGTTGTTGATCCCCCTGGACCTAGTAATACAATTATGCAGCAGTTACTAAAACGAATAAGCAAACAATTTAAAGACTTAAAACACTTGGAGTTTCCTGTCTCTTTTTTAGGGTAAATAGTTTCCTGTCCTATCTGAGTCCACAGTTTGAAGTTGGGCTACATAGACCATGTCCAGGATTTTTCCACATTATATTCAGTTCACTAAACTGAAAATATGGCCCATAATTTTCAGGCTGGCAGAAGGTTTTTATAGCCAAACAAGTTTGTCTGTCAGTTAGCCAGTTGCTTAACTTGCTTGCTCAAAATGCCTTGTCGATCACCTCAGGTGAGGTGCATGGTGATTGAATTGAGTGCCAAGGGAGTGCTCTTAGGTGTGATTTTTATTTTATTTTATGGCAAAAATATTAGAATATTGATAAGAAAACAAAAAATGATAAGAATGCTGCTTTACTCAAATTATTCACCGAAATCCACTTCGTTTTGTCTCACGAGGCCTTTGTTTTTTTTTTGTCCTATGAGGTGAGAAGTTGATTTGCAAGAAACTGACTTCTCTTAAACAAGAAAAAAAGGGGAACATATGGGATGTCAATTGTGGAAGAACTGACTTCCGAAAAGGCTACATAAAAACGGTAGTTTTATATAAATATATCAGGCAATTTTTTTGGCATTTATTTTAGATAAATAATCCTCTTATTTTGGCAATTATTTAGATAAATAATCCTCTTATTTTGGCAATTATTTAGATAAATAATCCTGCTATTTTGGCAATTTATTTTTTATTATTTATTTGGCAATTACGACCATGTGGTTTAAAATTTTGTTTAATGTTTCATATTGCCCTCTAGAGTTTAGACAGTGAGCAAACTCAATCAAATCCAACCTCATTTATTCTTATGCAGTAACAAGTTTTTGAAGGTTAAACAAATTAATACTGATAACATGTTTTGTTGACTCAAGACTGCAACAATTCATTCAGGTGGAGTACTGGACAGAGTAGACAGCTATGTATTCACGAGTGCACCACTTGATGGAGCATGAAATAAAATCAAATTATGGTCAGGATTGATTTAAAATCACTCGGAAAATTCCTGGATAGTAGCCAAGGGTCAGAAGACAAGACAATTTACTTGAAAGTGGATCAATGTGTTTAGTGGAAGAGACAGATTCTTACTGATGATTGTTGGAACAGGAACACTAGGATTTTTTTCTCATGTCCCTAGCTGTGTTACAGAGCATACTTCGTCACTACAGGTATGAGAACTAACCAGAGATGAAGTAATTCTGTGTTAGCATTGGTTGTGACTTCTGAATAACATTTGGCTTTAAAAGAACGTGGGCATAGTTGACTGTGGTTGCTGCAATTAATTCTTAATGCCAAAGCTAGTTTTTCAGCACTTTTAATTAATGGTAGTCCCCTTTTAGCAGAACTGGTATAAGTTCATTGTAAGATAATTTCCTTTTTGCAAAGAAAATTTGTCTAGAGTAACATTTATTTCTTGTTGGATTGTTATATTTCTGTCAATTTAAAAGGGTACTAGTTTCTTGGTTTTCCTTCTTTCCTTTTCAAGTAATGCAGTCTATTTAAGATTTGTGTTTTCTTTGCTGCACATTCTTGTCAAAGCTTCAAATTAATGTTATCTGTGAGCCCCATCTTTAGTCCCCCCAAAGTAGTAGGGTAGTAGTTGAATGATAAAGCGTTTGATCCACAGAAAAGTCTGTTCTATAATTTA
Source organism: Sophora flavescens (assembly GCA_030762895.1). Lineage (NCBI taxonomy): Eukaryota > Viridiplantae > Streptophyta > Magnoliopsida > Fabales > Fabaceae > Sophora > Sophora flavescens. The sequence goes on along the minus strand of CM061068.1, from coordinate 95,782,085 downwards.
TCACTGACACGGTGACCCCATGTATTGATTGTCACTCAGCTTTCCATCTACCAGTCATAGATCGTACTAGGTAAGTTGTTTTCTCTAGTCATCTTCCCCATAAATCATCATCTTTCAAAGATCAGATTCAAAATTAGGGGCGTTATGTTTTAGGCTTTTACCATGCAATATTGTGTGGTTCTACATAAGCAACAGCTACTTTCACCCCCACGACATGGCTACTGCATCATCCAAATCCTACTAATAAATTTACCCCTTTCTTGGTCAATGGTCATATAAATGGACGGAAAGCCCAGAGGACTGCACCTATCAATCTAGCACCACATTAATTAATGTTGTAAAATTTAAAATTGGACCTCAAGTAGTGTGTGCCATACGTTCAATGTCCTGGTCTGGGATAAAGATCAGGAATAATTTATGTACAACAAAATGGGATATCATACGGCGTCTCATTTGTTTTCCAGGTGTACTTTTGAGAAGCATGTATGCAAAGAGATAAAAGAAAGTGAGATATATATATAAACATATATGATATCACATACGATGTCCAAAATTTGATGTTCAAATAATATAACTCGATAAAGACACTGACCAACTATCGTGAAAAAAATGATCTCATTTTACTTCATCGTGTCTCAAGCATATGGGAAAGAGCAGTGTTGCATGGTACGAATAAGCAACATATGGATTGTTACAAAATGATCTATAAGCAACATATGGAATGTTACAAAATGATCTATAATCAATAGATTTAATAGAAATCATCAGTATAATAAAAAATCTAAGAGAAAAATATAAAATTTTGACCAATTACATCAATTTTTGTACATAGTGTATGAATGCAAGTTCGTACTAAACATCATTTTCGTATTGAAAAGCAGTTCAACTTAATATTGACTAGCCCTAGTCGAAAATGGTGCAGCTATTGTAAATCACACTCTGGTGTTTCATAGTTACATAGGATCAATTTTTAACTTTCAATCTTGTATTTGTGTATCTCTAATACTCATCAATATACTTTTTGCTTATATAAAAGAAATCTATTTCCATAGTTACCGAATTTGTAAGTCAACTCACCTAAAACTCAAGCATAAAGTAATGAATTGATGGAAAGATAGGTCATTAACGAAAAAAAAAAAAATTAAAAAATAATAATAAGGTAGGCATGTTAATTTGCCTAAAATTGGAAATAAGAAAATGCGAGGCATGGTTGACCCTTCCAGCGCACATTGACTGACTTGTCACAATGTGTGGGTTATATAAGACTGATTGCATAACTGGATCCTCAAAATGGATTATTTAATGTAGCCCAGCCCATATTTTTAGTTCCCATATCAGATCAATCGAATTTTACGTTGATAGGAAAAAAATGAGACTGATTGTGCTTGTGATCAAACAGATACTAAAAGATCAAGGTAGGATGCATAATTATACAAATTAATTGGTCCTATTTAAACTTTTTTCTTGTAAACTAATTTTATTTCACTTGGTATATATGGTTTTAATCAACACAAAATTCTCTCTCGAATTTAGATGAAAAATTGAAAAGCTAATACTGCTTTAATTGGAGAGAAGTACCAGTAACAAGAGGAACCATACATACCTCCATCATTTCTTTCAAGAGTAAACATCCTATTTGATCCCTGTAATTATGAAGTAGTATCAACCTGTTCCCTGAAATTATTAAAATTCCAAATTAGTCTCTGAATTTATAAAACGGTAATCAAATCGGTCTCTCCGTTGAAAATCGTATGGACTAAGTTGATTTTAAGTTAGTAATGTCATGGACTTAATTGATATTAATTGAGTAAAATGATGATCAAATTGATACTAACTTATCATACATGAACGTTTTTTGAATTTCAATAATTTCAAGAACCAGATTGATTTCTTCATAATTTCATTCAAAGAAAATTGATGTCGAAAGTTCTAATGCCGTGATTATCTTTACGAGACATACCATACTTAATGATCATAGCCGACAAAACAGTGCCATCTCATGCATGGTGGTTCAATCAAAATTTATGCACATGTTTTTACACTTTGATTAATTCTTAATTGTTGATATTGACCCTACCTTTTCCTCCATAATTTGGTAGTTATGATAATGATTCCAATTTGCACGACAATTAGGCCCATCAAAATACTAAAAATCAATCGATAATTAAACCTTTCTATAAAGTTTGAACCATAATTTCCCGTGTCCTTACCTAACTTCATTGCAATTTGCAAGGTGATGTTTATGTCGATCTTCCTCATCATATTTGACCTTATTAAAACTTATTTATATAATCACTTCATACACTGAAATTGATTTTGTTTCAAGCATGTCAACCTTATTTTTAAGAGACACATAAAGGTCCAATAGGACAAGGCCCTTAAATTTCCCCCGAAATATATGGGTCAGTCTCATGAGCATTATTGTCAACTTGTGCTTTGTGAAACTAAATAATCTAAACAAGAAAGCCATCTCCTATCGTATAACCGAAAGAACTGAAACCAATGTACCCAAGTTGTCATCAATTATTGCCTCTAAACATAACAAACTTTGGCTTGCAAGTGGATTGCACAACAAACTTAGTTTTTAAATATATTTCTTTCTTTGACGTATAGTAATTTCTTCTTCTTTCTTAAATATTATACAATTTGAAAAATATTTATAAGAAGATATTAGTGTATGCGACATTCTGCAGTGCAATGTGTTGTCCTGCTGGTATCTTTAAGTGCATGTACACGGTTTTTCTGTGTATCGAGAAAGGGAACTTACAAAAAAAATTATTGACTTGATCTATATAACTAATGCACTTTCGCCGGCATAACCAGCTAGTTACATATCTAAATAAAAATGCTAGGTGTAGCTTTTTTTATTTAAAAATAAAAAAGAGAGAGATAAGAATAGAAAGTAAAGAGACGGGTGCGAGAGTAACATGCACATTTATTATAAATAGCTTATAACTAATTGTGTATTAATATTTAATATGCTATTTATAATATTTCACAAAAAACTATTACAACTTTTCTTCTATTGTAATTAAAGATCATAATTTTTAACAAAGTACACAACTGGAAATATATTTTTTTAATTGTGAACTTTTTAACTTGTTTGTTAAAGTTATAATTTTTTTAATCAAAACATATATAAAGTAATATAATTTTATGAAAACTCAACAATTTATGACTTATCATTAAGTAATAACAACGAAGGCAGACGGGGTTATAAGATTGACTTGATGGTTGGGATGGGGGTTAAGGAGTGGAGTGATAAGGATGAAGATGTTCAAATCTCATCTATTAATAAAATATTATATTAACACTAATATTTCATAAAAAAATGAAGGCAGACGATACTTCATTAATTGTGAGGCACCAAGGAAATAAGAAAACTGATTTGGAACCATACAAAAGCAATCCAAGCTTGATAAATTAGGAGGAAATACATTGAGAAAAACGATGATTGAAAAAGACAACAGAATGGATGGGGGTTGACCTAGATTTGATTTTCCAATTAATTTTAATTTTTTTTAAATGAGACAATAGAAGAAGATGGGATAGAAACAAGCAATTTCCTAAATTGGAGGCTAGCTAACTCATTTCATGCAAAGCTATGTGGAGCCAAAGCTCCACCAATCATGTATATATCTCAAAGAGAGACTTGTGCATGGCGTGAGGTGGAGACCAATTAAAGAGTGCTTTTGTTATTGGAGGGCCTATCATAAGTGACTTGACAATCATATGAGTGCTTACTTTTTTATGTTTTTGGGATAGAATTTGTGGGATGCCAAGAACGCGTTGTTTCTAAGCTGACTAAGAAAAATAAGAGAGGCAGAGAGAGAGAGAGAGAGTAGAAACCAATATTATTGAAGGAGACTTGAAAAAAATAATAATTGGATGAGATATGTTGGGCAAGCATCTTAAAAAGCTGGAAAAGAAAAGATGGAGAGGTAAAAGATTGTCTCATGACAAAAACGCAACTTTTTTTAACACGCACACCTATGTGTATATCTCACCCCCACCATTTTTCTACCTCACACACACTTTTGGCTTTTTAACTTTTCATTACTTTTCCCCTATGCTATTTGCCTTGGATGCTCAATGGTCTTTTATTTTAGCCTTGAGTTGTTTTTGCATAGTGTTTGGAGCATTTTTTTAAACCCAAATAGTTGTAAGGCTCATTCTATGGCGCACTATCTATATTTTACACCACCCACATGTCATTTGCTTAACCAATCATTTTTCTAGCTAGCAAACTTGACTTTTCAACTAGTCAAATGTTGAAAGTAAGTTAAGTATTTGCAAATAAATACATTGTATTTTCCTATTTATTGAATGACCCTAGATTTAAATAATTAATCTTAAGACACATTTATTATTTATTTTCTATCTACCCGAAAAATCCTTGTCATGAAATACTGGTTTTAACGAACGAACACATCTTCTCCGGTTCTCCCTCAGCTCCATCGTCGCCGACCTCCTCCAAAAGCCGGCGGTATAGAACGGTTGTTCCACTATCGACGGTCACATCCACCAGCTTTCTCAACTCCTTACGCTCCTCCATCCACTAGTTCAGGCTGTTTACTTTCCATCTCCGGTGGCCAGAAGCCTCCCCTGGCTGCTGTGGTTGTTCCGACCGCCAGGTCCCCGTGGAGCTCCCGCCAGTCATCATCTCTATCAGGTCTTGCACATCCTCCCTCATTATCACTAAATCCCCAAAGCCCTAAATCCCCAAATCTTGAAATCCCTACCCTAAATCGCAAATTAGCGGTAACAACCATGACGACGTCACACCCTTAAGTTCTTCACGTTCGCCGTCAATTAAAACCCTAAATCCGTCGTTAATAATCAAAATGCAAGCCGTCGTTAAGCCGCAGCACCATTGCGGTGGAAAAGCTGACCACCACGACATCGATCGGAGTCACGAAGATACGTGGCCTAAAAACATCAGGGAACTAGTGTACGACAGCAATTCTTCGACCACCATAAACAACCATCGAAAAGGAAAACGGGAAAGGTGAACTTCCTTCTTATCCATCATGTCATATGGCTTGCTCTGTTGAAGAACAATTGTACCTCTGCAAACACTTAATAGAAAATGGCTGATTTTGATTTCATTGTTCTGTTGATGAAGTGTGAGAATGGGTTCTAAGGGGGAGAAAGGGGAAACAATGGTCGTCGGAAATGCTTTTGGTTGACGAAGGATCCTTCTTGTTGGTGGTTCGGGGAGGGGGAGGGTGTTTTCAGTGGGGTGGGGGAAGGTGGGGGTGGCGTGACGGCGACGATCGGAGGCTGGGAAGGTGATGGTGATTGGTGAGGGGAAGGAGATGAAGGGGGGAAGTGGGAAACAGAACAAAATCTGGTAGAACAATTAAATTTTTTTAATCACAAAATATATTTTAATATAGATGAAACTTGTAAATACAAAGAGTACAAGTATTATACTATAATATACTGTATTTATCAAATTTGACTACACTATAAATACAATGTCATACTTTGAAATTTTGATCAACCCATGTGCTAAATTGATTGGCCCAAAATTTGTCACATGGGTGGTGCAAAATGTGAGTGGTGCACCTTAGCCTAACCCTTCTTCACATGGCCATTAACTTGTCATATGTTTAACTTGATGGATCTATTTCTTGTTAAGTTATATTTAACACACATATATATAAATAAAATCTATAGTTAATCAAAGGGATATACACATCCTTCTCAACATGACATATATATTATCCTTTAAGTTTATAAAATTTGACATCTAGATCGTATGCTTCCATATCAATGGTAGGCCATCTCCAGTAGATTCACTTCAAGGAAGTGCTTCTAAATATTCATAGATTAACAAATTAAAATACTATAATTTAATTTCTTTTTTTTAAAAAAAAAAAGACAATGGAAAAACAAAGTCACGAGGGCCTAGCTATTTCAAATAGTTGAGATATAGGTTTAAGTTATATAGGTTCATGTTGTGCTTATAATTCATAATATGTCAAAAGAAGATAATTTTTTTAAAAAACTTATGATTACTATTTTGAAGAAAACAAATTAATTAAAGGAACCTACGGTTGAGTTATCCAATAGGAAAAATTGAGTAGCTATACTGACTAATTTAAATATCACTGCATAATGATTCTATATTGTTGAAGCATGCAATTTTGTTAAGGTCCCCACAGATGCTTTTCTTTTTGTTACATATACGTGAAGGTATAGGTAGTGTATGAATGTGGCTTTGAAATGAGCTGAAAATAGCTGTTCAACGAGGCTTTATTTTGTGCCACCTTTATTTTATTATCTTAATTTTTTTAAAAAAATTGGCTGACAAAATGTTATAACTTTGAAGAGGAAAAAAAAGCTGCCAAATGTCTGAGTCTTTAGAGCGTATCTTTGTTCTTAATAATAACTGAATCCCTCACTCCTAGGAGGAGGCTTCTTCTGGACAAAAGTGCTTACTTCAATTCCTTAATAAAAAGGTGTTTATCAGTATACTTTTCAAGCAAAAAGAAATTTTGTAGAACTTGCAAAACAAAAATAAAATTGTGACATACTTTTATGGCCTTCCATATCTAGAAAGATGCCTCTCCCTCTTCCTGAGAATCTGCTTTCAACAAGTGAGGTGACTAAAGGCAACAATGGCAGGTTTGTCCATAAGGCCATTGCATTTGGGTATGTGAAAAATATTAAAGGAGGGTCTCTTTTGCTTCAATTTGTTTATGTTCTTTCCCTTTCTTCTCCCACTATGGCAAAAAGGTATACCTAAAAGACAACACTGTTCGAGATGTTAACATTCACACTAGGGTCTATCATTTACCAAATCACCCTACATCATATATTCCCCAAAACTTAGTATATATGTATGTCTCTAACTTGGTAATTGGAATTGGTCATGGTAATGTGTTGGACCATGGTCCATAAGTTGTATTGCTCAATGAAAGCTACCCAAGGCGAAAATATTCATAATGTGGGGTGGGTCCAAATTTGTGCTCTCCAACTCTTGCAAAGTAATAAAATACTTTCTTTAACTGAAATTGACATTAGAGATCGAAATTCCTTTTGTTTCTAGATTATATTCCTTGCTTCTTCAATTGTAGTTCTTGGAGAGATTTTCTTATGTGAATTAGTTGTATCCCACAATCATCAGCAATACGTGGACAGTTGACCCAAGTTGTGACTGGAGGTGCTACTTCAAAAGTGACTATTAGGGTTTCTATCTGTTTGACGGCGGATTTCGATTCCCTGCATTCACACATTCACAAAGTTACATAATACATCATTAGATCAATCTTATTTCACTTTGAAATTATTTTTAATCTATACTCAAATACATCAAATGGTCTATACCAATAAATATGTGAATGCTTATATATAAGGATCGTAGGGAATCCAAATCCTTTGAGTCACATTCACAAAATGAGGATTTGAGATAACTTCGGTGCATATTTGATAAAAGTCAAGCCTAAAGTAACAATGATTCTTTGAAGAACTCAGCAAAAGGTGCTATTTTGAAGTACATTCCTTAAATCTATGTCGAACAAGTGTCCAACATTGGAGAACGGAAGTGCAATACAAGACCTATTGAAAATGATGCCTATGGTGTATATTTAAAACAACTTTAAAATTCCGATTGAATTGTTAAACTAAACATACCGTTGAAGGTGGAGAAAACATCCATTAACAACGGGTCAATTCACAATATCCTACAAATGGCATAACAATATTAGAGACAACTTACTAATTTTGGTGTCAGGTCAAGCTTCGGCAAAATTTGCATTCACTTGAGCAAAAAAAAGTATTACAAGAAGGCCAAACATAGAGTCTTCGATGCAATTATTCCAAGAGGTTGAAGTAGACACAGATTCGAGTAGGACGCAGCTTTAACGCTTAAAAAATAACACTAAAAATAAACGTAACGTACCTAAATTGAATTAAGTGATATGAAAAAGACTGAAGAATACAATAAATTTGTATCATGAGGCACTAGTGAAAATAAAAATACACAAATTTTATTAAATGAATGAATCTATCCGTTAACATGACAATGATGTAATTGCTGTATTTATTGGTGCGAGTATTTCAAAAGTTCAAAGTCCCACAAGTTGGTTCTTTTTAATGACTTTATAAGCAAACAAGTGTTACAAGCTTTCAAGTGTTACAATACTTGAGAAAAATGTCATGTTATCCCTTTATTTCTAAAATCCTTCATATTTAATATCCAAACAAAATATTTTAGAGTGAAGTATTTTAATTACCCTCTTAAAATACTTCACCCTCTACAAATACCCCATTCAAACACACCAATATTAGAAATAAGAGTTATTTAGCATTGCTCAATTAATTGTTGTGTTGTCTTTTTTTAAATGTTTTAGTGTTATGTTAAGTGTGTTTTAGATTAAATTAGGATTTAATTTGTTTTGTGGTAATTGTTTAGATTTAATTAAGATGTTTTCTTTTCATTAAGAGTGACTGATGGAATTTTGGATGTGACCAGGTAAATACTTGAAGTCAGAAGAAAGCAGGATGGAAAAATGCTCTAAGATGTTGTAGTTCATTACAACAAAAAAAAGGGTTTTAGCGACCGAAGAATTCGGTCGTTAAATAAGGTAGCGACCGAATTAGCAACCAATCAACAACGGTTGCTAAAGCCCTAGTAGCTAATATAGCGATTGAATTAGCGTCGGTCGCTAATTAGCGACCGAAATATTCGGTTGCTGAATGGTCATAAATCTGTCGCTAGCATTGGTCACCTTATCATTCAAGGGACCAAATTCAGTGACCGAATATATCGGTCGCTAGATCCTCTAACGGTCATATTTTAGAGACGGATTAATTTGGTCATTGCCGCTTGCTCCCCGTGGAATTTAGCCGTAATTGCATTGGTTCGCTAAATAATTATTTTATTTTTTTCAAGGATTTGAATGCTACAAAATAAAATTTAAATAAAATTCATATTAAAGCATTTAATTGAATAAAAATTCAAATATAATATATAAATAAACACTACAAAAAAAGGTTATTTAGCGTAATGAAAATAGTGACCGAATTTTTTGGTTGCTTTTTGCGACCGAAATGGCGACCGATTATAGGATCTACATGAAACACTGATTAGAGTTGATACTGCGACCGAAATAGAGCGTAGCAAAGTTATCGGTCGCTATTTCGGTCGCTAAATAAAGGAAAGTAAAAGTCAGAAATTGATGACTTTTTAGCGACCGAACTGGAGACCGATTTAAATGCAACGGTTAAACTTCATTTATATTTGCAACCGACATTAATTCGGTCGCTAAACGACGCGTAAAAAAAATTAAAATAACGCATGTTAGCGACCGATTTAAAAATCCGTCGCTAAAAATGAAATCCCTAAATAACGATTTCCTTTCTCTCTTCCCCCATTTCTCTCTTTTCTTCTACTCTCTCTCTTGTGCCGCTCTGCTTCCGCCCCCCGTCCTGTTCCGGCCGCGCATCACCACCTCTCACCGTCTCGTCCTCCTCCGGTCACAACTTGGTAAGGTTCTCCCCTTATCCTTCTCATTTTGTGTTTCTCCTTCTCTGTCTCTCACTCTCTCTTCCTCCTCCCAGCAGCACCGTGCCACCACCGCCACCATGACCACCACTGTAGCACCGTGACCTCCTTCTTTGGTAAGGTCTCCTCTTCTCTCTGTGTGTGTATCTCGCTCTCTCTCTCTCTTGCTCGGTTCTCTTTGTCTCAGTTTCTCTCAATGTCTCTCTCAGGTGTTGTCACTTCCTCCTTCGGCCACCACCACCATCTCAAGGGGTTCTGTTTGCGCAACCACCACCCCCACAGTCTCCTCTAATCAGTTCTGTCTCAGGTTAGGGTTTAGGGAAGTTCCGTCAGTATGGGTATTTATGCTGTCAAATTAATCATTGATGTTGTTCTAGTGAAATCCATAGTAGAGAAATTTTGACAGTAGGGGTATATTGATTTAAATAACTTATTGGATAGATAATATAAGTTAGCTTCCTCTTGATTCACCACTCTTCGACTGTAATGCTTGGAAGTAGGACTACTATAAGTTTCATGGCCATCCCTGCATAAAATAAGCAAATATGAAGCCAATAATGTAATTAGTAAATTACAGGCACATTGTATTAGACATAAGGAAGACTATTTTAATATGAGTTTGAAGACCAAGTCAATGTGGAGGCAAGGGTCCTAACCCCAACTTATAAATTTTGTAAATTTTCATTGTTGAGTTGAACACTTTATATTTGTTCTTTGGGTATATGAATGTATGGAGGTTTGATAAAAATTTGATGGCTAATTAATGGCTGGCCTTTGAGATTCTTTTTTTTCGATGGAGATTGGTAAGTGAGGGATGGTGGGAGGAAACATTTTGTTTCAAACTTCTTGAACCGTTGAATTCCAAGGTCAAGGTCCCTTGAAAATGATTATGTTACATCCTGCAATACAACTTGAGTCCATCTATGTCCTGTAATATATATTTTTTTAAGGCTTGCTCATCCTTGTTTCTCTTATTTAGATTACTCAAGTACATTGTTGTTTCAGATCAACTATGAGATGATTAGGATAGTGAATCCAAATACATCTTTACTAAGCATACTTGAGAAAAGTATTTTTCCTTTGCTCTAATTTCTGCATGTTCCCAACTACTTGACTTATTTTGCAACTATGGTTCACCATGAATTAAAACACGTCCAAAGAATGAGGATTGAAATGAAAGTGACTTTGGTGGTTTTGAATACTATGTATTTGGAAATGTTGCATGAATTACTTGGGTGTTTCCAGGGGATGCTTGAGGTGAGTGGGTAAATTGGGTGCATTACAATTGAACAACAATAAAGGGGTTGTGCGCTGTAGCAGGTGGAAAGCTATCTTTTTTGTATTTCTTTTCTTTTGGCAGATGCATTCGTGTATTTTTTTCATTTGTAGTGCTGATCTGACTTGGTAAAATATAGTGTGCAATGGCAATGACACCCACTGGGTCATATTGAGGATAATGAGGTATATCTACTTATGTATGAATGATGAAATTAGATAATGAAGTATTAAGTATAGGGTTATGAAAGCAACTCTGGTTTTCTACTCATTTGTTTCACTAGGCAATGGAGATTTCCAGAAATAGTTGTTGATGACCATCCTTACTAGGCTATCTAGGCATTTCCAGTAGGAAAAGTCCTCTCTATGACCATCCTTCAAAACGACGTAAAAGCATCTGCTTTCCTGAAAACTACTATGTTTGCTAATCTGTAAAGCTGCATGTGAAGTTGCATTTCTTTGTTCTATTTTAACATGCTAGTATGCTACATGGATCTTTCCATCTTTTCTTATTATCACTTGATGAAGTTTAGACATATGACTTGTTTTTCTTATCGTTTTATCAGAAAATGGATCCGACTAAATGTTTTGAGACAGCCATCCATTTAGACCAGGTACAGTATCTCATCAACTTAAGAATAACGATCGGATTCACGTAATGATGGTTAAGTCATAAACTAATCATTACTAATTTGTTCTTGTGTATTTGCAGGATTTGATTTCAATCCCGAGATCATTCTACCGTCGTTGGGGACAAGAAATACCGCGTGTTGTGACTATTGAAGACAAATGCGGAAATCTGTTCAATGGGAATATAGTAATCCATGAGGATCGCCCATATTTTGCAATAGATACAAATGGTATCAGGGAGTTGTATTTGTTGTCCACTGGTGCATTGGCAAAGTTTAAGTACCTTGGGGGTTCTAGCTTCTACATGTTCATCCCTTTGGAAGATTGATGAGTTTTGATATTTTGATTAGTACTTATTGACTGTGATGTGTTTTTATGTTTTGATCATTAATTAGTACATTATTAAACTTTTTTTTATAAACAATTATTAAACTTGCGTTAATTAATGTATGTGTTTTCTTGATCATATTGACTGTGGTGTTTTGGATTGTTAGTACATCATATTTACGTTTTCTATTTATTCAAAAAAAATATTGGTGTATTTTGTTTATATCAGAATTAAGTTACAGGAAAATTGGTCGGTAGGATTAAGTTACAGGAAAATTTTTATAAAAAAAAATTCAAAATTTGCGACCGAAGTAGCGACCGAATATCAGTCACTAAATTCGATTGCGACTAACTATACGGTGATCGAAATATATAATTTTGTGACCGAAATATCAGTCGCAAATTTGCGACCGAAATACAAATTCGGTCGCTAAACATTTAGCCACCAGGGTTTCTGCTACCCCCTTAATTCGGTAGCTACACAATATAGCAACCGAATTATCATGTTTAGCGACCGAAATCTTCGGTCGCTAAATAGGTTTTTTTTTGTAGTGAAAAATGGACAAACAAAAATGTAATAGTTAATGTATCATACAAAGACCGAAAAACTAATCTACATGAGGAGGGGTGAGGGGAGTGAACTGATGTCATCGTATTCCGAGGCAGCGGCATCAGCACTAGCGTCATCAGTAGCAGTAGTAGCGGTGTAACACCCCATTTTTCGTAAATAAGCTTAATGCGTTTATATATGTTATATATATATATATATATATATATATATATGTTTGTATATTCTTGTTATGTTTGTTTTTGATGCCTAAGTTCATGTTTTGGGAGGTTTAGTTTTAGAAATGTTCAATCCTTTTAGAGTCCTAGTAACCCGTTTCACCGTTTTGGCCATATCTTTAGTTCTAGATGTACGATTGAGATGATCTTTGATTTGTTGGAAAGTTAAGAGAATTGTCTAGAAGTGTTATTTTATGTGTTTTGACCAACTCGATTGTTTAGTTGGTTTCGCAGTGAAATCTTTGAGCTCCTCGTGCTCAGGAATTGAGCACGGCCGTGCTTAAAGGGAGCATGGTCGTCCTCGGGTCACATAGTCTATAAATAGAATAGTTCCGTGAGGGTTGCGAGCCAAACCCTGTTTTGGCACTTTGGGCAATCATAGTGCGACGGAAACCTCTTCCCTTTCCCTTCCCCTTCCCCTTCCCTTCCCTTCCCTTGAACCCCTTGAAGTTCTTGGAGTTTGTGAGTCCGTGTGGGTGAGAAGTTACACGTGTTAGCATCGTTTAAGGTAACGTAGTTATCCCTCCTTAATCTCCTTTTTCCTTTCTTTTGAATTGGTGATTAATTGGCTGTTCTCTTCTTGTTTGTCCAAGGCTTGAGGAACCCGTCGAGCCGCTCGAGGGAACGGCACCAATTTCATTTATGCTTAGCTAAGGGGTTTGATCTTCATACCAGGTATGGGGAGAAGGAATAGTATTGACATGTAGGCGTTGGGGGTGGTGTAAGATGAAGGGTTAACCCATGACCCTGTCATATGTTGTTTGTCTATTCGATGTAATTGATGTATGTATGATATGATTATAATGTTAATGGCATGCTTTAATTGTTGTACTGTTTGATGTTAATTATTGATGATGTATGATTGGATGTTATTGGTTTGCCCAATTGAGTATGATGTTTAATGATACCATGAATGTTCATGATGATGATGATGCTATTATGATAATGATGAGACTGTTATGATAATGACGACGATGTGGTGCTCTAGATGAGTGTTGATTGTTGTGGATGTTAATGCCAATAATGACATTAATAAGACTCTAACCAATTGATAGAGCTTATTAATGATGTTAAGACCTTATAAGAGATGTTAATAAAGATGAATGCATTTAAGGGATGTTTTCCCAGTTTGTTCATAAGACATGAATATAGTATGAGAGGCAAGGTTATGTTCATAGGGCTTAGTCAAAGACCCTGAGATTTATTAGTGAGTGTTTTAGGGACGTTAGTATTGAAGCTGGAAGTAAAAGACATGGGAACAATTAAAGATAATGAAACTGATGATTGATGGTATAGCTTCAACTAATAGGTTTGATCCTTGAATGCCCTAGAAACATAGTGAGGGTTGTTCAACCCTTCTGCCCATAAACAGTACGGCCACGCTCCATTGAGCACGCCCGTGCTGGGGGAAGCACGGTCGTGTTTCCCTATACAGATCATAATGCAGAACAGTAACAAGGGGTGTTTTACCCCAAATGCTTATAATAATGAAGAAGACACCAAACCAAGTAAAGACAAGTTAAATAACTTAAAGACAATAATGTACCTTGGTAGCCGAGTGGCCAAGGGGCCCTTGATGCTTAACGTTTAAGGTGTTGAGCTCTAGTACATATGGACTAGAGTGTTAATAATTAAAGTGGAAAGATGTGGTTCTGTACCTTGGTAGCCAAGTGGCCAAGGGGGCCTCGATAGCCGAGTGGTAGAGGTGTTGAGCTCTGGTGCTTATTGGCCAGAGTGTTGTTGTTCAGTACCTTGGTAGCCGAGTGGCCAAGGGGGCCTTGATGCATAATGTCAAGGTGTTGTTAAAAGATATTGGACCTTGGTAGTCGAGTGGCCAAGGGGGCCTTGATGCTTAATGGTCAAGGTGTTGAGCTCTGGTGCTTTTTTACCAGAGTGTAAGTGAAAAGATTATGTGATGAAATATTAAAGACTAAAGATGAAAAATAACGATTGATGATGATGATGAACTTGGGGAGCCGAGTGGCCCAAGCAGAGGTGGTGATTGTTGGTTGTGCGCTGTCTTACTTATTCATGCATTGGTGTAGTGGAGTAGCGTTGCATTGCATAACATACCTTGTTTGGATTTATATATATATATATATATATATATATATATATATATATATATATATATATATATATATATATATGATATTGATGTGATGAGATGATTATGTTTGATATGTTATGTTTACGTGATGTATGTTCATCTTGCTAACTGCTTCCATGCCATTATGTTGATATATATGTTTCTTACTCCCCGTCTTTTGTTGTCTACTTGCATGTATCGTTTGGATATGCAGAGGATGGTGAGCAGCTTGCTGTGGAGTGACTCTGAGGACCCGCTACTCGTAGTTTAGTTTGTTTCAGTTTTACTTTGTTATCCGAGTTGTTTCATCAGATTGGTTATACCAGCTTTGTAATGTGACACCGGGGTTGGGTTTCGTTTATGTTTTCAGTTATGTTTCTTTAAAACATGTTTATTTTCCGCGTTTGAGAAGTTATGTTACAATGCGACAACCTATGCCCGGTTATTATTATTATGATATAATATGAATGTGTTCCTTTTATATCTTTTACGCTTTATGAATACATGCGGGGTAAAGGGTGTCACAAGCGGCATCAGCAGTAGCGGCAGTATCAGCAGTAGCGGCGGCATTAAAAGTAGCAGCATCGACGTGTGCGTCGCTTGATCCGAAACTGTCAAGTCAGAATCCCAAATACCTAAACAACTCCTCCATGTGACTATCCTGCTCTCGCATGCGACTATCCTGCTGTCCTGCATGCTCTTGCAACTCCCATATCTCGTTATCCTTCGGCGCAAGTTCAACATTCTTGTTCAGGATGACCTCTCTGACATCTGGGTCGGGACCAAGATCAGAATGTCCACGGGGCGCTGATGTGGCCACAAACTGATCCCCAAGCTGACCGAGGCCAAATACATGGCCCTTCTTATTTTTCCCGCCAACCACCTCTAAGAAAATGGTATTGTCATAGGCAGTAGAAGGCTTTTTCCCCTGACTATTGGCATCGTCTCGAAGGCGATGGAAGTCGTCTTGCATAATATGTCAGATATTAGCATTTGTAATTATATATTAAAAAGAATAAAAAATAATTATTTATTGAAAATGCAAATTAATGATTTAAGATTACTTACAGCAAGGTCCCGAAACTTCTGGCTAACTCGCTCCCCACGCTTGGTCTTCTTGGTCTTCTCCAAGACCTCAAACGCTGTAGGATTTTTTCGCTTATGTTTCGTCTGCATATATAAAAGCAGAAAATGCAATTTTTATTAATAAGGACATATATAAAGCAGTAAACTAAAACAATAAATTTCATGTTGACTTCTTACCATCCTATCAAAATGCTCATGAGTGGATACAGAGCCACCGGTGTATAGTGGAGCGCCAGTGTCCAAAGCTCGATTCTGCTTCCCGACCTCACTCTTCTTCAGGAACTTCTCATCAATGGACCAATAGTTTCAGCTCCCATCATCTGAATCGTCCCTAATCTTACCCATAGCATTGTTAACCAGCTTTGAGCCTCTCGATTCAAAGGCCTTATGTATCTGATCCTCGTCCGTTGGCAACCACTTATATTGTGCCTAATAGGAAAGGGTAAAATATCATAAAACAAAATTAATAAATAATAATTTATTTGACGTATACATGATTGAATAATAAATTTAAAAGTTACCTCGAAGTCGTCGCTGAACCACATATCACGAACCCGCTGATCAATCTTCTTCCACGACGGCCATGGCTCATTCCAGTTGCCCCTGATACACTGAGAGATCTGCTTCCGAGGCCCGTCTATAGGGTAAATGCTATTGACAACAGATAATGTATAAATTTTATCAGTAAACATAATTAATAAATATTTACAAGTATAATTATAATGATAGAAAGTAACGTTGATTAATAAATAACCTACTCTAACTTCACCGCAAGGCGAATCCATATCCTTCCATACGTTGGATCTCTCGTCCCGGCCAAACTGGGAATCCCGAGTTGGGCAACGGACACCTGTGTGGCCGGTGTGGATGGTGAGCGCCATGAGGATCATGTAGGCCGTGTGGATGGTGTGGCCTGTGTGGATGAATTGGGTTGGCTCGCTGGTGAGGCATGTGTGGTTGGTGGAAATTTGTTGTTCTTTGTTGATGCTTTTCTCATGATGCTTCCTCTTCATATCAATCTTCAAGATCCTTTCCTCTTCACTGAGTTCCACTTTGAGTTCCACTCGATTTCCACTTTGAATTTCATTGCTTCCACTTTGCTTGCTCTGTAATGCTAATTTAGAAATTAAAGCTTTGCAAATAATTAGTGTATCATATAAAATCAATTAAGTTTGATCATTAATCAAAACATTCAGAGTCATTTATCTTGGGCCGGCCCTAGCCCAAAGCCACCAAGGCTAGGGCGGCTTTAGGCCTCCAAATTTTTTAAGGTTATTAAGACTTTCAAATTATTATTGTTATTTAAGCTGAACAATAAAAATAATTTAAAACCTTTGACCATAAATCATAAGAAATCATAAATGTGATTGCATGCACACACAGTCACACACTAAAAATTTACACCAACCATAATAATTTCACTTTAAAAATATAGAAATTTATAATAAAGATAAATTTTAAATAAAAAATATATTTTTTAAATAAAATGTTATAATTGATTTCAAAAAGGTCTCATCTTAAATTTTCGCTTTAGATCTAAAAATACACGGTAAGTTTGTCAAAAAGTTAGTGAGGACATGCCCTGTGCACGATCTGTTTACATTGATTAATTCAACAACATTTTTATATGAACAGTATTTACAACTTTTGTGAATGTTCTCAATCAAGGTTCTAATTAACGATTGTCCTGTGGCGAAGATACACACACAAGTCAGGTTAGGTGCTTGACCAATTATCTGTGGCGTGATGCACCTTCAGACTCGTCCCGACAAATATGATACCCTAATTTTGACAGAACCATATCATTCAGCGACCACATATGATACCCTAATGGATTAATAGCAACAATTTGAAACACGATGCAGAGAATAGTAATAATAATAAATGTGTATTCTTATGATTACCGTTGTCACACGTTTTCTTTTGACACTAAAAAACCCCAATCTCGAGTGTCACGACGATCAATCTTATCGTGAACACGTACTGTAAGGACTAGATTGCAAAATTGAACAATTAAGTTGTGACTGGCAAATCAGATTGATCTCCATCGTCCAATATAATATACATGTATCTAATGGTGCAAACATGCATGAATTCATTCATGAACCACCTATTTGCTTATCCTCCGAAGACGACACCAAGAAAGTAATTTTGTAAGAGCGTGGTTTCAACTTATAATAAGCTTTATCTCTTTTATTACTTATTTAATGTGAGACTATTATAGGATGAAAGTTTTAATTCTCTCCCTTTTATGAGACTAATATAGATTAAAAATTCTATACTAGTTCTTTTTTAGAGTTTAATTGTTGTACATTATCAGTGTAAAGTTTTTTACACTGTCAACCAATAACAAATCATGATATTAATTAATTTTAAGGTGGTTGGAATAAGAGTCAAAGATTGTCAATGGTGTGACAACTTATGATTGGTTGACAGTATAATTTTTTTTTACATTGACAGTGTATATCAATCAAACTCTATTTTTAATCCACCAAAGACATAATATTTAGAGTAGAAGGGTACTCCAACTCTTACATTAATATAACAATTACATCAAAACCTTAATTAAGACTTGTAACATCGATAAACACATTCCAACGAATTCATATATCATCATTCTATAATTGTGAAATAAATTTCATCAACATTTGCTCTAATCCAAAATCATGATCCCACCTTAATCAATTCCCCTAATTTATCCAAATCCAAATCCAAATCCACAACCCTAAACATAATAGTGGAAATGAAGAGGTTTAGAGTAATGACTTAATATATGTGGATCTCACATTTTTACGTCTCTTCTTAATATAACAGACTAGGAGAAAAAGAAAGGGATTTATTTATATTTTGTGGGTTCATTCATTGTTTAATTAACATCTGTTTGTATTTGTATTTTCATTAAAAAAATTGAAATAAAAGAAAATCTTCTTCTTGTTCATTCGACCATATCAAATGATAATTCTTTGAGTTCCTCTTTTTATTTTATTTTATTTTTATCATTCCTTTTTATTCTCAAACAAATTAAAGCTATAGTCTTGACTCTTGAGTGAAAAGTAACTAATAATATATTTGAAACCTCTCCCACAATAGATGTGGGCCGAGTGCATGTATGAGTGATAGGGTTCAGCTCTACCCATCCACCATCAATCCATCATTGGTGGGGCCAACTTGAATTGGTGGATTTCTTTATGACCGTAGATCTTTTGGATCATACTATGATCTGGTGAAGCAGTACAGTGTACCTGCATTGTCATGGTCAAGGTGTACAATCTCCGTACACGTGGCACAGCCTATGGATGGTGACCATTCATCGATCAGGCGAACGGGTCCTTGCCAAGTTGGCATTGTGGGTTGTGGAGGGTAAATCATGGGTCACTGTCTATTCTCACTGTCCACAACAACTGCAGCACATGAGACAACATGTCACACTATCTGAGTTGGTGTCTCTGGAAACTGTGCCACTCACTCACTTAACCCTTTTCTCATTCGACCTATCTTTGTTCTTGTGTGTTGTAATGGTGACGTACTTTTGTGTTGCATGCGCGACACGTTGCTCCTCACTCACTTGTTTGGACTGGTTTTCTCGTATGCGCGTGCACCACTATAACATCACACAAATGTTTGTTGAACATGTACAGGGAACACCCCTCCCTTTTGTTTTTTTTTTATGATATTCTTAAAATACGTAAGTTTATATAAAGATGATAAAAGTAATTAAAAAATAAAAACAAAAACATATAATGCTATATATAATATTTAAATTTTATATTTAAACAATACAATTCATAACATCACGAGTAATGATTCTTGAATATCCCTCTCCCTTGACATCGTATGAGTAGGGAAGGAGTATTTAATTTGCAACTTTAAAATTGATTTGATAAGAAAGAAATAATTAATAAAATATGTGAAAAATATATAAAAATATGATATTGATGTTCAAATGAGTTCTAGGAATAACACAACTCCAACATTACCCATCTCACTTTGGACATGGAACGTAGAAGTTGGAAAATCAGTGTAATTATGTTTATTTTCTTTTCTTTTTTGAATAATAACAAAGAAACAGGTAAATCCTCCTTATTACATGCAAATGATCCTGGACATAATTGACAGTTTGACACGACCAACGTCAAACTTTTTTGGATTTAGGTTTGATTAAATTTTGAAAATGGATCATGGTGGTTGATTCAACATATTAACTTAATAATAAAATTAGCAGTGCTATACTCTTGTATCTAGCGGATTAAAAGTTTATATTCATTATCCAGACAAATTTTCCGATGTATGATTCTACTGTCTCTGTGGTAAAAGTTTTTATTGACTATTTAATTTTTCGCATCTCCACGATTATATCGTACACATTTCACACCTGATCACACTCCCCTCAACTCAGTCCACAGCCCACCTCCACATTCACCAA
The DNA here is from genome assembly GCA_030762895.1 of Sophora flavescens. NCBI lineage: Eukaryota > Viridiplantae > Streptophyta > Magnoliopsida > Fabales > Fabaceae > Sophora > Sophora flavescens. Next base: position 95,761,955 of record CM061068.1, on the reverse strand, counting down.
CATCATTCAAACTCCACCCGCCCCTACCAACCCCTCTCAGAATGCTCTGGCTGAACCGTGAGTCGCTCCGATCCTGGCATCCAGATGTTCAACCTCATAGCCTTCAAGTCCATCTCTTTCTACGAGTACCAGACGTCGGTGAATGACTTCGCACTAGTGCAATAAGTGCTTTTTACGTCAGTTAAAATTGATTTTTTACGTCAGAATACTGACTGACGTAAATACAGCTGACGTTAATAGTTAATATTTTAACGTCAGTTGAGAACTGACGTTAAATATAAAACTATTAACGTCAGTTAATTAACAAAACTGACGTTAAACATAAAACTATTAACGTCAGTTCTTTAAGACAACGGACGTTGATTTTGTTAAAACTAACGTCAGTTGTTATAAAGAACTGACGTTAAATGTTTAATTTTAACGTCAGTTGTAATAAACAACTGACGTTAATAGTGTACTGTATATTTTATAAAATACTATTAACGTCAGTTGTTTGATACAACTGACGTTAATAGGTTTTTTTTTTTAAATTCAGTTTTAAAATATCACTCCCCTCGGTTATCCCCGCATTCGACCCCCAGTAACACGAATATCACACACATTACAGAATTGCAAAGGAAAATTGAACAATGGGGGGACTTAAAACCAAAACCCATGTATATATATAAATAAATTTTAGTTCCAATGTCTAAAAAACAAAACTATCTAAGGATATATATATATACATGTTATTAATTAGTTTCTAAAGTCTAACAAAAAAACTATTCATCTAAGTAGTGCGGAGGTATGTTGTCAATTCCTTTTTCATTGCATACTTGAAGAAGAATTCAAATAAGCGCATCCTCAAGTCTCTTAACTCATCTTCTTCAATAGGCGATTGGTCGATAAATGTCTAGACACGTTCAAATAATAACAATAACATCAATGCAAGTCATCTTCAAAACTATAATATATAATTTAACAAGTTGTTTAAATATTACCTTCTTCCATCCATCCGTAATAGATGCGGAGACTATGTTCAGCATATGAAGCATCACATAATAGCCGCACGACCACCCGTCAATTTGAAATCGAGACTACCAACAAAATTAATTTCAACGTCAATTGAATATACATATAAATTAGTAATTATAATATTAATTATTTGATAAATAAACTACCAAACCTTGAGGATGTTCCATACGAGATTTGCTTTAGCCTTAGAAGTCCTACTTCTCCCCGTTGGCGCAACTTATGCTACTCGCCTTACGCGCTATCATAAACAAATAATCATGTCGATCAATTAACAAACTCATATATCATGTGTGTAATAAACTAAAAACAACTGATATTAAAACTTAAATTAAATTTAAGATTAGTTACTTACATATTTCTGACTTCCACCACCTTCGGTGGCGGATCTTGGTGGAGAGAAGCGAGAAGAATATGACAGTATGCCTAGACGGGTGAAGTACGAACAAGCGCCAATGGCGTTCCATACAAGAGGGAGCCGGATATAATTCTTTCGGGTTGTCTCCCAACAAGTTCCCTAAGTATTTACTCAATGCATCGCCAGACAAAGAAATCGGGCGGAAGGATTGACGGATCTAAGAAACCGTAAAGCGATGCAACGCCCTTATCAAGTCAAGACGATGGAGATACCTAAGATATGAAAAGGTGTGGATGTTAATTACATAATATATATATTGAAATTAAAATAAATTATTAAATGGAAAAATACCAAAAATAAATAAGTTATAAAATTAAAATTAACTTACGTGCACTGTAGACCGATGACATTCTTTGTTCATCCGGATGTTATTTCGCGAGCGTTCCGAGATCGTCACCACAGAAGGAAAATATCCTCTGTTGATCTGGGCGTGCCACCCATCCATCGTGATCCAATGGACATTCAAAAATATCAAACGCATAATCCTCACCAAGTGAGAACAAACGAGTGATAAGTGACAGCGACACCGACGTCGACTTGGCCTTCAGTTTAGGAAAAATAAAATAGATAAGTTTTTGATAATTAAAAAAAAACACAAGTAATTATTTGACTAATTTGGACATTAATAATGAATAAATACCTTTGCTAACATTTCGAGCTCACGTCGTTTGGAGTCCAACTCAAGCTCACGCCTTTTCATTTCCAACTCATGCTCATGGCGCTGGACTTCCAACTCCCGCTCCCTAGCTGCCAACTCATCGTCCTCCACATGTGCCCTACTAAAACTCTCTTTTGTGCTCACATGTGAAGGGTTGGCAAGCCCTGCGGTGTCCTGGGATGTACCGACGGAGGAAAGCTCTCTGGCAAGCGCCTGCTTGAATTTTGGGTTGGATATTAAGCCTTGCATCAGATGTGTTGTAATATCTGGGTTGGACATGAGAGTCTTTGAGTAATGTCAGCCAAAATTGATGCTTCATTGACCACCCGCTTTCGTGAAGCAGACTTGCCATAATATTGTTTGATGGTCACGTTCCCAAGAACACCGAGAACCCGACCAGGATGGTCTTTCTTGCCTAGAGCAGTCATCAAGACGTCCTGCCGTCCAGAAGGGACGAATGCGCCCTGGGAGGATTTTGCTTTAAGATCCATCTACAATGAAAAAAAAATGAAAAAACGTGCAAGTGAAAAGTGTTGCAAATATCTATACAAATATCAATTGAAATCAAGTTAATTATTTACTTACAATCTTATCTGCCACTTCGCGAGTGGCATCAACTTTAAAAGATCCCGTCTTTGTCATGCGGCCGGCTAACCAGACATCCTCACGGTCGATGTCCGACGGAGGACTTGATGGTGTGCCCTCAGGCACCTCTCCTCTTTCAATCCTAGCAGAGTGCTCTTCCTGCTTCGCCCTCAGCCTATCCGCCATCAGCTGCTCAATCCGAGTCTGGTACCCACCCTGAGACATGGTGTGGCGGTGGACGTTCTTCGCCTGATTCTGCCGACCCTTATTTGCCTTAGCCTATTCAAACAAAAACACATAATTAAATACAGTTAAATGATCTATAATAAGCATACAAAATTAACTTAATTAACCAACCTGAAATTCTCCATCCCGTCGACTCCTGGCAAACATATCCCAAGTATCCTGATCAATCCAGGGATAATCCGAGAACATTTTATCAAGCCGCTTCTTCCCAGATACATAGTACCTGGTAAGATCATGCTTGAACCCATTCCAATGCTTTGATGCCATTTTCATACATTTATGACGATGATCCTCGTCATTTGGCACAGTCCAAGCTACCTACACATTAGATACATATATAACAAATGGATGGATTATAACTCGGATAATTATCTAATAATGTAAATCAAACGAATGTAAAGGTAAAATACCGTGATAGCCTCCCAAATCTGATCCTTAACGTTCTGTGGAACGTCATTCCAGTAGTTGTAGTTGATGCTTACGTGCTGCTTCGCTTGTAGAAACACCCACTTATTAAATTCTTTAGCACGGGGTCCCTGGGCATTTAGATTAGCATCGAAGGACACCTCAAGCTTCTGTCCGCTCTGCCTGTCCTTCTCTAGTTTCTTCAACGAGGTGACTCCTCTACCCCGTTTCCTATGAGCCTGTGATGTCTGTATAGACAAAAAAAAATGATAAAATAGAGGGTTGTAACATTATAAACTTACATTAAAAAGAAGGACTAAAGATAGTATATAACATGTAAACTTACACTAGAATCAGGCGTAGGCGTGATCGGGTCCTGCGAAACCCCCAGTGTCCTCCCATGCATGTGGGCTATCCGACTGATCCATATGTATGCCTGTTCAGAAACAATATATATGTATTAACATAGGTTAAAACTCAAAATAAATACAGAAGTATTAATAAAAATAACTAGATAGGTCCTGTAGATATACAAAACATCTATATATCCAATATAAGGACAATACGGGAGATTGAAAACTATAGTTTTTGAAGATTGCCAAGCACTGGTCACGGCCTGGCCGTGATGTCCATCACGGCCGTAACGTGCCAACTGAACCAGACCCTCATAGGCGGGCGATCACGACCTAGCCGTGATGAGCATCACGGCCGTGAAGATCAACCAAGCAGAGCAACATGCACTCAAAACCAAAAATAGAGACATTCCAAACAACTCAAACTCACGGTTTAAAGTTACAACTCTCGAGACTACAGTTTCAACATACACTCAAAACCAAAAATAGAGACATTCCAAACAACTCAAACTCACGGTTTCAAGTTTCAACTCACCGAGACTACAGTTTCAAACCAGCAGAGCAACATGCATGCACTCAAAACCAAAAATAAAAAAATGTACCCTAATTAAAGACTCACCAGAAATAGGCGCTCGCGTGGTGGTGGGGGGGAAGCTCGAGTGGTGGCCAACGTTCGATGTGGTTACTGAGAGCAGAGGGACAAGGAGAGTTAGTGCGCGGGAAGGGGAAAGAGAGATGTCAAGTTATTGCAAAGAATGAGCGGGAAAGACAGAGTTAGGGGTTAAGAGTGTACCTCACGGTGGTGGCGAAGAAGCCCTCGCGGTGGTTGCGGTGGAGATGAGCTCGCGATTAGGGCAGAGTGAGAGCAAGAGTGAGGGTTGAGAGTGATGAAAAGAGAAAAGACACGTACGTACAGAGAAGTGGAGAAGGCGCGCGGGGGTAAACGTTATAATTAAAATAAAACAACATTTTACGTCAGTTTTTGGTAAAACCTGACGTTGAAGATCATATATTTAACGTCAGTTGTCTTAATAAACTGACGTTAAAAACTTTCACACTTATTACATCATTTGTTAGTAAAAACTGATGTTAAAGGTCATATATTTAACGTAAGTTGTATTAAGAAACTGACGTTAAAAACACTCACAACTTCTTACGTCAGTTGTATTACACAACGGACGTTAAAAGTTTATTAGTTTCTGCAAAAACATTCATTCCTTTGACTACCGTGCTACCTACCCATTCACCTTGTACCTAATCCTCTTAATGAGCATTAAGTTTATAGATAAGTTTTCCAGAAAATCAGAATAGCTTAGTAACTTCATCCACTGCTCCTATAAATAGATTCCTTCCATCCTTTTAATTTTTCTGCTTCACAATATGGCTCTGCAATGGAGACTAACTTCATCACTCTTTCTTCCTATTCCTAGACTCAAAGATCTTTGTCTTAATGGTCAAACAACTTCTGAGTTTGAGTAAATCACATTACATGGATATTAAGGTTGGGTGAACCACGTAATGTGATTCTCTCACTTTATTTCATCCCCGTCATCCCTTTCACTTTGCTTTGGAAGCAAGTGATTGTGGATTCAAGATGATGCATCAAGGAACTCCACTGAAGAAGAAAGATGCAAAGATCCATTTCACTTTGCTTTTTTGCTAGTGATCGAGGATTTACTTTGCATCATGGAATTTAAGTGAGGGAGGTGATGCATCCATTGGAGTTTTCGATGTGAACCGAGAAGAAAATGATGTTGATGCAGAAACTTTTTTATATTTTAGGGCTATGTTGCAAAATTTTTTTATCTTTTAATCATGTAATTTTAACTTATGAATCGCTTCAATGTCATACGATTTGATTATACATATAACTTGTTTTATGTTAAGTGTTTATTTATTTTAATTTGCACAAGAATTTGTTTACTAATTCAAGCTAATTAATAAAAATTAAAAATAAACTTGTATAAAAAAAAGGTTTAGAAATAAACTGCAGTACTATATGGAGTGATCTGCGTTAAGAGGGACAACAGGGACATAACCAATGAAATGAGTTTCATAATTATTTACGTCAATTATTTATAGAACTGACGCAAATAGTGATTTAATATTTACAAACTGCCACCACCTCATTTTTAACGTCAACTTAATTTATGACTGTCAAGTTTCCGTATATTAATTACATTATTTCCAATATTCATTCTGCACATTTATAATATATAGGATTATTTACGTCAGCTATTTATTTAACTGAAGTAAAAATCAAACTTTTAACGTCAGTTGTATAAAAAACTGACGTTAACAATAAATATTTTTTATTTTAAAAACACTTTTAACGTCAGTTTTTTTAAAAAACTGACGTTAAAAGTGTATAGATATCTGTAAAAACATTCATTCCTTTGACTGTACTGTGCTACTTACCCATGCACCTTGTAACTCAATCCTCTTAATGAGCATTAAGTTTATAGGTAAGTTTTCAAGAAAATCATAATAGCTTAGTAACTTCATCCCCTGCTCCTATATATAGCTTCCTTCCATCCTTTTAATTTTCTCGCTTCACAATATGGCTCTGTAGTGAGATTAACTTCATCACTCTTTCTTCATATTCCTAGACTCAAAGGTCTTTGTCTTAATGGTCAAACAACTTCTGAGTTTGAGTAAATTACATTACATGGGTGATAAGTTTGAGTAAACTACATTATGTGAGTTGCTCACCTTATCACCTTCTGGAGAATCACCTTTGGAGGGCTAATCGGGTGCTCGGGGTCACGGTTCCAAAACCTCGGCTTTGGCAGCAAGTGACCGTCTTGGAAGTCTCTGGAACCACTGTCTTTGCTTGAAACAGATCTAGTGCACCTGTTTTTGCCTCTCTCTTGAGCTCTCTCATGCCCCCTGGTTTTACGAGGTCTTGGAGTATAGTTTTCCCTTTGGCATATTTCATAAAACTCTCTGATGGGATGTAGCTTTAATGTTTAGGATTTTAAACCCTTTCAATGTAACTTTTTATAGGATTTTAAACCCTTTCAATCTTCTGTATCAGTCTGTATTACACTTCATGAATGAGATCCGGTTTGGGTTATTGATTCAACTTATAGTTTTCAAAACAGAAACACAAAACATCAAAGCAATTCATGTGAAACTGAAACTTTGAGGAAGGCAATGCAGAAGGGACCGTATACTAGATAAAAAAAATTATTAAAATAACCTTTAACGTCTGTTGATGTAAGGACTGGCATTAAAAGTGAAGTGACTTACTTTTAACGTCAGTTCTTTATAGAACTGACGTTAAAATGTTCACTGTTAACGTCAGTTCTATAAAGAACTGACGTTAAAATTGAATTAATGAAGTCTGATATTTACAAAATTGCCACCGCCTCCTTTTTAACGTCTAGCTTTTGGTTAACTGACGTAAACCTTTACCGTCTAATGTATATTTTCCACTAGTGTCGCCCCCGACAAGTGCGACGTCACGTGGCACTTTCATAACAAGAGGGAGAACCACCGTCGTTATGTTCTTTGCTTCGGCCATTGCACCCTCCCTCCACTCACCATCTTCGCCGCACCCTTCCTCCACTCACCATCTCAGCACCATTATGTTCAGCCTAACAATGAAGAACAACAAGATCTCCAATCTCACCCGGCCTCCATGACACGACCACCCTCTCCTGGCTACCGCCCACCGCAACAACAACAACCTAGCAAGGAATAATCACCGCCTCATCACCCGGAAGAGGCACCGCCATGGCTTGAGATTTGTGTCTGAATTGATGCAGGAAGGACCACCATTTGAACCACCACCACCATTCAAACCACAACTTGTAGATCTGGGTTTGCAGGAGGTGATTGTAAACAGGCATGGCAACGAAACCCGAACTCGCGGGTACCCACTCGAACCTGACCAGACCTTGATGGGGAAAACCCACTTTGATTGGGTTCAGGTTTTTCCTACTTTGCAAATTTGGGACAAGAGCGAGGATGTGGATGCCGATATCTGCCCCGCCCCCAAACCTTCCTTACTGTTTACATAATTACAATAATACCTTCATATATCTATGTAGAGGATTGTATTTATTTTGATTGAAAGGTTCATTCTATATAAATGGGTACTTTTTAAAAAAAAATACAGAAAATTTGATTGTGCTTTTATTCTGGTATTTTGAAGCTACCAGTGTTATTTGAAGTATAACAAAGTGCTTCTAAAGCACTGATTTCTTTTTAATTTGTAGCTGAATGGTTGATTATTTTAATTATGTGAAGTTTTTATTTATTTACTTTTTGGAAGTATAATTTTTAAGTTGTTAATTCAATTAAAATAAAATATTTTTAAAATTTGGTTACTCATTGCTGGGGGCGAGGATGAGATTTTATTTTCCAACCCCGACAGGCAGTGGAGGGGGGCGATTTTTTTTAGGGAGTCGGGGGTTGCCAACTGAGAAAGGTTCTAACTGAGTTTCTTCGCACAATCATTCTCAATCCTCCGGTGATGGTGAAGATCATAGTGGTGGTGGAGAGCGATGCTGATGAGAGGTTGAAGACGGTGGGGGGGTTGAAAAGGGTGGGTGCTGACAAACAAGACAAGATCGTGAGAGAGAAAATGAAATTAAAAAAAAAAGGTTTGATGTGAAGGGTGCATGATAGAATCATGTGGGACTCCTTGAGCTAACGTTTATCAAGGATGGTGCATGTAAGGCCTCCCACTGTAGAAGCAGCCTCATTGTCGTCCATTATATCCTTAGTGTTTTAATTTTTTCAATAAAATATAAGCTTGAATTTTAGGAGGACTACCACACAAGGGTGAGCTATTCAAAAAGTGTCACCTTAAGAAGGGGATATAGGGATATGGATTCTTCGCGTTCAATAAAGTGTATGCTAGTGATGTTGACCTATAAAATATTTTATGCATACAAAAAATTAATACAAAAATATTATACTTCTCTTCTAGACCATTGGTTCATGCCCTTAGGATCCTACAGTCATATTTTGGCTGCAGAGAATCCTGATCCAAGTATGAAGACTTTTGTAGATTAGAGGCCTGGTTAAACATAGCTAGGTATAAATTTGTTTTTGTTGTAAATAGAAAAAAAATACAGAGATTAAAACAACAAAAATATGGCCTCAAATGTTAGTTCTCCGGGAACTATAATTCAAAGATTAGTTTCTTCAAGGACTAGCTATATTCTTTTTAATGATAATCTGATCAAGTGTGTATATGGACAAACCTAATAGTCCTTTTTATAGAGCTAATGGAATCTTAATTCTAAACCAAATCACGAAATACAAATAAGGAGTAAATACAAGATATTACCTAGAATAATCCAAAATATTCCAAGATATGGTAAAGATTTTATGAGATACTTTCAAATAAAAAATTAAGATAGTTATCCACACATATTAAAATATACACATTTACAACACTTCACCTTGGATGACTATGCACTCGGAATATGCCTTGTTAAAACCTTCCTAGGAAAAACTCAGTGAGATAAAAATTAAGCGAATGATAAAAAAAAGTACAATATTCATAGGTAACTTACTTCCCCTCAAAATATAATAATTATGAAATGTTATTCAATTGATGCATTCCAATGCTATACACGTGCTTCTTGAAATTAAACTTGCCTATGGCTCTGTTAACATACCTGTTGGGTTGTCGGTTGATCGAATTTGTAAATATCAACATCATCTTTCTTCTGGAGTTTATGAGTGTAAAAAAACTTTGGTGAAATATGTTAGTTCTGTCACCATTTATATAGTCACCTTTAATTTGTGCAATATATGTTGCGTTATCTTCATGCAATGTTGTTGGCTTGTTATTTTCTTTCACCAATCCAAATGCTCCTCTAATATATTAGGATATAGTTCTTAGTCACATACACTCACGACTTGCTTAGTGAATAGTTAATGTTTTTGAATGATTTGATGAGGCAGTTATAATTATTTGCATAACGAATCGTCATGAGATAGAAGTTTTTCCACAATGTGAGACATGACTTGTTTGTGATCGGGCTTTATGAGGATAAAAAAGATATCCAACATCTGCATATCCTACCAACTCTGGCTTTAATCCATATGCGATATGACAAACTCATATTAGATGTACCATAGAGATAACAGAGAACTTGTTCGACTCCGGTCCAACGTCTTTGGGTTGGTGCGAAACTAAATATTGCTAATAAGTTCACTTCAAAATATATATTTGGTCTCGTATTGTTTGCAAGATATAAAAGCGCTTTAATGGCACTAATTAAGATATGGTATTTCAAGACCAAGAATTTCTTAATTATCTTCTCATGGACACATCAAGTGAACAAACAACCGTTGGAGAGCTTAATGAATAAACTTTATCCATATAAATTTGTTTTGAAAAAAAAATTATATAAGAAGATTGTTGAATAAATATTCCACTTGCAAAATTTTCAACATGAAAACCAAGACAAAATTTTGTCTTTCCAAGATCCTTCATTTAAAACTCACTTTTTAAGTACCACGTCGTATTTGAGACTTCTTCTATAGTCTCTATTATGGTTAAATCATCAACATAAATAGCTATTATTGCAAATGCACAAGGACATGATTATTCTCATACATGTTTTTCAATAAATATTCACTCAAACTAGTGTACCAAATGCATCCTGATTGCTTTGATTCATACAGGGTTCTTTGCAATTTAACATAGTACATTTGTTGAGGTTTTGAATTGCATGATTCAGGCATCTCAACTCCTTCAGGGTTTTTCACACACACACACACATATGTTGTATATATGTCATTATCTAACGACCTTACATCCATTAGATTTATGTCAACTCATTCAAAGACTGTCAAACTAATAAAAAATCTAAAGTAATTGCATCCATAACAAAGGTTGACAACTCTTTCAATTTCGGTCAATCAATTTAATAACATATTCTTCTATAATTTGAGCTTCATGCTCATTATCATTAATAATTCAAGATTTAATTGCTATCGTATATGCAAATATATTATCAACAATACAATATATCCACCCCTCATATTTTCGTATTTTAATAAGATCTCATAACTTACCAGTACCAGAACCACTTCTGGAGTTACTTCACTTAAAATATGGGGTTGTTAATCTATATAGTTTTGGACCTCTTTTAGAGTCTCAATGACCTCTTTTGGAGCAACAGTTTGAAATTTTATTTTCCTTTTAAAGAAAAATATATATTCTTTGTACCAATATGTATACAATACTTCTGGCGTACTTTAGATTAAAGAGTTACCATACTCGCAAGTTGTCCTGCAGGACAATTAATCATGCGAAATATTTGTGATTGGTGCATGCGACTTAGCGAACTTCTGGGCCGATAAAATATCTTACAATTTAACTTGGATAACAAAGACAATCTTGTCAAAGTACAAAGGCTTTATGATAAGCATTTCTGGTGCACAAAATTTAACTTAATCATCCTCACCTTTATAAAATATAATCCAAATGAGAAACATGAAAATTCCGATAACATGAACTTCAAGTCTAAAAATTGTATAGGTAATACAGAGACATTTTGAATCTCACTCATATATGAATTCAATATGATAATTTTACAATATATATATTTGAAACTTAGTAGATTTCTTCGGGATATACTAGAGTACAAGGCATCAAAATATAATTTTATTCCATTTAGGAATGATAATATGGATTTTTTAAAGCCTTTAATTACTATTGAAAATATCCAACTGCAAATTGAGAATAAGCAAACTTGTGGTCATTTGGCATCTTGTCATTTACATCATCTTAAATATATTCTAGAAATTCATAAATTCAACTATATTTTTAGCTAGTAATTAACCTTATAATCAATTTGCATTCAAAATACACAACACATGAAAACTCATTGTATTAATTAAGAATTTACTGGTCCTTCAATGATATCAAAATGAATAATCAATGCTATCTTAGAATAGTCTAACAGACCATAGTTAATTAACAAAAATGTTTTTTGGTTTGGTACTCACCCTAATTAGTCATTGGGACCGAGTGAACCCTCGAAGTATCCCCATGGCTTAGATTCTTTGGACCCGCTATGGGACTAATCTCTGAGTTGGCCGCACGGTTAGTAAAGCCCGACCAAGGGTTGTTGGATACCCAATGATCGAACTTGGGCAGAGCCCGAACGATTCGTTCTTAAATAGTAGTGCGTTAACCACTTGCACTCAATCACTCATCATTGTAGAAAGCACTTTTAACGGCGGTTAAAATTGACTTTTAACGTCGGATATGGAGGCGATGTTAAATCAACCGACGTTACAAGTGTAACTTGTAATGTCGGTTATACAACCACTGTTGCCAGTAAATCTATAACAGCGGTTGTTGGGAGTCCGTCTTTCCAAGCGTCAGATATAATATCAAAAGCAACGGATGAAGTAACTTGTAACAGCGGTTCTCACTATAACCGACGTTAGAAGTTAGCTTGTAACAGCGGTTTCTATATACAAATGCTATTATATGTTACTTTTAACATCGGTTATAGTCTTAACTGCTGTTACAATTTTTTTTTAATTTGGTTTGCTTTCAGTTAACTTCACAAACATTGCACCTGCTTTTAGATATACACACAGAAACCAGAAATTCATTCGAATGGCAGAATCAAGCTATATTAATTCTTTAATTATATATATAAATAATTATCTTATAAATCATATATACACTAGGACAAAATTGACTAAGCTAACTAATTAATTAAGTCATGATCTCATATACACAATCTAATAATGTTCTAAGTATATAGCTAAAACATTAATACATTCATAGGATCTAACTCTACTTGTTTCTCCTTAGCATAATAATAAAAAAAACTCTGCAAACTACAACCTCAAGCTTGTGAATTCCTATTTAGTCAAGCTTGATTCATTGTCGAAAGCCTGCAAGTTCAAATAATGCAACATTTGCAACATTAATTAAACTAAGTAAATAAAAAAACAGAATATAATTAATTACTAGAGTAAAAAAATATAATATATATATATAGCTATTTATTACCTATGACCATTTATCTTTAATATCATTGGAGACAATGTCTAACATATGATTCATGACATAGTATCCACATTCCCAACTGTTGGGTTGTTTACGAGACTACAAATCAATATGAAATTGATCAATTAATTACAAGTAAAAATCATGTTTGCGTATGATGATGATTTTGTTTTACGTGAGAGGAGCAGGTTTAAGACTTGGATTATATTGTTAAGAGATGGATTAAGGTCTAGAGACCTTTGCATGGCATGTACGCAGCCTTATCGAGGGAGTTGGAACGTAGGAACAAAACTAGGGTTTTCCGGTTAGCGTCTTTGAGACGTCTGAGTGTGAAATAAGAATTTTGGAGTTAGAGTTGAGATTAGGCCTTTTGATGGTTTTAGGTTGTTTGTTATGATCTTAGTTGCTGAGATATCGAGGTTGATTGGTATGATAATGATATTGGGGGACGGTTGTGTTTGTTTATATACATGTTGATAAGTAGCATTTTATTCTCTTTCCTCTTTATGATGAGTAGAGTTTCTTACCTCCTGTATGTCTTTGTTTATATTTATTTTGGGTTCTGTTTGTGATTCGAATATGGAGATGAACTTTTAGCTAGTTCCGAGATGAGGAAGGTGATGAGAATGCTAACGTCTCTCACGATGACTTTCAGAGTTGAAGTTGAGTGTTTTATTACTTACACCACGTCCAGTGGAGTGTTTGTATTGCATATGCCATTGCTTCTTTGAACTCTGATATGTTGTATATATGTTTTATTGATTTAAAATACATGCTGTAAATGTTTTAAAATTTCTCAGATTATTTTATTACATGCATCTGCATAATGTGGCACGAAAATGGGTGTCACATTTGGGAGTTGTGGATACAGGACGTAGAGAAAGTATTCACAGCTATGCGTTGCATGGAATATAGAAAGGTCACATACGCATCCTTCATGTTGGTAAGAAGTGCAGAGTCATGGTGGAAGAATCGTCAGAGGATATTGGAAGCTGAAGAAAGATTCATTACATAGGAACTGTTCATGGAATGTTTTATGGAAAAATATTTCCCTGAGACAATTAGGCATGAGAAGGAGAAGGAATCTATGAGTTTGAAACAAGGAAACATGTCAGTGGGAGAATACGTTATCAGGTTTGATGCTTTGCTCAAGTTCTCCAATTTTTATTAAGTCTGCCTAGATGAAAAGTGGATCTGTAAAAGGTTTAAGGATGGTTTGAGAAATGAATTACAAAGAGCAATGTTATCCTTGGGAATTTCCAGACTTCCGAAACTGATTGAAAGATGCACTACAGTGGAAAGTCTTGATAAAAAGATCGAAGCCCGTCAGCAAAGGAAGAACAAAGGGCCAATCAGGAATCATCAGAACAATGGGAATGTAGGACTTCGTCAAGAGCAGAAACTCTATGATCGTCCAAGACCGTAAAATGTAACAGTTGGAATGGATGGACAAAGATCACTTACTTGTTTTAGATGTGGAAGAGCACATTTGATGAGAGATTGTCAGGTGAAGGGTGCTATTTGCTTCAAATGTGGTAAGGCATGACATGTTTTCCAGGATTATAAACAAGGAAATGCAACAAATGCTAGAAGACAAGGAACACGGGCACAATCTCAAGAAACTGGACAACAAGCAGTGCGAACTCCAACAACGGGACGTGTATTCACTTTGAAAGGAGCTGAGCATTATTAATCATGAGCAGCGAGGTTTTTGTGGATGATATTTTGAAGTGGTCAGCGAGTTTCTCTTACTAGGTTTTGGAGAAAATAATGTTTTGAAGCTATGTTTAGGTATATATGTAGTTATGTTGAGGATGATCACTACAAAAAAAGGCCATTTAGCGACCGAAAATAGTGACCGAATTTTTAGGTTCCTTTTTGCGACCGAAATAGAGACCGATTGTAGGATCTACATGAAACACTGGTTAGAGTTGATTCTGCGACCGAAACAGCGACCGGAATAGAGCGTAGCAGAGATATCGGTTGCTACTTCGGTCGCTAAACAAAGGAAAGTAAATGTCAGAAATTTATGAATTGTTAGCGACCGAAATGGCGACCGAATTAAATGCAACGGTCAAACTGTGTTTATATTAGCGACCGATTTATAAATCCGTCGCTAAATTTATGAATTCACACTTTAAACTTTATTTATATTTGCGACCGATATTAATTCGGTCGCTAAAAGGCGCGTTAAAAAAATAAAATTGCGCGTGTTAGCGACCGAAATTTAATTCGGTCACTACAATTACAAATTCAAATTAAAACTAACCATATTAGCGACCGAATTAGCGACCGAATTAATTCGGTCACTAAAACTGAAATCCCTAAATTCGACAGAACCTCCTTCTTCCTCATTTTTTCCGTCGTTTTCTCTCTCCCACCCACTGTTTCTCTCTTCTATGGCGCGCGCTCCAGCCACCTCAACACCCCAAGACACCTCCGATCGTCACCACCGTCATCTCCCCTCTGCTCAGGTAAGCTCTCCTCAACTCCATCTCTCTGTCTCATTGTCTCACTATGTCACTGTCTATCATTTCCCCCCTCATTTCAGGGCTCATTCTGGTCACATTGCTCACACCACCACCACCACCACAACGCCCTCCCTCACACTGACCGAGGTAATTGCTTCTCTCGTTGTCTTTCTCTACATTGTTGTTTCTGTTGTGTGTTGTGTGTACATTGGTGTTGTGTGTGTGTTTGTTGTGTTGTGTGTGTGTGTTGTGAGTGTGTGTTTGTTGTGTGTTCTGTGTACTAAAGTTTGTGTGTTCAATTGAATTGTAATCATAGGGTAGGTGTGTCTCACCGTGTTTGATGTGTGTGTTTGATGTGTATTGTGCATTTGGGGTGCTCTGTGTGTGTGTCTGTTTGGGATGTTTGTGTGTATGTGTGTGTGCAGAGATGTGTGTTTAGTGTATGTGTGTGTGTCTGTTTGGGATGTTTGTGTGTGTGTGTGTGTGTGTGTGTGTGCAGAGATGTGTGTTTAGTGTATGTGTGTGTGTTTAGTGTATGTGTGTGAGTTTAGGGATGTGTGTTTTTGTTACTCATCATTTTCATTTTTTCATCCAACACATTTCTCTCTTTTCTCTTAGTTTCTCAAGGTGTCTTGATTTCTTACTCAAGGATCATCACTTAGAGGTAATTTTCCTCCAACCTTTCTTCATTACAATTGATGTTGAGTTGATTAGCTTCATGCTGGTTCTTAATTTTGTTCAAAAAGAATTAAGCTTGAAAATGGTAGAAAAATCATAACTCTTTGTACCCATTGATTTAAGTCTTGAAACTTAATATTGGTGCTTCTATAATCATACTCTTAATGCTTGCCAAATGATTTGATGAACAAAAATTTCTCCCCTATTTTCCCCCACTTGGCCGAAACATACCCTTTTATTTTACTCTTGGATTTCAAAAATTTGTAACTCTTTGCATAAAGGGAAACAAATCTCCAAGTTTGATATCTGTGCTTGTCTAGTGATCAATGATCATCCTTCCTTTCTCTTCATGTTTTTCATTCAAATCACTAAGTTGCTACAACTTTCCATATTCCTTGATTTTTATGATTTAAATTCTAGAAAATCATAGAAATGGAATTTGTGAGTTATGACAATTTTTCCCTACTAACTAAGACCCTAACATCTTGTCTATCTAGGATGGACTATTAGATCATATAATTAATATAGTTAATTAGTGGTTAGTTACAAATCAGTTGCTTTATCTTACATATAATATAAGTCACTTTTATATATGACTTGATGTAATAAACTTTCTCATTCAATCAATTACACCTTTCAGTTTTCTCTCTATTATTTTCTATTTTAATGGGCATTGTCATGTTTACTAACATGAACATTGAACAACATGGAAAATCTTCTCTTTGATAGAAAGAAATTCTAGCATTATCCACATTTTTTTTATGGTACTGGATATGTAATATATTGATTCGATTTGTGTAAATAGTTAGGCCCGATTTAAGGATAATTTTTTTAAAAAAAGTCGAAATCAAAATAAATTGACCTTCAGCTCTCCAATCTTATTATTTTTTATGCTTCATTGATTATTTTTTCGTGAGCACATGCTTTAACACTAGATATTCATGAGATAAATTATTTAGGTATAACAATTTAACATAATAGAATAGTGATTTGATTTGAAATGAATAATTTCATTTATGCACGATAGGTCCTTGTTGTCATATTCTTTTACCGGCTCCTCCACTTATCCTTGCTCAGTTGTGTTTTCTCTCTCAGGTCAGTTCTCCGAACACTCAGTGTAATGTATTATGTGAATTATCATCTTGTTTGGTAATGGAGAGCTGAGCTCAATAGGATGTGATCTTGTCTGATTGTATGCTGATAATTAATTTAATGTTTATGCATGTGTTTGTCAATATGTGTTGTTTGTTAGTGGAGAGCGGAGCTCAATAGGATGTGATCTTGTCTGATTGTATGCTGATAATTTAATGTTTATGCATGTGTTTGTCAATATGTGTTGTTTGTTAGTGGAGAGCGGAGCTCAATAGGATGTGATCCTGTCCGAAAGGCGGGATGCTGGTTGTGTGCCGATAATTTAGAAATTATGCATGTGTTTGACAATTAACTGCTACTTGTTAGTGGAGAGCGGAGCTCAATAGGATGTTTGCTACAATATTTAATCTAAGTTTGTATTGATTTATTCCGCAATTTATATAAACTCAACAATGTTGCAATATTTATAGGTTAATGGTTTTATTTTCTGTTAGAGTTAATAATTAATTTACGAAAGCCTTAGTTTCCTATTTGAGATTCAATATTAATGAGCATGCGTAACTTATCAAGGTATGCATGCTCATTGTATTGAATCTTGAATTGTCCAAGTGGGACAGTTTGGGAAAAAACCTTTTTCACACTCGTACAATAGTCATTTCAATGTTCAAATGCCTTATATACTTGTTGAAATCTCGGTATGATGCATTTCCTTTTGTTCTCCTGGTGGATACTTGATCGCGGTGATTCTGACTGTGCTCGAGTCGTGTAACTTGGAGACCGATGGGAAATGCTGCCGAAATTTTGTCAAGTATAAGGTATTTGAATATGGGAATAACTATTAGTAGCCGGGTGTGACAAAGGTTTCTTCTCGAATGGGATAGGTTCATACCTTGTCATAAGAACGAGATTGATGGAGTTATTGGAATGCACCGTAATATATAAGTGTTATTGTAGGATTGGTCAGGCTATTTAATTGCCAGCAATGGATATTCCGGAGAATCGGAAATGGATGTATCGTAGGTTGGATCGGAATAAACGTCTTAAGGAAGAGTATAGAGTTGGAGTGGATGAGTTTATAGAGTTTGTTGTTAGCCAGGAGAGATTTATACGACTGGGCGGTGATCAATTGAGGTGTCCTTGCAAAAGATGCAAGTGTCAATCTTTCAAAAGTGTGGATGGAGTTGTAGCCGATCTTTATGAGAAGGGCTTCATGCCTGATTACTATTGGTGGAGTAACCATGGTGAGACGTTGCCTGACTTAAACCCGATTGTGGCTGAAGGTTCGTACTATGGAAGTGGTGACGGGAGGGAAGAATTGAATCCATATGAGCAGATGATAATGGATCATGCTGGACCATCGGTTGGTGTTGTACTAGAAGAAGATGGGGGAGAAGATGGTGGAATGGGTTCCCAATACATAGAGGAGAATCCGAATCCCGAAGCTCAAAGATTGTATGATATGCTGAGTGCTGCACGATCTCCATTGTGGGAAGGATGTCAGGAGTACACGGAGTTGTCGATGTGCATGGAATGGTTGAGTATCAAATCTGACTACAATATGCAAGAAGGTTGTTTTAATCGCCTCACCAGGTCAGTGTCCAAGGCGTTGCCAGAAGGCAATCGGATGCCTACAAGTTTTTATCATGCTAAGAAGTCCGTGGAAAATTTGGGTCTGGGGTGTTTGAAAATTGATTGTTGCTACTATAAGGATGATTCAGCGGAAAGCATAACGTGTTGTCGATTTTGTGGTGCGGATCGGTATAAGACAACCACTAGGATGGGCATTGAGAAGAAGAGGTCGCTAAAAAAGATGTGGTACTTTCCGCTCGTGCCAAGACTTACAAGATTGTACTCTTCGATGGCCACTGCAGCTCACATGAGGTGGCATAGTGAGCATGAGAGGGAGCAAGATCTTTTGTGTCATCCATCTGATGGAGAAGCTTGGAAGCATTTTGATAGGGTTCATATGGCATTTTCGCAGGACCCTCGCAATGTCCGATTGGGGTTATCTGCTGATGGATTTAATCCTTTTGGGCGATCCGGAAAAGCATACTCTTGTTGGCCGATTATCCCGACTCCGTACAATCTTCCCGGGGATGTGCATGAAGCGGGAGTTTATGTTCCTATGAGTCATAATTCCGGTCCGCCTAATCCAAAAGGTAAGATTGATGTGTACTTGCAGCCACCGATAGATGAGTTGACAATCTTTGTGGAATGATGGTGTGTTGACATATGGCGTATCTTTGAGGCAGAATTTCATCATGAAAGCAGCTTTAATGTGGACGATCAACGACTTTCCCCGCTTATGGAATGATGTCGGGTTGGATGACCCGTGGGAAGCTTGGATGCCCAATATGTATGGAGCGATCGAAGGAATTCACGCTTAAAAACAGTCGAAAGATCTCATATTTTGATTGTCATCGTCAATTCCTTCCAGAAGATCATCCTTATAGGCGGAACAAGAATGCATTCAAGAAGCGTTGTGCGGAGACAACACCGCCTCCACCACGTTTGACTGGTCCTAATGTATGGCGCAGAGTACAGTACTTACCGCTCGACCATGAATCCCAAGGAGAACATATTCCTGATTATGGCGTCAACCATAATTGGACAAAACAAAGTATATTTTGGAGGTTGCCGTATTGGAGGACGCAGCTACTCCGTCACAACATTGATGTCATGCATACTGAGAGGAATGTGTTTTTGAATGTGTTTGACACTGTGATGGACATCAAGGGGAGGACAAAGGATACAAATAAAGCCCGATTGGACCTGGCTGACATTTGTAATCGAAAGGAGCTTGAGTTGCAAGACGGTGGTCGTGGCAGACTTATCAAATCGAAGGCAAGTTATACACTAAGCAAAGCACAGAAATTGGCCGTCTGTAAGTGGGTTAAAGAACTAAAGTTACCAGATGGGTATGCTTCCAATCTGGGTAGATGTGTTGACATTAAGGAAGCAAAGTTACAAGGAATGAAGAGTCATGATTGCCACGTGTTCATGCAACGGTTGCTTCCAATTGCGTTCGACGCACATGAAGCAAATTTGGAACCCACTTGTTGAGCTTAGCCACTTTTTCAGGGAGCTTACATCGACAACACTAAATGTGAATCAATTAAAGGATATGGAAGTCAAGATACCGTTTTGTTATGTAAGCTGGAGCAAATCTTCCCGCCGAGTTTCTTTGATTCCATGGAACACTGCCGGTTCATCTACCTTACGAAGCAAGAGTTGGTGGCCCGATCCAATACCGCTGGATGTATCCATTTGAGAGGTAAACAACATCAACTATTTTACTTAATACATATGAAATTCACGAACACGAGAGCGTAGTTTAGCTTTCCCTAAAACTAGTAATTATTTGTATGTATCCCTCTTTAATAGGTTCCTGCACTCCCTTAAACACAAAGTCAAGAACAAGGCACGAGTGGAGGGTTCCATTTGTGAAGCATACTTAGTAGAGGAGACTTCCACTTTTGCCTCTTATTACTATCCGGACGAAGTTAACACAAGAAGGACAAGGATGCCTAGAAACGTTGATTCGGGTGAAGGATGTTCAACTAGTCCTCCTATATCAATATTCAACTATCCGGGCAGATTTAGTGGCAAATCAAAAGGATATTTCTTGGAGCAGCGTGACATTAATGCTGCTCATCTGTATATCCTTCAAAATTGTGAAGAGGTGGCGCCATATTTAGAGTAAGTTTCTACAACGTCTTTAATAAGTTCAATTGACATTTATTATTATTAATCGTCCTGCTGTTAATCTCCCATATGTAGGATGTACGACAATTTTCTAAGGGATCTCCAACCTGACATTTCAAACGATCAGGTTGATCGAGAAATTACTTCTCACTTTGCTACGTGGTTCAGTAAATATGTAGGTTCAGCATCTTCATTTTTTGAAGCATACATTTTATCTCCTTAAATATATAGCATGTATAAGAATAATATAATATTTGATTGTTTAGGTACTAGATCCAGAAAACAATGTTCAAAATCCATTGTTGACAAATTTGGCATGGGGGCCTAACAGATGGGTTACATCATGGAATACTTATATTGTAAATGGATATAAATTTAACACAAAAACATGGAATGAAGGAATGCAGACGTGTAACTATGGTGTTTGTGTGCGAGCCACTGATGGCAATGTAGAGGATGATTTCTATGGGGTTCTAACTGACATCCTTGAACTCGATTATACCGGTTTCCCCGTGATGTAATTAGTTATCTTCAAGTGTGATTGGTTTGATCCTACTCTCGACGTAGGGACAAAAATAGATAAAAATTATGGTATTGTTCAAGTTAGGCTGTCTCGAAGGTATAATAAGGCGTACGACCCATTCATTTTTTCACAACAGCGAGAGAGCGAGGTTTATTACTCGCCATATCCCGAAGGACATCATGGCTGGTTGGGTGTTATTAAGATAAAGGCTCGCAGATATAATTCACGATAATGTAATCAACCAGCCTGAAAAAGATGCTCCGTACCAAGATGATGAGTTTTCAAGACCCCACGTCATCGTTGCAAATTCATTAGGACATTATTGTTAATTCTCTGGCGGACATTTCCGGAAATGGGGAAGAAGTTGAAAGAGAGTTAATGGATCAATCCGAGTTGGACGCATCTAGCGAAGGTACATTCCGATCAAGTGATATTGATGAGAGTGAGGGTGAATTTAGTGACGGAGATTCTACTTAGGTAATTTATTTATGTCATAATTCATTGTGTCAATGTCATTCTACTTATTAGGTAATTTATTTTTGTATTATTTACACTGTTGTGTAATCATATTTTCATTTTTTTCACAGATGGCGATTCCTCCGGAGGTAGGGGTCGTCGTGGAGGTCGTCTTGCGAGAGTCCCTTCGCGGCCGACCCACGCCCTTCGGATCGAGACCATCCTACCAGCACCTCTGTTGACCGGGACACCTCGGGGTGATGGAGTTGCACCCCCACCCATCCTCATGTGGTCGGGACACAGGCTGCACCCTCATCATCCACACCTACGACGATAGGACCATCATCATCATCGGGACAGGAGAGTCGTGGTCCATCCGACAGGAGGATTCTTCTTATCCCCAGGGGGGATAACGAGTATGCTAATTTAATTTTTTAATATATATAAAGTATCGTTAATTTCTATTTACTTGTTTTTAAAATTTAATTATAACATTTATTAATGCTCTAATTTTGCTGTGAGCTTTACGCCCATGAAGGGCCCTTCTGATTCGATATCGAAGATCCTGCGACGCAAGTTTGATGGTCCATGGCCTACATGGAAGGCCATCCCACTGGGCCATAGGGATCAATTGTTTCTAGAGTTTAAGGTAACAATTTATTAAGTTTTTTAAATTAAATTTACATTATATATATGTACACACGAATTTCCTAACAACTGTAAGTTGCGAGAAAGAGTATAGGTGGGACTTAGCTTTAGAGGCTCTCGTCGGGGACATATTTGAGCATAAAGGCTCACCTTGGTTATGAAGAATCGATGAACAAGCCGAGGAAGGGGCAGAATAAGGGGAGGTGGGTGGATCCACGAGATCAAGAGGCAGC
The DNA here is from genome assembly GCA_030762895.1 of Sophora flavescens. Lineage (NCBI taxonomy): Eukaryota > Viridiplantae > Streptophyta > Magnoliopsida > Fabales > Fabaceae > Sophora > Sophora flavescens. The sequence goes on along the minus strand of CM061068.1, from coordinate 95,739,472 downwards.
TGGACCCGATCTGGGCTACCGAGAAGTTCCAGGAGATCCAGGCCACGGCTCGGCGTAGTCGAGCTTCCGATGGTGGCGCATGTGCTTGGACCGGTGGGTCTAAATCGCCCGCCGCCCACTACGACGAGCTGGTAATACATTAAATCGTTGACTTAATATACTATTTAATTAATTAGTTTTCATTTTTAATTATTCTTATGAATTTAATATTATATTATTATGTGCAGAAAGCACAAACAGCGGGCCCCGACTGCTATGGAGTTGGTGGAGAGGACGAAGAAGTTGAAGTCGGGGACATGGGTCAACGACAAGGCCCGTGAACTATCTGTAAGCAAAAAAATAATTTAGTGTTTACTTGTAATTTATTATAAATGATTTTTTAATATTGGATATAATTATTTTAACTAAATCTCTTCAACTATACTTTGTAGGCGGGCTTCAACGAGAAGAAGGATGATGCCATATCACGTGCCTCACAGTCACAAGATGAGGCTTTGATCGGTGATGGCTGCTCTCCTGTCTCCGTCGACGATAATGCCATTTATTTGGAGGTCGTCGGGGGCAGGAACAAGAAGGGCACGTGTATGGCCTTGGACACACTGGGAGCCGAGTTCATCGCTTCATCGTCCCGCACGACGCCGCTCCTTCTTTGTGCCGATACCGTCCCTCGAGAGCGGTTCCACCAAATGCAGGACACCATCACGCAGCTGAACGCGGAGCTTCGGGAGAAGAGCGAGAGAGAAAGCAGATGGCGAACAGATTGCACAGATTGACTCGGGCACACCAAGCGGCTGATGCGGCGAGCATCGAGCGAGGCCGGACATTGCGGCTGGTGTTGGATCACCGAGAGATCCAGACTCCGATTGCTCGAGATGATGCTCGACGGCGGTTGTGCGCTCTGCTGCCGCTCCTCGATTCCCGCCGCCGGCACGATGTCTTGCTCTGCAGAGGACGATCGGCCAGCGTGACGTCGGTGGATTGGGCTGAGGATGATTGGATTCCTCCATCTCCCCCTCATTATGACTATTTTTTCTCTCCATATTTTTGACTTTAAACGATTCTTGTACGACATTTTGGATTATTCTTTTTATATATATTTATTATTTTTTATGATTGTATATTTCATAAGTTATTTGGTGTGTTTTATTAGTAATTTTTCTAACGTTTAAAGAAAATCAGAAAAAAATTATTATAAAAATTAAAATTTAAAAAAAATTTAATAATAACCAGTTTAGCGACCGAATTAGAAACCAATAATTCGGTCGCTAAACTCTATTTAACATTTACAGATGATGTATAGCGACCGAAAGTCCGTCGCTAATATAGGTTAACAGTAACCAAAATTAGCGACCGAACTAGCAACCGATTATCGGTCGCTAGAAATGGTTACCCCAAAAATGCGACCAACCAAATAGCGACCGATTATTATTATGTAGCGACCGAAATAATAATTCGGTAGCTAAAACCTTAGCGACCATGTATTCAGCTACCATCATAAATCGGTCTCTGATTCGGTCGCTAAAACAAATAGCGACCGATTTACATGGTTTAGCGACCGAAAATTACGGTCGCTAAACAATTATTTTTTTGTAGTGGATGATGTAAATTCTGATGGTATAGTGTGTAAAATATGAATCTATAAGTTGGTTTATGTTTAGATTTTGATAAGTTGAAATATATGAATTAGTCAAGTCTGTGTTTTTTATAATTGTATCAGAGTGCACAGCGGAGTTGATGTTGCATGTAACCCCTGCAAAAATTTCGAGGACGAAATTTCTTTTAAGGGGGGTAGTAATGTAACATCCCAGTTTTCATGATTTTGTTTTACGTGGGAGGAGCAGGTTTAAGACTTGGATTATATAGTTAAGAGATGGATTAAGGTCTAGAGACCTTTGCATGACATGTACGCAGCCTTATCAAGGGAGTTGGAACGTAAGAACAAAACTTGGGTTTTCCGGTTAGCGTCTTTGAGACGTCTGAGTGTGAAATAAGAATTTTGGAGTTAAAGTTGAGATTAGGCCTTTTTATGGTTTTAGGTTGTTTATTAGGTCTTGATGAGCCTATATCTCAAATTTGAGCGCATTCGAACGTCAAACGGACCCTGAACGCAAAGAGTTGACTTTTTGCCAGAAGTCAGCACTCGAGCGTGGGAATATCCACGCTCAAGCGCCCAAGTCAACAAACAAGGGCCATGCTTTGACTGCCACATGTCAATCAGGGCTTACGTGGCAGCTCCTGATTGGTTGCATGGCGCAGTGGTCCACCAACCCTCCAACTCTCGAGCATGGAAAAGCCAACGCTCAAGCGTTGGAACGCTCGAGCGCTAGGTTTCCAACGCTCGAGTGCTGGCGCGAATTTCAGAAAAATAAAATGGGATAAGTGACATAAGTCACTTAAGCCAGAAAATAAAGAACAGAAGATAGAAATGAGAGCTGAGAGTTGAGAGGAGAAAATAGATAGTTTTAGAGTGAGAGAGAGGGAAATCTAGAGAGAGAAAAGAGATATAGCAAGAGTTTGAGAGTTTCGATCGTCCCGTTGCGAATCGGAGTACGTGGTGGTGATTGTAGTGACGATACCTTTGTTTTCCTCTTCTCATTTTTCTTCAATAGAGAAGGTAAATCATCCCCGTTTATGTCGAAACTCGTTTCGTTACGTTTCTCGAAGTATCTTTCGTTTCGTTTGTCAGAATTCAATTCTGTCTTCGATTTTGAAGTCGTAGTAACGTGTGCTTCGCAATGTGATGCTTAGGTGAATTTTCGGAGGCTCGGAGACCTTGCTCCCTTGTGTTTCAGAATTGAAGGTGTAGAGGAAGTGTTAGTTTCAAGACGTCGGTACAATTGTACACAAGGTGAGGGGGAAGAAATTCCAATTATCGGGATTATGGGTATAGAATATGAACATTTACATGTGTGGGGATTCTCAACCCCCGTTGATTGTCGATTGATCATATGATTTTGATAACATGCTTAGTTGATTACGTGATATATGATTATTCTTTTATTTCTCCGTTGATTGTATGATGTTGTTGATATATTGATGTGTGGTGGATCAATATTGGTGATACTTTGGAGATGTTTGATATGAAACTAGGTTGATAGCTTGGTTAGGAAGTTATGATGTCATGTAGTGATATTGAAGTGTTAGATGGAAAGGTGGTGTGAAATTATATAGTGATGGATGCATGTGCATATCATTGCATTGGTCAACCTTATGGGTAGCCGCAATAGCTGTTTGAGCGGTTACTAATATGAGGTTGATGTTGGTATATTGTGAACGACTACAACGAAAGTTGGATAGTTTTCACAAGGGGCCGTATGACTAGCTACGATAAGTCGTTTGAGTGTCTATCATACGAGGTCGGATAATATTGGTGCATAGCTGGGCTATCGAACAAGAGGTGTATCTGTGTATCTGTACACAGAGGGGCCGTGTGAATAGTTGCAATAGCTGTTTGAGAAATTGTCACACGAGATTGAGGTGGAATATCATGAGTGACCAAGATAACGGAACTCATGTTGGTGACGCAGGAGTTAGTAACCCAACTACCGACTGAACGTCGTTGTAGAATTGGCCAATCATGCATGTAGGACCAGTTATGCATTAGAATAAGTTATGATCTTAGTTGCTGAGATATTGAGGTTGATTGGTATGATAATGATATTGGGAGATGGTTGTGTTTGTTTATATACATGTTGATAAGTAGTATTTTATTCTCTTTCCCCTTTATGATGAGTAGAGTTTCTTACCTCCTGTATGTCTCTGTTTATATTTATTTTTGGTTCGGTTCGTGATTCGAAGACGGAGATGAACTTTTAGCTAGTTCCGAGACGAGGAAGGTGATGAGAATGCTAACGTCTCTCACGAGGACTTTCAGAGTTGAAGTTGAGTGTTTCATATGCCATTGCTTCTGTGAACTCTGATATGTTGGATATATGTTTTATTAATTTAAAATACATGCTGTAAATGTTTTAAAATTTCTCATATTATTTTATTACATGCATCTGCATAATGTGGCGTACAAAAAGGGGTGTCACAATGATGATGATGATGATGATGATGGTGACTTTTTATTAAATTACTTACCTTTGGGATTATCCATGTAGGCTTATTTTTTGACTTTACACTCTTACTTTCACAATTTGCACAAGCAATGCTACACGTAATCATTGCACTATATGATAAAAAATATGAAAATTGTCAAAATTTACAAATTAAAAAAAGTTATAAATTATATAAGATTTTACGTACCTATCAATTTACTGTTTCATATTAGGGTCCACTTGATAGTGCAACGAGCAAAGAAATACGACTGTATATTGTGCTGGACAAAGTAGGAAAGACTTCCAATGGTCATTCCTGAGAAGTGGTGCCATATATACCTCAGTGTGATTGCATGTACCTGGTTAAACAATCGCCAGTAATATATATTGAAATAAATAAATTATATTGAAATATATATAAGTACGTACTTGCATCAGACACTGACAACCATGTTGGCTAACCATATTCGATCACGGAATAAGTCAGTCACCCCAGCCCCCCCCCCCCGGACGATAAAATAAGGCAACAACTTAGTGAAGGAGCCGTCATGTTCCAAAGGAATGGAAAAGTCGTCGTGTTGGTATGTCGCCGCCCACGCAGCCAGATGAGCTATCAGTGAGATACTGCCCCTCTGATTTGACAGAGTTGAGTGGTCCTAAACCAACAATATAAAGCATTATGAATAAAGGGTAAATTAGATCCTAAACTATATAAAAATCGAATGCTTATTAATACCTGAGGTGCAGGAAACTTCCCCCTCTCCTCATAATCGTCCCTCTCCTCATCATCGTCCTTCTCCTCATCATCAACAACCAACATATGTTGAGCTGGACAACTCCCCTTTGTACTCACATGTGACGGTTGGACAGATGGGCCACCTTCAGATTGCATAGATGATATAAGAGTTCGCAGAGCCCCTGGGTTAAAAGGATCTGGATAACGTCCTCTCTAATCTTCTCCGCGAGTAGCCGGTCCCATTCGGCCATGGTTCCCTCGTGTGAACGTGCTCCATGGTATTGCCGAATGCCCACCCGCCCTCCAACACCAACTACTCAACCAGGGTAGTCGTCTTTGCCTAGGGCAGCGGTCAAGATATCCCGACGACCCTATTGAACGAACATCCCTTGCGAGCTTTGCTTCTTTAAGGAAGCCTATAAAGACGAAATTTAAAAAAAAATTAAGATACTTAAAATGTTGTTACAAAGTACATGTAGAATTAAATTTTAATTACTTACAGTCTTTCCAGCAACAAGACATGTGGGCTCGGATTTAATAACCCCCGACTTTGACTTTTGTGCTTCAATCCATGTATCCTCACGTGGGATTGGAGACAGAGGATCAATAACTGCCCCCTGATGTCGTGCAATGCACGTCATGCAATCCGGCAAGTGTACCGGATTGTCGCCAAGTAATAAAAATATATCGATCCCACAGAGACCGTGATCTCAAATCGCAACTAATTGTCAAATGATAAAACTGGACTGTATAAAAAAGGATTTGGATTTTTGAAATAAGAGATAATTTGGATAAGGAATGCAATCAAGTAAAACAGAAAGTAAATCTATTTATGGTTTTTCAGATTTAAATGGATTCCTAGGAATTTGGGTTACCAACAAGATCGTTTATGTTACTAAATTGATTAACCCTTGTTAATTATCGAAAATACCTTGAAGGCGAATTTATCCTCAAATAGTTTAAGCTCCCTCTCGGGTTACAAAAATAGTGCTCAATTAAACCAACCCCTACTCTCGTGGTAGTCGAATTTAGATTGAACCTTTTACGTTTTGTGACAATTCGTTAATCCTCGAAGGACGGCTTCTAACTCTCGTGATTTCAGTCCTAAGTCTGACTCTATAGATCCGACACCTAAGTTCACCGCTAGGTTCCTCCTTAGAATGTCTACGACATGCAAATAAGTGCGCACCAGATTTACAAGTAATTAAAACACTAGAAATCAGATCTAAAGCAAAATCGCAATTAACAAAGATAAAACATCAATTCATTGCCATAAACAAACTTGGGCATAGCCCAAATCCCTAGAAATGAAACTACTACTCAAGCCTTGTCATGGTGATGACAAGCTTGGTTAACAACATGAAAATAAAAATAAGAGAAGAGAGGAGGAGGAGGAGAAGAAGAGAGATCCTAAATCTATGCCTAAGAGTAGCATCCCCACAAGTCCTCCTTAGTCTCTGCTCAGATGCCTTATTTATAGATTTGGGAAGTTTGAATCCCATTCTAACTCAAATTAGATCCAAATCAGTTGCTTCTGATCCAAGTAATACGCGTTACGGCCGTGATGGCCATCACGGCTAGGTCGTGATGGCTTCTGCCTTGGGCGCTTCTTCAATTTTTGGTCTGTCACGGTCGTGATCCTCATCACGGCTAGGCCGTGATCAGTTCTGCCTGAGGGTCTGGTTCAGCTGACAGGTCACGGCCGTGATGGGCATCACGGCTAGGGCGTGACTAGTTCTGACTTTTGCCTTCTTTCTTTTCAGTTTTGCTCGATCACGGCTGGGCCGTGATGGGCTCTGTTTGGCTTATTTTCTTCACTTTTCAAGCCCCATCTTCATCCAAGTTCCATCATGGTTGATCCCGAGCATTTATTCCTTAATTTCTGCAAAACAACACCACAAAAACCGTCTTACCCGTTCCAAGGTAAAAACTAACAAAAATAAAATTAAAAATGCCTAAACTATATGAAAATGCATGCAAAATGATAAACAAATATGAGGTGTAATCACACTCATCACCCCCTCATCTCCTGCTTCTTCCCGCCTCTTCTTCAACTTTTCATCCATCATAACCTGTCGTTTCAGTTTATAGATCTCCTACACCTTTTCCCTTTTCGCCTGTTATACAAATAATACAAATTAAGTGAAATAAATAAATTAAGGTTGCCCTATTATAATAAAAATAAACTTCAACTAACCATATAGGCTGGCGAGAGTCGAATAACCACAAACCGGTCCCACGTATCTCGATCAAGGAATGGGTAGTAACACTTGTGGTCCTTTTCTCCAAAGATGTAGTTTCTTGCCAGCTCTGACTTAAACCCTGTCCAAAGGTTAGCAGCATGTGAAAGCACTTTCTTCTTCATAGCTGCAGTATTCGACATATCAAAATGGAGCTACATTACAGAATAAAATAGAGGAATTAGTGTATGAAAATATATGCTTAAATACAATAGATAAAAATGAATAGGTTAAAAGTTAATTTACTGTGATTGACTCCCAAATCTGATTTTTCACATTATCTGGTACTTGTTTCCATTGCTTAATCAGTATGCTCTCATGGCTTCTAGCTTGCACAGCCAAGAAACTAAAATAATACTTACCATGAGGGCCAATAGCCTCCTCATAACTATCAAACTCAATATGCAACCTCAAATTATTAGGAAGACGCGAGGTCAATTTTTTCATGGTGGTGCATGATCTACCCCTCTTTTTGGACTGTGGAGGAGGCATACCAGCCGACAAGTGACTACCAGCACCGTCCTGTGAATCAGTCATATATATATATATATATATATATATATATCAAATGCTCCAAACAATGCAGCATATGACTATGATGGCTACTGCTTATCAGACCACAAATGACTGTTCTGAAGAAGCCATCTGTAATATCTTGTCTGTAGGGTTTACAGGCCAACTCAAAGGTTGGTGGGATTATTCTTTCTCTGAAGCACATAAAGAACAAATGTTTTCTGCTATCAAAACTGATGCAGAAGGAAATCCAATTTATGACAATGAAGGTGCAACCATCCCTGATGCGGTTAAGGTGCAACCATCCTTGATGCGGTCATTGACCCATCTGGCTCTGGTTTCATGCATACTCAGTCAAATATTCGATAGATTATCCTTGGAAGACAAGGATAGATGTTGATAAAACCACAAATGTCATTACGGTATGGCATTTAAAGAATGGTGAGTTGATCAAAACAGAGTTACCACCAAATAGCTCTTTCCAACTCCCGGGTATCAATGATCCCTTTACCAAGAAACCCATCATTGCTGCTCCTTTCAAGAATAAGAATCCTGAGGAGGCAATATCGGCGACGGACATAAGCAAACTTATGGAGCAATCCAATTATACCAACAAATACCTTCAAGTGTTAGGAGAACACTTAATCAAAAAAGATGCAACCACCATTGCATCTACTTCGGGAATTAAGAAGGATATTCCCTTAGAAAAACCCTTGTTCAAACCTTTTAAGATGAATAAGAAGATCAGAGAACGTTTGCTTCTTCTTCAACCCAATATAAAAAAGGAAAAACAAGAATTTGTGGAGAAACTAGAAGAAAGACTGAAACAACTAGTTGTTCCAGATTCTCCATCGGATAATCAAGGAGAAAGACCTTCAAGAGACAAAGGTCCCATTATCAATGTCATCAATAAAGACAGCTCAGAAACGGAATCTGTGGCAAGTACCTCCAAAACCAATCCTCCAGATAAACCTCCAATCAATATCAATCCTGTTCTTACCCAATCTTGGAGGCAACCCTCAAAACTTTATTATCCTAGAGCAACTCCCCCGGATATGCTCTTTGAGGAAAAAACTCCAAACTTTAGATGTTTCAATGCCAACAATATCTATGAATGGAACATAGATGGTCAAACAGAGTATCAAATGCTCCAAACAATGCAGCATATGACTATGATGGCTACTGCTTATCAGACCACAAATGACTGTTCTGAAGAAGCCATCTGTAATATCTTGTCTGCAGGGTTTACGAGAGCCAACTCAAAGGTTGGTGGGATTATTCTTTCTCTGAAGCACGAAAAGAACAAATGTTTTTTCGCTATCAAAACCGATGCGAAGGAAATCCAATTTATGACAATGAAGGTGCAACCATCCACGATGCGGTTAACACCTTAATCTTCTCAATCTGTGGACATTTCATGGGAAATACTTCCACTTGGAAGGACAGGTCTGCAGAGTTATTATCCAATCTTAAGTGTAGATCCTTAGCTAGCTTTAGGTGGTATAAAGATACCTTCCTAACTAGAGTCTACACCGAGAGAAGACTGCGAGAATAGATTCCGGAAAGAAAAGTTCATTGCGGGTCTCCCAACTTCGTTAGGTGATCTTGTCAAAGATGAGCTCATAGCCCAATCCCCGGATGGAAATATTCCATATGAGCAATTGAGTTATGGTCAACTCATTGCAGCAACCCAGAAGATAGGGGCAAGACTTTGTAAGGAAGACAAAGTCGAGATCAATTCAAAAAGAAAAGGCCGCCAAGAAGGATTTAGGGTCTTTTTGTGAACAATTTGGCATACCTCCTTGTCCAAAGGATAAAACCAAGTCTTCAAAGAAATATGAAGGCAGACCAAAAGACTAAGTATACCAAGTATACTAAGTACAAGAAAAACAAAAGGTATGGTAAACCTAAGCCAGAATTCAAACCTGAGTTCAAACCTAAACCAACCACTGGTGATAAGTTCCCCAGAAAAGCGGTTACTTGCTATAACTGCGGCAAACCTGGCCATATCAGAAAATCGTAGGCTAAAAAAGAAAATCAAAGAATTGAATCTTGAACCATCAGTTGAGGAACAATGAATAACCTTTTAATCCAATCCGATACTTCAGAAGAAGAATCAGATGGTGATTTTACTGAAGATGTCAATCATATTCAAGAAGATGATGTTGGAGATCTTAGCTCCGATTCATCTCCCGAGATTAATGTCTTAACTAAGGAACAAGATCTCCTTTTTGAAGTCATTAATTCAATAGCTGATCCAGAAGAAAGAAGAAAATATCTGGACAAGCTCAAATCATCCATGGAATCTTATAAGGAAAAGGATTCCAAGGGAAAAGGCAAAGTCATAGTCAAAGATCATTTTGACTTTAAACAAATTCTCGAAGAGGTGGAAGCCACTCAAACAAAGAAGCCTGTAACGATTCATGATCTCCAACAAGAGATTAAGAATTTAAAACAAGAGATCAAAGAAATCAAACAAGAACAAGCTGTTCATAAACTAATTTTGTCTCAAATAGCAGAGGCTCAATCAGATGAATCAGCGAGGAAGAAAACTCGAACCAAGTGCCATCAAGGAAGATGAGCATGACAGTCCTAAAGTTCAAGATGATCATGAGGATGCAGCATTCTTGAACTTAGTAAATCAATTAAGGATTCAAAAGTTTTATATTAGAATCAAGATTATTATTGGAGAATTTATTCTTGATTCTACAAAGCACTTTTGATACAGTCTTGATTCAAACTGCATTCAAGAAGGATTAATCCCTACCAAATTCTTTGAGAAGACCTCGGAGAAGTTGAGTGCAGCAAATGGTTCTAAGCTTAGAATCAATTATAAGTTGTCCAAAGCCTTAATAGAAAACCAAGGTCTCCAAGTGGAAACTCCTTTTCTATTAGTTAGAAATCTTAAAAATGAAGTGATTCTTGGAACCCCGTTCATTAGATCACTTTTCCCTCTTTCCATTTCTCATAATGGAATTAATGCTGAATGGAATTAAAACTCAGCATCTGGGAAAAGACATTGTCTTCCCATTCATCAACAAGCCTATCATTAGAGATTTAAATCTCTTAGATTCCAAAATTAACCAAATCAATTTCTTGAAAGAAGAAATTTCTTTTAAGAATATAGAATTGCAGTTGCAGCAACCAAAGATCAAAGAAAAGGTAAAATTCCTTTTCAATGAAATCCAAGAGACTATCCGTTTACGATTTGCCCTGACATTTTGGAACAGGAAGAAGTACTTTGTAGATTTGCCTTATGAACAAGATTTCAATGAAAGGCAAATTCCAACCAAATCCAGGCCAATCCAAATGAATCATGAACTCCTTAAGTATTGTCAAAAGGAAATTGACGATTTCTTAAGCAAAGGTTTAATCAGGGAGAGCAAGTCTCCTTGGTCTTGTTCTGCTTTTTATGTTAACAAGCAGGCTGAGATTGAGCGTGGTACACCTCGCCTAGTTATCAATTATAAACCTTTAAACCAAGCTCTTAGGTGGATCAGGTATCCAATTCCTAACAAAAGGGATTTGCTTAACCGCCTAAGTACGGCAAAAATATTTTCAAAATTTGACATGAAATCTGGTTACTACCAGATAGAAGTCAAAGAAAGTGATCGTTACAAAACAGCGTTCACTGTTCCCTTTGGGCATTACGAATGGAATGTTATGCCCTTTGGCCTCAAAAATGCTCCTTCAGAATTCCAGAGAATTATGAATGAGATCTTCAATCCTTATACAGACTTTACAATCGTCTATCTTGATGATGTTTTAGTCTTTTCTCAATCTATTGATCAACACTTCAAACATGTCAGGATCTTTATAAGTGTGATCAAAAGAAATGGTTTAGCCGTGTCTAAAACCAAAATTGATCTTTTCCAAACTAAGATTAGATTTCTTGGTCATAACATTTTCCAAGGAACTATTATTCCTATCGCCAGAGCCATCGAATTTCTTTGATAAGTTTCCTGACCAAATCATTGACAAAACTCAGCTTCAGAGATTCTTAGGATGTCTCAATTATGTGGCTGATTTCGTCCCTAATCTTAGTACTATCATCAAACCCTTGCACAATCGTCTAAAGAAGGAACCTCCTCCTTGGACTGATGAGCATACAAAAGTTGTCCGACTTATCAAATCTAAGATAAAGAATCTTTTGTGTCTTTATCTTCCAAACGCATCTGCTTTCAAAATTGTTGAAACCGATGCTTCTGACATTGGTTATGGCGGTATTTTGAAACAAAGAATTTCAAACAAAGAGCATATCATTGCATATACTTCTAAGCATTGGAATTCTGCTCAACAAAATTATTCTCTTGTCAAAAAGAGATTTTGGCAATAGTTTTATGTATTTCAAAATTTCAATCAGATTTACTTAATCAAAAATTTTTGGTTAGAGTAGATTGTAAATCTGCTAAAGATATTTTACAAAAAGATGTTAAGAATTTAGCATCAAAACAAATTTTTGCTAGATGGCAAGCAATTTTAAGTGCATTTGATTTTCAAATTGAATTTATCAAAGGCTCTTCAAATTCTCTACCTGACTTTCTTACTCGTGAATATTTACGGGGTAGGTAGAGAGAGAGATTGGCAGCAATGCCAAAGACAGAAACTTCCTCTTCAAAGGGGAAGGGTAAAGGTATTGTCCTTAATAAAGGACCCAAACGCCAATGTGCGTCCAAATCGGGCCTTGACCAAAAAGCAATCGGGGTCATCGACCCAACAACCCGTAATCAAGCTTGGGTCTTCAACCCAAACCCAACTGGGTCTTCAACCCAAGCAAGCCAAACAGTCCAAAGAAGACTATGGCATCCCAATCCAAACTCTTCAAGCCTTTCAAGATCAAGGCCTTACAAAACTCCCTAAGGGAACATGGGGAGATAGAGTGGAAAACGAATCGGGTTCTCCACCCCTACTCAAAGACCTAATCGAGGAATTAGCCCAATCAGCTATCCCCATAAATGTTGTCAAACCTGATACACGTTTATCAAAAGACAACACCCAAACCCAAACTCAAACGGCCGCAACTAATTATGTTGCAAAAAACATATTTCAATTTGTTGTTCAAATGGAACCAGAATTTTGGGATAACAACCCTAACAAAGTTCCCTCCAAAATCTTTCAAAATGGTTCTCATTTCCAACAATCCCAACCAAACAAAACCAGAAATTTTTATGAGTTTATTTTGATTGATACTCGACTGTCACGATCAAACACTACCGTGACCCTAAAGATCAATCAACATACACTCACTCAACTTTCCAGATTTTGAAGGTTTTAACACCTGAACAATTTGGAAAGAATTTAAATGCTTTCAAAAAATTTTCTCAAACTTTTGATCCCATTGGTTTCGATTACTGGGACTATCAACAAGCTTGGTACAACATTTTCTGGTACCAAAATATTCAAAACAGACATTCTTGGTTGATATATTTCAAGAAGAATGTTAAATACAAATTCCCTCATTGGTTCGTCCACTGGTGGAGAATATTTGGCCCAATCAAGCAGATCCTTCCTGGAGAAGTTCTTGAAGGATATCAAACATTCGAAAAATATTTTGACAACAAGGAAACCCCTTTCCCTGTCAATCTAATATTTTTCTCTAAACTTTCCCTTTCATGGGTTTTCAGTTGGCAGTATAAATACCAGAAGCAAGATCAATACCCTGGTTTATTGCCAATTTTACAAAGAGCAACCTTTGTCAAGTGGTGGGCACAGTTTAACTATGCGGCAGCCACAAGTGACAATGTAAAAATCTGGTTCCAGCAAAATCCCAAGTGGATGAAAGCAGCCAACCCAGAGGCTTGTGAGTTTCTTAATCAGAGATCTCGAATAGTTTCAGTTTTGGCAGGTTCCAATTCAAAAGAAAGCTTCCTTCGAAATATGGAGGCAATCTTAAAGCTAGCAAAGGAGGAAGAAGCATCTTCATCAAAATCCTCCAAGCAAAAGCTTCCACAATCTGAAGATGAAGACGAAGAGGATTTCAGCCAATGCTCAGATCCCTTCTATCAAAATGAAGATGACTGCTATGGAATTGATATTACGGTCAACCTGAGTGACGATGAATAGTCCCTCAGTCAAACAAAGTCAACAAAAATTCTGGATTGAATAGTTCCAGTCACCCGATGATACTGTTTCTTACCGACAATCCACAAGATTACCAGTCAAATTTAAAGACTTGTTTATCACCAAGACTATTCACTTACCGACAAAGACAGATTCCAGTCATGATATCGGTTCTATGTTGTAATAATTGCAATAGTTTAGGTCATTTTTACCGATACTATTGTAATAGTAAATCTTCAATCTTCTATTTAAAGGGTGCTAGGTTCAGTTGTTAGGCATCCGAATTTTTAGAGAGATTTTAGAGTGAGAAACTGAGAGCATTCTGAGCTTTCATTTTGTGAGTTCCTCAGTTCTTTTTCTTTCTTCTTCAATCTTTTCAATCTTGCAGCGTTAAAGCTTGTAGTTTTCAAGCTGTTTTCAATCAAAACCTGCATGGTTTAAATCATCTCTTCTCCCTCCACCGGTTCTGGTGAGGCTCTGCCTCCGCTCCGGTTTCATTTTGTTTTTATTTTCCCCAGTTCTTGGTCGGTTCTACCACCTTTCTGGGTTTATGCTTTGTTTCATGTTTTAATTTCTACAGTACTTGTTTTTACTGTTTTACTGTTTTAATCTCTACAGTATCTGTTTTTACTATTTTTATGTTTTAATTTTCATATTTTATTTATTTTAATTAATGTAATCTCCGCCTGTTTTCCTACTTCTTTCATCCTGCTCTTCTTCCCCCCTTTCCTTCCTTGATTGCGGGTTGTTGGGTCGATGACCCTGATTGCTTTTGGGCTGAAGGCCCAGATTTGGACGCACATTGGCGTTTGGGTCCTTTATTAAGGACAATACCTTTACCCTTCCCCTTTGAAGAGGAAGTTTCTGTCTTTGGCATTGCTGCCAATCTCTCTCTCTTACCTACCCTGTAAATATTCACGAGTAAGAAAGTCAGGTAGAGAATTTGAAGAGCCTTTGATAAATTCAATTTGAAAATCAAATGCACTTAAAATTGCTTGCCATCTAGCAAAAATTTGTTTTGATGCTAAATTCTTAACATCTTTTTGTAAAATATCTTTAGCAGATTTACAATCTACTCTAACCAAAAATTTTTGATTAAGTAAATCTGATTGAAATTTTGAAATACATAAAACTATTGCCAAAATCTCTTTTTGACAAGAGAATAATTTTGTTGAGCAGAATTCCAATGCTTAGAAGTATATGCAATGATATGCTCTTTGTTTGAAATTCTTTGTTTCAAAATACCGCCATAACCAATGTCAGAAGCATCGGTTTCAACAATTTTGAAAGCAGATGCGTTTGGAAGATAAAGACACAAAAGATTCTTTATCTTAGATTTGATAAGTCGGACAACTTTTGTATGCTCATCACCCAAGGAGGAGGTTCCTTCTTTAGACGATTGTGCAAGGGTTTGATGATAGTACTAAGATTAGGGACGAAATCAGCCACATAATTGAGACATCCTAAGAATCTCTCGGCTGAGTTTTGTCAATGATTTGGTCAGAAACTTATCAAAGCAAATTCGATGGCTCTCACGATAGGAATAATAGTTCCTTGGAAAATGTTATGACCAAGAAATCTAATCTTAGTTTGGAAAAGATCAATTTTGGTTTTAGACACGGCTAAACCATTTCTTTTGATCACACTTATAAAGATCCCCGACATGTTTGAAGTGTTGATCAATAGATTGAGAAAAGACTAAAACATCATCAAGATAGACGATTGTAAAGTCTCGTATAAGGATTGAAGATCTCATTCATAATTCTCTGGAATTCTGAAGGAGCATTTTTGAGGCCAAAGGGCATAACATTCCATTCGTAATGCCCAAAGGGAACAAAGTGAACGCTGTTTTGTAACGATCACTTTCTTTGACTTCTATCTGGTAGTAACCAGATTTCATGTCAAATTTTGAAAATATTTTTGCCGTACTTAGGCGGTTAAGCAAATCCCTTTTGTTAGGAATTGGATACCTGATCCACCTAAGAGCTTGGTTTAAAGGTTTATAATTGATAACTAGGCGAGGTGTACCACGCTCAATCTCAGCCTGCTTGTTAACATAAAAAGCAGAACAAGACCAAGGAGACTTGCTCTCCCCGATTAAACCTTTGCTTAAGAAATCGTCAATTTCCTTTTGACAATACTTAAGGAGTTCATGATTCATTTGGATTGGCCTGGATTTGGTTGGAATTTGCCTTTCATTGAAATCTTGTTCATAAGGCAAATCTACAAAGTACTTCTTCCTGTTCCAAAATGCTGTGGGCAAATCAGAACAGATAGTCTCTTGGATTTCATTGAAAAGGAATTTTACCTTTTCTTTGATCTTTGGTTGCTGCAACTGCAATTCTATATTCTTAAAAGAAATTTCTTCTTTCAAGAAATTGATTTGGTTAATTTTGGAATCTAAGAGATTTAAATCTCTAATGATAGGCTTGTTGATGAATGGGAAGACAATGTCTTTTCCCAGATGCTGAGTTTTAATTCCATTCAGCATTAATTCCATTATGAGAAATGGAAAGAGGGAAAAGTGATCTAATGAACGGGGTTCCAAGAATCACTTCATTTTTAAGATTTCTAACTAATAGAAAAGGAGTTTCCACTTGGAGACCTTGGTTTTCTATTAAGGCTTTGGACAACTTATAATTGATTCTAAGCTTAGAACCATTTGCTGCACTCAACTTCTCCGAGGTCTTCTCAAAGAATTTGGTAGGGATTAATCCTTCTTGAATGCAGTTTGAATCAGCACCTGTATCAAAAAGTGCTGTAGAATCAAGAATAAATTCTCCAATAATAATCTTGATTCTAATATAAAACTTTTGAATCCTTAATTGATTTACTAAGTTCAAGAATGCTGCATCCTCATGATCATCTTGAACTTTAGGACTGTCATGCTCATCTTCCTTGATGGCACTTGGTTCTGAGTTTTCTTCCTCGCTGATTCATCCGATTGAGCCTCTGCTATTTGAGACAAAATTAGTTTATGAACAGCTTGTTCTTGTTTGATTTCTTTGATCTCTTGTTTTAAATTCTTAATCTCTTGTTGGAGATCATGAATCGTTACAGGCTTCTTTTGTTTGAGTGGCTTCCAGCCTCTTCAGAATTTGTTTAAAGTCAAAATGATCTTTGACTATGACTTTGCCTTTTCCCTTGGAATCCTTTTCCTTATAAGATTCCATGGATGATTTGAGCTTGTCCAGATATTTTCTTCTTTCTTCTGGATCAGCTATTGAATTAATGACTTCAAAAAGGAGATCTTGTTCCTTAGTTAAGACATTAATCTCGGGAGATGAATCGGAGCTAAGATCTCCAACATCATCTTCTTGAATATGATTGACATCTTCAGTAAAATCACCATCTGATTCTTCTTCTGAAGTATCGGATTGGATTAAAAGGTTATTCAGTTGTTCCTCAACTGATGGTTCAAGATTCAATTCTTTGATTTTCTTTTTTAGCCTACGGTATTTACGATATGGCCGTGTTTGCCGCAGCTTATAGCAAGTAACCGCTTTCGGGGAACTTATCACCAAGTGGTTGGTTTAGGTTTGAACTCAGGTTTGAATTCTGGCTTAGGTTTACCATACCTTTTGTTTTTCTTGTACTTAGTATACTTGGTATACTTAGTCTTTTGGGGTCTGCCTTCATATTTCTTTGAAGACTTGGTTTTATCCTTTGGACAAGGAGGTATGCCAAATTGTTCACAAAAGACCCTAAATCCTTCTTGGCGGCCTTTTCTTTTTTGAATTGATCTCTGACTTTGTCTTCCTTACAAAGTCTTGCCCCTATCTTCTGGGTTGCTGCAATGAGTTGACCATAACTCAATTGCTCATATGGAATATTTCCATCTGGGATTGGGCTATGAGCTCATCTTTGACAAGATCACCTAACGAAGTTGGGAGACCTGCAATGAACTTTTCTTTCCGAATCTATTCGCAGTCTTCTCTCGGTGTAGACTCTAGTTAGGAAGGTATCTTTATACCACCTAAAGCTAGCTAAGGATCTACACTTAAGATTGGATAATAACTCTGCAGACCTATCCTTCCAAGTGGAAGTATTTCCCATGAAATGTCCACAGATTGAGAAGATTAAGGTGTTAACCGTGATCGTGATGGTTGCACCTTCATTGTCATAAATTGGATTTTCCTTCGCATCAGTTTTGATAGCAGAAAACATTTGTTCTTTCTGTGCTTCGGAGAAAGAATAATCCCACCAACCTTGAGTTGGCTCCGTAAACCCCGCAGACAAGATATTACAGATGGCTTCTTCCAGATCATTTGTGGTCCGATAAGCAAGAGCCATCATAGTCATATGCTGCATTGTTTGGAGCATTTGATACTGTTTGACCATCTATGTTCCATTCATAGATATTGTTGGCATTGAAACTTCTAAAGTTTGGAGTTTTTTTCCTCAAAGAGCATATCCGGGGAGTTGCTCTAGGATAATAAAGTTTTGAGGGTTGCCTCCAAGATTGGGTAAGAACAGGATTGATATTGATTGGAGGTTTATCCGGAGGATTGGTTTTGGAGGTACTTGCCACGCATTCCGTTTTTCGAGCTGTCTTTATTGATGACATTGATAATGGGACCTTTGTCTCTTGAAGGTCTTTCTCCTTGATTATCCGATGGAGAATCTGGAACAACTAGTTGTTTCAGTCTTTCTTCTAGTTTCTCCACACAGTCTTGTGTTTCCTTTTTGATATGGGGTTGAAGAAGAAGCAAACTGGCTCGGATCTTCTTATTCAACTTAAAAGGTTTGACCAGGGGTTTTTCTAAGGGAATATCCTTCTTAATTCTCAAGTAGATGCAATGGTGGTTGCATCTTTTTTTGATTAAGTGTTCTCCTAACACTTGAAGGTATTTGTTGGTATAATTGGATTGCTCCATAAGTTTGCTTATGTCCGTCGCCGATATTGCCTCCTCGGATTCTTATTCTTGAAAGGAGCAGCAATGATGGGTTTCTTGGTAAAGGGATCATTGATACCGGGAGTTGGAAAGAGCTATTTGGTGGTAACTCTGTTTTGATCAACTCACCATTCTTTAAATGCCATACCGTAATGACATTTGTGGTTTTATCAACATCTATCCTTGTCTTCCAAGGATAATCTATCGAATATTTGACTGAGTATGCATGAAACCAGTCAAAAAATAAAATCTTTGTCTTAACTTTGTTAAGAAATTGGTAATATTCTTCCTGAATATTTTTCCTTTTTGTTCCCTTGAACTCTTGCAAGAACCACTCTCTTTGAGGTTTCCATTCCTCAGAGTAAAAATCCTTGCGAAGGGATTCCTTATCTATAATGAACTTACAAATCATTATAAGATTCCTTAAGAGAGGAAAAGGTTGGAGACTGAATTGATCGTTGATCATCTTACTGCCACGATAAATTGGTCGAGGGATAGTAGATGATGTATCTAATCCCTGAAGATTAATAGAGGTCATCTGAGATGCCGTTGAAAAGGATTGTCTTGAAGGGATAGATCTAAAATTTTCAGATCTAAGACTTGAAGATCTAGCAGAACTAAAAGAATTACTTCTTTGGAAGACTAGTTCAACTCTTCCTGTTGGAGTTTGAACTATATTATTCAAGTCTGTTGTTTCTCTTGGTAAAGCTGGGACAGCCTTATCCAATATCCATCTTTCTGGTAGGACTACGTCCTTCCATAAGATTGCCTTAGGGACAATTACGTTTGCTTTAGTAACATCAGTAAGAAACAGGGTTGTCTCTCCCGATGTTCTATCTTTGAGAACTTTAGAATTACAGGAATTCATAGCCTTGTATTGAATCCTCGTAAAGCAAAAGTATTTGGGATAGATCCAGGCTTCATGTCTAAGCCACAGATCTTAAGATTTAGAAACAAGGAGTCCAAGATGTTTTGATCCTGTAAACTCAAGGTTCTATTAGGATAGCAATTGAAATAAATTGGACCATGGCTTAGGCTCGTTTCCACCGTGCCTAAGAGGGAGTCTTGAAACTTATTGTGCCTAATATCCCTTAAGCACATCAAGATTGAAGCATTTAATCCTTCGCGGATTAAAGGTTTTACAGCTACTTGAACACATCCAATGTGTAAGTACCTGTACTTTTGCTTGTGACCTTTTATTGTATCCATTGAGAGAAGATGAAATTCCTCACTCTCTGGACTGATTGGAATATTCTTTTCTTCGGTTTTGATTACATAATCAGAGGTAGTAAAAAATCTGCCTTCTGATTTGTAAAGTTCTTTTGTGGGTATTCTGGGAATTACCCAATTATCAATATCTTGATTGATATTTTCAAAGCATATTTCCTCATGGAAAATACTGCTTGGATTGGTAGGAATATCAGATTCCTGAAGAGATGAAGAAGAGGGTTGAGAAGACCGGAAAGAAAGCTTGGAAAAAGAACGCGATAAGGGATGACAATGAAAGTCAAGTCAGAATACTAGATGACATATGCTAGACGATTCTAAAAGCAAAGTAACTAAACATAACATGGCAATGATGGCATCAAGCATGTGTCACAGAAAGATCAAAGGTTGAAAATAGGAACTGAAACTAAACATACACAGAAACTAAAAATATGTAGAACTCTGTAGAAGAAATATCATATAGAAACTGAAACTAAGCATACACATAGGAGAGTAACTAGGTAGAAGAAATATCATATAGAAACTGAAACTAAGCATACACAAACTAAAAACCTTTAAAAGTATACATAAAATTTGAGTAGATTGCAACAACCACAAGTAGTTATCTAAGTAAGAGTGCAAGTAGTTCTAAACCCTAATAATAACTAATACTTTCCTTTTGTTATGCGCAAATTAGACAAACCCAAGACTCCAAAAATCCTAAACAGCTTATTCCAAAGAAAACTCAGAGTATACAAAGCCTTTTTATCATGAAGTACAAAGGAAGAACGAAGGAGCTTACTTTGTGTGAAGCTGTGACAGAAATGAGGTAACCAAAAGAGTTCTGCAAAACCAAAGAATGTAGGAACTAAAATCCTTCTCAACATTGCCTCGATAGTTTTTGCAAAACCAAAAAATATTTGAGGGTAAAAGGAGAAATGGGAAATACGTGAAAGAGGAGAGAGAGAAGAGGATAGAGCATAACTTACGTCAGGATTGTGAGAGAGAAGAGGACGGTGGCAGAGGCGACACTAGTGGTTGTGCAGACAAAAGGTTGCAACATAGATGAAGGGTTTAGGACGCGGGAGTGAGCTATGAGCTTTTGTGAGAGTTTAATGTTACAAAGACATGTAACATCGATTGCTTGGACAACCGCTGTTACAAGTAACTTGTAACATTGGTTGTTACATAACCACTGTTACAACTTTTCCCTCCAACCCAATTTTTTATTATTTCCCACTTGTAACGGTGGTTGTCTCAAACCCGCTGTTACAAGTCACTTGTAACATCGATTATCAGACAACTGTCGTTACAAGTATTCTAAATGATCTAATTATTTACAATACTGTCACCGTCTCGTTTGTAACATCGGTTTCAGTCTAACTGCTGTTGCAACTTACAACCAGTCGTTAAAGGCATCTTTTTCACTAGTGACTTGGTTAATTAAGAAAATCGTTTAAACCAGTAAACTTTTGGTTTACAATAATATAGTAAGTGTTTGCTTCACAAGTACATAACAAACTTCCGATTTACCATAGTATGTTTTCAATTATACTTATATCTTTTGGATATGATAATGAGCAAGTACACTCTATAATTTCGTTCATACATAAAACAAAATATAGTAGTTCTTATAAAAATTTGAAATACCTTTTGTATTACCACATATTGAAGTTTACCATTGATATAATAAAAAGAACTATAAAAAACAAATATCATTTCATCAATCAATAAAACTCTAAGAAATCAAATAATACATATTTTATTTATAATATTATAAACCGAAAAAATTAACATTAAAGGTCTATGTGGTGATTTGAAACACCTAAAAATAGACATCTAAGCAAATAATTCAACTATTTGAATCATCAATAAAGTAATAAAACTTGTTGAAATAATGATAATAATTAAAATTAATCCGCTTTTATTAACTTTAAAAAAATTAAATTAGAATACAATTTGTCTAGTATAAAATCAGTTGAATGATTCAATCTATACACCTAATGTAATATTAAAATATCATTTGTTGATTTGAAATTTGCACAATTGCCAATATGAACATTCTATATGTGACACCCTTAACCCCAACATACGTTTATTATATAAATGATAAGTTTTTAAAGGGTCTTTTCCGGAATAAAGATACGGGATTTTAAAAGAAATATTTTTCGGAATAGTTAAGAGTGTCACCATTCATAAACTCAAAGTCTCAAATCAAATAAGGTTAAATATAAGTTTCATAAATCATTTACAAGTTCTGCATAAGGAATGAATAATATAAACATAATAATCTCCTAGACCGCTATCACATGGATCAGAGCTAAACAAAATCTCATACTTAATAAAATAACAAGACTCAAACCCTGAAAACGAAATCAATAAAAAAAATCCAATGAACTAAAGCATTTCCAATCCAATAAGCTCTCTTGATTACTTTCCTTCATCAGTCAGAGGCTCATCTGTGCAATTCATATATCATACCAAGAGGAGACAAATACGAGGGGTGAGATACGTCATAGCTATGTTTAAATAGTAAGAAGGAGAATTAAGTGAATCACTCACACAAGCATACAATTAACACATTTCAATCATCAAGTCGAATTATAATACAATGGTTTGTCATACATTACATCATCTTACTATATTTCATGCACATACTCGCAATACAACTATAGCAACAATGTCCCCCACAGACTCCTCAACACATATAATCGAGTACCCACAAACAGGCTCTCTAGAGGCTGGGTCCCACAAATAGGCCATTCAAGGCTGGGTCCCACAAACTGGTCTTTTAGAGCTGAGTCCCACAAACAGACCTTGTAGAACTAGGTCTCACACAAACATTCACAAATAAGTACCCAAAAATAGGCTCCCTATAGTAGGCTAGTTCCCACAAAGTTTTGGCTTCAACGACTCAAGAGGGGGAGGGAGGGGGGGGGGGGGGGGGTGAAGGGTTGCGGATTAGTGCCCTCAGGATCTTTTACAAAATCGATGAAGGGTTTTAAAAAAATCTTGAATAGAAGGTGATGAGGATAAGAAAGATTAATTCAGAAAGATTCATAATAGGTTTGGGTTTAATAACTCAGTAATAACAAAATACAATTTACACAGATCAAGAACATAAATTATATTGAACTTTAAACATCAAAGTTGCAGGTTCTTGAACATAAACAGAATGTAAAGGAGTTTGAGTTTAGGGATACCACATAACCAAATTTATCCTGGTTCAGTCACCTCCATTGTGACCTACATCCAGTCCCCACTCCATCTGTGGGATTTCACACATTAACACACAAGCTTTACCAGGTAGCTTGAAAAACCTTCACACCACAGAACACTCCTTCACCACGAGATACCACTGATAAGCCTTTGGCTTATCTAGTTTTATAACTAGATGGACTGTGGTTTTTGTGCAAATTATTCGAGTTCAATCTCGTTTTCGACCAAATTTGGCCTTGTTTTGTTCCTAAGTAGGTTTTGACTCGTTCTAGGTATTTTTAGTAGTTTTTAGTCTATTTTGAATAGAATTACGCTTTTTGTGTCTTTTTATTGTTTTAGGTTAGAAGTGAAGCTCCGGGAGTCAAGGAAAGTCAAGAAATAGCGGAAATTGCCATTCTGGAGATGCTCGCCCCGCGAGTGGATGCTCGCCACGCGAGTCTGAAGATCAGCTAAGCAGCAACGTCATCAATTCTGTCTCGCCCCGCGAGAACATTCTCGCCTCGCGATCATTCAAACTCAGGATGGAGCCAAAACTGAAATTCGCCTCGCGAGAGGAAGCTCGCCCCGCGATAGCCTGAAGACCCTGGAAGACAGAGACCATCACGGCCTAGTCGTGATTAAGGTCACGGCTGTGACAGATTGAAGTTGGAAGACTCGCCCCGCGAACACACTCTCGCCTCGCGATAATCCAAATTGAAAGCGCGCCAAAACTAATGATTCGCCTCGCGAAATGTTGTTCGCCCCGCGAGCGGCCGAGAACCAGAATCCCTATTTATAGGCTGTTTCAGATCAGAATTAATGAGTTTTGGAGAGCTTTGGATCCAGATCCGAATCCTAGTTTTTTCTACTGTAGAGTAGCTTTTAGGCCAGATTTCTTTTCTCTTTGGAGCTACGTCTCCTCTTTTCTTTTTATTTTACGATGGTGATTATGTCCGATTGTTTGTCTATGAGCATGAGGAACTAATCCCCTCGTCTGAGGGAGTAATGAAGCCACCCATGGCGGTGTAGATTCGATGTGATGTATGTCTTTCTCCCTTGTCTCAATTCATGTTTTCCAATTCTGATTTGATTGCGTTGATCATATATGTTGCGTGATTGACTAGTTAAACGTGTTGAGGCTGAGAGGCGATTCGCGTTTTAGAACTTGAATTGGGATCACTAATCGAATATTACATGAGAGTGAGTAGGAGATTAGTGCAACCTTATAGGGAACAAGAATTAATAGAATTCGAGATTAGGATTATGAGACCTAGTAAGTAATTAATCCAATCATCGAATACGTCCTATTGAGCACGAAAGTGGATATAGGAGAATTTGGGGGTCCCGGTTGACATTGTAATTGAACTTAGGGAGGAATTCATCATCACTTGGGTATGCATGTTGGGTAGGTGGATTTGAGACCTTGGATATTTTAATTTCTGATTTTTAAAACCTTAGCTTTATTTGATTGTTATTGAATTGCGATAATAATCTCTCCCTCTCTCAACCACTTTCCTCGCTTGACCAAACGTATCGGATTTCTCGGGAATTAGTCGAATTGGTAGCCCAATCCCTGAGTTCGACCTCGGTAATTACTTACCGTGTTTATTTTATTACTTGCGACGACCCGGTACACTTGCCGGTGACCCAACAAGTTTTTGGCGCCGTTGCCGGGGATTGGCACAACCAATTTTCCTAATTTTTAGGAAATTTGATTGATTGGTTAAGTTGATTTTATTTTTATTTTTATTTTTATTTTATTTAATTATTATTCCTCTCTACTTCTTTGATTCCACTTGGTCTTGCCGTGTTTTTGTATGCGAGGTACCCTTCCACAAGAGGACCTGCTATTTGATTCGGAGATCACCAAGACTGAGAAGTGCTTTAGGAAGGAAGTCAGAGAAAGAAAGAGGCTTGAAGCGATTAATATTGAGGACATGGCCGAAGAAAATCCTCCGCCTCCTCCTCCTCGTTACAAGCCTCTCTTCGAGTACAGTCTACCCAACTTGGGGGATTGTGATTCTTCCATCGTGAGAGGCAACCTCAATACAGACTCCGTCAGAGTGGAAGGATGTGTCACAGCCTATATCCGTGAGAATCAGTTTGATGGGAGTGGCAGACAAGACCCTTACAGGAACATCACCCACTTCCTTGAAGCTTGTGACTTGCAGAGGACAAGAGGTGTTTCTCAGGATGAGTTTCGCTTGCGGCTGTTCCCTCTCTCTCTTAGGGATGTCGCTCGCGATTGGTTTGACAGCTTGGATAGGAACAGTATCACAACTTGGGAGCAAATGGCACAAAAGTTCCTAACTAAGTATTTTCCTCCTCAGAAAGCGGCACAAGCAAGAGTGGCCGTTACATCTTTCGCATGACAGAGGATGAAACTTTTAATGAAGCTTGGGAAAGGTACAACGTGCTCTTGAGAAGATGTCCTTCAGCTTTCTTTGACCCGGTCTCCAAGGTTCAACATTTCTTTAACGGGTTAAGGGGACGCTATCAGATGAATTGTGATGCCGCAGCTGGCGGTTCCTTTTCCTTTTTATCAGCTGAGGATGGATGGGCATTATTAGAGAAGATGTCATACAATGATTACAACCGTGGTAGGGAGACCTCAAGTGAAGTCAGTTCTGCAACAATGGAAGGCATTCTGGAGCAAGTTAAATCGTTGAAGATGCAAGTTGCGACTTTTTCAGAAAACAAGAAGGTTAATGCGGTACACGAGGGAATGCCTCCGTGTTGTGATAATTGTAATGGAAATCATGACACTCAGAGTTGTCCGTTCAACTTCTCTCGAGAACATGTAGACTCATGCCACAATTTTTATGACAGTGTGCCCCAAAACAACTATCAGTGGAACAGACAGAATGACTACAGTCAGAATCAGAATAGGGGGTATATGAGGAGAGACCATCCGGGTTTCGCTTGGAGTAATGCTAGTGGTGGTCTATCCGGGCAACAACAACCTCCATAGGGTCAGAGGCCTAACTATGGGATCCATCAACATAATACTCAGCAGGCTCTTCAGGGGCCTAATTAGTTGCACATAACAGATGGTGGAAGGCAGCCTTGGGAATTGGCTTTTGAGAAGATGAGCACGACAGTTGACAAGGTGAGCGCGACAGTTGACAAGTTGGCAATTAACACAGAGAAGGTGAATATGACAGTTGACAAGGTGAGCGCGACAGTTGACAAGTTGGCAACGCATACAGTGGCAACAATTCACAATCTAGATATGCAGATAGCTCAGCTCGCAAAGCAACTGAATGAGCGTCCCCCAGGTACTTTCCCAAGTGATACCGAGAACAACCCTAAGAACCAATGCAACGCCATAACAACTAGAAGTGGTAGGGTGTTGGGATCTAACAGGGGAGGAACTGGTTCTCAGGAAGACAAGGCCTCAGAGCAACCACATGTTGAGGAAGAGCAACCTGAGAAAGTGGAGTGGGCAAGAGACAAGGCACCGAAGCAAGGGGGTTGTTAAAACTTGTAGATGAAGAGTTCCGAAAGAAGAAGTGGGTTGAACCCCAGGACCTCCCTCCCTACATGAAGGTACCCTATCCTGAGAGATTGAAGAAGCCTCAACAGGATAAGCATTTCAACAAATTCCTTGATGTCTTCCGCAAACTTCAGATTAACATTCCATTTGCGGATGCTTTGGAACAGATGCCATCTTATGCTCGGTTTATGAAGGAGCTTCTCTCCAAGAAGCGGAAAATAGTGGATGAGGAAACGGTTGCTTTGACCGAGGAGTGTAGTGCCATTCTTCAGAGAAAACTACCTCCAAAGTTGAAGGATCCCGGTTCTTTTTCTATACCATGCACCATTGGGGAGATGACTCTAGGGAAGGCATTGTGTGATCTAGGGGCAAGCATCAACTTGATGCCCCTCTCTATGATGAAGAAATTGGGGATCAAGGAAGTCAAGGATACACGGATGTCACTCCAACTAGCCGATCGTTCTATAAAATATCCTTATGGGGTGGTCGAAGACTTGTTAGTGAAGGTGGACAAGTTCATATTTCCAGCGGACTTTGTGGTTCTTGATATGGATGAAGACGCGGAGATCCCTCTCATATTGGGTAGGCCTTTTTTGGCCACAGGGCGTGCTTTGATTGATGTGCAACAAGGGAAGCTCACCCTCCGTGTGCAAGATGAGAATGTAGTCTTCAATGTCTTTGAGGCAATGAAGCACCCAGCTGAGAGGTCGGAGGTCTATCAAGTGGATATGGTGGACGTAATTGTTAAGGAAAGACCACTAGAGAAGCCCATGGTTCATCACTTGTGCAAGTGTTGGTAAAATCCCATGATGATGATAGTGAGGAAGAAGACCCCTTGGGGGATGAAGATTATCTTGAGTACTTGAAACACATGGAAGCTTTACCGAGTCTCCCAAGGGATGAAGGTGCAAAGGAAAGGCTCAACACTGAAGGCATGGAAGAAGACAACAAAGCTCCGGAGTTGAAGCAACTCCCAACCCACTTAAGGTATGCATTCTTGGGGGAGAAGGGACAACATCCGGTAATCATTAGCAATGCCTTGAAAAAGGATGAAGAGGAGAAGCTGTTGAGAGTTCTGAGGGAACACAAATCCGCCATTGGGTGGAAGATTTCAGACCTAAAAGGTATAAGCCCTTCCCTATGCATGCATAAAATTTTGATGGAGGATGGTTACAAGCCGGTGGTCCAACCACAAAGACGGCTAAATCCCATCATGAAAGAAGCCGTGCGCAAGGAAGTGATTAAACTTTTAGATGCCGGGATCATCTACCCAATCTCGGATAGCAATTGGGTTAGTCCAATTCATGTGGTCCCAAAGAAGGGTGGCACAACCGTGGTGGTCAATGAAAGCAATGAATTGATTCCAACAAGGACCATCACGGGGTGGAGAGTTTGTATCGACTACAGAAAACTAAATGAGGCAACAAGGAAGGATCACTTCCCTCTCCGCTTCATTGACCAAATGCTTGAGAGGTTAGCCGGATATGAGTACTACTGTTTCTTGGATGGTTACTCCGGCTATAATCAGATTGTGGTGGATCCTCAAGACCAAGAGAAGACGGCCTTCACTTGTCCCTATGGAGTCTTTGCCTATAGAAGGATGCCCTTTGGATTGTGCAACGCCCCTGCTACTTTCCAAAGGTGCATGCTTTCTATTTTCTCGGACATGGTGGAGAAATGCATTGAGGTGTTCATGGATGACTTCTCGGTCTTTGGGACCTCATTTGACAACTGCTTGAAGAACTTGACCTTGGTGCTTAAAAGGTGCCAAGAGACCAACCTTGTGCTCAATTGGGAGAAATGCCACTTCATGGTCAAGGAAGGTATAGTCTTGGGGCACAAAATCTCCCAAAGGGGGATTGAGGTCGATAAGGCGAAGAATGAGTTGATTGAGAAGCTTCCCCCACCAACGAATGTAAAGGGGGTGAGGAGTTTTTTGGGGCATGCCGGTTTCTACCGGAGATTCATCAAGGACTTCTCCAAAATCGCAAGGCCGCTGTGTGACCTTCTTGTGAAGGATGTATCCTTTGAGTTTAATGCTTCTTGTTTAAATGCCTTCACTATTTTGAAAAATATGCTTGTCACCGCACCCATAATCACTGCGCCTAATTGGAATTTACCTTTTGAAATCATGTGCGATGCTAGTGATTATGCGGTGGGGGCTGTTTTGGGGCAAAGGGTGGAAAAATTAGCTCATGTCATTTATTATGCAAGTAAAGTTTTGAATGAGGCACAAGCTAATTATTCCATCACTGAAAAAGAACTACTTGCTGTGGTTTTTGCTTTAGATAAGTTTAGATCCTACATTGTGGGGTCTAAGATTGTTGTTTACACTGATCATGTGGCCATAAAACACTTGATGACAAAACAAGAGGCCAAACCTAGATTAATACGGTGGATTCTTCTTTTGCAGGAATTTGATCTCGAGATTAGGGACAGGAAGGGATCCGACAATGGTGTGGCGGACCACTTATCTAGGTTGGTCAATCCCGACACCAAGGAGGAATTGTTAGACATCAAGGAAGAATTTCCTGATGAAAAGCTGTTTGCACTTATTGAAAATTCCCCTCCTTGGTTCGCGGACATGGCCAATTTCAAATCTTCAAATGTGGTTCCGCAAGGTTTGACTAGTCAACAAAGGAAGAAGTTCTTCTCGGATGCAAAGTACTATGTGTGGGAAGACCCATATCTTTTCAAGCAATGCTCGGATGGGATCCTAAGAAGGTGCATTCCCCATGACCAAATCGGAAACGTGTTGTGGCATTGTCATAGCTCGGATTATGGTGGGCACTATGGGGGAAAGAAGACATAAGAGAAAATCCTCCAAAGCGGGTTTTATTGGCCAAATCTCTTCAAGGATGTCCACACTTTTGTTGAGAACTGTGATCGTTGCCAAAGAGCTGGCAACATCTCCAAGCGGTATGAGCTCCCCTTGAATAGCATGCTTGAAGTAGAACTCTTTGATGTATGGGGGATAGATTTCATGGGACCATTCCCACCATCTTTCTCCTATCAATACATTTTGGTGGCTGTGGACTACGTGTCAAAGTGGGTAGAAGCAATCCCAACAACCACGGATGATGCGCGGGTAGTCATGGAATTCCTAAGGCGCAATATCTTCTCAAGGTTTGGGGTTCCTAGAGTGTTGATTAGTGATGGGGGATCCCACTTTTGCAACAATCAAATGCACAAGCTTCTTGAGAAATATGGGGTCAAGCATAGAATCTCTACTCCTTATCATCCTCAGACCAATGGGCAAGCGGAGGTATCCAACCGTGAGTTGAAGCGTATTCTTGAGAAAACCGTCAACTCCTCACGGAAGGATTGGTCAAAAAAGTTAGATGATGCTTTATGGGCTTACAGGACTGCCTTCAAGACTCCAATTGGAAGGTCTCCTTACAATTTGGTGTTTGGAAAGGCGTGCCACCTGCCGGTGGAATTGGAGGAAAAGTCTTATTGGGCAACTCGAGAACTCAACTTTGACTTGATGAAGGCCGGTGAGAAGAGGCTTCTGGACTTAAATGAGTTGTCTGAAATCCGCATGCAAGCATACGAAAATGCAAGAATCTACAAAGAGAGGACTAAGGCATGGCATGACAAGCACATCTTGCCAAGGAGGTTTGAGCCCGGACAAATGGTACTTCGTTATAACTCAAGGCTGAGACTCTTTCCTGGGAAGCTGAAGTCAAAGTGGTCAGGACCATACAAGGTCCTCCATGTTTTTCCACACGGAGTAGTGGAGTTAGAAGGGGCCTCTAGAAATTTCAAGGTAAATGGTCAAAGACTAAAGCATTATCGTGGAGAACCAATCCCAAATGGCAAGCAAGTGCTTTTTCTGAGTTAACCCTTAGGGGGAGACTTGAGTCAGGCTCGGGACGTTAAACAAGCGCTACTTGGGAGGCAACCCAAGCTAGGTATCCTTTGGTTTTAGTTTTTGTCATTTTCATTTATATTTTTACAAAAAAAAAAAAAGCTTGATTCGCCCCGCGAATCCACAGTGGCCGCACGAGACAGAAGCCCTGAATCTCAGAGGCTTGCTCACTTTTCTGTCTCGCGTCGCGAGGGCTGTTTTTGCCTCGCGAATCTGCACTTAAGGTTTTAATTTGCAGGAGTTCTTCCAGGATGCTATGCAACAGAAGGGAGCCTGTGAGACCAATTGGATGAGGAGGCAACCATGGAAACTTGATCAGGGAGCACCCTCTCCTTTCCTCACTTTTGTTTTTGTTTTGGTTTGTGTTTTTTTTGTTTTTGTTTGTCACTCTTGAATAATTTGAGAAGATCAAGAGTATGTGTATGAATGTGTGTCGGCAAGCTTGTGGCATTTAATTAAATTGAGCATAGATTGATTGCATGGATTATTTTGACCATTGATGATTTCCCCCTAGGTTCTGAAATTAGAAAAGTTGATCCCCATGTAAAAAAATTGAAAACTGAACTTTGAGAATTTTATTGTGATTACTTGATTTATGATAAGTTTGGGGTGAGGTGGTGCACACACTAGGAATTGTATCTCGGTCAAACAATTTGCAAAATGTCCAGGTGAGGATTTGAGCCTCCAACTTTGTTTTTGACTGTGTGAATCACTTTTAAGTTGCACTTTCCCGAATTTGCTTGAATCTCTTTATGGTTTGCATGTCTATGTGTTGCATCAAATGATTTAGGCAATTTTCTTTGAAATAACTACTTGGCCTGAAAAGAACCATCCCTAATGCATGTTCCCTAGTTAGCCACATTGAGCCTAATTTGCCTGTTGTTTCTTATGACCCTATATTATAAGCCAAAAATCTGAAAAACCATGTTAACCCAATCTTAGGATTAGGAGAGCATGGAAGCGTAGCAAGAGAAGGGTTGTGAGGAACTAAGTTTGGGGTGGCTACAAGGTGATATGTCATTTTGGGTTGAGAAAAAGAAAAATAAAGGTTGAAACCCAAGGCAAAAAAAAAAGAAAAATATTTGCCAAAGGAAAAGGGGCAGAACAAAAAGATTAGCAAGGAAAAGGCGTAGTCACCCGAGGCAAAAAGAAAAATGGAAAAAGGAATTTGAGTGGAATATGTGTCGAATGCTCATGCTCTCTTAGTTCCTAGGGACTTAAGCCTAGTATCCTTGAATATCCTACCCTGAGCCAGGCCCCATTACAACCTTTAAAAGACTTTCTGATGTTGCATGCATGTTTTCGTGGGAACTATTTTTGAGATGAAAATCAAATTCATGGATAGTGCTCTTAAAAGGTGAAATTGAGTGAAAAAGTTGATAGCCTAGACGAATTTGAGCGAATGAGTGAAATGTTACATACCCTTGTGAGAAGGTAATTGTTTGAAATTGGTGATCTTCCTTTTGTGTGTGACTCTGATCCTCAACTTAGATTAATGATTGCATGAATGATGAAGTTCTCAATTGTTTTAAGTAAATGAATGTGGGGATTACGTTAATGTAGGGGGGAAATCATTGGAGAAAAAACTGTTTTGAGTGCATGAAATTTGTGCGAAATCGATTGACTCCATTAAGCTTGCCAAGTCTTGAGTCGTTTTTGAGTTTTAGCTTGCTTGGGGACAAGCAAGGTTTAAGTTTGGGGTGTTTTGATAAGCCTTTGGCTTATCTAGTTTTATAACTAGATGGACTGTGGTTTTGTGCAAATTATTCGAGTTCAATCTTGTTTTCGCCCAAATTTGGCCTTGTTTTGTTCCTAAGTAGGTTTTGACTCGTTCTAGGTATTTTTAGTAGTTTTTAGTCTATTTTAAATAGAATTACGCTTTTTGTGTCTTTTTATTGTTTCAGGTTAGAAGTGAAGCTCCGGGAGTCAAGGAAAGTCAAGAAATAGTGGAAATTTCCATTCTGGAGATGCTCGCCCCGCGAGTGGATGCTCGCCACGCAAGTCTGAAGATCGGCTAAGCAGCAACGTCATCAATTCTGTCTCGCCCCGCGAGAACATTCTCGCCTCGCGATCATTCAAACTCAGGATGGAGCCAAAACTGAAATTCGCCTCGCGAGAGGAAGCTCGCCCCGCGATAGTCTGAAGACCCTGGAAGACAGAGACCATCACGGCCTAGCCGTGATTAAGGTCACGGCTGTGACAGATTGAAGTTGGAAGACTCGCCCCGTGAACACACTCTCGCCTCGCGAGAATCTAAATTGAAAGTGCGCCAAAACTAATGATTCGCCTCGCGAAATGTTGTTCGCCCCGCGAGCGGCCGAGAACCAGAATCCCTATTTATAGGCTGTTTCAGATCAGAATTAAGGAGTTTTGGAGAGCTTTGGATCCAGATCCGAATCCTAGTTTTTTCTACTGTAGAGTAGCTTTTAGGCCAGATTTCTTTTCTCTTTGGAGCTACGTCTCCTCTTTTCTTTTTATTTTACGATGGTGATTATGTCCGATTGTTTGTCTATGAGCATGAGGAACTAATACCCTCGTCTGAAGGAGCAATGAAGCCACCCATGGCGGTGTAGATTCGATGTGATGTATGTATTTCTCCCTTGTCTCAATTCATGTTTTCCAATTCTGATTTGATTGCGTTGATCATATGTGTTGCGTGATTGACTAGTTAAACGTGTTGAGGCTGAGAGGCGATTCGCGTTTTAGAACTTGAATTGGGATCACTAATCGAATATTACACGAGAGTGAGTAGGAGATTAGTGCAACCTTATAGGGAACAAGAATTAATAGAATTCGAGATTAGGATTATGAGACCTAGTAAGTAATTAATCCAATCATCGAATACGTCCTATTGAGCACGAAAGTGGATATAGGAGAATTTGGGGGTCCCGGTTGACATTGTAATTGAACTTAGGGAGGAATTCATCATCACTTGGGTATGCATGTTGGTAGGTGGATTTGAGACCTTGGATATTTTTAATTTCTGATTTTTAAAACCTTAGCTTTATTTGATTGTTATTGAATTGCGATAATAATCTCTCCCTCTCTCAACCACTTTCCTCGCTTGACCAAACGTATCTGATTTCCCGCGGATTAGTTGAATTGGTAGCCCAATCCCTGAGTTCGACCTCGGTAATTACTTTCCGTGTTTATTTTATTACTTGCGACGACCCGGTACACTTGTCGGTGATTCAACAACCACACTCTTGTGAAGAGCCTCAATATTCAACCTTAGGGATACCTCACCCTAATCACTCAGAGAGACTTCCTCTCTCTTTACAATCAAAAGTAAAAACAAAAGTTGATTCCTAACTCTCAATAGTCAGATAAACAAATTGAAGCACTTTGAGTATAAAACACTCTTCTCCACAGTAAGCTCAATAAAGATGATGAATGATTTTCACAATTGATTTCTCAAAACGGCTTCTTAAAACTGTGATATGTTATGATATTCGTATATGTTGTTTAAGTGTTCCTTTGATCCCTCTTTATATAGAAAACAAGTTATAGTTGTTGGGATCAATCAAAACAGATTTGGATCTGATTAACAGAGTCTGTTTTCTTGATTCTCGTTCTTGAAATAAGATTCTGATTGTTCTTGTAGAGTCCATTTGAAGAAAATAGTCGCGTCTATCTTAAAAAATAACCGCATCCATCTTAAAAAAATAGTCGCGTCCATTTGCCATATCAGCAGACGGGAGTACTGACACAAAGTAATTGGACGTGTTCCAACTAGTAGACGAGCTCCATATGACATGTCAGTGGAAGGAGCTTCTCATTAAGATATTAGCAAGTCCAAAGACTTGTGTGGACGAGCGCTTCTGTCACCTTAGTGGATGAGCACTTTTATCACTTCAGTGGACGTGCACTTGTGTCACTTTAGTGGACGTGCGTTTGTATCGCTTTAGTGGACGTGAGCTTCTGTCTTTTCGGTAGACATGAGCTTCTATCACTTTCTTGGATGCCAGTTTTTACTATTCCCAGTGTTGGACGAGCGCTTATATTACTCCAGTGTTGGACGAGCGCTTTGAAATCTTATTTCAAAAATCATTTTCATTTACGAAAACTTGTTCCTTTTAATGCAGGTTATGAAAAATGATTTTCTTTTATGCATCTTTTCAAATTGAGATATTTGTGAATAAGAGATTTCATCTCTTACAAATCATCTAAGACTTAACACTAATTTCTTCGTTAAGCTCTTGTCTTGATGATTCCTTGATCTTCGCCATTGCTCTTTGATTCCTCCAAGTTCTTCCTTGAATATTATCCTTTGACTGCTCACTGAACTTGTTGAATATTGCTTGATACATGTCTATACAATTTGACACTAAAAGCACTTGCATACACATTAAATTGTATTTGTCATATATCAAAACCTCTAAGTCATTGAGTTTAACAATCTCCCCCTTTTTTATTATGACAAAACTTTTGACAAATTATAAGATCAGAGTATAAGCGTAGCAGACGCTAAGTGTTTTTGACATATTTATATCATGGTATCAAGGCAGTCAGAGCAGAAGTTTATCAGAGCAAAAACAATATTATCTGACCAGAATTTGATTTACTCCCCATTAATTATGAAAGCTTTTAAGCTCCCCCTCAACATATGCATGTATAATTCGTTTTCTCTATATCATACTTTTCTTCATGTATAATTTGTTATTATCTCCTTTCTCTATATCATACTTTTTCTCCCCCTTTTGGCATCATCAAAAAGGTAAAGAAAAGAAACATTTAAAGCGATAGAGAAGGTAAGAATTTAAACATTCAAACTTAGCCTATAAAATTGTTCATGATAGAGGGATAAGTGCAAGGACAAATCAAAAAGATGCATCCAACTCGCATAGATGTCCCAAAGCTCTCTTCTGATCATTCATAGATATTCCAAATCCAGTCATACAAGAATCAGAGCATATTTACACAAAGATACAGTCATATAATCAGTTTCTTTAGAGATTAGATATAGGATTGATCGATTATGCCCAATTCTCTTCTAATGAAAAAGAAGCTTTCCTTGTTCAAGGGCTTGGTAAATATATCGGAAAGTTGTTTAGTTGTATCAACATATTCAATCTCAATTTCTCTACTTTGAATATGGTCTCGAATGAAATGATGTCTGATTTCTATGTGTTTAGTTCTAGAGTGCATTATGGGATTCTTAGTTAAGTTAATTGAACTCGTATTGTCACATCTAATAGGAACTTGGTTTAGTTCCACACCATAATCAACTAATTGTTGTTTCATCCATAAAACATGTGCACAACAGCTACCAGCTGCTACATATTCAGTCTCTGCAGTGGATAAAGCCACACTAGATTGTTTCTTACTGAACCATGATACTAATGAGTTTCCTAGTAAATGGCAAGTTCCACTAGTACTCTTTCTGTCTAGTTTACAACCAGCAAAATCAGAGTCTGAATAGCTAATTAAAGTACACGTAGCTCCTTTGGGATACCATAATCCCATGTCTTTTGTTCCCAACAGATACTTAATTATCCTTTTAACTGCTGTTAAGTGTGATTCTTTTGGATTTGCTTGATACCTAGCACACATGCATACACTAAACATGATATCCGGCCTACTAGCAGTAAGATAAAGTAGTGAGCCTATCATACCTCTGAATTTAGAAACATCAACAGGTTTACCTTGCTCATCCTTGTCCAGATAACAGGAGGTACTCATTGGAGTAGCCATCTCCTTAGCTTTTTCCATGCCAAACTTCTTGATTAACTCATTGCAGTACTTGGTTTGGCTAATAAAGATTCCATTTTCAGTTTGCTTTATTTGAAGTCCATGGAAAAAGTTCATCTCGCCCATCATTGACATTTCAAACTCACTCTGCATAAGACTTGCAAACTCATTGCACAACTGCGCATTAGTAGCACCAAAAATTATATCATCCACATATATTTGTACAAGTAAAATGTTGTGTGCCTTTTTCTTAGTGAACTAAGTTGTGTCAACTTTACCTATTTTAAATCCTTTTTCAATGAGAAAATTACTTAACCTTTCATACCAAGCTCTAGGAGCTTGCTTTAAACCATATAGCGCTTTAGACAGTTTATAAACATGGTTAGGCAATTCATTATTCTCAAAACCAGGTGGTTGACCAACATACATTTCCTCTTGTAAAAATCCATTTAAGAAAGTACTCTTAACATCCATTTGATACAATTTAAATCCCATTATGCAAGCATAAGCAAGTAGCATTCTTATAGCTTCTAATCTTGCTACTGGTGCATATGTTTCATCATAATCTATGCCTTCTTCTTGGTTATATCCTTTGGCTACCAATCTAGCCTTGTTTCTTACAATTATACCATTTTCATCTAGTTTATTCCTAAAAACCCATTTTGTACCTATTACTTGACACTTCTTGGGTTTAGGCACTACTTTCCAGACTTGGTTTCTTTCAAACTGGTTTAACTCATCTTGCATAGCCATCATCCAATGTTCATCAATTATAGCATCATCTATATTCTTAGGTTCTAATTGAGACACAAATTCCATATGATTACAAACATTTCTAAGAGATTGTCTAGTAGTTACCCCCTTTGTAATTTCGCCAATGATGTTATCAATTGGATGATTTCCGACATTCCTCCATTCCTTTGGTAGGTCAGGCTGTTGTTCTGTTTGCTCCTACTGCAGCGATTCATTCTTTAAGCTTTCATCTTCTTCATTGTCATGTTTCTCTTCTAGGAGAGTTTTCTCAATTGAATCTGCAAGATCATCAATAACACAATCCTTTCCCAACCTTTTGGGGTTAGACTCATCAAATGTCATATGCACAGATTCCTCAATAGTTTGTGTTCTCTTATTATATATTCTAATTGCTTTACTAGATAGAGAGTATCCTAGGAAAATTCCTTCATCAGCCTTTGCATCAAATTTTCCAAGATTATTCTTTCCATTGTTAAGAACAAAGCATTTGCAACCAAAAACATGTGAATGTGCTATATTTGGTTTTCTTCCTTTGTAAAGCCCATAAGGGGTTTTCTTTAAGATTGGTCTTATCAAGACTCTATTTAGCACATAGCAAGCCGTATTGACAGCATCTGCCCAAAAATGTTTTGGCAAGCTAGAGTCGTTCAACACACTACAAAAAAAAGCCTAATTACCGACGGCCACAAACCATTGGAAACACTAAAAATCCGTCGAAAAACTACATTACCGATGGACTTTCCGACGGACATGGTTCCGTCGGTAATAAGCGTATAAGAAAGCCTTTCCAACGGATCTAGTGCGTCCGTCGAAAATTTACAACGACCTTAACCATGGGAAAACTTGCTACACAAAACCCCTAATTACCGACGGAAATTCCATCAGCAACTCTCTGTGGAAGTTACAGATGGAATTTTCAGTCGGA
Organism: Sophora flavescens; assembly: GCA_030762895.1. Lineage (NCBI taxonomy): Eukaryota > Viridiplantae > Streptophyta > Magnoliopsida > Fabales > Fabaceae > Sophora > Sophora flavescens. Next base: position 95,701,848 of record CM061068.1, on the reverse strand, counting down.
AAATGTAACCAACAGTTACCGATGGAAATATCCGTCGGAAAAAAGGTTTTTAAATTTTTTATTTATTTTGTTTTATATTAATAATTAATTATTTTTATTAAATTTTATATATTAAATATTAAATATTTTATTTTATTTATTAATTATTATTATATTTTATTTTAATTAATTATATTTTATTTATTAATTATTATTTATTAATTTATATTTTATTATAATTAATTATAATTTAATTATTAATTTATATTTTATATTATCAATTATAAAACAAAATTGGAATTAAAAATAAATTTTAAAAATAAATTAAATTAAAATTAATTAAAAATAAAAACAAACTCAACATATAATCCATAAATAAAATATTCCTCTATCTACAAATCTCTACTACACCTATAACTATCCTAATACCCATCATCATAACATCTGTCATCGTCGTCCTGTCGGGGGGAGTCTGCCGGCATCACATGACCATCAAGCTGCGGCTCAGTAGACAGACTGTCATGATACGACTGCGGTGGTGGATCAGTAGTAGTAGTGGAGGACTGGGCTGGGGCCGGGTGGCATGGAGGACCCCTTGCAGAGAGTTGTGCCTATCTGGTGGGAGGAAATCGAGATGCTGCATGATACGCTCGTTCGTCTCCCTTTGCTGCCGCACCTCCTGTCTCAGCCGGTGCACCTCCTCTGTGTCATGTGAGCCGGAGGATGTAGGCTCCCTAATGGTCATGCTCGGCGTCGACCCCCGACGAATCGACCTGGCTAGGGTCGCAGAACCGTAAATCAGTCCCTTGTTCTTCCCGCCCGCCACATCCATCCAGGCTTGGGTCTGTAGTCGCTCAACCTCGGCGGGGTCCAACTGAGAAGGATCCGAGGCACCAGAGCAGGAGGCAGCCTCAGATGATACCTGACTGAACCTGGCGTTGTACTTCGCCTGCAATCAATACATTACAATCAATATGTATAAACTCTCTATATATATATAATAATAATAATAATAATAATAATAATAATAATAATTACCAGTAGTTTAAATATAAAAAAAACACTTTAGCTCACCACTGTCTGCCTCGACCTTTCATCAACAAACTCGCCGGTGTCCTAGTGAATATGTGTCTGCTCAAAGATCGTAGGGACATCAACGGACTGAGATAGCTCTCCTGCCTGCAACCGACACACCAATAAAATCAATTAGTTATAAAACAAATTTTTAATAAAAATATACAGTTTAAAAACAATGTTATTTATATATGCAAACCATGTAAATGGCATGCTGCATGTGGCTAATAGAACCACCAGTGTGGATGCTCCCACCCTTCTCGGAAGCCCGATTTCTCTTCGCCTGTTCACACTTCAGCTTGTAAGTTGGAGTGTACCAGTACGCACACAGTTGGCCCCAGATGTTAGGCCCGATGTAATCCGGACGTAAACGTCTCTCCCTACGCTCCTGGAGCATGTCCCTCAGTCAAGCAGCTGCTCGGTCATCAAAGATAGCACGTATCTCTGAGGTATGCTCGGGTAACTGGCGCACAAGCTCCTGTTAACAAAGAAAAATTAATAATAGCATTATACAAAAGAATATATAAAATAAATGGAAAATTACGTGAGCTAATAAACAAGAACTTACCCCGAATCGTCTGAAGATACGATCCCGATCCTCCTTGGGGATCAACCTCCATGATGGCCAGAAGCGACGATACCGTGCCTTGATGGCGAAGGTAACGTACTTCGATCCCACTTTCGATGGGATGAAGCTGAAAAATTCATAATTTTATTAAATCAACAATATGACAACCAACAAATATATGCTTATTAAATAGTAATTATTTTAAACAACATTAAATTAAATTAAACTTATGATCCAGAAACAGGATGGATCCATGGTCGATCCTCAGGTGCGGGAACCCTGTCCCACTCAGGCAAGTCCTCAGCCGCGGCCTACTGCTGCACAGACGATGATGATGGTATGGCCATGCCGTGACCGTATACGGCCCCGGATGATGAGGATGGAATGGTCGTGTTCGGCTGTGGCATCATCCCAGGAGTCAGCATAAATGATAATCCTGCTGGGTGTGTGGACGACGCGGTCGATGATGATGGTGGTGCTGGGTTTGGGTGTGGTGTGGGTCCAGTAGGGGGCGGCGAGTAGCCAGCTAGTGCACGTCGTGGCGCAAAGCGAGTGGAGGTCTGGACATGGGTGGAGGGTGGGGTAGTGTGGGTCGGGGATAGTGTAGTATGGGTAGGGGATGATGTAGTATGGATCGGTGAGGGTATAGAATGGGTGGGGGATGGTGTAGAATGGGTGGGGGAGGCTCATGTAGGTGACGATAGGGTAGGTGCGGTAGGGATGGGGGTGCGTGCGGTGGGTACGGAGGGACCTCTAGGAATGCGAGCAAGCACCTGGGACTTCATGTTGTATTGTCCCTGCTTAGCCTTCCCCTTCCCCTTATCACCGCTAGGAGGTGGGAGGCAGGGCGGCTGTCCTCCTGATGGTGACATATCTGTTTTTCTAGCACAATTACAAATCAGTGTAAAAACAATAAGTAATCGACATTTAACAGTCTAATCTAAGCAAGTATTTTTATAGAACAATAGTTGTCAAGTCTTACATTATATTTCACAAGCAAATATTTAAAATACAATAAAAATAACATAATAGTAAACTTCCTATTCAGACTCGGTATCATCATCTGATTGTAAGTCCGACTCTTCTTCTTGTTGCATTGAGTCATCACTCTGGATTTCTTCCTCTGATGATGCATGCATGGATACCTGATTATCAATGACCACTTCTTCCCCTTCATCTGCAGATCTCAACATGCCAGTAATACGCTCGACCTCAATTACTTCACTGACATGTGACGATTCATCCGCCTGGAATGGCGGCTCATCCTCTGCATCATTGATTTCTATGTGACCCCTAGGCTTGGTAGTGACTGCAACACACCAACCTCGTTTGTCTGTTCTCATTGCTGGATAAGGGACATAATAAACTTGTTTTGCATTCTGAGCAATTACAAACGGATCAAACTGTTGATATCTTCTATCCATGCGAATGTCCACAGTTCCATACTTGGGATCCATTTTTGTGCCTGTCCTCGATGGATCAAACCAGTTACAATAAAATAAGACTACTTTTTTAGGATAAGTAGTATTATTGTATTGTAACTCGTATATGTGTTTTATGACCCCATAAAAATCACTGGTACCTTCACCATGTTCGACAACCCCGCTATTAATTGTCTTTTTGCCCACGTTCCATACATCTGTGTGGAATTTGTACCCATTAACAAAGTATGTATGCCATGATGTAACACAGCTATAGGGCTCATACGTTAAATCTCTCAAGTGTTGATTAGTCATGCTTAACGGTTGTTGATACACCTACGAAAAGGTAAGTCATATTAAATAATTACTTTTTTCAAGAGGTAAAATTAAGCTTAATATAGTGTATGCATCGTCATATTACACTTACTTGTTGCTTGAACCGTTCAGGAAAATCTGCCTGTGTACGAGCAGAACCATCTTGTTCACTAAATTGATTAATTTGAAGGAACACACTGACAAATAAAATGTATGTTAAAGGAGAAATTATAACAACATGTGATACATTATTTCAAAAATAGGTCGTTAAGACTTACTGATGGTATGGTTTCACCTCTGTGCAATTTATCAAGACATGTACATGGGCCGATGCATACTCCTCATCAGTTAACCAGTAAGTAAGCTCCTTGCCAGCACGATGGCCAGGAAGGTTAAATACGGATAGCATATAAGGATACCCTGCATTATCAGCATCTACCTCATTCCTAACATGTCTTGGTGTCAACATAAAGTTGTTGAAATAGTTGGAACAAAAATAGGTTGTCTCACGGTGTAAGTAAGACGCACAGATTGATCCTTCCACCCTAGCCTTGTTTTTAACTGATCGTTTAGAGTCGCCCATGAATCTAAGTAATAAAAACATCATTGACAAGACATTATTCAATGCTTTTTAATTATTTAAATGTCAAAATATAATAAAATTACCTTTCAAACGGATACATCCACCTATATTGTAATGGTCCACCAAGCCTCGCTAAATCTCTCAAGTGTTGATTAGTCACCCTTAACGGTTGTTGATACACATACGAAAAGGTAAGCCATATTAAATAATTACTTTTTTCAAGAGGTAAAATTAAGCTTAATATAGTGTATGCATCGTCATATTACACTTACTTGTTGCTTGAACCATTCAGGAAAATCTGCATGTGTACGAGCAGAACCATCTTGTTCACTAAATTGATTAATTTGAAGGAACACACTGACAAATAAAATGTGTACTATGTGTTAAAGGAGAAATTATAACAACATGTGATACATTATTTCAAAAATAGGTCGTTAAGACTTACTCATGGTATGGTTTCACCTCTGTGCAGTTTATCAAGACATGTACATGGGCCGATGCATACTCCTCATAAATTAACCAGTAAGTAAGCTCCTTACCAGCATGATGGCCAGGAAGGTTAAATACGGATAACATATAAGGATACCCTGCATTATCATCATCTACCTCATTCCTAACATGTCTTGGTGCCAACATAAAGTTGTTGAAATAGTGGGAACATAAATAGGTTGTCTCACGGTATAAGTAAGACGCACAGATTGATCCTTCCACCCTAGCCTTGTTTTTAACTGATCGTTTAGAGTTGCCCATGAATCTAAGTAATAAAAACATCGTTGACAAGACATTATTCAATGGTCGTTAATTATTTAAATGTCAAAATATAATAAAATTACCTTTCAAACGGATACATCCACCTATATTGTAATGGTCCACCAAGCCTCGCTTCATATGCAAGATGGACAAGGAGATGTTCCATTGAGTCAAAAAATCCTGGGGAAAAACCCTCTCCATCTTGCACAGAATTATTGGAATGTTTTTCTTCCATCTTCGTCAGACCATCCGTTCTTAAAGTTACAGAGCATATATCTTTAAAGAAATGACTGATTTCTGTAAGCAGGTTCGAAACATGCTGGGGCAGCGAGCCGAAAGCAATAGAAAGTAAACACTCAATGAATACATGACAATCATGAATTTTCATCCCATGAAGCCTCCCTATTCTTACATCAGCATATCGTGCCAAATTAGAGGAATAACCATCAAGGGTCCTAAGGTCTTTTAACCACCGACAAATTGACTTCGCTTCATCGGCGGTTAGAGTGTAACAAGATTTTGGTTTGACCATTTTTCCATTAGGCTGCGGCTTCAGCTCCAAATCCTTTCGTCTACAGTATAGAGCTATGTCCATCCTTGCCTTCTCATTGTCCTTCGTCTTGCCAGACACATTCATAACTGTGTTAAAAATGTTGTCAAAGAAATTCTTCTTAATATGCATCACATCAAGGCTATGTCTTAACAGATTATCCTTCCAATACGGTAGTTCCCAAAAAATATTTTGTTTTATTCAGTTATGCCATTCTCCATACCCCGGTAATTTTGACACACCGGCTTCAGTGAATTTAGGAAGATCCCTAAGCCGACCCCATATTTGTTCAGGAGTCAACAAAGGCGGTGGACCTTCCTCTTCTGTCTGATTCTTTTTGAATGCTCGTTTCTTCGGAAGGGATGGTCGGGATCTAAGAACCGACGATGAGAATCAAACCAGGAACTTTTGCCACCATATCTAAGGGTAAAATCCTTTCCATGTTCCATGCAATATGGGCACGCCAATTTACCGTAGGTCCCCTAACCAGAGAGCAATCCATATGCAGGAAAATCATTGATAGTCCACATCAGTGATCCCCTCATCATAAAGTTTTGCTTCTTTGAAACGTCACAAGTCAACACACCATCCCACAACTTCTTCAGATCATCGATCAGAGGCTGCAAATATACATCTATCCCAGCCTTCGGATTAGATGGTCCCGGTATGAGACAAGTCAAAAACATATATGATTTTGACATGCACATCTCAGGAGGAAGATTGTACGGTGTAACAATCACTGGCCAACATGAATATGGCGAGGCTGATGCCTGAATGTACGGGGTAAAACCATGTGAACACAGCCCAAGTCTCACATTCCGAGGATCTGCTGCAAAATCAGGATGAACCCGATCGAAGTTCTTCCAGGCTTCACCATCAGAAGGGTGGTGTATAACACCCGGAGTTCTTCTATTCTCATTATGCCACCTCATTTGTCCCGCAGTTTGCATTGATGCAAACAGTCTCTGCAACCTTGGAATTTTTGGTAAATAGAACATTGCATTCGTAGGAACTGGTTTCCTCTTACTATGGTCACTACTTTGAACGCGGTACCTGGGTGTCTGACAAAATTTACATTCTTCCAACGCACTGTCATTTGTGCCAGACTGACTACCATAATATAGCATGCACCCATTTGGACAACAATCAATCCTCTTAGCCCCCAAGCCTAGTTTCGACACCAACCGCTTCGCATCATAATAACTTTTTGGCAACAACTCTTTGAAGGGTGTCACATCTTGAAGCACTTTACAAAATAACTCCAAACACTGCTTTGTGACATTCCAATTGGACTTGCAAGCTAGAAGCCTAACACAAATTGATAATTTTGAATCTGACACCCCTTCAAACAATGGCTTATTTGTCTCTAACAATAGATTGTAGAATCTCTGTGTCGATTCATTAGGAGGCTCTTCCATGTCATCAGACTCATCCTCCTCAAAATTCCCATGTTGCCCAAGACAATCATCGACCATCATATGCATTGACTGGAGTTGTTCGACATATTCATCGTGGTAGCCACTGCCTGATGCACCCATTTCAAGATCGTCACCACCGACTTCATTCAAATCAATATCCGGCAACTCCTCACCATGATCAATCCATATCCAATAATTAGGCTTGAACCCACGTCGGTATAGGTGTAACCTCACGTCATCATCACTCAAAACCGCCATACAATTGCACTTTGTGCACGGACATCTAATCCCCCCTCTTCGGCATAATCACAATGTTGCTTTGCTTTGGATATAAACTCTTCAACTCCAGCTACAAATGATTGTTTCAGAAGTCGTCTCCCAGACTCGTTCCTATCATACACCCAACTAAGGTTCGAGGGATCATATTCCATCCTTCTGCATTTTCAGATAAATTGAAGTATTTTTAAACATGATACTATTACCCCGAATCGCTTGCTTTCCTTAAAAGGTGTGGCCCTATCCCATTCGAGGAAAAAAAATTCACCACTGTATTATACTAGCTACTCATCACTTCTCATGTCTTATAACTGACGAAATTTCGGCAGCATCTCCCATCGGTCTCCAAGTATACGACTTGACCGCGGTGAGATACCTCAACCAAGTACAGACCCGAAGAACAAAAGAAATGCTTCGACCCGAAATTTCATCGACTATTTAACAGATGAGAATCAACGAGCAATTAGTATATCAGTGGAGAAAAAGTTTCTTCCCAAATTATCCCAATTGGACAATTCAAGATTCAATAAAATGAGCGATACCATAACCACGAGTACACATGCTAAATAATATTGAACCTTGAACGAGAATCTACGGTTTTTCTCAATCACGTATTAATTATATTATTCCTAAGTTATTTAATTAATTCATTATTTCACTTAATTACTTTTATTAATTAAAATTTATTTGTATCAATTTATGTGTTAGCTAAATATTATTAGCAACAATAAGAATTAAAGTCCTACATTAATTATTATAAATCAAAATCATAAAAACCCACAAAATCCGACATTTCCAGCTCAACACTTATAATCGTACAATCAGTCCCAAAAACACATAACTACTGTGACCACAAGTACACATGCTAAATAATATTGAACCTTGAACGAGAATCTACGGTTTTTCTCAATTACGTATTAATTATATTATTCCTAAGTTATTTAATTAATTCATTATTTCACTTAATTACTTTTATTAATTAAAATTTATTTGTATCAATTTATATATGTGTTAGCTAAATATTATTAGAAACAATAAGAATTAAAGTCCTACATTAATTATTATAAATCAAAATCATAAAAACCCACAAAATCCGACATTTCCAGCTCAACACTTATAATCGTACAATCAGTCCCAAAAACACATAACTACTGTTTTTAAATTACAATATTTGCAACATATATGTATCATATCATTTTTTTTAAAACAAGATGCTTATATATAACATTAACTAAACCCCAAGGTCAGGATTACAATTAGGAAAAACATGAAACATATAAAACGCCTAGGATACAAAACAGATTTCCTAGCTAGGTGACGTGCATGCACATTGACAAAACCCACAAAATCCGACATTTCCAGCTCAACACTTATAATCGTACAATCAGTCCCAAAAACACATAACTACTGTTTTTAAATTACAATATTTGCAACATATATGTATCATATCATTTTTTTAAACAAGATGCTTATATATAACTTTAACTAAACCCCAAGGTCAGGATTACAATCAGGAAAAACATGAAACATATAAAACGCCTAGGATACAAAACAGATTTCCTAGCTAGGTGATGTGCATGCACATTGACAAATATATATGTATCATATCATTAAACACTACACAATTTCAAATAAATTAAAAAAAAATAGAAACTTGGCAGTGCAGACAGTAGTGGCTCCTAGGCAGGGGTGGTGATAATGGTAAGAGCAACTACTTAACAACCAAACATTAAACACTTAATTAACAACCATTAAACACTTAATTAACAAATATTTAACATTAATTAAAAATTAAACAAATTGCATAAAAAAAACTAAATACCTAGCTCTAGGGTTGCTGCTGGCAGTGGGGGAGGAGGTTGTGGTGGTGGCGGCTGGCGGTTATGGCAGTGGGGGAGGTAGGACACGGTGGTGGCGGTGGTGGTGGCGCGTGCGGTGGTTGAGGGGTGGCACGCAGATGACAAAACAGGGTGTGGGGCTGACGCGAGCGGAGAAGAAGGAGAGAACAGAGAAGGAAGAGAAGAGAAGAAGAGAGGTGGAGGTGTGGTGGTGGCACGTGCGATGGGGGGTGACCTGTCTCGGTGAGAGAAGAAGAAGAAGAAGAAGAAGAAGAAAGCGTGAGAAGAGAGGGAAAAAGAGAGGAAGAAAGGAAAATTGAGGGAGGGAGAAGGGTTTCTGCCACTAAAAGACCCGGTTGCCGACGGCCAAGTCCGTCGGTAATTCAAATTTTTGAATTCCGACAGCCTGGTCTGTCGTTAATATAAAAATTAATTCCGATGGACAGGACTGTCGATAATTACCAATGGGCTAGTCCATCAGTAGTGCCATGCGCCAAATTTTCCCCCTTCGCGCCACTTTTTTCGACGGAATTACCGACGGATATTCCGTAGGCACTGTTACCGACAGTCGTTCCGTCGGAAATACCTGTGACTTTTCATGTTCTAACTTAGCGACGGCAAAAGCAGTCGGAAATTTCCTAGTTACCGATGGACCTGCTGTCCGTCAGAAATTTTCCATCATTAATATCCCATTTTCTTGTAGTGACATAGTTCTTGCTATCTCCTCTAATGATCTATTCTTTCTTTCCACTACTCCATTTTGTTGTGGAGTTCTAGAAGCAGAAAAATTATGTTGAATGCCATGCTCATCAGAAAAGTTTTCATACACTTCATTTTGAAATTCTCCCCCATGATCACTTCTTACAATAACAATTTTTACGTCCTTTTCTTTTTTCACAATTTTTGCCATTTTCTTAAATATAGCAAATGAATCACTCTTATGAGATAGAAAATATGTCCATGTATATCTAGAGTAATCATCTACTATTACCAATGCATACGAGTTACCACCAAAGCTTTTGGTTCTAGATGGACCAAATAAATCCATGTGTAAAAGTTGCAAGGGTCTAGTTGTTGAAACAATGTTCTTTGGTTTAAAAGAGACCTTAACTTGCTTTCCTTTTTGACATGCATCACATAGTCCATCTTTCACAAATTTAAGTTTAGGCAATCCAACTACAAGATCTTTACGAATCAGTTTATTCAGGTGGTTCATGTGAATGTGTGCAATTCTTCTATGCCAAAGCCAATTCTCTTCTTCTTTTGAAATAAGACAGCATGCAGTATTTGAAGAGATATTATCTAAATCAAGCATATAGATGTTATCTGTCCTATATCCAATTAATTTTAAATTTTCATCATGCTAATTTTCTATTAAGCAACTATTGGAATTGAATTTTACCTTGAAGCCTTTGTCACATAGTTGACTGATACTTAACAGGTTATGTTTCAATCCTTCAACATATAGTACATCCTCAATGATTGTTGTCGAGTCACTTCCAATGTTGCCAATGCCAAGTATTCTCCCTTTATTATTGTCTCCATAGGTAACACTACCACTTGACTTGGGGTAAAGGAAATAAACTTGCTTTTGTCTCCAGTCATTTGCTTGGAACAGCCACTGTCAAGATACCATTTCACATTCTTGGCTTTCCAACACACCTACAAAACATAATCATGTTTTTGATTTAGGTACCCAAATCTATTTGGGTCCTTTTAAGTTAGTTGCAGCAATAGTTCCTTTAGGAACCCATATATATTTAGATTTATTGTATGCTGATTTTCTATATTGGCATGTAGAAGCTGTGTGACCTTTCTAGCACAGAAATAACATTTAACAAATGGTGTGTTTGATGTCATAGGTGCAGCAAAAAATTTATTGAAAGATTTCTCATGTATCTTAGGTTTATAGCCTATTCCAGCCTTATCATAAACACATTTTTGCTGTCCTAACAATGCATCCAAATTATCTCTACCATTTGTTAACTTGGCTAAGTCATTTTTCAGTTTTTCAACTTCTTTAGTCAATGTACAGCTAGATATATTCCAGATTTCTTTATCACTAGTAATTCTAGATAGATCGTCATTCAAATGATTTATATGTTTCTCCAACTTAGGACATTTATCACATATAGGTGCATATAAAACAGTAGCTGGTTTTTCTTTTAAAGCACAATTTTCTGTTTTTAATTGATCTACCTCTTTGTTTAAAATAGAAGTTTTCTCCTCTAAGCATGTGATGGTTTTCTTAGACTTATTTAGCAATCTAGCAAGTATAATGGATTCTTTATGAAGTTCTTTAAAAGCATTTTGCAATTCATCATAAGAAGGTTGATAATCAGAACTTACTTCACTTTCTGAATCACTGTCATTGCTGGCCATCAAGCACAAGTTTGCCTCCTCAGATTCATATTATTCAGTGGAATCTACATTATTATCATCCCAAGCAATGTAGGCCTTTCTTGGCTTTCTCCACTTCTTGTCCTTTGAGTCAAATTTTTCAGTTTTGTCCTTCTTTTGCAGCTTTGGACAGTCAAGCTTCATGTGGTCAATCTTTCCACATTCAAAGCATGTGATGTTGTTGGAAGAGTTGTCACCTTTGCTGAAGTTTCTTTTGGAAAAGTGGATGACTTTATTTTGAAGTTGCCTTTCTTCTTTAGAAAGTTCTTGAACTTTCTAACTAGCAATCCCATCTATTCTTTGGATTTTGCTTCTTGTAATGAATCATCATCATCAGTCTTCTGCTTCTCTGACTTGTGATTTCAGAGTCAATCCCTTCTTTCTTTTATCAGTTTCTTCACTCTCATTTAGTCTGTTCAACTCCAATTCATGTTCTTCCAATTTTCCAAACAGTGTGGCAATGGTCATTGATGAGAGATCTCTGGATTCTGAGATTGCAGTGACTTTAGGTTGCCATTCTCAGCTCAAGCATCTCATTACTTTGTTAACTTGATCCTCATTTGATATTGCTTTTCCAAGACCAACCAATTGATTTACGATGTGTGAATCTCTTTTGTATTTCAGTCATAGGTTCTCCTCGATTCATTCTGAACAGCTCATACTCATGTGTGAGGGTGTTCATTCTTGATCTTTTGATATCTGAGGTTCCTTCATGTGTTACCTGCAATGTATCCCACATCTCCTTTGCTGATTTGCAATTTGAAACCCTGAAAAACTCATCACGGCTTAAAACAGATGTTATAATATTCTTAGCACATGCATTATATTGAATTCTTTTCTTATCATCCTCATTCCATTCAGTTTTAGGCTTATTTCTTGGAGCACCATTAGCATCTACAGTGAAGGGGGCAAATGGTCAATTCTCTACTGCATCCCATATGTCAACACCTGCTGCCTCAAGAAAGATTACCATTCTTTCCTTCCATTAGATATACTCAGATCCATTGAAGGCAGGCGGGCGTGCAAGGGAAGCCCCTTCATTCAGACAATCATTGGAAGCCATACTCTTATAGTTGTTAAGCCAAACTTCAGAGTTTAGCTCTGATGCTAATTGTTGTTTTGGCTTCAACTACTCAAGAGGGGGGTGAATTGAGTTTTCAAAAACTATTTCCCTCTTAAAACTTTTTCACAAAGCTTTAAAAATCATAGTTGTGGATTAGTGCCCTCAGGATCTTTTACAAAATCGATGAAGGGTTTTTACAAAATCTTGAATAGAAGGTGATAAGGATAAGAAAGATTAATTCAGAAATATTCAGAATAGGTTCGGGTTTAATAACTCGGTAATAACAAAATACAGTTTTTACAGATCAAGAACAAAAATTATATTGAACTTTAAACATCAAAGTTGCAGGTTCTTGAACATAAACAGAAAGTAAAGGAGTTTGAGTTTAGGGATACCACACAACCAGATTTATCCTGGTTCAGTCACCTCCACTGTGACCTACATCCAGTCCCCACTCCACCTGTGGGATTTCACACACTAACACACAAGCTTTACCAGGTAGCTTGAAAAACCTTCACACCACAAAGCACTCCTTCACCTCGAGATACCACACTCTTGTGAAGAGCCTCAATGTTCAACCTTAGGGATACCTCACCCTAATCACTCAGAGAGACTCCCTCTCTCTTTACAATCAAAAGTAAAAACAAAAGTTGATTCCTAACTCTCAATAGTCAGATAAACAAATTGAAGCACTTTGAGTATGAAACACTCTTTTCCACAGTAAGCTCAATAAAGATGATGAATGATTTTCACAATTGATTTCTCAAAACGGTTTTCTTAAACTATGATATGTTATGATATTCGTATATGTTGTTTAAGTGTTCCTTTGATCCCTCTTTATATAGAAAACAAGTTATAGTCGTTGGGATCAATCAAAACAGGTTTGGATCTGATTAACAGAATCTGTTTTCTTGATTCTCGTTCTTGAAATAAGATTCTGATTGTTCTTGTAGAATTCGCATCCATAAAATAACCGAGTCCATTTGTAAAAATAGCCGAGTCCATTTGAAGAAAATAGTCGCGTCTATCTTAAAAAATAATCGCGTCCATCTTAAAAAAAAATAGTCGCGTCCATTTGCCACGTCAGCATACGGGAGCACTAACACAAAGTAATTGGATGTGCTCCAATTAGTAGACGAGCTCCATATGCCATGTCAGTGGAAGGAGCTTCTTATTAAGATCTTAACAAGTCCAAAGACTTGTGTGGATGAGCGCTTCTGTCACCTTAGTGGACGAGCACTTTTATCACTTCAGTGGACATGCGCTTGTGTCACTTTAGTGTACGTGCGTTTGTATCACTTTAGTGGACGTTAGCTTCTGTGTTTTTAGTAGACGTGAGCTTCTATCACTTTCTTGGACGCCATTTTTTATTATTCCCAGTGTTGGACGAGCGCTTATATTATTCCAGTGTTGGACGAGCGCTTTGAAATCTTATTTCAAAAATCATTTTCATTTACGAAAACTTATTCCTTTTAATGCAGGTTATGAAAAATGATTTTCTTTCATGCATCTTTTCAAATTGAGCTATTTGTGAATAAGAGATTTCATCTCTTATAAATCATCTAAGACTTAACACTAATTTCTTCGTTAAGCTCTTGTCTTGATGATTCCTTGATCTTCGTCCTTGCTCTTTGATTCCTCCAAGTTCTTCCTTGAATATTCTCCTTTGATTGCTCACTGAACTTGTTGAATATTGCTTGATACATCTCTTTACAATTTGACACTAAAAGCACTTGCATACATATTAAGTTGTATTTGTCATATATCAAAATCTCTAAGTCATTGAGTTTAACAACGGGCTCTTCATAGGCTAGGCCCCACAAACAGGCTCTTCAGAGCTAAGTCCCACAAACATACCTTTTAGAGCTGGGTTCCACAAACAGGTCTTACAGATCTGGGTTTCACAACACAAACATCTCATCACATTATTTCTCAATATATTGACAATCATTGCTCAAGTACATTCATTCTTAAGTACATTCACTCTACCCAACTCTACTCGTTAAATCCTTATCTTAATGTCCTAGCATCCTTCCTAAGGCCTCTAAGAGTCATCAATCATCACTTATGTCATTAGGCCTCTAAACTGTCAATGACCACTCAACCCTTATTACTTAACAACATCTGAGATACATGATTTGTCACTTACACCTCTATTCCATTAACATGAAATACAACTCAATAATCATGTCTTATAATTATAATCAATAATCATATAATTCATTAACTATTTCTAACCATTGTTATCATTAGATAATCTAAATTCCAAACTAAATCATTTCATACATAATTCATACTTATTTCTAAGTATATCTCTAATTCATAATTCTTTTTCTACATTTTACTTCTAATTAATCTTATCTATAAATTTATTCATTTACATTTTACAACTCCTAACCCAATGATCACCATTATCCCATAATTATATTCTACACCGTCTTTACCATCCGATTCTCTTAAATCTCAATTAAACCATCTACAGTATATTTCGCCTATTAGCTCTATAGTCACGAAGACACTAACTATATATCAATAGTTATAACTATTCATCATTCCCTTCTCATAATAGTTCCTTTTACTATACCCAGATATAAGCAACACATTGAGATTATCTTATCAATCTCATAGCACATTCATTAATCTCAAATCACAAGACTCACATAGCATTTCAACAAACATACCCAAGAGGTACCACATTCCAATAACCATAAGCATGAGCAATCAACAAATTCACTATCATAATTGAATATACCAATAATTCAATTATTCGCATAAACAATACATTAAGCACATCAATGAGTCCAAGGCTACCCCCATTCACCTACTAAACTCCCATACCCTTAATTATGGTAATCCTCCCTTACTTGGTATGAGGCTCACAACTCAAGGAAAGGCGAGGAAAGGTTTCGTTCAAGATTCGTCTCACAACCACTTGTCTACTTGTTTGTAGCCCAAAATTTAGAAACAAAAGGATAAAATCGACACTAAAAGAGGTGTGTATCAGCAACGATGTATTTTCAGTCAAAAACAGTGAAGAACAACGAACGGGAGCAGTTTCCTTCAAGAATTATTGAAATAAACCAAGGAAAACCTAAGAGATGAAGAGATGCAGCTTTTCTGAGTCTAGAGTCGTGGGGAAATAGAGTTTAGGTCTAATTTTGGGAGTTTGAAAAGAATTAGAGTGAAACTGGCCTAAAATAGAAGCCCCAAAATGTAATGTTCTCAGACCCGTTAAGTCGGGAGTAGGAACTTTAGGTTGGGTGGATTTAGCAAAAATTTAGAACGTAAATTTTCTGCTCTGTCGTGCCCCGCGAACCTACTTGCTCCGGGTGAATTCCATCAAATCAGAATTCATTATTAAGACCCTCCCAAAGGTTAAACTACATCTAACATCCACACATACATAAAGATCAAACATAAGAAGCATGTAATAGCATATATAGGTCAAAACTAACACATATTAACATGTATTATCATAGGGTGAAATTTTGGGGTGTTGCACCATTGGTAGTCATAAATCACCATTTGATCCCAATGTTCCAGTATTACAAATGGTTAGCAATTGTCATTTTGTAAATGTCATCGAGGAGTATTTTTATATTCCCAGACTCCAAAGGAAAAATTAAAACGACCGATTACAAATTTTATTTATTAGCACCTATGCTAAATACAAGATAGTAGAAGAAGAAAAGAAAAACTTCAAACACATAGCTTGGACAATTGTATTATGTAATCCTCATTGTTATTAATATTCAATGCACAAGTTAAAGAGTCTCACGTGTTAACCTTAGGGAGCAAACTAGATTGTCAAATTGCACAATGGGTCTGTCGAAATCTTGTTTTTAAGACAGTGATTCGTCCATGACACAACCATTGTTCAATTTTTATAAAAACTATTTCGAACAAAACTTTCCTCTAAAAAAGGTTAACAAAATTGGATACATCCAAATGCACAATATTTGTAAGATCTTGATAAAATGAAGGCAAAATAGATAAATTGGTCTTTACGTTTATTTTATTTTTCATATTGGTCCTATAAGTTTTTTATTTTTCAAATTGGTCCTACACGTTACGTATCAATTTCACATTAGTCATTTCCATCAATTTTGACCTAACGCCGTCAATTTTGATCTAACGTGGCTACCACCTTAGTCCGACACATGGCATTTGATCTGACCCTGTTATGTCAAAATTGGCGGAAATGACTAATGTGAAAACATAACGTAACGTATAGGACCGATTTGAAAAATAAAAAACTTATAGGACCAATATGAAAAATAAAATAAACGTATAGAACCATTCTACCTATTTAGCCTAAAATGAATAATTTTCATAAGAAATTTTGGACAATAATCATATTCAAAAAAGAAAATATGATAGCTCACAATAATTATATTATTTTAATATCTAATAAAATTTTCAAAGCATAAACGTTTTTTTATCAATAAGAATTGTATTTCCCAAAACAAATATTCACAATTTACAAAAGTTATTAATCAAAATCATTATGAATTAGTTAAAAAGGAAGCAACGTCCAAGCATCGTGGCATTCAAGCAGGGAAAAATAAAATTTCAAAGTTACTAATATATCATTGGGCCATAACCATTCATCATTAGGATTTAGCAGACAAACATCAATCTTTACCTTAATTGAAAAATCGATCCAGCAAAATATTGACATACAACAAGTATGATCCAGGTCTTTTCATACACATTAAAAACATTAAGATAGTTTTTCTTTTTTTTCAATATTTTTCTGATTGTTATCCCACTCATGATATTTTATCATATAAAGATCTAAAACCATCACAGTAGTGGTAATATCTACCACATCAATTATTACAATCACAACATTTGTCATACCCAAAATTATAATTCATAACATTCACTTTCATAAATGATGTTCAATCCATTTGGTTGTCTTTCTCATTTCTGCTACTTCAGGAGCATACTTGAGAGACATATATGATTTTACTATCACTTTTCTTTGTTTCAAAATATGATAAGATTAAATATCTTTTGAATTTCAATCATGGTACAAAGGTCTAGTTCATAAGGAACTATACCACAAATATTCACATAAGCAATTGCTTGAATAGTAAATTATTTCAAAATTTATCAAGAGTAACAAGATAAAATTATTAAACAAAATTGACAATAACTTTTTTATGAACATAATGTTAAAAGATTTTCATACTCAAATTAACATGGTAAAAACAAACCATAAGAAAGAATATAATCCTGAATTAAATTAACCCAAAGAGAATGCAAAGAAGGTGATTTAGTATAAAAGAACCTCTAATTAAGTCGATTAAGCCATCACTCAAATGGCAGAGTACCTTGATGATAAAGTGTTAGAAAAGAATATAGAGAGATTAAGACAATGGAAATATGAACTCATATGTTAGTTCTTCAGGAACTAGGATTCAAAAGTTAGTTCTCCGGGAAATAACTATAATTTTTGTATTGATAATTTGATCAAGTGTGTACAAGGACAAACCTAATAGTCCTATTTATAGAGATAATTGACTCTAGATTCTAAATCAAATCATGAAATAAAAATAAGGATTAAATACAAGGATATTACCTAGGATACTCCAAAGTATTCTAAGATATGATAAAGATATTATGAGATACTTTCAAATAACACATTTTTTTTTTCGACGGAGAAATAACAAATTAAGATAGTCATCCACCACATATTAAAATATACACATTTACAACAATTTTATAATTTTAATTATGCAATTAAAGTACATAAATGTATTTCTTTAAAGACTATTTAGTCGATGTGGGTGCTTTATAGATGGTTGAACAAATCAGGATGTTTGACAGTCTGTTAAAGGAATGAAGATTGTGGAAACCTAAAAGTCTCGGAGGTTGTCAAGTTGAAGCTTAAAACAAATGCCGATTATTTATCATTTTATCTATCTCCTAGTTCCATCAAAAGATAAATGTGATAAATGTTGGGACATTTGTTATGGGTGCTATAATAAACTTCAAGTTCGACAAAAATAGATGGAGGTTAAGACGCTTTATTGCAAACACTTCACTAAAGAATGCTCATTTTAAATATTTCAACAGAAAAAACTTTCGAACGCTTCATTGCAAATGTTTTAATTTGACAGAAAAGCATTCAAACGCCTCACTTCAGAAACTTTAGTTCAAATGCTTCAAATGTCTATTCAATAATGACTTATGGAACAATGATTTTCCAAAGCAAAATGGCAAGTTTTGAGAAAGGAGGTTGAACAACGTGTTTTAAGCCTTATGGATTTTTTTATAGATAAAATACAAGTGATATCGTTTAAGGACAGAAGATTCACACGGTTGATTTATCATGATTCACTCTCTTCCAACCAAGAGCTACGTCCAGTCCCTTCTACCTGAAGGTTTTCTCCTCTATAATCCAATAGTTTTACAACTATTCAACACCTCTTCAGACTTACAAGTATTCTTTCTCTACCAAGCCTCTTCAGGTTCTAATTCTAACAAAGAGATTTACAGAATGATCTTACAAGCTCACTATACATAAGAGTATGAAAGTTTAAGATCAGTTAAGATTACAAATGAATTTGTTCAAGAGAACTTTCAGCAGAGTTTAGGCACTTTGAATATTAGAGCTTAGATCACCTTCTTTACCGGAGTTCGTCCAGTATTTATAGATGAAGTTATTTTCTGCCTTGACCTTCTTCAACGGTCTTCAAATTGTATCCGTTTAGACATAGCATTAAATGCTAGGATCCTTTGAGACTGATAGCTTGATATGCTTTCTGGAGAAGTGCTTTTGGTTATCAGAAGTATGCTCAAAGTAGTGCTGTCATATCCCTGTTGTACCGAAGGTTGCTTTCTGACTTTCCTTCTTTGTACTTGGTTTAACTTTACAGCAATATAAGTGACAGAGTACAAAGGTTTATGTTGTCGATGGTACTATGTTTCTAATCTCAAAAAACAAAAATTAAACAATTGAAGCAACACGGGAAATAGACATAAATACCTTCGTATTAAATAAACAATCATTTGAAATAAATTCACTTTGACTAGACGGGTTCAGTTTCAGTTACCTAGGCGCATGTCTTTGGATGCGCAATTTTAATTACGAAATGAAGCAGGATCCTCTACTGATGTTGCGTCTAGTTAACTTCTCGTCTAGAGTCAAGTCTTTGGACTTGCTGCTTTCTTGAGAGTTGTTAATTTGGCTCGTTTACTACTTATTTTAAAGATAGTCTTAGGTACTCGTCTAGAGTGTTTTAACTTAGCCAATTTTAATATCTTGTCTAGCGATAATTTTATAGACTCGGAAATTTACCAAGTTTTTGAAGGCTCGTCTAGCGAGTGAAAACTTAAACCCGATATTGTTTCTTAGCAAAACTAAGAAGCTAAATATATGTTTCCTCATCTAGCAATGCTCTAACAATCCTGCAAGCTAGAAGAAACAAGTTAGATTTTTGGCACAACTTTGCCATACAAATTTAACCTTTTTGTTAATATCAAAACTTAAGATATTATATTAGCCAAAACCACTTTGGTTCCAACAATGTCTAGTTCAAGAGAATATGCAATTCCTTCACATGTTTTATATGATGATGATATAATGGTTTTTTGCAAAGGGACAAGAAGAAACCATAGAAATCTTATGAATATGTTTGAGTTATATGGTCAGATTTCAGGGCAATGCCTTAGTCTAGATAAATGCAGATATTATGCACGCTCTCTGTCACTGAGAAGATCAGAATAAATTAGTTCTTTCCTTGACTTTCCAGCAGATTCTTTGCCTTTATCTTATTTAGGTGTTCCCTTGTTTAAAGGAAAACCTAAAGCCACTCACTTGCAGCCTATCATTGACAATATTAAAAACAAGCTCTCCTCTTGGAAAGGTGCTCTTTTAACAATCATGGGAAGAGTTCAATTAGTTAAATCAGTAATTCATGGAATGTCTTATAGCTTCCACATTTATGTTTGGCCTATTTCATTGATCAAGCAGGTGGATGGTTTGTCAGTCAATTTCTGGCCTGATACATGGTTAAAAGACCCTTTGGTTGAAACTTTGCAAATTCCAGCTGAATGGCATAAGTATCTTTGTGCTTCTGTTAATGATTTCATTGTTGATGGGAAATGGTGCTTTCCAATCTCATTTCAAAATCAGTTTGCACGTGTTGTTTCTGATATTAGGGAAATTTATCTTCCAATTTATCCCAGTAAGGACAAGGTTGTTTGGTCATGTTCTGTTTCGGGTAATATTGGGAAAAACCTAAGTCCCACATTGACTAGAGATAGTCTCAAATAAGAGTTTATAAATAGTAGGCAATCATCATTTAGGCCCAAAATCTAATAGGTAAACTCTATTTTAAGGATACTTATTTATTAACCCTGCTGCTAATGTAGTTCCTTATTTCAAATTCATATGGAGAATCTGAGGAGAGCTCTTCTCATTTGTTTCTACACTGTAATTTTGCTAAGAAGCTATGGTCTCGGCTTGGTTCAATTCTCAGACATACAGTAGATACTTGGTCTTTTTGTCTCTTTTTGATAGCTGCAAAATGAGTTGGAGTCCTCAAATGAAAGATGTTGCACTAGCTGTTGTCATTAATGTAATGTGGATTGTGTGGCTTTGTAGAAATATATGTTGATTTGACAATAAGCATCTGAAGTTCCTGCAGGCTAGGAACTTAGTAACTGCTGCAATCTCATTCTCAGGATCATCCCTCTAAGGTTCCAAGCATAAAGCAAGTAGATTGGTCTCCTCCACTGTGTAATTGGGTGAAATGTAATATTGATGGTGCATCAAAAGGCAATCCAGGTGCAGCTGCTTGTGGAGGGATTTTTCGAGGATTCAGTGCTTCTATTTTAGGTTGCTTTGCCTGCAACCTTGGTCTTAATTCTTCTCTTTTTTCTGAGTTTGTATGCTGCAATTTATGCCATTGAAATAGTTAAAAGAAATGGTTGGAGACAATTGTGGTTGGAAACAGATTCTATCTTGGTGATTAGGGCCTTCAAGTCTATGGAAGTTGTTCCATAGAAGTTGCAAGTCAAATGGAGTAACTACATGGTGTTAGCTAAGAATCTGCAAGTAACTTACATCTTCAGAAAAGGAAATACTTATGCTGATAAATTGGCCAACTATGAAATTCATCACCTTGGTTTTGTTTGGTGAGACTTGATCCCTGATTTTATTAGGGAGGATTTTGGTAGAAATAGATTAGATTTACCTAATTATAGATTTAGACGATTCTTTGTATTTCTTTTCATTGGTTTTGGTTTATGTTCCATGCTTTTGCTTTTTAGTTTTTAATCAATAAAATCGTAGTGTGTTGCAAAAAAAAAGAAAGTAATTTGTCGTGTAGGCGCCAAGTTGACATGCGTGAGGCATTCACTCAAGTGTAACTGATGCACGACAACCAATACAAACTAACATCAGAGACCAAATTGATCTATGAATCCCAAAGTCAGAGAGTCGTTTTTCTTTTTTGTAAATAAATGGGCTAATATGACCTATCGTGACAATTTCATGGACAAAAGTTATTTTACAAGCGATGTTGTTTCAAGTATAGACTACCACATACTGCCAAGTTGACACTTGACATGGAACATGTGACACTCTATCAAGGGTTGTGTGTGTTTGGATTAGTGTTTGATAAACGTGATTTTGGATAGAATTGATTTTGTAGAATTGATTTCAATACAATTGAGTTTTGAAGTAAAGTGATTTATGTTTGGATGTTTTTACTTTGAAAGCAAGTTTGATGTAAAACTTAGTATAATTTTTCAATCCAAAAGCGAGTTTTACCCAAGTCGCTTAGGTAGAATCAATTCTGGATGCAAAATTGCTTCCACAAACATGTTCCCAAACACCTCTTTTTTTTTTTACAAGAATCACGTTTGACAGGTACAGAAATACTTCTGATACCTCCAGAAGTGAAACCAAACACACACGTAATCGATGTACGCTAATGTCAGAGACCATATTACCAAAGATTGTCAAAGCTAGAGACTGATTTTTCTCTTTCATAAAATTTAAATTTTAAAATTTAAATGACCAATCGTGATAAATTCATGAGCTGAATTGATGTTTTATTATGAGTAAATTGTAACACAAAAATCTTACTATAAGTTTTTTTTTATGGAAATACTATAAGTTGTTGTATAGGAAAAATATGAGAATTATTATTAAAAAAAGAGTTAAAAGAATAACCAGGCTTTACCATTTGATTGAGAGATTTAACAAGAAAAAAAATTAATTCTAAATAACAAATTATTAGGGGTTGGTTCGAATATTAAGGCATGATTGCTTTGCTTTCAGTTTTTAAAAATAATTACAAAACTGACACCTTATTTTCATTCTGTTTCCCGTTTAAAAAATTTGTACATGAAACATCGAAAGCAACTTTTTCTGTTTTCACTTTTCCTGTACAAATCTTTAGAAACATGAAACAAAATAAAAATAAAGTGACAGTTTTGTAATTATTTTTTAAAACAAAAAATGAAAACATAAAACTTAAAACAAAGCAAACAGACCCTAATTTATCTTAATAATTGTACTGGCCGAAGATATAAGGCCGAGGATTGTCAACACGACCGAGCTCACTCTCGTAAGTGGGCCGTGACCCGAACTCCCATAGAGCCGAAGACCTGTTGATACACTTAACACCCGAGAATAACTACTCGGGCCTATTCCACACTAGGCCACGGATGAAGATATCTCGGCCCCGAGCTATCCAGCCGCAACTGACCGGGCCGAATATCTCGCTGGTCCAAATATCTCTCCGTATAACTCGGAGCCTTATCCATATCAATTGTCTCACTGCAAGGACGATCCGATCCTAACAAATAGGATCTCAGTAACCGTCTTACTCAAACGGTTGCACTGAAAATATCTATAAATAGGGGCTCAACCCCCTCACTTAGAACTACGTTTGCTTTGATTCCCATTTGGATACGTAGGAGCAGAATTCACATTCTGTCAAGCTAATTCCAAAACAACCCCACTAGACTTTCTCCGGCCGAGTATCTCCCATCTGAGATATTTGGGCGGAACATTTGGCGCCGTCTGTGGGGATCGAAGCAAAACTTTCCCATACCACAAACAATGGTGAGAACAAGGAGCGGGGACTGCAGGAGAGAGGAGCCAGAGAATGCTAACAATAGAGATAATGGGGAACGATCCATAAACTCGGCTATGACGATCGACAACCCCATTATCCAAGAACTTCTCGCGCAGATTGCCATGCTGAGAAGGGAGAATGAGGAGATTCGGCGGCAGAACAGCCGTCGCGAACCAGGACAGAGCAGAGAAAGGTCCGCCTCTTCTCCTCTTGAGAGAGAGCGTCGGACAGCTGAGAATGAAGGATCCAGAAACTCGCGCAGAGAAGGAGGCCCACAACTCCGGGCTTCTCATCATATGGACCGAGTAGACGAGGAGGAATTTCCTAGGCAGGCCCCTGAACTTTCACTTCAGGCAAATAGGCTTAATGAAAGGACCGGCGTGCGGAGGCCGAGACATCCCTTCACAAACGTCATCATGGAAGTTCCCCTACCAGCCAACTACAAACCGATAAACATTGACAGGTATGATGGCACCTCAGACCCGGAGCGTCACTTAGACGCTTTCACTACTCAGATGTACCTCTTTACCGACGATGATGCTGTCATGTGTAAAGTCTTTCCAACTACTTTGAAGGATGCTGCGTTGACCTGGTACACCCAGCTACCGCCAGCGTCAGTTGACTCCTTTGACACATTCATGACTAAGTTCAATGCTCAGTTTGCCACGAGCCAGGCTCATCAAAAAACCTCGGCCTCGTTGGTAAACTTTAGGCAAGAAAAGAATGAGTCCCTGCGTGATTTCATGGCCAGATTCAGCAAGGAGACCGTCCTCATCCGGAATCTCAGTGCCGATGTTGCACTACACACCATCTTGATCGGATTAAGGCCTGGCTCTTTCGCCAGACACTTAGCTCGGAAGCCACCAACCAGTATGGATGAATTGAGGAGAAAAGCTGCGGGATTCATTAATATGGAGGGGGTTGAGGAGTCTAAGAAAAGGGAGAGAACTGATGATGCTGATAGACGAGAAGGGAGAGAGAAGAGGAGGGCCGGAGGTGATAAGCCGAAATTCAAAGGCCCGTCCGAGCATTTGCATAGGGGACCGAAGTATGAGCACTATACTCCCCTCAACACAAACCGAGCTCGGGTGTTTGAGGAAGCATACAACGCGGAACTTTTGCAGCTCCCCAACCGTGGCCACACGCCCCAGAATGTTGATCGACAGAAACATTGTCGGTACCATCGTAATTACAGCCATACCACCGAGGAGTGCTGGGTCCTGCGAGATAAGATTGAAGAGTTGGTGCAAGCTGGCCATCTCAATAATTTTGTTCGGAGAAACCACAACAATGGCGAGGGGCGTGGCAGAAGTAGAAGGAGAGGAGGTGACCAAAGCCCGAGAAGGGGCGGCGGTCGACAAAATAACGAAAGAACAGAGACCAGAGAGGGCCAGAATGAAAGGCGAGAGGAGGATAATGTGGTCCGAGGTGTGATAAACACTATTTCAGGTGGATTTGCAGGGGGCACAACAAGTTCAGCTCGGAGAAAGCACATGCGGGTCATTCGGGCTGTCAACTCGGTATCCGGCAAACCCCTGAGGGTTTCCCCACCTATTATCTTTTCTGACGAGGATTTCGTGGGGGTGGATCCTAATCAAGATGACCCTATGGTAATCACAGTGCAGTTGGCTAATTTTTCGGTCAAAAGAACTCTTGTCGACCAGGGGAGCTCGGCGGATATCTTATATTATTCAACATTTCAGAAGCTCGGGATCCCAGAGAAATCTATTCGGCCATACGACAGTAAGCTCGTCGGATTTGCAGGGGAAAAAGTGGATACCCGAGGATACATTGACCTCCTGACTACTTTTGGGGATGACAAAGCATCCAAGACTATCAGGGTCAGGTACGTGTTGGTTAATGCAGTAACATCGTACAATATCCTGATCGGAAGACCATCTTTGAACGAGTTGGGAGCTGTGGTCTCTACTCCCCACCTCACAATGAAATTCCCCTCCAACTCGGGAGACATAGTTGTTGTCCGAGCTGATCAGAAAATGGCCAGACAGTGCTATGCTGATAGCTTGCAAGTAAGCAAACTCAAACCTACGCCAGCAGAAACACTAGACAGGGGAAAGGACAAGTCTGTGAATTCTGTTAACTCTGTTGAACTGGACCCGAGAATGGACATGCATGAACAACGACCACAACCCATTGAGGAGTTAGAAAAATTCTAGCTCGGCTCACAACCCGATCAGTGCACCAACCTCGACGGTCAACTTGAGCCGAATTTAAAAAAGAAAATAAAGGAAGTGCTTCGCAGCAATGCTGACTTATTCACCTGGACCACGTCAGACATGCCGGGAATTGATCCCAACTTCTTGTGCCACAAACTGGCAATTTGTCCCGAGGCGAAACCAGTAGCCCAAAGGAAAAGGAGACTTGGTGAGGAGAGGAGAAAGGTTGTGGAAGAGGAAACAGCGAAGTTGGTCAAGGCCAACTTTATTAGAGAAGTAGAATACACTACCTGGCTGGCCAACATTGTTCTGGTCAAAAAAGTAAATGGCAAGTGGCGCATGTGCACCGATTACAAAGATTTGAATAAAGCTTGCCCAAAGGATTCCTATCCTTTGCCGAGTATTGATAGACTGGTGGATGGAGCCTCCGGATACATAATTTTGAGTTTCTTGGATGCATACTCGGGGTACAATCAGATCCGAATGTATCCCCCAGATGAGGAGAAAACAGCTTTCATAACTGAAGGCTCGAATTACTGTTACCGGGTAATGCCGTTTGGACTGAAAAATACGGGAGCTACATACCAAAGGCTCATGGACAGGGTGTTCGAAAAACAGATCGGAAGGACTATGGAGGTTTATGTGGATGACATGGTCGTAAAATCCGATGACCCCAACAGCCACCCAAAAGATCTGGAGGAAATTTTTCAGCAGCTGAGAAAGTATAATATGAGGTTGAATCCGGAGAAGTGTGTTTTCGGTGTCCAGGGTGGGAAATTCCTCGGCTTCATGTTGACACACCGGGGAATCGAGGCCAATACTGATAAATACCGGGCTGTGATTGAGATGTGAAGCCCACAAAATATTAAAGAAGTGCAAAGACTTGCAGGACGGCTGGCATCATTATCTCGGTTCCTACCCATATCTGCAGAGAAAGCTCGGCCTTTCTTCAGATTACTGAAGAGGCCTCAAACCTTCACATGGACGGAGGAATGTGAGAAGGCCTTCATCGATTTCAAGGCCTTTCTGTCCGCACCACCTATATTGACTCGACCCATCCCTAGCAAAGAGTTGTATTTATACCTGTCAGCCACCGAGCATGCTATCAGTGCAGTCATTGTACAAGAAGTAGAGAAAGTTCAAATGCCGGTGTACTTCATCAGCAGGGTCCTTCATGATGCTGAAACCCGGTACCAAGTCATAGAAAAGCTGGTTTTGCCCCTGGTAACTGCAGCTCGGCGGTTGCGTCCATATTTCCAAAGTCACCAGGTGATTGTCAAAACTGATCACCCGATTAAGCAGATTCTCAAAAAGCCCGAGTTGGCCGGCCGCATGATTGCTTGGTCGGTAGAGTTATCCGAGTTCGGCCTGAAATACGAGTTGAGAGGTCCTCTAAAAGCTCAATGTCTCTCCGACTTCGTGGCCGAGCTCAATCCGCAGCCGATAACCAAGGATATCTGGTGGAATTTGTATGTGGATGGATCCTCAAATGTCAGGGGCAGTGGAGCTGGGGTGATTCTGGAAGGCCCGGGAGATCTGATCCTAGAGCAGTCACTAAAGTTTGAGTTCAAAACCTCAAACAACCAAGCCGAATATGAAGCCTTGATAGTAGGGTTAATGCTGGCAAAGGAAATGGGGGCGAAGGCTGTTAGATGCCGGAGTGATTCACAGCTAGTCACAGGGCAAATATCTGGAGGATATCAAACGAAAGAGCCTCAGCTTACCAAGTATTTATGTAAGGTCAACCAATTAATCTCCAGCTTTGAGAAATTCGCTATTGAGCACATTCCCCGAGAAGAAAATACTCGGGCCGATCTGCTGTTCAAATTAGCCAGTACAAAGAAGCCGGACCACCATAGAACAATTATTCAAGAAACCCTAAATGAACCGAGTGTCACGTTTGGGGAAGTGATGGCCAACGAGCCGGTTGACCGGGAGTGGATGACACCAGTATGGGAGTATTTATCCTCAGAAACTCTGCCCCCGGATCACGTTGAGGCCAGGAAGATCAGGCTCAGAGCAAGTCACTTTGCTATTGTCTCCAGAGAATTGTATAAATGGGGATTCTCGGCACCTTTGTTAAAATGCCTAACAAGGGCACAGTCAAAATATGTTATGGAGGAGGTTCACAGAGGAATCTGCGGTTTTCACAACGGTGGCCGATCAATGGCCTCCAGAGTAGTCCGGGTAGGGTACTATTGGCCTACCATCCGAGCAGATTGCATCGAATGGACGAAACAATGTGATGAGTGCCAAAGATTTTCCAATATAAATCGTACCCCACCTGAGGAACTTCACACATTAAGCTCCCCTTGGCCCTTTGCTATGCGGGGGATGGATATACTTGGGCCCTTTCCTGTAGCCAAAGGATAGGTAAAATTTCTCCTGGTAGCAGTGGACTACTTCACAAAATGGATTGAAGCAGAGCCTTTGGCAAAGATTACCGCCGAGAAGGTACAAAAGTTTGTGTGGAAAAGCCTCATCTGTAGGCACGGAATTCCCTTCGCAATCGTCACAGACAACGGAAGACAGTTTATAGATAAGACATTGCGAGAATTCTACGACAACCTCGGTGTTAAACACCACGTTACATCGGTTGAACATCCCCAGACCAATGGGCAAGCCGAAGCGGCCAACAAGGTCATTCTCAGAGAACTGAGGAAGAGGGTGGGAAGATCCAAAGGAGCTTGGGCAGAAGAGTTACCAAGTATCCTCTGGGTCTACCACTGCACGCCTCAATCCACTACTCAAGAAACACCCTTCAGGCTGACATATGGAACAGACGCCATGATCCCAGTTGAGGTCGGTGAGCCGTCTTTCCGACGTATGCAACATGAGCAGAATGAGAATGAAAGCAACTTAAGGGTCGAACTTGACTTGGTGGAGGAAATCAGGGAGGAGGCTAAGATCAGGGAGGAAGCTTGCAAACAGAGAGCGACTAGGAGGTATAATTCAAAATTGAAACCGAGGAGTTTCCTGCGTGGAGACTTGGTGCTGAGAATAAAAGGAGAGGCAAGGAAGGATCACACGGAAGGCAAGCTGGCAGCAAACTGGGGAGGGCCATTCCGGGTGGTAGAAAACTTGGGAAACGGAGCGTATAGGTTAGAAGAATTGTCAGGGAAGCCTATCCCGAGAACTTGGAATGCTTCTCACTTAAAATTTTATTATAGTTGATGTATATAGACAGGTGATGTACTCTTTTTCCTACCTCAGTATTTTGTCCCAAAAATGGTTTTGGCCGAGAAGGTTTTAACGAGGCACACCGTAGACTTCCTTTTTATCCAATAAAAGAATTTATTATGAACATTGTTCTGTTTTCTTAATTTGTCGATGTATGTAGTTCACGAATGTTAAAATATTGAAGGCCGAGTACGAGCCATTAATTGTTAAAGGTCAAGTTTGAGCCTGAAGGCCGAGTTCGAGCCGTTTTAATCATCAAAGGCCAAGTTTGAGCCTGAAGGCCGAGTACGAGCCATTAATTGTTAAAGGCCAAGTTTGAGCCTGAAGGCCGAGTTCGAGCCGTTTTAATCATCAAAGGTCAAGTTTGAGCCTGAAGGCCGAGTACGAGCCATTAATTATTAAAGGCCAAGTTTGAGCCTGAAGGCCGAGTTGTTTTAATCATCAAAGGCCAAGTTTGAGCCTGAAGGCCGAGTACGAGCCATTAATTGTTAAAGGCCAAGTTTGAGCCTGAAGGCCGAGTTCGAGCCGTTTTAATCATCAAAGGCCAAGTTTGAGCCTGAAGGCCGAGTACGAGCCATTAATTGTTAAAGGCCAAGTTTGAGCATGAAGGCCGAGTTCGAGCCAATTAAATTGTCTAAGGCCAAGTTTGAGCCTGAAGGCCGAGTACTAGCATTTAAAATTACTTAAGTGCAATAAATTATGAGCGGTAAGAAGAATAAAATTATAATATAAAGGCCGAGTCCGAGCCATTAAAATTTCTTAATAGAACCGATTACAATGCCGAAAGTAAAAACAAGATACGAGTCGAGTACTAGAAAATACTACGACTTACATAAAGAGCTGAAATTGAAAATAAAGCCCGCCCGGCTTGCCAGTCGTCCCCCCAATTAGGGCAGGGGCAAGATCAGGTGGCCAGTAGTCCCCTCAATCGGACACCACGACTTTCCCTCAATGGGGAAAGTAATCACTTCCCCCTGCGAAAGCTGGACGATGAGGTGCTCGGCCCGCTCCGGGAGTAGACGGTCTCTACCCCTTTCTCGACTCCCGAAGACTGCTATTCTCCCAGTTAACATCCTTCTTGGAGGATTGAATCATAAAAGGAATGTTGGATCCCGTCTCCCACTTACATCCTTTTTGGCGGATGTGAAACCCAAAAAAGGATGTTAACTGGGAGAGGGGAGCATAAACCCCTAACACTATCATAGAACTACTCGGGTTGAAGAAAGACGAATTTGCCTGGTGGAAGAGAATGAGGAATGAACAAGTGAAGCAGTGAAGCAGCCCTATTTATAAGGGGCAAGAGGCGTTGGAAAGGAAGAAATATGCGCTGGGAAAAGATTTGTTGGAAAAACGAATCTCGAAACTAAGCAAAAGCAGTAATTGCATGAATCATTGCGGTTTCCAAAGCATATAATGCGTGACTCCATGCGTAAGGCGTGAATCATGTGTTTCACGTGTGACAACTACCGTCCGTTTTTTATATGGACGGTAGAATACCTCGGTCTTAACCGAAGATTTGTTTAAATAGGCCGAACACAACGTCGGAAGATAAAAAAATACTTCAAGTGTATCTCGGTCAAACAAGAGGCTACAAGAAAAGGGAAAGTCATCAAAATGGTAACAGTTTTCGTTAAGTAAAACAAAGTTACAAGGGCACAAGCCCAGTACAAGGGATGAAGAAAACAAAAAACTAAGTTACTCGTCCCTATGACTCTCCTCGGCCTCAATATGATCCTCGGGGGAATCTTCAGCCCCTTCCACCTCCTCTTCCTTTTCGGGAATTATGGGAACAAGTTCCCCGTTCAGCACTTCTTTATTGACATCCACTCCCGAAAGATCAACCCCCGGGGCAAGAACCTCAACCTGAGCAATGGCCTTGTCAAAACCTTTCCGATGCTCGATAATAATGCAGTTAGTGGCCTCTTTTACATCCTCCTGGAGCTCCATCCTGGCCTTGGTCTCGGCCTCCAAGGCAGCTTTAAGTTGCTCAATTTCAGCTTGAGCCTTTTTGAGCTCCTCTTCAGCACGAGCTCTACCTTCTTCAGCCTGAGCTTTACTCTCCTCAGCAAATTTTGCTTCGGTGTTAAGCTCGGAGTTCTGGCCATTCAACTCGGTGATGGTAGTGTTCAGGAGATTATTAGCCTTGGCCAGCTCGTCACGCTCCGTGGAGGTCCGGGTAAAATCCCCCTTCAGCTTCTCAATAGAAGCCAGTTCGGCTCCCAGTTGCCGAGACTTCCTTTCAGCCTCCACTAAATCTCGGCTGCAAAAGCGGGCCAAGGCAGTAACTCGGATGCAGTAGGTGGAGAGAGCCTCCATGCTAGATTGAGCCCCTTGTTGCCTCATTAACCGAAGATCTGCGGGCTTTAGGAAGTTTGAGTCGAAATAAGGGAAGGGGTTGAAGTCTTCACCCCAGAGGGATGAGGTCCCTGCCTTTAGAGAAGTGTTGTACCATTTCAGCTCGGTGGATGGAGGGGGTTGTTCTTCTCACCCCGCGATTCCGGTCTCCTGAGTAGTAGGGTGTGGGGGACTTGGGCGAGGTGGGGGAGAATCTTCGGTGTCAACTACAACCTCTACCCTGTTTCTTTTTTGAGGGGCGGATGATGAAGTTCCCTTCGCAGAGGCCTTGGTGGGAGGAGGTCTTTTCTTCTTTTTCTCAATTGAGGAGGGACCCTGACCCTCTTTTGTAGCAGCCTTTACAAGCTTGGAGAAGTCGAATTTCCCCATAATGACTGCCAAAAAGAAAGAGTTGTCAGTACAGCAACACATACAGAAAAGATTCAAAAACTAAAAAGCCGAGCACTTACTTTTCAGGTCAGTTCTCGGAGTAGAGGGGATGGGTAGTTTCAGGAGGCGTCCACAATGGAGGGGCCGAGGAAGTTTTTCTAGTATGTATATGTCCCGTCTATCCTCGGCAGGGAGGGATTGGTACTCAAAGCCAACGAATTTTGTGGGGGAGGATTGCCAGTATAAAGGAAACTTGGCGCAGTTATCATCGTAAAAAAAGTGGGAGGAGTGAGAGCCCGAGGGGCGAACTCGGAAGAAGCCGACTTTAAAATCTTTGTACGATGATGTGTACAGGCTAAGCAGTCCTCTCCGGTTCAACCCATTAAGGGAAATCCATCCCATTTTCTCACCAAGCCTTGTTTGGTAAAAATACAAAAATTTTGGAGTGGTGGGCTCCATCCCGAGGTATTTACATAGGATTTGAAAGGCTTTCATAAAAGCCCGGCTGTTAGGATGGAGCTGAGTAGGTGCGACGTTCATGGTTCTCAGAACGTCACACTCAAACTCGGTAAAAGGAAGAGACACATGCAGCTTATCAAAAAGTGTTTTGTACATGTATGTAAAGGGGGGCTCGGAAGGACGAGCCCTGAGAAAGACGCACTCGGTACCCGAGCACGGAGAACAAATAAACTCGGACTCATCTCCAGATGCTGAGATATTAATTTGGGAACGAAGTTGATCAATTGATTCTGGAGTTTGGAAGTCAGAGAAAAAGGTGCCAACCTCGCCTTTCACCCAGGTATACCCAGGAAGGGTAATATCGGGAATAGGGTCTTTTGGAACCCTCAGGCGTTGTTTGCGAGCGGCGGGTTTGGACACTGGGGGAGAGGGAGAGCCAGACCTAGGAGAATCGGACTCAGAAGAATCAGAATCAGTTGAAGACAACCGGGAGGAGGACGGTTCCGCCTCTCCGACGTTCAGTTCCTGTGAAGGAACAGAAGAAGCGGAAAGAGAACCCCCAATGGGGGAAACCTCGCGCTCAATTAGAGGGGAGGTATTGGACTCAGAAGACATGGACGAACTCATTTGATAGGCAGAAATTAAATTTAAAAGCACGAAGAAGAGAAGGAGACGGGGCGTACCTGAAGAATGACTGATAAGCCTCTGGCTCATCTAGTTTTATGGCTTGTATGACTAGGGTTTTGTGCAAATTATATCATATTTTCACCCAAATTAGATTAGATTGTCCTCAAGCAAGGTTTTGAGTCCCTAAAGTAGTTTTAGGTTAAATTACCCAGTTTTGAGTCAAATAATGCACTTATAGTTATTTCTTTGTTTTCAGGTTAAGTAGAAGTTGAGAGAATAGAGAAACAGGGGATTCGCCTCGCGAGAGTTTTGCTCGCCTCGCGAACCTGAATGCCAGCAGAACAGTGAAATTGACATCCTCTCTGGTTCGCCCCATTACTACTCTTCTCGCCTCGCGACCCCGAAAGCTGACTGTTCCAGGAAAATGCAAGGTTTCTGTGTCGCCTCGCGAAGACTTGACTCGCGTCGCGAGTAATCCATCCCTGAAGACCAAAAGTCAGCACGGTTTATGCATGTTAAAGGTCACGGCTGTGGCAGTTTCGAAGTTGAAGAGTCTCGCCTCGCGAGCATCCATTAGCCTCGCGAGCCTGGAAGTCAGAAAGCATCACGGTTGGCCCCTGATATTCATAACGGGCGTAATAAGAAGACTCTTCAGTTCCTCGCCTCGCGAAGGTTTGTTCGCCTCGCGAGAATACCAAAGGTTGCAGACTGTTCACAAGAATCGCGTCGTGAAAGAGGCTTCGCCTCGCGAGTGGGCACAATTCATGAATGTTATAAATAGCTGTCTGGGCAGATTATGAACAACTTTTGCCTTTCCACAGTTTTACATATTTTTCTGTGTATTTCGTTATTGTTATGGAGAACTAAATTCTTAGATTAATCTACTGTATGAGAATTCCATATACTTGAGGCTTTGTAATTCCTATTTTAATTGCTTTTCCCTTTTCAATACCACATTATACATTTCTGTTTGTTATTTCAGGAGTGTGTAGTGTTGTATTGATTCATTTCAGTGATGTTATGTTCCTATACTAAATCGCGTTTGTTATTTCGCGTGTGTTCATTCATGTTCGTTAGTTCATGAGGGCTTAACCCCGTTTGTTATTTCGGGAATAGGAACATGTATCTGTAGTAGCGATTGCGTTGTTAATAGTTGCTACAACTGAAAGGGGATTAGAATCTGCTTAGGGCCTGGGATTACATGAACCAAGGATAGTGGGGAATTCGAGAACAGTAGATTAATCGTTGTTTGCTATTTGATAATCTTTTTGAACTGCCTTGTTTTATTGCTCTGTTTTCATTGTCTTATTTTCTTTGATTGCATCCAAACAAACCCCCCCAAAAAACTGATTTTGTGGAAAATAATACTTTAAGAGTCCGTGTGAGACGACATCCGAGTTGTCGCCCTAACTACAGTTTTAAACCCGCTCGTTCCTTTTGGCGCGTGCGCGACAGCGCTACCAATGACAGACAGAAGAGTGGTGGCAGAAACTTGGAAGACGAAGGTGAAGGGCGAAGGGGGATAGGCAAGGTAGAAGGGAGTTGGAGTCGGAGGGGATATTTGTAGCTGCGGTTGGTGACACGATCAACGGCCCACGTTCCATCAAGCCCAAAAGGCGCAACTTTTGATTTTACCCTCATTAAATGGGCGCGGAACTCTAGGGTTTCTTACCTAAAGCGTGCCGCGGAAGTATTAGGGGGAATGATTACCTTCTCTGACAAAGAGGAAAGATTTGATTGAAATGACAACTGGGAATGCGGAAGTTTGTGTGGCCGAAGAATAAGCTCGGTTTCATAACTTATCAGCTCTTTCGCTTATTTAAGCTCGGAGCTCGGGGGGCTTGTGTACTGGCCGAAGATATAAGGCCGAGGATTGTCAACACGACCGAGCTCACTCTCGTAAGTGGGCCGTGACCCGAACTCCCATAGAGTCGAAGACCTGTTGATACACTTAACACCCGAGGATAACTACTCGGGCCTATTCCACACCAGGCCACGGATGAAGATATCTCGGCCCCGAGCTATCCAGCCGCAACTGACCGGGCCGAATATCTCGCTGGTCCAAATATCTCTCCGTATAACTCGGAGCCTTATCCTTATCAATTGTCTAACTGAAAGGACGATCCGATCCTAACAAATAGGATCTCAGTAACCGTCTTACTCAAACGGTTGCACTGAAAATATCTATAAATAGGGGCTCAACCCCCTCACTTAGAACTACGTTTGCTTTGATTCCCATTGGGATACGTAGGAGCAAAATTCACATTCTGTCAAGCTAATTCCAAAACAACCCCACTAGACTTTCTCCGGCCGAGTATCTCCCATCTGAGATATTTGGGCGGAACAATAACATATTTAATAGAATATGAGACATTCATTTAATAAATTAAGTTAACAAGAGAGTAACTAAGATAAAGATTAGGAATCCCGTAAAAAAAAACAAAGATAAAGAAAGAAATAAAATTAGACATAATAGTAAAATACTAACTTGATATATAAGTTTTAGGGTGTTAGATAAGCAAATTATAAAGTAGGTTAAACTATGGTTTTGGTCTCTATACATGACGCAGATTCTTTATTTAATCCCTATACGTGAAAAATTCGGAAATGAGTCCCTAACGTTAGCAAATCCGATCCATACATGTGCAAACGTTACCCAATTCGTCCTTGCCGTCAGCAAATCGGTCCTTATACATGATATAAATTTTTTATTTGGTCCCCAAACCTAAAAAAAAACTAAATCAATTAATATTATTAAATATATTATTTTATAATACAAACTTACTTTTTTATTCATTAACTAGTACCCTATAGGAAGTGATTGTGATCAAAATTCCAACAATATAAAGCATACGTCCACCCGCATAATATTCTATAAGTAATGCATGAATATTTGGAAGAAATAGGGGTGTTCATTGATTTGGACCAACCCGACCAACCTGATAATCTGAAACGAACAAATTAAATTGGTTCAGATTTTGTTTTTTGTTCGGATCCGAAACAAACCAAACCAATTAATACATTTTACTATACATATACATATTAATATTTATTATTTATTATATTTTAATAATATATATTTATATATATATATATATTAATGTTTTAATAGTTTAATATTTAATATTTAATATTTTATATATATAATTTAATATTTATAAAATTTTAATAATTTTCGGGGTCTGAAACTAATAAATTAGAGATATGATTTGTTTCTCTCATTAAAAACTAATTAGAGAGATTAATTGTATTGCTATATATAGTGTTGATTACAAAAGATAAAAAGATAAAGATGAGACTAAATTTAAAATACAAAATTTGAAGTTTGAAAGTATAACAAAAATATCTACAATTCTTCTCTTGATTCTGATTGATCTTTGTTTGATATTCTCTAGCTGGTTGATCTTCTGTTGATATTGTTTGGTCTATTTGAATTTGAAAGATATACCAGAAAATCTACCAAAACTGTTGTGCTTCTAATTTATCTGTAATACCGCACCCCCCCACCCCCACCCCCACCCAACCCCCAGTGGGAGCAGTTGGTGGAGACCAAATGCCCAACTTGCTGACAAGTCTACGAAATTGATTCGTCCCTAATGGCTTGGTAAAGATATTCGCAAGTTGTAGCATTGAAGGGATGTGTATGGGACGAATAAGACCTGATAATAATTTTTCGCGAACGAAATAGCAATCAATTTCGATGTGTTTTGTTCATTTGTGAAAAACTAGATTTTCTGAAATGTGAATTGCGGCTTGATTGTTGCAATAAACAGAAATTGGTTTAGGAATAGGAATTCCGAAATCATTGAATTGGTATTGTAACATTTGAAGTTCAGAGGTGAGTTTGGCAAGAGCACAATACTCAGCCTCTGCAGATGATAATGAGACAGTTGGTTGTTTCTTGGATTTCCAAGAAATAGGATTTGCACCTAACATTGTGAAATACCCTGTGGTTGATCGACGAGTAGTAGGACAACCAGCCCAGTGAGAGTCTGTATATCCTTGCAATGTTAAAGTACTTGTAGCAGAGAGGAAAATGACATGATTAACGGTTCTTTTTAAGTACCATATAACTCGGAAAGCAGCATCTAGATGAACTGATCTAGGTTGCTGCATGAATTGACTTAAGTAATTAACTGAATAAGTTATGTCTAGTCGAGTAACCTGAAGATAAAGAAGTCGTCCAATAAGGCGATGATATTGAGTAGGATCATCTAGAGGAGTGCCATAAGAATGTAACAACTTCAGATGTTGTTCCATAGGAAATGTTGAAGGCATAGCATCTGTAAGGCCTGCATCTTTGAGAATATCAATGATATATTTTCTTTGACATAAAAATATTCCTGAAGATGATCGTGAAACTTCTATGCCAAAGAAGTATTGTAAACATCCTAGATTTTTTTTATTGAAAATTGAGATTCAAGATTGTTTTTAAGTATAGTAATGAACGCATCATCGTTACCAGTGATAATTATATCATCTACATATACCAAAATATATGTATGAATAGAGACTTTTTCATAAATAAAGAGAGAATAACCTGCACGAGATTGTTTAAATCCTTCATCTAAAAGAGCATTTGAAAACTTAGAAAACAATTGGCGAGAGACTTGTTTAAGACCATATAAGTGAAGTAGACAACTATAAACACAAGAAGGGGGGGTTGAATTGTGTTTATCAGAATTTAAGCAAAGCTGAAATCTTTTCGCAAACAGAAAGCTAGCTTTGGACGAGTGGAAGAATACAGGATGGACGGGTGACTATTGCAAACACACCACTTGACAGATGCAAGAAAACTAAAGCAATTAAAGAGTTTAAGGGAAAAGAGGTTGACACGGTGATTTATCCTGATTCACTCTTCAAATCAAAGAGCTACGTTCAGTCCTTGGCAGCACCAAGATTTATCCACTATAACTGATAAGGTTACAGACTCAGGTATTATTTGCACACCTAGCCTCTTCAGGCTCAAGACAAGTATTGTTTTCACACCTAGCCTCTTCAGGATCAAGACAAGTATTGTTTTCACACCTAGCCTCTTCAGGCTCACTTAAGTTTGTTTGAGAGATTGGGTTTGTAAAAATACAACTTCTCACAAGCAGATCTTTCACTAACACTCAGATAGTGGTTTAAATATGAAGTCTAGGAAAGTCTGTGTGATAACTTCAAATATTTGAACAATACATAATGAAAGAATAAAAGAATTAATGAGCAGAGTAATGGCGTTTTAATGCAGTGTGTATTCTCTTTTTTCTTCATCTTCAATGACTTCTGTATTTATAGTCTTCAAGCATTTAGGATCCGTTAGAGACATTCTCTCAGATGTTGGCTTCAAGCAGAACTTCATTAAATGCAATAGAGTCGTTCTGAGAACCCATTAATGCAATAGAGTTGTTCTGAGTAGCCATTAATGCAATAGGGACGTTGGTTGTACTCTAACATGTAGGATCATGGGTTTATGCATCGAGATACAGTCATGTCAGAGTTAGGCAGGGAGCTTTTTGTAATTTGCTGAGTACACTCCCCTTTTTGTGGAATAAAGCATGTTGGAAGCATTTTTTAGATTATTCAAGGTTGCTTGAGAGAGTAGTCTTCTGACATTTCTTGATAATCGTGAAACTGAGTAGGAGAGAAGGCTTCAAGTCTCTTTCTGATTCTTGAACTAATATTCTGATAATCCTTAGAGAATTTGCATTCATAAGATAAGTGCTTCCATCTTGAAAATAATCACGTCTATCTAGTCATTTGAGTTCTCATTCGGGCTAGTAGACGAGCTCCATATTAAGGACTTAGCAAGACCAAAGACTAGTGGACGAGTGTTTCTGTCAACTTTAGTGGATGAGCACTTCTATTACTCTAGTGGACGAGAGCCTCTGTTACTTTAGTGGACGAGAGTCTCTGTTACTTTAGTGGACGAGAGCTTCTGTTACTTTACTGGACGAGAGTCTCAGTTAGTCTGGTGGACGAGAGTCTTAGTTACTCTGGTGGACGAGAGTCTTAGTTACTCTGGTGGACGAGTGTCTTTTGCCACATCATTGGACAGATACAATTTGACCTTAATGGACGCGTTGTTCTGATACTTTAATGGACGCGCTGTTCTGATACTTTAATGGACGCGCTGTTCTGATACTTTAATGGACGCGCTGTTCTGACACTTTAATGGACTAGCTCCAAATGATTCCTTAATGGACGAGCTCCATATGCCACGTCATTGGACGAGCCTTTCTGATTCCTTAAGTTGACGCACTTCTGATACCTTCAGTAGACGCGGCCTTCTGATACTTTTAGTAGACGCGACCTTCTGTTATTTTTAGTGGACGCGGCCTTCTGATACTTTTAGTGGACGCGGCCTTCTGATACTTTTAGTACGCAGCCTTCTGATACTTTTAGTAGACGCGGCCTTCTAATACTTTTAGTGGACGCGGGTTTCTTTCTCTTGCGTTTTGGACGTGAGCTTCAATCACTACAGTCTTGGACGGATGATTCTATTTCTTAATGTGCACACTCGATAGATAGGTTAGCAACCAATATGAAGGTTAATTAAATCATTAACCAATGTTTAGTTTCATCAAAATTTAGGGAAATGCACATCAGACATTTTAGACACTTAACAATCTCCCCCTTTTTGATGATGACAAACATTGAGATGATTTAATGAATCTCAGAAAATATCAACAAAGAAAATAGCATATATAGACAGGTTGAAATTTTCTTAAGTGAACAGGTCATATCATATTCATTCTCCCATTCTATTTCTCCTATTCTCCCGTTTTCTTTTCTTCTCCCATTCTCCCTATTCATTTCTCCCTTTCTCCCCCTTTTGTCAACATCAAAAAAAAAGGTTATCAAGTTTTATTTATGAGATATGTTAAAGGCAACATAACATGTTAAGAAAATCATAGTAATTCCTCAAGCATATTAGACATATTCCACTTAAATTATTGTATCATTACTCCCCCTGAACTAATGCTTAGTTGAAAGAACATGTATATAGGAGTAATGACAGATTTAGCATAGACTCGTTAACATTCATACATGTCATTCAACAATACAATGCATGTTTAGATTATCTCTAATAAATAAAAACCTTTCTTCTGCGAGGGGTTTAGTGAAAATATCAGCCCATTGATTTTCAGTTTTAACAAACTTAATATCAAAGATGCCTTTTTGAACATAATACCTAATGAAATGATGTTTGATTTCAATATGCTTAGCCTTAGAATGTTGGATTGGATTTTTAGTTAAGCATATAGCACTGGAATTATCACACCATACAGATATGTTATGTTCATAAATAGAGTAATCCTCAAGTTGATGTTTTACCCA
Organism: Sophora flavescens; assembly: GCA_030762895.1. Lineage (NCBI taxonomy): Eukaryota > Viridiplantae > Streptophyta > Magnoliopsida > Fabales > Fabaceae > Sophora > Sophora flavescens. Next base: position 95,662,021 of record CM061068.1, on the reverse strand, counting down.
TAAGAGTTGAGAACAGCAACTAGCAGCAGAGATGTATTCTGCTCACGATGAGACAAGGCAATGGTTGTCTGCCTCTTGCTTGACCATGAGACTAAACTTGCTCCAATGAAGTGACATCCTCCACTGGTGCTTTTTCTTTCTATTCTGTCTCCAGCAAAGTCAGCATCACAATATCTCACTAATCTGTATTCTTTTGATCTTAAATACAGCAAACCAAGATTAGTAGTTCCAAGCAAATATCTAAATATTCTTTTTACAGCCTTAAGATGAGATTCTCTAGGATCAGATTGGAATCTAGCACACATAGAGACACTAAATTGAATGTCAGGTCTGCTTGAAGTTAAGTACAGTAGAGAGCCAATCATACCTCTATAGATAGTTTGATCTACCTTTTTACCTTCATCATCTTTGCTTAGTTTTGCATTGGGTTACATAGGGGTTTTCATGAGCTTTGCATTTTCCATTTTGTATTTCTTGAGTATCTCCTTGGTATATTTTTGTTGATGAATGTAAATTCCGTCACTTGTTTGCTTGATTTGTAATCCAAGGAAGAACTTCAATTCTCCCATCATGCTCATCTCAAATTCAGCTTGCATTAGATTTGAAAATTCCTTGCACGGCTTTTCATTAGTTGCTCCAAAAATAATATCATCAACATATATTTGAACTATAATAAAGTTCTCTTTAGAGCATTTTTTGAGCAGAGTAGTGCCAACTTGTCCTCTAGTAAAACCATTATGCATGAGAAAAGAACTGAGTCTATCATATCATGCTCTAGGTTCTTGTTTCAAACCATATAATGCCTTTTTATGTTTGAAAACGTGATCTGGTTTATCAGTATCCTCAAAACCAGGGGGTTGTTTAACATACACTTCTTCTTCAATTATACCATTTAGAAAAGCACTTTTTACATCCATTTGAAACAAGGTAATTTGGTGTTGTGCGGCATATGACATTAAAATGCGTATGGCTTCTATTCTAGCTACAGGTGCAAAGGTTTCAGTATAATCAATACCTTCTTGTTGGTTATAGCCTTGAGCTACTAACCTTGCCTTATTTCTGACAACTTTACCATCTTCATCCAAATTGTTTTTGAAGACCCATCTTGTTCCAATAACCGACTTGTTTTTAGGCTTAGAGACAAGAGTCCAGACATCATTTCTGGTGAACCGGTTAAGTTCTTCTTGCATAGCAAGAATCCAGCTTTCATCCTCAAGAGCTTCTTCAATACGTTTAAGCTCCAAATCTGAAATAAAGGCCACATTGCTTGATTCTCTTAATGTGGATCTGGTTCTTACTCCTTCAGAAGGATTTCCAATAATAAAATCCTTAGGATGATGAGTGTTGAACTTCCAATCCCTTTTGAGATCATCATGAAGATCTTGACTTGTCTGCTGACTCGTTTGTTCCACTTGTCTTTCAGCCTCAAGCACATGTTTTGTTTTGGTTAGATCGGGTTGTTGACTTTCTGGTTTGTTTATATCAAGACCTGCAAGATCATATTCTAGATCTGATAGTTCTTTATCAGTCTTTAATCCATCATTGAATTTACCATAAACAGATTCTTCAATAATACAAGTTCTTGAATTGTAAACTCTAAAAGCCTTGGACTTTTCAGAATAACCTAAGAAAATACATTTATCTACCTTAGAATCAAACTTTCCAAGATTATCTCTGGTATTCAGAATAAAATATTCACATCCAAAAGCATGAAAATAAGATATGTTGGGGCTTTTTCCTTTCCACAATTCATAAGGAGTCCTTTTTATAAAAGACCTAATAAGTATTCTGTTTTGTACATAGCAAGCAGTGTTTACAGCTTCTGCCCAGAAGTACTTAGGGAGATTATTTTCATTGAGCATAGATCTAGCCATGTCTTGCAGAGATCTGTTCTTTCTCTCAACCATTCCATTTTGCCGTGGAGTTCTAGGTGCAGAAAAATTGTGAGAGATTCCATTCTCCTCACAGAACTGTCTAAACTGCTCATTTTCAAATTCTCCCCCATGATCACTTCTAAGGGTAGAAATATAGAAACCCTGCTCATTTTGTACTCTTTTGCAGAATACTGAGAAAGCCTTAAAAGACTCATCCTTGTATGTTAGGAAGAGTACCCATGTGTATCTAGAATAGTCATCAACTATGACAAATCCATATTTTCTTCCAGCCAGGCTGGCAACACTAACTGGTCCAAACAGATCCATGTGTAACAACTGCAGAGGTCTAGAGGTTGATACTTGGTTTTTAGATTTGAAACTTGATTTTATCTGTTTACCTCTCTGACGTGCATCACACAAGACATCTTTCTTAAAGCTAATATCAGGCAATCCTCTCACAAGATTATTCCTTTTTAATTCAGAAATTAGTTTCATACTAACATGTCATAGTTTCTTATGTCATAACCATCTCTCATCCTCTTTAGACATCAGACAGGTTACACTTTGATCTGAGAGATCAGACAGTTCAATCTTATAAATATTTTGTTGCCTTTTAGCTGAAAAGAAGGTTTTGCCACTACAGTCTTTAACTATGCATACATCCTTGGTAAAGGAAACATAAAAACCACTATCACATAATTGACTTATGCTAAGCAGGTTGTGTCTTAATCCTTTAACCAAGATAACATTAGATATAGAGGGAAGAGGGGGTTTACCACCAATAGTACCAATTCCTATAACCTTACCTTTCTGATTCCCTCTGAAGGCAACATGTCCTCCCTTCTTAAGTTGGAGGTCTAGGAACATAGACCTTTCTCCTGTCATATGTCGCGAGCAGCCACTGTCCAGGTACCAGCAGTGGTGTTTTCTTTGTCTTGTTGAGGACATCTGCAACAAAGATTATTTAATCTTTAGGTACCCATATTTTTCTGGGTCCTTTTCTGTTAGTTCTAGGAGTCTGTGAGGACTTCCTTCTCTACTTATGGATACACTTAGACATAACATGCCCAGTTTTTCCACAGAAGTTACAAATAGGTGTTTATTTGGTTACAGTTGACTTAACAGATACTTTAGAAGCTTTAGTTGATACTTTATGATGTGTCTGATGGACATATCCAATACCTTCTTTGTTAAGAGAGTGCTTCTGACTACCAAGTAGCTTAGTCATATTGTTTGTACCATTAACAAATTTGGCAAGATCAGAAGTGAGCTCTTCCACTTTCTGTTGAAGTTTTTCAACTTTTTCAGATGGTGATGTTTCACTTGAAATCTTAGCTTCATTAGACTTTTCAGTCTTCAGCTCACTGTTTTCTTTAGCCAGCTTCTCGCACTCTTGATATTTCGGTTTATGCTCACTGATGAGCTTTACATACTCTCTCTTGAGGGATTTGAAGGCTTTAGATAAGCAGTTGGATTCCTCCATCAACTCCTCAAAGGCATCGAGTAATTCCTCATAGTCAGGATGTACCTCATCGTGAGAGTCTGAGTCAGTGTTGGCCATCAAACAGAGATTGGCTTCTTCCTCTGTTTCTTCATCAGAAGATGTTGACTCCAGATCCTCCCAAGTAGCCATCATTCCTTTCTTCTTCTTCTTGAAGAATTTCTTAAAAGGGGCCTTCTTGAGTTGAGGAAATTCAGCCTTGAAGTGACCGGGCTTCTTGCACTCATAGCAAACAATTGGACTTTTGTCTGTTGAGGTGGATTCTTTAAAGTTCTTGTCCTTGTTGAACCTTCTGAATGGCCTATCCTTCTTGAATTTCTTTTTCTGTAGGAGAAGCTTTATCTTCCTGGGCAGGAGAGACAATTCTTCATCACTCTCAGAATCCTTGAGTTCTGATAGGTCAGCATCACTGGATGACTCATCTGCCTTCAGAGCCTCGGAACCTTTTGCTGACTTTTGATCAGCTTTCAGAGCAATTGACTTGCCCTTCTTTGGTGCAGCTTCATCTTTAAGTTCTTGGTCATGAACAGTGAGTGTTCCAAGAAGTTCATCCATAGTCAAGGTAGTGAGATCCTTGGCATGGGAGATAGCAGTGACCAAAGGTCTCCACTGTTTAGGTAGACTTCTCAGAATATTACCAACCTTCTCAGCATTGGTATAGACTTTGCCAAGAGATTTTAAACTGTTGATGATAGTTTGAAATCTTCCTATCATCTGAGCAACAGATTCTCCTTCCTCCATGATAAACAGTTCATACTTTCTAACAAGTATGGCAATCTTTGACTCTTTGACTTTTGCTCTTCCTTCATGTGTGACAGCTTAGGTGTCACACATTTCTTTTGTAGAGTCACAGGCACATACCTTCTCAAACTCCTCCGGACTAAGAGCACAAATGATGTTGTATCTAGCTTTGTGGTTCAGCTCCCATTTTTACTTTTATGCAGCAGTCCACTGAGCTTTTGGTTTGTCAGTGTTATCATCATTCTTGGGAATGAATGGACCATCTGTGATGACATCCCAAAGATCAGAGTTTGTGGATAGAATGAACCATTGAAATCTATCCTTCCAGTAGTTGTAGTTTTCTCCATTGAAGTAAGGAGGTCTGGTTAGGGAAGCTCCTTCAGTCTGATGACTTCCACTTGAACTAGCTCCAGCCATCATGTCTATTCTTCAGGACCTTTTACCTCTACACTGTTAGATGCTCAACCTAGGGGCTGAGCTCTGATACCAACTGAAATAGACAACTATAAACATGAGAAGGGGGGTTGAATTGTGTTTATCAGAATTTAAGCAAAGCTGAAATCTTTTTGTAAACAGAAAGCTAGCTTTGGACGAGTGGAAGAATACAGGATGGACGGGTGACTATTGCAAACACACCACTTGACAGATGCAAGAAAACTAAAGCAATTAAAGAGTTTAAGGGAAGAGAGATTGACACGGTGATTTATCCTGGTTCACTCTTCAAATCAAAGAGCTACGTCCAGTCCTTGGCAGCACCAAGATTTATCCACTATAACTGATAAGGTTACAGACTCAAGTATTATTTGCACACCTAGCATATTCAGGCTCAAGACAAGTATTGTTTTCACACCTAGCCTCTTCAGGCTCAAGACAAGTATTGTTTTCACACCTAGCCTCTTCAGGCTCACTTAAGTTTGTTTGAGAGATTGGGTTTGTAAAAATACAACTTCTCACAAGCAGATCTTTCACTAACACTCAGATAGTGGTTTAAATATGAAGTCTAGGAAAGTCTGTGTGATAACTTCAAATATTTGAACAATACATAATGAAAGAATAAAAGAATTAATGAGCAGAGTAATGGCGTTTTAATGCAGTGTGTATTCTCTTTTTTCTTCATCTTCAATGACTTCTGTATTTATAGTCTTCAAACATTTAGGATCCGTTAGAGACATTCTCTCAGATGTTGGCTTCAAGCAGAACTTCATTAAATGCAATAGAGTCGTTCTGAGCACCCATTAATGCAATAGAGTCGTTCTGAGCAGCCATTAATGCAATAGGAACGTTGGTTGTACTCTAACATGTATGATCATGGCTTTATGCATCGAGATACATCCATGTCAGAGTTGGGAAGAGAGCTTTTTGTACTTTGCTGAGTACACTCCCCTTTTGAGGAATAAAGCATGTTGGAAGCATTCTTTTAGATTATTCAAGGTTGCTTGAGAGAGTAGTCTTCTGACTTTTCTTGATAATCGTGAAATTGAGTAGGAGAGAAGGCTTCAAGTCTCTTTCTGATTCTTGAACTAAGATTCTGATAATCCTTAGAGAATTTGCGTTCATAAGATAAGTTCTTCCATCTTGAAAATAATCACGTCTATCTACTCATTTGAGTTCTCATTCGGGCTAGTAGACGAGCTCCATATTAAGGACTTAGCAAGTCCAAAGACTAGCGGACGAGCGCTTCTGTAATTTTTAGTGGACGAGCACTTCTATTACTCTAGTGGACGAGAGCCTCTGTTACTTTAGTGGACGAGAGCTTCTGTTACTTTACTGGACGAGAGTCTCAGTTAGTCTGGTGGACGAGAGTCTTAGTTACTCTGGTGGACGAGAGTCTTAGTTACTCTGGTGGACGAGAGTCTTTTGCCACGTCATTGGACGGATACAATTTGACCTTAATGGATGCACTGTTCTGATACTTTAATGCACGCGCTATTCTGATACTTTAATGGACGTGCTATTCTGATACTTTAATGGACGCGCTGTTCCGATACTTTAATGGACGCGCTGTTCTGATACTTTAATGGACTAGCTCCAAATGATTCCTTAATGGACGAGCTCCATATGCCACGTCATTGGACGAGCCTTTCTGATTCCTTAAGTATACGCACTTCTGATACCTTCGAGAGACGCGCCTTCGATACCTTGATGAGACGCGGCCTTCGATACCTTCGATGAGCGCGCCTTCTGATACTTTTAGTAGACGCGGCCTTCTGATACTTTTAGTGGACGCGGGTTTCTTTCTCTTGCGTTTTGGACGTGCGCTTCAAACATTTGCGATGGACGTGAGCTTCAATCACTACAGTGTTGGACGGATGATTCTATTTCTTAATCTGCACACTCGATAGATAGGTTAGCAACCAATATGAAGGTTAATTAAATCAATAACCAATGTTTAGTTTCATCAAAACTTTGGGAAATGCACATCAGACATTTTAGAGACTTAACAATAAGGATTTGTTTAGTTTACAAATCCGAGTATCACCCTTTTGTTTGAAACCAGGGGGAACTTGCATGTAAACATCTTCCTCAAGATCACCTTGTAGAAAGGCATTGTTTACATCAAGCTGATAAAGAGGCCAATTTTTAATGGCAGCTAGAGATTGAAGAACACGGACTCTTACTAACTTAGCAACAGGAGCAAAAGTATCGTGTTAATCAATACCTTCTTGTTGCGTGTACCCTTTGGCAACTAGTCGAGCTTTGTAACGCTCGATTGTGCCATCAGCTCAAAATTTTACTTTATAAATCCACTTACAACCCACGACTATTTTGCCAGATGGAAGAGTAGTAAAGGTCCAAGTATTGTTAGATTCAAGAGTCGAGATTTCTTTGGCCATAGCATCATGCCAATGAGAATGTTTCTTTGCCTCAATGAACGTTCGTGGTTCTTCAGTTGTGATTACTGAAGATAAGAAAACTCTATGAGATTGATTAAATTGTTCGAAAGAAAAATGATTCGTTAGAGGATAAGGAGATGTGGATGTGCAATCTTTAATTGTACAGCAATAATCTTGAAGCCATAAGGAAGGCCTACGAGTATGTGTGGATTCCCTTAATGAAGGGGATGCTGAAATGAATGGTTGAATTGGAACAACAGTAGATTGAATTTCAATAGAAGACTTTGAATTAGGAGTTGCTAATGTTGAATCTGTTGTTGAATGAGACATGTCCGGATTTGGAGAACTAATGAAAGTTGGTGAAACATTCAAATTCGAATTTGAAGAGGATAAATTCAAATTCAAATTTGGAGAGGATACATTCAAATTCGAATTTGGAGAGGATAATTGCAATTTCGGTTGTGAATTAGATGGAGTAGAATTTGTTGATTGCAAACCTAATTGAGATATAGGTGGCGAAAATGAGGGACTAGGAGATAAAGTTGGCATTATACCCTGGAGAGGAGGAAGAGAAAAATATTCTCTTGATGAGTTATAATCTTGATTAATGAGAAAATCATTAGTGGACAATAAGTTATCTTTGAAAGGAAAAATATGTTCGTGAAATACAACATCTCTAGATACAAAAATTTCTTTGGTATCTAGGTCAAGAATAATATAACCTTTGTAATTAAAAGGATCCCCCAAAAAAACACCTTTAGTAGCTCGATTATCAAATTTAGTTTTTATCATTGTGTTTGTAGCATAACACAAGCAACCAAAAACTCATAAATTACGATAGTTTGGAGGTTGGCTAAGTAAGATTTCATGTGGAGATTTATTAGATAAGTCTGGAGAAGGCATTTTGTTTATAAGATAGGTGGCGGCTAGAACACACTCACCCCAATATGTAAAGGGAATATTTACCTGAAACCTGAGAGATTTGGCAACATTAAGAAGATGTTTGTGTTTTCGTTCAACCACCCCATTTTATTGTGGTGTGAAAACACAACTTCTCTGATGAAGAATTCCATGATCATTGAACCAACTTTGAATGCCATTAGAAAGAAATTATTTACCATTATCTGATTGGAAACGTTGCATTTTTGGAAGAAAAGGGACTTTGTTATGAGTAGAAATAGTTTTGATTTTCTGATTATAATGAGTGATAACAAAGTTTTAAAAAAAATTAAGAAACTTGTTTCAGATTTAACATGCATTAAAAATATCCATGTACAACGAGAGAAGTCATCAACAATGGTTAAGAAATAACGAGCTCCTGAAATAGAAGGATTGATAAAAGGTCCCCAAATATCAGCATGGATTAATTGGAAGCAATAATAAGTAGAAATTGAACTTTTATTGAAAACAAGATGAGTTTGTTTTACCCGAGGGCAGACATCACATTGGAAAGAAAAGACATATCTTATATAATCATAAGATCGACATAAAAATAAAAACGTTCACCGTTAGGGTGACCTAACCTACAATGCCAAACATCCAATGGCAATTTGTTAACTACCAATTTATTGGAAAAACATGAACTAAAACTCGAAAAAGAGTCTAGTTGGAGTTGATATAAGCCATCCTTTAATTTAGCCTGACCAATTACTGTCTTCCTTAACATGTCCTGAAAATAACATAATGAACTCGTGAAATAGACAACACAAGGAAAAAATTTAGTTAAATGAGGGACAAAAATCAAGTTAAACTTGAAACTAGGAATATGATAGACAGGAGTAAGCTTAAATGTAGGAGAGAAAGAAACTTCTCCCACATGTTTAACTTGGGCAAAATTGTCATTTGGTAATTGAACATTAATAACTTTTGATGATTGATGATATGAAGAGAAATATTTGAGATTAGAACATACATGGTGGGTTGCACCACTATCAACAAACCAAAAAGGAAAAGATGAAATATTAGAAGTACCTGCAAGATTGACTCTAGGAGTCATATCATGATCTTCAGTTGGAGGATGGAGAAGTACCATGAGTTGATTATATTGGTCCCAAGTGAATATTGGGCCGGATGAAGGAGCAACATTTCCATCCACAGATGCAGTGGGAGGAGGCAGCGCCGAAGCAGCAACCATGTAGCCCTAGCTAGTGGTTGATTGGAAGCGTGATGGCCTGGAGGATAACCATGTAGCACATAACACGTCTTACGAACATGACCGTGTTTGTTACAGTGGTCGCAAAAGGGCCTGGGATGCTTATTGGCAGTAGATGTGTAAGCATTGTTGTTTTGATTCATAGAACGATTTAATGTTGGAAGAACCCCTATTGACATTGAGGGCGGCACTTTGAATTGGAGGCAATGATTTGGAATTAATATTTTGTTGTTCTTCTTCTTGAAGAATGAGACTGAAAATGCGGAGAGCAGGAGGAGTGAATCATTTAGAAGAATAATACTACGCATATTCGAGAAGCGGTCATGAAGACCTTGCAAAAAAATCCATGGCGTGATCTCGCTCGTGGCGTTCCAGAATTAATTTACTTGCCCCACATATGCAGGGTTCAACAGGCACCAAAGAGTCATAAGCATCCCACAAACTTTTCAATTGAGTGTAATAAGAGGTGACAAAGAGATCCTCCTATTTGAATGAAGCAATAGTAGTCTTCAATTGAAAGAGTTTTGGACCATTAGAATGGGAAAATCGTTCCTGAAGGTCTTTCCAGATTTCATGAGCAGACTTGGCGAAGATGCAACTCCGACGAATGCTTTCATGAAGAGAATTGAGGATCCAACTTCCTACAGGGTCATACATGACAGGATCATCTGTTGGAGGAGGAAGAGAGCCGTCCACAAAACAGAGTTTTGCCTTAGCATTCAAGGCTTTGGAAATGCCAATAACCCATGTCTGATAATTATCTGCTTGAAGTAATGGAGAAAAGAAAACTGACGTAGGATTATCTGAAGGGTAAATAATATAAGGATCAGGTGGAGAAGGGTTTAGTGGATGTAGCAGCATTGGCTTTGGGGATAGTGATTTTTGGAGAGGTGTGAGAGGAAGGAGCAAAGCTGGCAATGGAGTCTGACATGATTCAAAATTCGTAGAAGGCTTTACAGGTTAACAAACTGATACCATAATAAATTAGAGATATGATTTGTTTCTCTCATTAAAAACTAAGTAGAGAGATTAATTGTATTGCTATATATAGTGTTGATTATAAAAGATAAAAAGATAAAGATGAGACTAAATTTAAAATACAAAATTTGAAATATCTACAAACCTTCTCTTGATTCTACTTGATCTTTGCTTGATGTTCTCTAGCCGGTTGATCTTCCGTTGATATTGTTTGGTCTATTTGAATTTGAAAGAGATACTAGAAAATCTACCAATACTGCTATGATTCTAATTTATCTATAATAGAAACGAACCAAACCAACCCGTTTTTTATTGGTTTGGTTCGATTATGATTTCTTGACAAAAAAATTGTCAATTCTAATCGAACCAAACCAATTGATTTTAATTGGTTCGAATTTGTTTTTCATGCAAATCAGAACCAAACGACCCTTGACATCCCTAGAAAAAAGAATATAACCATTTAGTATAATTTAATACTTTTTAATTGGGTATTGATTTCTTTTGTTAGAACTTCTTTCAATACCTTCAATTCTGAAAATAAATCAAGACGATTAATATCATAATACTCACCAAAACTTACAAACTTTTCAAGATTAGTAGTACAATATTTTTACAATTCATCATCGTCCAAAGTTGAAATTTTTGGAATTCAAATAAAATATCAAAATTAATTTTATATTTTGAAAGTTATCCAAGTTAACTCTCAATAGAAGAAATAGATGTTGGAACCAAAGTGGTTTTGGATTTAATAATCTCTAAAGCTTTGATGCTAACAAAATGATTAAATTTGCTTGGCAAAGTGTTAGTTGAGATCTAACATGTGCTTTCAGTTGTGCATTAATATTTACATATAAGTATAAGAAATATGGGATAAGTTCTAATTGAAAAATACGCGTCCACCCCTGTAAATGAGCTGCTCGAATACTTTGGTAAAGTTACTTTGTTATTTAATTAAGTAGACTGGTTTTCTTAAGTAGACGAGGCTTTAAATATTTGCTAGATAAATACCTAAATAACTTGTTAGGTACAACAAGTCCAAAGATTTGATAATAAGCACGTCCATATTGCCACGTAAGCAGACGGAAGTAATTAGTTGAAGTAAATGAACTAAAATATAAAGTAATCTGGTAGACGAGCTCTAACCGCCACGTCACCAAACGGAGATCTTTATAACTCATTAAGAAATAACAAGTCCGAAGACTTGTTAGCCAAAAGGATATGCCACATCATCAGACGAGCAAAATAAAATTTTGAACAGACTTAGTCTCTCTTATAACTAAGTAGACGGAGTTCTTTTTAGACAAGCTCCATCCTTGTAATGAATTAAATGCAATCCGAATCTCTTGAATTTATTTCAAATGATTGATATTTATTTCAATAGAATATTTGTTCTTCATATTTGTTTTATCTGCTTTAATGTTTCACCTTGGTGTAAAAGAAATTTAGTACAATCAAGAAATGAAAAAAGCAGAATCGTACAATAAGATACTGCAAAACGATCTGTATGATGACAACTTTATGACTGAAAAAGCTGGTTTTACACAAAGGAGGAACAACAAGTGCTCAAGCTGCACTACTCTCAGGAGTAAGCCTCCTATTTCATGCTACCTCGATAACCAAGAGTACTATTCAGCATTGCTACAATCAAGCTATCAGTCACAACGGATATCATGCATTAAATTCTATCTCTAAACGGGATTATTCAAAGTAACCGTTGAAGAAATACAAGTGAAGAAGAAGGTCACTATAAATTGAAGACCTCAGATACTGAAGAAGAACTCTTGCCTGCACAATCTTGCTAGCTGAACTTTTGTCAATCGATAATCACTCATTCTAATATTCTTTCAAGAGCAAGAGTCTGTATTCTTTAGTTTGAATATTGTTGTAATATTCAACTGATCTTAAACTATCATACTCTCACACATAGTGAGTTAAGAAGATCAAACATTAAATCTCTTTGTTAGAGTTAGAGCCTGAAGAGGCTTGGCAAGAAAGGAATACTTGTAGCCTGGAGAGGTGTTGAATACTCTGTTGTAATCTATTTGGAGAAATAGTGGATAAATCCGTCAAGTCGAAGGGACTAGACGTAGCTCTTGGTTGGAAGAGAGTGAACCAGGATAAAATCTCTTGCGTGAATCTTCTATCCCTAAACTCTTTAGTTTTAATTGCTTATACTAACTGTGGGGTTTTGATATTGCTTTTGTTAAAGTCTTTTAAAAAGGATATTTGTCTTTGTGTGTTCTTCTGTTTCAAATCTCTTTGAGTGCAAAAATTGTTTTAAATGTTGTTTTCGAAAATTATTAACAAACACAATTCAACCCCCCTCTTGTGTTTGCCTGTGTCAACTTCAATAGATTGATATAATATATAGAAAATAATTAATACGAAAATAATCCTTAGTTGGGTCCGAGCTCCTTGACATACGGCATGGACAAAATTATTATCGATTGCATATATAAGGGCTGATTTATTTATTTTTTTCAGGTTTGGGGACTAAATAAAAATATTGTGTCACCACAAATTTGCCGATAGCATGGACGAATTTGTTAACGTTTGCACATGTACATGTTGGGACCAAATTTGCGAAATTTTATATATATAGGGACTCATTTTCAAATTTTTATATATGAAGACTAAATGAAGAATCTGGATCACGTATATGAATCAAATTATTACTTTTACCTATAAAGTATGAGGAAAACCCTACGATCCTTTCTCAGAAGAAAAAATTCATTAAAAATCACATTGAACCATCAAACTAGAAATGGACTATAGATCTAGGACGTACTGTATAACAATCGTTATCACAAAATCTATATACTTTTTTATTGCTCATCCACTTTTTTACTCTAGATCTACACTAAATTAGTGGCGAACCTAATTTCTATAGTATTTTGTTTTAATAAATAGTTTTAAACATAGCTATTTAACATATTTTATTTAATATATATATTTAATATAGATATAATTATTTAATGCAATGTTTAATTTTTAATATGTAAAATATTTATAAAGTATTTTTTATAACCTTTATTAATTGTATAGTTCTAAAAGTTGTTGCTCATGATTTTTAGGGGATCATTTATTTAAGTTTTATATCTATTTTTTATTATAATATTTAATTATGTTTTTGCAAGGGTAATGTGAATGTACTAACTTTGTATTTGAATGCTTTATTTATATTTTTTTTGCTTTAATTTTAAAAAACAAATAGGTTTTGATTTTTTAAGTCGAGTGAAATGCCAACAACATAATCTATCAACCCATGTGAGTTATGAGAATATACTACGTAGAAGAAAGAGTATTAATTTCATAATCCGCCCAGGTAATAGAAATTGTTATTTTGTTTGTATTATGGTATAACTTTTTTCCACTTGCATTTCAGATTTTTATTTAATTGGTTCATTCTTAGTGATGTTATAGAAATGAATTTCCAAGTTCATAATGGAGATAATCCTTTATTCGTTGAAGATGAACATGAATGTATTTATTTAGTAATCAACGTCTATTTGCATCTATTAATTTAATTTATTTTTGCCACTTTTTAAATTTTTACATGTTGACTAATTTGTTAAAAAAATTCTACACTGTCTAGACTTTGGAGGAATGAACCAATATTGTCAACATTGTGGCACAATGGTTTGATTTGAGGATTGGTCAGAAAATCATAAAAATAGTTCCAAAATAAAATTGTTTTGTTTTAATAAACATATATGAATATAATTATTTAATATATTTTGTTTGGACTTTATTTGCATATAACATTGAATTTTTAATATGTAAAATATTTATTAAGTATTTTTTACAATCTTTAGTAGTTGTGTAGTTCTAAAAATCAATGGTCTTAGATTTTAGGTGATCATTTATTTTAAGTTTTATTATTTATTTTCTACTTCAATATTTATTTATGTTTTTAAAAGTGTAATGTGAATTTACTAATTTTGTCTTCGAATACTTTGTTTATATTTAATTCTTTTGATTTAACTTTTTTAAAAATAAATAGATTGAGATTTTTTAAGTCGAGTGAAATGCCAGCAACATAGTGTATCAACCCAAGTGTGTTTTGGAGATATATTATGTAGAATAAAAAATATTAATTTCACAATCCATCCAGGTAATAGGAATTGTTATTTTGTTTGTATTATTGTATAACTTTTTTCCCAATTGCATTTTAGTTTTTTTTATTTAATTGGTTAATTATTATTGATTTTATAGAAATGGATTTTCAAGTTCTTTATGGAGAGAATCCTTTATTTATTGAATATGAACGTGAATGTATTTATTTAGTAATCAATGTCTATTTGTATCAATAAATTTAATATAGAACTTGCCACTTTTTTATTTTATACATGTTGATTGATTTGTTAACTTTTTTTCTACATTGCCTAGACTTTGGAGGGATGATCGATTGTTGTCAACATTGTAGCGTAATGGTTTGATTTGAGGAGTGGTCAGGAAAACATAAAAATGTTTCCAAAATATAATTGTTTTGTTTTAATAAATATATATATAAATATAATTATTTAATATATTTTGTTTGAACTTTATTTGTATACAATATTTATTTTTTAATATGTAAAATATTTATTATAGTATTACAAAATTGCATGTATTATACATCCAAACTTGATGGAGAAAAATTTCATACCTATAAATTTGATTATATATGTAATATTTTTTGGTAAATTTACTTTGATTTTATTCTTATGTTCGAGTCTATGCTTAATAATGATGGAGAAGTATGGAAGTAGATCTTTATCTGCTTTAAATGATTGTGAATAGTGGAAATTTACTCCAAATTTGTTCTTCTAAAGGTTTGACGTGGGCAACTAGATTTTGATGTTGAACAAGTATAAAAATCATGGGTGATCCATAGTAAAATAAAGTATTTATCTTGTTTCTTCTGAAAGCTAACTTGAGGTTGTGTTGTATCTTCTTCACTCGATGACGAAAGCAAAATGCTTTCAAGAGATCAGCCAAACTTGGTCAGAGATCATTAGATAAATACGGGTAAGAACAGTATAAAAGTTTATCTTGGTCAGAGTATTTTTGTAATTCCTTATGATTATCATTATCGATATCATATATATTCTATTATAATTTATAATTTTGATATCTTATTTTATAATTATACTTCTATTTCCATTAAAACTTTCTCTTTTCATATACTAACTAAAAAAATAACATTAATTAATATTATAAAATAATTGTTAACCCATGCGTTGCAGGATTACTACACTAGTAAAATCCATTATGGAATCGTGCTTTCTAGCATGCCATACGAAAAACCACTTAATAATATAGCACGATTATCAATGATGGAACTGGTTGAAAAGGAGATAATCTGGGACCATTATGCAAATCAACTCACACCGTTATCAATTAATTAGAGATATTTTAGATAAAGTTTTTAAGTGAATCGACATTTGGTTTATGAAATTATATAACGGTGATAAGTTGATATTTAATATTAAAAAATTAGATATAAATATTCATCAAATTAAAAAAAAATTATTATATTATGATCCTCAAATTAAGAAATATTGTCAAATTGGACAAATGTAATTGACTTTTTTAATTTTGGAAACTTTTTACTTATTTTTTTTAATGTGATGGGACAACTTGTCATTACCTATTTCAGGGACCAAAATAGTGATTCATTGTAAATTTTTTTCTTTTGCCATTATTTTTAATATATATATATATATATATATATATATATATATATATATATATATATATATTATTTAAGAAAATTGTTAAAAAAATAATATATTATATTTTTATGGAAAAACAACACCAAAAATATTTCAAAAAAACTGTCTTAAATTTCTTAACAATTTTTTTAAGCAAAAAAAAAACATGCAAAAGTATCACAATGAAAAACTGATATCCCAACTATGTTGGCATCTAAGAAATCACCAATCATTTGCAGCACACCTAAATTTTATTCAAATAAAATAAAGAATACAAAAAAAGGAAACATGGGAGCATAAACCAAAACCCGTAAAAAAATTATTTGAATCTATATAAAGGAAGACCTATTCTGTTTTTTTAAAAAATCCTCTAAGATGAAAGAAGGAATTGTATTCCACCAAAAATAATCCTGGATACTACTACCATACGAGGCAAGTTTATCCGCCCAATGATTTCCTTTCCTTTAAACATGAGAGCATATGAAATTCATCTTTCTAGTTAGAGCCATGCAATTATTCCATGAAATTTCTTAACAAATAATTTACAATATTTAAACATTCCTTTCCATCGTGATTAAAAAACAGGGATTCGTTTGAGAGAAATTCTGCTCTCACTTCTACAGGAGTAAGAAATTTCTTATCTTTAGTAGCACCTTTAACTATACATGGATTACTTGACACGGTCAAGTGTCTATTTTGGATTTATGTCATGTTTAAATATAAACATTAATTCCGAACCTGCATCGTGTTAGACCAAAATTCTAACCTTGCACACAATATTCAATGCGTAATCCTAATTTTAGTTAACTATAATAACAGGTTAACTATCATATGTTGACCTATTGACCCTTATCGGATGAAGATCCTCTCTCCCACTTTCTTGTCACATTCTCTGTCCCCCACCAATTACAATTTATCATTTAATAAAATAAATTCACAACTCATTAATACTTATATACATTCTCAACTTTTGATTGATAGGGATACCAAAACATATTTTTTGGGACAATAGATTTGTATCATATCTCAACAGCCCCTGGATTAGACAACTGAGCTATATATGCCTAATGCGCGTTTACAGTTATCTATAATTTATTATGTCAAAGTCTAGTTTCTGTGTATGGAATTCGGAGTCCACAAGTAAAGAATTAAATAAGACAGCAACTATTGAATTAGGTGATTTAAAGGCATCTTTATAATTCATTATCAAATCAAAAATATTTTCTAGTCTTCACATAATCGAGTAACTTTTTGTAAACTTGAATTTTGACCGAAGGGAACAATTTCAATATGAATAAAAAGAGAAAGGATCATAAGAAATGGAGATGTACATTACTATACTTTTGGAAAAATAAATGAATTGAAAATGATACACACATAATGAAGAGTATCATTCTATCAAAAATAAAATAAAATGAAGAGTATCATTTATTTCTTCAAAAGCATAGTTCACCAAATGAAATTCTCTATTATCTTTCTTTATTCTTCATGGCTTTTTATTGGGTTCTTGATAATTTTAATGCTAATTTGACAATGGTTTTGAGTATAAATGTTGAGTTTAAGTCTCAATTTAGCCTGAATTTATCTTTTGTTGTCATCAAGTAATGTTTTGCGTCCTTTGATTAGTTTTTATCAAATTTAAATTAGGAATTTGAGTCAATTACGTAATAATAGTGTGAAGTTGGTTTCAAGTACTATGCCGGAACCATGGAAATAAGTGAAGCTTTGGAACAAGGAAGTAAAGGAAGAGGAGAAGCTGCTGGAAGCCACAAATGGACTCATTCGCCTAGTGAGTGGTGTTGATTTGGGTTGGGCTTGAAACTTAAGTTTTATTCCATGAGCCTAGTTTCGCCCCGCGAATCTTGCGAACCAGAGAGTATATAAGTAACTTTTCTGTACAGAAATAGGGTTCCATAATCCTTGTTCTTGAAGCGAAGTCTCCCTGTGTAAATACGAGGATTTGTTGTTTTCTAGGATTAAGGATGTTTCACTTTTTTTTCTTGAATTCTTTGATGTTATTTCATTCGATCATGAACTAATACCCTTCTTCTATGGAGACGTTGTAACCACGTTATGACGGTTGGTGATATTGTGTCTATTTCTTAATCTCTATTCATCTCTCTTATGTTTTGTTCCTACTTTCAATGTTTCAATTATGTGGCTACTAGTTAACGTATTTGCTAATCGTAATGAGACTGAGAGGAGATTTATATGTCCAGGGCATTGGAATAAAACCACGTGATGAATACAATAGAGATATAATATTAGTCTTATGCAACCTAAATAGAGAATCATAGAACTTCATGAATTCTTTAATAATTAATCATCATAAAGATATAGTTGTTTAAGGATCAAGGGGTGTGTTCATATGAACTAGAGAGAGACAAAAGAATTGAGTGTGATTATTGGCTGACATTAAGGGTTGTTTAGGATTTAGGAAAGTTTTTCATAATTGAACCAAATTAGATTAAGTGATTAATGCAAGTGAAATCAGATCTTTGGAGCCTTTCTCATCTTAATTACTTTCTTGATATTAATTGCACTCTTGAATCTTGATTGCTTTCTTGGTTACACAATCATCTCTTGACACTAAAATAAATTTTGAATTTTTGAGGTGATACTTGATTACTCAATTCCTGAGTATGATATTCAGTTACTTACCTTTTTATTACTTGCTTTGATCCAATACATTTATCGGAATCCATCAATTCTTCTATAAGATCCCGTTCTCATAAGAGTACTTTACGTCATTATCCTCCAATGATACACCTTAATGAGAACCAGTTCTAATTTTTTAGAACTATTTAAACAACTTCTATTAGAGCTGCTCTAATGCAATTCAAGCATTTAGATGGGTGGCCATGGTAGGCATACTCTGGATTAATGTACCAAGACTTGAAATATTTATACTCATGTACCGCCCTTTTAATTATCTACCAAAATTTATTTTTCTTAAGAAGAAAAGAAAAAAAGAAAAAGAAAAGAAGCAATGATAAAGAAACCCACCTCTGTTCCCTCTTTTTTTAGTCATTATTAAATACTGATAACTTGCCCTAAGGTTGAAGGGTGGTCCTCTCCATTTTCTATTTTGCTTGTGGGGCAGTGCTACCCTCACAGGACCACTGGCATGCTTTGCCATCAAGATGAGTATCCGTAGTCTATTTGTTGCCCTTAATTTGATTATTTGCAACATGCTTTCTAAAGCAAGTAATGCACCAAATAAAAATAATATTGCGTTAGATCATGTATTAAAAATATAATAATGATATCAATAAAAATATATTTTGCAAATCTGTTGCTGGGCTAGCAGAGTACTCTATTTTCCATGGAGATGACGTGTTTGTCATTCTTTCTTTTTTAAAATTTAAGAAAAGAATAATTATAATTACAATGAGAAGCCAAACATCTCTTTCATGTAACATGGCCTCAATCATTAAATATCATTTTGTGTTAGATGAAAGCTCAGTAAAATGAAAGGCTTCCAAGGCCACAGAAAGAGGAGATTAAACTAGTCTTAAGTGGGCCCCATTCACACTAGACCCATGTGATTACGCTATAGGGGTATGCATTAAAATATGATTTCCAAAAACAACATCAGAGTTCAATGTATTATAAAACAGGAGTTGGCACGCCCCAATAAACTGACACACAATGTCTAAAATATTCAGCAATACAAAGATAATGATAAAAGTCTAATTTTAATACATGTCGATGTAACATTTTTTATTTTGTCAATTAATTATAAATCATATATATATATATATATATATATATATGATTTTTAATAAGATAGTTATGATAAAAATCAAATATCTTTAATGACTTATAATTTATAATGGATTGACAATATAAAAAATATGTACACTAACAGTGCAAACGAACTAAATCCTAATGATAATGGTAATACAAGAGTCATAAATCTATTAGCCTACTAAATCCATGATGATTGCGCTTAGTTGATTTATAAATATTGAAGATTAGTTAAAATATATGGATCTAGGTGTTAAAGAGGAGTAGGTGACATCTAAACCTTGAAAATCTTACAAGCTAAACTCCCTTGCTAATAAATACATAATGAAAATGATTCAAGAACGGGAAAAAAAAAAATGGATTTCCGTTTCAATATCCTAGTGTCTACACCTATTTGCAACCTGTTGAAATTTTACAAAGTGACAAAATGGCATTTATCTATGATTTCTTTGAGTAGATTTGGTAGAACTGAACACACATGACACAATTTGATTGAAGTAGCTTTGGCCAATAAGAGGCTAAGAGGTACCTCTATTTGAAACTAGAAATAGCAAAGTTAAGATCTGATAGCAATGAAGACCTATGTTTCCAAAAATAAAAAGGCACTAGAAAGCAGAATTGAAGTAAAGATTGTATTGGCACTTGGCGCCCATTTCTTACTTTCTCCTTTTTACTCCAAATATCAGGACCAAACAGTTCTAACCTCTAACCAAGCTCTGAACAAAAAGATAAACTGATAATCTAACAAGTTCTCAGCTCAGAAACCACAGCTACTTCATAAGGATTTCTAAAACATACCAAGTTTTTCCATGTGGGCAGGTTAACTGTATATGAATTTACATTCCCTAATAAAAAATATGGAGGCTTGGTCAATTGATATCTTCAACTAAGTGATTTCATATGGAAATAGGACAAAATGCATAAACTGACTTCCCTCCGGACTCGATTATAAGCAAAAAAATACATATATTTTTTGGACTCAAATATAAGCAAAATTCAACTAACTCAACTCTATTTAATGTAAGTATTCCAGAAATAAAGAAAATTAACCAATCAAACCAATTCTCCCTTTACCTTTTCAAGAGCATTGCATATTCCCGAAACAATTAAAGAGTAGTTTAATAATTATAACCTTTTTTTTACATAAATCAAGACAATTAAATTAAATTAACCAACTTCCTTAACAAGTGTGAAATTAGTTATTTTTGCTTATAATTGAGTCTGGAAGTAGTACCATATAAGAAAGATCACATAAATTGAAATTCAAGTGCTAACTAAGATGTTTACTTCCTTCAATGGAAAGAAGAATCCTAAAACACATGGACAATTAGCATAGGACCATAGACAAGGCAAATTTAAAAAGATCAACAGAAGCAGTTAGTTATAAAGCACCTTTGAGTTTTAAAATTAACTGGCAGTTCAAATGTGCAAATTGTCTCCCCCTTCAACATCTCCATGTTGAAACTGAGATGAGATCCTTCCTTTGCCAGCAGAGAACAAGACTGCCTCTTTTCCACATGGAACCCCCTACCAGAAGTCCTCTGCATAAACAATCTGCTTGGTACTCTGTTAAGTTACTAAATGACACAAGGGTGAACCCGGATATCAAGCGCAAAACGCCTGCATCTATGCCTAATTGAATTGGCACAAGGTTTTCATGCTACATATTCAACAATATATGCCAAGTTCAGCTCATAATTCAGTAATCAATAAAGACCAAAACAATGCAAGGAGATAAACATAGACACAGCATTCTTGGCAAAATTGTTCATTTCATCCAAACAATTTGCTTTGCGTTCAAGATAACATACAGTCACACATCGGAGATGACGGACATGGGGAAAGACATAATTAATACCCACATTCAAAGTGACAATAGTAATAGAAACGTAGAATCCTAGATTCCAACCCATCAACTTAAGAGAACATTTCGGGTGTGGATCACATAAAAAAGCCTACATAAACAATTACATAAACTACAGTAGAAAGTTATGAAGCACCTTTAGAAATATAAGTTAATAAGCAGCTGCTCAACATCTCCATGTTGAAACTGAGATAAGTTCTTTTTGCTGCCAGCATAGAACAAGAGATGAGTGCCTTCTTTCCACTTGAAATCCCCGAACAGGTGCCCTCTGCACTAAACACTCAGCTTGAGCTTCTGTGAAGTTACTGAATGTGAATGGAGAGAAACCAGATTGAAGAAACAGGTTCCTCCAAGGAGGTACTTTTTCCTGTGAATGGTGGTGGCCCAGTACAATTTTCTTAATGGCTGGTTGGATGAAATGCCTCTCAATGATTTGGAGGACATCGAAGCTCAAATTTACCGCATCTAGTGACTCAAGCAAGGCTGAGTAACATTGAAGAGCATGGACTACATTGGTGGAAAATGGTACATCAATTCGATTGCAATTTGTATCCAAAGTGACCACCACTTTTGGCCTAAGCTGCTTTATAATGCGAAGGACTGAAGGAAACAGCGACCGGTAATTTGTGAAACACGAAAGTGGCATATTCACAGCAATTGCCTCATCATCAAATAACTGAGCAGCCAGGGGGCAGGAAGGAGAGTTCAATGATTCAATGCTCAAAACATTAAGCTCAAATGACATGTTAATGTCTTTGGCATATTGAGTCAAATTTTCTCGGATAAAATTGAGCTCAATATCATCATAAGTGGAGGGAGATACAACAGCAGTAACTTTAAGTGAAGGTGCACCACTATTTCTCAAGGCAAGCTCTTGCATAAAAGAAGACCATTGCTCTCCAAAGCCAATGTCAAAATCAATAATGTGAATTTGATCAAACCTTTCCACAGCTTCAATGAGGGCTTGATTACAAGTAAAGTTGGCAAACTGAAGAACTGGTGATATCTCAGAAAATGATTTATAAGCTCCAAGTTTAAATATGAAGCTGATGGGTGAGAATGCGAAAAAATTGCGAATGTTAGAATTGAGCAGTAACTGCAAGGCCTCCTTCATGTAGAAAGCAGCCCTCTGGAAAGGCTTACCAACTGGGGAGAGCTGGTGATTGAGCCGCGCCAATATCCCTTGCGCAAGTACCGGATTACCAGCTTCTATCAGTTCAACAGTTTTGTATAGCTGGTCAAATATAGTCTGCTGAAGCTGGTTGCTTGCATCATCTCCGGTGGAACTCACCTTCTGCTGTTTAGCAGATGGCACAACCAACGATTGTTGTTGTTGCAGATGATGAGGAAACAATGGAAGCTGTGTTTGCTGCCTCCTAGCAAGTAGCTCTTGCCCACAATCCAAAAAGGGTAACCTTGGGGCCTGATAATTGTGCCCAACTGTGTCAGAAAGAGGGCGTTTCGCTTGTTGCTGAGGGAAAACTTGCTGGTCTTGCAATTGGGGGTATGTCAATGGCACAAAGAAAGAAGGGTTCTCTGAGAACTGAACTTGATTCTGATTTAACAGCAACTGGGGATTGATAAGTTGAGGCTTCTCATCTACTAAACCAATCACTTGCTGCTGCTGAGAATTAAACACACCAGGGGATGATGACACCAAAAGAGGATTATTAGCAGAAACAGAAATTGATTCTTCAACTGAGATGGAACCAGTCTTTGCATTGTGGCCATCTATACTCTCAGCAATGAAAGGAAAGCCAGGGTAATTCCCTGCCATAGAAGGATCAATAATACTTACCATATTCAACCCTTGGTCCACAACACCAAAACCTCCATTGAAATCAACATTTTGAGAGCCACAACCACTGGTTTGGAAGAGTTT
This sequence comes from Sophora flavescens, assembly GCA_030762895.1. Lineage (NCBI taxonomy): Eukaryota > Viridiplantae > Streptophyta > Magnoliopsida > Fabales > Fabaceae > Sophora > Sophora flavescens. The sequence continues at coordinate 95,638,749 of CM061068.1, read as the reverse complement.
GCTCAATCCTGCAGAAGGGTCTTCAACATCACCCATTATTAATCTCATAAGAGATTGATCTTGACCCTCCCAGTCCTCCATCCTCAAACCACATTTTTCTGGGCTGGTTTCCAAGGCTGCATGAGGAGGGTTCTCTGAGAGAGCTGTGGCTGAAACATTGTTGTTGTTGCTGCCAAGAGAGGAGGACATTGTGGAAGAGGATGCAGAAGGGTTTGGGCTTCTTCTGGAGTCAAGAACAGAAGTGGGCTCAGTGCCCACATAGCAATCTTCTTTGTCTATGCTCCACTTTTGTGGCTGATGCAAAAGCAGTGAAAATGAATCTGAAGCAGCAGAACAGAAATCCAACACTCCCTTCCCTTGAAAATCCTCAAAAGGTAAGGGCATGGCCTTCATCTAAGAAAGTTAACAAGAAGAACAAGAACAAAATGGGTGCTCAGTGCCCACAAAACCAACAACCCAAAAGACTCCAGTTTTACAAAAGTTAGCACCTTTGTTCCCCACACCCACCAAAAACCGGTTTGAAAGCTAGCACCTTTGGACAAATGAGTGTGGTTTATTACAAATCCAGAAACAAGGCTTAGATGAAATTTTGATTTGGAACAAAGCTGTGAATTTTTGGTGGGATATTCAAAATTGCTGAGAAACACTTACAAACATAAAGGGTTGGAGAAAAGGTAGAAAACTTGAGAACCTATAAAGCTTGTACTTTTCTTTCTGGATCTGTGGCTTATTAAGCTCCAAATAGTTGCAGTACCAGTAAAGGAATGAAGCCATGAATGTGATTCTTTGTTGCTTGTTTGAGAAAGTAAACAACTTGAAAACCTCTAAAGCTTGTTCTTCTCTTTCAGGATCTGTGGCTTATTAAGCTCCAAACAGTTGCAGTAAAGGAAGAAAGCCATGAATGTGATTTTTTGTTGTTTCTGTTTTCTGTGTGGAAGTGAAACACTCTTTTGCTACTTGTGTTTTCTGGGATGGAGTGCGCTCTCTCTCTCTCTCTCTTTCTACTTTTTTTTTTCCCTTCTAAAAAAAGAAACAGGTTTTTTTATTAATTTATTTCGTGTACCTCCTTTATCAGGGTGTTTAAATTTTTCATTTAATATGTATGGAGTGACAATCACTCAAAAATGTTGGAATTAATGATTTTTAAGATGTTTAGGATATGAATCAAATATTTATAATGATATATCAATAATTTTTGATTGATTGATAGTGTAAACTAACTTTATACTGTCAGCAGTATACATCAATTAAATCATTGAATTTAATCTAAATAGAAAATCAAATAAAAATTTGAAATTCATTAAAATGTATTAGGTTTACATATTTTTTGTTTATTTCTTGGAAATTAATTGGAATCGATTGGTGATTATAATTTTGAAAAAAAATATTTAATACAATAAAAAATTATTAGTATCTTATTTTATTTTATTTTATTGAAGCAATCACATTTTATTATTTAAATTATGTTTAACTTAGACAATCTAATTTTACATATATTTCTCATTTTACCTAATTAAATATTAATTTAAATGCATAAAATGGAGTGTTTATTTTTCATTTTTTAATTTCTTTTTTAATAAATAAATTGTTTTAGCTCACATAGTTTTATACTTTATAATTTTTTATACAAAATTGATGAAGTCAACTTTCAAAGTACATTCAATCCAGTATAATTACCCAAGCATGGTTGGTTGGCTTTTTATCGGAATGGATTTCATTTAGAAATTATTTATCAGTTTATAATTATTTTGAAATTATTTATTAATGGAGGTTCTTTTAGACATTTGATATATTTTATTTTATTTTCACTCTTACGGGTCAAAGGCGTCAGTCTGAGTGGCGTCTTCAAAGACGCTAGTCAGACTGGTGCCTACCATTATTAAAAAAATAGACAATTAATAGTAATAACAAGAGGCATAAAAAATAATAGCAATAACAATTTACACCAATAAATATTCATCAATTATTCAGTAGTAAAACAAAATTTTACCTTGTAAGAATTAAAATAAAGTTACCAGCATTTTAAAGGAACGCTGCTACAAAAAGAATTATACTATAAGTATATGGAGTAACGATGACATTAATGATACAGTATCTATTTAAAACAACAAGAGGCAGTAAAAAAATCCCCTAATAACAAGTAACAAATAATATCACAAGAGACATAAAAAAATAATAGCAATAACAATTTACACCAATAAATATTCATCAATTATTATAGTAGTAAAAACAAATTTACCTTGTAAGAATTAATAGAAAGTTACCTGCAATTTAAAAGGAACACTGCTACAAAAAATATTATACTATAAATATAGGGAGTAACGATGATATTAATGATAAAGTATCTATTTAAAACAACAAGAAACAATAAAAAATATCCCCTGATAACAAGTAGCAAATAATATCACAAGAGGCATAAAAAAAATAGCAATAATAATTTACACCTATAATTATTCATCAATTATTACCGTAGTAAAAAAAAATTACCTTGTAAGAATTAAAAGAAAGTTACATGCAATTTAAAAGGAACAATGCTACAAAAAAAATTATACTATAAGTATAGGGAGTAACGATGACATTAATGATAAAGTATCTATTTAAAACAACAAGAGGCAATAAAAAAATCCCCTAATAACAAGTAGCAAATAATATCACAAGAGGCATAAAAAAATAATAGCAATAACAATTTACACCAATAAATATTCATCAATTATTACAGTAGTAAAATAAAATTTTACCTTGTAAGAATTCAAATAAGTTACCAGCAATTTTAAAAGGAACACTGCTACAGAAAAAATTATATTATAAGTATAGGGAGCAACGATGACATTAATGATAAAGTATCTATTTAAAATTGTAGCAGTGTTACTTTAAAATTGCAGGTAACTTTCTTTTAATTCTTACAAGGTAAAAATTTTTTACTACTGTAATAATTGATGAATATTTATTGGTGTAAATTGTTATTGCTATTATTTTTTTATGCCTCTTGTTATTGCTATTAATTGTCTTTTTTTTTAATAATGGTAGGCGTCAGTCTGACTGACGTCTTTGAGACCAGCGCCTTTGACCCGTAAGAGTGGAAAAAAAATGCCACGTATCCAAAAGGACCCCCCATTGATAAATAGTTTCAGAATAACCCTAAACTGGTAAATAGTTTCTAAAAGAAACCCATTTTGGTCAAAAAGCCAAACCCATACCGACCCAAAACCCGTCCCAATCAGTAGTGTTTGGGTCGGATCTGTCCTTAACCTGCAGAAGAGTAAGGACGAGCATGCGTCCCATTTAGTGACCCGATATCGGGTCAGGGACGGGTCCGAGTTGACATTCAGGTTACCCAACCCGTCCAATATAATTAAAGTCTACTTTTATTTCTATATCCCTCTAGCTTACGTTTCACGTTTGATATATTTTGTGGCTTTTGTAATATTGAAAGAATTCTGTTTGATGAAAGTATCTTATCTTTAACAATGTGATTTTGATAACACGAGCATCAATGAAGCATCCAGTAAAATGATTTATTTGTTGATATTTTTTAACATCCAGTTTTGGATCTATTCAATGACACAAGATCAATTGATGGCTTTTAGGTAACATCTTTTGCCGATATTTTGGCTTATAAAAAAATAACATTTGTTCTCACTCACAGAAATTTAGTTTGCAAAGAATCCATTTAACTTCGGGTCTACTCGGTCCTGTCTCATTTAGACTCGGTCTTAAACCAACCTGTATATGATCGGGTTCCTTCGGGTCTAGCGACGGGTTCTGGTTCAAAGAATTGGCCCTATCAATGTTTAGGGTTGGGTAAGGGACAAGCAAAATAAGTCTTAACCCGTCGCACACTCACCCATAATGGTTGATCGCAGTAAAATGGCCCCAAACGAATTTTATCTACAAGGTTATGAGTTCGAATCCTTGAGTCGCTACTTTGATATATACTTTATCTAAACATTATTCTGACTCAAAAGTTAGTCTCACGACATTGGGTGCGTTTGGGTAAACAACTTAATTAAGAGCTTATCACATAAGACCTTATCGCATGAGAGCTTATGTCATAAGCGCTTAAAGAAAGAAAAAGAAAGAAAGGGGTATGATAGGATTTGAATAGTGAAAAACACGGAGAGAGTGTTTAGTACATAAGCTCTTGTGATAATTCCATAAGCTTCTCCCAGTGACTTATGAAAATAAGTCAAAAACTCCTTATGGGATGACATAAGTTATTTTTGTAAGCTCTGTCAAACACACTGCATAAGAACTTATGTTATCAGATAAGTCAAAAGGAGCTTAAATAAGCTCTTCCAAATGCCACCATTGTGTAGAGAGTAGTCTGGTAAAAAAAATCAATATAATTCAAATAAATATTAATACTATTGTACAACTAAACTTTATTTTATATAAAAAAAATATTGTACCAATATAAGCCAAACCACAAATAACAGTTTTTTTTTGGGGGGGTTGGTGTGTGTTGTTTTAAGGAGGGTTAAATGCCCCAAGCCCCCAACTACAGCCGAAGGCTAAAATATTTAAAATATCTTAAACTAACCACAACCATTAGGAGGGTTGTCTAGGATATAAAACTGAAAGCCTCAATATGTGAGACTAGTTTGTTAGCAAGTCTGCTACTCAGTTGCTTCTCTTTACTAAAGAGGTGTGCGTTTGAATTTTGGTTTGAAAGATCTTAAACCAGTTTTTGTTCAAACGTTTGATTAGATTTTTTTAGCGGGAATTCAACTACATCGTAAATTTTCTCATATTTTTTTTTATCATCATATAATTATATTAAGGAAAAATGAAATATAAAATTTTTATTAATAGACTCAATCAAAATTTATCTCCAACACCCCAGACTCATCAAAATTTATAAATTATCTTACAATTTTAATATATATCCATCTCGTATACATAACTACATGGTTCCGTCAAAAAAAAAAAAGCTACATCGTGATTGGTGTGAAAAATAAAAAATAAAAAATAAAAAATAAGTTGATCCAGGTTTCCCTCTGGTTGCAAGGGTTGCAGACTTGCAGTCAGCTCACAGCGTTTACCCCATTCTCACATGTAGCGCGTGAATCGTCAGATCTTTCCTCCTTGAAGCCTTTCAGTGCACACAGCACACACCACACAGCACTTTTGAGGGTTTTGCTTTTGCGAATATCAAAATATAAAGTATTTTTTTTGATGAGTCAAAATAGATAAAGTTAATTGTAAATAAGATGTTGAATAAAGCTTGCTTTATATTACCTGGATACATTTATTTATTTGGGGTACATGTCATAAGTAAGTGTATAAGAAATAAAGTAAGATAGAAATATATATCGAATATGAAAAAAAATAAAGAACTAAGTTTTTAATTAATGATTATTGAGTTTAATTAATTAAAATATAAATTTAATATTTAATTTGATACAAAACTAGAAAATAATACTTTAAAACGCAAGACAGTTAAAAACATTATCGAATGAAAGTAGTATCGAATATATTGTTATATTATTTTATAATAAAAACTTAGGATATATTATTTGGTTGTTGTACAAATTTTGTATCGCTATGTCAGAAATAATTCTTATGAGATATTTTTAATATCCATGATTTCTATTAACCTTTTTGTTTATTTGGATGCGTTTGATTTGTAAAAAGTATCAGAACAGTACAGCACAGACAGTACAGCACAGGACAAATCCTTGAGTTACATGACAATTATTTGTCTTGTACATTGATGGATAATGGACAGCACAAACAAAATAATATTAAATTTACCGAAATACCCTTTATAATATATATTATTTAATATATAAATATACAATATATAATTTTGTATAATTATGTATAAAGAAAGAGGAGAGAGAAAGAGATAAAGAGGAGAGGGGGAGAGAGAACAAGGAGAGAGAGAGGAGAGAGGGGAGAGAGAGAGGGACGAGAGAGATGTAAGGATAATTTTGTCTTTTGTTAGCCTGTCCATGGGACAACTTTTTGTCCCATGGTTTGGTGGGGGACAAAATTTTAGGTTTTTGTCCTGTCCCTCACCCCTTTTTTGTCCTGTTCTCTGACCACTTTTCAGATCAAACAGGAGACAAAAATTTTTGTGCTGTCCAGTCCCCTGAATTTTTGCAAATCAAACACACCCTTTGTCTCTTTGGTATAAGTAATATCTACGTTATAACTAGTAGGTATTATATGTTTGAGTTTAATTTCTATCTGTTATCGGGATAAAAGATTTTTACTTTGGCATCTGATAATATTTTGATAAATCGATATTATTATTACTTTATTCGGATTTAATTATAAGTAAAAAAATATCTATATTTTTTAGATTCAAATATAAATAAAATTCAACCAACTCAACCCTTATTTAGCGTAAGTATTTCAAAAATCAAGAAAATTAATCAATCAAACTAATTATCCCTTTATTTTTCAAGAGTACTGCACATTCCTGAGACAACTAAATGGTAGTTTAGTAATTACATTTTATTTTTTTTACATAAATCAAAACAAATAAAAAAAATTAACTAATTTTTTTTAATAAATATAAAATTAATTATTTTTATTTATAATTAAATCCGGAGGTAGTAATTATATCTCTTGGTTGTTAAGATAGAAGGTCAAAAGGTCAAGATGTTAGTATAAAAGAATTTTTATATTGATAATATATACTATTTTTTTATAATAATAATAATAATAGTATATACTACTCTAATGTCAGTGACGATAGCACGGGGAGAAGGAGCATCGAGGAGAAAGAGAGACGACGAAACGAGGAGGGTCACAGGTGGCGGGCTCCGTGATCGGCAGTCGCATGTGGGGTGGTGAGGATGGAGAGGAATGTAAACATAGAAAGTATTGGGTTTGGGTTTTAGGGATTTTGGGGATTTTTTATTTTTTTAAATGTTTAAAATATATATTTTTTGGATCATTAAATTAAATGGATATATGAGATTTATGCTGGAGAGGGTTGCTCGCCCTGCTGGACACAATACCAATTCATACATTTATCAGTTATCTCAGCAATCACTGACTGAACGAGAAATTAGCATTTCAACTTGTTTGGTTTGGCATAGAAACACAGAAGAGAGAAACCCAATTTTATTTTATTTTTCTCTACATACATGCGAAGAAAGGGGGGGAAGAACGTTGCATCCTCTCGCCATTTCCCCTTTTACACTTTAACACCCCCTCTCTTTCTCTCAAAGGTGGTGCAGCTGTGCGTCTGATCATATTTCATAGCAGGATGGAAGAGACTTGAATAAGCTTAAGATGGAAGAGATATGAAACGGATATGGATATGGATGTGGAAGACATAAAGAAATGCTACCAGTTTGTAATAATCAAGAAACAAAATCAAGAGAGAATAAGCATGTGAAAGAGAAATTCAATCAAAATAAACATATTAGAATAAAAAAAATAAACATATTTATTTATGAATCCTTAAGATAAATTTTTTATTACAAATAATTCTTGAGTTTTTAAATTAATATATAGTTAAAATTTATAATAAAAATTATTATTAATGTTATAAGAGGCATAATTATCTCTTCAACAAAATTCATTATCCTTCTTTTCATCTTCTATCTAAGCAAACAAAAAGATGGAGAAGATTTACACCTCTTCTTCTTTTCTTTCTCTCGTTTATCTTAACCAAACAATATAAAAATTCACTTTTTTTCTCACGTATTTCTTACTTTCCTCCCTTTTTCTCCGATTCTTCTTTCTTCTCACTTACTCATCTTTAACGAAACAGAGTGTTAATGAAATCTTCCATACCTCTACCTTTGCATTTTTTGCAACGATAAGATGGTCTTGATAATTAAAATTCTGAAAATATATTTTTTTAAAATTTATTGCCATTAACTTTTTTTGGTAGGTTGCTGTCATGGTGTCATCTTCCTTTGTTGCCCCATGTCTGGGACGGTCTAAGAGGCTTTTTTTTTTAATCCTTAGGCTTAGTCATTTTATTTATATAGGTTTTTTAAAAAGTCTTGATCTGGTCTTTTAACTAAAAAGGCTAGGTTGAGCTATGCTTTAAATAGGTTGGGCCGTAATCCCCCGACGAGTGGCCTGGTCTATTCTCACCCCTACCCACAAGCTTATATCCTTTGGACTCGCTATGAGACTAATCTCCGCTCGAGTGCTTAGTCATAATTAAGATTCTTCTCCCCTCCCTAAAGATGTGTTCTGTGTGAATCGAACTCGGATCCTCCTCCCACAAACTCATAATACGCAACCAAGTGAGCCAAATCCATTGGATATTTTACATTTATAATTTACTATAACTAAATTTGTGTTTGAAATGATATTTGTCACAACGTGATAATTATGATTAATATTTCTTAATATTTAGCTTAATTTTTTTATTATTGGATGTACAATCATGTATGTGGGGGTAGACATGAAATTCACACGCGCGCATATATATATATATATATATATATATATATATATATATATATATATATATATGTATATGTATGTATATAATATTATAATACTATAATATATTATTTACACTATAATATTTGAAACTAAAGGTCTATTGGCCAATGGCCATGTAGTGATCTATTTGCCTATTTGTTTTTGAACGTATGGTGACATATTTGTTAGTATAGGTCCACCAACTTCTTTATCATTAGAGGCCTACGAGCCTATTTACAAGTGAAAGCATATGACTTATTAATAGGTGGGGACATATTTAAAGGTTCTTGTTGATAACTAGACTTTTAAGTAGGTTTTCAGGTCAGGCCAGGCTTTAAAGTATGTCAGATTCAGGCCTTAAAAATTGACCTATATCAAGCCATAGGCCATGCTTAGACCTCGAGATTGGAACACAGGCCAGACCTAGGTTTGTCAGGGCCTAGCTCGACCTAGCCTATTTCTACGCCCACTTGTGAGGATACTCTGTGAACCAATTGAGGAGCCAAAAACCTTAATTACGATGAGTTCCTAAAAAAAATATAAAAAGTTTTGCCTATATATTTTTTCGAGTTAGTTTTACATTTATATTTAATTATCTGTTATCATACTGTTTCTAAGTTTGGTACATTATATAATTATTACTAATATAATTAAACCCATTAAATAAGGTTTCACTAAATTATATTACTTGTCAAAAAAAATAATATTACTGTATAAAAGTATTATATGTTTACCATGGGTGGATTTAAGGTGGCTTGCCCCCATTTTTTAAAACCAATAATATTCTAATTTATTTACAATACGAAAACGAGAGTATAAAATACATAAATTGAATAATACACCAACAAACTCCTGTTACTTTATTCTGTAAAAAAAAAAACTCCTGTTACTTTATAAATTTATGATCACATGAAATCACCTTGCACAACAAAAACTCTTGTTACTTTGAGTTTTACTCTTGTCGTTTTAAAATTATACACAATTAATTTATTCAAATTTAATATATTTCATATTCAGATCTTCACCTGAGCTTGCCATACTTTTTTACTTTTTTTCCACAGTTGTTTATTTTTTTGTCTCTTGGGCTTCGGCCGGTTAATACGACAAAAAAGAATTAATTGCAATAACGTTAAAATTAAAGTAAATTATTTTTATTATTTTTCAATGAATCTCAATATCTCGATGAATTAATCTGTATCTGTTAATGAGAGGATATCCGATTTTATAAAAAAATAATAATAATTAAAATAGTTTGATATTGACAAAAGCAAAACCCTCAAAAAGTGCAGTGTGCACTAAAAGGCTTCGAGGAGGAGAACTCTGATGCTTCACGCGCTACATGTGAAACTGGGAAAAACACGGCGAGGTGACAGAAAGTCAGCAACCGTACCAAAAACAGAGGGAAAACTACGTATGCAGAGAAGCTACACAAAGTAAATATAAAAAATAGAGTAAAGGTACAAAATCATCACTCAAATTTTTATGAGGACCTCATTTTAATTCTTAAAGAACGGAAGGATCAAATTATCCTACGTTTTTTAAATTTTAGAGACCAAATTATCATTTATTTTACATACTAAAATAAGTTTTTCGAAAAATTTCGGAATCACTTTGAATCTTCACACTGAAGAAGGCTTGCAAATCATGAGGGTTAAAAAAATACTAAAATAAAAGTTGGTAGAAAAAGTATAAATTTCATTAGTTTAATTATAAGAGTTTAATTAATATATATCGTCACTGCAAAAGTTTTTCATACCGTCGATCAATAATAAATAGTCACATTATTAAAAATATTTGGTTCTTATCCAAACAACCTTAATAATTATTTATATCATGATTTGTAATTGATTGATAGTATAAAAACTTTACACTAATAATACATATAAATTAAACTCTAATTATAATACTTCAATTCACATGTATTGTCAGTATATATACGGTATATTAATCATAAATTATGATACAAATGATTTTTGAAGTAGTTAAATGAGAATCAAATAATTTTAACATTATATTTTTAATTTATATTTAATCGATAGTGTAAAAAAATTTACACTAACATTACATATAAATTAAATCCTATTATAATGCATTCTAAATATAATTTTTTTATAGGTTTAATTATTCAGTTGGTCCCTAAAGTAAAAAAATTTCTAATTTGGTCCCTTAACTTATAAAAAAATTTAATTGAGTCATTGAACTTATAAAAAAAACAAAAATTTAAGTTGACTCGAATGGAGGAGAAGCAGTCATATATCACGTTTTGTTATTCTAGTTCATTATTTTGGTCTCTTGTAACACAAAATGCTAATTTGAGAAAAAATTTCAGGTTCCACACCAACAAGCTTATTTTTTGTAAGTGTTGCAAGGCTAATTGAATATTTTTTTTTTATAAGCTCAAGGACTTGATTAAAATTTTTTATGAATTAAGGGATCAAATTATAAATTTTTTTAGTTCATGACCTACTTACAAATTTCAAAATTGATTGGGACCAATAGAATAATTAAAACTTTTTTAAAATTATTAACAATATATATTTTTGAATATATTTTGAGGAATATAATAATATAGTTGATAGTTGATTTAATAATACAATGATTGGTTTTCTTTGTTTTTCAGTTTTATGTTTTTATTTATTATTTTCATTAATAATTGTAAAAATATGTTTCACTTTTATTTTATTTATTTTATAGATTTGTAAAAACATAAAACAAAATAAAAATAATATGATATTTGTATAATTATCAATTAAAAAATAATAATAAAACAATTGATAGCAATAATAAGAGGTATAAAAAAATAATAGCAACAACAATTTACACCGATAAATATTCATCAATTATTACAGTAGTAAATTTTTTTTTACCTTGTAATAGCATTAATGTCATCGTTACTCCCTATACTTATAGTATAATTTTTTTTAGCAGTGTTCCTTTAAAATTGCTGGTAACTTTCTTTTAATTCTTACAAGGTAAATTTTTTTTACTACTGTAATAATTGATGAATATTTATTGGTGTAAATTGTTATTGCTATTATTTTTTTATGACTCTTGTGATATTATTTGCTACTTGTTATTAAGGGATTTTTTTATTGCCTCATGTTGTTTTAAATAGATACTTTAGTATTAATGTCATCGTTACTCCCTATACTTATAATATAATTTTTTTTGTAGCAGTGTTCCTTCTGAATTGCAGGTAACTTTCTTTTAATTCTTACAAGGTAAATTTTTGTTTATTACTGTAATAATTGATGAATATTTATTGGTGTAAATTATTATTGCTATTATTTTTTTATGACTCTTGTGATATTATTTGCTACTTGTTATAAGGGAATTTTTTTATTGCCTCTTGTTGTTTTAAATAGATACTTTCGCATTAATGTCATCGTTACTCCCTATACTTATAGTATAATTTTTTTCGTAGCAGTGTTCCTTCTAAATTGCAGGTAACTTTCTTTTAATTCTTGCAAGGTAAATTTTTTTTACTACTGTAATAATTGATGAATATTTATTGGTGTAAATTGTTATTGCTATTATTTTTTTATGATTCTTGTGATATTATTTGCTACTTGTTATTAGCGGATTTTTTTTATTGCCTCTTGTTGTTTTAAATAGATACTTTATCATTAATGTCATCGTTACTCCCTATACTTATAGTATAGTTTTTTTTGTAGCAGTGTTCCTTCTAAATTGCAGGTAACTTTCTTTTAAATCTTACAAGGTATTTTTTTTACTACTGTAATAATTGATTAATATTTATTGGTGTAAATTGTTATTGTTATTATTTTTTATGCCTCTTGTGATATTATTTGTTACTTGTCATTGTTATTTGCTACTTGCTACTGATAAATAGTTTCTAAAAGAAACTTATTTTGGTCAAAAAGTCATTTAAAACAACAAGAGGCGATAAAAAAATCTCATAATAACAAGCAGCAAATAATATCACAAGAGTCATAAAAAAATAATAACAATAACAATTTATACCAATAAATATTCATCAAATATTACAGTAGTAAAATGAATTTATCTTGTAAGAATTAAAAAAAAGTTATCAGCAATTTTAAAGGAACACTGTTAAAAAAATTATACTATAAGTACAGGGAGTAACGAGGACATTAATTCTATGTAAAATTTTTTTTTACTATTGTAATAATTGATGATTATTTATTGGTGTAAATTGTTATTGCTATTATTTTTTTATACCTCTTATTATTGTTATCAATTGTCTTTTTTTTTTAATATTGGTAGGCGCTAGTTTGATTGGCGTTTTTGACCTGGAAGGCGCCAGTCTAACTGGAGCCTTTGACCCATCAAAGTGAAAAAAAATAAAATATGCCACATGTTCAAAATGATCCCAATTGGTAAATAGTTTCAGAACAGTTCTAAACTGATAAATAATTTCTAAAAGGAACTCAGTTTGATCAAAAAGCCTTGATTTTGTCACATTTGTAGGCATTTTGTCGTGTTATGCTATTAATATGGGTGTTTTGAATTTATTTGCAGATTCATCATTTTCGATTTTATCGATGTTGAATTTGTGTTTTTTTCGATTTATTTTATCAATTTGAATGAATGAATATTTTCTAGTTAAAAAAAAAAAAGGGAACATTGATAGACATACTGACAAAGAGCAGTCCATCCCAGAAAACACAAGTAACAGAGTGTTCCAAAAGGCAAAATCACTCTTACCAAAAAAAAAAAAAAAAGGCAAAAACACAAGTAACAAATATGACTTTCTTCATTTACTGCAACTATTTGGAACTTGATAAGCCATGGATCCAGAAAGAAAAGAACAAGCTACAGAGGTGCTTAAGTTAGTTATTTATTTTCCTTTAAATTAAGAAACAAAGAATCACATTCATGGTTTTGTTCCTTTGCGGTTACTGCAACTATTTGGAGCCTAATAAGCCACAGACACGGATAGAAAAGAAAAACATGCTTTATAGGTGCTATAGTTTGGGAACTTGTACTTTGTTGAGTGTTAATCAACAACTTTTAATACCCCACCAAAATTCCAATCCAAAATTTCATCTAAGCCTTGTTTTTGGATCTGTAAGCCAAATCGTGGGTGGGTGTGGGGAAAAAGGTGTTAGCTTTTGTAAATATTGGAGTTTTCTGGATGATTGGTTTTGTGGGCACTGAGCACCCATATAATTGCTTTTTGCATCAGCCACAAAAGTGGAGCATAGACAAAGAGGATTGCTGTGTGGGCACTGAGCCCACTTGTGTTCTTGACTCCAGAAGAAGCCCAAACCCTTGTACATGAGAATGGAGGATTGGGAGGGTCAAGATCAATCTCTTATGAGGTTAATCATGGGTGATGTTGAAGACCCTTCTGCAGGATTGAGCAAACTCTTCCAAACCAGTGTTTGTGGCTCTCAAAGTGTTGATTTCAATGGAGGTTTTGGTGTTGTGAACCAAGGGTTGAATATGGTAAGTATTATTGATCCTTCTATGCCAAGGAATTACCCTTGCTTTCCATTCATTGTTGAGAATATAGATGGTCACAATTCAAAGACTGGTTCCCTCGCTGGCCAGTTATTTGTTAATGAGGCAATTGCTGTGAATATGCCACTTTCTTGTTTCACAAATTACCCATCTTTGTTTCCTTCTGTTCTTTGCATTATAAAACAACTTAAGCCAAAAGTGATAGTCACTTTGAATAGAGATTGTGATCGACTTGATGCACCATTTCCCACATATATTGTTCATGTTCTTCAATGTTACTCGGCCTTGCTTGAATCATTAGATGCCGTAAATGTGAACCTAGATGTCCTTCAAATCATGGAGAGGCATTTCATCCAACCAGCCATTTATTGTGCAGTATGAAAAAATTGTGCTAGAGGGTGAGCCTTTGTATTGTTGTTCTGTGATTTGGAGGTCATGAGTTTAAATTTCGGAAAGCCTTTCCCTTTGAGGAGTAAGGTTGTATGTATAACTCTATCCTCCTCACATCCGATGGGTGGGAGTCTTGTGTACTAGATTGTCGTTTTATTCTTATGTAAATATTGTGCCAATTCAATTATGTACAGAACCCATTTTTGTGAGAGGAAATTGCTTTTAATCTTGTTGACTTTGATATATTCAATTTAGTTTATTCCAATTGTGTGCTGACTGCTTAGTTGGAGTAAAAATGGGAAAGGAAATAGTTGGATGATTTGTAGTCTTTACAAAAAGACACCAAAAACGAATTCATGCGTAATTAATAGATTTTTAACTTTAAGAATTCGAAATATAAAACAGGGCAATAATTTGATAAGAATTCTTCAACATGTTTGGAATGTTAACAGACAAGACAACTTTTTTGAATCTGGCCATCTAGATGCAACTCCTCGTGCCTTGTATTCACACTTTTCATTTCATATAGCATAAAATGAATCTTCAGAAACCGTTGGATTTGCTCCCATCTACTTAATATCAACTTAAACCGAGGTTGTTAAAAAAAAAAACTTAGGTACGTTTGATACGTAATAAGGCACAGGACAGTACAGTACAATTATTTGAGTTACAGAACAACTTTTTATCTTATACATCGTTTGATATATAATGGACAATACAAATAAAATAATATTAATTTTACTATAATATTCTTTATAATATACATTATTATATATTAATATATAATATTATTAATATATGTAAGTATTAGGCAATATATAATATATTTTTATAAAAGATAGTATATATGATAATAAATTATTACTATCATAATAATATTATATATATTATTAATATATGTTATATATAACATTAACGTTTGAAAAAAAATTAAATAATATGTGGTGGGGAGGGTGGTGGGGGGGGGGGGGGTGCAACACCCCGTTTTTCGTATAAGTGCTTTTATGTGTGCCTTATTTGTTATAAAGGTTTAGAGTGGGCTAAGTGGACTTTTTGATCAAACTCGGTTCCTTTTAGAAACTATTTATCAGTTTAGGGTTATTCTGAAACTATTTATCAATGGGGGTTCTTTTGGACACGTGGCATATTTTATTTTATTTTCACTCTGACAGGTCAAAGGCGCCAGTCTACCACTTTTTTTTTTAAAAAAAAAGACAAAAGGGAGGCGCCACTGCAGATGGCGCCTTCAAAGGCGACAGGCACAGTGGTGCCTCCCCTGCAGTGCGTCACGTGGCACTGCAGGGGGCGCCCCCCAGCTCTAACCAAAAATTGGATGCCTGAAATTTTAAAGGAACAATGCTACAATTTTAAAGGAACAATGCTACAAAAAAAATTATACTATAAGTATAGGGAGTAACGATGACATTAATGATAAAGTATCTATTTAAAACAACAAGAGGCAATAAAAAAATCCCGTAATAATTAGTAGCAAATAATATCACAGGAAGCATAAAAAAATAATAGCAATAACAATTTACACCAATAAATATTCATCAATTATTACAGTAGTAAAAAAAATTTACCTTATAAGAATTAAAATAAAGTCACCAACAATTTTAAAGGAACACCTCTACAAAAAAAATTTATATATAAGTATAGGGAGTAACGATGACATTAATGATAAAGTATCTATTTAAAACAACAAGAGTCAATAAAAAAATCCCGTAATAATGAGTAGCAAATAATATCACAGGAGCAATAAAAAAATAAGATAATAACAATAACAATATACACCAATAAATATTCATCAATTATTACAGCAGTAAAAAAAATTACCTTATAAGAATTAAAAGAAAGTCACCTGCAATTTTAAAGGAAAACGCGACAAAAAAAATTATACTATAAATATAGGGAGTAACGATGACATTAATGATAAAATATCTATTTAAAACAACAAGAAGCAATAAAAAAATTAACATAATAACAAGTAACAAATAATATCACAAGTAATAAATAATATTTACTCTAACAATGTTATTGAAACTAATTTCCATATAACAACAGAAAACATCATGACAAATGACACAAGATATTGTTCCTTCATCACTAGTCACCCAGTCAGGATCCTTTATAGTTATTTTGGAACTGTACAAGATATTGTTCCTCCATTGAATTTGTTGTTTTTTTGTTCTAAAGTAATTTCAATGTTTTTTTTTTCTATACCCTAACTAATTTAATTTGAGCCGATGGACCAAAGTAAGAGGTAAAACTAACTCCTCTAATGTCTAGTTTTTTATTTACAAAACTCGAACCTTAAAAGCTTCTTTAAGGAGAATTAAGCACACCTGAACCAACTTGAATGTGTTTTATCATGAGATAAAATTACCTTTTGTTTTTGTTAAACAAGATAAACTTACCTTTTAAACCTGTAGTTCAGTAAACAAAAAATTAATGGTTGAATCATATACATATGTTGAAGACTTGTCCCCTTTTACTTACTCATCTTAATTCGAAGTCAATAAAAAATTATGAAAAATTTAGGTTTTAAAAAAATAGGGTTAATATAGTTTAAGAGTGTCCCAACCTAATTCACTATTCTATCATTTATACATAAGATTTTTTTACGTAAATCAATAATTTTTTGCGTAGTGTGCTAACATATATATATATATATATATTGATATTATATATTTTAAAAAATATATAGTAAAATATATCTTAGTTTTAAGTTTTCTATATTCTTACATGTATATGATATGCGGTTAAATAGATCATTATTCAATTTTTTAATTATATTAATTCAACCTTGCTTTTGAATAAAAAAAGTCCTTTTTTATTTTCTTAACTATTACCCCAAGACAATGATTAACAAAACTATATTTTTAAAAATAACCAGTATAGTTAAAGATAATGATATATAATTAATATAATACATGTTAATTCGTGTGTAATTCTTAAATCAATATGCATTATAATAATCAAGACTATATCAGATCATAAATCATCCACTCTTTAATTAATATTTGTCACATTGGCATCCTGCAAATCTATGCATGACAGGGTGCAGCGACTGATCAGTTCATGGGCCCATGCAACTCCCAGACCTAGTCGTGCCCCTCAATTTTCTTTGATTCTTTTCAAGGATTGGTTTACCTTCAACTATATTTTTTTTCTACCCTAATACAATAAATTTAAAATTAAATAATATTTTAATTAAAAATTATTTAAGATAGGCAATACCGCTTCCTAATTCCTGTCCTATAAGCCTGGAATCCTCATTGTTACGGGATTTTTTTTATTACCTCTTGTTGTTTTAAATAGATACTTTATCATTAATGTCATCGTTACTCCCTATAATTATAGTATAATTTTTTTTGTCGCGTTGTTCCTTTAAAATTGCAGGTGACTTTCTTTTAATTCTTATAAGGTAAAAAAAATTTTACTACTGTAATAATTGATGAATATTTATTGGTGTAAATTGTTATTGCTATTATTTTTTTATGCCTCCTGTGATATTATTTGCTATTGATTATTACGGGATTTTTTTTATTACCTCTTGTTGTTTTAAATAGATACTTTATCATTAATGTCATCGTTACTCCCTATACTTATAGTATAATTTTTTTTTGTAGCATCGTTCCTTTAAAATTGTAGCGTTGTTCCTTTAAAATTGCAGACGCCCAATTTTTGGTTGGGGCGGGGGGGGGCCTGCAGTGCCACGTGGTGCACTGCAGGGGGAGGCGCCACTGCGCCTGGCGCCATCTGCAGTGGCGCCTCCCTTTTGTCTTTTTTTTTTTAAAAAAAAAGATGGTAGACTAGCGCCTTTGACCCGTTAGAATGAAAAAAAAAAATATGCCACGTGTCTAAAAGGACCCCCCATTGGTAAATAGTTTCGGAATAACCCTAAACTGGTAAATAGTTTCTAAAAGGGAACCAGTTTGGTCAAAAAGCCGGGCTAAGTGGGGTTTTTAAGTAAAAAAATCCCTTTCTGATGCATGAGCACGCCCGTGCTCATATGTCAGCACGCTCGTGCTTAAGGCTGCATGCGTCTCGTTGACGCTGATGTGAGCACGACCGTGCTCACTAGTCAGACGTGTTTCGTTGACTCTAAGTTGGGCATGCCCGTGCTCAATAGTAAGCACGACCATGCTCGAATCACAATGGCTATAAATAGGAACGGTGGACGAGGGTTTTTGTGTGCAGCCCTTATTTTGGTTTCTCTGCCTCCAAAACAGCAGAAACCTCTCTTCCTCTTTCTCTCCCTTGAACCCCTCTCAGTTCTAGAAATCTTTGCGGTGTTTGGGAGAGGAACGCTCACATTAGTGTCTTATAAGGTAATGGTCTTTTCCTCTTCTGTTTCCTTTTCCGTTTCATGAATTGGAAACTAATGGGTTAACCCTGTTTGTGTTGATCAAGGCTTGGGATCGTTCGTCGAGCCGTTCGAGGGAATCGGTTTAGGAGTGTCGTCAGTTTCACGGGATTTCTTCATATCAGGTATGGGAAGAAGAAATAATACGAGTATGTAGGTTTGGGGGTAGCGTAAGATGAAGGGTTCACGTTTGATAACATGTTTGTATGTCTATATGCTTATTTGCGATTCAATGTTACTGCTTATAATTATGATGTTGGCATGAATCTTATTGTTAAATGTTGTTTATTATGAGTATGATGATAAATGAATGCCATGAATGAATGAATTGCCATTTTTATGAGTTGGTGATGTATTGGCTGTTGATTGTTGTTATGAATGCGTTAAATGTAACGCCCCGATTTCTGTCTTTCTATAACAGTAAATACATGTATATGTGTGTTTATTTTTGAAAAAACCCCAGAGAATGATTTTGGATAAACTAAAATCATTGTCTTGCTCTACCTCACCGTAGAAAGTCACGGTTAAATTTTCGGTTGAAAATTCAGACGAAAGCTGATGTGAGTTTTCACTAACACTAAAAGTTTACTGAGCAGAAAACCTAATTTTGACTCGTGAACAAAACGATTAGTATTTTTGTATTGTTTCCAATGATCTTGGTTATTTTTGAAAATTTACATTCGAAAATAAAATAAAATATTTTATTCGAGCAAAATCGTTGAAAACTACGATCGGAAACCTTAACCGGGTACACAACGAAGCAGGATGGGGAGCTAAGATGACCAATGTGACATGTTGGAAAAGGAGTGACATGTTGATGTGAGTCAAATGTCAAATCCTAAAGAAACCATCATTACAACTTTTTGAATATATCATACTTTAATCCAAAAATCATTTTCTCTCACTTCTTCCAACCAAACACCTCCCTAACAAAAACTTGCTCTCCAAGCTCACTCTCCCCCTCCCCTACATGCCACTCTCTCTCTCTCCCTCTATATAAACACTTCTTTCTTTCATTTTCACACTTTACACTCACTTAAGCACACATTCATACTTCTAGCTCCATAGTTTCTACTTCTTCAAGTGTTCATCCTCACCATTTTCTTCAAGTTTCAAGGGTAATGATCTATACTCTTACTCATCTAAGTCTTATTCTTCTTTTATTGTGAGAGTTATGCCATGTTCATCCATTTTTGATTCTTTGATCTAGAAACTTCAAAAATCTCTAGAAATTAGTAGAAAAATACATTTGAGTTGAAACCAATTTCTATGGACTCACAATGATCTCTATATTGTTTATCTAAGAGCTTGCATCAAACAAAAATTCCCTTCCCTATTTTCCCAGCAAGGCCAAATCTATGTGTTTGTGGAGCAAGAAAGTTTTGTTTCAACTTTTGTTAAATGATCATTGATTTGAACTCTTTTGTACCTTTAGTTGTTAAATCCAAAAGCTTGAAAAGTTTGAAAATTTCTAGCCTATTTTAGAAGCCAAGATCGAAACCCTAAGCTTTTGGCTTAGAGGAGTTTTGTTCAATCCTTGTTAAATGATCATTGGTTATGAACCTCTAATACTTAAGGATCAATGATCCATGAGTTTGAGAAAATTTGAAAATCCCTAACCTTACTTTTGTACCTTGGCGAACCTATGCCTTAGTTGGATGAGATGTTTTTGGTTGTTTTAACTTGTAATATGTGTTAAAATCTTTAGACTTCCGTCGCGAAGCAAGTCGAGGAAGATCGTAGCACTCAACAAAGAACGAAAGACCTTGTTTGCTTTGGAATCAGGTAAGGGGAACTTACCTGAGAGATTTTTCCCGATAGCTATATGCTATTATTTGTGGTCTGTTAAGTTGTTTTAAATTTTATTGTGATTTCCTGAGTTTATCTGATGTGGTTAAAATTGTTTGTTTTACATATTTGAGCTTGATGATTTATTTGTAGAAATGTGTTAAAGCTTGGAGATATGGCATGAACTGTATTATCTGAAATGATGTTGATGTGAAAATTATACTATTTTGGATTGTTGTCTGAGAAGCCTGATATTCGTCAGTGATCAATCAATTATTGAGATAAAAGCCTTATGAGGAATTTTGACAATGATAATATTTAGTTGATGATTCCTTTTGATAAAAGAGAACGAAATGGATAATTACAAGGATGAAATCGTAAAAATATTTTAGGACGTTATCTTTTTCAAAATGTAGATGAGAAGTTATTTTTAGAAATTTATGTGTCAATTTCTTTTGATGAAAGAAGAAGAATAAGAATGGATTTGAGAAAGAAATACATTTTAGTATGCTATCATTTTCAATAATGAGGGGGGAAATCATTTTAAGAACTAAGCGTTGAAATATTTTAAAGTTAGAAGGAAAAACATTGAACTTATAAGTTTCTTTTCATATAAACGGAAACGATTTCGAAAGGTGTTTATAAAATAGGATTCATAAGAAAAAATGATTTAAAAATATTTTCGGGTTAGTAATGATTTTAGAAAAAGGATTTTTACGAAGTTAGGATGTTGTTTCGAAAAAGGGAAGAATTTCAAAAGAAGGTGAGTTTAAGGAAAAAGTGGATTTATATATAACTTAGTGTTTCTAAATGAATTTCAATGGAAAGGATTTATGGAAAAAATTAATTTTGAAAATATTCCGGCAAGCTTGGATAAGTTGTGAAGTTTCATTTTGTATGTGTGTTTCACTGAACGAAAAAGAATAAATACGTTGGAAAGTGAATCTAGTATACGAGACGTCGGAATACTAGTGTTTTGTAATTTACACGTAGATCTTTGATCCGTGTCACGTTGTTGTGGACTGTGTGTCCTATTCACGTTGTTGTGGACTGTGTGTCCTAATTACGTTGTTGTGGATTGTGTGTCCTAATCACGTTGTGATAAACGTTATTAAAGGTGAATTTTGTTTTCTATGACCACAAGCCCAGACTGGTGCATCGGTTTAGAGCGTTGTGATTGAGCACTCGGACTTCGTGTCCCGTGTTGATGTTGAAGAATTTTAAAGTTAAAGATTTTATGAACGATCGGTAGCTTTTGAGCTTCGACAAGGAAATAATGTACACACAGATAAACTTTGATAACAAAATGATTTTTACATGCATTTATTTGGCAGACGTGCCATGTTACCAGTGAGAAATCATTGCATCATGTGTTGGCCAATGAATTTTGGGGAAATACACCCATGAACTCCGATAACAATTGATTGCTGTGCGATCTGCCAATGCGTGGACAGAAGTTTCCCGTTTATCGTAATGACAATTGAGATGTCATAATTTGTGCGCAATAACCATTGGCTGCTGAGTGATCTACCAATGAGTTACAAAGGTGTTGGACATTGGATTTTTTTCGTTGACAATGATCCATGTAAAAAGCTTGATCAGCTTAAACGAAAAATGAAGTTGATATCTCACGAGATTAGGTTAGAGCCTGAATATTGAAGTGTCATGCATATTTTATATAAAAAAAACCATGACTGTATGGGTATGAGACCCTTTGATATAATACTGTTTATTTTCAAGAATTATATGGCATATGACTTTACTTGTTATTTGATGTTTTGTGTCGTGCATATGGTTATTGTGATAAATCCATACATTGGTATCTCACTCTTGCACATTTTCTTGTTGTTTTCTTTTCCTATATGGAATTGTTATATATATATATATGTATGTATGTATGTATATATATATATATATGTATGTATGTATGAGTTTAGATGGATCCAAACATCCCCCTAGCTCCATCGGGCGAGATGACATCGATTTTTGACAATGCTCATTTTCCAGGAGCGTGGGATATCCACCCGGGATCCCATTTTGCGAGCTATACCGGGCCGATTAGTTCACTTGAAGGAGCTGTAGAGGGCAGACCACAATGGAGGATTCAGACTGTTCAGTCGGTGAGGATTTCACTACCACCTCCTTGGTATTACCTGCATGCTTTGGCGGAGCTAGGACAGTTGCACGAGCATCCACCTCTTGGAGTGCCACTTCCCGGAGTTGTGCCTGACTCACCCCCGGAGGACGATGACGATGACTCTCCTGACCAAGGAGGAGAGGTTCTGGATGTTAGGCATAATTCGTCTTCTGGGAGTGGGGGTGTTCATTCTGGCCTTCCTAATGGCCACTTCTCTAGTTGGACCAGCTTTGTGTCTTCTTTTGTGGGGTAGTTTATCCTTGTCCGGATGGTTCCTGGTCTCTGAGAACCATGGTATTTTGTGATGTGGTTTCGGACCTTTTTCTTTATGATGTTTATATCTCTATTATCTAATACTTTGAAACTATGTACTTATGATGTAACTACTATTCTGATTAGATATGTATGGGTATGTATTTCTGCTGTTAATGTCCTGAGTGTTCTTTTACCTTAAGGGGAAAAAAATTTATCACCATTTTTGGTATACTTATTTAATAAGAAAATATTATTTTCTGAAAGTAACCAACATTTTAAATACGTTTTATTTTCGGCAAATGGGTAACCATGTAATGCCCAAGTTAGGGTGTTACATTAAATATGTTAATGACGTTAAGGGAGGTTGTTCCCCTTGTTCATAAGACTGAATATTAGTAATGAGTGAGGATTTTGCCAACGGCTTAGTCAAGAACCTTAGGGATTGATCTTGAGTGATTAGGGACAATTAATGAAATGAAACTAAAGGACTAATTCCCTTTTAATGTGTAAGACATGAGCATTAATTCAATTTTAACGAAATTGAGGAGTTATGGATTAGAAGAGCCTTAGGATTGAATCCGAGTATGTTCCAAACAAGTGGCAATAGGGTTTGTGACCCTTCTGCCCAGAACAGCAGGGTGTGCATTCGAGCACGCTCGTACTCAACAAGGAGCACGCCCGTGCTCCCATTCAAACCCAGAACTGGACACGCTGCTTAAGCACGCCCGTGCTCAATAGTCAGCACGATCATGCTTAATTGTGAGCTCAGCACGACCGTGCTGAAGGGTGAGCACGCCTGTGCTCACCTGTACAGAATAGAAAACCAGAATGGTGCAGAAGTAGGGGTTTCGCCCCTAAATGCTCTAAAAGACTTAACAAAATATCAATGGAACATGAAAACCAAATACAAGTGATAAGATTGATGTTCCTTGGTAGCCTAGTGGCCAAGGGGGCCTTGATGCTTGATAGTCAAGGTGGTAATCTCTAGTACTTAATGGCGAGAGTGTTAATGATGATGTGGTACCTTGGTAGCCTAGTGGCCAAGAAGACCTTGATGCTTGATGATCAAGGTGGTAATCTCTAGTATAGAACAACTAGAATGTTTAATTAATGAATACGAAAGACAATGATGAATTGGTGGTATTAAAACTTGGGTAGCCTATAGGCCCAAGCGGAGGTGAATATTGTTCTTGTATGTTGTGTTGAGCATGCATTCACACATTGGAGATGTTAGTGGAGGATGTTCAACATAGGGGAGGTTGTCCGTGAGTAAGATGATCTGGCCGTCCGTGGGACCTGGTACCCCTGCGGTGGCGCATCCGTGAGTAAGGTGTGTCAGCTATCCTAGGGGTCCACCCAAGGTTTAGTGGATTGCCCCGGTGTTGGTGCATGTTGGCCAATATGGAAATGTAACGTTGAAATTGACTTCCTGAGATGGATGGATCCAAGTGCATAATGGAGTAGTGGAGTAGAATTTGCATTGCATAGCATACACATTTGTATGATGATATTGTTATGTTATATTGTTGCTTGCTATAACATGATTGTTTGATGTATGCTCGTCTTGCTAACTGCTTCCTTGCCATTATATTCATATTCATGTTTTTTTTACTCCCTATCTCTATGCTTCTTGTTGTGGCATGTATCTTTTATGCAGAGGACAGCGAGCAGCCAGTTGAGGAGTGACTCCGAGGAGCCGCGACTCATTAGTTAGGATTTCCAGTTTTCAGTAGTTGTTTAGTTAGTTGTTTTCAGTTTGTATTCGAGGATGTTTTCCAGATTGGTTATACCATCTCTATAATGTGACATCGGGGTTGGGATTTTCTTTTATGTTATGTTATGTTTTAATTTCCGCATTTTGAGACTTGACACAATGTGTTGTTCTCTACCCGTTGTTTGGTTTTAATAAATAATGTATGTTTTATTTTTAATTATCTTATCTTTTAATGATTTGTATGTATGCAGGGTAGAGGGTGTCACATTTAGTGGTATCAGAGCAGTTCGGCCCTACGTGGTATGAGTCTGTTGTGTGCTCCTGTTTGAATTGTCTATACTTGTTATAGACAATGATGCTATTTGTTAGAAGCCGTAGCTTTTCCTGCTTTAAGTTTCCCGTGTTTAACAAGTTGTCTTGGGCGTTTACAGGAACTTATGGCAGGAAGAGGAGGCAAGAACGACCAGGCTATCGCTGATGCTTTGGCACTTCTTGCCAATGCGATAGGCCAGAACCAGAACGCCAACAACAACGGGGGACCAGCTGAGTTCAAGGGTCTCGACAAGTTCCAGTGGAACAATCTGTCGTCTTTCAAGGGAGCTTACGATCCTGAGGGTGCCCTATTGTTGATGAGGGAGACCGAGAAGATATTTCGAGACATGGGATGTAATGATCAGCAGAAGGTCGTTTTTGGGACTTTCATGTTGACAGAGGAGGCTGAGCACTGGTGGGAGAACTGTTGCCAATGCTTGCAAGCGGAGGGTACTATGATCACATGGGATGTATTCAAGGACACATTTCTCGAGAACTACTTCCCAACAGACATCAAGGACAAGAAGGAGATGAAATTTCTGGCGCTGAAGCAGGGCCACTTGTCGGTAGGAAAGTATGCGGCTAAGTTTGAGGAGTTCACCCGTTACTATACATTGTATCAGTATGTGGTGGACGATCTCTCCAAATACGTAAAGTTTGAGGATGGTCTGCGTCTAGAGATCAAGCAGGCTATCAGCTACCAGGAGATCAGAGTTTTCCCAATTTTAGTGAACAAGTGCAGGATATGTGAAGATGCCTGCAAGTCTGGAGGGTCAGCCTCCAAGGGATCAGACAATCAGAGCAACAAGAGGAATGATCAGGAAAACAAGTGGAAGCCACTTCTCGCTCCAGCTGGCAAGGACTTCAAGCGGGATGACAAGAAGTCTTAGTTTTGTTCAGACAGGTCCAGGAGATGGGATTCTTTCGATTCTAGACCACTTTGTTGCAGCTAGTGTGGATAGAACCACTTCACTACTCAGTGCAAGGAGACGGACATCATCTGCTTAAAGTGTGGCAAGCATGGCCATACCAGCCGGAACTGTGGGGGAGGAAAATCAGAACCACAGAGTGCAAGCAAAGGTCAGAAGCCTCAAGCCAATCGACTGAAGACCACGGGGAGAGTCTTTACTCTCAGTGGAGCCGAGGCCTCCAAATCAGAAGATTTGATCCAAAGTATGTGCCTCATTAATAAAGTTCATTTGACTGTATTGTTTGATTTGGGTGTGACTCACTCGTTTGTGTCATATGAATGTGCTAAGAGTCTTAAGTTGCCTATGACACTTCTTGAGTGTGATTTAGTTGTTGCAACACCCACGAATAAACATGTTCTTCTTATGCATGCAGGAATATTCTTATTACCATATATGGTAGAGACTTTATCGTTGATCTTGTATGCCTACCTCTAAAAGACCTAGATGCTACTCTTAGCATGGACTGGCTATCTTCTAACCACGTCCTTCTTAATTGCTTTGATAAAACCATAGTTTTTGGAACTCCAGTGGAGTTTAGGGATCCTAGCTTTCTCTCTACCAATCAAGTTAAGGCTTCAATGAACGAAGGAGCCCAAGTGTACATGATGCTATCTTCCCTGGAAGTCGAGAGCCCTCTTGATGTCGACAACGTGCATGTTGTTCGAGAATTTCCTGAAGTATTCCCGTGGGATGTTTACAAACTACCCCCAGAAAGAGATGTGGAGTTTGCCATAGACTTAGTGCCTGGCACTGGGCCTATATCCATAGCACCCTATAGAATGTCTCCTCTAGAGCTAGCTAAGTTAAAGAAACAGTTAGAGGATCTGATGCAGAAACGGTTCATCAGGCCTAGCGTATCCCCATGGGGAACGCCAGTGCTGTTGGTGAAGAAGAAGGATGGCAGTATGAGGTTGTGTGTCGACTATCGACAGCTCAACAAAGTGACCGTTAAGAATAGGTATCCCTTCCCTAGGATTGATGATCTTATGGATCAGTTGATCGAGGCTTGTGTTTTCTCGAAGATAGATTTGAGGTTAGGATACCATCAGATTCGGGTTAAGTCCGAGGACATCCCGAAGACAGCGTTTAGGATGCTATATGGTCACTATGAGAATTTAGTTATGCCCTTTGGTGTGACTAATGCTACTGCTGTATTCATGGATTACATGAACAAGACCTTTCACCCTTACTTGGATAAGTTTCTGGTGGTTTTCATAAATGACATCTTAGTGTACTCCAAGACTAAGGAGGAACATGAGGAGCACTTGATGGTTGTTTTGCAAACCCTTAAAGAGAAGTAGTTGTATTCTAAGTTGTCTAAGTGCGAGTTTTGGTTAGAGGAGGTGAGTTTCTTAGGTCACGTGATCTCTAAGGGTGGGATAGCTGTGGACCCGGCTAAAGTAGAGACGGTGCTCCAGCGGGAAGCGCCAAAGTCAGTAACCGAGGTTAGAAGTTTCTTGGGTTTAGCAGGATAGTATGTTAAACTCAATGACTTAGAGATTTTGATATATGACAAATACAACTTAATGTGTATGCAAGTGTTTTTAGTGTCAAATTGTAAAGACAGGTATCAAGCAATACTCAGCACGTTCAGTGAGCAATCAAAGGAGAATATTCAAGGAACAACTTGGAGGAATCAAAGAGCAAATACGAAGATCAAGGAATCATCAAGACAAGAGCTTAAAGAAGAAATTAAATTTAAGTCTTAGATGATCTGTAAGAGATGAAATCTCTTATTCACAAATAGCTCAAATAAAAAGATGCATGAAGAAAATCATTTTTAATAACCTGCATTAAAAGGAACAATTTTTCGTAAATGAAAATGATTTTTGAAATAAGATTTCTAAGCGCCCGTTCAACACTGGGAATAGTAAAAACTGGCGTCCAAGAAAGTGATAAAAGCTGGCGTCCAAGAAAGTGATAGAAACTCACGTCTACTAAAGTGATAGAAGCTCACGTCTACAAAAGTGACAAGCTCATGTCTACTAAAGTGATAGAAGCTCACGTCTACTAAAATCACAGAAGCCCACGTCCACTAAAGTGATACAAGTGCACGTCCACTAAAGTGACACAAGCGCACATCCACTGAAGTGATAAAAGTGCTCGTCCACTAAGGTGACAGAAGCGCTCGCCCACACAAGTCTTTGGACTTGCTAAGATCTTAATAAGAAGCTTCATCCACTGACATGGCATATGGAGCTCGTCTACTAGTTGGAGCACGTCCAATTACTTTGTGTTAGTATTCCCGTCTGCCGACGTGGCAAATGGATGCGGCTAGTTTTTAAGATGGACGCGAATTCTACAAGAACAATCAGAATCTTATTTCAAGAACAAAAATAAGAAAACAGATTCTGTTAATCAGATCCAAATCTGTTTTGATTGATCCCAATTACTATAACTTGTTTTTTATATAAAGAGGGATCGAAGGAACACTTTCTATAGAACGAATAACATATCAAATACAATACACATATAATTTATTGAGCTTACTGAGAATATAGTGCTTCAATACTCAAAGTGCTTCAATTTATTTATCTGACTATTGAGAGCTGGGAATCAACTTTTGTTTTACATTTCGATTGTAAAGAGAGAGGGAGTCTCTATGAGTGATTAGGGTGAGGTATCTCGAGGTGAAGGAGTGCTCCGTGGTGTGAAGGTTTTTCAAGCTACCTGGTAAAGCTTGTGTGTTAGTGTGTGAAATCTCACAGGTGGAGTGGGGACTGGATGTAGGTCACAGTGGAGGTGATTGAACCAGGATAAATCTGTTGTGTGGTATCTCTAAACTCAAACTCCTTACTTTCTGTTTATGTTCAAGAACCTGCAACTTTGATGTTTAAAGTTCAATATAATTTATGTTCTTGATCTGTATAAACTGAATTGAAACCTGAATCTGATTGTAATCAAGATTGTGTTATCTACGTTTAAAACTGAGATTGATCAAAACCTTTCTCGATTACTGAAACTGAACTATTACCGAGTTATTGAATCTGAATCTTTCTGAATTAATTCTGAATCAATCTTTCTTATCCTCATCACCTTCTATTCAAGATTTTGTAAAAACCCTTTCATTGATCTTGTAAAAGATCCTGAGAATACTAATCCGCAACTCTAATTTATAAAGCTTTGTGAAAAAGTTTTAAGAGGGAAATATTTTTTTTTTGAAAACTCAATTCATCCCCTCCTCTTGAGTCGTTGAAGCCCAAACAACAATTGGCATCAGAGCTGAACTCTGAAGTTTGGCTTCATAGCTATAAGAGTATGGCTTCCAATGTCTGTTTAAATGAAGGGGCTTCCCTTGCACGACCTCCTGCCTTCAATGGATCTGAGTATATCTATTGGAAGGAAAGAATGGTAATCTTTCTTGAGGCAGCAGGTATTGACATATAGAATGCAGTAGAAAATGGACCATTTGTTCACTCTACTGTAGATGCTAATGGTGCTCCAAGAAAAAAGCGTAAAACTGAATGGAATGAGGATGATAAGAAAAGAGTTCAATATAATGCACGTGCTAAGAATATTATAACATCTGCTTTAAGCCGTGATGAGTTTTTCAGGGTTTCAAATTGCAAATCAGCAAAGGAGATGTGGGATACATTGCAAGTAACACATGAAGAATCCATTGATGAATCTGAATCTAAGGAGGAAAACTTGTGCTTTAGGGCCAGCAATGACAGTGATTCAGATAGTGAAGTAAGTTCTGATTATCAACCTTCTTATGATGAATTGCAAAATGCTTTTGAAGAACTTCATAAAGAATCCATTAGACTTGCTAGATTGCTAAATAAGTCTAAGAAAACTATCACATGCTTATAGGAGAAAACTTCTGTTTTAAACAAAGAGGTAGATCAATTAAAAACAGAAAATTGTGCTTTAAAAGAAAAACTAGCTACTGTTTTAGATGCACCTATATGCGATAAATGTCCTAAGTTGGAGAAACATATAAATCATTTGAATGGTGATCTATCTAGGGTTACTAGTGATAGAGAAATCTTGAATGCATCTAGCTGTACATTGACTAAAGAGGTTGAAAAAATGAAAAATGACCTAGCAAGATTCACAAATGGTAAAGATAACTTGAATGCATTGTTAGGACAACAAAAATGTGTTTATGATAAGGCTGGAATAGGCTATAAACCTAAGATACATGAGAAATCTTTCAAGAAATTTTTTGCTGCACCTATGACATCAAACACACCATTTGTTAAATGCAATTTCTGTGCTAGAAAAGGTCACAGAGCTTCTACATGTCATTACAGAAAATCTGCTTATAATGAGTCTAAGTATATATGGGTTTCTAAAGGAACTATTGCTGCAACTAACTCAAAAGAACCCAAACAAATTTGGGTACCTAAAGCAAAAACATGATTCTGTTTTGTAGGTGTGTTGGAAATCCAAGAATGTGAAATGGTATCTTGATAGTGACTGTTCCAAGCACATGACTGGAGACAAAAGCAAGTTCATTTCCTTTACGCCTAAGTCGAGTGGTAGTGTTACCTACGGAGACAATAATAAAGGGAGAATACTTGGCATTGACAACATTGGAAGTGACTCAACAACAATCATTGAGGATGTACTATATGTTGAGGGACTGAAACATAATCTGTTAAGTATCAGTCAACTATGTCACAAAGGCTTCAAGGTTGGGAAAGGATTGTGTTATTGATGATCTTGCATATTCAATTGAGAAAACTCTCCTAGAAGAGAAACAGGATAATGAAGAAGATGAAAGCTTAAAGAACGAATCGCTGCAGCAGGAGCAAATAGAACAACAGCCTGACCTGCCTAAGGAATGGAGGACTGTCAGAAATCATCCAATTGATAACATCATTGGTGAAATTACAAAGGGGGTAACTACTAGACAATCTCATAGAAATGTTTGTAATCATATGGCATTTATGTCTCAAGTAGAACCTAAGAACATAGATGATGCTATAATTGATGAACATTGGATGATGGCTATGCAAGATGAGTTAAACCAGTTTGAAAGAAACCAAGTTTGGAAACTAGTGCCTAAACCTAAGAGCTGTCAAGTAATAGTACAAAATGGGTTTTTAGGAATAAACTAGATGAAAATGGTATAATTGCAAGAAACAAGGCTAGACTGGTAGCCAAAGGGTATAACCAAGAAAAAGGCATAGATTATGATGAAACATATGCACCAGTAGCAAGATTAGAAGCTATAAGAATGCTACTTGCTTATGCTTGCATAATGGGATTTAAATTGTATCAAATGGATGTTAAGTGTGCTTTCTTAAATGGATTTATACAAGAAGTATATGTTGGTCAACCACCTGGTTTTGAGAATAATGAATTGCCTAACCATGTTTTAAACTGTCTAAAGCACTATATGGCTTAAAGCAAGCTCCTAGAGCTTGGTATGAAAGGTTAAGTAATTTTCTTATTGAAAAAGGATTTAAAAGAGGTAAAGTTGACACAACTTTGTTCACTAAGAAAAAGGCACACAATATTTTACTTGTACAAATATATGTGGATGATATAATTTTTGGTGCTACCAATGAGCAGTTGTGCAAGGAGTTTACAAGTGTTATGCAGAGTGAGTTTGAAATATCAATGATGGGTGAGCTGAACTTTTTCCTTGGACTGCAAATAAAGCAAACTGAAAATGGAATCTTTGTTAGCCAAACCAAGTACTGCAATGAGTTGATCAAGAAGTTTGGCATGGAAAACGCTAAGGAGATGGCTACTCCAATGAGTACCTCCTGTTATCTGGACAAGGATGAGCAAGGTAAACCTGTTGATGTTTTTAAATTCAGAGGTATGATAGGCTCGCTACTTTATCTTACTACTATTAGGCTAGATATCGTGTTTAGTGTATGCATGTGTGCTAGGTATCAAGCAAATCCAAAAGAATCACACTTAACAGCGGTTAAAAGGATAATTAAGTATCTGTTAGGAACAAAAGACATGGGATTATGGTATCCCAAAGGAGCTACATGTACTTTAATTAACTATTCAAACTCTTATTTTACTGGTTGTAAACTAGACATGAAGATTACTAGTGGAACTTGCCATTTACTAGGAAACTCATTAGTATCATGGTTTATTAAGAAACAATCTAGTGTGACTTTATTCACTGCAGAGGCTGGATATGTTGCAGCTGGTAGCTGTTGTGCACAAGTTTTATGGATGAAACAACAATTAGTTGATTATGGTGTGCAACTAAACCAAGTTCCTATTAGATGTGACGATACGATTGCAATTAACTTAACTTAGAATCCCATAATGCACTCTAGAACTAAACACATAGAAATCAAACATAATTTCATTAGAGACCATATACAAAATAGAGAAATTGAGATTGAATATGTTGATACAACTAAACAACTTGCAGATATTTTTACCAAGCCCTTGAACAAGGAAAACTTCTTTTTCATTAGAAAAAAATTGGGCATAATTGATCAATCCTATATCTAATCTCTAAAGAAACTGATTATATGATTGTATCTTCGTGTAGATATGCTCTGATTCTTGTATGATTTGATTTGGAATATCTATGAATGATAAGAAGAGAGTTTTGGAACATCTATGCGAGTTGGATGCATTCTTTGATTTGCCCATGCACATATCCCTCTATCATGAACAATTTTAAATGCTATGTTTGAATGATTAAGTGCTTACCTTCTCTATTGCTTCGAATGTTTCTTTTCTTTACCTTTTTTATTATTCCAAAAGGGGGAGAAAAAGTATGATATAGAGAAAGGGATAATAACAAATTATACATGAAAAAAGTATGATATAGTGAAAACGAATTATACATGCATATGTTGAGGGGGAGATTAAAAGCTTACATGATCAATGGGGAGTAAATCAAATTCTACTATGATAATATTTTTGAGGGGGGGGGGGGGCTTAAAAGCTTATATGATTAATGGGGAGTAAATCAAATACTGCTATGATAATATATTTTTTTGCTCCGATATACTTCTGCTCTGATTGCTTTGATACCATGATATAAATCTGTCAAAACACTAAGCGTCTGCTACACTTATCCAATAATTTGTTAAAAGGTTTGTCATAATAAAAAAGGGGAGATTGTTAAACTCAATAATTTAGAGATTTTGATATATGACAAATACAACTTAATGTGTATGCAAGTGTTTTTAGTGTCAAATTTTAAAGACAGGTATCAAGCAATACTCAACAAGTTTAGTGAGCAATCAAAGGAGAATATTCAAGGAACAACTTGGAGGAATCAAAGAGCAAAGACAAATATCAAGGAATCATCAAGACAATAGCTTGAAGAAGAAATTAGATTTAAGTCTTAGATGATCCGTAAGAGATGAAATCTCTTATTCACAAATAGCTCAATTAAAAAGATGCATGAAGAAAATCATTTTTAATAACCTGCATTAAAAGGAATAAGTTTTCGTAAATGAAAATGATTTTTGAAATAATATTTCTAAGCGCCCGTCCAACATTGGGAATAGTAAAAACTGACGTCCAAGAAAGTGATAAAAGCTGGCGTCCAAGAAAGTGATAGAAGCTCACGTCTACTAAAGTGATAGAAGCTCACGTCTACTAAAGTGACAGAAGCTCACGTCTACTAAGACGACAGAAGCTCACGTCCACTAAAGTGATACAAGCGCACGTCCGCTAAAGTGACACAAGCGCACGTCCACTGAAGTGATAAAAGTGCTCGTCCACTAAGGTGACAGAAGCGCTCGTCCACACAAGTCTTTGGACTTGCAAAGATCTTAATAAGAAGCTTCGTCCACTGACATTGCATATGGAGATCGTCTACTAGTTAGAGCACGTCCAATTACTTTGTGTTAGTACTCCCGTCTGCTGACGTGGCAAATGGACGCGGCTATTTTTTTTCAAATGGACTCGGCTATTTTTTAAGATGGACGCGGTTATTTTTTTCAAGATAGACTCGGATATTTTTCCAAATAGACTCGGGTATTTTATGGACGCGAATTCTACAAGAATAATCAGAATCTTATTTCAAGAACCAAAATCAGGAAAACAGATTCTGTTAATCAGATCCAAATCTGTTTTGATTGATCCCAACGACTATAACTTGTTTTCTATATAAAGAGGGATCGAAGGAACAGTTTCTACAGAACGAATAACATATCGAATACAATACACATATCATTTATAAAGCTTACTAAGAAAAGAGTGTTTCAATACTCAAAGTGCTTCAATTTGTTTATCTGACTATTGAGAGTTAGGAATCAACTTTTGTTTTGCATTTCGATTGTAAAGAGAAAGGGAGTCTCTATGAGTGATTAGGGTGAGG
Source organism: Sophora flavescens (assembly GCA_030762895.1). Lineage (NCBI taxonomy): Eukaryota > Viridiplantae > Streptophyta > Magnoliopsida > Fabales > Fabaceae > Sophora > Sophora flavescens. The sequence goes on along the minus strand of CM061068.1, from coordinate 95,604,699 downwards.
TATCCCTAAGGTTGAATATTGAGGCTCTTCATAAGAGTGTAGTATCTCGAGGTGAAGGAGTGCTCTGTGGTGTGAAGGTTTTTCAAGCTACCAGGTAAAGCTTGTGTGTTACTGTGTGAAATCCCACAGGTGGAGTGGGGACTAGATGTAGGTCACAGTGGAGGTGATTGAACTAGGATAAATCTGGTTGTGTGGTATCTCTAAACTCAAACTCCTTACTTTTGTTTATGTTCAATAACCTGCAGCTTTTATGTTTAAAGTTCAATATAATTTCTGTTCTTGATCTGTATAAACTGAATTGAAACCTGAATCTGATTGTAATCAAGATTGTGTTATCTACATTTAAAATTGAGATTCATCAAAACCATTATTGATTACTGAAACTGAACTATTACTGAGTTATTGAATCTGAATCTTTATGAATTAATTCTGAATCAATCTTTCTTATCCTCATCACCCTCTATTCAATATTTTGTAAAAACCCTTCATTGATCTTGTACAAGATCTTGAGAGCACTAATTTGCAACTCTGATTTATAAAGCTTTGTGATAAAGTTTTAAGAGGGAAATATTTTTTTTTGAAAACTCAATTCACCCCCCCTCCCCCCTCTTGAGTCGTTGAAGCCAAAACAACATAGTATAGGAGGTTTATAGAAGGCTTTTCTAAGTTAGATTTACCCTTGACCCATCTCACAAAGAAGGGACAGTTGTTTGTGTGGGACTCTAAGTGTGAGGATAATTTTCAAACCCTGAAAGATAGGTTAACATCAGCACCAGTGTTGGTTTTGTCCGATCCTAGTAAACCTTTCATAGTGTGTTGTGATGCATCGAAGCAAGGTTTAGGTGGGGTGTTGATGCAAGACGGTAAGGTAGTAGCTTATGCTTCTAAGCAGTTGAAAATCCACGAGAAGAACTACCCTACCCATGATCTAGAGTTAGGAGCTATAGTATTTGCCTTAAAGATCTGGAGGCATTACCTTTATGGAGCTAAGTTCGAGGTTTTTAGTGATCATAAGAGTTTGAAATATTTGTTTGACCAGAAAGAGCTCAATATGAGACAGCGTAGGTGGATGGAGTTTTTAAAGAATTATGAGTTTGATCTGACCTACTACCCAGGAAAGGCCAATGTAGTGGCGGATGCTTTAAGTAGAAAAACCTTGCATGTCTTCACTTTAATGGTTAGGGAGATGGATCTGATCGAGGAGTTTAGAGACCTAAGTTTAGCTTGAGAAGTTACCCCTAAGAGCATTAGGCTTGGAACCTTGAAGGTTACCAACAGTTTTATGGATCAAGTTAGAGAAGGCCAAAAGTTAGATAAGTTTCTCTTAGACCCGAGGGAGTTGCTTGCTCAAGGTAGAGACCTTAGTTTTAAGGAAGGAAGTGATGGAGTCTTGAGGTTCAAAGATAGAATTTGTATACCAGACGCCCCAGAGCTTAGGAAGTTGATCCTTGAAGAAGGACATAGGAGTGGACTGAGTGTGCACCCAGGTGCCACTAAGATGTACCAGGATTTAAAGAGGATGTTTTGGTGGTTAGGATGAAGAAAGATGTGGCTGAGTTTGTGTATGCTTGTTTAGTGTGCCAAAAGGCTAAGATAGAACACCAGAAGCCATCATGAAAGTTGCAACCTTTGAGTATCCCAGAATTGAAATGAGACAGTATTGCCATAGGTTTTGTGTCTAGACTCCCGAGGACTACAACAGGCTATGAAACGATATGGGTTGTTGTGGATTGATTGACTAAGTCTGCCCATTTCATCCCGATGAACATGGTATACCCTTTTAAAGGTTAACCAGGTTGTATAACAAAGAAATAGTTAGGTTGCATAGTGTACCTTCTAACATAGTGTCAGATAGAGACCCGAGGTTTACCTCTAGGTTTTGGACTAGTTTGCATGAGGCCTTAGATACCAAGCTTAGGCTAAGTTCAGCCTATCACCCATAGACGGGTGGTCAGTCTGAGAGAACCATCCAGTCCTTAGAGGACTTGCTTAGAGCTTGTGTGCTAGAACAGTCAGGTAGCTGGGACAAGTTTTTACCCCTAATAAAGTTCACCTACAACAAAAGCTACCATTCCAGTATCGGGATGGTACCTTATGAAGCTCTTTATGGGAGGAGATGTAGGACAACTTTGTGTTGGAGTGAACCTGGTGATAGTGTTGTGTTAGGACCTGAGATAGTGCAAGAAACCACAGAAAAGGTGAGGATGATTCAGGAAAAGATGAGAATGGCACAGAGTAGGCAGAAAAGCTACCATGACAAAAGGAGGAAGGCACTCGAATTCCAGGAAGGCGATCACGTATTCTTGAGAGTTACACCAACAAATGGGGTCGGTAGAGTGATGAAAGCGAAGAAACTTACTCCCAAATTCATTGGCCCTTACCAAATTCTTAAAAAAGTCGGTGAAGTTGCTTACCGGATTGCATTGCCACCTTTCTTGTCTAAACTTCACAATGTTTTTCATGTGTCACAACTTCGTAAGTACATTCATGACCCAAACCATGTGATAGTCCCCGACATGATTCAGTTGAAAGAGAATTTGACTTTTGAGGTACAACCCCTTAGAGTTGAGGATCGGAGGGTGAAGCAACTGAGAGGCAAGGAGATTCCTTTGGCTAAAGTTTTTTGGAGTGGGGTGACTGAGGAAAGTGCTACATGGGTGCTAGAGAGCAGGATGATGGAGGCATACCCGCATCTCTTCGTTCGAGGTGAGAAGAAATTTCGAGGACGAAATTTTTATAAGGGGGTGGAATTGTAACACCTCATTTTCCGTATAAGTGCTTTTATGTGTGCCTTGTTTGTTAGGAAGGTTTATAGTGGACTAAGTGAGGTTTTTAAGTTAAAAATTCCTTATTGATGCATGAGAACGCCCATGCTCATGTGTCAGCACCCTCGTGCTTAAGGCTGCATACGTTTCATTGACGCTGATGTGAGCACGATCTTGCTCAATAGACGACCGTGCTCAACAGTCAGACATGTTTCGTCGACGCTAAGTTGAGCTCGCCCGTTCTCAACAGTAAGCACGACCGTGCTCGAACACAGTGGCCATAAATAGGAACAGTGCACGAGGGTTTTTGTGTACAGCCCTTATTTTGGTTTCTCTGCCTCCAAAACAGCAGAAACCTCTCTTCATCTTTCTCTCCCTTGAACCCTTCTCAGTTCTAGGAATCCTTGCGGTGTTTTGGAGAGGAACGTGACATTAGTGTCTTATAAGCTAATGGTCTTTCCCTCTTATGTTTCCTTTTCTATTTCATGAATTGGAAACAAATGGGTTAACCCTATTTGTGTTGACCAAGGCTTGGGATCGTTTGTCGAGCTATTCGAGGGAAACGGTTTAGGAGCATCGTCAGTTTAACGGGAATTCTTCATACCAGGTATGGGGAGAATGAATAATACGAGTATGGAGGTTTGGGGGTAGCATAAGACGACGGGTTCCCATAACCCTTTACGCTTGATAACATTTTGTATGTCTATATGCTTATTTGCGATTCGATGTTAAACTGCTTATAATGATGACGTTGGCATGAATCTTATTGATAAATGTTGTTTATTATGAGTATGATGATAAATGAATGCCTTGAATGAATGAATTGTCATGTTTATGAGTTGGTGATGTATTGGTTGTTGATTGTTGTTATGAATGCGTTAAATCTGTCAATGACGTTAAGGGAGGTTGTTCCCCTTATTCATAAAATTGAATATTAGTAATGAGTGAGGATTGTGCCAACGACTTAGTCAAGAACCTTAGGGATTGATCTTGAGTGATTGGGGATAATTAATGAAATGAAACTAAAGGACTAATTCCCCTTTAATGTGTAAGACATGAACATTAATTCAATATTAACGAAACTGATGATTTATGGATTAGAAGAGCCTTAGGATTGAATCTGAGTATGTTCCAAACAAGTGGCAATAGGGTCTGTGACTCTTCTGCCAAGAACAGCAGGGCATGCATTCGAGCACCCCCATGCTTAACAGGGAGCACGCCCGTGCTCCCATTCAAACCTAGAACTGGGCGCGCTGCTTAAGCATGCCCGTGCTCAACAGTCAGCATGACCATGCTTGACTGTGAGCTCAGCACGACCGTGCTGAAGGGTGAGCATGCCCGTGCTTACCTATACAGAACAGAAAACAAGAATGGTGCAGAAGAAGGGGTTTCACCCCAACTGCTCTAAAAGACTTAATAAAATACCAATGGAACATGAATACCAAATACAAGTGATAAAATTATTGTACTTTGGTAGCCTAGTGGCCAAGGGGCCCCTTGATACTTGATGGTCAAGGAGGTAATCTCCAGTGCTTAATGGCTAGAGTGTTAATGATGACATGGGACCTTGGTAGCCTAGTGTCCAAGGAGGCCTTGACGCTTGATGTTCAAGGTGGTAATCTCTAGTACATAACAACTATAGTGTTTAATTAATGAATACGAAAGACAACGTTGAATTAATGGTGTTAAAACTTGGGTAGCCTATGGGCCCAAGTGGAGGTGGAGATTGTGCTTGTATGTTGTGTTGAGCATGCATTCACGCATTGGAGATGTTAGTGGAGGATGTTCAACATAGGCGAGGTTGTCCGTGAGTAAGACGATCTGGCCATTCTTGGGACCTGGTACCCCCGCGGTGGCGCATCCGTGAGTAAGGTGCGTTGTGTTGGAACTAAAGTGATTTGGATTTAATTAATCTCTAAGTTTTGATATTAACAAAATGATTAAATTATCTTGGCAAAGTGTTAGTTGAGATCTAACAAGGTTATCCAGTTTTGCACGATTACTTGAATCTTATATGTTATGGAAACTTTGATGAAGTTACCATATATATATCTGCTTAGTCTTGTGATTCTGCATCCATAAACGAGCTGCTCAAATGTTTGGTAAAGTTATTTACTTATTTATTTATTTGAGTAGATGGGAGTTTAAGTAGATGAGGCATAAATTTTCTAAGTAGACAACTTTAATTTGCCATGTCAGTAGACGAGAGCTGATGAGTGTGATTTCACCTCACATTTCATTGACATTTTGCATGCATTTTCATATAGTTTAGGCATTTCTAATTTTATTTTTGGTTAGTTTTTACCTTGGAACGGGTAAGACGGTTTTGTGGTGTTGTTGTGCAGGAATTGAGGATTAAAATGCTCAAGATTAACCATGATGGAGCTTGCATGAAGATGAAGCTTGAAAAGCAAGAAAATGAGCCAAACAGAGCCCATCACGGCCTAGCCGTGACAACCATCACGACCATGATCGAGTAGAGCTGAAAAGAAAGAATGGAAAAGTCAGAACTGGTCACGGCCAGCCCGTGATGTCCATCACAGCCGTGACATGCCAACTGAACCAGACCCTCACAGACAGAACTGATCGCAGCTAGGCCGTGATGGTGGTCATGGTCGTGACAGACCAACCAGTGAACCAACCTCCAAGGCAGAATCCGTCACGGCCTGGCCGTGATGGCTGTCACGGCCTGGCCGTGATGGCCGTACGATCGTGACACGCAATATATGGATCTTTAGGAACTGATTTGATCTGAATTTGTGATTGCTTGGGATTCAAGTTACCCTAATCTATAAATAGAGAACTTAGGCTCGAAAATAGGGGGGACTTTGAGGGACTTTTGGGCTGCTACCCTTAGGCAAAATTAGGATTTCTCTTTTTATTCTTCTCCTCTCTTAGGTTTTCTTTCATGTTTTTGTTAATCAAGCTTGCTATGATAATGGCAACGCATGAGTAGTAGTTTTATTTCTAGGGATTGGGGCTATCCCCAAGATCTGTTCTATGTTATGAATTGATGTTTTTCCTTTGTTAATTTTGATTTCGGTTTCGATTTAGTTTCTATCGCATGAATTACTTGTGAATCTGGTGCGCACTTATTTACATGTCATAGATACTCTAAGGAGGAACCTAGCGGTGAACTTAGGTATTGGATCTATAGGAATCAAACTTAGGACTTAAATCACGAGAGTTAGAAGCGGTCCTTCGAGGGTTCACGAATTGTCACAAAGTTTAAAGGGTTCAATTTAAATTCAATTACCACGAGAGTAGGGGTTGGTTTAATTGGGCACGGTTTTTATAACCCGAGAGGGAGCATTAACTTATTGAGGATAAATTCACCTTCAAAGCAATTTTGATAATTAATAAGGGGTAGTCAATTTGGTAACATGAACAAATCTTGTTGGTAACCCAATTCCTAGGAATCTCTTTTGATTTGAAAAACCCCTGATTGATTTGCTTTCCTATTTTAATTGATTGCTGATTTTCTAGTTAATTCTTATTTGAAAAATCAAATCTTTTCAAAATCCTTTTTTATATAGTCCAGTTTAATTGGTTTAATAATTAGTTGTTATTTGAGATCACGGTCTCTGTGGGATCGATCTTTTTATTACTTGGCGACGAATCCGGTACACTTGCCGGAATCTACACATCAAGTTTTTGGCGCCGTTGCCGGGGACTATGTTTTCTTGAATCTCAATTTAATTTTTAAATTGATTTTTCTGGACTTTTTCTTTTTAATTATTTCTTTTTTTTAAAAAAATAATTCTTTTTTTCATTTATCTCTTTTTCTTTCTAGAGTATCTATCTCGCTCTTATAGGTGTTATTCTCTTTTATGCAAAGATCCCTAAGTCTTGGAAACCTTATTGAGGTTGATCCCGAAATCGAAAGGACCTTTCATAGACGTAGGAGACTACAAAGAGAAAGGGAGAGGTTGATTCCCATTCCACTCATGGCGAATCTACCGGATACAAAATCACTGAAGGACTACGTAGCCCCAAATGCTAGGGGTTTGCGAACTGGGATTGCTAGGCCAGAAATCGAGGCGGAGAACTACACTATACCGCCTATGCTATTTAGCATGATTAGGCAACATCAATCTCGGAGGACCCGACCGATCATGTGGAGACATTCCTGGAGTTCACCGATGCAATTAGGATTCATGGTGCCCCGATTGATGCTATACGCTTGAGGTTATTCCCCTCCTCTCTGACTGGAAAGACAAAAGCTTGGTTGAAGCAAGTGCCCGCTAATACGTTGTCAACTTGGGACCAACTGGAGCAGGCATTCTTGGAGAAATTGTTCCCTCCATCCAAGACTGCTTACCCATGAACTCAGATCACCGGCTTCTTCCAAAAGGACGGAGAATGCTTATCCGAAGCTTGGGATCGTTACAAAGGATTGCTGGAGTCTTGTCCACATCATGGGCTCGAGAGTTGGTTGTTAGTGCATACCTTCTACAACGGATTAGATTACTCTTCGAAGGTGTCACTTGACTCCTCGGCTAGTGGAGCCTTTATGAATAGACCTCTGACCGAAGCATTCAATATCATTGAAAATGTAGCCACCAACTACCACCAATAGGGTTCGGAAAGAGGTAACAACCCGAAAAAGATTTCGGGGGGTAAGTTTTAAATGAATAGCACTGATCTAATTGTGTCTAAAATTGATTCACTGAATAAACGATTTGATAAGCTTGAAAAGGCTAATGTGAGTTCAATAGGTGCTACTAATGTTGTTTGTGAGATTTGTGGAATGAAGGGACATGACATAATGGAGTGCCCACATGGTATTGCTCCTGGATCCGGTGCTTCTTGGGAACAAGTGAACTCTTGTCACAATTTCTATGACACGAACCTGAAGTTGCCAAACTATGTTCCCCCAAATTCTTACAACCAAGGAAGGAAGAATAACCCTTATATCTCCTATGGGAACTACAATAACATGTTGAACCACAAATTCCAGGATGGCCAAGGTAATAGGAAACCCGTATCGGGGTATCCTCAGGTACAAAAGTCTAAACTTGAGTCTCTTTTGGAAAATTTTGTGCAAACTCAAACAAAGCAAAATGAAGAGTTTAGGCAACAAGGTAGGGCAGTCAATGAGGCAATAAAAGATTTAGCATCTAAGGTAGATAACTTAGCCATCCATAATAAGATGTTAGAAACTCAGATTGCCCAACAAGCTAGTACACATTCTAGAACTAAGGGTATGTTTCCAGGACAACCCAAAGTTAATCCCAATGAGCACTATAATGCTATATACTTAAGGGATGATAAGCTTCGGGTAATTGAAAAGGATGTGGAATGTGAGGAGGACATGAGTGAACATGAAGAGATAGAGCCAAAGTATGTCCCTCCACCACCTTTCCAACCCCCAATACCTTTCCCACAAAGGTTGGTCAAGAAAATACAAGTAGAAAAAGAAACTAAGAGCTTAATTGAGGAGCGTGATGTCGTGATAAAAACTAATATGCCTCCTAAACTAAAAGATCCAGGAAGTTTCTTTGTTGCTTGCTCAATTAGAGAATTAAAAATAGACCAAGCCTTATGTGACTTAGGGGCTAGTACGAGTTTGATGCCGCTTACTATCTTTGAGAGGTTAGGAACCACGGAATTGAGTCCATCCAAGTCCTCTTTACAATTTGCGGATGGATCAACCCCTCTAGGCATACTAGAGAGTGTTCCCATAAAGGTAGGGAAATTTTTCATTCCTACCGATTTCATGGTGTTGGACATGAACGAGAATTCTAAATTCCCTATCATTCTTGGAAGGCCATTCTTGGCCACAGCTGGAGCGATAATAGATGTAAAAAATGGTAAGCTCTCCTTGAACGTAGAGGAAGGTAGGGTGGATTTTGATTTGACTAACTCATATAACAACCCTCCTTTTGAGAGTTATGTGTGCAGGATAGAGATAATGCCCCCAAAGGTGAAGGAAGAGCTTAACATGGAAGCAACTCCCAAACTTTGCATGACAAATGATGCACCAAATAAAGATGAACCAGGAGTTGCTCAACATATGGAGTTAAAACTTCCCCCGGAAGGAAGTAAGGCCATGAAACTCAGAGTGAAAAGAGCAAAGCGAAAGTGCAATTGGCCATACGAACAAAATAGGCTCTTTGAAGGACTTCCATGGAAGAGAGGTGTTCTTGTACATCCAAGCCCAGTTGATCCCGGTTGATCCAAGGGAGTATGGTCAAGCTTAAGACCGTAAATAAGCGTTTCTTGGGAGACAAACCAAGTTTTCTTTCCCTTTTCAATTTGTTTTTGAATTTTGTCTTTGAATAATTTGAGAAGATTAAGAGAAGAAATATCACTAATTGATGGTTTTGCCAAGTATTTGCAGGTTATGAAGGCAGGAAGAGCAAAAAGGCATGGAAAAATAAAGTCAGAATTGATCATGCCCAGGCCGTGACGGGGATCACGAGCGTGATTAGCCAATAGCTGAAGATCAGAAAGGAACACGGCCCAGTCGTGACAGCCTTCACGAGTGTGATGAGGAGGACCCAGAAGATCAGAATGTATCATGACCTAGTCGTGATGGAATTCACGGCCGTGAGAGGCCAGCTCCTATAGACCCGAACTGATCACGGCCCGCCCGTGATGAACGTCATGGCCGTGACACATCTTCCAGCAACTCTTTGACTGTCATTTGAGCCAACACCCTTCACCACCTCGGTGAGTTGTTCCATTTTTCTCCTCTCTCCGACTTGATTATTTACATTGGGGACAATGTAAGTTTTTAAGCTTGGTGTAGGAGTATTTTTGCATTTTTCATGTTGCATTCATATAGGCATAGTTTTGCAAGATCACATGATTAGATTGCCCTTTGCTTAGAGTATGCATCCAATTGTGAGAACTTAGTTCCAAATGAATTGAGACAGTGAATTTTTGAACCCAATTTTTGTATTCTTGTGATAAGGCTAAAAATAAAAATGCTTGAGATGATCTTTTGATAGTTGATAATTAGCATGTGGTTCCTTAGATTTGTGTTTCTCATTAATTTTAAACTACTAAATGTGAGATTTTTGAGCCTAAAAGGGGTACTCACTAAATCTACTAAATCTACCCCATTCTTTGTGATTGAGTATTTTATTCCTCTTGAATTGTATTCTCTAGAATCTGACTTGAAACAGTTTTGAAACTTAAAAATTTTTTGAAAACATATTTGAAAATGACTGAGGCACTAGGTATTTTTCTGGCCTTCTGAGCTTTTATTGATTAAATGCTACCCCTTAGTTGCCCAATTTTGAGCCTAAAAGAATAAAATACTTTTCTTGGTACCTTTATTTATTTTGATAAATAATGTTTGGTATGACACCTTTTAAAGTATTGCAAAAAGGTAGTTTGAAAAATAAAATTGTGGGAGAAAATTAGAAAAATATTTCTCTTGAATTGAAAATCCCCCTTCTCCAAATAAATAAAATACAATAAACAAAAAAAATGGAGAAGGGGATGATAAAAAGAAAGAAAGAAATAAAATAAAATAGAAAAAAAGGAAGAAGAAAGAAAGGTGAAAAAGTGAACTAAAGCCCAAAAAGGTATTTTAGAGGTTGTCATGCTTTGCATTTTTGATATTTTGTTTAGCCTTCTTGAAATTTCCTTTTCTTGATTTCCCCACCTAACGATTAATCCCATGGCCTCATTACAATCAAAGTAAAAGACCTCTTGATTCTTATGTGTTTTCATTAATAAAGTAGAGATTTGGTTAACAGTCAAGCTTATGGTAGAGTACATTCCTTGAGGAAATTGAGCGAATTGTCATATGCCCTTAAACACTTGAGTGAGGTGAGAAGAGTGCCCGAATTAGTGAGAGGCATGAATCTAGAGAACCTAAGCTTCTAATTGGACTTAAAATCAATTGTCTCTTGGTTACTTATTTGGATATGCTTGTTACTTGAATTAGTCACTCGGGTTCTTGGTTCACTATCCATGCTCTGATTGTTTATCTTGACTAGCCTTAGTGATTGCTTGAGGACAAGCAAAGTCTTAAGCTTGGGGTAGTTTGATGAGTGTGATTTCACCTCATATTTCATTGACATTTTGCATGCATTTTCATATAGTTTAGGCATTTCTAATTTTATTTTTGGTTAGTTTTTACCTTGGAACGGGTAAGATAGTTTTGTGGTGTTGTTGTGAAAGAATTGAGGATTAAAATGCTCAAGATTAACTATGATGGAGGTTGCATGAAGATGGAGCTTGAAAAGCAAGAAAATGAGCCAAACAGAGCCCATCACGGCCATGATCGAGTAGAGCTAAAAGGAAAGAATAGAAAAGTCAGAATTGGTCACGGCCAGCCCATGATGTCCATCACGACCGTGGCATGCCAGCTGAACCAGACCCTCACAGGCAAAACTGATCACGGCTAGGCCATGATGGTGGTCATGGCCGTGACAGACCAACTAGTGAAGCAACCTCCATGGCAGAATCCGTCACGGCTTGACCGTGATGGCCATCACGGCCGTGACGCGCAATATATGGATCTTTAGAAACTGATTTGATCTGAATTTGTGATTGCTTGGGATTCAAGTTACCCTAATCTATAAATAGAGCACTTAGGCTCGAAAATAGGGGGACTTTGAGGGACTTTTGGGCTGCTACCCTTTGGCAAAATTAGGATTTCTCTTCTTCTTCTTCTTCTTCTTCTTCTTCTCCTCTCTTAGGTTTTCTTTCATGTTTTTGTTAATCAAGCTTTCTATGATAATGACAATGCTTGAGTAGTAGTTTTATTTCTAGGGATTGGGGCTATGCCCAAGATCTGTTCTATGTTATGAATTGATGTTTTCCCTTTGTTAATTTCGATTTCGGTTTCGATTTGGTTTCTATCGCATGGATTACTTGTGAATCTGGTGCGCACTTATTTGCATGTCATAGATACTCTAAGGAGGAACCTAGCGGTGAACTTAGGTACTGGATCTATAGAATCAAACTTAGGACTTAAATCACGAGAGTTAGAAGCGGTCATTCGAGGGTTCACGAATTGTCACAAAGCTTAAAGGGTTCAATTTAAATTCAATTACCACGAGAGTAGGGGTTGGTTTAATTGGGCACGATTTTTGTAACCCGAGAGGGAGTATTAACTTATTGAGGATAAATTCGCCTTCAAAGCAATTTTTATAATTAACAAAAGGTAGTCAATTTGGTAACATGAACAAATCTTGTTGGTAACCCAATTCCTAGGAATCTCTTTTGATTTGAAAACCCCCTAATTGATTTGCTTTCCTATTTTAATTGATTGCTGATTTTCTAGTTAATTCTTATTTGAAAAATCAAATCTTTTCAAAATCATTTTTTATATAGTCCAGTTTAATTGGTTTAATAATTAGTTGTTATTTGAGATCACGGTCTCTGTAGGATCGATCTTTTTATTACTTGGCGACGAATCCGGTACACTTCCTGGAATCCACACATCAAGAGATTTAATAGAATTAAGTAGACGGAGAAATAAAATAACGAGTAGATGAGAATTTTTCTCATTAGTAGACGAGCTCTAATTGCCACGTCACTAGACGGAGATCAAGATAACTCACTAAGATATAGCAAGTCCAAAACTTGATAGACGAGAGGATATGCCACGTCAGTGGACGAGCTAAATGAAAGAGTAAATAGGCTTAGTCTCACATATAGCTGAGTAGACGGAGATTTTTAGTAGACGAGTTTTTATCTCCAATATGTTCTTCTAAGGAGAATAAATGCAATCCGATCCACTTGAATTTATTTCAAATGATTGATATTTATTCAGTTAGAATATTTGTTCTTCTCATTTGTGTTATCTGTTTAATGCTTTATTTCCTTGTGAGAAAAACATAGTACCATCAAGAAAATGCGAAAAGCAACATAGTAGAATGGGAAATGGAAAATGCTCTGTACCCTGTCACCTTTATCGTTGTAATAGCTGGAATTTACACAAAGGAGGAAAGACAGTTTTTCAAGTTGCATTTGCTCAGAGGTGTGTCCTTCCATATTGTGCAAAAGAAATAACCAAGAGTACATTTCACATTGGCCACGATCAAGCTATCAGACACAATGGATATTATGCATTTAATTCTATCTCTAAACGGGAATGTTCAAAACAACCGTTGAAGTTTTTCAAGAGCAAAAGAAGGTCACTATAAATAAAAGACCTCAATCTCTGAATAAAAATATAGACAGATAGACAAAAACCTTTGCTAGCCAAACTTTTGTTAATCCAATTTTTTTCGAGAACAAGCTCTTATACTTTCATTCTTTCAAAAAGCAAAAGTCTGTAATCTTTAGTTTGAATATTGTGAAAATATTCAACAGATCTTAAACTTTCATATCCTCACACATAGTGAGTTAAGAAGATCATAAGTTAAATCTCTTTGTTAGAGTTAGAGCCTGAAGAGGCTTGGTAAGAAAGGAATACTTGTAGCTTGGAGAGGTGTTGAATACTTGGTTGTAATCTATTTGGGGAAATAGTGGATAAAACCTTCAAGTCGAAGGGACTGGACGTAGCTCTTGGTTGGAAGAGAGTGAACCAGGATAAAATCTCATGTGTGAATCTTCTATCCCTAAACTCTTACAGCTTCTATCCCCCTTCTTGTGTTTGCCTATGTCAGCTTCAATTGGTACCAGAGCTCAGCCTCGAAAGGGTTGAGCATCTAACAAGTGCTGAGGGAGTACGATCCAACAACCATGGATACAGAAGGACAAGCTATCAACAGACCTCCTCTCTTTGATTGAACTGACTATGACTACTGGAAGAAGAGTATGATGGCCTTTTTGGATGCAAAAAATGTTTATATTTGGGAACTGATTGAAACTGGCTACACAACCAAGAAATGAAGCTGGAGCTGCTATTCCTAGAGCTCAATGGACTCCTCAGCAGAAAAATTAACATCAACTAAATCTTAAAGCAAAACATTATTTGATGTGTGCTATCACCAGATTTGAACATGACAATGTTCACAGCTGCAACACTGCAAAAGAAATCTGGGATACTCCTGCCCTAGCTCCTGAGGGTTCATCACGAGTGAAGGAATAAAAAATAAGCATGTTGGTTCACCAGTATAAACTGTTTAAAATGGCTGATGATGAAACTATAGATCAGATGTTTGAAAGATTTCAGACTATCACCAATAGTCTCAGATCACTTGGAAAAACTTAAGAAAATAGAGACCATGTAAGAAAGATTCTGAGAAGTCTCTCAAAGCAATAGAGACCCAAGGGGACTGCTATTCAAGAAGCCAAAAATCTGAACACTCTTTCTCTAGAAGAGCTTCTGGGACCACTCAAGGTTCATGCACTTGAACTAAATGAAGAAGAAAATTCCATAAAAGGAAAATCTATTTCCCTAAAGGCAAAGAAGGCAAGTTCATCAGAAGTCCTTAAAGCTGTTGAGTCATCTGATGAATCTGGACCTTCTGATAGTGATGAAGGGTTAGATGAGGATGAACTATCTTTCATCTCCAGAAAGATTCAACATATGTGGAGAAAGAAATATGGTTTCGGAAGGAAGCAGTTCATCAAGAAATTTTCCAAGGAGAAGTCAGACTCCAAAGAAAAAGGTCCACCCTTGTGCTTTGAATGCAAAAAACCTGGACATTTCAAAGCTGATTGCCCTAAGCTGAAGGACAAAAAGAAATTCTTCAAAATGAAGAAAGGCTTAATGGCTACATGGGAGGATCTTGATTTGTCTTCCTCAGATGAAGAAGATGAAGCTGAGGAAGAAGCAAACATTTGTCTCATGGTTGACACATCATCAGAAAGTGAATACACTAATGCTAAGGTAATGGACTCTGACCCGTTCACTCTTCCAAATGCTTTTGATGAATTGTTGCATGAGTCGCCCATACTATCTAGAGAGTATAGGAGCCTCAAGAAGAAATTTTTTAAAATATCTAGAGAATATGATAAGGTCTGCATTGAAAAACAAAACCTTAAAGATGAAAATGACACACTGAAATCTGTGAATGTTAGTCTAGCTGACAAAATGGAGTGTGAGCCTGATGCCTCTTGTGAAGTTGCAAAATTGAAACAAGATGTGACATATTTGACAGACACTCTGTCAAAGCTTGTAGGAGGCTCAGATAAGTTTAATCTCATTTTAAGGTACTCTAGATCGCCACATGATAAATCTGGCATTGGTACAAAGAGAAGCATGAAGCATCTCATCAAAAGTTAACACCATATACATAGCATAGAGCTTCAAAAGCTCAAGCTAAACATGCTAAAACTAAGTCTGGCCCATCCAACAGCTTTTACAAAGTGTGTGGAAAGAATGGGCTTACTACATCTAGATGCATACATAAAAAGCATGCAAAGCATACTCGTCCAGTGACCACTAACAAGAAAGGACCTAAAGATAAGATAATACCTGTTGCAGATTCGCTTAACACTAGGAAAGAAACAAACATCTTGGTACTTGGACAGTTGGTGATCACGACACATGACAGGATAAAAGTGTATGTTCTAAGACCTTAGACCCAAAGATGGTGGCTGGGTTACCTTTGGAGGAAACCAAAAAGGGAAGATCATTGGTATAGGTAAAATTGGTAAACATCATTTTCCTTCCATTGATAATGTTCTTTTGGTAAATGGTTTAAAGTATAATCTATTGAGCATAAGTCAATTATGTGACAGTGGATATGTTGTTTCTTTTGATAAGAACATGTGTAATGTCAAAAAGAATGATGGATCACTTTTATTCACTACTAAGAGGCAAAACAATCTGTATAAGATTGACTTGGAGGACCTCTCAAATCAAAGTGTCTCATGTCTATTGTCCATTGAAGATGAGCGGTGGATTTGGCACAAAAGGCTAGGTCATGCAAGCCTGAGATTAATCTCAAAGCTAAAAACCATAACCTCTTGAGAGGGCTACCAAACCTTAAGTACAAATTTGATGCTCTCTGTGATGCATGTCAAAAGGGAAAACAAGTCAAATGTTCTTTTGAATCTAAGAATATTGTTAGTACCAATAGACCACTAGAATTGCTACACCTTGATCTCTTTGGTCTAACAAGGATTGCTTCTGTCAGTGGTAAGAAATATGGTCTAGTCATTGTAGACGACTACACTAGATGGACATGGGTTATCTTCCTACCTCACAAGGATAAGTCTTTCAAGGTCTTTTCTATATTCTGCAAACGTGTACAGAATGAAAAGACATGTGTATCACTTCAATCAGAAGTGACCATGGGGGAGAGTTTGAAAATGAGTTATTTCATAAGTTCTGTGAAGAAAGTGGTATTCTTCACAACTTCTCAATACCTAGAACACCACAGCAAAATGGTGTGGTAGAGAGAAAGAACATATCTCTTCAAGAGATGGCTAGAACTATGTTTAATAACAACTTTGTCCCTAGATACTTCTGGGTTGAAGCTGTTAATACTGCCTGTTACATTCAGAACAGAATATACATTAGACCTATCTTGAGAAAGACTCCTTATTAATTGTGGAAGGGACAAAAACCCAACATTTCACATTTTCATCATTTTGGTTGTAAATGTTATGTATTAAATACTAAAGATCAACCAAGTAAGTTTGATGCAAAAGTAGATAAGGAAATACTGTTAGGATATTATGAAACTTTCGAAGGCTTTAGAGTTTATAATTCTAGAACTCTAGTAGTAGAAGAATGTATTCATGTCAAGTTTGATGACAAGCAGCCTGATATGAAATTATCAGAGCTAGATGAAGCTTTTGCAGATCTTGATCTAAATATCTCGGGAGATACAACAGGGGTAAAAGCTGATGATCAAGTGGAAGAGTCATCTCAACAACCAGAAACCTCCAATTCTCAACAGGATACTATTCAGAGATCTTGGTACTTCAAAAATTATCATCCACAAGACCAAATCATTGGAAACCCCAATGATAGGCTAAGAACCAAATCAACTTTCAGAGAGCAGGAAGATTCTGCACTTGTCTCTGAGTTGGAACCAAAGACAGTAGACGAGGCTCTGCTAGACGATGGCTGGATTCTAGCTATGCAGGAAGAACTGAATCAGTTTGAGAGAAGTAATGTTTGGACTCTGGTACCCTTGCCCAAGGACAAGTTAGTGATTGGAACAAAGTGGATTTACAGAAACAAACTTGATGAAAATGGTAAGATGGTAAGAAACAAGGCAAGACTTGTAGCTCAAGGTCATTCTCAGGAAGAAGGTATAGATTATACCGAGACCTTTGCACCAGTTTCTAGATTAGAAACAATTAGGATTTTACTTTCATTTACTGCACATCGTAGCATTATGCTTTTTCAAATGGATGTTAAGAGTGCTTTTCTAAATGGCTTTATTAATGAAAAAGTATATATAATGCAACCACTGGGTTTTGGGATTGAAACCTAACCTGAACATATATATAAGCTTAAGAAAGCTTTATACGGCCTTAAACAAGCCCCTAGAGCTTGGTATGACAGGCTAAGTTCATTTCTAATGGAAAATTGGTTTAATAGAGGAAATATTTATACAACCTTGTTTAGAAAGTCCATTAAATCTAATTTCATAATTGTGCAAACATATGTTGATGATATTATATTTGGTGCTACTAATGAATCTTTGTGCAAAGAGTTTTCTGAGTTAATGCAGAAAGAGTTTGAAATGAGCATGATGGGAGAACTCAAATTCTTCCTTGGACTTCAAGTTAAACAAACTATGGACGAGGTGTACATCCATCAAACAAAGTATACAAAGGAACTTTTAAAGAAGTTCAAGATGGTTGATTGCAAGCTAATGAATACCCCAATGCACCCCACGTCTATACTGAACAAAGATGATAAAGAGAAAAAGGTAGACCAAAAGGTATATAGAGGTATGATAGGATCTCTTTTATATTTTACTGTGTCTAGGCCTGATATTTTGTTCAGTGTTTGTTTATGTGCTCGTTTTTAATATGATCCTAGAGAATCTCACTTATCAGCAGTTAAGAGAATATTTAGATATTTGAAAGGTACTACTAATCTGGGTTTGTGTTGAAGATTACAGATTAGTTGGTTTCTGTGATGTTGACTATGCTGAAGATAGAATTGAAAGAAAGAGTACCAGTGGAGGATGTCACTTCATTGGAGCTAATCTTGTCTCATGGTCAAGCAAAAGACAAAGTACCATTGCCTGATCAACTACTGAAGTTGAGTATATTTCAACTGCATGTTACTGCTCACAACTTCTATGGATCAAACATCAATTAGAGGAATACAATGTGTTTGCAAGTAGTATTCCACTTATGTGTGATAATACTGCTGCAATAAATTTATCTAAGAATCCAATATTGCATTCTAGAGCTAAGCACATAGAGATTAAACATCATTTTATAAGAGATTATGTACAAAAAGGTGTGTTTGATATTCAATTTGTAGATACTGACCATCAATGGGCAGATATCTTTACTAAACCTCTTGCTGAGGACATATTTATTTTTATTAGAAAGCATCTTAATATGTTATGTGTGGATTGATTTATACGTCCAGGCTTGTGAATGTTGTTTTTTTTAAATGCGCGTCTATTGAATTTTTCGTCTAATGCATGTTGAAAATTTTGCGTCTATTGCATAACGCGTCCATTGCATGTATATGCGCGTCTATTGATATTTGCGTCTATGCCTGCTTGCATTTTGCTTGAACCCGTCTATGCATATATTTATTAAATGCATTTATTTTGTCTTTGGACATTTTTAACTAGCATATTCTCTTTGTTGAGTCGGTATTTCCATCTATCCCATCAAAACCTTTTTACATTTTCAAAATACCAACGCCGTAATACTCATTATGTCATGTCCTATCAAATTTATTTCCTTTGGAATTATTTTCAAAAAGAAAAACGTTTGAAATTTCAGAAACCTTTTTAAAGCAACCTCTTCCTTCTGAGAAAACTTTTCACTATCTTGAACTCTCGAACTCTCTGTTTCATTTGCTTCTGAACCCTAACCTTCAAACCTTTAACAATGACTTCCTATTCAACACCCGTTGCTTCCTATGTAACTGATACTCTAAATATTGTGGTTGAACATCACTTCAACTTTGAGATTTTGAAAGACTACAATTTGGATATGAGTAAGTACATCAATGCTGCTGGTTGGGATGACATGTTTTTGGAAAAGGTCTCCATCTACCCCAACCTTATCAGAAGTTTTTGGAGAAGGCCAACCATTACAGACACTGAAATTATTGCTTTTGTACTGGGCACAAAGGTGGTTGTCTCTGAGAAGACAATCTCCGATGCTATTGCATGTGCCCAAGAGGGTTTGGTCATCACTGATACATGGGAAAGTGATTTGGGTGGTTCTGAAACCATCGCTGTGATGTTAATGAGATCAGACAAAGCGAGAAACCACTCATGGAAGTCTGCTGGGATGAAGGATGAAATCAGAATCCTCTATTAGATTCTGAACAAGGCTGTCCTGCACAAAACTAGTTCAAAGGACAACATCTCTACTCTTCATAAGTTCTGTCTTTGCAATCTCATTCTGGAAACCAAAATTAATTTGCCATGGATTATGTTCAATAGATTCAAGGATGATGTGGTTCACAGGAACAATCTCTTTGCTATTCCCTTCACCCACCTGCTATCAAAGATCTTCAGGAATCAAAGTGTCTATGATGTTCTTGTTGCTATGTCTGAAGAAGAACAGAACATAATTCTCACCGAGAAAGGGGTGTCAGCTGCTGACTTTGGGAAAAGCAATCTTGGTGGCATGCATCTGAGTACATACATGCAAATCTCAATGGCAAAGACTGAAGAGGCATTGAAGATCAAAGCTGAGCAAATTGAGACCAACAATGCTGAAACTCTTGGTCTCAAGAGAGCTGTTAGGCAGAAGACCACTGCCCAAAGAAAATTTGCTGCAGGAAGACTTGCCCCCAAGAGGCCTGCTGCTGGCATTGTTACAAGGGAATTTGCTGCCCCTGCTCATAAAAGACAAAAGGAAAATCACCCTCTCACATAATGAAGATGATGATAAAGATGATAGTGTTCCTATTGGAGCAGTTCTTAAGAAACAGTGGACTGAAACCTCTACTGCTGCTGCTGATGTTACTCAAACAAGAAGCCAACCTGCCAGAAAAGCCAAAGCAGTTACTACATCTGAGGTAATCATCCCTGCTAATGACCCTGTACAATTAGTAGTTGATGCATTAGTCTCTAGCCTAGAAAATAGAAATGATATTGTTGCTGCCGATGATGCTTCTGTTAATGAGTTTGTTGTTGTTTCTACTCATGTTGTGCCTATTATTTCACAACCTTCCCTGATGATGTATATATCCCATCTTTGCCATCACCACATCCATCACAACCTCACCCACATATTCACCAGCTCACTCACCAATCCATTCCTCACCAGACCAACCACAAATAGCCTCACCTCCAAGACCAACATTCCAACCTATCATCCCTGCTGATGACCCCTGGTTCAATCCACCAGATAATGGTATTAGCCCTGGTGCACCTCTTCCAAAGAAAAGAAAAATCAGATTTCCCTATACTGACCCATCTGTTCTGTACGAGGGTAAGGCTGAAAACTAGGCCAAGGTTAAGAGGGATTGGAAAATTCTATTCCATAAGCATGAACCTGAACCTGCTTCAACTAGGCCTTTCCATCCCCCACCTGTATACCAATATGAACCAAAACCTATCATCACCCCATACCATAAATACCATCCTGACATAAACATTGGTAGACCCCTTTCCAAAATGTACAATTACCTTGGACCACTCATCACTCACCTACCTCAAAAGAGATTCCCTCCAAGAAAAATTTACCCCAACTTGGTCAGATATCCACCCTTCAAGCCTTTCACTGAAGGAGTTGAGAGACACATCATCTCTGAGTGGCACACAAACCTTGCCAAGATGAACCTCACTGATGACATTTACAAAAGATCCAGATCCTTCAGGCATGTCCCCATCATTATGGACAAGAGCACCAAATGGCAGACCTTCAGGCACCCTAGTATTTATGACAAAGCTGCTGATTTTGTTGATCTTCTTATATATCAAATGCTGAAATGGGAGTTTGAGAACTTTAGGATTGTTAGAGCTGCAAACTTTGTCCCTCCAAATTGGTTAAGGCATTCTTAGGAGAAAACCAAAATTGGAATCAAGTCTTACATGCTATGTCCAAGATTGCCCATGATTGACCTTAACAAGGATAAGGACAAGAAGAAGCAAAGATTCAAAGGAAAGAAGCCAGAGAATGAATCAATAATGCTGGATCTTGATTCTGAACCCTTTGATCACACTTTGCTGGAGTATTGGGAATCTCTTCCAATTGAACAAGTTTCTGAAACCGAGCCTGCTGCTGACATCTGGAGATCTCACATCATTCACTGCACTAGAGAGACATCTACTTCAAGTCTGACTCAAGAATAGAAAAGAGTCATTCCCAAAGTCAGAGGCAAATGTGGCCTTTCCAAATGCAGATTCATCATAACCAAGGACATTTTGGGCCTTCCTGTTACCAACCTACATCTTGAAAATGAAGACACTGTTCATTGGGCAAAAGAGATACCAGAACCAGTGCTGCAATATGCTACTTCACCTCCTCCATCACCATCTTCAGAGCACACAAATGAGGAAATTATTGTTGAGGACATGGAAGTTGAAGAAGTTCAGTCTATTCCTCAAGTGGAAGTGGTTCAACCTGTTGCTGAGGTTGAAGAAGTTGAAGAAGTTGATGAGTCTATTCCCGGAGCACTTCTGAGAAGCATTCATCTCAACCATTGGCTCTCACAGTCATTCACCCTCAAGACCAACCTCGACAGTCTAGAGCCTTAAGAACCTTCCAAGCTCAAGAGAATATCCAAGACTCTACTGAAAGCTCAAGACCACCTGCCTTGCCACAGAATCTTGAAGAGGTACTTGGCAAAATTGTTGCTGACAGAGTTGGCAAATTGGTTGATGAAAAAGTTGAAAAGATGACTGTGGAAATCAAAAAGGATGTTCACCAAAAAGTTCAAACATCAATGACCCTAACCTTTGAATTTGTCAACAAAATGTTGGAATTCCTGATGGATTTCAAGAAAACCCAAAATCAGATCCCCTCACCTCCACCACCTCCACCACCCTATTCTTAACCTTTCTTTCTTTACTGACAATGATGGTCCACTCCTTTACCTTTTTGCCTGATGACAAAAAAGGGGGAGAAAGTAGAGAGAATTAAATTTAATATGAAAAGTCAGTTTTTGAAAAAGTATACACTTGTCTGCATATGCATGTCTCTTTCGTTTGTGCTTTGACATACTATATCTATTTTGAATGCTCTAATACTGTTTACTATGATTTGTTTAATGCTCTGATATATCCTAAGTCTACATGCTCTAACACTGTTTGATATGATATATTTTATTTGCGCTGAAACTTATCTATAAGTTTGATAAAGACTATAAAGCTCCGATTCTATCTCAACTGATAAGTAGTAGCACTGAACTAATAAGCTATTTACATGTGCTGCTGAACTTCTGTCATATGCCTTTCCTGTTAAAAGTTTGAATGCATTGTCTTAGGGCGAGCTTTGTAAGCTCTCTTAGACTTTTCTACTCAAATTTAATTAGTTTTTATCATCATCGAAAAGGGGGAGATTGTTGGAACCAAAGTGATTTGGATTTAATTAATCTCTAAGTTTTAATGTTAACAAAATGATTAAATTTGCTTGGCAAAGTGTTAGTTGAGATCTAACAAGGTTATCCAGTTTTGCAAGATTACTTGAATTTTATAAGTTATGGAAACTTTGATGAAGTTACCATATATATATCAGCTTGGATTTGATCTTGTGATTCTGCGTCCATAAACGAGCTGCTCAAATGTTTGGTAAAGTTATTTGCTTATTTATTTATTTGAGTAGACGGGAGTTTAAGTAAACGAGGCATAAATTTTCTAAGTAGACAACTTTAATTTGCCACCTCAGTAGACGAGAGCTTTAATAGAATTGAGTAGACGGAGAAATAAAATAACGAGTAGACGAGAATTTTTCTCATTAGTAGACGAGCTCTAATTGCCACGTCATTAGACGGAGATTAAGATAACTCACTGAGATATAGCAAGTCCAAAGACTTGATAGACGAGATGATATGCCACGTCGGTGGACGAGCTAAATGAAAGAGTAAATAGGCTTAGTCTCACATATAACTGAGTAGACGGAGATTTTTAGTAGACGAGTTTTTATCTCCAATATGTTCTTATAAGGAGAATAAATGCAATCCGGTCCACTTGAATTTATTTCAAATGATTGATATTTATTCCAATAGAATATTTGTTCTTCTCATTTGTGTTATCTGTTTAATGCTTTATTTCCTTGTGAGAAAAACATAGTACCATCAAGGAAATGCAAAAAGCAACATAGTAGAATGGGAAATGGAAAATGCTCTGTACCCTGTCACCTTTATCGTTGTAATAGCTGGAATTTACACAAAGGAGGAAAGACAGTTTTTCAAGTTGCATTTGCTCAGAGGTGTGTCCTTCCATATCGTGCAAAAGTGATAACCAAGAGTACATTTCACATTGGCCACGATCAAGCTATCAGTCACAACGGATATTATGCATTTAATGCTATCTCTAAACGGGAATATTCAAAACAACCATTGAAGTTTTTCAAGCGCAGAAGAAGGTCACTATAAATAGGAGACCTCAATCTCTGAAGAAAAATATAGACAGATAAACAAAAACCTTTGCTAGCCAAACTTTTGTTAATCTAATTTTTTGTGAGAACAAGATCTTATACTTTCATTCTTTCAAAATGCAAAAGTATGTAATGTTTAGTTTGATTATTATGAAAATATTCAACAGATCTTAAAATTTCATATCCTCACACATAGTGAGTTAAGAAGATCATAAGTTAAATCTCTTTGTTAGAGTTAGAGCCTGAAGAGGCTTGGTAAGAAAGGCATACTTGTAGCTTGGAGAGGTGTTGAATACTTGGTTGTAATCTATTTGGAGAAATAGTGGATAAAAGCTTCAAGTTGAAAGGACTGGACGTAGCTCTTGGTTGGAAGAGAGTGAACCAGGATAAAATATCGTGTGTGAATCTTCTATCCTTAAACTCCTACAGCTTTAATTGTTTATACTGACTGTGGGGATTTGATATTGCTTTTGTTAAGTTTCTAAAAGATCATTTTCTGTGTGCTTGATTCTGTATTAAATTTCTTGTGTGAGAAAATAGTTTTGAAAAATGTTGTTTTCGAAAATTATTAACAAACACACTACAAAAAAAAGGTCATTTAGCGACCGAAAATAGTGACCGAATTTTTTAGTTGCTATTTGCGGCCGAAATAGCGGCCGATTGTAGGATCTACATGAAACACTGGTTAGAGTTGAGTCTGCGACCGAAATAGCGACCGAAATAGAGCGTAGCAGAGTGATGAGTGTGATTTTACCTCATTTTTCATGTACATTTCTGCATGCATTTGCATATAGTTAGGCCAATTTAGTGTTGATTTTGTATAGTTTTTCCTTTGGAACGGATGAGGTGGTTTCTGGTGTTGTTTTGCAGGATTTAATGGAAAAATGCCCAGAAATCAGCCTTGGTGGAGCTTGGATGAAAAAAGAGATTAAAAGTGAAGATTATGAGCCAAGCAGAGAGTATCACGGCCTGGCCGTGATGGCCCTCACGGCCGTGAGGAGCAAAGAGTGAAGAAAGATTGAGCCAAAAGTCGAAGTCGCTCACGGCCTAGCCGTGATGGCTATCACGGCCGTGACCGCTAGTTGGAAAAGTCGAAACGATCACGGCCTAGCCGTGATGGATATCACGGCCGTGATGAATAAGTGAATGAAGAGGCGCCCAAGTCAGAGACCATCACGGCCTGGCCGTGATGGCTGTCACGGCCGTGACGGGCGACGGACCTATAAATAAACCTGCACTGAACAGAAAAAGGGACTAACTTTTAACCTAAAATAAGCTGCACTTGGAGGCAGGATGAGGCTGGTGGCTGGAGAGGGTTTCTACCCAAAAAGGGGGGCATTTTCTCTGCTCTTGGATGGAGAGAAGATTGGAGGAAGCTTGTCTATGAGTGTTCTTCATCCCTTCTCTTTTTCCTTTTTGTATTTCCTTATCATGAGTAGTTAAATCCCCATTGTTGGGGTTAGATGTAACTTTTCTGAACTTGTTGTAATTGATTTGGTATTTTAATACAAGTTTCTATTTCGTATGAGTATGTGATTCTGTGTTTAATGCTTTCCTTGGATTAGCTACCCATAGGAATGATTTGTTGCTTTGATAGATGACTGGAAGGTTGGTATTAAGGCATGCTCATGAATCATATGCCAAGTAGGTCAAGAATCTAGACATAGGTGTTGGCTGCTTGCAATCTTATAAGTCTTAACTTAATGCAAAATCTCAGGTTATTCCACCTAAGACATTAGGGTTTAATGTGGGGTTTTAGGCTCAATGCACCTAAGACATTAGGCTTGAGTAATTTAGAAAAGGCTTGATTGGCATAATTGAATTAGGACTTGTGTTGATTACCATTTCATTGCAACTAAGGGAGGATTAGTGTAGTCTAAACCCGACAATTCTAACCACATCCCTGTTTGCATACCAAGTGTTTGACAAAATTACAAAAAGACAAAAATATTTTATTTCTTTAGTTTTAATCTCTCATATTTTAGATTAGTCTAGATAGTTGTTGAATTTGCGAATTGGTAATTGACATCCAATCCCTGTGGATACGATAACCGGTCTCACCACCGTATTACTTGATTGCGACGAGGTGCACTTGCCTTCATTTATATATCTTTAAAATACACCGCATCAAGTTTTTGGCGCCGTTGCCGGGGATTGGTTTTGTCAATATCAGTAGTAACAAATGAGACAACTAGTTTAGACATTTTTATTTTATTTTTCTGTATATAATTGACACTTTTCTTTTGTTAGTTTTGTATATATTTGTTTTTGTGTTTCTTTGATCTTGTGCTTAATTGTCTGTGAGGTGAAAAATTGATTAGATAGGATCATGGACTACAATTGGTATCAACCATCTGATGCAGAAAGTGAATTATCTGAGCTGCAGCTGCGGGTAGATATGCTTGCGATTGGCCGTAAAAATCCAACAAGTGAGTGATGAGCTGTCAAGGGCAACTGTCCCTCCTCCACCAATGGTAGTTTGTTCTGAATGGGGAAATCAATTTCCCAACACTTCTACTCCATGGTGGGGGAACCCTCCAAACAATGCTTTGATGGATGAAGGGGAACATTGGGAATCTTCCACACCTTGGTATGATGAGCCATCCCCATTGGAAGTTGCTTGGGAGAACTTCAAATCCGCATTCCCAGTCGAGGTTGAGCAACCTATCTCGGATAATCAACCTCACTTAGAGGCTGTTTTGGAGAACTTCATGGCAACAACAATGGAAGAATTAAAGAATCAAGAAGATGCCATTCGAAGTCTCGGGGTACGTATTGAGGAACTCTCTAACCTTCTGTCCAAAATGCCAAATGAGGACTTGATGGATGATGATGAAGATGATGCAATGATGGATGAGGAGGAAGAAGAAGAGGTGGGAGCAACCGAGTCAAGAAGTGAAGACCCTGTTTTGGAGAACATAGTTGCACCACTCCCCATTGAACCCTTGACTAAAGAGCCTGAAAGGAAGAGGCATTTGGAGGATAGCTATGTCACCATGCTCGGGGATGATGAAGAACTTGTGAAATTAAATGATGCTATTGGCCCCTATGCATGTGTGGAATGTGATGGGAGAAACACTTGTGTGGTTTGTGCGGAGATTTCTGCATATTTGGAAGGTGTTGGATTTGGCGATGCTGAGAGTGAAGATGGTACGAGGCTTTAACAGCACCAATGATCCTCTCGATTTGTTTGCCACCTCATATTTTAAAGCAGTCAACAATGGAGTTCATGCCTCTACCTGAGGCTGAACCCCATTTTTATTGGGAAGATTTTATGGATAAAGGGGTCATCTTTGACCCGAGTGGAATTGAAAAGCGCTTCCCAGATGAAGAAGTCAGCATGAATTTCGAGCTCACTTCCACATTTCTGCTGCAAACCGTGGGATCCAAGTGAAAGATCTCACATGGTTAGCATTCCTTGGTCCTTATACCACAGGTTATGGGATCCAGGTGGATGCTTCTTAATAAGTCAAGCTAGTGACGTTAAAGAAGCGCTTATTGGGAGGCAACCCAACTTTTCTTAACCCTTCTCTTTAGTTAATTTTGTTTTTGCTTTAACCTCTTGAATAATTTGAGAAGCTCAAGAGGTTTGTTAATAATTTTGTTAAGTGTCTTCAGATTTTGAATAAAGGAAGGAGAAAAAGAGCAGGGAGAAACAAAGCCATAAAGCATGTGAGCCAACACCGCTACCGCCCCTGTAAGCCGTTCCAATTTTTTTTTGCTTTATTTTATTTTTCTCTCCTCTCCAACTTGATTGTTTACATTGGGGACAATGTAAATCTTTAAGCTTGGGGTAGGGGTATTTTGCATATGTTCATATCTTGCATTGTAAATATTGCATTCATATAGGTTTAGTCTTGCATGATCACATGAATTGATTGCCCTTGCTTTGATTGAGCTTATGATTGTGAGAACTAAGTGCCAATTTTTTTTGTGATAATGAATTCTTGAACCCAATTCTGTTTATTCTTGTGATATGGCTGCAAATGAATATGCTTGAGATGATCTTGGATAGTTGATGATTAGCATATGTTTCTTTAGACTTGTGTTTCTCACTGGTTCTTGAACTGATAAATGTGAGCTTTTGAGCCATTAGGGGGTACTCACTAAATCTGCCCCCATTCTTTGTGTAGAGTGTTATTCCTCTTGGTTTGTTTTCTCTAGAACTTGACTTAAAACCATGTTAAAGCTTAGAAAATTTTTGGAAACATTTTTGAAAATGATTGAGGCAATAGGTATTTTTCTGGCCTTCTGAGCTTTGAATGTGTAAATGCTACCCTTAGTTGCCCAATTTTGAGCCAAAATGAATAAAATGCTTTTCTTGGTACCCTGAAAAATTTTGATACATATACTTGATAAGGGACCTTCTAAAGTATCACAAAAAGGGTGAAAAAGGTAGTTGAAAGTTTGGGAAAATAATAATAAAAAAAAAAAAAAAAATCTTGATTTGAAAAATTTCCCCTTCTCCAAATAAAAAGAAAAAAGAAAAAAATTAAAAATAAATAGAGAAGGGGATGACAAAAAAATAATAAAAAGAAAAAGAAAGAAAAGGGTGGAAAAATGTATTGAAAACCCAAGAAGGTATTTTAGAAGGTTTCTTGTGTTGAAATGTTTGATACTTGGTTTAGCCCTTTGAAATATCCCTTTCTTGTTATTCCCACCTAAAGATTAATCCCATGGCCACGTTACAACCAAATAAAAGACCTCTTGATTCTTAAGTGTTTTTCATAAATATAGTGGAGATTTGGTTGATAGTCAAGCATATGGTAGGAATCATTCCTTGAGGAAAATGGAGCGAATTGTTATATATACTTGAACACTTGAGTGAGTGAGGCAAGAAAGAGAGCCAAGCAAATAAACAAGCTTGGGGTGAGCTTCAAGTGAGCAAGAGTGCCCGAATCAGTGAGAATGTGAGTCTAGGAAACTTAAGCCCCTAATTGGACTTGAATTGATTGTCTCTTGCTGAATTGTTTGAATTGCCTATTGCTTGGATCATTTTACTCGGGTTCTTGGTTCACTCTCCATGCTTTGACTGATTATCTCTTCTGGCCTTAGTTTTTGCTTGAGGACAAGCAAAGTCTTAAGCTTGGGGTGATTTGATGAGTGTGATTTTACCTCATTTTTCATGTACATTTCTGCATGCATTTGCATATAGTTAGGCCAATTTAGTGTTGATTTTGTATAGTTTTTCCTTTGGAACGGATGAGGTGGTTTCTGGTGTTGTTTTGCAGGATTTAATGGAAAAATGCCCAGAAATCAGCCTTGGTGGAGCTTGGATGAAAAAAGAGATTAAAAGTGAAGATTATGAGCCAAGCAGAGAGTATCACGGCCTGGCCGTGATGGCCCTCACGGCCGTGAGGGAGCAGTAGCTGAAGAAAGATTGAGCCAAAAGTCAGAAGCTGTCACGGCCTGGCCGTGATGGCTATCACGGCCGTGACCTGCTAGTTGGAAAAGTCAGAAACGATCACGGCCTAGCCGTGATGGATATCACGGCCGTGATGAATAAGTGAATGAAGAGGCGCCCAAGTCAGAGACCATCACGGCCTGGCCGTGATGGCTGTCACGGCCGTGACGGGCGACGGACCTATAAATAAACCTGCACTGAACAGAAAAAGGGACTAACTTTTAACCTAAAATAAGCTGCACTTGGAGGCAGGCTGAGGCTGGTGGCTGGAGAGGGTTTCTACCCAAAAAGGGGGGCATTTTCTCTGCTCTTGGATGGAGAGAAGATTGGAGGAAGCTTGTCTATGAGTGTTCTTCATCCCTTCTCTTTTTCCTTTTGTATTTCCTTATCATGAGTAGTTAAATCCCCATTGTTGGGGTTAGATGTAACTTTTCTGAACTTGTTGTAATTGATTTGGTATTTTAATACAAGTTTCTATTTCGTATGAGTATGTGATTCTGTGTTTAATGCTTTCCTTGGATTAGCTACCCATAGGAATGATTTGTTGCTTTGATAGATGACTGGAAGGTTGGTATTAAGGCATGCTCATGAATCATATGCCAAGTAGGTCAAGAATCTAGACATAGGTGTTGGCTGCTTGCAATCTTATAAGTCTTAACTTAATGCAAAATCTCAGGTTATTCCACCTAAGACATTAGGGTTTAATGTGGGGTTTTAGGCTCAATGCACCTAAGACATTAGGCTTGAGTAATTTAGAAAAGGCTTGATTGGCATAATTGAATTAGGACTTGTGTTGATTACCATTTCATTGCAACTAAGGGAGGATTAGTGTAGTCTAAACCCGACAATTCTAACCACATCCCTGTTTGCATACCAAGTGTTTGACAAAATTACAAAAAGACAAAAATATTTTATTTCTTTAGTTTTAATCTCTCATATTTTAGATTAGTCTAGATAGTTGTTGAATTTGCGAATTGGTAATTGACATCCAATCCCTGTGGATACGATAACCGGTCTCACCACCGTATTACTTGATTGCGACGAGGTGCACTTGCCTTCATTTATATATCTTTAAAATACACCGCATCAAGTTTTTGGCGCCGTTGCCGGGGATTGGTTTTGTCAATATCAGTAGTAACAAATGAGACAACTAGTTTAGACATTTTTATTTTATTTTTCTGTATATAATTGACACTTTTCTTTTGTTAGTTTTGTATATATTTGTTTTTGTGTTTCTTTGATCTTGTGCTTAATTGTCTGTGAGGTGAAAAATTGATTAGATAGGATCATGGACTACAATTGGTATCAACCATCTGATGCAGAAAGTGAATTATCTGAGCTGCAACAAGGGTAGATATCTGCAGTTAGCCGTAAAAATCCAACAAGTGAGTGATGAGCTGTCAAGGGCAATCGTGTCCTCCTCCACCAATGGTAGTTTGTTCTGAATGGGGAAATCAATTTCCCAACACTTCTACTCCATGGTGGGGGAACCCTCCAAACAATGCTTTGATGGATGAAGGGGAACATTGGGAATCTTCCACACCTTGGTATGATGAGCCATCCCCATTGGAAGTTGCTTGGGAGAACTTCAAATCCGCATTCCCAATCGAGGTTGAGCAACCTATCTCGGATAATCAACCTCACTTAGAGGCTGTTTTGGAGAACTTCATGGCAACAACAATGGAAGAATTAAAGAATCAAGAAGATGCCATTCGAAGTCTCGGGGTACGTATTGAGGAACTCTCTAACCTTCTGTCCAAAATGCCAAATGAGGACTTGATGGATGATGATGAAGATGATGCAATGATGGATGAGGAGGAAGAAGAAGAGGTGGGAGCAACCGAGTCAAGAAGTGAAGACCCTGTTTTGGAGAACATAGTTGCACCACTCCCCATTGAACCCTTGACTAAAGAGCCTGAAAGGAAGAGGCATTTGGAGGATAGCTATGTCACCATGCTCGGGGATGATGAAGAACTTGTGAAATTAAATGATGCTATTGGCCCCTATGCATGTGTGGAATGTGATGGGAGAAACACTTGTGTGGTTTGTGCGGAGATTTCTGCATATTTGGAAGGTGTTGGATTTGGCGATGCTGAGAGTGAAGATGGTACAGAAGCCAGAACAGCACCAATGATCCTCTCGATTTGTTTGCCACCTCATATTTTAAAGCAGTCAACAATGGAGTTCATGCCTCTACCTGAGGCTGAACCCCATTTTTATTGGGAAGATTTTATGGATAAAGGGGTCATCTTTGACCCGAGTGGAATTGAAAAGCGCTTCCCAGATGAAGAAGTCAGCATGAATTTCGAGCGCTCACTTCCACATTTCTGCTGCAAACCGTGGGATCCAAGTGAAAGATCTCACATGGTTAGCATTCCTTGGTCCTTATACCACAGGTTATGGGATCCAGGTGGATGCTTCTTAATAAGTCAAGCTAGTGACGTTAAAGAAGCGCTTATTGGGAGGCAACCCAACTTTTCTTAACCCTTCTCTTTAGTTAATTTTGTTTTTGCTTTAACCTCTTGAATAATTTGAGAAGCTCAAGAGGTTTGTTAATAATTTTGTTAAGTGTCTTCAGATTTTGAATAAAGGAAGGAGAAAAAGAGCAGGGAGAAACAAAGCCATAAAGCATGTGAGCCAACACCCGCTACCGCCTCGGTAAGCCGTTCCAATTTTTTTTTTGCTTTATTTTATTTTTCTCTCCTCTCCAACTTGATTGTTTACATTGGGGACAATGTAAATCTTTAAGCTTGGGGTAGGGGTATTTTGCATATGTTCATATCTTGCATTGTAAATATTGCATTCATATAGGTTTAGTCTTGCATGATCACATGAATTGATTGCCCTTGCTTTGATTGAGCTTATGATTGTGAGAACTAAGTGCCAATTTTTTTTGTGATAATGAATTCTTGAACCCAATTCTGTTTATTCTTGTGATATGGCTGCAAATGAATATGCTTGAGATGATCTTGGATAGTTGATGATTAGCATATGTTTCTTTAGACTTGTGTTTCTCACTGGTTCTTGAACTGATAAATGTGAGCTTTTGAGCCATTAGGGGGTACTCACTAAATCTGCCCCCATTCTTTGTGTAGAGTGTTATTCCTCTTGGTTTGTTTTCTCTAGAACTTGACTTAAAACCATGTTAAAGCTTAGAAAATTTTTGGAAACATTTTTGAAAATGATTGAGGCAATAGGTATTTTTCTGGCCTTCTGAGCTTTGAATGTGTAAATGCTACCCTTAGTTGCCCAATTTTGAGCCAAAATGAATAAAATGCTTTTCTTGGTACCCTGAAAAATTTTGATACATATACTTGATAAGGGACCTTCTAAAGTATCACAAAAAGGGTGAAAAAGGTAGTTGAAAGTTTGGGAAAAGAATCAGAAAAAAAAAAAGAAAAAAAAAATCTTGATTTGAAAAATTTCCCCTTCTCCAAATAAAAAGAAAAAAGAAAAAAATTAAAAATAAATAGAGAAGGGGATGACAAAAAAATAATAAAAAGAAAAAGAAAGAAAAGGGTGGAAAAATGTATTGAAAACCCAAGAAGGTATTTTAGAAGGTTTCTTGTGTTGAAATGTTTGATACTTGGTTTAGCCCTTTGAAATATCCCTTTCTTGTTATTCCCACCTAAAGATTAATCCCATGGCCACGTTACAACCAAATAAAAGACCTCTTGATTCTTAAGTGTTTTTCATAAATATAGTGGAGATTTGGTTGATAGTCAAGCATATGGTAGGAATCATTCCTTGAGGAAAATGGAGCGAATTGTTATATATACTTGAACACTTGAGTGAGTGAGGCAAGAAAGAGAGCCAAGCAAATAAACAAGCTTGGGGTGAGCTTCAAGTGAGCAAGAGTGCCCGAATCAGTGAGAATGTGAGTCTAGGAAACTTAAGCCCCTAATTGGACTTGAATTGATTGTCTCTTGCTGAATTGTTTGAATTGCCTATTGCTTGGATCATTTTACTCGGGTTCTTGGTTCACTCTCCATGCTTTGACTGATTATCTCTTCGGCCTTAGTTTTTGCTTGAGGACAAGCAAAGTCTTAAGCTCAGGGTGATTTGATGAGTGTGATTTTACCTCATTTTTCATGTACATTTCTGCATGCATTTGCATATAGTTAGGCCAATTTAGTGTTGATTTTGTATAGTTTTTCCTTTGGAACGGATGAGGTGGTTTCGGTGTTGTTTTGCGAGGATTTAATGGAAAAATGCCCGTAAATCAGCCTTGGTGGAGCTTGGATGAAAAAAGAGATTAAAAGTGAAGATTATGAGCCAAGCAGAGAGTATCACGGCCTGGCGTGATGGCCTCTCACACTAGTGAGGAGCAGATGGTGAAGAAAGATTGAGCCAAAAGTCGAAGTCACGTCACGGCCAGCCGTGATGGCTATCACGCCGTGACCTCGCTAGTTGGAAAAGTCGAAACGATCACGGCCTAGCCGTGATGGATATCACGGCCGTGATGAATAAGTGAATGAAGAGGCGCCCAAGTCGGGAGACCATCACGGCCTGGCCGTGATGCTATCCACACGGCCGTGTAGGCGACGGACCTATAAATAAACCTGCACTGAACAGAAAAAGGGACTAACTTTTAACCTAAAATAAGCTGCACTTGGAGGCAGGCTGAGGCTGGTGGCTGGAGAGGGTTTCTACCCAAAAAGGGGGGCATTTTCTCTGCTCTTGGATGGAGAGAAGATTGGAGGAAGCTTGTCTATGAGTGTTCTTCATCCCTTCTCTTTTTCCTTTTTGTATTTCCTTATCATGAGTAGTTAAATCCCCATTGTTGGGGTTAGATGTAACTTTTCTGAACTTGTTGTAATTGATTTGGTATTTTAATACAAGTTTCTATTTCGTATGAGTATGTGATTCTGTGTTTAATGCTTTCCTTGGATTAGCTACCCATAGGAATGATTTGTTGCTTTGATAGATGACTGGAAGGTTGGTATTAAGGCATGCTCATGAATCATATGCCAAGTAGGTCAAGAATCTAGACATAGGTGTTGGTCGCTTGCAATCTTATAAGTCTTAACTTAATGCAAAATCTCAGGTTATTCCACCTAAGACATTAGGGTTTAATGTGGGGTTTTAGGCTCAATGCACCTAAGACATTAGGCTTGAGTAATTTAGAAAAGGCTTGATTGGCATAATTGAATTAGGACTTGTGTTGATTACCATTTCATTGCAACTAAGGGAGGATTAGTGTAGTCTAAACCCGACAATTCTAACCACATCCCTGTTTGCATACCAAGTGTTTGACAAAATTACAAAAAGACAAAAATATTTTATTTCTTTAGTTTTAATCTCTCATATTTTAGATTAGTCTAGATAGTTGTTGAATTTGCGAATTGGTAATTGACATCCAATCCCTGTGGATACGATAACCGGTCTCACCACCGTATTACTTGATTGCGACGAGGTGCACTTGCCTTCATTTATATATCTTTAAAATACACCGCATCACAGAGATATCGGTCGCTATGTCGGTCGCGAAACAAAGGATAGTAAAAGTCATAAATTTATGAATTTTTAGCGACCGAAATGGCGACCGAATTAAATGCAATAGTCAAACTTTGCTTATATTAGCGACCGATTTAGAAATCTGTCGCTAAATTTATGAATTCATACTCTAAACTTTATTTTTATTTACGACCAATATTAATTCGATCGCTAAACGGCGTGCAAAAAAAATAAAATAGCACGTGTTAGCGACCAAAATTTAAATCAGTCGCTAAAATTATAACTTCAAAGTCAAACTAACTATTTTAGCGACCGATTTTGCGACCGATTTATTTCGATCGCTAAAACTGAAATCCCTAAATCGCGAAATCTCCCATTTCCTTCTCACTTCTTCACTTTTCCTCTCTCAGCTCTGCTCCCTACCTCCACCACCGCACCAGTCCATCGTCCGTCTCCACAACCGCCACCATCGCACCAGTACGGCCACTACCGTATCACAGTACGTAAGTCTTCTTACCTCTCATCTCTTCCTTTCTTCTCTTCCTTTTCCTCCCTCTCATCTTTGGTCTTTCCCTCCGCAGAAACAGTGCCACCACCGCAAAGCTCCGGCCACCACAGGGACAACCGCAAGGACCACTGCAAAGGTATCCCCTCCTTCCTTCTATGTATCCCCTGCGCCCTTCATTTTGTTGAGGCTTGTTGAGTTTTGCTAGGCTTGGTCATTGTATTCTGTTAGTTGGTTAAATCTATTAATTAGTTGTTTTTGTTTTTCTGTTTTTTCTGTTAGTCTAGCATCTCTTAGTTGGTTGTGTTAGTTTCCTTTTATTTTGTACTTTCTATATAAAGAGCTTTGGTCTCTCAATTCAATAACAAGAAAGTTCTCTCATTCCATTAAAGAAGTTGATCCAAGCTTAACACATTCTCCGTTTTATTGTTATTTCACAGTCTCTGAAATTCTTTTTGCGACAATGATGGTTACTGTTTTGGTTGCTTTGTGAATGTGTCCAAAAATTCTGGTCTGGTGGTATGTCTAAGAGGGTCCAAATTTTTTTTGAGGGTTCATCTTTTTCTCTCTGAATTTCAGAAGCAAGAGAGGAAGGAACTTTGAAATTTTCCTTTTTTTTGTGTTGCTGTTGGTGGTCATTATATTCAAAGGAGGGAGTACTCTAAATTTGGCATGTAGTATCAACATAAAGTGGAAATTGTTGTCACTCTTTTTGTGTTGCTGTTGGTGGTCATTATTTTCATGTTTGTGTTTGCAGAAATCATAAAGGAAATGAATCAACAATATGAGAACATAAATTTTCTTCTCTTCCTTTATAAGTGCTGTGTGAGTTTGAAAGTTAAAAGTGAGAGAGAACAATTATCCTGGGTGAGTTTTATGTGTTTGTATAAACACCATAGTAGAGTCCAGGTCTGGATGATTTCATGAATCGTGACACTTGCTTTGCCCGTCCAAAAAGCATTTGAAACATTCTTTTTTTTAGTTTAGTTTATTATAATTACGTTTTTGTCACTGATTAAAGCTTAAATTTTGTGTTTTGCATTTTGTTTTGAGTTCTCAGACATGCAAATATGACAAACCACAAACAAATGGAATTTGTAATTTAAGATTTAAACCCTTACCTCATCTTCCAAGAGTTAGGTTTTGGGAGAGAAAAGGTTTCTTAGTACTTTTCTCCCTTTGTTTCCTCTTCTTCTGAAATAAAGGAGATGGGAAGTTGCAAGTTGTTCTATATTTATAACGGTATATTGTTGATTCTATTTTATATTAATTTATGTGTTTCTAGTCTTATAAATAGTTGTACTGGATTCTGTATATATAGAATAGTGATTTGATTTGAAATGACTAATTTCATTTATGCACGATAGGTCCTTGTTGTCATATTCTTCTACTCTCTTGGCTGGCTCGGCTCCTCCCCTTATCCTTGCTCGATTGTGTTTTCTCTCTCAGGTAAGTTCTCTGAACACTCAGTGTAATGTATTATGTGAATTATCGTGTTGTTTGGTAGTGGAGAGCTGAGCTCAATAGGATGTGATATTGTCTGATTGTATGCTGATAATTTAATGTTTATGCATGTGTTTGTCAATATGTGTTGTTTGTTAGTGGAGAGCGGAGCTCAATAGGATGTGATCTTGTCTGATTGTATGCTGATAATTTAATGTTTATGCATGTGTTTGTCAATATGTGTTGTTTGTTAGTTGAGAGCGGAGCTCAATAGGATGTGATCCTGTCCGAAAGGCGGGATGCTGGTTGTGTGCTGATAATTTAGAAATTATGCATGTGTTTGACAATTAACTGCTACTTGTTAGTGGAGAGCGGAGCTCAATAGGATGTTTGCTACAATATTTAATATAAGTTTGTATTGATTTACGCTGCAATTTATATAAGCTCAACAATGTTGCAATATTTATAGGTTAATGGTTTTATTTTCTGTTATAGGTAATAATTAATTTACGAAAGCCTTAGTTTCCTATTTGATATTCAATATTAATGAGCATGCGTAACTTATCAAGGTGTGCATGCTCATTGTATTGAATCTTGAATTGTCCAAGTGGGACAGTTTGGGAAAAACCTTTTTCACACTCGTACAATAGTCATTTCAATGTTCAAATGCCTTATATACTTGTTGAAATCTCGGTCTGATGCATTTCCTTTTGTTCTCCTTGTGCATACTTGATCGCGGTGATTCCGACCGTGCTCGAGTCGTGTAACTTGGAGACCGATGGGAAATGCTGCCAAAATTTTGTCAAGTACAAGGTATTTGAATATGGGTGAGGGTGAATTTAGTGACGGAGATTCTACTTAGGTAATTTATTTATGTCATAATTCATTGTGTAAATGTCATTCTACTTATTAGGTAATTTATTTTTGTATTATTTACACTGTTGTGTAATCATCTTTTCATTTTTTTTCACAGATGGCAGATTCCTCTAGAGGTAGGGGTCGTCGTGGAGGTCGTGCTGCGAGAGTCCCTTCCCTGACCGACCGACCCACAGCCTTTAGATCGAGACCACCCTACCAGCACCTCTGTGGACGGGACACCTCAGGGTGATGGAGTTGCACCCCCCACCCAGCCTCATGTGGTTGGGACACAGGCTGCACTCTCATCATCCACACCTACGATGACAGGACCATCATTATCATCGGGACAGGAGAGTCGTGGTCCATCCGACAGGAGGATTCTTCTTATCCCCAGGGGGGATAACGAGTATGCTAATTTAATTTTTAATATATATAAAGTATCGTTAATTTCTATTTACTTGTTTTTTAAATTTATTTAGAACATTTATTAATGCTCTAATTTTGCTGCAGCTTTCTGTCCGCGAAGGGCCCTTCTGATTCGATATCGAAGATCCTGCGACGCAAGTTTGATGGTCCATGGCCTACATGGAAGGCCATCCCACTAGGCCATAGGGATCAGTTGTTTCTAGAGTTTAAGGTAACAATTTATTAAGTTATTTAAATTAAATTTAAATTATATATATGTACACACGAATTCCCTAACAACTGTAAGTTGCAGAAAGAGTATAGGTGGGATTTATCTTTAGAGGCTCTCGTCAGGGACATATTTGAGCATAAAGGCTCACTGGTCATGAAGAATCTGACGAACAAGCTGAGGACGGGTCAGAATAAGGGGAGGTGGGTGGATCTTGAGATCAGGAGGCAGCTGGACCAGATCTTGGGCTCACTGAGAAGTTCCAGGAGATCCAGGCCACAGCTCGGCGTAATCGAGCTTCTGATGGTGGCGCATGTGCTTGGACCGGTGGGTCTAAATCAGCCACCGCCCACTACGACGAGCTGGTAATACATTAAACTTTTGACTTAATATACTATTTAATTAATTAGTTTTCATTTTTAATTATTCTTATGAATTTAAGATTATATTTTTCTGTGCAGAAAGCACAGAAACAGCGGGCCCCGACTGCTATGGAGTTGGTGGAGAGGGAAGAAGTTGAAGTTGGGGACATGGGTCAAAGACAAGTCCCGTAACTATGCTGTAAGCAAAAAAATAATTTAGTGTTTACTTGTAATTTATTATAAATGATTTGTTAATGTTAGATATAATTTTAACTAAATCTCTTCAACTATACTTTGTAGGTGGGCTTCAACGAGAAGAAGGACGATGCCATATCACGTGCCTCACAGTCACAAGATGAGGCTTTGACTGGTGATGGGCCCTGCTCTCCTGTCTCCGTCGACGATAATGCCATTTATTTGGAGGTCGTCGGGGGCAGGAACAAGAAGGGGCACGTGTATGGCCTCGGACACCTGGGAGGCGAGTTTATCGCTTCATCGTCCGGCACACCTGCTCCTTCCTGCGCCGATATCGTCCCTCAGGAGCAGTTCCACCAAATGCAGGACACCATCACGCAGCTGAACGCGGAGCTTCGGGAGAAGAGCGAGAGAGAGCAGCAGATGGCGAACCAGATTGCACAGTTGACTCAGGCACACCGGCAGCTGATGCAGGCGAGCATCGAGCAGGGCCAGACACTGCGGCTGGTGTTGGAGCAGATGAGGATCCAGACTCCAGTTGCTTAGGATGATGCTCTGACGGTTGTGTCGCCTGCTGCCGCTCCTCCAGTTCCGCCGCCAGCTACTGATGCTGCTACTGCAGAGGATGATCAACTAGCAGACGTCGGTGATACGGACGCTGAGGATGATTGGATTCCTCCATCTCCCCCTCATCATGACTGATTTTTTTCTCCATATTTTTTACTTTAAACGATTCTTGTACGACATTTTGGATTATTCTTTTTATATATATTTATTATTTTTTATG
Organism: Sophora flavescens; assembly: GCA_030762895.1. NCBI lineage: Eukaryota > Viridiplantae > Streptophyta > Magnoliopsida > Fabales > Fabaceae > Sophora > Sophora flavescens. The sequence goes on along the minus strand of CM061068.1, from coordinate 95,565,721 downwards.
ATTGTATATTTCATAAGTTATTTGGTGTGTTTTATTAGTAATTTATCTAACATTTAAAGAAAATCAGAAAAAAAAAATTATTTTAAAAATTAAAATTACAAAAAAAATTAATAATAACCAGTTTAGCGACCGAATTAGAAACCAATAATTCGGTCACTAAACTGTATTTAACATTTATAGATGAGGTATAGCGACCGAAAATCCGTTGCTAATATAGGTTAACAGTAACCAAAATTAGCGACCGAACTAGCAACCGATTATCGGTCGCTAGAAATGGTTACCCAAAAAATGTGACCAACCTAATAGCGACCATTTAATATTATTTAGCGACGGAAAATTCGGTCGCCAATTAGCGACCGAAATATTAATTCGGTCGCTAAATTCAGCCACCACCTTTAATCGGTCGCTAATTCGGTCGCTAAATTAAATAGCGACCGATTTACACTGTTTAGCGACCAAATATTACGGTCGCTAAACAGTTGTTTTTTTGTAGTGACACAATTCAACCCCCCTTCTTGTGTTTTCCCGTGTCAACTTCACGTTGGCTATCCTAGGGGTCCACCCAAGGTTTGGTGGATTTCTCTGGTGTTGGTGCTTATTGTCTAATATGGAAATGTAACTCCGAAGTTGACTTCCTGAGATAGATGAATCCAGGTGCATAATGGAGTAGTGGAGTAGAATTTTCATTGCATAGGATACACGTTTGTATGATGATATTGTTATGTTATATTGTTTCATGCTATAACATGATTATTTGATGTATGCTCGTCTTGCTAACTGTTTCCTTGCCATTATATTGATATTCATGTTTCTTACTCTCTATCTCTATGTTTCTTGTTGTGGCATGTATATTTTATGCAGAGAACGACGAGCAACCAGTTGAGCAGTGACTTTGAGGAACCGCGACTCATTAGTTAGGATTTCTAGTTTTCAGTAGTTGTTTAGTTAGTTGTTTTCAGTTTGTATCCGAGGATGTTTTATGGATTGGTTATACCAGCTCTGTAATGTGACATCGGGGTTGAGTTTTTTCTTTTATGTTATATTATGTTTTAATTTCCACGTTTTGAGACTTGACACAATGTGGTGTTCTCTACCCATTTGGTTTTAATAAATAATGTATGTTTTATTTTTAATTATCTTATCTTTTAATGCTTTGTATGTATGAGGGGTAGAGGGTGTCACAGAGAGGGAGGAGAGAGAAGAGAGAGGAGAGAGAGATGGATGAGAGAGGGAGGCAGATATAAGGATAATTGTCTTTTTTAGTAGTCTATCCATGGGACAAAAAGTTGTCTCATTGTTTGGTGGGGGACAAAATTTTAGGTTTTTGTCCTATCTCTCACCCCCTATTTTGTCCCGTCCTCTATCCACTTTTCAAATCAAACAGGGGAAAAAATTTTGTGCTGTCTAGTCCCCTGAATTTTTTCAAATCAAACGTACCCTTAGTTACAATTCCATAGGAACATTAAGTGCTATTTTCCAATTGGATTAAGACATGTGTAACAGTTTATACATATATTATGTTTTCGTTGATGAATTGTTATACATATCATAATCATATTAAAAAATAGTACATTATGTATCTATGGAATTCTACCTTCATTTTGTCCTTTGTTAAAATAGTGTAACGAAATTTGCACGTTGTACCATATAGTGGGGTGTTACTTAAATTTATTTCAGTAATGTTATTTGTACACCTGGGTTTTGGACACCTGAGTGATACCTGCGATATCTAGTTAATGCAATTCAAATATGTGGTTAGTTACGTTCAGTGAATGGTTAATGGATGTAACAAGGTACCACATCTCATTAACCATCCACTGAACGTGATTAACCACATATATGAACCGCATTAACCACGATTTTTCAGGTGTTCAAATATACATGACCTCATGTATATTTGAACACCTGAAAAATAGTGGTTAATACAGTTCAAATACGTGGTTAATCACATTCAGTGGATGGTTAATGAATGTAACAAGGAGCCACAACTCATTAACCATCCATTAAACGTAATTAACCAAATATTTGAACTGCATTAACCAGATATCACAGGTGTCGCCTATGTGTCCAGAATGTATAAATAACATTACTCTTTCTTTTAAATGGTTAAACCGAACACGCCGGGAAGGGGAAAAGCTGGCTTATATGGCTTGTTAAAATGGATTTAGGTCCTCTTATTTTTTTCCCTCTCATATTTCTTATCATATTATGAGAAAGAAAAAAAAGATAAAATCATATTGCAAAATTGGTTAACTAAAATTTTCATTTATCCTTTTCTCTCCTAATACGATAAAATATAGGTTTAATTGCACTTTTGGTCCCCCAAGTATCACGATTGTGCGATTTTGGTCCCTCAGGTTTCAATTGTGACAATTGGGTCCTCCAGGTATCACCGTTGTGCAATTTTAGTCCCTCGGGTTCCAATTGTGCCAATTGGGTCCCTCAGAAATTACGATTGTGCAATTTTGGTCCCCCAGATATCACAATTGTGCAATTTAAAATGTCTGTAGCCTACGTGGCATATGTGAGACTGATTTGGCATTTAGTCAGGTCGGTTTGGCAACTTATATGGCATTCCTATATAGTATTGTTGACACCTCACATACTTTAATTGACACGTAGGATGTCATGTAAGCTATCAAGTTGGCCTCACTAAGTATAAAATCAGTCCCACATGTGCCACGTAGGCTACTGACATTTAAAATTGCATAATTGTGATATCTGGAGGACCAAAATTACACAATCGTAATACATGTGGGACCCAATTGGCACAATTGGAACCCGAGGGACTAAAATTGCACAATCGCGATACTTGTGGAACCCAATTGTCACAATTGAAACCCGATGGACCAAAATCGCACAATCATGATTCTTGGGGGACCAAAAGTACAATTAAGCCTAAAATATAATAGAGGAAATGAGTGGATCTCCAAAGGTTCCATACCACTGCATGCCAGAGCAAGGTCCAAGCTCCTTTGTTCGCCAAATTCGGTCTAGCATCCAAAAGGAGGACAAACAAATGCTGAATAGAAGTAGGAGGTGGAATAAAGATACCAGTCCAGAGGAAAATCTGCTGCCAAACCCGAAAAGCAAAGACACATGTAAGGAACAAATTGTCTACTTGCTCGGGATATTGATTACAGAAAATACAGCTCAAATCTGAGGTCACTGACAGAACCCTCCTTTGAAACCAATTGTCTGTTGTAGGAATTTTTTTAAGCAATCGCAAGAAAAGGCAATAACAAGGTGCAATACATTTTCCACAAAGCTCTCAACACATTTTCCCCCAAAAGGGGATCCACCAAAGGCAGAATAACCCCATGCAATAAGTTTAGTGTTGTATTTATCTTTTTGCAAATGGTAGTCAGAATCCTTGAAATATTGGTTAAAAAATTAAAAATAAAACTTTATCTTAAAAAATGATATATTCAATATTTTGAAATTTTTAAAGTTACATTTTCTAATAAAAAATTTATATGTTTGGTAGCCACTAGTTAACAAGATGCTTATCTTTACTAGACACACCATATTTAATGATCATCTGCTGTGAAAAAGCGCGTTTGCTATCTCGTTGATATGGCAATTCAATCGAAATTTATGCATGATTTCTTACACTTTGACTGTTCCCGAATTGTTCGTATTGACCCTACCTTTCCTCCATAATTTGGTGGTTGTAAATGAATCCAATTTACACGACACTTACGTTCATTGCGATACTTAAGTCAACCCATAATTAAACCTTTTTCTATAAAGTTTGAACCACCATGACTTTTCTCCGTCCTAACCGAAATTCATTGCAATGCGATTTTATGTCAAACTTCCTCACCATATCTGACCCAGAATTTATTTATATATATAATCACATCATGCACTGAAAATTATTTTGATTCAAGCATGTCAACCTTCTGTTTTTTGGTCAACAAGCATGTCAACTTATTTCTGAGACTCATGTTAAGGTCCACTAACTAGGACAAGGCTCTTAAATATCCCCAAAATGAACTTACATTTGCGTCCTCTTAGGCATTGTTAACTTGTGCTGTGTGGACTATGATATAAACAAGAGAGTCATTTTTTTGGGGGTGATTTGCCATCACCAATCATATAACTGAAAGAGCTGAAGCCAGTGCAGAGACAAGTTGTCATCAATTCACTGGTGTAGAAAAAAGATTCCACATCGATTATTTTTGGCTTTTCATATCGATTTTCAAACTGATGTTGAAATAACCGATATGATTTATTGCCACTTTTCACGTCGGTTTTAAAATCGATGTTTATAGTATATTTTTAACAGCGGTTTTTACCTTAACCGATGTGGAAAATTAATTTATCAATTGATAACCTATTGGAAATTTCACTTTCCACATCGGTTTTTGTAAAAACCGTTGTGAAAAGTCTCATTTTTTTTATTCTGTTATTTACATTTCTATCATTCATTTCCCCTGTTTCAGTAATGCAGATCAATACCAAAATAACATACTGTAAATATTCTCAACACAATCACTTTTGTACGACAAAAATACAGCTAATATATACTGAATTTATTACGAACAATACATATGTACGTTCAATTACATTCAGACAACAAAGATAATTAGAAACCAAAAAGCTACATGATATATTATAGATTTCATATCAAAATACACATGATCAGTCAAAAGTACACTATAGCTAGTACATGATAAGTTTTTAAACTAACTACATATATACAAACTATGGTTGGTACACTTCAAGAAAGAAAGTTGCCCAATGCCTCTTTATGTTGTTGATGTCGGAATCAGATAATGGAGTTGGATTGTTGAATATCTGCAAGTTTAATTGGACAAAAGATTATATCTTTTAAGTAATAAACTAACATAAAACATATAACGAATCTATAACTATTACTTCTAATTGTGTCAATTAACATTTACCTCGTGCCATCTTTCAGTGATCCTGGAGGAGATAATTTCCAACATCCACTGCATCACATAGTAGCCACATTCCCATGATCCACGTTGTATACGTGACTACGTACAAATGAAACCCAATTAGAATATGAGGAATTAAATAGAAATCAATAATTATACCCACTACATTTTATGCATTTGAATTAATAAATATCTTACGCTAGGAATAATCCATCTGATAGCCTGAGTACGCCTTTCACCACGCAACATGTGGTTTGCAGTAATAGACCTATCATGACAAAAACATTAATTAAAGTATATCTAATAGATTTCAGATAATTAAAACAACTGCATTACTAATTATAAAGTATTTTAATGCTTACGTTTCGATGATCGTCTTCAGTGCATTCGCTGGCTTATTTCCCAATGAGCAGAAGAAGACCACGACGTTCATCCTAGGGTACAAGATCAACGATTTGATCTTTGGCTGTATTTGCGGAACAGTTAGTGACTGAGTCATATATAGTTATACTTAAATAACCGGTACTTACTTATTGAGATAAGGCGCAAGGTAGAGTTGATGATCGTCTCGGGTAAGTATATCACGTATGGTGGTGACCGGGTCTTCTGATGCTAGGAGAACATCACCCTGAATGAACATGGGTTCAATGAACCCATAAAGGGCGAGGTTACCCTGATCAACTAACATACGATGCAGATACCTAATATATTGGAAAAACATGTTAATTATCATAGTATTTAAAAATTAATTACTTAACTTATAAATAAAATGTACTTACATGCACCATAACGATATGTGTGCAGAACTAGCCATTTCTTTATTGAGTATCATCTCCATAAGTTCCTTCTTTGGGATATACAGTTCATCACCTAGACTGGCATCATGTTCCAACCTTACCAAGGCTGCGTTATTCTCCATGGTGACAACCTGTATAGCCAGAACTTTAAAAACATCACCATGGCCAGGTGCCCCTTTGTCGATCCCCTAAACAACATAGATATATATTAGTAATCACGGATAATTAAGTTATTTAATTCATAATTAACTAAATGGTCAAATGAATACCTTGGCAGGAGCAGACATCTCTCGGTCTTCCCGGATCCGACCTCTTAGGCACAATATCATTTCCAACATCCTATAACGAATAAAAATAAAGCATTATCTTTAAACAATAATAAATTATTTCAACTATGATTATAGAAAAACACAACTAACTGAATACCTCAGATGCAATAAGAAAGTTGACCAGTCTTCTTGGCCAGAGGATGAAGTTACCGGGGGCCTGACCCACTGTTTGAACCTCCTCAGTGGGCACAGGGACTCGAGCATCAGCATCTCGAATAATCTCAACAACGACCCTCAGCTGATCATCCGGTAATAAACGATGGTGTATGGTATTACCTAAGTTATTATGTGCCCTCCCCAATGCCACTAAGCGGCGATCATGATGATCATCAACATACAGCTCACACCTATCAGGGTCGTCATCATCATCATCATCATCACCATCACCATCATCATCATTTTTAGGCTGATGAGGAGGATCACATGAGCCCTTAGTGCTCACATGGACAGAGGGTTGGACACCGGCTGTCATCTGCTGGGACATAGAAGTCAATATTGCCATCTGCTGGGCAAACTGCTCGGCCATCTCCTGTTTTAGTCGTGCTCTATCTGCATCAACATCCCTGTGGCATTGGTGTGAAGATGAACCATGGTATTGGCGAATGCCGACTCCCCATCCAACACCAATGACATGGTCCGGGTGGTCTGGTTTACCGATGACAGCAGCTAAGATATCATCGCGTCCTCTAGGAACAAAGGTTCCTTGGGTTACCTGCTCGTCCAAGGCATCCTATAACATAAAATATCAGGTCACATTTCAATTCGGTAACAATCTTAAAATGACAATTACAATTCAAACTATACTTACAATCTTCTCAACTACTTGACGGGCCTCCTCAGATGTATATTGTCCCGTTTTTCTTTGTCGGGCCCTCTTCCATTTACAATGGCGTGGGGGTGGAGGTGGATCAACAACCTCTGGACGATTTTCAGCATTAGGATCCGCCTGAGATGCTGCTTCCTGACGTGCTTTCTTTTCCTCTTCAACCATTATCTGACCAAGCTTTTTATATCCCCCACGAGACATGACATGGGGGTAGACATTCTTGCTTTGGTTTTTCTGCCCCTTTTTCCTCTTCTCCTGTTATAAATAGAAGACAATTAAATTACATAAGTAAATAAAATTAATGAAATTACATAAATTTAGAGACAAGTCAAATAAGTTAACCTGAAAGCTGGGATCATGTCGGCTCTGAACAAAGCGATCCCACGTCGCCTGGTCAAGAAACGGGTACACCTCAAGTGGGTTCTTTTTACTTTTTGGATTGAATACATAGTATCTGCCCAGATAGGCCTTAAAACCCCTCCAACGCTCACCAGCATACTTTAGCAAACGCTTCTTCATAACGTACGTATTCGGTATATCAAAGGTCAGCTACATTAAGACCAAAAGAATCAACGTATTACTGTATGATATTATTAAGATAAAAATAAAGTAGATACAGACAAACATAGGACGTAAAAGTATAGATACCAGAATACTCTCACATATCTGATCCTTCACGTTCGCCGGTACATCTTTCCAAATATCAATGAGTATACTAGGCCTGCTCCTAGCAAGGCTCGCCACAAAACTGTTAAACTGCTCTGCCATTGGCCCAATAGGATTGTGGTTATTATCAAAGTCTATTCTTATCCTTTGATTTGAACCACGGTTGGCAGTCAAATTCCTCATTCGTGTGGCACGTCTACCCTTTCTACCAGTAGACGGGGTCTCCGACCCGCTGCATGAAGGAGGGATATCCTCACGATCAGCCATGTATACCTGTTTAAACAAAAAAAAAACTTGTTAGTATGTCAAGATAAATATCAAACATAACTTATAAATATCGATCAACGTACGTAAACATAACTTATAAATGTCAACGTAAACATATAATATGCCTTTAAACATAACTCAAACTAAACTTACTTTGTGGTCAATTAGTAAAGTTCTCCCATAACCCTTCTTGGCGATCATTACGAGTAGCATGTACATCATCCACTTCATTTTTCTCATTGAAATTAGGCACTCGTGTTGAGAAAGAAGGAGTATCAGAAATATCAAGAGTTGAATCATGATTTCCCTCACTACCATTATACATGTTTTTCCCCTGGAGAACCACTGACCACCTTTTTTTAGAAGGATCACGGATATAAAACACTTGTTTTGCTTGGGATGCCATGATGAAAGGCTCCTCTTTATTACCTACCTTATTAAGGTTCACCAATTTGAATCCTAACTCATCGGTTTGCACACCATTGTTACTGTCAACCCACTGACATTTAAAAACAGGTACTCTAAACTTCGTGTAATCAACCTCCCATATCTCTTCAATGATTCCAAAGTATGAAACGGATGCCATAACAGGGTTTTTATCGTTCGAACTAGAGAAATGCATGGACTCAGCGACGACCATAACCCCACTATTTTGCATTGTACTTTTGCCATCCTGGGACTTTGTATAGAAGGAAAACTTATTGATATCGTACCCACTCCAGCATATGACATCAAAGTTAGGCCCCTGTGCTAGCCATTTTAATGTATCAGAAGCAATACCATCCTTTGCAATTTTTTCTTTAAACCAGCTCAAGAAAGTCTTGTTATGCTTGTTCAAACACCATTTTTCATTCATTCTAGGGTAAGTTCCATTGATGATGCTTTTATGCTCACATAAGTATGGTTCAACCTCATCAGTGTTATTCAATATATACAAATGTGCTTGAAGCACTTCCTCCCGATCCATGCTCTTAACAGTGATACCTCGTGTACCCTTACCATCATATCTTCCTTCGTGACGAGACTTCGGAAGCCCTACAGGTTCCGCTTCTGACATGTAGTCTGTACAAAACTCAATAGCTTCTTCTGCAACATACCTTTCAACAATAGATGCTTCGGGACGGTGTGGATTTTTCATATATCCTTTCAAGATCTTCATGTATCGCTCAACCGGGTACATCCACCTTAAATAAACGGGGCCGCACAATCTAATCTCCCTCACTAGATGAACAATCAAATGAACCATGATGTCAAAAAATGAAGGTGGAAAATACATCTCCAATTGGCACAATATAATGGCTGCCTCATTTTCCAAGTCATCCAACTTTTTAGTGTCAATGACCTTGCTACATATAGCATTGAAGAATAAGCATAACCTAATAATGGCATGTCTGACTTTTTTAGGCAATATGTCACGAATGGCCACCGGTAGTAGTTGTTGGATCAAGACATGACAATCATGAGACTTTAAGCCAGCTAATTTGATATCTTTCATTGAGACAAGTCTTTTGATATTTGAAGAGTAACCCTGTGGAACTTTGACTCCCCGTAGACATTCACATAAACTTCTTTTCTCTTTTTTTGATAAAGTATGACATGCTGGGGACAAATAAGTCTTCTTATCCCCCACTTTAAGTGGAGCTAACTGCTCTCGTATACCCATCGCAACTAGATCCAGACGAGCATTCACACCATCCTTTGTCTTGTCTTGAATGTTGAGAAGCGTTCCGATTAAACTGTCACACACATTTTTCTCTACATGCATCACATCAATACAATGTCTTACATCAAGCTTGCACCAGTATGGAAGATCAAAGAAGATTGACCTCTTCTTCCATATTTTCTCCTCAGTAGCCTTCTTCTGGGTCTTCCCATAGATAACATTAGTGTTGTTCATCTTTTCATAAACTTGCTCTCCAGTCAAGGCCACCGGAGCAATTTCATTCTCCGGAACCCCATTGAAAGCTTTTCTCAATCTACGATAAGGATGATTACGTCGGAGAAATCTCCGATGCCCAAGGTAAACCGTCTTCCTTCCATGTTGCAGTTGATGGTAACATGTGCCTTCTTCACATATTGGACATGCTTTATGCCCCTTAACACTATACCCACACAGGTTCCCGTATGCTGGAAAGTCATTGATGGTGCAAAATAACATGGCACGCAATCTGAATGTCTCACGGCAATACCCGTCGATCACATCAATGCCTTCATCCCACAACATTCTCAAGTCTTCAATCAAGGGACTTAGATAAACATCAATATCATTTCCAGGTTGTTTAGGACCCGAAATCATCATACTTAACATAATGTATTTGCGCTTCATGCACAACCAAGGAGACAGGTTGTAAATTACCAAGAGAACATGCCATGAACTATGAATACTACTTAAGTTTCCATATGGATTCATTCCATCAGTAGCAAGTCCAAGCCTGAGGTTTCTGGGCTCATTGTCGAAATCCGGAAACAAATTATCAATTCTCTTCCATTGCAAAGAATCGGCCGGATGCCGGAGCTGTCCATCACACTTCCTCTCATCTGCATGCCATCTAATGTTATTTGCGTCATTTACATTAGCGAACAATCGCTTGAACCGCGGAATCACGGGAAGATACCATAACACCTTCGCAGGAGGACCTTTGGTGACCACATCACAACTAGAATCACCATCCTTCAATTTGTAGCGTGATACCCCACACCTGGGGCACTCGTGCATCTCTTCAAACTCTTTCCTGTACAATATGCAATCATTGGGGCAAGCGTGTATTTTCTTATACTCCATACCCATCGGACACAATATCTTCTTCGCCTCATAGTTTCGAGATGGCAATGTGTTGCCTTCTGGAAGCATGTCTTTCAACAACTCAAGCAATTCGGTAAAGCTTTTATCGCTCCACCCATTTCTCGCCTTCACATTGAACAATCTTAACACCGCTGACAACCGTGTGAAATTAGTGCACCCCGGATACAAAGTCACTTCCGCATCACTGCACAAAGTATCATACACATGTGCGCGCCGAAAAGACTCTTGCCCAACATCACGGATCATGTCCTCTAGTCCATCATCCATTTCCACGTCATCAACTTCCTCTCTATCCGACACCCTCGGCCTGTCTAACGATTCACCATGACATATCCATGTTGTATAACTATTGCAAATCCCATCACAAATAAGATGATCACGTATCTCCTCAGCTTCTAGTCGTCTCTCATTCAAACAGTTAACACAAGGACAATAAAACCTTCCGTTACCACTATCAGGAGTATTTGTTTTTGCAAACTGTAGAAAATCTTCCACTCCATTCTCATACTCATCGCTTGTCCGTCTAGCATTCATCCAACCGCGATCCATGACTAAACCAATAACTTCGTACTTAGTCCAACATATTCATCAACCACTTCTTATGATAGGGTATGGCCCTATCCCATTCGAGAAGAAACTTTTTCTACATTCGGTTAACAGTTAGTCCTTAACTCTCATGCTCATATTCGACAAAATTTCGGCAGCATTTCCCTTCGTTCTCTGACGTACACTACTTGAACGCGATGACATCCACCACGATAAAGTATGCACCCGGAGAACGAAAGGAAATGTATCAATCCGAACTTTCATCAAGTATATAACATTAGAATCAATGAATAACTATTTTAACTGAATTAAGAAAACGTTTTTTCCCAAACTGTCCAACATTGGACAATTCAAGATCCAACACAATGAGCGGTACATTAAGCACATACACGTGTGCTCATTAGTATTGCATCTCAAACGGGAAACTAAGGCTTTACTAATTATGTAGCTTGCATGAAGATGGGGCTTGAAAAGTGAAGAAAATTAGCCAAATAGAGCCCATCACGGCCTAGTCTTGAAAGCCATCACGACCGTGATCGAGTAGAGATTAAAAGAAAGAATGGAAAAGTCAGAACTGGTCACGGCCAGCCCGTGATGCCCATCACGGCCGTGACATGTCAGCTGAACCAGACCCTCACAAGCAGAACTGATCACGGCCTAGTCGTGATGGTGGTCACGACCGTGACAGACCAACCAGTGAAGCAACCTCCAATGTAGAACCTGTCACGGCCTGGCCATGATGGCCATCACGGCCGTGACATGCCAACTGAACCAGACCCTCACAGGCAGAACTGATCACGGCCGTGACATACCAACCAGTGAAGCAACCTCCAAGGCAGAACCCGTCACGGCCTGGTCGTGATGGCCATCACGGTCGTGACATGCCAACTGAACCAGACCCTCACAGGAAGAACTGATCACGGCCTAGCCGTGATGGTGGTCACGGCCGTGACAGAAAAACCAGCGAAGCAACCTTCAAGGCAGAATCCGTCACGGCCTAGCCGTGACAGGCAGCACGGCCGTGACCCGTGATACCACCCCTGGAAAAATCCAGCCTTGGAGCAACATAACAACACATGCAAGTATATTATCCAACCATTTGGAGTCAAAGTTCATAACTTTTCTAAACAAGAAACGAATAAATGAGCAATATTGCAAATGAGACTGTTTATAACAGGGAAAACGCACCTTTTTTTTTGGAAGAATGAAGATCTTGAAGGTTTCTTTGTGCACCTGTGATGAGCCTGGAAACTAGTAACAGGGAAAATGAGGAGTGGTTTCATGTGCCATTCTCAGGCATCCCCTATTTACTTAGCCAACCATTTGGAGTCAAAGTTCATAACTTTTCTAAACAAGAAACGAATAAATGACTAATCTTGCAAATAGGAACAGGAAAACGCACCTTTTTTGTGGAAGAATGCAGATCTGATCTTGAAGGTTTGTTGTGAAGTTGTGAGAGAGTGAGTAAGTGTGAAGGTAGAAATGAGAACCGAGAGAACTGAGAGTGAGTGAGTGAGTGAGTGAGTGAGAGAGTGAGTGAGTGAGTCAGAGAGTGAGTGAGTGTGAAGGTCTGAGATGTGGGAAGAAATGCAAACTGGCGCGTGAATTGGAGGGAATGAAAATAGAAACTTAAAGAAGGGTTATATTACACATCGGTTATTAAGAAACCGATGTGGTATTGTTATATTTCACATCGGTTACCATGGAACCGATGTGGAAAGATAAAGTTTTAAATTATATTTTTTTATAATTTTTTACAACGGTTATATTTAAACCGATGTGGTTAATGACTACTTTACACATCGGTTCTCGGAAAACCGATGTTAAAAGATAAAAAATCTAACTTTGATTTTTTTTTTACTTTTAAACATCGGTTAAAAATAACCGATGTGGAAAGTATTTACACATCGGTTAAATTCTAAACCGATGTGGAATACTTTGATTTTAATTTCAAAAATGCCACCGCCTCCTTTTACACATCTGTTTTACAGAAACCAATGTGGAAACTCCGATGTAAAAAGCATATTTTACACTAGTTATTATTGCCTCTCAACATGCACAAACTTTGGCTGCAAGTGGGATTGCATACACAAACTTAGGGCATGCTTAGTTTATTTTTAGTTTCGTGTTTTTATTTCCTGATTTAAAATATAATTATAATTAAAATAATTATAAAAGTATTATCTTGTTTTCATATTATTTTTTATTTCCAAAGATTTGTATTGGAAACACTGAAAACAATCTTTTATTTGTTTTCATTATTTCCTGTACAAATCTTTGGAAATAAGAATCAAGATGAAAATAATGTGATACTTTTGTAATTATTTTAGTTGTAACTATCTTTAAAATGAGGAAAGAAAAACAGAAAACTAGAAACAAACCAACCAGACCCTTAATTTTTTAAAATGTTTCTTTCTTGCCTAAAAAAATGTTTCTTTCTTTGAGGTATAGTAGTTTCTTCTTCTTTTTAATATACTTTAAGATCCGGTAAATTTGAGGGGGGGTGTTTAGTAGATGATTTCCTTTTAATTTCCATATATCCTACTCTTAATTAAATTCCTACATTTAATATGTTTTTTTTAAAAGAGTTTAATAGTCAAACATTTTATAATGATGTATCGATTTTTTATTGATTGACAATATAAATTGTATACCAATTAAACCCTTTTCAAAAAATATTTCATAAAAAAATCCTTTTCAAAAAATACATTTCAAGAAATCATCATTCTTAAGAATGTTTTTTCGACTATGTTTTACCCCAAAAACATTTTCGTGGGAGGGGTGAGAATTCTAGTTTCCGATGGATATGAAACTGTTTTTCAATAAAAATTTGCTTTTATTACATTATTTAACCATATGTTTGAGACATTGGTGAGCAAGACCCTAACTTTTATTGGTTTATTTAATAAATAACTTTAGGAATACATTAGCAACATTCATCAGGTCTGTTAAATACTTATATGCTTATACAAATAAGAATGGAGGCAGATAACAACATTTCTTTAATTATGAGATCATTGACCATTGAAGGAAAGTATTTCAAACCATGAAAAAACAACCTACCTTCAATGAATGAAGATGAAACATATTGAGAAAAATGAAAGAAAAAGTCAGTAGATTGGATGGTGCAGGGTTGACTTATATATATATATATATATATATATATATATATGGTTTTCAACATTAGACAAGAAGAAAAAAGGATGCGATGATAAAAGAAGATGCGAAATCCTAAATTGAAAGCTAGCTGACTCGTTTAATGCAAAGCATGTTAAGCCAAAGTTGCACTCATTAATATTTTGTATGTATCGCACAGAGAGACTTATGCATAACGACAAGGAGAGACCCCCTTAGTAAGGGTTTTTGTTATTGTAGGGCCTACCATAAGTAACCTTTGACTATTATATCATTGCTTACTTTGTTTGTGTTTGTGGGATAAAATAAAACGTGTAGGATACAAAAGAATGCGTTGTTTCTAAGCTGGCTACGAAAAACAAGAGATGTACATATGGATAGAAATTATCTCTCCCATTTTAGTATATTATATTCTGTCCCCATCAATCAATTACATGTTCGCGACGGAACCACGTCAACATCACCCTCCTAGACTTTTTTTCTTCTCTATATTACACACACACACACACACATATATATATATATATATATATATATATATATATATATATATATATATATAACGGTCATTACGGGTCACTAGCACATATTGACAAGTTTAGTACGTAGATTCAATTATAAAATGATTTTTTACAAGTACAAATATAGATTACTTTCGTGACATGTAGGAGAGGTATTCAATGTTTTGATAGATTATTAATATAGTTAACATTTTGAAAAATATAATTAGGAATTTTTACATGAAATTTGATGCATATATACTTTCTAGATGAACTTTAGTTTTATTAGTTGGCCCTCCTTAAGATCAAAATCTAGTTCCGTCCTTGTGTGTTGTTACATAGGTTAAACTTTTATGTAATATTAAAAATATAGAATACATGACAACACGTTTGATTGATAGAGGCAAAATATGATACACCAAAATGAGACACGTAATCTTTATCCGGTATAGAGACTAGAAACAAACATTGAAGGGATTTTTTTAAATAAGAATTTGGAGGAGATATGGCGGGCAAGAAGCATATCCAAATTGAGTTGTGCTAAACGGACAAGTTTTTTGGACACAAATACGACACCTGCTACAGTAGTTCTATTGTAGCACCAATTTTTTTTTTAATTTTGATTTTTTTTTTAAATTATTTCTAAAAAAACTCATTCACCAGATAATGAACTGAATTCACCAGATATTTGCACATACTTAACCAAAAAATTTATTTATCAAAAAAACCCATTCACCAGATATTTACATATACTTAACCAAAAAATTTATTTATAAAAAAAACACATTCACCAAATAATGAACTGAATTCACCAGATATTTATACCGAATTCACCATATATTTGTACATACTTAACCAAAATTTATTTCTCAAAAAAACCCATTAACCAGATAATGAACTAAATTCACCAGATATTTATACCTGATTCACCAGATATTTGCACATATTTAACCAAAAAAATTATTTCTCAAAAAAACTCATTCACCAGATAATGAATTGAACTCACCAGATATTTGTACCCGATTCACCAGATATTTACGCATACTTAACCAACAAAATTTATTTATAAAAAAAAAACACATTTACCAGATAATGAACTGAATTCACCAGATATTTATACCTGATTCACCATATATTTACACATACTTAAACCACAATTTTTTTCTCAAAAAAACCTATTCACCAGATAATGAATTGAATTCACCAGATATTTATACCGGATTCACCATATATTTGCACATACTTAATCAAAAAAATTATTTCTCAAAAAAACCCATTCACCAGATAATGAACTGAATTCACCAGATATTTGTACCCGAATCACCAGATATTGACATATACTTAATCAAAAAAATTATTTATAAAAAAATTTAAATTTAAAAAAAAAAATATTCTATGATCCACAAGAGACAATTTCTGATCACGCCTGTGCAGATCTTGTTTATACGTTGTAATCGTATGATGTCCGCAAAAGTGTGTTCATTTAACATTATTGATCCAAATTAAAGCTGGGAAACAAAGATGGAGAGGTAAAAGATTGTCTGATGACAAAAGCGACTCTTTTAAACACGCACACCCATGTATCACATCTCTTCGATCCCCCTCCACTTTCAAGTTCACACAAACTTTTTGCTTTCTTTTCATTATTATTTTTTCTATGCTAATTGCCTCGGATGCTCACATGGTGTTTTTGGGTTTTTAGCTATAGTATAAAACGGGCCGGTTTGATTCAGTTTTAGATGGGAAAAAAATCCGAACCAATTAAAATTGATTTGATTCGAATTGGTTCGATTTTAAGAATTTTTCTATCAAACCCAAACCAAACCAAACCAAACCATTCAACAATGGATTGGTTCGGTTTGGTTTGGTTCTGACCTGAAGATTATTAAATTTCAAAATATATAAAAATTAAATATAATGAATATTAAAATATAGATAAATATTACATATCAAAAAATATATTTTTTTAACCAAAAAAAATATAAATATTAAAATATATTAATTGGTTCGGTTCAGTTTGCACTACTAGAAATTGATTTATTACCTGCAGATTTTCATGTGGATTTTCCTCAAAAATTCGCAGAAAACAGGTTTCCACAGATTTTACTACAGATTTTTGTCCATAGGTAATACCTTCGTGGATAATTTTTTCCTACAAATTTTAAAATCAGCCGGAAATTTCGTGCAAATTTTCCCTGGAAAAAATTCGCAGGTAATTTTCCTGCAAAATAATTCAGCTGATTTCGTATGAGATTTTGAAAAGTAAAATCGCAATAAAATTCGCAGAAAAATTCTGCAAGAAAATTTCCTGTGAGTTTTTTCCTTGGAAAATCCGTAGGAAAAATAAAAAAAAAATTATTTCCCAAGTGTTGCTCATGATTAAGACCGGCAGCATCAAACACCATTACTGATATCTACTAACATGTTCATAACCCCATTGCTGACTACTACTACTAGGCACATCCATATCAATATCAACATTAATATGAGGGACTTCCTCTCCATGGGATGTCCAATACCAATATCCGGGTGTAAACCCTTTTTGATGAACGTGAACATTTAATTCATCTGGGGTTAAGTGCATCTCGTTTTTACATAGCTTAGATGGACACTTTGGTTGCTGACAAGCAAAATCAAGAAACTCTTCGATGCCTTTTAAAAATTCAGTTGTATATCCCCTTCGATGAGGAAGCGGCCTATTATACATCCACATTCGATGCAGACATTTCCATTTTCAGCTCTCTGCTCCAAAAATACTATATGATAATGTCACACATATACTATAATAAGGGGGAAATATTGCCACAATACACCCAAATATATAAGTGTGAACACACACACATAAAGCAAATACATGAAAAGAAATAAAAACATGAGCTATAAACACTGGAACAATAGAACACCACCATACCATCAGTAATCATCAGTCATGTTCAACCTATGAATTTCTAGTAGTGCAAGCACTAAGCATACATACAATTTTGGTAATAATGATTTGTAGAAGAATATGCGCTTGTTCATAGTCATGGCCAATAATCAATTTTAACTAAACATTCTGTAACACATTCAAATAAGAGGTTTAATAATTGATAGTGAATCACATTAAGCAAGCAAGATCTTCAATCAAGTACAAGACAATCATATAACAAAAAGAAAGCCACAACCAAAAGAAAAATTAATAAAATAAACATTGTCCCTAACCACAATGACTCTGAAGTTTGAACCAAAATATATAAATCAAGAATATGATACAAGCTCAAGATCAAAGCGATTATTGAATGCAACGACAAATATTGAAGAATGGGTTTAGAAGTGATGGAAACATCTCGTCTCACTCACTGATTTGGGGAAAATCTCTAACCGAAAGAATCGAAACCCTCTGCAAACGAAACTAGTGTGTGCTGAGGGAGACGGCACGACGGTGGGACGCGGCTGGAGGACGGAGCGTGCGGTAGCCGGTGATTCACGGTGTCCAATGGAGGTGGCGCGAACGAGATTGTTTTCTGAAGAGAACGATTTGGGTAAAAGAGAAGTCAGAAACAAAGTTTGAATTTAAAGACGAACTCAGATTCACGAACATTCACTGACGGAGTTTGTCGAAATTCGGATTCGAAGCTGGAGCAATTCATGAACGGATCTGGAGCGATTCATAAAGACACAAATAGAGCAATTCATGAAGGGAAGAGTTTCACGTTTCTGAAGTGAGAAAAAAAGTGTTTATAGTGACTTATACTTTTTACCAAACTTTTTAAGTAAGGGTTGTAAGGTAATTATAATTTTTTTTGGGTACAAGTTAATTATAAAATTTTAATATATGGGCTTCATGAGAGAAGTTTTTTTAGAAAAAGGAATAAGGTAAATAAGAAAATTCACAGCTAAATTCATAGCAAATAATTTCGAAGGAAATTTCACAGCAAAGTTACCTGCAAAATCTTTTGCAAAATTTTCTATGGATTTTCAATTAACCTATTTTCCTACGAATTTTCCTGTAAAATTTTTCTACGGATTAGATTGCATAGGAAAATCTATAGAAAAATCCTAATATTTTCTGCAAATTAAAATTGTAGAAAAATCCGTAGAAAATATTAAAGTTACCTACAATTTTTTCTACGAAATTTAAATCTACGGGAAAAAATCTTACTTCTGGAAAATTTGTAGAAAAATTTGCAGGAAATTCCTGCGAAAAAATCCGTAACAAATTCATGAATTTCTAGTAGTGTTGGTTTGGTTCCAAAATCCTTGAAACCGAGAACCAAACCAATCACCATCTGGTTTGGTTTGGACCCAAACACCAAAAAAATACGAACAAATTTAATTGGTTTGGTTTAGATCTTCGAGTTCATCGGAACATTGCTTCGAGTGTTTGATACGAGGCAATAACCCAATATCAGAAGATAAGAAGCCAAATGGAAATAGAGTCCAAACTATCCCGACTAGTATAGAATATTGTAGAATAATATAGTTTGTTATAATTTACAATTTTATAATTTATTATTAGGAGTTTGTTACACCATATGTCCTTTGATCCTTAACAGTTGTTGACGCTGGTTTTTGGTAGGTGTCCAAAATCCTTTTGTCACAAATAATTTAAGATCAGACGAGTGTAGGGACGGACGAGTTAAGCGGTAATCCCGCAAAGGATGTATATACGTGTCTGCCAAGTACGAATTTGACAAATCAGTCAAATCTGGTGAATACTGGCAAGGACTTGAAGGAATATTTATATGATGTTTTAATTTTAACAGGAAAAGTTGCTTCCTTAAATAAGAGCGACTTCCTACTTGAATTTATAAAAATTCATGGATTTGAAGGAAAACATGTAAGTTGCAGGAAAATTAGAAGAAAGTAAATAAAGAACATGAAATTAAAGGAAAGCAATAAACAACAGGAAATTTAAAGGAAAGCAATGAATTTCAGGAATTGAAATGGTTGACAAGTAAAAGAGAGCATTTAAAGTGCAAAAAGCTAAAAGAAAGCAAGTGAAAGACATGAAAGATAAATTGCAAGAGATGTAAATTGCAGAAAAGTAAATGCATGAAATGAACCAATATTGAATTGAAATTGAACATTGCATTAATAATAAAAGGGTGGAGGGAATACTTGAGTATAATCCTTTTATCTGCTGTGTGATCGAGATATGTAGGATATTGCATCAAGTAACCTCCTCCATTACATCGGGATTAACAGTATTTATAAACATATAAAATAACTGCCTAAAGAAAACTTCCTATCTTTAAAATTGCCACCTGTATGGCAGTTTTGCTATGTTCAGATTCAAACTATTTGACAAGCAAACTTCTCTAACTGCTCATTCCTTTGAATTGCTTTATGCCAATATTGCTTGTTGCCCACGGTTTGGTTGTTTGACGGCTTATCTTGCTGATGCTGTCAGCCTTGAAGACTTAGCCATTTCTACACTTTGTTCGTTTGACAATTCTTATTACCAACTTTGTCAAAAGCTGGGTTTTACCTTCTGTCACTATTTCGACTTCTCCGTCAGTCAGCTAAATGTATTCGTCGGGAATTTTACTCTTGACGAATGTATTTCTCATTTTTCTTTCTTGACGGCTTTATCTGTCTGACATACCAACTCTTGTTAATTTTCTAATCTGTAAATTCTGCTGAATTTGACTTTTCATAGTGGTTATCTGACAATTCTTCCTTCAATTCTTCTGTCATCCTGTCGGAACTATTTCTGTCAAGAATTTAAAATTCTTCTATTAACAGATGCCCCCCAAATTTTGCTTTTCGACGGCTTTGCCCGAAAGAATAGCAAAATTTGAATTTTCAAATCGCCAACAATCATCTTAATTTTGGGTTCTTATCCGTTAATTAAACCTTGCTTTAATTTCATCCCTACTTAATAGGGATAATCATAATGCCACAAGTTTCTTGGAATTTGAACCGAAGTCTTTCATTTTTCTTTAAATTGCAATCACATCAGTATTGATTTTCTTCTTTTTATCTTTCCTTCTTCCCTAGTAAACTCTTTTCTAGAGAAAAATCTTTTCTTCTTCCTTCGCAAAACCCTTTCTTAAAAATCCTTTCTTTTTCTTCATTCAATTTTCTATGGCCACATCTTCCAGGGTACCGACCTCCGTACCTCATGCTATAGTCATCCCTCCTAGGGTGGTGGTTCAAGACCCACTTTTGGAGGAATCTGAGTTATGGCAAGAATCCAAGGTAATTTACCCTATTCTTGATCCTTCTGTTGCTTTAAGTCCTCCTGCTGCATTTTTGGGTCCTTTTGTAGCCAAAAATGAAATTTCTGAGGGTTTACGTGGTTCCTTTCCTTCCGCTAGCTCAAATGAAGCTATTTTATCCTCTTTTACTCCTATTCCCATTCATATCTTCAAGAAGAGCAATAGGATTTTCAGAATGCCCCCTGCCACTCGGTTCGATGCTTACATTAGTTGGCTCGACCGAGTTCAGGCTGAAAAACGCAGTGTATGGGAGGAAGCTGGAATCTTCGAATTCATTCAACTTTCTCGTCATGTTAAATTGGTAGACTTTTCTTTAATAGGAGCATCAGTTTTCTTTTGGAATAGAACAACAAATAATTTTCACTTTCCTTATGGAATGATGGGTCCGACTTTGTTTGACATGTCGGCTATTACTGGCCTTCGTCCAGATGGCCCCACCATGCATTCTGAGGTAGAAATTGAAAATCAAATTGATGTCTATGTGCCGAAGTGTTCTTTTTCCAAATACATAGCAGATTTTAGAGGAGAAGCTCATGATCCTGTGACGGATAATGAGCATGTAGCCTTTTTGTTTCTTTGGCTGTGTGCTTATGTCTTTTGTATTAAATCTTCTTCTTTGATCGCTTCATATGTTCCTTTAGCCAATCTTTTGTCATCTGGTAAAAGAGTAGCATTAGGACAATGTGTCTTAGCCAATCTTTATGACAGCATGAGCATGCTAGTTGACACTGTCAAGTCTAAAAAGAAAACCAATATAGGAGGTCCCCTTTGGCTTCTCCAACTATGGTTAAATGCAGTCTTGGAGCGTCAATTTTCATATAAAGCTCCCGCAGATTTGACAATCGACACTTATGGTTCCTATCTCTGTTATGTGTCTGCCGAGTCTTTGTCAAGAGATGAAACTGCGAACTTCAAGTTTTACTTCAAAATTTTTCATTCGCTTTCATCTACATCTTCAAAAATTAACTTTTCTCCTTTTTCCGACCGGAAATACGGTCCAGAATGGTTTACGAAACTAAGCACTACCATCTCCAAATCCAATAAATCCATTTGGACCAAATTTCTTTGCCAGAAAATTCTTTTTGTTGATGGTCCTAGTTTCAAAACTCATAGGGTCTACCTCCATTTGCCCAACACCGTTGCTTGTCAGCTCGGCTTTTGCCAAGCTATCCCTGCTCCTTATTCGTCAAATCCTGACGAGAATTTTATTGGTGCCAAAGCCCCAACATATGAGCATATTGTCGACATCAGTGATGCAGACAAGGTTCGTGGGACTTTCTTACAACCTATTTCATTCTCTGCTTCCACGGAGTCACTCAAAGCTTTCTTGACTGGTGGGATGAATACTACTCCAACCACTGTCTAAGTTTAAAGACTTGCTTGAGTTGTATTGAGGACACCGTGGGTAACAATGATGATTCTCCTCTGCAGGAACAGGATCCGGCAACCAAAACTCGAGGTGAACTTCAAAAAGAAATTCAAGCCTTCGAAATTTTTTATAAAATCAAGTGGAATCCTTTGAGACCATTTGATATGGTTCGTCATATCAATAGTGTTTTAGTTGAAGCCAAAAGGAAGCATGATAATAAGGAATCTGAAAGGCTTGCCATGTATAGGAGTATTCCCAATATGACCAAGGAATACTTAAACAGCTTAAAGGCTCCTTTTCCTAAGCCAGTGCCTATTCCTTGTGCCCCTTTTGGTTTAGCTGATTCACACCCAAGAAAACCGTCGAAAGGAGGTAACTTTTTCTTCTTGGATAGCGTGAGTGCTTACGTTGACCTTTTTGAAAAACCAAATCCAGTTACCTTCGCTCGTCGGTTTCTTGAATCTGATGACAACTTTGGATTCCATTCAAGAATTCTAAATTGTATTTCAGGTATTCATTTATCAAATAACTTATTTTTCTTTTCCTTTCGACTGACAATCAACTTATTTACGTCGTTATTGACAGCTATTCCTCTTGACAAACCTCTTCCTGGTAAATCCAAGTCTGATGTACTGTTGGGAGAAGCTCCTGAAGATGATGATGAAGATGAACCCGTAATCCCTTTGGTGGCAAAAACTGTTAAGAAGAGTTCACGGCCAGTCAAAGCTTCTGTTTCTGATCCTCAGTCAAAAGGATCCAGAAAAAGAAAAGAGAAAACGGCTCCTTCTGACCCGTTCTCCAAGAAATCAAAATCTGTCAAGGGTCTTTCATCTGATGCCACCAAAGTCTCCACTAGCTCTAAAATCCAGGATGTTATGACTAGTTCCTCCAACACTTCGCCCTCCAATCAATACAAGGTAACAGTCTAATCTAATCTGTCAAGTTACATCCTTTTGCTCATATACCTTCTATTTCCTTCAGAAAAACAAACCTGTCGAGACTATTCTAGTTACCAAGGAGGCAAGTGTTGAGGTCGACTTGATGTCTTCAGATTCTAATCTGGTACTTTCACTGACCTTGTCATTTCCTTCTATACACTTGCATCTTATTTATTTATTTATTTATCAGGAAAAATCTCCTCAATTTGATGATTCGATAACTATCCAGGAGATTCTTACAACTGTTGATCCAGTGAATGTATCTGATTCGGAGTTGCATGTTGACAGAAATTCAGGAGGTATTCTTGTAGGTACTAGGAGTTTGACAGGTGATCTCCAGGTTCTCGAATCTCATCCGGAAATGCATCCTAGCACTCATCTAACTTCAATCACTCCAATTCCAATAGCTGATAAGCCAGTAGGAACTGCTGTCATGATCGAGATTCCGGATGAAGATATTGACATGGAGGCCCTACTGGCTGAAACAACTCCTGTTATTCCTTCTCCACCTGCTATTAGACCTCCTATTATGAAGTCTCCTGACCCTAAACCGGCCCTACACTTTAACACGTGGATTAATATGCTGTCAGAAGTAAGCCAGAAAGAGTCATCCTTTTCTGCCACCTCTTCATCGACTCAACATGACTCCAGTGATTCTCAAGTCATCACCCTTATGCATGATCTTCAAGCTCTTCTGGATAAATCTTTTGATGAACCCTTGTCTGATGCTGGAGTTCAAAAAGAACTGTCTCGACTTATCAAGGAAATTACTCCTCTTCATTCTAATCTTCCTTTATCGAGCCGTACGCTTTTTATCTCTATTCAGACATTTTGGGAACGGCTCTCCAGTAAATTAGAAAGGATAACTTCTGTCATTCCTTCTTACGAAGAGGAAGAAAAAACCAAGGATGATCTCTTAGTTCGATTTCAAGATCTTGAATCCTCTAAACAAAAGGAACTTGATCTTATCTCCATCGGGACTCGAACTAAAGAGAACTTATTGGAGTATCGGAAGAAACTGTTGGCCGAGGTTGAATTGACGGACCAAAAATGTGCCAAGTTTGACAAAGCGTTGGAAAAGAGCAAGGATAAAGTCAAAGCTATTGACAATGAATCTGTCCGACTTGGTCAGAAAGCTGAAAGTGTAGTCAGCAAACTCCGTGCATTGCAGCCTGATTATGAAGCTGCTACTGCCGACAAAACTAATCTTTCCCTTGCATGGGATCAATTATCTTCTATTTAAGCCAAGACTGAATTGTAACTCTTGCCCTTGTCAACTTTTAACCTGGTCATTGACAGTCACTGATTAAAAATAAATGTTTCTTTTCTTGTGCGCGTTTATTTATTATTTGATTTGACTGCATGTTTCCAACCAACTTCGTAAATTCATGCTTTATCAAATCATCATAAATGTCTTGATAAGTTTCAAGACTTTGGTAAACCAAACCGCAATAAATGTCTTTTTGAAATCAGCTAAATAACGAGATCTATAAATCCCCGATTTTATAGTTGAACCTTTTGATGTAACATGCTTTCCTTTACAAAAGGCCTCCGCCTATTCTTCTTTCTTCCTTCACGGGAATCTGACCTTCTTCATCTTAAAGTTTCACACCAAGGTTTTTGTCTTAATGGTCATATCTTCCGTGAAAGTTAGTAACCAATGTAAAACATGTAGTGAAGGTCAGTAACCAATGTAACATCTATAACTGACCTTACTGCACATCTGGGGAAAAGTTGATCTTGACACAGAACGAGTGCATCTCGTTCTAGTTCCATCATCTTCATCCTGGAAGGTAGTGGTTTTTTCTTTGGTGTTATCTTCACCATGCCATAGTAACAACCACCTTCTAAGGGAAATGATGGTGAGATCTGCTCGTGCTCATCCCCTTCTTGATACATCCTCAAAAAAAATGAGGCAACTGAAATCTCATCACATGGGGAATGAAGTCTCAACAAATTGAGCTATCCTTCCGCATTGTTGAAGGAAAATAAAGTGTTATTGACAACTGCCTTGTATTCTAAGATTAGATTATCTTTAATTGACAACTTGATTTCTACTATCAAATGACAATATTTCATTGTATCGTCAATTTAGTGAATATACTCCTTTCCTTCACTCGTCAATTCGTACTTCCAACATTGTCGGTTTATATTCTTTCAAGTACTTGCCATTAATTGACTTGAGTACCGAGCCAGTATTAATATTGACAAGCGCATAGGCATTTCCAGAAAATATTTTATCAATTCTAAATGGCCCTTCCCATTTAGGTGACCATTTTCCATATTCTCGACAACTCTTATCCATGGGCAATATGACTTTCCACACTAGATCACCTACTTTAAACGCTTTGAATTTTACTCGGCTATTATAAAATTTTGCAATTCTTTCTTTTTACCGAGTCAAATTTTCCAACGCAATCAATCTTTCATCACTTAACTCGTCCAATTCGTCGAACATTGCATTCCAATACTGGTCAGTAGGCAGGTCATTTTGCCTTTGAATGCGAGTGGATTGGAGATTGATTTCGACAGGTAGCACAGGATCATGTCCATAAGTCGGACGATATGGCGAAGTTCCTGTCGACTATCTGGGTGAATTTCTATATGCCCATAATATTTGATCAAGGGTATTATGTCAACTCTTAGGTTGTCGGCCCACATGCTTTTTAATAAGATTAATAATGGTCTTATTTATGGCCTCAACTTGGCCATTTGCTTGTGCATAATATGGTGTGGATGTAAGCATTTTTATATGCCTAGAACTAGCATATTCCACAACTTTCTTTCCGACAAATACCAACCCTTGATCTGTTGTCAGAGACTGGGGTATGCCAAACCGACAGATGATGTGATTTTCAATGAAGTCAATTACGTCTTGTTGGGTGACTGTTTTCAGGAAAATTGCCTCTACCCATTTGGTAAAATAATCAACTCCAACTAAAATAAATTGATGCCCTTTTGACGAAGCAGGATGTATCTGACCAATTAAATCTAGAGCCCATCCTCTAAATGGACAAGGCTTGACAATAGAATATAACTCGCCAGCCGGCACGATTTGTATATGGCCATGTTTCTGGCATTGTTCGCAAGATTTGGCAAATAAAATACAATCTTTAACCATAGTTGGCCAATAATACAAACTTCTTCGTAGAACCCACTTCATTTTATCACCTGCCTGATGGGCTCCACATATACCGTCATGGACTTTTGATAGAGCCAAATAAGCATCTTGCTTACTCAGGCATTTGTGTAGAGTACCGTGAACAGATTTTCTGTATAACAGTCCTCCTTGCATCGTATAATTCAATGCTTTATACTTTGTTTTTCTATCTACATTCGGACTTGGATTCTCCAAATATTCAATTATTGGCAACCTCCAGTCATTAGATAGAATTACATCATTAACTAAAATATCTCTTTCTTCTAATGGATACAACAGTTCCCTAATTTCCATTAGTGTTGACAAAGTCTTTTGAGATATTTTATATCCGGAGGCTATCTGAGCCAACTCATTAGCCTCTTGATTTAAATTTCTGGGAATATATTCAACAATTACATCGTCAAATTTTTTCATCAACTTACTAGCTATGATACAGTATTTTGTCAACTTGTAGCTGACACACTTGTATTCTTGAGTAAGTTGTTTGATGACTAATTGAGAATCCCCAAAAATATGCACATTTCATGCTTTTATTTCTGTCAAAATTTCCAATCCGACAATCAAAGCTTCGTATTCAGCTTCATTGTTAGAACATGGATACTTAAGTTCGAACATGAACTTTGTAGGAGTCCCTTGTGGAGTCACGATTAAAATCCCTACTCCACTACCTCCTTGATGCCTTGATCCGTCAAAATATAGTTTCCAAGGTTGTAAACCGACAACGTTTATTTCCGGTACATCCAGTCCTGGATGTTCTACCAGAAAGTCAGCCACTGCCTGTCCTTTAACAGATTTAGCTGGCATGTATTGTAAAGAATATTCTGATAAAGCAATGGTCCATTTACCAATACGTCCATTGAGGATTGGTTTGGACAACATATATTTTATCACATCAGTTTTGGAAACAACTAATACATGACATGGCATCATATAATATTTAAGTTTCGTACAAGAGAAATATAATGCTAAACATAACTTTTCTATTGCACTATATCTCTTTTCAGCATCATTTAGGACTCTACTTAGATAATACACAGCCCTTTCAACATTGTCATCATCATCCTGGGCTAATAAACATCCTATAGTGTCCTCAGATGCCGATATGTACAACTTCAACGGTCGACGAGGTACTGCAGGCATCATGACCGGTGGATTGACTAGATATTGCTTGATCTGGTCGAAAGCCTCTTGGTGACAAGGTTCCCAAACGAAGCTTTGCTCTGATTTCAACTTGACTAATGGTGAGAATACTCTTGTCCTCCCTGACAGATTTGATATGAATCTTCTTAGAAAGTTAACCTTCCCTAAGAAGGATTGTAGTTCCTTCTTATTTGTCGGCGCCGAGGCTTCCATAACTGCTTTGGCTTTATTCTTGTCTACCTCAATTCCTTTTTTGTGGACCAGGAATCCTAGGAATTTGGCAGTCGACACTCCGAAACTACACTTCTCCGGGTTCATCTTGAGATTATGCTTTCTCATTCTCTCAAATCCTTGCTTCAGATGCTCCAAATGGTCATCTTTGGTTTTGGACTTAACGACCACATCATCAATATATACTTCTACAAATTTTCCAATAACATCATGGAAAATTGTATTCATTGCTTGTTGATAGGTGGCCCCTGCATTCTTTAAATCGAAAGGCATGACAATCCATTCATATGTCCCAATTGCTCCTGGACATTTGAAGGCAGTCTTTGATACATCTTCTTCGGCTATAAAGATCTGATTATACCCTGCATGGCCAACCATACAACTTAAAATTTCATTTCCCGATGCTGAGTCGACAAGCATGTCGACTATAGGAATCGGATATTCATCTTTGGGGGTAGCCATATTTAAATTCCTGAAATCTATGCAAACCCTCATTTTGCCATTCTTTTTAATGACAGGGAGTACGTTAGAAAGCCAATCGACATACCTGGTTGTTCGAATGAAATTTGCTTTGAGCAGTCTTTGTACTTCCTCCTTGATTTTATGTACCACTTATGGAGCAAACCGTCTACTTGCTTGTTTAACGGGCTTGCAATCCTCCCTTAGTGGTAGGCGATGTTCAACAAGATCCCTGCTTAAACCAGGCATTTCATCGTAATCCCATGCAAAGCAATCTTTGTACTCTGCTATTAATCCGACGAGTTTTTGTTTGTAATCCTCTGGCAGAAAAGCACTGATGAAAATGGGCCTTTTCTTTTCTTCCGTCCCCAAATTTATTTCTTCCAGAGGATCCTCTACTTCCACCTTTTGTTTGACTTCGGCTCCTTTTTCAAAACCCAAAGGGCCATCGTCAATTATACAATCTGTCAACACACCGCATGCAGTGTGTACTTCTCTGTCGGCAGATAGGCCGACAATCTTCTCAAGTGGGTTTCAAGGCTCATTGTCGGATTCTCGCCGAGTCTTGTCGGCCTTGTCCTGTATTGTAACTCCAAATCGGCTAAGAAGGCTTGCTTCCAACATATCCTTGTTGATAACCCCTTGATGAGTGAGTTATAGGCTTCACATTTAGAGAATACACCGGAAGTCAATATGTGATTGTTGAGTATAGCAAGCACCGCTGCCCCGCCTCCACAATCTCCACTTGATCTTGTTCATTCCATAAAATCACCTTTTGATGTACCGTTGATGGAACTGCCCCTACAGCGTGGATCCAATCTCTGCCAAGCAAAATGTTGTAGCTTGACTTGGCTCGAATTATGACGAACAATGTCATTCTTTTGACAGTGCCAATTTGTATGTTTAATAAAGTGACACCATCCGACGGAGATGTTTTGCCACTGAAGTCAGTGACAACCATATCAGTTGGGATTAGATCTTACTGATCCTTTCCTAATTTTTTAAACATCGCTCTAGGCATCAAGTTTACAGCAGCGCCTCCGTCAATTAAGACCCTATTGGTAGGTCTTCCATCGATTATGGCTTCACATGTAAAGGTCTTAAATGATTTTTCTGTTCGTCGGTAGGTTTCTCCAACTGAGCCACGTTGTCGAATACAGTAACTAAATTTTCTTGAACACACATCCAGTGGTCACTTGGGTCTCCTAGATTGTTGACGACATCACTGTCGTCATCAGAGAGATTAAACTCAAAATATCCCTCGTATTCTGCTGGGATGAAAGAAATCAAACCTATCTTCATTCTCATTCCAGGCTCCAATATAACCTCATTATCTGGGTTCTCATCTAAAAATGCACCTCCAACTGTTCTGCCGTGATTTCTTTTTAAATCACTCTCGTCATCTGACCCTGACCTATCCGACAAAGGTCGAGCAATTCCTGCGCCACAATTATCTAGTGCTTCTATGATGTCGGCCCAATCCTCATTTTGGCAGTCCGTGTCCATGGCTCCACTTACGTTCATGTCATCATTCGGATCATTCCATGCTTCAATGACAGCATCGAATGATAATTCTTCTTTGGTTAAATCGCATTCAGGCTTGAACGTAGTCAATTGTTGTTCTTCTATTCTGGCCTCAGCCTTCTTCTCAAGACCTGCAACTTTCTCGACTTCTGTCAATCCGACTGGCCATTTGCCTCTGGGTTTCACTGGTGAAGATGTTTGGCCTGAAGTCTTCTTTTCCATGAAAACCTGGGATGCAGGTTTACTTTGTTTGGTTTGATTACTGGGTCTCTTCACATCAGCTTCCATGGGATGATTCACTATTACGCTCTTCATCTTGGTATCTCCTCTCTTATCAACTTTGTTGTCAGTTGTAGCAACCAAGCAACCAGCATCATGGGAAGGCATCTCTTTTATAATGACGCCTCCCTGTCTGGCAAGCTTCTTTTTGAGCCTGTCGGAGTCTCTGCAGCCTCCTCTTTTGGCTCTTGGAGATAGCCAATTGAGTCGAGGGCCCTGAAAGACCAGGCCCTGTCATCTGAGCATTTTGAGCCAATTGGCCCTTTCGATAATTTTCATTCCAAAAGAGTGGTCCATGATTATTGAACTTGCTCCTCCTAGTCCATGTTTGTTTTTGCAATTCCGGGTACTGTGCCATGGCCGAATTCCTCACCCGTTGATCCACCATTACGTTGGACGGGGGTATCCTGGTCTTGACAGGATTCAATTTGCCACTGACAGAGTTACCTATTGTTGATCCTCTGACTGGTTCCTCTAACCAACCGCCAGTGCTGTGCTGTCCAGATCTTGACTGGTGCATGTGTTGCTGACGGCTATTTGCCTGTCTTACTGCTGATCCTCTGATTGACTCTTCAAGCCAACCTCCAGTGCTGTGCTGTCTGGATCTTGATTGGTGCATGTGTTGCTGACGGCTATTTGCCTGTCTATTTACAACAGATGCAGCACTCCTCTTTTCACTGTTGGACCCAGCATGGCTATTTGAGTGTGAAAACCCGCCCCGGTTACCACCATCACGAGGCTCAATTCTGCCTTGTGGACGATGTGATGGTGGTTTTTGTCCCCTGGCTTTCTTGGCGGCTACTTCATCGTAAAACGCTTCACATCTTGGGCAAACTTTAATTATGCCCTCAGATTTTTTGCGTGTCATGTAGTCAACTAGTGGTTCTCCTGGCTTCGGATACACATCAAATGGATCTGACAAGTCCATTTGGATATTCTGTCCGGCCGTGATGTTGACCATGCCTACTCCCATAGTGACCTGGTGGTCTGCCTTGTTTGCTTTAGGACCAAAGGGTTCTGTATCAATCTTCATTTCTAGTCTCTTGTCTGAAAACTTCAACCTTCCGTCTGTTAAACCTTTTTTAATGATATCCCTGAAATGCATACAGTCATTTGTCACATGACCAAAAGTATTATGATATTTACAATATTTCCGATCTTTAATTTCATGGGCTTTCAAGAGCCTATGATCATCTGACAATTTTAATTGCTTATCTTTAAGTAACATGTCAAATATTTGATCGGCCTTGGTCACGTCAAATGTGTATACTTTCTTATTAATAAAAGGGATTCTTTCTTTGGCCCTTGCGGGCTTCAAAGCTTGACATATATAAGATGGACCATTTTTTAGTTCGACATAATCTACCTCATACTCTTCAGAGTCATTACTCTCTTCGTCGGATTCATTGCATCCGACAAAATTAACCCTTTCCCTCTTAAGGAATCTCTTTTGCTTAAGAATCTTTTCAGCTCTTAATTGTTCAATCTGTCGAACCTTGTCCCATAACTGGGCAAGATCTATCAAATGTTGGTTGACCAGTTTCTTTCTGATATGGTAATCTAGACCTCCGGCAGCAATTTTTACTATTTCTGCCTCTGGAATAGGGGTGAAACACCGACTACTCATCTGACGGAATCGAGCCAGGTAGTCATCAACATATTCGTTAGTTATTCTTTTAATTCCAAATAAATTTGTCAACCCTATTTTCAAGTCGCCCCTAAAGAATTGGTCATGAAAACTTCTTTCCAATTGATTCCAGGAGTGGATAGAATTAGGCCTTAATGTTGAAAACCAAGAAAAAGCATTCTTAGTTAACGAACTAGGGAAGAATTTCATTTTTAATTCCTCCTCTAAAGCCAAATCTCCCAACTCGATGGTATATCGGGCAATATGCTCGACTGTCGACTCTCCACTTTCTCGAGGCATTTCTGCCTGTTGGACCCAATCAGGAAATGCTGATGCAAAAAATGGTTGGTTGGCATAACCTATGTTAAAACCAAACCTATTTAATACTTGCTCGACAACTTGGTTGACGTTTTGATTTAGAACATTCTGACGGAATGCTCCAACAGCACCCTGGTTTATGATCAAATCCTCGTCATCCTCCGGTCGTAGAATATGTACATTTCCACGTCTCAAAGGAATCCGACGATGGGGCTGTTGCCGCTCGTCATCTTGTTCAAATCCGTCAAGTTGTGGTTGTTCAACTTGTGGTTGATTTATCCTGTTGACATTTGCATTGAGATTTCTACCGGCATTTTGATTTTCGCCTGGGTTTACAACACCCAAGGCTCTATTTAACCGATGTATCTCATTTGTCAACGCCAAACATGCATTATTTGTGCTTTCCACTAATGGCGTAATTACTGTACTCATTTGTTGAGTAAATGTATTTACCATGTCATGGTTACTAGAATCAATCTGTTGTCGGACATTGGCTAAGGTAGCCTCCGACAAACCAACAATATTTTGTGGGAGTTGTCTCAACGGGGATATATATGGCCTTTCTACCGGTTGTTCTTGTCGAGAATGGGTAATTATCATTGACCCCGTTATCCCATTCGCATGACTGGGAATTTGCCCCCCAGTCGATGGCCCTGCCTGTCCAGATGTATGGGCAGCCATCGTCATTCCATTTGGTTATGGTATGTATGCAAATGGGATATTTGGATTGACAGTTGTAGAACCATAAGGCATTCCATACAAAGGTTGTGAGAGAGTCTGTGTAGTCCATCTTGGGTTTGAATTCTCAACACTTCGTGACGACAATCCAGTAGTTTATGCATTTACTTGTTGTAAAACTGGGGAAGTTGGTGACGGAGTGTTCCTTGACCAACTTCGTCAAATCTATTGACTATTTGGGCGTAAGAAACACCTCTTCTTGCACCTAGACCATTAGTGCCATTTACCTCTGCATTAGTAGCATTAGCCCCGTTTGCAGGAATATTGTCAACTGATGCAATAGCATCCACTGTTGACACAGCGGCGTTAGTGTCTACTATACTTGCATCACTTGCACTGCTCATATTTACAGAGTTCTGGGAAATAGACGATGTTTGAACCACCTTTCCGCTCCGTAAACGCATACAAATAAATTTGTATGGTAAATTCCTGACACTATACGAGTTACTCTAAACTCGTCCCACCAGGCGTGCCAATTTGTTGACGCTGGTTTTTGGTAGGTGTCCAAAATCCTTTTGTCACAAATAATTTAAGATCAGACGAGTGTAGGGATAAACGAGCTATGCGGTAATCTCGTAAAGGATGTATATGCGTGTCTGCCAAGTACGAATTTGACAAATCAGTCAAATCTGGTGAATACTGGCAAGGACTTGAAGGAATATTTATATGATGTTTTAATTTTAACAGGAAAAGTTGCTTCCTTAAATAAGAGCGACTTCCTACTTGAATTTATAAAAATTCATGGATTTGAAGGAAAACATGTAAGTTGCAGGAAAATTAGAAGAAAGTAAATAAAGAACATGAAATTAAAGGAAAGCAATAAACAACAGGAAATTTAAAGGAAAGCAATGAATTTCAGGAATTGAAATGGTTGACAAGTAAAAGAAAGCATTTAAAGTGCAAAAAATTAAAAGAAAGCAAGTGAAAGACATAAAAGATAAAGTGCAAGAGATGTAAATTGCAGAAAAGTAAATGCATGAAATGAACCAATATTGAATTGAAATTGAACATTGCATTAATAATAAAAGGGTGGAAGGAATACTTGAGTATACTCCTTTTATCTGCTGTGTGATCGAGATATGTAGGATATTGCATCAAGTAACCTCCTCCATTATATCGGGATTAACAGTATTTATAAACATATAAAATAACTGCATAAATAAAACTTCCTATCTTTAAAATTGCCACCTGTATGACAGTTTTGCTATGTTCAGATTCAAACTATTTGACAAACAAACTTCTCTAACTGCTCATTCCTTTGAATTGCTTTATGACAATATTGCTTGTTGCCCACGGTTTGGTTGTTTGACGGCTTATCTTGCTGATGCTGTCAGCCTTGAAGACTTAGCCATTTCTACACTTTGTTCGTTTGACAATTCTTATTACCAACTTTGTCAAAAGCTGGGTTTTACCTTTCTGTCACTATTTCGACTTCTCCGTCAGTCAGCTAAATATATTCGTCGGGAATTTTACTCTTGACGAATGTATTTCTCATTTTTCTTTCTTGACGGCTTTATCTATCTGACATACCAACTCTTGTTAATTTTTTAATCTGTCAATTCTGCTGAATTTGACTCGTGGTTATCTGACAATTCTTCCTTCAATTCTTCTGTCATCCTGTCGGAATCATTTCTGTAAAGAATTTAAAATTCTTCTATTAACAACAGTATGGTAAATTGTGTTGAATTTGTTATTTATAAATTGGATATATAGATCAATAGTGATATGAACGAAAATAAGCAAGAAAAATCAAAAGTCTCTTCCCGATCCCAAAAATCAGACTACACTCACCTCCTGGAATCCATCAATGCTCTCACTAAATCAATTACTAACTACACTAAATCAATTAGGGACTCCATCATTTGACAGAAACGTCAAAATGAAGCTTTTCTCAATACCTTCAACTTCCCAAAATCCAAAACCCAGCGTCATCCCCTTCCACCTGCAAACCCAATCCTGACAAATGAAATTCAGCAAAAATCGTGTCCATCTTCACCACCATTCCAACCCATTATCAATGAACATCACTCCCCTGTCTCAGACCCCAAACCGCACCCCCACCAGAACCCACACCACATTGGGTCCGTCGCCATGACCAAACCAAACCAAGAGATTGAACCGTTACCTGTGACATTTGCGACGAAGACCACTACGGATCCAAGCTTTGAGTTCGTACGTATCACCGAGGTCTTAAAAGGATTTGGATTGTTTAGCTTCTGCCTGCTCCGAAATGCATGGCGGTACCATCGTCCCGTCGCCGCCTTGGGACGTTGCCTCCGCGAACCGCTTCTCAGGTTCAAGACTCCGCTTCGCAGTTTTCTCCCTCGCTACAGATCAGCCTCACACTACTCGTTTCGAGCTCGCAACGTTGACTCCCACCACCGTCCAGTCGCCAGAGAAGACGGTTATGCACATCACGTCCGCCACGCCGCAATCACACTATGGGTTCGTGTTCGACCCCGGCCCGCCGCCATGCGCCACCTCCCTCACTATTCAGATTCGGCGCCGGCATCGTCAAGACCTCATGTTTCCGATTCGGCTCCGCCATATCTGTCTCCTACACGAGAGACTCCGCTAAGCACGTCTCTGTTCGTTTCAGACCCATTAAAACCGTGGCTGGCGGTTCCCTTTCCGGCGGTGGCGCCATCACCGGGAGCAGGCTCTTGCTGGCCATGGGTGCCTTGGAGCATTGGACCCCAACAACAACTTAGGGTTTTGCAGGAAATGGGTGAAGGGTTGATGGACAACTTCTGGTTTGGCTTGGATCCAAATTTGGGCCTCCTCTGCTGTTGGGCCTTGTTCCTGCAAGAGGGAGAGTGTGAAGACTGGCTAAACAACTACATGTTTTGTCTGGATACCAACTTGGAACTTATCATGCTTTGGGCTTCCTTGCTGCCAAAAAGAAAAGTGGGCTGAAGAGAAATTGCAATTTTTTTCTGATTATCTTGAGGATGTTGCAAGATCCTTGAAATTTTTAAGAAAAATACAAGAAGAAGGAATGAGCTCAATGTCCGATTGGAAGATTCCATGTAGCAACATCTCACACTTTGATCTTGAGGACAAGATCAATCTAAAGGAGTCGGTAATGATACGAGGCAATAACCCAATATCAGAGGATATGAGTAGCCAAATGGAAACAGAGTCCAAACTATTTCAACTGGTGTAGAATATTCTAGAATAATATAGTTTGTTATAATTTGTAATTTCACAATTTATTATTAGGAGTTTGTTGTGCCATGTGTTCTTAGATCCTTAATAATAGGATAAATTGTATTGAGTTTGTTATTTGTAAATTGGTTATATAAATCAATAGTGATATGAATGAAAGTAAGCAAGAAAATTGATCAAAAGTCTCTCCCTCTCTAAGGTTTTCCCTTAACAGAGAATTCAATCTCTTCTCGAAATATTTAGAAGTGTTTATATTCAAATGGATCCAAAATAAAATCGAAAGTTCTAATCATGACAGAAATATATCGCTTAAGTTCCAAAGGAAATAGAGAAAAATATAACTGCGACTAGTCATTGACTAGTCACGCGTTTAAATTGATATATAGCTTGTTAAATCTTTTTTTTTTCTTTTCTCAGAGTATCCTCCACGCGCAACTGTGGAGACTAATCCCTCGAGCCGGTAGGACTACAAGGGCGGTAAAGCTCTCTCTTAAGAGTTTTAACACTGCTGCATTCCCAGGGTCAATATTCGAACTCGAGACTCGTGTTATCTCATTGAAGCTCTCTTGGGTGTTAAATCTCATATTTAACACACACAGTACAATTCATTAACATAACTAATAAAAAACATGTATGAATATTCTTCTGTCAAAAAAAACATGTATGAATATTGTTCACTACAAGAATTATCGCATTTATTGATACCGTGACCTTGACACGATACAGTCGTTATTATCGACCATGAGAACATTCATAAATTATCAAGCGGTCTCAATCCTTTGCAGCCACAATCTTCCCTAATTTGTCATTTATTTAACCAATTGTTAGATGTTTAATTAATCTAACCTATGGTGAACTAAAAACAATTTACTTTCTTTACTTTATTTATTTTTTGAAAAAGGTTCAATGAAATTTTTGAAACAAAGTTTGTGTGGATCTAGTTTAAATTTGTGCTAGTATTCGATAATATATCAAAGGAAGATAACTTTTTTTAAGGGTGAATTACGCATTACCATGGAAAAGTTAAACTTGATACTGTAATATATGACTTAAATTAAATTACCATAAATATTGTAAAGTTATATAATATTTTTATTAATTTTAACATTAAGAGGGTATTTGGGAAAGATTGTTTTGTGAGTTTCAACTGTATTTTTTTTTTGAAGAAAAAAAAAACTGTTTTGTAAGAAGATGCTCCTGTTTGGGTCAATAGCTTAAGTTTCAAAAATGCTTTTCTTTCTTCAAATTAAAAACGTTGTTTTGGAACAAGCTAACATAAATGACTGTAAATTGGAAACGATTTTTTTTTTTCAATATTGCTAATTTGACACAGAAAAACATACACCTACGAAAACACCGTATGAACAGTGCCGCACTGCGGCAAGATCAGAAATCTGTTGCATCAAGATCTGTAGATCTTTTTTTTTTAAATTTAAATTTTTTTTGTAAATAAATTTTTTGATTAAGTATGTGTCAATATCTGGTGAACGGGGTACAAATATCTGGTGAATGCCTTCAAATATGTGGTGAATGCCCATACTAAAATCAAGTTTTGGATGCCTTAGATTATCTGGTGAACGTAGTTCAATTATCTGGTGAATGCCTTCAAATATGTGGTGAATGCTCATACTAAAACCAAGTTTTGGATGTCTTAGAGTATCTGGTGAACGTAGTTCAATTATCTGGTGAATGCCTTCGAATATCTGGTGAATGCCCATACTTAAACCAAGTTTTGGATGCCTTAGATTATCTGGTGAACGTAGTTCACTTATCTGGTGAATGCCTTCGAATATGTGGTGAATGCCTATACTAAATTAGCTTGTGGATGCCTTAGATTATCTGGTGAACGTAGTTCAATTATCTGGTGAATGCCTTCAAATATGTGGTGAATGCTCATACTTAATCAAAAAATTTATTTACAAAAAAAATTAAATTTTAAAAAAAAAAGCATCTTCTGATGTCGCGCATGCGATTCAGATCTTGCATTGTGCGATACTATTCATACAGTATTTTCGTAGATGTATGCTTTTCCGTGTCAAATTAGCAATCCTCTTTTTTTTTTTTTCCCTTCCTGATATCTTTGTGCTTTACCGCATGTGTCCTTGCTTTCTTACGTTGCATGTGTCCTTGCTTTCACGCTTTTATTTCTTCCTGCAATATTGCCGCATGGTGTCATATGTTGTTTTGTCTTTTTCTATATTTTTTTCCTTATTTTTTCTTATATTTTTCTTCTTTCTTATTTTTCTTCTTTTTCTATATGCGTTGATTCTTTGAACTTGTGAGATTTTGGAAACACGTCTTTATTTTGATGCCAAGATCTAAAAAAAAATCTAATATTAAAAAAAATTATTATAAACAAATATTTTCATACCATTATTTATAATTTATTATGTAAAAGTGATTATTTTTGCACCACCCAAACGAAATAGATTATCTTAAAATCGTTTTTCAGCAAACATACCCAAACAAAAATGGATTCTGATTATAATCGATTATTACAATAATCAATCATACCAAAATCGATTATAAGCATAATCTGTTTTTTCAGCTTTCCCAAACGTACTCTAAGTAATATATATGAGAATTAAGTGTTTAACGAGTGACCAATTGCTTCTAATGTGTAAATTCTTGCTCTTAAAATTAGAGTGGGTTTGAGAAAACTGGAAAAAATAGATTATGCTCATAATCGATTAAATAAATAATCGATTATTGTGAAAATCGATTATAATCAGAATCTATTTTTGTTTTGGTGATATAAAAAAATCACTTTTATATAGTAAATTACAAAAAAAAAAATAAAAAATATGAAGCTATTTGTTTTATAATATTTGGTGGAATGAGAATGGGGGTATATGGGCCATGAGTCTTCAGATTAGAAAATTCACGAGTCTTCAGATTAGAAAATAATCTAATCTAAAACAATCCATCAGTCCTATCTCAAAGATGTTTTTACTTTTTAAAACAACTTTTAATAACAAAAAAAGGCTTTTTAAAAAATTAAGCTAGATACCCAAACACAACAAAATTTATCAAAACTATTTTTTATACCCAAAAAAAAGCTAAAACACATATAATCTCGTTTTCTCAAACATGCTCTTAATAGAAAACACGTCTTTTATACTTTTCTTATCATTAATTAGGAGAGCTATGCATTATAAAATAAATTTCATGTATAAAAGTGAAAATATAAACATCAAGAGTAATGTATAATTTGAAGTTGACACGGGGAAACACAAGAAGGGGGTTGAATTGTGTTTCTTAACAGATTTTCGAAAAAGTCTTTTCTCAAACCTTTTACAAGCATAACAATAAGAACAACACACAAACAGGAAAACGCTTTTGAAGAGATAATAAACTCATATTCAGAACCCCACAGTTAGTATAAACAAAGACTGTAAAAGATAAGGGTTTAGAAGATTCACGCAAGTGTTTTATCCTGATTCACTCTCTTCCAACCAAGAGTTACGTCTAGTCCCCACTACAAAAAAAAAAGATTATTTAGCGACCGAAAATAGTGACCGAATTTGTTGGTTGCTGTTTGTGACCAAAATGGCGACCGATTGTAGGATCTAAATCAAACACTGATTATAGTTGATATTGCGAGCGAAATAGCGACCGAAATAGAGCGTAGCAGAGTTATCGGTCTATTTCGGTCGCAAAATAAAGGAAAGTAAACGTCAAAAATTTATGACTTTTTTGCGACCGAATTAAATGCAACGGTAAAATTTTATTTATCATTGCGACCGATATTAAATCGGTCGCTAAACGGTGCGAAAAAAAATAAAATATCGCGCGTGTTAGTGACCGATTTAAAAATCGGTCGTTAAATTTATGGATTCAAAATTCAAATCAACCGGTTTAGAGACCGAATAATTCGGTCGCTAAAAATGAAATCCCTAAATCCACCAGAACCCCCCTTTCTTCCCCATTTCACGAAACTTCTCTCTCTCTCACTCATTCTCTCTTCCTCGCGAGCTCCGACCGCCAGCCTCCAGCGCGCCACCGTCGTCAGGTAAGCCGGCCGCCTCTCCCTCTCCCTCTCCGTTTTTCTGTCTCTCTCCATCTCTGCCTCTGTCTCTCTCTCTCTCCGTCTCTAACCGTTTCTTTCTCTCTTAGGCCCGTCTTCCTCCGCACGTCCAGAGCAGCGCCACCGTTACCACCGCAGCACAGTAAGTCTTCTTCCCTTTGGCAAGATGCTGATTGTGTGCTGATAATTTAATATTTATGCATGTATTTGCATTTATATGTTGTTTGTTAGTGGAGAGCAGGGCTCAATAGGATGTGATCCTGTCAAAAAGGCGGGATGGTTGTTGTGTGTTGCTAATTTAGAAGTTATGCATGTATTTGACAATTATGTATTACTTGTTAGTGGAGAGCGGAACTCAATAAGATGTTTGCTACTATATTTTATCTCAGTTTGTATTGAAATATGCTTCAATATATATTTGTTGAAGTATGCTGCAATCCTTATAAGTCAATGGTTTTATTTTCTACTAGAGTTAATTATTAAGCTACGAAAGCCTTAGTTTCCTATTTGAGATTCAATATTAATGAGCATGTGTACCTTCTCAGGGCACGCATGCTCATTCAATATTTTGGATGTGCTTGAAGGATTCTTGAAGTTTGAGGTTTTTCTTTAATTCTGCCTTAAGGCCAAGGTCTTAGATAATGAAGGATTAAGTATAGGGTTAGATAAAATGAAGGGTGGGGCATAATTTGCCAGGCACATGACGTGCCGTCATCATTCAAACATTATTCACATTAGAAAGCAGCTCTGTACACAATATTATGAAAGCAACTCTGGTTTTCTACTCATTTGTTTCACTAGGCAATGGAGCTTTCCAGAAATAGTTGTTGATGACCATCCTTACTAGGTTATATAGGCATTTCCAATAGGAAAAGTCCTCTCTATGACCATCCTTCAAAACGACGTAAAAGCATCTGCTTTCCTGAAAACTACTATGTTTGCTAATCTGTAAAGTTGCATGTGAAGTTGCATTTCGTTGTTGTATTTTAACATGCTAGTATGCTACATGGATCTTTCCATCTTTTCTTATTATCACTTGATGAAGTTTAGACATATGACTTGTTTTCCTTATCGTTTTATCAGAAAATGGATTCGACTAAATGTTTTGAGACAGCCATCCATATAGACCAGGTACAGTATCTCATCAACTTAAGAATAACGATCAGATTCACGTAATGATGGTTAAGGCATAAACTAATTATTACTAAATTGTTCTTGTGTATTTGCAGGATTTGATTTCAATCCCGCGATCATTCTACCGTCGTTGGGGACAAGAAATACCGCGTGTTGTGACTATTGAAGACAAAAGCGGAAATCTGTTCGATGGGAATATAGTAATCCATGAGGATCGCCCATATTTTGCAACAGATACAAATGGTATCAGGGATTTGTATTTGTTGTTCACTGGTGCATTGACAAAGTTTAAGTACCTTGGGGGATCTCGCTTCTACATGTTCATCCCTTTGGAAGATTGATGAGTTTTGATATTTTGATTAGTACTTACTGACTGTGGTGTGTTTTTATGTTTTGATCGTTAATTAGTACATTATTAAACTTTTTTTTTATAAACAATTATTAAACTTGTGTTGATTAATGTATATGTTTTCTTGATCATATTGACTGTGGTGTTTTGGATCGTTAGCACATCATATTTACGTTTTCTATTTATTAAAAAAAATATTGGTGTATTTTGTTTATATCAGAAATTAAAAATCAATGGGGTAATAGTTGAGAAACAAAATTTGGTCGGTAGGATTAAGTTTTAGGAAAATTTTTATAAAATTTGCGACCGAAATAGCGACCGAATATCGGTCACCAAATTCGGTTATCTGAGGATGCGACCAACTATACGGCGATCGAAATATATAATTTTGTGACCTAAATATCGGTCGCAAATTTGCGACCGAAATACAAATTCGGTCGCTAAACATTTAGCCACCAGGTTTTCTGCTACCTCCTTAATTCGGTCGCTAATTCGATCGCTACACAGTATAGCAACCGAATTATCATGTTTAGCGACCGAAATCTTCGATCGCTAAATAGGTTTTTTTTTGTAGTGCCCTTCTACCTGAAGGTTTTTTCTCCACTATAATCCGATAGCTTTACAAGTATTCAACACCTCTTCAGGCTACAAGTGTTCTTTCTCTACCAAGC
Organism: Sophora flavescens; assembly: GCA_030762895.1. NCBI lineage: Eukaryota > Viridiplantae > Streptophyta > Magnoliopsida > Fabales > Fabaceae > Sophora > Sophora flavescens. The sequence goes on along the minus strand of CM061068.1, from coordinate 95,523,610 downwards.
CTCTTCTGGCTCTAACTCTATCACAGAGATTTAAAGATTGATCTTCTTAACTCACTAAGTGTGAGAGTATGACAGTTTAAGATCACTTGAATATTACAACAATATTCAAACTAATAAATTACAGACTTTTGCTTTTGAAAGAATGAAAGAATAAGAGCTTGTCTACCTAAGAATTGTATTGGCAGAAGTTAGGCTCGCAAAAGCTATTTCAGGCAAGAGTCTCGTCTTCAGTATCTGAGGTCTTCTACTTATATAGTGACATTCTTCTTCTCTTGTAATTCTTCAACGGTTACTTTGAATTTGTATCTGTTTAGACTTTAGCATTAAATGCTTGGATCCGTTGAGACTGATAATTTGATATGCTTCACTGAGAAGTGCTTTTGTGTCTAGATCTTCTTCAACAGTCTTCAAATTGTATTCGTTTAGATTGTAGCATTAAATGCTTGGATCCGTTGAGACTGATAACTTGATATGCTTCACTGATAAGTGCTTTTGTGTCCATATCTTCTTCAACAGTCTTCAAATTGTATCCGTTTAAACTGTAGCATTAAATGCTTGGATCCGTTGAGACTGATAACTTGATATGCTTTATGGCTTACCATCTTTGTACTTGACTTGATCTTTATAATAATGTATTTTGACAGAGTACAAAGGTTTATGGTTTCGATGGTGCGAAGTTCCTTTTATCCAAGAGATAAAGATTTTATACAAAAGAAGCATCAAGGTAAAAGACATATATTCTTTGAATAAAATAAGCAATCATTTGAAATAAATTCATCATGGTCCAGATTTCATTAAATTATATATTCAAGGTATCAAACATATATAACATATATAGCGGTCTACTTAGTTTTAAGAACACATCTATACAAGATTTTAATTCTGCTCGTCCACTAATGTGGCAGAAGCGCTCGTCCACTAAAGTGGTATAAACGCTCGTCGACTAATGTGATAGAAGCGCTCGTCTACTAATGTGGTAGAAGCGCTCGTCTACTAATAAGGTAGAAGCGCTCGTCCAACACACAAGTGATTCAAATAAACGTCTAGCACTGTAGTATTTGAAGCAAACGTGCAGCACTGTAGTGTTTGAAGCGCAAGTCCAAGACGCAAGAGATAGAAACTTGCGTCCACTAAAGTGACAGAAGCCCTCGTCTGCCCAAGTATTTGGACTTGCTAAGTCCTTAGAGAACCTTCGTCCAGTGACGTGGCACTGTGGACGTCTACTGAATTTTAGTTTAGACACTATGGACGTATACTTGAGTTACAAGGATAGCCCTCATCTGCTGAAGTGGCTCTGTGGACGTCTACTTCCAAGTCTTTGGACTTGCTATACCTAACAAGTTATTTAGGTATTCATTTATAGCCTCGTCTACTATAAAGCTAAAGACTCTGGATTTTACCAAGAGTTATAGACTGGTCTAGAGGTTTGAACTAGAATATGTAGATTCCATACTTTAAATTTTAGTTCCTCTGACTCGCACAAAGTAATCCCTGCATACTTATAACAAACAAGTTAGATCTTTGACAAATACTTTGCCATACAAATTTAACCTTTTTGTTAACATTAAAACTTAAGAGATTATTTTAATCCAAAACCACTTTGGTTCTAACATAATTTACCCTTTTTAAACTTATTACTGGGTTGTAAAGAAAACAAACTAAGGAAGCCTGCGGTATATTTATCAAATAGTGAAAAATTGCAAAGCTACATATATTTTGATTTATTGATGAACAATGCTACATCAATCACACTCATCTTAACACATTCTATTATTGGGTGAATTTCATGTGGGGCCATGTATTTTGGTGGGTCTCACATGAATTTCATCCAACAATACAAAGCGTGTTGAAGAAGAGTATATTCCTAACATTTTTATTTATTAAATGACTACATCATTCTTTTTAATGGTCCGTGGTAAATTTGAGTAATTGGATTATTATTTTTTCGGTGAATAAAAATGACAGCTATGGAAGATACTCCCATGACTGTTGGGTAGGGCGTCAATGGCATGCTGGGGCTGCTAACAGAGGCCCAATTCAAAGAATTACTGCACATGCCCAAACCACAAGCTGTCTCTTTCAGTTGCAGCTACTCAACTAGCATTTGGGTGCCATAAGATCTCCCTGTGGAGGGGGACTTTAGTGACATCAGGGTATTCAAACCCTCGCCCATGAGGAGATTAAGAGTTCAACTCTAGATCCTTAATCACTTTTGCCATATCTCGTGGACTAAAGTGGGAAAGGGGGCGAAACGTTGGTAGGAAAGCGAGTCAGTGTCAGTGGGAAAAGGGATTAAACGTTAGTGGTGGACGATATGGTTGGGGAGGCAATCATACAAAGTTTCGTCTGCCTGAGTATTTGAGAGATACCACCTCTTATTTTTTTCACAAATTTCCCGAATAACTATGGAACAGGGGATATGTGGAAAATTTTTATTAGATGGGGAAGTGTGGGGGAGGTGTTCATACCTCCAAAAAAGGACAAGTTTGGTAAAAGATTTGGTTTTGTTAGGTTCAAATAAGTGGATAACTCAGAGGCTCTGGAAAGGAAGTTAGATGAGATCTGGGTGGTGAAATGAAGCTCAGGGTGAATCTACCACGTTTTGAACATGGACTGAACAGCCATGCAGGGAGTAGATTCTGTTAAGTCTCTAAAATGTCTGATGTGTATTTCTCTAAGTTTTGATGAGAACTAAACATTGTTAATGATTTAATTAACCTTCATATTGGTTGCTAACCTGTTTATCTAGTGTGCAGATTAAAACTGTAAGAATTATCTATCTGCTCATAAGTGACTACCTGTCTGGATAAGCGAAAGTCAACCTGTTTGTTGACAATGATTATTGACTTCTTTCAAGATACATCTTCAACCTGTCTCCCCACGAGTTCCTACACTTGTATGAGGTTACTCGTTGAAGAATCAAGGACCAAACAAGCTTTTGTCGGCTGTCCCATCAGAAAGAGACTTGAAGCCTTCTCTCCTACTCAGTCTCACACCTGTCAAGAAAAGTCAGAAGTTACTCTCTCAAGCAACCTCGGTTATCAGAACCAAAGACCAGTTAAAGAATGCTTCCAATTAACATGCTTTATTCCCTAGTACCTCTGGTCCTTACACGAAAAGGGAATTGTACTCAGCAAATTAAAAAAGGCTCTCTACACAACTCTGATATGACTATATCACGATGCATAAAGCCATGATCCTTCATGCTAGAGTACAACCAACGTTCCTATTGCATTAATGGCTGCCCAAAACGACTTTATTACATTTAATGAAGTTCTGCTTGAAGCCAACATCTGAGGGAATTTCTCTAACGGATCATAAATGCTTGAAGACTATAAATACAGAAGTCATTGAAGATGAAGTACAGAGAATACACATAGCATTAAAGAGCCATTACTCTGTGCATTAATATCTTCATTCTTTCATTCTGTATTCTTCAATCATTTGAAGTTATTACGCAGACTTTCCTAAACTTTACATTTAAACCACTCTCTGAGTGTTAGTGAAAGATCTGTTTGTCTGAAGTTGTATTTATTACAAACCAAATATCTCAAACAAACCTGAGTGATCCTGAAGAGACTAAGTGTGCAAAGAATACTTGTCTTGGAGCCTGAAGAAGCTAGGTGTGCAAACAATACTTGGAGTCTATAACCTGATCAGTTATAGTGGATAAAACTTGGTGCTGCCAAGGACTGGACGTAGCTCTTTGCTTTGAAAAGTGAACCAGGATAAATAGGTGTCAATCTCTCTTTCCTTATAAACTCTTTGGTTGCCTTAGTTTTATTATCTGTTTTTCAAGTGGTGTGTTTGTCTAAGTCACTGTTAAAATTTCATCAGACAGGTCACCTGTCTATCCTGTATCTTTCCACTCGTCTGAACCAAGCTTATGTATGCGAAAAGATTTCAACTTTGTTTAAATTTTGATAAACACAATTCAACCCCCCTCTTTTCGTGTTTATAGTTGTCTATTTCAGTTGGTATGAGAGCTCAGCCTCTGGGTTGAGCATCTAACACTGTAGAGGTAAAAGGTCCTGAAGAATAGACATGACTGCTGGAGCTAGTTCAAGTGGAAGTCACCGGACTGAAGGAGCTTCCATAACCAGACCTCCTTACTTCAATGGAGAAAACTACAACTATTGGAAAGATAGATTTCAATGGTTCATTCTATCTACAAACTCTGATCTTTGGGATGTCATTACAGATGGTCCATTCATTCCCAAGAATGATGATGACACTGACAAACCAAAAGCTCAGTGGACCACTACAGAAAAGACAAAATGGGAGCTGAACCACAAAGCTAGATACAACATCATTTGTGCTCTCAGTCCTGAGGAGTTTGAGAAGGTATGTGCTTGTGACTCTGCCAAAGAAATATGGGACACTTTAGCTGCCACACATGAAGGAGCAGCCAGAGTCAAAGATTGCCATACTTGTCAGAAAGTATATATGAATTATTTTTCATGGAGGAAGGAGAATTTGTTGCTCAAATGATAGGAAGATTTCAAACTATAGTCAACAGTTTAAAATCTCTTGGCAAAGTCTATACTAATGCTGAGAAGGTTGGAAAGATTCTGAGATGTCTACCTAAACAGTGGAGACCTTTGGTCACTGCTATCTCTCAAGCCAAGGATCTCACTATCTTGACTATGGATGAACTTCTTGGAACACTCACTGTTCATGAGCAAGAACTTGGAGATGAAGTTGCACCAAAGAATGGCAAGTCAATTTCTCTGAAAGTTGATCAAAAGTCAGCAAAAGTTTCCAAGGCTCTAGAGGCAGACGAGTCATCCAGTGATGCTGACCTGTCCGAACACAGGGATTCTGAGAGTGATGAAGAATTGTCTCTCCTGACCAGGAAGATAAACGTTCTCCTACAGAAAAATAAGTTCAAGAGGGATAATCCGTTCAGAAGGTTCAACAAGGACAAGAACTTCAAAGAATCCAATCCAACAGAAAAAAGTCCAATTGTCTGCTATGAGTGCAAGAAGTCTGGTCACGTCAAGGCTGAATGTACTTAACTCAAGAAGGCCCATTTTAAGAAATTCTTCAAGAACAAGAAGAAAGGAATGATGGCTACTTGGGAGGATCTGGAGTCAACATCTTCTGATGAAGAAACAGAGGAATAAGCCAATCTCTGTCTGATGGCCAACACTGACTCAGACCAAGACGATGAGGTACATCCTGACTATGAGGAATTGCTTGATGCCTATGAGGAGTTGCCGGAGGAATGCGACTGCTTATCTAAGGCTTTCAAATCCCTCAAGAGAGAGTATGTAAAGCTCACCAGTTAGCATAAATAGAAATCTCAAGAGTGTGAGAAGCTGGCTAAAAAGAACAGTGAGCTGAAGACTAAAAAGTCTAATGAAGCTAAGATCTCAAGTGAAACATCACCATCTGAAAAAGTTGAAAAACTTCAACAGAAAGTGAAAGATTTCACTTCTGATCTTGCCAAATTTGTTATTGGTAGACAATCTGACTAAGCTACTTGGCAGTCAGAGGCACTCTCTTAACAAAGAAGGTATTGGATATGTCCATCAGACACATCATAAAGTATCAACTAAAGCTTCTACAGTATCTGTTAAGTCAACTGTAACCAAATCGACACATGTTTGTAACTTCTGTGGAAAAACTGGACATGTTATGTCTAAGTGTATCCATAATAAGAGAAGAAAGTCTTCACAGACTCCTAGAACTAATAGAAAATGACCCAGAAAAATATGGGTACCTAAAAATCAAATAATTTTTGTTGCAGATGTCCTCAACAGGACAAAGAAAACACTACTGCTGGTACCTGGACAGTGGTTGCTCGCATCATATGACAGGAGAAAGGTCTATGTTCCTAGACCTCCAACTTAAGAAAGGAGGACACATTGCCTTCGGAGGGAATCAGAAAGGAAAAGTTATAGGAATTGGTACTATTGGTGGTAAACCCCCTCTTCCATCTATATCTAATATTCTTATGGTTAAAGGATTAAGACACAATTTGCTTTGCATAAGTCAACTATGTGATAGTGGTTTTGATGTTTCCTTTACCAAGGATGTATGCATAGTTAAAGATTGTTGTGAAAAACCCTCTTTTCAGCTAAAAGGCAACAAAATCTTTATAAGATTGAACTGTCTGGTCTCTCAGATCAAAGTGTAACCTGTCTGATGTCTAAAGAGGATAAGAGATGGTTATGGCATAAGAAACTAGGACATGCTAGTATGAAACTAATTTCTGAATCAAAAAGGAATAATCTTGTGAGAGGATTGCCTGATATTAGTTTTAAGAAAGATGTCTTGTGTGATGCATGCCAGAGAGGTAAACAGATAAAATCAAGTTTCAAATCTAAAAACCAAGTATCAACCTCTAGACCTCTTTAGTTGTTACACATGGATCTGTTTGGACCAGTTAGTGTTGCCAACCTGGCTGGAAGAAAATATGGATTTGTCATAGTTGATGACTATTCTAGATACACATGGGTACTTTTCCTAACACACAAGGATGAGTCTTTTAAGGCTTTCTCAGTATTCTGCAAAAGAGTACAAAATGAGCAGGGTTTCTGTAGTTCTGCCCTTAGAAGTGATCACGGGGGAGAATTTGAAAATTAGCAGTATAGACAGTTCTGTGAGGAGAATGGAATCTCTCATAATTTCTCTGCACCTAGAACTCCACATCAAAAGGGAGTGGTTGAGAGAAAGAACATATCTCTACAAGAGATGGCTAGATCTATGCTCAATGAAAATAATGTCCCTAAGTACTTCTGGGCAGAAGCTGTAAACACTACTTCTGGGCAGAAGCTGTAAACACTACTTGTTATGTACAAAACAATACTTATTAGGCATTTCTCTAAAAAGGACTCCTTATGAATTGTGGAAAGGAAAAAGCCGCAACATATCTTATTTTCATGCTTTTGGATGTGAATGTTTTATTCTGAATACCAGAGATAATCTTGGAATGTTTGATTCTAAGGTAGATAAAGGTATTTTCGTAGGATATTCTGAAATGTCTAGGGCTTTTAGAGTTTACAATTCAAGAACTTGTATTATTGAAGAATCTGTTCATGTTAAATTCAATGATGAATTAAAGATTGATAAAGAACTATCGGATCTAGAAGATGATCTTGCAGGTCTTGATATAAACAATCCAGAAATTCAACAACCCGATCTAACCAAGACATAACCTGTGCCTGAGGCTGACAGACAAGTGGAATAGACAAGTCGACAGACGAGTCAACAAACGAGTTAGCAGACAAGTCAAGATCTTCATGATGATCTCAAAAGGGATTGGAAGTTCAACACTCATCACCTTAAGGATCGTATTATTGGAAATACTTCTGAAGGAGTAAGAACCAGATCCACATTAAGAGAATCAAGTAATGTGGCCTTTATTTCAGATTTGGAGCCTAAATGCATTGAAGAAGCTCTTGAGGATGAAAGCTGGATTCTTGCTATGCAAGAAGAACTTAACCAGTTCAGCAGAAATGATGTCTGGACTCTTGTCTCTAAGCCTAAAAACAAGTTAGTTATTGGAACAAGATGGGTCTTCAGAAACAAATTGGATGAAGATGGTAAAGTTGTCAGAAATAAGGCAAGGTTAGTAGCTCAAGGCTATAACCAACATGGAGGTATTGATTATACTGAAACCTTTGCACCTGTAGCTAGAATAGAAGCCACGCGCATTTTAATGTCATATGCTGCACAACACCAAATTACCCTGTTTCAGATGGATGTAAAAAGTGATTTTCTAAATGGTATAATTGAAGAAGAAGTGTGTGTTAAACAACCCCCTAGTTTTGAGGATACTGATAAACCAGATCATGTTTTCAAACTTAAAAAAACATTATATGGTTTGAAACAAGCACCTAGAGCATGGTATGATAGACTCAGTTCTTTTCTTATACATAATGGTTTTACTAGAGGACAAGTAGACACTACAGGTTCAAGAAATGCTCTAAAAAGAACTTTATTATAGTTCAAATAAATGTTGATGATATTATTTTTGGAGCAACTAATGAAAAGCTGTGCAAGGAATTTTCAAATCTAATGCAAGCTGAATTTGAGATGAGCATGATGAGAGAATTGAAGTTCTTCCTTGGGTTACAAATCAAGAAGACAAGTGATGGAATTTACATTCATCAACAAAAATATACCAAGGAGATACTCAAGAAATACAAAATGGAAAATGCAAAGCTCATGAAAACCCCTATGCAACCCAATGCAAAACTAAACAAAAATGATGAAGGTAAAAAGGTAGATCAAACTGTCTACAGAGGTATAATTGGCTCTCTACTGTACTTAACTTCAAGCAGACCTGACATTCAATTTAGTGTCTGTATGTGTGCTAGATTCCAATCTGATCCTAGAGAATCGTATCTTAAGGCTGTTAGAATAATATTTAGATATTTGCTTGGAACTACTAATCTTGGTTTGATGTATTTAAGATCAAAAGAATACAGATTAGTTGGATATTGTGATGCTGATTTTGCTAGAGACAGAATAGAAAGAAAAAGCACCAGTGGAGGATGTCACTTCATTGGAGCAAGTTTAGTCTCATGGTCAAGCAAGAGGCAGACAACCATTGTCGTGTCTACTGCTAAAGCAGAATACATCTTTGCTGCTTGTTGCCGCTCTCAACTCTTATGGGTAAAACATCAACTTAAGGATTACACTATTTACGAACATACCATATCTGTATGATGTGATAATTCCAGTGCTATATGATTAACTAAAAATCCAATTCAGCATTCTAAGGCTAAGCATATTGAAATCAAACATCATTTTATTAGGGATTATGTTCAGAAAGGCATCTTTGATATTAAGTTTGTTAAAACTAAAAATCAGTGGGCTGATATTTTCACTAAACCCCTCGCAGAAGAAAGGTTTTTATTTATTAGAGATAATCTAAACATGCATTGCATTGTTGAATGACATGTCTGAATGTTAACCTGTCTGTGCTTTATCACCTGTTTATGCTTACATGTCTGACTCTGCTGAGTCACTATGCTAGAATTCATCAGTTTTGTTGAAATGGTTATTATTTAATTAATGTCATTCCCTTATCTGAAGCTAATCGTGTGCACGGTGGTTTACTTATCTCGAAAACATGTTTTCAATATGTCTTAAGTGGGGGTTGCAGTTCCCCATACAAATCGTGCCATTTTTGAATTAAAAATGTCATTTTTCTCTCTCCTACCTTTATGACTATAAAAGACAATAGATCAGAAAGGTTGAACCTTTACGTTTCAATATTCCAAAATCTCTTTGTCTTCTCATCTTTCAAACACTCTTCTCTCTCGAAACCCTAGAATCGATTTCTCTCAAAAAAATGGCATCATCCAAGCGTCTCTCTACAAAAGAAATCGCTGAGAAATATAATCTCAAGGTTACTGAGATAGAAAAGATCATTCCGGGAGAGACTGTTGATCTTCAACAGATGAAGAAACTAGGAATGGATGTCACTGAAGAGTTGGAGTACTCCAAATGGACTCCTTTCTTCGACATCAAGGAGCTTGTTCACCCTAAGCTCATTCAAACGTTCTGGAGAAATGCTGTGGTTTTCACCAACCGACTCAACAAAATCAAAAGCTTTAAGGCTGAAATGGGGGATAAAACCCTTCTCTTCCCCATTAGCTATCTGGAGCTTGTCAAAAAATGTCCGAGAATCGGAGCTGGCTTCACACCCTACTGGGAAGATGAAGTGGGAGCTGACAATGTCAACATTGCCATCTATGGTGTTCCCAAACCAGTGAACCCTAAGCCTGTCAACATGGTGGTCAAGTGCAGATTCCTGCACAAATTGCTGTTGGAGTGCGTGATGCCAAGGAAAGGATCATGAGACGGTGTGACCAAGATGGACAGATTTGCTCTGTACCACTTGATCCACAAAATCAAGTTTGACATCAATGAACTTATCTACATGTACCTTGAGATTCTGATCAAGAGAACCAACATGCAGACCTATCCTTATGGGATGTTGCTGACAAGGGTATTCAGGAACAAGTTGTTTGTTCCTAGTGATGCTGACTTTGTGGATATGGCACTGCCCATAGACAGGAAGATACTGTCTATGATGGACATCAAGGGAATCCCTTTTGCTGATGAGGAGGAAGACAAGAAGAAGAAGAGGCAGAAGAAGAAGAAGAAGCCTGTTGATGAGCAGAATGAGGAAGAACCAGTGGTTTCCACTGACGAATTAGAAGTCCCCATTTCTGAAAGATTGTTCAAACCGTCTGGAAAGGTGGCCAGACAAGACCAAGTTCCAAAGCTGCAACCCTCAGTATCCGAAGATTATGCTGAAACAGTGGAGCCCTTGAGGTTCAGGCTAAGGAGACCCTCTCTCAAGAGGAAGACTAGTGAAGCTGAGGAATTAGTGGATGTTCCTGCTCATCCCAACAAGTAAAGGAAGCTAGTGAAGACCTTTACCAAGGTCAGACAAGTTGAGTCTGAGCCTAGCAAAGAGGAAGCATCTGCTCAGGGGGAGCAGACAGAGCAAGTCCTGGAAGAACCAATGAAGACTCTATCATTTTAGGAATTATTCCCAAAAAGAGAAGGTCTGGTTACCCAGTACCTGCAAAAGCTAACACTGCAGAAGACCTGTCTGGATGAGCTCAGAGAATTGTACCCAAGGATGACCAAGTGTCTCCTTCTCACAAGAAGTTGAAGATATCTGAAGAGTAGACATCTCCTTCATTCCCTTCCCCTTCTCATCAAGGTATCATCAACCCATCTGTCATTTCTCCATCTACCCTTTTTGTTCAACCTCTTTCTGTTGCATCTCCTATTTCTTCACTTGTCTCATCCTTTCAAACTCAAAAATCTTCTTTCATTATTGTACCTGATGATTGTCAGTACACAGTTGTTCACAGGGACTCTGCTCCCAAAGAACAAACTGGCATATCATCGAGACTCTTTGTGTCTGATCTGCAATCTCTTTTATTTGCAAGTATTTCACATGTCTCTTTCATCCATTCTCCTCATTCTTAACCCCTGTAGAGAACTTTTCTTCTACCCACCTATTATTATCTTTATTAGAACATTAGCTGGAACTCACTATCCTGCTTCTGTTGTAATGCTACCACATAGGAGTAGGTATTTCTTTATGTTAGTCACGGGATCTAATTCTTTTTTCTGCTATATTGATTCTTTATTACCTATCCATCCCTCTGTTTTAGCTCAAACACCTCTTCCCCCACCTATTCAAATAACAATCATCAGACTGTCTCTGTCCGAGAGACTTTCCTGTGTGTTTCCTTCACCTGATACTGACTGTGTCAGAATCAGTCTTATCTTCAAACTTGTCTTTCTTCCTTTCTATGCCCTTCAAACTCTCCATGAACTTTTCTTCCCTTCCATCACCTCTCCCCTATCTCTACCTAAGGCACCCCCAGTTTTAGCCTTACCCTAACACTCTACTTTGTTTGTCTCTTCTCAAACAGTGGCCTTACAAGACTTTCATCTGCTTCAAGGACATGTAGAAGACTTAAGAAGACAGCTAGATGAAGAAAGGCGAGCTAGGCTGCTCTTAGAGCAAAGGGTTGCTGCTTTATTTTTGTTAATTAGTCAACCTAGGTAGTTTTTAGGTATATAGACTACATTGTACTTGTAAACATTCATGATGAATAAAATAAATTTCTCCTTTATTTCTTTAATGCTTTCATAGTTTATTCCTTTTTGATGCTGACAAAAGGGGGAAAATGGGAGAAATGTGATATAGGAGAATGGGGGAATGAATATGATATGATCTTAAATAATACATGGACATGAGTATGTTCTGATAGTTGCTATAATTGCTCAGATAAATCTTAAGTAAGATTGCTCTGATAATAATTTCAAAGTTAAACAAGTCAAACTTATGCGTGACTAAGTTAAATGGATTATATAATTAATCTTAATGTCTAATCAAGCATCTGCATGACCTGTCCGCTTAAGAAAATTCCAACCTGTCTGATATATGCTACTTTCTTTGTTGATATTTTCTGAGGTTCATTAAATCATCTCAATGTTTGTCATCATCAAAAAGGGGGAGATCGGTAAGTCTCTAAAATGTCTGATGTGCATTTCCATAAGTTTTGATGAGAACTAAACATTGGTTAATGATTTAATTAACCTTCATATTGGTTGCTAACCTATCTATCTAGTGTGCAGATTAAAACTGTAAGAATCATCTATCTGCTCATAAGTGACTACCTGTCTGGATAAACGAAAGTCAACATGTCTGTTGACTATGATTATTGACTTCTTTCAAGTTACGTCTTCAACCTGTCTCACCACGAGTTCCTACACTTGTCTGAAGTTACTCGTTGAAGAATCAAGGACCAAACAAGCTTTTGTTGGCTGTCCCATCAGAAAGAGACTTGAAGCCTTCTCTCCTACTCAGTCTCACGCCTATCAAGAAAAGTCAGAAGTTACTCTCTCAAGCAACCTCGGTTATCAGAACCAAAGATCAGTTAAAGAATGCTTCCAACATGTTTTATTCCCTAGTACCTCTGGTCCTTACACGAAAAGGGAATTGTACTCAGCAAAGTACAAAAAGCTCTCTGCACAACTCTGATATTGTTGTATCACGATGCATAAAGCCATGATCCTTCATGTTAGAGTACAACCAACGTTCCTATTGCATTAATGGCTGCCCAGAATGACTATTGCATTTAATGAAGTTCTTCTTGAAGCCAACATCTGAGGGAATGTCTCTAACGGATCATAAATGCTTAAAGACTATAAATACAGAAGTCATTGAAGATGTAGTACATAGAATACACATAGAATTAAAGAGCCATTACTCTGCGCATTAATATCTTCATTATTTCATTCTGTATTCTTCAATCATTTGAAGTTATTACACAGACTTTTCTAAGCTTTACATTTAAACCACTCTCTGAGTGTTAGTGAAAGATCTGTCCGTCTGAAGTTGTATTTATTACAAACCAAATCTCTCAAACAAACCCGAGTGAGCCTGAAGAGGCTAAGTGTGCAAAGAATACTTGTCTTGGATCCTGAAGAGGCTAGGTGTGCAAAGAATACTTGTCTCGAAGCCTGAAAAGGCTAGGTGTGCAAACAATACTTGGAGTCCGTAACATGATCAGTTGTAGTGGATAAAACTTGGTGCAGCTAAGGACTGGACGTAGCTCTTTGCTTTGAAGAGTGGATCAGGATAAATAGTTGTGTCAATCTCTCTTTCCTTATAAACTCTTTAGTTGCCTTAGTTTTCTTATCCGTTTTTCAAGTGATGTGTTTGTCTAAGTTACTGTTAAAATTTCATCAGACAGGTCACCTATCTGTCCTGTATCTTTCCACTCGTCTGAACCAAGCTTCTGTGTGCGAAAAGATTTCAACTTTGTTTAAATTTTGATAAACACAATTTACCCCCCCTCGTGTTTATAGTTGTTTATTTCAGATTCCAGGGGCCAAAAAAAGAAGGTGGAATTGGTCGAAATGTCAGTGGAAGGGTATCTTTTGCACATGTGGTGAATAAGGGCTTCAATAATCAGGGATTAAACCCTAGTCCTCAAAAAGGCAAAGAAAAGGAGAGTCAACAGGCTGATGACTGGAAATGAATGTCCTTTAATATATCTAATGATGAGATGTTGTGGTTGAAGAATAGTTATGTTGGTTTCACCTTTAAGACGAGGGGAGTAATTTATTGTGCAGAAAGAGTTATATAATGCTGGACTTTTTTCAGTAAATGTATTCCCTATGGGAGGGAAAATGGTTCTGCTAAAGGTGGATGAAGGTGTGGTCTTTGAGCAAGTTTACAGAATTTAAAGAGCTCTTCAAGAGGCTATTTTATGAGCTAATACCTTGGTCAGTGGATGCAATTGCAAGGGAAAGAATCATTTGGTTGAAGGTGGTAAGGGTTCCTTGCCATGCTTGGAAAGAAGAGGTTTTTAGAGATGTGGTTTGTCAAGTGGGAAGTTTCATTAAAGTGGATGAGAGCACAAGTAGAAAACATAGATTTGATGTTGGAAGGGTGCTGGTTTCAACATGTCTCCCAGAGGCCATTAACAGAGTTGTTAGAGTGATGATCAACAAAATAATCTTCACCATAAGAGTGATGGAAGAAACCTTTGGTGAGCTATATCTGAGAACAATCAAAAACAGCGAAAATTTTGATTTGATGGATAGTTCATTGGAGGAGGGTGATATGGTGGAAGATACCGATTTTTTTGTATCGGAATCTGAGATTCACAGCAATGATTGGCAATGGGGTTTTCCAGTTGGGGAGGGTGAGACCCCAAGTTCAAATTTCAATTGTAAGAACTTTCTTGGGAGATGGGAATGGGTACAATGCTCAGAGCCAAGCAACGAGGTCAGTAATACGTACAAGGGCAGGAAGTCTTTTTCCTGCTGCTCAAGGACGTGCAGCGGATTTGGGGGGAAATGTGATATCTTGGTAGGGGGTAGGGAAGAAATGATGCTGGGTCAAAGTCAGTGGGGCCTATGCAAAATTGTTTAAATAATCGTTTTTGTCTCTTGGATAAGGGGATGCTGATAGAGGAAGCTTTGGGCCATAATGTTGGGCCGCATGCGCTTGGAAGTAAGAATAAGCCAGCTTCCTTTGTCATTGAATTGTTTGGGCCGGGTCTAACTCAAGGAGAGGAAATAGTCGATAAGCACTTTGAAAAAGTCTTGGGCCATAAAAAGCAGATCAAGGAAGGCAAGAAAGATACGGGTAGGAAAGGAAAGCCCAGGTGTCTCAAGTGGAAACAATTTACTGGGTTGGAGGTTGTTGGAAACAAAAAAGGAAAAGGAAAAAAAACTTTCCTTTTGTAGTGCAACCTCATATCCTATTGCAGAGGACGTTTCACTGGGGGTTTCCGGGATTCAACTTTCTTCGGGGATGAGATTGAGCGTAGAATGGAATGCAGTGTCGCAACATTAGATTGATGGTGAAAAACGGGTTCAAATGGGCGTGGATAAAGGAAAGTGGATCTGTATTCCGGAAATGGATCTCTGCGATATAAACGTGAGAGAGCAAGTTCATTGTGGGGAAGCCAGTTCTTCGAGTCAGCTTGATGGTAAGGGTCGCTCTAATGGTGGATCTATGAAGGTGCGTCAAAATTATGGTAAGAAGGGTTCTATCACCAAGGCAGGTGCGTCTTCTTCAGAAATTTTCTCTAGAAGTACCAATCGTCTTTTGCTGTAATGTAATTCACTGAATGCTGCCAAGAAGATTTGGGCGTTTGGAAAGAAACTAGAGTTACCTATAAGGGAGATGAAGATGCATAATTCAAAAGTTTATTGAGATGGAAAACAGATATAAAGCTGGTTTTTCATCAGTTGGGGGAAAATGAGTTTCTTAATGCAGGTCTGTTCCATAAATATTAGGGGTTTGGGAACGTTCTTAAAAAAAAATCCGCTCCTTGGTTATGGCACATAAGGTGGAGTTTTTGGCGATTCAGGAAACAAAGATGGAGAATGCCGATGATCCTTTATGTCATATGTTGTGGGGTAGCTCGGACTTCAATTGGAGTTTTTTGGCAGCAAGAGGAAACTTAGGGGGATTGATCAATATATGGGATTCGAGAGTTCTAACTGGTATTTTTTCCTTTGCGGGTGAGGGCTTTTCAAGTATGTGTCTTGAAAGAGGTTTACAAAAAATATTGTGCTATATCATCAATTTTAATCTCCTTGTAATTTGGCTGGGAAAGGGAAGCTCTGGGATGACTTGAGAAGTGTGAAAAACAGATTTGGAAATGGTCTGTGGTGCTTTGTGGGAGATTAGAATTTTGTTTACAATCCCAGAGAAAGGAGGGGTGTCAGAGGGTGGACCGAGACTACTATTGAACAGGGTAGGTTTTTCAACTTTGTCTGAGGGTGATATAAATTCCATTTTTGGAACAAGTTATTGAGAGTTTTGATGGCGACAAAAGTCCGGGTCCGGATGGCTATAATTTCAACTTTATTAAGAGGTTTTGGGATCTGATGAAGAATGAAGTTTGGGGAATGGTGAATGAGTTTTATGATTAAGCAAAGCTTCCAAAAAGAGTACTATCTTATTTTGTAGCTCTTATTCCTAAAATTGCTAATCCACAGAATCTCGGTAATTTTAAACCTATCTCTCTTTTAGGATGCTTATATAAGATAGTGTCTAAATTATTGGTTTCTAGACTAAAGTTAGCAATGAATCCCATTATCTCTCTTAATCAACCAGCTTTCTTGCCAAAAAGGAATATTTATGATGGGGTTGTTATTGTTAATGAAGTGGTTGTAGTAAGTCTGGGAAACAATGTTTGATCTGCAAAGTTGATTTTGAAAAAGTTTATGACTCGGTAAATTGGAACTTTCTGGATTATATGATGGGAAGACTTGGTTTAAATGACAAATGGAGAGCTTAGATCAAAGGATGCGTTTTTTCTGGGGATTGCTCGGTGTTGGTAAATAGGAGTCCTACAACAGAGATATCTATTCAGAGGGGATTGAAACAAGGTGACCCTTTAGAGCATTTTTTGTTCTTGATGGTAGCGGAAGGTTTGGTCGGTCTATTGAGGAAAGCGGTTTGTTTGTGGAAATATAAAAGGGTGGAGGTGGGAAGAGGGGGTGTATAGGTGAGTGTGCTCCAATATGCAGATGACACCATTTTTGTAGCCGGGGCCTCGTGGGAAAACCTTTGGGCTATTAAATTGATCTTAAGGTGCTTTGAATTGGTGTCGGGTCTAAAGGTCAATTTCCAGAAGAGTAGTTTGATTAGTTTGAATGTGGAAGAAAGTTTTAGTTGTGCTGCCGCCCGGTATCTTAATTACAAGCAAGGTGGGATTCCTTTTAAGTATTTGGGACTTCCGATTGGGGCTAATCCGCGAAGATTATCGACATGGCAACTGGTCTTAGATACAGCGGAGTGAAGGTTGGCATCTTGGAAAGGAAGACACTTATCAATGGGTGGAAGAATCACTTTAATTAACTTGGTTTTAAACAGTTTACCAATCTTTTATATATCTTTCATTAGAATGCCAAGAAAGATGGTGAAAAAATTAGTCAAGTTGCAAAGGGATTTCTTGTGGGGGTTGGGGGTGTGCTGAGAGGAAAAAGATCTCTTGGGTGAGGTGGGATTTGATTTGTAGGCCAAAAGAGGAAGGAGGGTTGGGGTTAAGAATTTAGAATGATTCAATTTATCTCTTCTAGCAAAGTGGAGGTGGAGGGTGCTTAAAGTGGAAGAGGGGCTGTGGAGGGATGTTGTAGTATCAAGATACGGTAATAGTGAAGGTGAGGTGTCCTTTTCTTTTCAAAGAAGGAATGTGGAGAGAGTGGCTTCCTCTTGGTGGAAGGGGATTTGCAATTTAGGAAAATATGGGCACATGGAGGATTGGCTTCAAGAAGGTTTGAGGAGGAAGTAGGGTAAAGGGAACAAAATCAGATTTTGGAAGGATGTACGGTTGGGTAATGCTAGTTTGAATGAGTTTTTTCCTAGGCTTTTTAGTGTATCGGTGGATAGAGGAAAGTTTATAGCAACCATGGGTGAATGGCGGGGGTTAGTTGGGAATGGAAGTTGAATTGGCGGAGGAGGTTTTTTAGTTTGGAAATTACTGAATTGGATGAGTTAACAAATTTGTTGCAGTCGGTTTCTTTATCCAAGGACACTGATGATACTTTGGTATGGATAGCGGATAGTTCAATGCAATTTTCGTCCTTGAGTGCATACAAAATTCTGCAGTCCAAATTTGGCAGCAATGGGCCAATTTTGGATGTGGCAGATTTCAGTTTTAAGCATTTTTGGAAGAGTAAGGTTCCAAAGAAGGTGCTTGCATTTTCATGGCAGATGCTTTTAGATAGGATTCCTACAAAAGCTAATCTTTATTCTAGAAATGTGCTCCAAGGTGGCCATGATCTTTCATGTGTCTTTTGTGCCGAGAGCCTAGAGAATGTGGAACACCTTTTTTTGTCTTGTAAACATTCTACACAAGTGTGGAGACAAGTTTATGCTTGGCTTGGATTCCAAGCTGTTTTGCCGTCAAATCTTATTGACTTATACAAGCAGCATGGAGGATTTTTTTTCTGGAAGAAGGAACAAGCAAAGAGGTTACTTGGTATGGCATATGGTGATTTGGGCACTTTGGTTACAAAGAAATGAAATTATTTTTAAAAATTGTGTTTTTGATTTCATTAGACTGATGGATATTATTAAGAACTTTGGAAATGGTTTTCTGCTTTTTGTGGCAGCTTTGGTCCTTTTTCTGATTGGTGTGTTAACCCATTTGAATGCTTCAAGGTGAAAAAAATGATTATACTGGTAATCCTATTCTGTTTCTGTGTTTTTACTGGTAGATGTTTCTGGTGTAGAATGGGTTGTTTCAATAGTGATGCTGGGAGTTTGTTGGTGGCTGCTGGTTCTGTTGTTGTCTGTTTCTCTGGTTACTGTGTCTTCGTTTTTTGGTACTTTCTACATCTTCAGGTACCTTTTGGTGGTTCATACTTACTTCATTTGGGAGACATAATTTTATATTGGTAGCTATGTCCTTGATTCCTGCTACTGCGGTTCGTGGGTAAAAATCTGGTGCATGCCTTCTCTTTTGCAATGTCCAGTAGCAGCTTAACAGAGGTTGGGGCGTTTTGGATCTATTTGAGGGCTCTTTAGCTATTTCTCAACCATATGGCTCTACAAATGCTTTTGGGGTGTGGATATATTTCATCACCCATATCTTGTACCACCTACTATATCATTTATGTGACAAATTTTGAGTCAATCAAATTATTATACAGGTTGGTCAAAATTTCAAACTTTTTAGTTATATTATACTGTAGTCAAACTATATGAATACAGTATATTGTAGTATAGTATATGTACTCTTTGTATTCGTAAATTTAACCCATATTAAAATAATGTTTTTTGATTAAAAAAAAAATGATTGTATTGCAAAATATTATTGACAACGAACATTATTTTAATTCATATTAAAATATTATTTTTTAATATAATCAGTTTTTTTTATCAAAAAACATTATTTTAATATGAGTTAAATTTATGAATACAAAGACTACATATACTATACTACAATATATTGTATTCATGTATTTAACTACAGTAGAAATACAACTAGAAAGTTTGAAATTTTGATCAAACACATGTGGCAATTTGCAACTTAAGTTAACAAGTGAATTGAAAAGTCACATATAATGCATTATCACTAAATATATATTCTTGAATCGTGCAATTTTATTAAGTTCCCATATGGTTTTCTATTCTTTTTGTTACATCCGGAAGATGTACGAAGGTAGTGTATGATTGTGGCTTTTAATGGGCTGAAAATAGCTGTTCAACAAGGCTTTATTTTGTGCCACCCACTTTCTTAATTAATTTTTAAGAAAATGGGTTGTAAAAAGATCTTTGACTTTGAAGAGGAGAAAAGGCTATACCAGATGTCTGAGTCTTCATAGCATATCTTCTTTGTTCTTCTAATAACTGGGTCTCTCACTCTTAGGAGAAGGCTTCTTCCCGACAAAAGTGTTTATTTGAATTCCTTGATACAAAGGTGTTTATCATTGTAACCAAAAAAGGAAAAAAAAAGAAAAAAAGAAAGGTGTTTATCAATATACTTTTTAAGGGGGTAGTGCCAATCTTGTAAAACTTGAAAAACAGGATTAAAACAATGACACTAATTTATATGGCCTTCCATATCTAGAAGAACCCTTGGACGTTTCTCCCTCTGATGTTCCAACATGTTCCACTTAGGAAGTATGGATAATTCTGTGTTTTGATTATGTAGGACAAATAGATCAATAACGGGAAAAAATTACAACAATGTTTTTTAACTTCAGAATGAAACACCGTACGATGTTTCCATTGTTTTTTGATGTATGTTCAAAATGGGTGTATACAAGGTTGATAAAAGTAGGTGAGAGATGGAAAGAAACACATACAATATAACATACGGTGTCTAAATTTTGATGTTCAAATAAGAAAACTCAAAAAATTATACCAGTAACTTGCTCAGCAGGTTATCCTTAATATGAAGATGTTAATTACAAATTGATCTGTATAAAGACATTATTTACAAACTGATCCATATAAATAAAAGAAGGGTAAATTAGGTTGATTAGTTCCATATGTTTCTTTTTCTTTTTCACATTAGTTCTATGAATCCGTACATGACGACTTCAAATTTAGGACTAACATGAAAGACATAACATAAAGGACCAAAATGAGAAGTAATAAAAGGAAACACACATCTATTTTATTTTATTTTATTTTCCATGTCTTATATGTTATATTTTGTCTTCCTTATTAGTTCTTTCCGTCAATTCCTTCTTGACGACGTTAGTTTTAGGACTAACGTGATGACAAAACGCAACATAGGATCAAAATGCAAAAAAGAAAACTTATAGGATCAAAGTGAAAAAATAAAAAAAAAAGTATAGGATCAATCAACCTATTTTGCCTAAAAGAAATTATACAAAATATTATTGATCCCTTATGATGAGATTGCAACCTCCCCTTCTACCAAGGATTTCATGGGCATGTGTAGACAATGAAAATGACGGTTCCAAAAGCGTTGATGGGATAGTCAACTTCTCAAGGAACTCACCTTGATCGTCTTGGTCCATGGTTTAGTTTCTAGGGCAAGTCTCAATTCTACGTGATCGATAGGGATGATTTTTTCTCCTATGAAGTCGATCGATTCTCCTTCGAGGGAAGGTCTTTGTTTATAAAGACAAAGCTTCCGAAAGAGGTCGAAGAATACAATGTCGGCCATGTTTCCCTAGTCAACAAAAATCCTTCTTACTTTGGTATAGGCCATTACACTAGGTCATCGCGCCCAAGCTTAAGAGAGGCCACCAGCATATATACTCCCGTCACGACCCATACTTACTCACTTTAAAGACAAGCTCATATTAAAGGAGCTTTGTTCGTTTCGTAAGTACACTATAATTTCTCGTTTTGACACCCTTTTGTGTTGCATGTACACCACGACCACGTTACCCCCAACCTTCTTGTTTGGAGTCGTCTTCAATGGTAAGCACGTGTACTGCTATAACATCAATACTCATCACACTTTGGAATAGAAACTTTAACATAGTGTTTGGTTTGGGAGAAATACAAGGAAGGAGGGAGAGATTTTTATAAACTTTTATTGTTTAAGTTGGTTTAATTTTTTGGATGAGAGGGGACATGAATGAAGGGGAGCAAAATCCTTTATCTCTCAATTTTGGCTCCCCTCTAATATTTGGAGACCTTAAGGGGGAGAAATGAGTTTAAAATATTTCAAATAGATAAACTAAAATATATGTTTGGCTTATCAAAAAATATATTTTACTATTAATTTTAAAATCCAAAATTATCAGAGTATAAAAGTAATTAATTTTAAAATATTTTCCCTCCCCTTATGAAATAATAAGGAAGGAAGTTATTTCCCCCCTCCTCCATTAAAATTTTAAAATTTCTCCTTGCCTTCTCTTAAACAAATAGAATACCTAAATTAATTAAAATTTCTCCCGTAGCCTCCTTTAAACCAAAAAAGTTTAAGTTGTGAATCAATGTTTTGTAAAAAAAAAAAGTTGTGAATATAAGTTTCTTTTCTTTTCTTTTATCTTTATTGAATAACAAAGA
Organism: Sophora flavescens; assembly: GCA_030762895.1. Lineage (NCBI taxonomy): Eukaryota > Viridiplantae > Streptophyta > Magnoliopsida > Fabales > Fabaceae > Sophora > Sophora flavescens. The sequence continues at coordinate 95,502,090 of CM061068.1, read as the reverse complement.
ATCAGATAATTCCTCCTTGATTCATGCAAATGATCCTAGCCAGAATTGACGCGCTAAAGTCAGACTTGTTTGGATTTAGTTTTTATTAAACTTAAATATAGATAATGGTGGTTGAACAAAGATTAACTGTAATAACATTAGCATTGCTCTTATTGTTAAAAGAGATCAAGATTTATTGTCTCATTTCATACTCTATTTTCATTAACATTATATGAAATTTTAATTTATGTGATAAAATATTATTGATGGAAATAACAGAATGTAATACATCAAAATTAGACAAAAAAATCATAATCCACGAATAGCACTACACTAACTCTCATATATAGCGGATTCAGGTTTCTAGATTCTTCCTTCTGTTGTCAATTTCGTTCTCCTCGTGTATTAACTAACATTTTTTTTAAAAACCATTATTAACTAACTTTAAAAAAGAAGATAGAAATTTCTGAGTTTGGTAGTACTATTGCTCACTGTGAACACCTAATTTTGTCCGGGTATTTTATCCTTTTAATTAATATTTGTAAAATAAAAAATGGAAAATACAGAAATAATAAAAATGTGTTTATGTTATTAGCCCAACTTGTTCTGTTACAAGTTGTTTTGAATCCAAGCCCAAGTAAAAAAAAAATAATAATAATAATAAAATATATATATATATATATATATATAAATAAAAAAAATAAAAAAATACAACAAACTCTGAAAGGAACATTTCACTCCCACCATAGCTCCCTATCTTCCATTTCAAGTAAACACCAGAAGACTTTCTTTCATCTTGTTTCAGGCTCTTTCATTTTTTTGACAAAACAACAACACAGTAGTCCATATTCTTTGTACCACCCAAGCATAAAGTTGTTTTGCAGTAACACCCATCAGTGGTCCCTTTCCTACACAGCTGGCCAACAGAGATGTTTGTCATCTTCTCCCCTTTGATGCCAATATAAGTCACACAGTAGAAGAAGCAAGGGGGAGGGGGGTCGAAAAACAAAAACAAATTGCATATGAAAATGTATGTTTCATTCTTCAGAGAAAGATCTCCTTAACCTCCATCATAAGCTACCGATATCCATCTTCAACCCCCAAAACACCTCTCAATCTCATCCTCCTTAAATCTTCATCATCCCTACCTTTTTCTTCATTCTAGCCCCTGTTTTCTTCTTCTTCTCAAATAAAATCAGAAAACCCAATAAAAATATAAAACTAAATACCAGAAAAAAAAGCAACATACCCTCTTCCTTGGCCACCACCACCAATCTGTCATCATCTTGCCAATCCTCTCCGCCGTCGTCTCCTTCATCCGAGGCTCAGTCCACCGCGACCACTCATCCACCGCAGGCAGCCATCATCGCTGTTCCTTTCAGATCGCGCCTTGTCGGGCCACCGCCATTGTTGACGCCTAGATCTGTTGAGGTCACCTCCATCTCACCGGACGTGCCCCCGCACGGCCATCGTCTCCATGCGCGACGCCGTTCGTCTCTTGCCCAGCACCACACTCGCCACCACGACCTCGACCGTAAGCCACAGACCCACCACGAATCACCACCAAAGCCGCTGCTCAGTCCCTCACCACCTCGAACCAGATCCGCGAACAAGAGTCGTTTTTGTCCGAAACCGCCGCGGAAACTTCCAGCCCGCATCATCCACCGCTGCGCCGCTCAGTCGCGCCGGACTACTGCGAGACGCCGCCGTCTGTCCTCCCGATCCGGCCATCATCATCCCCTTCCGTAGGCTTGTGGGTATGGAGAACTCAGAGGCTATAAACCTCTGAGTTTGTTGCTTTTTAGTTTTGTTGTTTTATTTATTATATTTACGTTGATTTACTCGTTTGGTTCATTGGATGGGTTTGGGCTTCTATTTTTTCTTTTGGGCTCATGATGAATTTTACTTTTTAAGTTACTAATTTCTTTCTTTTGGTAACGTTTGTGTTAGTGAGTCTTTTTTCTGTCTCTTATCTGCTTTTGGGCCAAAGCTAAAACAAAATAAAAGAAAAAAGAAAAATTCTCTTAAAAAAAAAGTAGAAAGATTTTCAGCTCCTTTTTTTTTGTGTTAGAAAAATACCCTTTTAAAAAAAATGAAAAATCCTTTTTAAAAATAATTTTAGTCCTTTATCTCTAAATAAAAAACCTTTTTGTTAAGAAAAATTCAAATCCTTATCTTTTTAGGACATATGAGTTGTGACAACTTGATGATCATAAGCCTCTAAAAATAAAATAAATTAACTTCTTTTAAACAGGGTAAACTGAGATGCAACGTCTTGTTAACCCTTAATTTTCTTTTCAAAAATTAAATCAACCAACCAATCAAATCTTTTCAAAAGAACTACGTGACTTTGAGTTTCCCATCGCACCCGGGAATACGTAGGAGCAAGATAAATCATCTTGTCGGGCCAAAACTAAATTTCCCTTTTTTATGTCTCTTTTATGTTAAAATAATTAAACTTGTCTGTTTTTAGGGATGCTCTATGGACACGGTGCCATGTTCAGTCCCTTAGATTTGAGGTTGCCCTGTGGACTCATGTGCCATGTTCAACCTCATTTAGTTTTTATAAATAATAAAATTAAAAAATGTAAAAATTAATAAAAAATTAAAATATTACAAGTTAAAAAAATAATTCTTTCTTATAAATAATTTTTGGGTAAAATAAATATTTAAAAGGTTATTAAAATATTTTTGCACAATTAACTTGAGGTACCGCTTTTAAACGGGCGATGTGGGGTGCTAACACCTTCCCTACTCGTAACCGACTCCCGAATCCAAATCTCTATCTTTTTTTTAGACCAGTTTATCTTTAAATAATTGGGTTTTCTAAGATTTTCCCAATAAAAATTTTAGTGGCGACTCCTCTGTTTCTACCCATCTTTTCACGGCTCCTGGACGGGACGGTCGCGACAGCTGGCGACTCCACTGGGGACTTTAGAGAGTCAGGCCTATCATAGTTGGTTGTGCAACTTCTTTTAATAACTTTGAAAATATTAGTTTTACCCCTCTTTGTTTTATTTGTTTTGTATATAGTATTATATGTCTTAATAAATGTCTTTGTACATTCTTGCAACCTTAGGGTAGAAAACTCTTGTAAATGTTGGTTGTTCTTTTGCAGGCTTGGGGTTAGTTTTTTGGGTTTTGTGCAGGTTTGCTTGCTCCCAGCACACACATCACCATCACATACTCACACTTTTGGGCTCTATACCCGAGTTTTGGAATGCCGTAGGATTAGAAGGGGCTTCAGTGATGTTATTGTGACGCTTTTGCACCCCTGACAGACATTGATTCTCCCGCTCGGATTGCTACCGAAACATGGACCGCCATATTGTGACTTTTCAGTCCCTGTTGTGAGGTTCATGGATTCGGATCCTTATCTTTTAGATGAGGGTAATCCGGGGACCATGTTTAGTGGTCTAGATCTGTCCCGGAAGTCATGCACATAAAATGTCATTAGCAGCCTACCAAAATAGGGTCTTGACTTCAGAAGTCCCAACTTTAGGATATGACCTATATAGGACAAAAGGGAGCATTTTTTCTTCACTCGTGTTCATGTTTTTTTTAAAAAGAGAAAATTTACATTTCTCTATTTTTTGTGGAAGAAAAATGATTTACGCAAGTCCTTTTGCTTGCAACAAAAAAAAAATCCATTTTCATATTTTGTATCTCATGCATTTCCATAAATGGTGAAAAAGGGATTTGTGTAAATCATCTTTCTGTAACTCATTCATATTCTTGGTATATTTTGTATCTTATGCATTAAATATTTTGTTAGGTTCATAAAAAAATAAAAACATTTTCATGCATTCCTCTCATGCGTTCATTACAAAAAAAAAATCATTTATCTCAAGCATTCATAAGAAAAAAAAAGAAAAATAAGAAGCCATGCATCTCCTTCATTTTATGCATGCATCACTAAAAACTTTTCAGACCAATAAATTAAAAATTCATACATTTCATACATCAATTACCTTTTATGTCAATCTCATCATAAAAAATTCATATGAGTCGTTCATTAGAAAAATCATTCATCTCATGCATTTATAAAAAATGATTCTTCCAAAAGAAAAAAAAAAAGGCTCATTTCATGTATCACTGTTTTGATAGAAGTTCCTTCATGCATCTCATGTATTAAAATTTGGGTAAGTATAAAAATAAAAATAAAAAGTAAATCTTTTCCATGCAACCCATGCATTAACACCTTCTTGGGTCAATAAAAATCTTTTTCGTGCATCCCAAAAGGTTATCTTCAGTAAACTTTCACAAATAAGGATTTAATCCCTTTTCCCCAAACTTCACAGTGTGACTTTTTGAATAATTGCTCTGCGGCACCCTTATTGGACTCGATCACAAGCCAAAATCATGGATGAGGAAGAGCAAACTCAGAAGTTCATAGAAGACTGGAGTCAACTCAAAGAGAAGATGACCCAAATGATGGTAATGTTGCAAGTCATGCAGAAGGAAAAGAACACGAATGAGAATCCTTCAGCATCAACTGAAGAGCAGCCGGCCATACCTCTTCTCACTCATGAGAACAACCAACAAGGGGTCGTGATGCCTTTCACTGGCTACCTAAGCAATCAAAATTGTCCTTCATTTGACCCAAGCAATCCCCCATATGGTCTTCCTCGAGGATTTGTGCCGCCAGTCGCTCCTGGTCCGACAAATGGCAATCCAAACTCACAAAACACAACCTGCACACAGATCCCCACCAATTCTATGGTGCATTCCGTTAACCCAAACACTTCACCATTCACCTTCCACATTGGTGCCAATGGGATCCAAGTGGCACAGAGCTTCGCTTCCCCACAGTATGTTCCTGTGAATCAGTCGTGTGGGAATCCTCAATCCATAGAAAAGCTGGAGGTTCTAGAGGAAAGACTGCGAACTATTGAAAGGGCAAACAGTCATGGTCTTCGGGATGCCTCTGAACTCTGTCTAGTACCCAATGTCGTAATACCTCCAAAATTCAAAGTGCCAGATTTTGACAAATACATAGGAACCACATGTCCAAAAAGCCACTTAACCATGTACGTCAGGAAGATGGCATCACACGCCCAGGATGATAAGCTCTTGATTCATTTCTTCCAAGATAGTTTGACTGGGGCAGCATCAAATTGGTACATACACCTCGAGCGGGCCCACATTCGATCCTTTAAAGGGATACAGAAACCTTCAAGGAGTATGCACAATGGTGGAGAGAATTGGGTGCTCAAGTAGAGCCCCCATTAACTGAGAAGGAAATTGTGGCAATGTTCATTGATACACTTCAGCCACCCTTCTATGATAGAATGATTGGAAGTGTATCATCAAACTTTTTTGACATGGTTATCATTGGAGAAAGAATTGAGAATGGGATGAGAAATGGTAAAATTGTTGAAAGTTCTGTGGGGGTAGCCGGGATGACAAAAGTTCCATTTGTCAAGAAGAATGAAGAAGAGGCACATGTTGTGGCATCTGAGCAAGAGTCTGAGTGGTCTGGGCATTGGATACCGAGTCAAATATCTGTCAACTCTCAACCGTCTTTTCAAACAACCTACACTCCATATTATCCACCACATCACCAACCTAACCATCCATATGTAGCCGCCATCTCACAATTTCCAACCCAATCCTATCCTATGAGGACACCATACCACCCATCAAACCCTTTCCAACATCAAACTTTTCCCGCCATACCGCCCCAACAAAACCTAAATGCAAGTCAAAGGAGACAACCTTACAACCCAGAAAAGAAGCCCATGCAGTTTGACCCTATACCTATGACTTACACGGAGCTATTGCACAGCCTTATTGAAAAATCTTTGTTGGTCCCAGTCCCGACCAGGGCGGTGCAACCCTGATGAGTGTGATTTTACCTCATTTTTCATGTACATTTCGGCATGCATTTGCATATAGTTAGGCCAATTTAGTGTTGATTTTGTATAGTTTTTCCTTTGGAACGGATGAGGTGGTTTCTGGTGTTGTTTTGCAGGATTTAATGGAAAAATGCCCAGAAATCAGCCTTGGTGGAGCTTGGATGAAAAAAGAGATTAGAAGTGAAGATTATGAGCCAAGCAGAGAGTATCACGGCCTGGCCGTGATGGGCCTCACGGCCGTGAGGGAGCAGTAGCTGAAGAAAGATTGAGCCAAAAGTCAGAAGCTGTCACGGCCTGGCCGTGATGGCTATCACGGCCGTGACCTGCTAGTTGGAAAAGTCAGAAACGATCACGGCCTAGCCGTGATGGATATCACGGCCGTGATGAATAAGTGAATGAAGAGGCGCCCAAGTCAGAGACCATCACGGCCTGGCCGTGATGTCTGTCACGGCCGTGACGGGCGACGGACCTATAAATGAACCTGCACTGAACAGAAAAAGGGACGAACTTTTAACCTAAAATAAGGGGCACTTGGAGGCAGGCTAAGGCTGGTGGCTGGAGAGGGTTTCTACCCAAAAAGGGGGGCATTTTCTCTGCTCTTGGATGGAGAGAAGATTGGAGGAAGCTTGTCTATGAGTGTTCTCCATCCCTTCTCTTTTTCCTTTTTGTATTTCCTTATCATGAGTAGTTAAATCCCCATTGTTGGGGTTAGATGAACTTGTCTGAACTTGTGTAATTGATTTGGTATCTTAATACAAGTTTCTATTTCATATGAGTATGTGATTCTGTGTGTAATGCTTTCCTTGGATTAGCTACCCATAGGAATGATTTGTTGCTTTGATAGATGACTGGAAGGTTGGTATTAAGGCATGCTCATGAATCATATACCAAGTAGGTCAAGAATCTAGACATAGGTGTTGGCTTCTTGCAATCTTATAAGTCTTAACTTAATGCAAAATCCCAGGTTATTCCACCTAAGACATTAGGGTTTAATTTGGGGTTTTAGGCTCAATGCACCTAAGACATTAGGCTTGAGTAATTTAGAAAAGGCTTGATTGGCATAATTGAATTAGGACTTGTGTTAGAAGCCATTTCATTGCAACTAAGGGAGGATTAGTGTAGTCTAACCCTGACAATTCTAGCCACACTCCTGTTTGCATACCAAGTGTTTGACAAAATTCCAAAAAGACAAAAAATATTTTTTTTCTTTATTTTCTGTTTCAATCCCTCATATTTTAGATTAGTCTAGATAGTTGTTGAATTTGCGAATTGGTAATTGACATCCAATCCCTGTGGATACGATAACCGGTCTCACCACCGTATTACTTGATTGCGACAAGGTGCACTTGCCTTCATTTATATATCTCTAAAAATACGCGCATCAAACCCCCATACCCAAAATGATTTGACCCAAATGTCAAGTGTGACTATCATGGGGGAGTGATAGGTCATTCAACTGAAAATTGCAAGACCTTAAAGTATAAAGTGCAAGATCTGATCAATGCAAATGTGCTAAGTTTCCAACGAGACACTCTTGATGCAGGAGGTTCTGGAGTCCATGCCGTAGAGGACACTTTGGAACATGACCTTTGAATCTTGTGTAGAGTAATTCATTGATGCTAATCCTTTAGCTCTGCCCAATGCTTTAGGAAGTTTTTAATAATGGGCTTACTTGTTTTCATTTCAGTATGAATAAATGAATGCATTGAGTTTCCTTCCTTTCCTTCATCTTCTGATTTTACCTTCATCCTTCTTCTTTTTTCTTGAAAGTTATCAATAAAGCAGATCTAAAGGTGATTCTCTTTAAAAATAAAATAATAAGTACTGGAACCTCATCGTATGATCCTGATCACCTCATTAACCATGCTGGTTCGGACAACTATGGAAAGCTTCCTCATGAGATCAATCGAAGATGATTGAGGCAATCAAAGGAAATCTTTTTGATTCAAGCTAGACTCCATGATTTGAAAAAAAAAAAGAGAAAAGAAATTAAAAGGGAAATCGAGAAAGAGCGCCCGGTTATGCTTTTGCAAGTACTATCATTTTTGTCTTACTTTTAAAATTGATGAAAATTAACAATCAAAATTCGAAATGAAGAATGG